>CM056996.1:258268958-259651298 GCA_029891345.1 Dryococelus australis
CTTACACCTCACCTCACAATGTAGAGTTTTCATATACGTTAACACGATCTTTCAAACTGAAAAATATTATTATTAAAAATTTTAACCACCAAATTTCCTGTTTACATGTAAACGAATATTTATTTAATAAAAGTAAATATTTCATTCTCTCCAAATATCTATCAGGGTTTCATTTCGGAAATATATATAAAATTCTGTAACTTAAAAATTTACATCAAACCGTCTATTTTCAGACGTATAAACATGTTTTAACTGCGACATAACTAAATAGCGTATATAATCTTTATTTTACTCTCTCATGCCCCCCCCCCCTTTTTTTCCCCCCCAAAAAAACAGAACTCATCAATAAACTCATGTCATTCTCAATTTCATTACTCCCTCACAAGAAGTTTTAATGTAAAAACCTGTAGAGCATATAAGCATTGGACCAATCATGTGAAAACATTCTTACATGATGCGTGCTTATATACTATAAACACTACAGAAGAAGCAGTTTATGTTAAGAAAAGAATACACTGAAATATTTTCTGTGAAATAGATGTTTGTGCGATTATGCGTATCTTAGTAAATAAAGGTTTGAAAATATGTATATTGGTAAGAAAAGGAAAAAAAATAATTTATCTGTCACATTTTTTACTTTTTTCATATGAAGTGTATTCTTTGAGAAAAAAATCGTGAAAATGGTCGAATATCGCATCTATACAGTTTCCTAAAGTGGTAAGAAAAAAAAAACAGGGCTGTATGTGTATATTAAGAGTGAATATTCTGTTCCATTCACATCAGTGTTGTTTGAATGTGGATTTACCCATTGATGAACATTCGAATTTTTTTTGTATGATGGATTGAGTTATATTGTTTCTTTTTTAATCAGAGTTGTGGTTTTATTGTTAGTCCACCATAATCTTTGTCAGTATGTTCCCTGTGTGAAATGTTTAAAGCGAAGAAGTTAGGATGATATCATAATTATGTTTCATACTTAAATAATTCGCATGGACACGAGGTGTATTTGGGATGTTTGCGATTCTCCGTTTACAAAATTCAGGCGGAAATGAATGTGACGAGGGTATATATTGTCAGTTTACAATTTGATAAAGTTTGTCTAAGCAAATAGCTGTATGATATGTGATAGATATCCTACCCTAACCCTCTATGATATGGAACTGGGTTAACTATATTTGCGATGATAAAAAAACTCGATATTGTGTAGGTATGTAAACATTCCGACATTCACTTGGAGTGAATTGGGAAACCATTGGGGAAGAGAAAGTAATCTGAATGATTTAGATGGGATTCGAACCCATGCCCTTCTGTACATGGGTTTAAATGTAGTATTTGTCTTCACATGTTATACTAGTAAAACAAATTTATTTCTGGTATGTAAATTTGTTTATTGGAAAGTTTTTAAAAGTATTTTTCATAATCATGTTTTATGCTTACGTAATATAGCCTAAGAATAGATTATTTTCCAAGGCGATAATATTCATATATGATAAATTTTCTCATATATTATTGATAATTTCTCGTGTATATTTCTAGGTTAATGAAAAGAAAAAAAATGTAGGTGTGTTTAGGTAAACGAGAATGGTGCCAAGCAATTAAGTTTGGGATTACAGAAATATGTGTGTGTGTGTGTGTGTGTGTGTGTGCAGTAAGTCTAGTCACCATCTACATTGATGGTTTAAATTATTAAGTAATGGTTTCTGGGTAACGGAGTGTGGGTTCGAATCGTACCGCTGATAAATAGTTTTCATACATATATTTTTATAGTCGAGATGGTTAGGTGTTTAATGAAGCTGTGCTTCCGAGGTTAAGAAGCTACGGATTTATACGGGCGTCACTAACATGCACGCCTAGTGCCTCACCGCTCTTATGTACAAGACATGCAGTGTGTCCATAGCGATGCTGTAGTGTGTAAATTAGATTTTAAACACTGGAAATTCAATATGTGACACGAAAGTCCACAGTGTAAACCACGTCCACATGTTTGTACTTTTCTCTTACCGCTTTACGAAACTGCATAGACAGGCTTTAAAAATTGATATTTGATCATTTACAGAATTTTTTTCCCAAGAACATACTTAATCTGACAAAAGTAAAAAAAAAAAAAAAATTGTTTTTGTAATAGGATGTCCACATGTGTTTTTAACTTTTCTGAAAAAAATACATATTTGCAAAACATTTATTTACAGATATATGCATATTTACACAAACAACTATTTCACAGAAAATGTTTGAGTACATCCTCATCTTAACATTATATGCTTGTTCTATAGTGTTTACAGTATATAAGCACGCATCATGTTAGTAGGTTTTCACATGATCGGTCCAATGCATATATGCTCTACGGGATTTACACTAACATTTCTTGTGAGGGAGTAATGAAATTGAGAATGAATTGAGTTGATGGATGAGTTCGGTTTTTTTTTTGGGGGGAGCCATGGGTAGATAAAATATAGATGGTAAAATTGAGCGTATCTCTGATTATATACACAATTTAGTGATGTTGCAGTTTTAAAATGATTATATGTCTAAAAAGAGATGGTTAAATGGAAAATTTTAGGTTACAGAATTTTATTATATTTTTCTGAAATGAAACCTTGATGGATATATGGAGCGAATAAAACATTTACTTTTAGCATATAAATATTGGTTCACCTGCTAACAGGAAATTTGGAGGATTTAATAATTATTAACGTAGCTCGGCGACAATCTTCATACATCTGACTGGGTGCGAGTTGATTGGTGGAATGGTAACCAATGACTGAGAAGTGGTCGGTCATGGCTTCTGTTGTCGTATGTCGATATAGACTTATTTAGATCACCGGGAAATGAATCAAGGAATATCACAGTGAATATATATTTTTTAAAACTTTTGTTGGGGTGATTGAATCGCGAACTAGTCCAATAAAAACCTTTACCTCATCAGGATTCGAAGCAAGTTTTTAAATCCTAGTTATTCTTGATAAAAATATCCTTCTTATTTAAGGTTCAATATGATTTAGGGTTTAAGTGAAATTGATTGTTAGAATGTGTCTACATTTTAGTTTTATTATGTAATGATATTTAAAAAAAAATTGTTCTCCCTCAAGGTCTTTTAAATAAACACAAAAATATGTAAATTAAAATAATTTAAAAAATTTATTTTACTGACCCAATCTCGGCTTTAAAAATACATATCTTAAAAATCTTCTTAGCAGCAACATCTTGTGGAAACTTCTTAGGCTGGTTCCACTCGTCGCTGGCATTATCCTTCCTTCACAAGGTTCTCGAGGTCTGAGGTACGTCACTACAGTCTTTACCGTACCATACACATATCGCAGTTGCTCTAGTTTGACGATAATTTCTAACCCTTGTAGATACTGTGTGCAGAGCAATTTATTATTCTTCAGTGCCACACAGCTTCACACTGTTGGGCAGTTTGAATTACGGTACTTCACTCAAACAATCTAACCGGAAAAATGAAATTGATCTATCAGGCCGATGGCCCACTAGGTCACCGCCGTCCTGACGGAAGCAAGTTGACTAGAAATGTTCTAAACTGCATATTTAAAATACGCCTACAAACATCACGCCAGTCATGAGACGACATCATATCTTACACCTTACGTCTTATGTTACCATAGGAGCCAAACATTTAAGTTCTCTATGCAAAATGGCCAATATACAAATAAAAAATCCAACTTATCTTAATGGGGGAAAATACAAAAAGTATCTCCTCTTTCCTATATTCCTTACACTGCATCATTATCAAATGTGTTTCACATTGATATGCAAATACATTGAAGTAATAAGAATGAGTGATACAAGTTGCTATGCTTGAGCTGAAGCTCTTTGGTTTTTGAAATCTTATACTGAGATTATTTAAATAGAATTTCCGATATTAACGCATTCCAATATTGGCGTTAGCCCCAACAATTCCCACTAAAATAAGCCAAATCGCGAGCACCGGTATTTTTTGAACCTGCTTACACATTATATGAGAAAATATATTTTAAAATGATGAAAACATGATTTATAGAATCTTTACATACGTGAAATAAAGTAGTTATTTTAAAAGGGAAATATGTTAGGTATGGATGTCCAGACATCTTTAACACAAATGTATTTTTTTGAGAGTAGACCGGTAGGTGCTGTGTCCTACCACAAGTGTTTTGAAACTTACAGTTTCTTTTCTCAGAGAGCTAGCGAACCCTCTTGCGTCCATATGTCTGCCTTCCCCTTGACGGTGGCTCATCC
Source organism: Dryococelus australis (assembly GCA_029891345.1). NCBI lineage: Eukaryota > Metazoa > Arthropoda > Insecta > Phasmatodea > Phasmatidae > Dryococelus > Dryococelus australis. The sequence goes on from CM056996.1 coordinate 258,273,195, forward strand.
TCGGACACGTTAAGAAATACCGCGATTTGGTCCGTGTGTCGGCGACGTGCGGCTTATGGGAAATGAATTATATCCGCACAGGTTAAAATCTAGGAATATATGCAAATGTCAGGTTAATGTCGAGTGTACAGTCCTAGCGAGAGGTTGGGTTATTAATTTCTCGGCACATGTACACATGTAATTACGCAAGTGCATATTTATTTGCGACAGTGTCCTGTCGCAGGAATCGTGTTTGAACATCTTTCATTACTATTAGGTACGCTCCTTGATCATATCTATACCCCTCCTCTTCCCCTCCCACTCTCCTCCTTTTCTTCTACCCTCGTGCTTCATATAATGCCTCTCACACCCCTTCCCCACCTTCTTGTCTCCTGACCTCTCATCGGGTTAAAATCCTCATCGAAGGTTTAATGCAATTATGCAAATCTTTCATTCGGCTACTGGTGTTTGGTGCTACAGCTACTCCTGCCATGAACGAGTCGTGTCGGCTAACGTCGCTATCAAGAGGCGTTGGATCCAGTTCACATCCATTTTAATTGTGAGTGATATGTGCCCACGACAGCTGCATGGGCCGTTTGTGTTCGAGGCCTAAGAATTTATCGACGAAATAGCCGACGAGTCATGGCAGTTGATCAGGTGTCACTTTTCAGTAATTGTTTTCTGATCATACGCTTACAATTTTTCCGGGGTTTTGAAATCGCGTGAATTGCAAATTGAATCTGTTAAGCTGTCTAGTGAGAGTATTCTTTAATCAGGCTTTCATATTTGTGCGGGGTTTATTGTTACGTATTACTATAAAAGTTGTTAAACTCTGTGGAGTTGCGATCATTAGTGCCCCATTAAGCGCCCTGACTCACCACCTTGTTAGGGAGGTCGGTGAACTGCGTGAATTCCATCTAATTAAAAGTGAATTTAATGTAAAATTAATGCTTGTGTTTTCTCCAACCTTGGGTATATATTTTATAGAATGGAAAATCTAGGTCCGATGTTTAGCGGCTATGATTGGGCAGTTAATGTTGCCCACGTTCTTGGGCCTCGACTTTCAGTACGTTTTCCCTTTTTCTGGTAAAGTTGGAGCTTTGTAATGTCTAGTTGATATATGTGATATGTTATGGACCTCACAGTAACCCAAGCGATTCTTAATCACGTAAGATTTTCTTTGAGCAGGGAAGTTTCTGGTGGTTGTCGAATTGAGTTCACTGGTCCCTTGAGGCGGCTATAATTTTCCTAAGGTGTCAGATGGCTCAGTGTGGAAGTTAGTAAGCCGTTATTAGTATGTATCGGTCGTCAAATTGACGCTACTGGTTTATAGTACGTACGGATGCGAGTTTTACTATGTGCTAATGAGTCTCAAAATAAGGATTGGCTTCGCGAATTATTGCTAAACATTTTAACCAGAATATGTGTACATTTTTTTGGAAAGTGAATCACAGGACTGTATAAATTATTTTGTGATACTGAATTATTTCCTCTGATTTCGTATTGCGGAATGAGAAAATTAGACTTGATTAAATGTAAATGTGTTCGAAGGAAAGGCATGTTAATTTTAATATGGTAGGAATTTTTAGAAATAAGGTTTTTTAAGGATGGCTTGATATGTTTGAGCACAATTTACTTTCCTACAATTATTGGAAATATCAAAGTACCTGATCGTAATATTATGTAGTGAGATTCATTCCGCTGCAAGGCGTTTAATAATACCAAGGCATTTTGGAATAATGCCTTTTTTTTTAGTGGTTTGTATTCAAATCCTGCAACTCAAAATAAACGGCTGGATTGTGTCACCGTATGTTGCTGGTTAAACATTTTGTCACGAGTGAACTTATGTGCCTTGAAGCATTTTGTATCTCAGTTGTGATTAAAGGGCGCGTGTTCTTTGAATGGTTTGTTTTGTAATTAATTATCCCTGTGTGTCCTGGCTTGTACGGCACATATTAATTATTATTATTTTTCATGCTTGTTTAAATAAATAATTCACATAATAAGTAAAGGGGGTATGACCACGATTTAATAATTCATTGCTGTATACGCATCTGCATACATAGTATCTCGCTAAGTACGCAATTTCCCGATTAAATAATCTAATTATTCATCACAGGTATTCACCCCGTCACTTGGTGTGAAATATTGTATGTGTTTCTCGTAGCATGAGGACACGTTCTAGACCCAACACGATACTGTTATAATAATTGAATAATATATTTTACATTAATTTTAGTAATTAATAACGAGAAGCGATAAATTCAGGATGTGTCGCACTGATTACGCCTGTTACACATGCGAAGCGAACTCGACTGCTTCCAAACATATAGTGAGAATTTTTTAAATAATTTCTTCCCTTGATATATTTAACACGAACCAATGTGGCGTATGGCGATGGGGTAAAAAGTGTTGATATTGGTGACTGGAATGCAGCTGAGTTTGGGCTGTTCTAGGGAGAAAACGTTACAGACGTTTTGTATTTAGTAATAGTTCATTTCTGCATACATAAGTGCATACTCTCTCTGCACAAGCAATAATGCAAGTGCGCGATAAAAATATTCAATGTGTGTAGTAAGTAATTACGTGATTAAATAATAAAATTATTAAATCAACGTGTGATGAACTATTCATTGAGCAAATACAACCCTATGCAAGTACAGTGTACTTCCAAACTCCTCACCTGTCATACAGCTGCCGACGAGACTAGACCTAAATGAATTTCCCCCTTTCCATCCTCCTCATCGGCCTCCGGCTGCCGAACAGACAACATGTGTAAATACTCTCATTACGTAATTGATAATTCCTAAGATACACAATCGCCCTGTACAGAAATCAAACACAATACCAGCCACAGCCACTGATCCTCAAAGATTCCCCATTCTCGCGGCCAGATAGAGCATGACGCCTGGCAAAAACAAGTCCTGTCATCTTCGACACTCCTACAGGGAGGTGAATGGACCGGGAGGTGGGTGACGCATCCCTTTAGACTTCAACTCCAGGTGGGTATAGTGGGATAATTGATTAGGGGAGTAAGTTGTTCATGGGTTCCCGGGGGAGACCTTAACACAAGTATGGTGATGGGAGAGGAAAAAGCATGTGCAAGATGCACTAGGGTCAAAGGTCAAATGTTACTTGAGGTCCTTTTAAGTCAGCATTTTTACGGTGGCTCTACTGATGTTATAAAAACCACAATCAACGAACATCATGCAGCTATTCAGGTATTGCCGACGTTATGTTAGTTACTAGTGTATCACAGGAATGTGGCATCAAAGAATTAAAACCCAATTCATTTACAATTTAAGTTTTCTCTTCAGCTGCTCTTGGAATGTTCATGGTTGCCATAAAGGTAAGACTGCATTTGGTAAAAATGTTCAAAGGCTGCCCTTATCTTGGTTTTTCCTTACTCCCTGGATGCAGGCCTACCACATAATAACTCAAAGTTGTGCACTTTGATATGGTATCGAGGACATTTTCTTTTGAAAACTTTGTTGAATAGAGAATGCGAGTGGTCGTCTTCCACCAGTCACAGCAAATGAGACTTGCACACAGACGTAAAGAATGTTATATAAACCCATTTTTCCCAATCAACTTCAACCATCACTTATTTGGAAAACAATCCAAAACAATGCGTCGGTGGTCATGAACAACTCATGCTGCACAGGCAAAGTTTTCAAACTTCTCACGCTTCCTTCATACTGAGCTATCATTTACGCGTGGAAACACTCATCGTCTCAGTGATGCGCACAACCAGGAGACATCACGTGCCTCCACACTGCTGGTTACTGACTACAACAATTTGTTTCCTGTATTGTGGTAATTGTTCGGACGCAATCTAGAGTTTGTAATATTTCTTTCGGTGTAGTTTTTCAGAGCAATTCGGCAATTTAAAAGAGTTAGTAGGTGACCACTGTGCACCGGCGTAAGGCTTTAGTCACTTGAGATCCGCGGATTCAATAGTATATACATGTAAACATGTACCAAGAAACTATTTCCCAAGGTGCAATTCCCACCGTGTTTGTATCCAGTAAGGATGTAACTCACTTCAGTACAAGCTGTATATGTTTACTGCAGTACATGTGAAAATGGGTAGTTTAAAATAACGACATGTACATATACTTCAGATGTAATTACTTTGGAATTTTATTGTTCATTTACCACAGTTTGTATTTATTTTTCATGTGATAACGCCGGAGCTTTGAATTTGTGCTTTAATACCATTAAATTTTTTAGTGCGCATGTATTCACTTAATGACTTTCATAAACTTCACAGTGTTGTTTGCTACAAACAAAAATTGTTGCAGTACCTACCACAGTAACAATTTTATTACTTGAGACTATACACAACATTCGATATCAGCTAATTTGTTGCAAGGAAACAGTATTGTCGATGGCTTTTCAAAAAACTAACTCATATCTAACACAATATCTCTAGTCAATGAATCGGAAACGAAAATGATAAAATCATTGTTTTTTGAGCTCTTGCCTTCTCCACGTGGCTGTATGAGTAACATGGTATTCTGTTCGTTTCGCTCTTTTTAATTGCAGTTGCAGATAAACATTTCGTCCTGCAGTAAGCGTAAGGAAGTTATATCTAGTCCTTGGTATCGTCTAGAAGCCTACACTACGGAGGTTCTGCGTGCATGGGCGCTGTAAGCATTTCATTTTTTTTTTTGGGGTGGGGACAAGTATACCAGAAACCCTTTTTCACAGACAGCACAAAAAAAGAAGTAACCGTAGGAAAATATTGAAAGCATCGTATACATAATTTTAATTAAATATTAGTAAAATAAATTGTACAAAATATTAGTTACATTATAATTATACACACAAAATGGGGAACAAATAAATACCAACTAAGTAAAAGATACTCATTTGAGTAAACTTCCACATAATGCAAAAACAACACATTGCATAAACCCAAACCAGATTATATATATATATATATATATATATATATATATATATATATATATATATATATATATATGCAGTAACAGAAAGTATGGAATTTTAATGTATAAAAATTGTTTATCAAATTATAATAAACATATGATTTGAAGATTTATCTTTGCATTGTACATCTGTAACATGTGATATCACTAATTCCAGTATGTTAGAAAAATATAACAAAACATTTTATGTTACACCAGACAAGAAATCTATAAACCAAAAAAATTCTGTACAATATATAGCTAATGGAAATGAGTCCTCAACTAGGGCTTAATACAGAAAGCCCCAAAACATCACAATAAAAAGTTACACATTTTTATGGGATTATATATGTATATATGTATTACATTAATGTAGTGCAAGAAATTCTTGAAATGGTTCATCTCAGATACTTTCAAACAATGACTTGCTGCACTCCTGTCTTGAAACAAAGAGATGTGCCACTTTCCTGAGGTATACTTCATCAAGTACTTGTTTTCAACATAACAGAGGGCTACATTATTTAACCTTGACTGTTTCAGAGTACCTCTTAGATAGCTTTTCAGGCGCCTGAGAGCAGTGAAGCTCTTCTCTGCTTCGCAAGTAGAAGCTGAGGACACAAGCAGCAGCTTTACAACATTTACAATATTTTTTAATAGGTGTCTGACTTCAGGTGTCATTTCTTTGAAAGATGTTACAGCATCGCTAAGGCAAAAAATACTGTTAGTTTTTAGAAATAATTTGATTTCAACCTGAAATGACTCTCTGTCGACTTCGGGGTACAGTTTTAAGAGTTCTGTAATTTCCCCAGCGATAAGAACTTTTTCCATCATTGCAATTTTCTGCACACTACTTTGCTCAATAATATTTTCTTGCAGTCTCATAACTGCTGTCTCAATAGCTTTATAATATTCTTGTCGCTAAAATTCCTCACAAGAATTCCACTCGTGCTGGTCTCCTGGTCCACAAAACCTTTCAGGAGGTTTTACAACTCGTGGCAAGGCCAGAGGTTACAAATTCATTTCGTCAGTAATTTCACAGCAAGAATGAAAAATAATTTTGAAAATTATCTTCTTGTATATCAACATAAACCAGCTAAAAGAGATTCAACAGACTTGATCAGACCAGAGAGAGTCTTTCTTCTTCCTAGGCACAACTTGTTCAATTTCTCAAGAAGGTCGATTACATATTTTGCCATAACAAATCCAAGATATGTCGGTCCATTTGAGAAACAATGGAGGAGGCCACTATTTTCACCATAGTTGTCCTCTGGAAGCTCATAAAGTGTCTTTAATATTATGTCATATTTCTTCACGATTTCTTGTATCTGTATCTTCCTGTACAGCCACCTGGTTGGACAAAGTGGTTTTATCTTTGAGATGTTTTCCACTGGAGCCCCTGCAGTCTCTTCGGAGATGTGTGTAAATTTTGGCTTGACTTTTGTACAATCAAAGATTATTCTCAGTTGGTTGGCCCAATCCATTGTGTTTTTCACTACTGAGGAAGCATCACAACACTTTTTCATAGCAAGGTTACAGCAGTGTGCCATACAATGCACATACCCTGCCAGAGGTTGGTTGTCAGTAATTATAGTCTGCGCACCTTTATTACAGTCTTTCATGTTGCCTGCGCCATCATATGCTTGACCGCGCAGGCAAGTTACAGGTAGCCCAAGTTGTAGTAATGAATCATATATTATCTATGACATGGCCTTGCCAGTGGTAGAGGAAGTCTTACAGAATCCTACAAAGCTTTATGCAGGATCCAAGCCATCACACCATCTAACACAAATACTCTCTTGTTAATATCCTGTAATGTCTCGGGTGCCATCACATATGATTGTAAATACCAAAGGATTTCATGACTTGATATTTTCCAGAACTGTGGTCAAAACCTCACGACCCATAATTTGTTTTGGACATCTGAATGTGTGAAAGTGGGCTTGCCTTGTTCGTGTTTCAACCATGATTTTAGTGCCGGCTTGTCTTCACTCCTTTCCTTTAAAAGTTCCATGAAATTACCTTCATCTTGAGTATGACCCCTGATAGCCAAACCCTGCCTGACTATATACTTTAAAGTACGAATGATTATCATTAAACACTTACTAGCTGTTTTTTGTTGCTGCATTTTGACATTTGAGAGCTGTCTTTCAATTGGATTCTTTAAATGCAAATACCTTAAAAGTGCTTGAGAATCAGCGTCACTTTTTTCGTGTTCTCTGAACTTCTCAAGAGCTTCTTTCCAGTTCTTAAACCCCTTTCCAGTAAATCCTGTTTACATTTTTGAAGTTAAAAGTCTCGCCGGGGCACACTTGTAAATACCGTGTATAATAATAGCAACTTACCCCATCGCAGTATTCGGCTACATGTAACCATTTGAATTCTTTAAACCAGCTCTCTTGGAATGTTAGAGTTCTGATTTTCAACCTTTGTTCCTTGGGAAAACTGCTCGGGAAGTGTTTGGGTTAATATGGTTGGTCAGTTGCTCCTGCTACTTCATCACTGATAGGCAGCTGTTTCAGTTGCTCTTTTGTAGAGGGCTGGAATCCATCTACGTTTTCTGCAACAAATATTTACCATTACATTTAGATAAATTGCACACAGATAATACAGATAAAAGCTTGCACTAGATGTGCAGTAAGCTTATATGCCAATATTGCGTAATATATAAATATCCAGATAGCACTGAAAACTCCCATAATAGCAAGCCAGCATGGACAGTATGAAGAAAAATAACAAACTAGACCAGAGATCTCCAAAGTATTTCCCACAAGCCAGATGCAGCCAGCGGTAAAGTTTGATACGGCCCACCTCTTCATTCCAGTGAGGGAACAAATTATTATTTAGTTTTATCACGCAAATAATTATATTACTGTAACCATACACTTCACTGAATACAAATGCTGATTTTCCATTAATGCATTTATCTTATCGGCGAGAATTCAGATTTTTGTGAAACATTTTTCGCAATAAATGTTTGACAATTTTACTTTCTCGCCCCATGAACCAAAATAGACAGGATAACATGCCTGTTGATCACGTTTCAACTACACATTCTTTTTAATTTCCTCTCGACTGCATTTGTAACAGTTTAGATTTCGTTCTACAAATCTATATTCTCATACATCAGACATAAGATCTTTATTTGAAAACCCCTTTGGTTGAAGCATTGAAAAATGTCTCACCTGCAGTCCGGGAATGTAATGGAGGACAGATATAAATACCATAACGTAAATATATTTTTACAGACATATAAATGAAAAGGTGCTTTCGATAAAAGTAGTCCAGTGAATATTTGCAGTCAATACTAATTACCGGAAACATAAAATTCGAGCCTTAAATAAGAGCTATCGTGTTACAAAGGATACACTATCATAAATCTCGCTAGTAACAAAATGTTTCTTAGTGTTTTACATTTAGCATCGATTTAATATTTACATGCAAAATTGTATATATCATATTAGAGAAATATATAGCCTTAAGACGTCCAGCTTTTTGTTGTTTTATCTGTGTGTAAACAAACCATAAATTTTAAACATGTCATAGAGCTGTGGTTAAGCATAAATAATTAACTAGGATTTACATTTACTTCTGTCTGTAAAAACACTGATAAAATCATATAAAATGCAGACACTGACATATAATGCTGCACAATATCGTATTTAAACTTAAAAGATTTAAATAATATATAGAAATATCCTAATACGAAGAAAACCGTCTAATTATGCGACATTTATCATAAATTGTATCTAGCATTTTTTCTGCCCGTTACACTTTCTTTTTTTTTTTAAGAGTTATTCATCTCAAAATATTTAGAGACTCCTGAACTAGATCATTAAAATCTTTCAACATGTCTATATGGAATAGTATGTTTCAGGAAGAAAATATGATTACCTAAAGATTTATATGAGGAAGCTGCTGCAAGATCACAACTACTGCTTTCAGCTGTAGTCTCTAAGCCTTAATTCTGGTTTATGTCCACAGGCTGCTCAATTACAAACAGATTGGTTTCACTGGGCGATCCGTCAGAATCATCTGTAGAAAAAAAGTTCAATTAATAATAAAGTATGCAATCATATAATTACGGCAAAATTTAACAAATAAGGGCTCCAATCTAACAATCTGCTGTGGGTTAAAGAAATTGACAATGATTGGCATCCTATCTCAGTTATCTTACACAAAGAAAAATTACTTTATTAAGTTAATTCGTGTACTTTTGAAATTAATATACCGTATTTCAATGCCTATAGGTCGCACATTTTATTTTAAAAATTTTATTGAAAACTTTGGTTGCGACCTATAAGCTAAGTGCAAAAATGATTTTAAAATGCTGGGAAAAAATCAGTAAGATCCCAATTAACCGTGTTAATCGAAACCAGAGAAAACACGAATAAGTGTTGTATTAAAATCCCGAATAATCGAATTTACACATTTTTATTATTAATGGAACAGTGATATTGTCTCCGAAAATCGTAATAAAACATAATACCTGTCATACATTTCAAAGCAAACACAAATCATGCACTGAATGCACATGAATTAAAGTACACAATACTTTAACTGATATTTATGTTGCACCGAGTGTAGTTAATTCACGGCGCATTGAGTATACACAGCCTTTCGCCGGCGACAGGCGAGTGCGTTGGGCGTCACTTATTTTTTACTAGCTATGCATGCAGCTAATGACTAAGATGTTTTTTACTAGCTATGCATGCAGCTAATGACTAAGATGTTTTTTACTAGCTATGCATGCAGCTAATGACTAAGATGTCTTTTAAAGGTTGATTTTCATAAGACTGTTCCAGTCGTGATTGGACTACAGTTGTGTGTCTGTCGCTTTCTCAATAGAATTCATACTAGACTATAACGGGACTTTAAATGAGGCAACCGGCATATAAACAGTACAGTACAATCCCTATAAAAATAATCCTTGGAATACAATAGCTCATTAAAATTTTACCGACTTACAAACGCACACAAAAGTTTTAAATTTCTGAAATGTATAGTTTTTTGTTAACATTTAAACACTTGACATGAATCAAATGTAAGAAATTTGAACAATACCTTTTCACTTACTCCAAATTCACGGCCCGCGGCTCAATTTCCATACTCTTCAGCGAACAAAGCCACTTTCAATTTGAAACCTGTGATGTGTTGGTACTTCGCCTTTCCTTTGCATAAAAGCAACAAAGTAATGGAAGCTCACTGGTTACGTGCATCTGCCATCCTTGACGCAGGCTGTGTTGTACAGGATGTAGGACCACAATGATAAGCGCGACCTATAACAGATAAATATTATTTTTTTAACACCCCTGGAAAATCAGGTTGCGACCTATATGCGATAAAATACGGTGAATATTTACAAGTAGCTAATAATATAATTTAACTTACCAGTCGCATCTGTTATTTCGTTTTCTTTTGCATGCGCAGTTATCTTCCCTTGTGAGGCTGCCCGCATTATCGTTGCACATTTCTCCCTCGCGCCTATCCGAACACAAGTACCATGGCTCAATGGCAAGGTTCCTCACCTGCTTGCCCTTCTTCAGTCATTAGTCACGGCCAACCAAACTTCTCCACCATGTAAACCTCCTCCCCTCTATTACGGACAGCATCCTTGACCTGCTGAAGGTCTAAAGCAGCGCAGTTGGCCATATCATTCGCTGTATAGCCAACTGTCACAAGTATCCATCTGTATTAATTTGTTTCTTACATTGAGAAACTCTGAAATTTTCCTTACCATATTTTATAAAGAAATTAATTATAGTAAGTTGGGTAAATTATTGGGGGGACGGGGGGACGAAATAAAATTCCAAATTATTGGTGGGGTGACCCCCCCCCCCCCCCCCCCGCCCTTTACGGTTGGGGCGTCCAATTTGCTTGGGCCTTACTGGTACCGGCAGACGTCTGGGCATGCGAGTCTCCTCGTACTCCTTAGACAGTGGCTCGGCACGGACCGGTCTATAGCTGAGCGGCCCGGCAGTATACGAGTCTCCCTGTACTTCTTAGACCGTGGCTCGGCACGGACCGGTCTGTAGCTGAGCGGCCCGGCAGTATATACGAGTCTCCCTGTACTTCTTAGACAGTGGCTCGGCACGGACCGGTCTGTAACTGAGCGACCCGGCAGTATACGAGTCTCCTCGTACTCCTTAGACAGTGGCTCGGCATGGACCGGTCTGTAGCTGAGCGGCCCGGTAGTATACGAGTCTCCTTGTACTTATTAGACAGTGGCTCGGCACGGACCGGTCTGTAACTGAGCGGCCCGGCAGTATACGAGTCTCCTCGTACTTCTTAAAACAGTGGCTCGGCACGGACCGGTCTGTAGCTGAGCGGCCCGGCAGTATACGAGTCTCCTTGTACTTCTTAGACCGTGGCTTGGCACGGACCGGTCTGTAGCTGAGCGGCCCGGCAGTATACGAGTCTCCTTGTACTTCTTAGACCGTGGCTCGGCACGGACCGGTCTGTAGCTGAGCGGCCCGGCAGTATACGAGTCTCCTTGTACTTCTTAAACAGTGGCTCGGCATGGACCGGTCTGTAGCTGAGCGCCCCGGCAGTATACGAGTCTCCTTGTACTTCTTAGACAGTGGCTCGGCACGGACCGGTCTGTAGCTGAGCGGCCCGGCAGTATACGAGTCTCCTTGTACTTCTTAGACAGTGGCTCGGCATGGACCGGTCTGTAGCTGAGCGGCCCGGTAGTATACGAGTCTCCTTGTACTTCTTAGACAGTGGCTCGGCACGGACCGGTCTGTAGCTGAGAGCCCGGTAGTATACGAGTCTCCCTGTACTTCTTAGACAGTGGCTCGGCACGGACCGGACTGTAGCTGAGCGGCCCGGCAATATACTAGTCTCCTTGTACTTCTTAGACAGTGGCTCGGCACGGACCGGTCTGTAGCTGAGCGGCCCGGCAGTATACGAGTCTCCTTGTACTTCTTAGACCGTGGCTCGGCATGGACCGGTCTGTAGCTGAGCGGCCCGGCAGTATACGAGTCTCCTTGTACTTCTTAGACCGTGGCTCGGCACGGACCGGTCTGTAGCTGAGCGGCCCGGTAGTATACGAGTCTCCTTGTACTTCTTAGACCGTGGCTCGGCATGGACCGGTCTGTAGCTGAGCGGCCCGGCAGTATACGAGTCTCCTTGTACTTCTTAGACCGTGGCTCGGCACGGACCGGTCTGTAGCTGAGCGGCCCGGCAGTATACGAGTCTCCTTGTACTTCTTAGACAGTGGCTCGGCACGGACCGGTCTGTAGCTGAGCGGCCCGGCAGTATACGCGCGGAATACATTATGTGATTTAATGCTTCAGCAGATTACTTGCTTCGTTTCCACATTTTCATAACATGAAGAAAAAATTAATGTATTATAAACGCTTTCACATTTAATGTGTTGAAAAAAAAGGGGGGTCTTACGCCGCGCCTTAGATCTTTACTTGATATTAAGAATTAAGGCGCGGCGTAAGAGATATCTCGACAAGAACGCATTACTCAGATAGTATTTGTTCACAAAATATGCCAACATTGAAGGGCTTGAGACAGTATAATGTCAAGCCAACGTAAACACATGTTACAACACTGCAGTTTTACTTCTAACAAAAATACAAAAATCATGCAAATAGTAACACAGAGTCGTTCAGAGCTGTCATCTATCTAGCCAAACCGAATGTAGTTTCCTAGCATATTCATAGTTGTTGGCACGATCTATTTGATGGTATAGAATTCATTAATTGTGTCACGTATTTCCCTCTTGTCGATATCTCTCGGAGTGCAACCTTTAGTTTTGGGGCTGTGAATAAATTTTTAATAAAGAATAATAAATTAAAATCGTTTTTAAATATGAAACTTCTACATTAAATGACACACGAATATTTAGTATAATCGGTGCTATACAATAACACAAATTAGAACTGACAAAAGATTTAAAACAGATTGTTATTTAAATTTATATTCCAACGAAAAGAGTGATGTATGAAGTTCAAGCTAAACAAAATCAACGTTCAAAACATCTCCTCCAATAACTGTATTTAATTTTGCGCAAATATAGGCCAGCGAATCCCAACCAACATGAGAGAAAATCATACAATGTGGAATAATCACTTAACGTATTACGTAAATTGTAACTGACAACTTATCTCCGAAGAAATAAGAAGTTTTTAATTCGCTTTCATATTACCACTAACAGTGTTCTGGTTTTCCTATTGGCTGCCCTCTGTGGCGCAGTAGGTTGAGTGTATGAACGAGAGTGGTTCCGGTTTCGAATCCCGGGTAGGGCATTGGTGTGATTAATGCCCGTCCGTATGTATCACGTCCCTCGTACATGGGAAACATCACTTCCAAAACATATTTATCACACAATTAACAGATTGCGTGCTGTACATCTGAAAATATGTTTGCAGTTTGTCCTCTTCATGGATACTTGTACCAAACTAAAATTTTACCTTTTCTTGTGATACGTACATTAACCTACTAGTGGACTTGCAAGATATATCATTTTAATATAACAGTTACGTTTGTGTTTAAATTATATTGGTAAATAGAGAATTTGAAACTGTAATTTGCTATCGAAAATATCTTTATTTGTACCACAACTGTAATACAAAGAATATATTATATACTATAATTGAAAGAAATAAGCTACAACTTGAAATCGAACATGCTCCTTCTTGTGCAAATACGCACAAACTTAACCGCAATCTTAGCAAACCCATTTACTTAACGATACTGATAGTTACGAATATGTTTGTCTAGTAATTTGGAAGGCGTATAATTTTAACCTGTTAAAGTTTTAGTATTTAATGTTTTCCAAATAGGACTAAATAGTTGCGCATTTTGTGTTTCATAATCGTGAACTTATTTTCTCGTTATGAACGTTGCGTTTTGAATCAAATTTACTGGCATGAATCATATAAGGAAGTTTAATACGGACTGTCAAATTATTACAAACAATTATCTTATCATAAAAGCTACAAAAATATTTTTGCTGCCATTATAGCGTGCTGCCATTATATCGTGCTGCCATTATAGCATTATTTGGAAAAACATCTTTACAGGTGGCGTTACTTTTACACGTGATTCGAAATTCTAGATATAATAAATAAACTGACATTGTAACTAAAACCTTTTTCTATAAACTCTCTATGATTTACTATGATTTGCATGGGAATTACAATTTGAACATTTAGGCGTATGTAGACCACAATTTCACATATAACACCCACTATCGCGACTTTGAGCACATAAGGCTCTAAAACGTTTCAATAGTTTCAAATGAAATATATTGGCCTCAAGTTACTGGTTAGTTATACTTTGTTAAATATACGCAGAAATGGATTTACCCGAAATTGCACTGAGTGTTACAAACTACGTAGTATTTCAGTTGTATAATTTTTATGATATGTGGTCGTTCGTGAATATCGTGAGCTTGTAACACCGGAGATAACTTTTCCGCATCTCTGTTAACGTTCTGCGTCCTCCATTCCCTTACATACAACTGAGTCTGCCGTAATTTATGTTTAAAGCACGGCTCGACCTGCGCGGGCATCTCTCCCCCCTTCTAACGCTTGACATGCCCAAACGTCTGTCGGAAACAGTAGAGTGGTATAACATCCTACTATTCTTCTTCTACCTCACTGCCTCTGTGGGTAAGGAAGGTACCTATGTTTTTATCGGCAGGAGACAGGTTTCTTCGCACGTAATGCAGCACCTGCGAGTAGGGTACACTGTCTCTAATCAAAATCGCAACACGCCAATATGAGTGTATGGTAAAACTTTTATTTTCAGTGTTACTTTTCATTAATGACGACAATACGAAAAATTGCAGTGTAAAGACCTACGGTAATTTACCCGCCAGTTATTTCACTTCTACCAGTGGCAGCATTCTAACCTTATAGTCGAATATGAGGTGTTCAGACGGCAAGTCATACGTGAAGTCATACGTTTTGAGAGTGTGAGCTTCAGAAATTTTCAAACGATATGCCGTATAGCAATATACCATCAGTATATATATTTTTCCTTCCAGGACCTTTAAGTATTCGGAATTGACACCAATCCTCTGTAAGTATTCGTAATTGACACCAATCCTCTGTAAGTATTCGTAATTTACACCAATCCTCTGTAAGTATTCGTAATTGACACTAATCCCCTGTAAGTATTCGTAATTGACACTAATCCTCTGTAAGTATTCGTAATTGACACCAATCCTCTGTAAGTATTCGTAATTGACACCAATCCTCTGTAAGTATTCGTAATTTACACCAATCCTCTGTAAGTATTCGTAATTGACACTAATCCCCTGTAAGTATTCGTAATTGACGCTAATCCTCTGTAAGTATTCGTAATTGACACCAATCCTCTGTAAGTATTCGTAATTGACACCAATCCTCTGTAAGTATTCGTAACTGATACCAATCCTCTGTAAGTATTCGTAATTGACACCAATCCTCTGTAAGTATTCGTAATTGACACTAATCCTCTGTAAATATTCGTAATTGACACTAGTCCTCTGTAAATATTCGTAATTGACACTAATCCTCTGTAAGTATTACGCGTACTTTTAACACTGGCTAATAAAACAAAAATGCCACTCATACAAGGCACTGCTGTTATTTTAATAATCTCTCTTACTTTAAGTGTCCCTGGAATTCCCCTGACTTTTCCAGATCTCCTGATATATTCCGTAATCAAAATACACGCAAAACATTTTTAATTACTTTTATGTTACGTCCTTAAAAGTTACCCTTTTTCCGATAGCACTAATATACCCTTTCTTTATGGGTTTTTTAAATGTGCAATACAAATATTTTTAAAATACTATGGTGAATATGTACAAAGATAGTTGGTTGGAAACAAGACACAGGGATGAAATGGTAACTATCTCAGGGCCAAAAACAAAGTCACAATACAAAGACAATACATTGGAAAATGTATAAATTCTCTGAATACTGCTACAAATGTTAAAATTATTATTTTAGCTAACATTTTATTTGCACAACATTAAGCTGGTTCCTTAATTCACATTATCAGCTGTACCAATTCTAGCTGTATCAGAAAGGAAAAGAAAAACTCAACAAAAACAAATATGTATAATAATGTTACGATTTTACGTGAAGTAACAAATTGGCCCACCAGATTTCATAATATCCTGCATACATGGAATAAACCGAAATAATGCGTAGTTCAGTTCATAAGCTGGCACGCAAAAAGTGCTAACATTAAACATTATTCATCTATTAAACACATTTATAACAACTTCTTGAACGTTTCTTGACTTAATGTAAATTTCCCTGACTATTTGATAAGTTTAAATAATGCTCAAACACATTTCACTAACAAGTGTTCAGATTTCGCGAATGTAAAACTATCTAAAATTTATAGGGGAAACTGTATGTGATATGATGGGATACATTTTTTTAAGTTGGAAGCTTATTAAAGCAACAGCGGAGATGTGTAAAATAATTTTAAAGCGATCACTTGGAAAATGTGCAACTAAAACTTTTGAAAATTTCTTGCTGAGAAACGCAAACAAGTTTGCGTGTAGGGCTAGATACTTACATTATCTAGCTACATAGTGCAATTATCGTTACAATATAAAACTTATAACATCGGCGTCAGTGATAATAATACATTTGTGAGCCAGCACATCAACATAGGCAAGTTACACAATTCTATAAATCCCACATGTGTGTCAAATAGTTTCCACAGCCATCGTTTACTGCATGTAGTTGGATTCCGGCCATTATTTGAGTTTATTATAACGGCATAGATGCGGCTAGAGCTGACAATTCAATCGGTGGAATTGTAATTTCCAAGTATAACGTTTGATAGTATAGCCAATGAAATGCTCGCGCGGTAGATAGATGTTACGCTGCCTAACACCACCCGACGGAAAACACCTTACACAATAGACATCCACTTTAACTAGGAAACAATTGATACAATATTACAATATTACAATATTTATTCATTAATCTAAGGGGAAAAGTGTAATGTTAGTATTGTACCTAAGCTCAACATAGCATTGATTTTAATTACGTACAGCAACAGCGTACACCAGGAATGAAGAAGATCAAATATTCTTTCCAGTTTACCAAACTCTACAGTGCCTTCTAGTATACAAGCCGTGGAGGGGAAAATTAATTATCTGCACTAGTTAAGCTGAGAAGAGAGGATGTTGTATGTGTGAATAAGACATAGTTACACGAAGTAGAAGAGGTTGTAAAAGTATTCGCCTAGCCTAACGTAAGGAAATGGAGGTTTGAAGCAGGGAAGCACCTTCTGTCTGGATGGATATTGGGCAGGCCGGCATGAAGCATGCATCGTGGACGGGGCATGCTACAAGGAACAGGGAAGACACCATGCTCATCTTAGCTGCAGCTGCAAACAACAACATATTGGGTAAGTCCTGGTGACAGATACTGTACGGGGTCGTGAATGAAGTGGATTCCTCATTCTTGTCTCCAGAGTACAAACTAGGTAGGCCTACATACGTATCTACCTTCTTTCTCCTTTATCAAAAAATGTTTGCAGTCAAATTGAAACACCCATACAGTGTCTCGAAAGGTAATTGTATTCAAAGTACTTTACGGTACGTAAAATAAAAAAAATATATATTCTGCGTTGAAAGAGACCTCACATACCTGCACTACTATATTTGCTGAAAAATAAAAGATGTAGGATGAAGCCATCAACGATTGATGATCATTTCAAAGACGTATATGATTCGCAAATTACTTTGACAAAATCCATGCCCTAAAGAAGAAGTATCCACGCAACGGCTTTCGGAGTGAAGACACTCCTGAATGCAGGCCTACTACTGAAGCGCACTCTGGGGCGATCACTCACACCAGTAAGGAACCTGTAAACAAGGTGACAGAATGTGGCTTTGGATAGACAACGGCTTTCGGAGTGAAGACACTCCTGAATGCAGGCCTACTACTGAAGCGCACTCTGGCGCGATCACTCACACCAGTAAGGAACACGTAACCAAGGTGACAGAATGAGGCTTTGGATAGACAACGGCTTTCGGAGTGAAGACACTCCTGAATGCAGGCCTACTACTGAAGCGCACTCTGGGGCGATCACTCACACCAGTAAGGAACACGTAAACAAGGTGACAGAATGTGGCTTTGGATAGACAACGGCTTTCGGAGTGAAGACACTCCTGAATGCAGACCTACTACTGAAGCGCACTCTGGCGCGATCACTCACACCAGTAAGGAACACGTAAACAAGGTGACAGAATGTGGCTTTGGATAGACAACGGCTTTCGGAGTGAAGACACTCCTGAATGCAGACCTACTACTGAAGCGCACTCTGGCGCGATCACTCACACCAGTAAGGAACACGTAAACAAGGTGACAGAATGTGGCTTTGGATAGACAACGGCTTTCGGAGTGAAGACACTCCTGAATGCAGGCCTACTACTGAAGCGCACTCTGGCGCGATCACTCACACCAGTAAGGAACACGTAAACAAGGTGACAGAATGAGGCTTTGGATAGACAACGGCTTTCGGAGTGAAGACACTCCTGAATGCAGGCCTACTACTGAAGCGCACTCTGGGGCGATCACTCACACCAGTAAGGAACACGTAAACAAGGTGACAGAATGTGGCTTTGGATAGACAACGGCTTTCGGAGTGAAGACACTCCTGAATGCAGACCTACTACTGAAGCGCACTCTGGCGCGATCACTCACACCAGTAAGGAACACGTAAACAAGGTGACAGAATGTGGCTTTGGATAGACAACGGCTTTCGGAGTGAAGACACTCCTGAATGCAGGCCTACTACTGAAGCGCACTCTGGGGCGATCACTCACACCAGTAAGGAACACGTAAACAAGGTGACAGAATGTTGCTTTGGATAGACAACGGCTTTCGGAGTGAAGACACTCCTGAATGCAGACCTACTACTGAAGCGCACTCTGGCGCGATCACTCACACCAGTAAGGAACCTGTAAACAAGGTGACAGAATGTGGCTTTGGATAGACAACGGCTTTCGGAGTGAAGACACTCCTGAATGCAGACCTACTACTGAAGCGCACTCTGGGGCGATCACTCACACCAGTAAGGAACACGTAAACAAGGTGACAGAATGTTGCTTTGGATAGACAACGGCTTTCGGAGTGAAGACACTCCTGAATGCAGACCTACTACTGAAGCGCACTCTGGCGCGATCACTCACACCAGTAAGGAACACGTAAACAAGGTGACAGAATGTGGCTTTGGATAGACAACGGCTTTCGGAGTGAAGACACACCTGAATGCAGGCCTACTACTGAAGCGCACTCTGGCGCGATCACTCACACCAGTAAGGAACCTGTAAACAAGGTGACAGAATGTGGCTTTGGATAGACAACGGCTTTCGGAGTGAAGACACTCCTGAATGCAGACCTACTACTGAAGCGCACTCTGGGGCGATCACTCACACCAGTAAGGAACACGTAAACAAGGTGACAGAATGTGGCTTTGGATAGACAACGGCTTTCGGAGTGAAGACACTCCTGAATGCAGGACTACTACTGAAGCGCAGTCTGGCGCGATCACTCACACCAGTAAGGAACACGTAAACAAGGTGACAGAATGTTGCTTTGGATAGACAACGGCTTTCGGAGTGAAGACACTCCTGAATGCAGGCCTACTACTGAAGCGCACTCTGGCGCGATCACTCACACCAGTAAGGAACACGTAAACAAGTGACAGAATGTGGCTTTGGATAGACAACGGCTTTCGGAGTGAAGACACTCCTGAATGCAGACCTACTACTGAAGCGCACTCTGGCGCGATCACTCACACCAGTAAGGAACACGTAAACAAGGTGACAGAATGTGGCTTTGGATAGACAACGGCTTTCGGAGTGAAGACACTCCTGAATGCAGACCTACTACTGAAGCGCACTCTGGCGCGATCACTCACACCAGTAAGGAACACGTAAACAAGGTGACAGAATGTTGCTTTGGATAGACAACGGCTTTCGGAGTGAAGACACTCCTGAATGCAGACCTACTACTGAAGCGCACTCTGGGGCGATCACTCACACCAGTAAGGAACACGTAAACAAGGTGACAGAATGTGGCTTTGGATAGACAACGGCTTTCGGAGTGAAGACACTCCTGAATGCAGGCCTACTACTGAAGCGCACTCTGGCGCGATCACTCACACCAGTAAGGAACACGTAAACAAGGTGACAGAATGTGGCTTTGGATAGACAACGGCTTTCGGAGTGAAGACACTCCTGAATGCAGGCCTACTACTGAAGTGCACTCTGGCGCGATCACTCACACCAGTAAGGAACCTCTAAACAAGGTGACAGAATGTGGCTTTGGATAGACAACGGCTTTCGGAGTGAAGACACTCCTGAATGCAGACCTACTACTGAAGCGCACTCTGGCGCGATCACTCACACCAGTAAGGAACACGTAAACAAGGTGACAGAATGTTGCTTTGGATAGACAACGGAAGATACGCAGTAGTATCCAGTCCCCGAGAACGTTAAACTCACTTTCAGCACGTCTACAACATTTGCTGGCGTTGTTTAAAACAATTTCTCAAACAAACTATTATACTTGAGAAACAACGTTTTTTTTCCTAGTGCACTCTTCGCAGATGCAGTGAAAATTCCATTTTAATGACCACCCACGACCTTAAAATGCCGGATTTGAACACCTGAGGCGAGTTCTACAATGACACCGATTCGAATACGGAAGTGGACACGTAACACGCTCCTTCTCAGTCTACAGTCTACAATCTACAACGAGACACGCGCGGAGGCGGATAACGTATTGAAAGCTAGCCAACTCCCAACTCTTACGTGTGCGTGAATCCGTGTAGTAAATAGCAATCGAGTAATTGGTTTGTTAATTTTCCTTCTCGTGGCCATTACAGTATATTACTGCATGGATTAGAAAATGC
The DNA here is from genome assembly GCA_029891345.1 of Dryococelus australis. NCBI lineage: Eukaryota > Metazoa > Arthropoda > Insecta > Phasmatodea > Phasmatidae > Dryococelus > Dryococelus australis. The sequence continues at coordinate 258,294,002 of CM056996.1, forward strand.
TATTATCATTTTTTTTTGTTTTAATAAACTCGTGCACGCGGTTTGGCAGTAGTATTTACGCAGTGGTAAATACTCCATAAATATACTAAATAAGGTGTGTACATTATAAAATTTATATAATAATTTGCACCAACTGAGTAGTTTTAATATCGTAAGTTTCAGGACTGAATGTTTCTTCATATTGTAGAATAGTAATAATTCATCGCTACTCGTCCGCTCGTTCTGTTTATGGGTTTCGAGCCCGTTTCTCACGGGACTGTGTACTGTTCTGCGGGCCTATGTGAATAGAAAACTCTTTATTTTTTAACTAGTGGCGAGTGAAATTGGTTTACTTATTAGGCTTACAACAAAAATTCGTGTAGAAATTTATTTGGTAATCCAGTGATGGATAAGTATGTGTGAGGTGCTTAGCACGGAAGGTTAGTGAAAGGTGAAAAAAAGCAGGTAGAGTATGGTTAAGTGGTGATAGGCGGAGTGGTGGAGCAGCTGCCTCCGTGCTAGAGAGATTCTTACTCACTTGATGGCAGGCGAGACGTGGACACTGGCTGGAGCTGGAGCTGGAGCTGGAGCTGGTGCACGCAATCACGTGTTCACTCGCGGCACCCACAGTGGCGACTGGAGCCACGGCAGGCAAGGCACAACACGCGCCCACGTCACAGGTTAGGTAACTGGGTGGCGAGAACCAAGGACATTCCATGCTCTCAGCGGCAGCGCCGTGTACGTCTGCACTGCAGTGTGCGGGGTAACTAGACCAGCTAACATGTCAGATGCTCAATGTGCAGATCACGTGACCTCTTTACCACGCAACTACAAACACTCACATACACTGCATGTCGATCAAGTGACGCTCGCTGGGAAATTTTTTCCATCAATATGTTACTGACAGCTGTTCTACTCGCATATCAACATTACTTTTCATTCCATCACACTTCAAGATAAATATCTGCTTATTTTGATTGATTGCCAATATTGTTACTTCAATTTATTGCATCATATATATATATATATATATATATATATATAAGTGTATATATTTGTACAAAGAGGCAGAACTAGTCAAATTATATATGCTATACAATTAGTAAAAGAAAACATTAAATTTAATTAATCTGTCTCGACAATCACCAGCCCAGCAGGAAGACAACACAAATGACAGCAGAAAATTTCACTCGCGAGTACTCGAGTCATCATTCACGTTAAATCATATGCACTTACAGAAAGGGAATTTCCTTTTTCAAAATTTTATTACACTAACATTTCGAAAATGTTCCTGTGTGGCCATATAGGCTAACGTAAGAGACTTGTTACCGGCCGAGGCAAATGATAGCAATTTAGATAAGCAGTTCAGCAGAAACAAACGGATTAAACTGCAGACAGCAATTTGTATTTTACAAACTTATATTTAACTTCACGTATTTGTATGTTAGGTAGGTAGATAGGTGTCTGTGAAGTGTATGTCCGGCGCGCACAGATTCACTAGCAATCACGATACATTAGGTGGACAAGTTGTCCATTACTGATATCGTGATGAGTTTCAGTGTCGGGAAGTCATCATTTACACTTAGTTGTGTGGGTAAAAGACCATCCAAACTTTGAAACACAAAAAGGAATTCAAATGATCGACCGCGTGTGTACATGTGAGATAGCATCAAGTGTTAGATGATAAATGTTAATTCAGCATGCCGGTTCAACTTCCAGCGTAAATAGTGCACTGAAACTTGCCTGATCGCAAGCGATACTGAGGACGGACTAGTCTGTGAATGTATAAACAGTATGCCATTATAATAAAAAAAAATAGTGAGAATAAAAAGTGAACAATTATTTAACTGTAAAAAAACATTTTTATCAAGCTCTTATTTATAAATGAACTAAAAAGGAAAAAATAATTATACTTGAAAAAACAGAATTTGTTGAACTTGTAAGACGTATTCAAAGAGCCGTAATAAACTTCACTGCAAATTAATATTTCTGCATCAGTTTATATTAATATGTAAAAGCTTGGCGCGAATAGTTACGAGCCTTATGCAAGATATGTGCTTACTGCGCTTACGGAAATGAGGTATGTTAATGTGGGGAATACCGATAACTTAAGCAATAATACTCATTAAAATAAAACCTGCTGCAGTAGGAAGGTGTATAAATGAATATATACATCACTGTATTTTGTCTTCGTTCATGGACATAAACACTAAAGATAATACTCTTGCTTTAACAGAAAATATTGTTTCTATGAGTCAAGCGATTGATCGAGGTTACGCCAACTTGTAGGTAATTCGGATCATTATGATTTACCACTCATATTCGGTGAATTCGGACACATGGGAGAGCTCTAGTGGCCATACTTTAAACTATAATCAATAAGGGTGCCATTTTGTTACACCAAACTGAAGCTTTTTGTGAGGTATGATATATAATGTTTGATATATAAAATGGTTAGGAGGCTATGTAGAAGTAAAAATGTAGCAACAGGTCCTTACAACTCTAACATGGAAAACAGATATATACTGAAGATACCTACCCAGCAAACACAACCTGTCGGCAAAGTATCGGCCCGATACTTGTACTGCCTGCACCTGTCGTTTCAATGCCAGAAGATAACCATCTGACAATGTCGTGACGTCTTTTTTGAGACAGTATGTTTGCCATTAGAAAAAAGACAACGGCTCACTGTATTTTTTTGGATAACAGATGGATATCACCTAAATTATGTTCGGCGTGATATCTCACAGCCAACATGTCGCCAATTGCAAAAATTATATTCTGGCCCGATTCCGATATAGCATCTTTGTTTTTTAGGTAATCTGGCCATTATCTTATTTATTCCGGCCCGCTAACGTTTTCCAGACATAGCTCTTTATCACAATGAAGATACAAATATGATGTCTTTTAGCCGACAAACTTCTTGAAAGTTTTTTTTAATAGACAAGATGTTAGGTAGCTGTTAATGACACGATGTATTTTTTGAGACAATGTGTTAACTGTTAGCAATTTTTTTCATGATTATATATGCATCACGTCGTAGCCCATGGCATTTTTTACTTGGAATTTTTTTTTTCATTTGTACAACCATCCGGCAGAAATTATAAAAACTAACAAAAACTATTTTGTTTACAAGCCTTTGAAGAAATGAAGAAAGAGTTTCTAAATAATCAGTGTTTTAAAATTATTTGTAATATTGTCATGGAATTTATACATTCACTTATAATAATTTGTGTCATGATAAATTTGAAATTACTGGAGAGTATCAGCACCGTACCCACCTTGGTGTATAGTTTACATCAACTCAAGGGTCTTAGGTACGAATCTCGCACTCAGCAAGCGAAATATTTACATATCATATAATGTGTTGAGAAGTAAATGAGATGAATACATGTATAAATACATTACCAAAATTTCTAATCGAAAAGTTAACGTTCTTTCACGGTTATACTTGTTATTTCTGGACATCATGCCGCCGCAGTCCCGGCGACTTGTCGCCATCTATCGGGCCGCTTCCGGCATAAGACAGCGGGCTAGCATCATCTGGCTGGAGTTTGTCGGCTAACTTTTACCGGACCGATACCAGCCCGTCATTTTCGTGTTTGTTGGATAAAGTCGAGTTTCAATGATCTTACAACTTCTGCATTAAAAATAATTATTGTATATTTAAACAAAGTATACACTATGTTTGCATGGACAAATATATGAAAAACACTCATGTAATATTTCTCTTAGATATTGAATGAACACGTGTTTGATTTGCATATTTTAATGACAAATATTTGAGAGATTATTGAATATATTTTGCTACAAAAAATTCCATGCGTAAAACAGCAGTGAAAGGAAACTAGGTATTGAGAAATTCTAAAATCTGGCATAGTGAAATATTTTATACCAAAAAGTTTACATTATGAGAAACAAAGTGATGCATAGAAAATTACAAAATTTGCTGTAAAACTAACCAATTTTAAGGCATGTGCATTATGTACGGTCACAAAATGGGTATATATTTAAGAATGATTCTAAAGAAGGCATACATTTAATGACATTTTTGGAAATGTGAAAACTTTTGACTGTCACTCAGTAATGGCCTGATACTGGAAAAACCTGATATACTGATGCAAGTTCCGTCGTAAAGATGAGGAACAATATGATGCATAGAAAATTGCAAAATTAGCTGTAAAACTTACAAATGTTACAGCCCGCGCATTATGTATGATTACAAAATGGGTTATATATATAAGAAAGATACTAAAAACACGTACACTTATGACACTTTTGGAAATATGACAACTTTATAGTGTCACTGAGATTGAAAAAAATCTGATATACTAATGCAAGTTTCCTGGTAAATATAGTATAAATATGATACCTGAAAGCTTAATTTTTATTTCATTGACACATACGTTCATAAAAGTGCATCAGAAATGCAATTACCTGTAAGCTCTGGCATTTATTAATATGAAATAGCTAATACATTTGCTGATGGGGAGATTTATTTCACTAAATTACTGTACCTAACAATACTGCGTCCGTGTGCTGGCTTACACATAAGGTGCAGAAATAGATTATTATTAATGTACTAATTTCTATCAACACTGCAGGTATACCTCTATTTCAACATGCTTGTCAAATCACATCAAGCATTATATTTAACTCTTTTTTTAATTCGTTGCTGAGGGTTTTTTGTTAGTTCATTCGTTTTTTTTTTTTTTTTGCTGTAACATGCTCTACTGAGGTCAAACGTCTGAATTTAGCACCTATTGCCATTAGCACCAAAAAGGTGGCCATCTTGACGAAGTACCATCTGTGAAAAAATTACAAAGTTAGTTACCATGCTAGACGTCAAGCAGTTGGAACGTTGCTGCCTCTAAATAAGTTTTGTATAATCTGCTCACAGTAAAATGAGCACTTTCGAAAGCCCTGCTTAAGATATTGTACACACGTTGTGTATTCTTCCGCCTTACGTAAAATTAACATTGCCATGGGTCTCATAACTTTATTCATGCGTCGTTCAAATGAAACTGTGAAATTATTAAGAAAGTAAATGCTTTCTAAATCTGTTCATATTTAGATTTCGATGCATTAAAAAACACCAGAAACCTAAATAAATAATTTTAAGCTATCACAAATGATTACCTAACACTTTTTTTTCGACGTTAATACATGGAACTACTTTCCCTCCACAGTTACCAACTTTACTGGGTGAATGTCACTCAGTGCATCCGTTAAAATATATGCATGCAGGGGCAGTGAATTTTTTCTCAGGTTCAGCCTTGAAGTGCTCACTTTATTGTGAACAACCTTTAAATAGTTGCTTTCCCAACCACTGTAACTAACACTTTGGGAGTGTACTCGATAAAACTGCGCGAACAGGCTGAGCAATGTATGAATTTGGGAGTGTACTCGATAAAACTGCGCGAACAGGCTGAGCAATGTATGAATTTGGGAGTGTACTCGATAAAACTGCGCGAACAGGCTGAGCAATGTATGAATTTGGAAGTGTACTCGATAAAACTGCGCGAACAGGCTGAGCAATGTATGAATTTGGGAGTGTACTCGATAAAACTGCGCGAACAGGCTGAGCAATGTATGAATTTGGGAGTGTACTCGATAAAACTGCGCGAACAGGCTGAGCAATGTATGAATTTGGGAGTGTACTCGATAAAACTGCGCGAACAGGCTGAGCAATGTATGAATGTGGCTTCACTTGTGTTTACCGTACATTACAAAAGTTAATACGTTTGGCGTATTTTGAATTACTCTCTTAAAATCAACAAACATAAAATAAAATCTGTTGTCACAATAAATTATGTTTAATTGCAGACTTACAGTTTCAGTACAAACAAAACTTGTGTCACTCTTATTTAACCATATTTTTGTTTGCGCAGACTTTTATTTCTTATTGGTATTGTCGTGTTTCGTAATTATTTACGAACTCTGAAAGTACATCAGATGCACAACGGTATAAGTTAGAAATGTTTAACTCTGAGGAGTAGTATGTGATTGCGGTGACAACCTCTTGCTTCCTAACTTGTGTGTATCATAATGTAAAGTCTCGTATTGGCTCGCTACATTAGTGCTCGCTACATACAAAAATGTTTTTAATATTATCACGTTAAGTAGTTCCAACAATTGCAGCCACATGTTATGCAGAGATACCAACAATTTGCCAAAGCTATTAGTAGTGTTTTGTTTAAAAATCAGCAGTTTTAATACATTTTTAGTTATGGCGATATTCATCCCGCCATTTTCAACAAAATCACAACACAAAGAAATTTACAGCATGAGAAAAACAATAAATTCAAATTATCATTAATGAATGTTTATTCTCAGGATTTGACTACATAACATATTAGTAGTAGGAAAAATGCATATTGTATATCGTACAAATAGATGTTCACAGGTGTTGTTTACAAGCAGTTGACAGCATTGTCATTTTACATTCGTTAAACAACAATGCACAGAGACAGGAAACAAATACGCATCGATTTTGGTTTTTAGCTATTTCACATGTCGGTTGTGTGCTGGGAGAGTGCGCAATTTCAGTGTATCGTGAGAATTTGACTGTGCGAAGGCTTGCGATTTAGGAATGCTTCTTTGTAATTCTTTCCATCTGACGAATTAAATCAAACTATTGTGCGAAAGTAGAGTGTTTCTTTACAATTATGTCCACGTAAAGTGTTCAAATATAATTATATATATAATCAACCAAACAAGTATTACTGCGCCCTACTTCAAATGACAATTTCTCACTCAAGCAGCACACAGTGTAAAGGCTGTTCACGATAAAGTGAGCACTTTTGAAAGCCCCTGCTTACGATCTACTTGTATGCACGTTATGTATTCTTCCGCCTTATTTAAAATTAACACTGCCATGGGCCTCGTCACTTTATTCATACGTCGGTAAAGTAAAATTGTGAAATTATTGGGAAAGTAAATATTTTACAAATCTGCTAATTTTTACATTTCGATGCATTAAAAATAATCAGAAAGCGAAAGAAATTATTTGAGTTATTACAAATGGTTACCTGGCACTTTTTGTTCAACGTTAATATATTTTAATTTCTTTCCATTCATCGTTACCAATTTTACTAGGCGACTGTCACACGGTGCACCCATTAAAATATATGAAAGTAAGGACAGTGACTTCTTTCCTTGGGTTCGTTTCAAAAGTGCTCACTTTATCGTGAACAGCCTTTATCTGAATGTATTTTATCGGATGCAATGAGCGCAATGCGCCCAGTATATATGCGATTCAGGGAAGCGTGTAATATTGCAGAAATTGTATTAAACCAATCGGGAAATGCGATTGTGTGCGGAAATAATACTTTTCAACTGATATACTCGCCCATTACAGTGATTCGTCCACACACGACCCACGATAAACAAAGTGTGGCAGAACTACCCAAAAAGTGATTCATCGTTTACAGAAACACGTTAATTTAGGTTGCAAGTTAGTAAATATGTGACTTTGTTATTGTTCGAAAGATGCATCTATTGCAGTGATGTAAGGTGTAGATGAAGTACCGAAAAATTTGATTCGTCGTTTACAAATATACGTTTGTTTTGGCGGAAAATTAATCAATTATATACCATATTGGTTCGAAATATGCACCCATTACAGTGAATCGCCCACACATAACGCATGATAAACAAGTTGAGGCTGAATTACCGAGAAATGTTATTCGTCGTTTACAAAAATCACACGTTACTTTAGGCTGCAAGATAGTAATATATTGACTATGATACAATGCGGTATCGGATAGTACGACAGAGCCGGATGGCCTCTTTCATTTTACCCGATACCATATGTGGTATCAGGTAGTTCAACAGAGCGTCAAAATAAGCATATTTGTACAATATTTAATCTTCTTATAATTCCACAGTTTCACTTCACCGACGCATGGATAAAGTGGTCAACCTCATGTCAATGTTAATTTTACATACCGCGGAAGAAGACACAACGTGTTTACAAGTAGATCTTAAGCAGGTTTTTCTACAATGGTCATTCCGAGATGCAGGCGTATCATGTTTGCAAACAAACATTTCTATTCTACATGTGGTACCTACTATAGATGTCTGTGAACAGAGTCGCAGTGGTATTCTCTGTTTCATGTAAGTACAACACAACATTTTTAAAGTGCCTTTGGCCAATGTGTACAGCGTGTAGACACATAAAAACACTGCACGCTTCCATTTGATAAGTGTTATGTCATATGATTATAGCTGAACTTATGTTACTATTTTCGTAAAAAATTGTTTATTTGGAGTTTGTAACTTTGTACTTTGATAAAAATTACGTTTCCGAATTGAATAATATTTTAAAACTGATATTTAATTTTCAAGAGATTCACATCTCTGGCTACCAAATCTATATTAACTACATGTGTATATTAAAGTTTGTATTATATATATATGTATATATATAGTTTTTAACAAGTAAGCCTACCTTGTTTAAAAATTGTAACCTAAAGCTGCCCACAAGCATTGTTGACTTTACAGACAGCAAAACAGCTGATAGATAATCCTTAAAGAATTTGGAATATCCTAAAATTAACATACGTTAGAAGCATATATAAAACTTGATAATTACAACATATATTAAGGTTTATGTATTAATTATATGGTTTTCATTATTAGTTTTCCCAAACCTTGTTCAAATAATAATAACTGTTATGCATACACTGAAATAAATCACAGACCTAGGCTATATAGGCTATTCACGGCAAAGTGAGCACTTTTGAATGCCGTATCATTTGGAACAAGAGTCAATAAATATATTTAATTTTAGCCTAAGATGTTAACTTCCGAGTTCGGTGTAATATACACACTGTGTTTATTACTTACATCACAATATGTGTTCAAAAAAGGTGGTTAAAGGATAAAGTATGGCTGAAAGGAAAAAGAAACTAGGATGCCAAAAGTGCTCACTTGACCGTGACATTAGCCAATTTTTTGCATTTTCATGACAGTTTATTTCATCAGTACCTCTTAATTAACAATAGTGGTCGCAAGCCAAGAGCCTAAGACACAGCTTAATGTTATAACTAGAAAAAATGTGTTAGCTTTTACTATTGCTGTTTGTCGCTAGTAGACAAGTAGTAGGCCCTGTTCCCTGTCCTCGGATATCCCCTGTCCTCGGTCCTCTCTGACGTCGCGAGCACACGTGATCAGGTGACGTTATGAGCCATGTCCCGCCTTGTCTTCGCATGTCCCCTGTCCCTAAATACGCGCGTAATCTGTAATAGTAAACAAAACCAGTTGTAAACATAAGGCATCGAGGGGAATATGAAGTGTACCAGTGCCGAGCGGGACTAATATTGTAAATAATAAATAATCGCCTTGCAGTTACGGCCGGAATTATCCAATAATACCAGGAATCTCAGAAATGCAAAATTTATTCCAATGAAGAAATTCCTTCATTTTGGATAGAAATTCAGTGCGAATATAAATAAAATGTGTTCAAATAACCGATAAAAAATAAATAACCTACAATAATAATCAAAATCACCTTCAAATCAACAACTCAAATTTATATCAGCCAAATGCTCTTGAATCTAAACAAACAAGTATAAAACAAAATGGCGCAAAACATTTACTGCTATCTGGTATAGTTTTTGAAACCTACTTGCTTAGGAGCAAATTGTATGCGAGTCTCGTGACGTCACCGACGACACAGGACCCAGGACATCCGAGGACATAGGACATGGCAATTGTAGCCGGACCCTAATTATGACTGGAATAACTGTATTCTGAATGGAATTTTTCTGCAGGTGGGGGAATAATAATTCATTCCTTTCAACAAAATGCGGCCCTATTTCAACAACCTACCGTCACTCGCATACGCTATGCTGTTTTTTAAAATAATAAGTGATGACTTTAAAAAAAAATAATTTATGAGTTTTATGGTTATGTTACAATAAAGTTATTTTTCTGGGCGTACGAGAAATGTTATACACGAAAACTGACTTCTCAACTATCTTAGTTTAATTTTAATTTTAAGCCTATTCATTTTTTTGTTAGGAAAGTCAGGCTAACAAGAAAGATGAGGTTAAGTTTAGCTATCACTATACAATGAGACATTTTAAATATTTACTCAGCCACATTTGTTTTCCAGGTATTAAAATTACGTTTACTGTTAATTTTATTAATTTATATGATATAATTTTCTTTGCTCCCCTTCAGCTTCCGGAATTCGTTGTGTGGACGAGGAACGAAGACGAACTTTTAACGAAATTTTATTCTTTATTTGACATGTTTGCAACCCATCCATTGAATGGTAATACCTATGTTTAACGTAATAAACAACACATATACAGATAAAAACTGAAAGCCACTTCTTCCTGTATTCAATAAGTATTATGTGAAGAGTAAATTAATATATTATTTGTAACTTACCTATAAAGTATACGGAATTTGATGAGAACAACCACTATTTATACTATATTTTAAACACCACAAACACCAGACGAATGGCTTGGCTACATATCTGTGATCTTTACGCACAGCGGACATTTAAGACATGCGACGATCGAAGGAGGCACTAATCATAGTGTTGCCAGATGGCTGAACAAAATTCTCCTCTAGTTGGATGAAACCCCCCCCCCCCCCCAAAAAGGCTTTTCTGGAAAAAAACCACCAAAACATTTTGTGAATACAATATTATTTTTAATTGCACGTAAATTATAAAATATGATTTAATCCTTAACACATGTGTATGAATTATACAGCTTCTAAGCGCCAGCTGTTAAAATTATACCAACACAGACAACCCTCAAAAATCCCAATGAACTTGCATTTCAAAATCCCCCCAAAGATTTGCCCCCCCCCCCCCCCCCCAAATTCTCCCATGAGCAAACAAACACTCCAAATTAGGGGGTAATCCCCTATCTGGCAACACTGCAATCATATTCTCCCATGAGCAAACAAACACTCCAAATTAGGGGGTAATCCCCTATCTGGCAACACTGCAATCATATTCTCCCATGAGCAAACAAACACTCCAAATTAGGGGGTAATCCCCTATCTGGCAACACTGCAATCATATTCTCCCATGAGCAAACAAACACTCCAAATTAGGGGGTAATCCCCTATCTGGTAACACTGCAATCATATTCTCCCATGAGCAAACAAACACTCCAAATTAGGGGGTAATCCCCTATCTGGCAACACTGCAATCATATTCTCTGCTGCACCCGAACTTGCCCGAACACTGCTGTCAGTAACGTTCATGTTATTGGCATTTATAACATTTATCGCTGACGATGAAAATATTATTTGCTTTTCACTCTTGTTTGCCAAGTAATAAAGCCATAATATACTATATTATGTATTAATTTATCTGCCGCTTCTCACTTCAAAGGACAGCTCCTGAAACATATAACGAATACTGTCATTATGTTCATTTTGTCAATTTGTTCAAATCACTCATTTTAACTCTGTATTAAGTGTCTACACGGTATTTTACTGTCTTTTCTTAATGTTACTCTACACTTGTGTTAATTCTGAACCATACTGGATAATATAGTTCATTCGCCATAAACAAAGCAAAAAAACCTGTCAGTATGGTAACACGTTGTTACTAAAAAAAAAAAAACTTTAGTTTGTGTCTCTATTATTGTGTCTGCGCGTCACTAATATAAGTGGCTCCACTAGTACCGTAATAACGTAAAGTATTTGTATCAAAGTTTTGATTTTCCTGGCTGTAATGTGTTACGCTTCTTTGCTACCTTTATTGTAATTTATTTAATGTCAAGCCTTTTGTTTTGTCGTTATGTTAAATATGTTTAATTACAATATGTAATTTTCTATTGTGTTTTAACTCTAAGATATGGCGTTCGATATTTATCGAATGGTCATGTTGCGAGTTTGGAACATCGTACAGTCACTGTTGTACGTGAAGGAATGTGCTGATCCTGTCTTATACGACAGTTACTTCCACACGATGTATTTGATTTAGAAAATTTGGTATTTGACTTTCAACTTTTTTATGGCATAAGAGCCATACTTCACCGCCTAGAAGATTTATTTGTACTTACCTTTAGGTAAGTGGTTGCGGTAATTGTTTGTTGCATTATCAGTGGCCATTTATTGTGTTTCCCTTGTAATTTTGTTCAGTGCGGTTCCCCGGCTACATGACCTAGCCATTTCGGCGATGTGATCTCGGCCTCGTACTTTTAAAGTGATGGGACCTCGGCCCACTCCATGATTTAAGCAACAGTGGTGTGTCTACTCCTCGGCCCACTCTATGATTTAAGCAACAGTGGTGTGTCGACTCCTCGGCCCACTATATGATTTAAGCAACAGTGGTGTGTCGAATCCTCGGCCCACTATATGATTTAAGCAACAGTGGTGTGTCGAATCCTCGGCCCACTATATGATTTAAGCAACAGTGGTGTGTAGAATCCTCGCCCACTCTATGATTTAAGCAACAGTGGTGTGTCGACTCCTCGGCCCACTCTATGATTTAAGCAACAGTGGTGTGTCGACCCCTCGGCCCACTATATGATTTAAGCAACAGTGGTGTGTCGAATCCTCGGCCCACTCTATGATTTAAGCAACAGTGGTGTGTTGACTCCTCGGCCCACTCTATGATTTAAGCAACAGTGGTGTGTTGACTCCTCGGCCCACTCTATGATTTAAGCAACAGTGGTGTGTCGAATCCTCGGCCCACTCTATGATTTAAGCAACAGTGGTGTGTCGAATCCTCGGCCCACTATATGATTTAAGCAACAGTGGTGTGTTGACTCCTCGGCCCACTCTATGATTTAAGCAACAGTGGTGTGTTGACTCCTCGGCCCACTCTATGATTTAAGCAACAGTGGTGTGTTGACTCCTCGGCCCACTCTATGATTTAAGCAACAGTGGTGTGTCGAATCCTCGGCCCACTCTATGATTTAAGCAACAGTGGTGTGTCGAATCCTCGGCCCACTCTATGATTTAAGCAACAGTGGTGTGTTGACTCCTCGGCCCACTCTATGATTTAAGCAACAGTGGTGTGTTGACTCCTCGGCCCACTCTATGATTTAAGCAACAGTGGTGTGTTGACTCCTCGGCCCACTATATGATTTAAGCAACAGTGGTGTGTTGACTCCTCGGCCCACTCTATGATTTAAGCAACAGTGGTGTGTCGACTCCACGGCCCACTATATGATTTAAGCAACAGTGGTGTGTCGAATCCTCGGCCCACTATATGATTTAAGCAACAGTGGTGTGTTGACTCCTCGGCCCACTCTATGATTTAAGCAACAGTGGTGTGTCGACTCCTCGGCCCACTCTATGATTTAAGCAACAGTGGTGTGTAGAATCCTCGGCCCACTCTATGATTTAAGCAACAGTGGTGTGTAGAATCCTCGGCCCACTCTATGATTTAAGCAACAGTGGTGTGTCGAATCCTCGGCCCACTCTATGATTTAAGCAACAGTGGTGTGTCGAATCCTCGGCCCACTCTATGATTTAGGCAACAGTGGTGTGTAGAATCCTCGGCCCACTCTATGATTTAAGCAACAGTGGTGTGTCTACTCCTCGGCCCACTCTATGATTTAAGCAACAGTGGTGTGTTGACTCCTCGGCCCACTCTATGATTTAAGCAACAGTGGTGTGTCGAATCCTCGGCCCACTCTATGATTTAAGCAACAGTGGTGTGTCTACTCCTCGGCCCACTCTATGATTTAAGCAACAGTGGTGTGTTGACTCCTCGGCCCACTCTATGATTTAAGCAACAGTGGTGTGTAGAATCCTCGGCCCACTCTATGATTTAAGCAACAGTGGTGTGTCGAATCCTCGGCCCACTCTATGATTTAAGCAACAGTGGTGTGTAGAATCCTCGGCCCACTCTATGATTTAAGCAACAGTGGTGTGTCGAATCCTCGGCCCACTCTATGATTTAAGCAACAGTGGTGTGTAGAATCCTCGCCCACTCTATGATTTAAGCAACAGTGGTGTGTAGAATCCTCGGCCCACTCTATGATTTAAGCAACAGTGGTGTGTCGAATCCTCGGCCCACTCTATGATTTAAGCAACAGTGGTGTGTCGAATCCTCGGCCCACTCTATGATTTAAGCAACAGTGGTGTGTCGAATCCTCGGCCCACTCTATGATTTAAGCAACAGTGGTGTGTAGAATCCTCGCCCACTCTATGATTTAAGCAACAGTGGTGTGTAGAATCCTCGGCCCACTCTATGATTTAAGCAACAGTGGTGTGTCGAATCCTCGGCCCACTCTATGATTTAAGCAACAGTGGTGTGTTGACTCCTCGGCCCACTCTATGATTTAAGCAACAGTGGTGTGTCGAATCCTCGGCCCACTCTATGATTTAAGCAACAGTGGTGTGTAGAATCCTCGCCCACTCTATGATTTAAGCAACAGTGGTGTGTCGAATCCTCGGCCCACTCTATGATTTAAGCAACAGTGGTGTGTCGACTCCTCGGCCAACTCCTTTTCATCCTTTTGGTCAGAAATTAATTTTATTTTCGCGTGCGATTTTCCTTTATTACTGCATGACATCACGACAGTGGCTGCATTGAAATTGCTGCACGATGTTTTATACTGGACTCAAATATCCTTGAAAACAACACGTTGAAAATATAATACTTGACTTGTTAGACAACTATTAGACTTTTCCATTTACAAGTTTTAAGTTTTTGTTGGTCCTAAGTAAAATAAAGGAGAAAGCTAGGAAGCTGTAGCTAAATGTTAAATTTACCGTGCACCATAAGTTATATTTAGGTTGCACGCTAAGTTATTTTTGCTGAGCAAAAAAAAAAAAAAGTAAAAAAAAATAAGAATATGGAAACATACACAATAAAAAAGAGGAGTCTGTTAACTGTTACTAGTTTGAAACAATTGTAATACACAGAATCATAATTATTGTTCTTATCGTGTGTGTGGTAAGAAGGAGAAAAGGGTCAAATAAAATTCCAAACCAGATAAAATTTTTTCTATTTGTTATAACAAACTTAACTAATAACTACTACCTTTTTTTTTTTAGTAAGTGCACATTCATGTTTTCATTTATTTATTGACGAGAGTTCTAGTGTATTGTTGTTTTTTGGTGGGAATTATAAGAAACCCACAACAGTGTATCTGACTGGAGAACAAGCTAAGAGACTGGAGTTAGATGTTTAATAATTATTTTGGGCTGAGCTTCCTTTCACTATGGTTGTTCATATCTGCACTGAAGGATTGCACGTGGGGGTGGAGATACTTCCTCTCATGTCCTCCTCTGGGGCATCTTGGTGCATATGTTGGAGGCCAGCAGCTAGGGTTTTCCTATTGTTATAAAACACTGGGCTGTTTTTCTTGCCCCCTCATGTGGAGCGCCAAGGGGTGGCTCACAGTGACTTATCAACATCTGGTTTATGTGCATTCTTTTGGTGTATGTTTTTCGAGATTAAACTGACTCGTAACGCAAATAAATCACAGCATTTATTTCCGAATATGTAGCTATTTGCTATTGCCTTGGTTTTATCGACCCCATTAAGATATTTATTATTTTGTTACATATTAGTCCTATTAGTGAAATGAATTAACTGTAAATTCTATACTAGCTCCAAAGTTTGGAAGCCAGTTTAAACATCATTCACATTTCTGGTAAATAATCACATTAATTTCTGATAGCGCATCTCACGATACCCAGAGAAATGAAAGCGGTTTTGCATTCAAAAATGTATTTTAGAAACTCGAAGAGACAGCTATTTTGAAAACAGTTTTTGATGTTGTAAATATTGCAATATATATAACAATTCCAAATTCATGTTGAATACATAAAAAAAAAAAACTAAATTTTTATGTAGTTAACATTTTTTGATGCAGAAGTACAATCCAAGCTAACATGAATTCCGTATGATGTTTTTAACAAATAAAGTAAAGGAAATCCGCCATAATCTGACAACTGGTTCACATGATCACTGAATATTTTCATAATATCTTATTTAGAATAATTATGAATTATTTCGTTTTTCTATACATTTTTATTTAATGTAGCTGCTCTTTCAAAGCTGTTTCTAAACAATATAATTAAAGGTTTGAGAAAATGTATAGTATTCGTTAAACTAATTCAGACAAAATAATACTAATATTTTAGGCTACAAAAATGGTAAAATATTCCAATAAATTATTGTGTTCTAATACTCTGAGAAGTGTTCATAAATGACAACTTTTAATCAAAATCGTTTATAAGAGACAACTTTTTTTAACACAAATATTTTGACGCAGCAACTTGTAAATAGTTAGTTACTGTCAAATTGTTTTTGAAAACGTTTATTCAGTCTAATATTCTTGACGTTTCATCTACAAAGTTTTGTAGTAACTGATTTGTTAATTGGAGATGGTTAAATGAGAAATTTCACATCGGATATATGTGCCAAACCAGAAGGTACTACACACAATCGTAGAAATGAAACACTTTTAACTCTAGGCCTACATGTTCGATTCAAGACATATTTAGGATTTGTAGATTACAACGGCTGGGGCTCCAGTAATGAGTTTGGCCAGTCCGCGTATAGGTAAGCCAGATTTTCTTGCCATTTTCGACAAACTCTTTAATATTATGAGAGCTTTTTAATTATTTAGGAAGGGCACATATAAACATCTGATA
This sequence comes from Dryococelus australis, assembly GCA_029891345.1. NCBI lineage: Eukaryota > Metazoa > Arthropoda > Insecta > Phasmatodea > Phasmatidae > Dryococelus > Dryococelus australis. Next base: position 258,310,580 of record CM056996.1, read on the forward strand.
CACACATTTGCATTCAAACAGGAAGAAGATACAAACCTATATATCCGAATAGAAGTATATTATGAAAAGGAGTTTTACTGTTTTAAAAGATGTGGTTTGAACAAACTTGCATTTATTAAATTCTCTATAAATACACTATACATGGATTATATCAAATTGCTTTCGTACGCACTGCTTTCGCATTATCGTTTGAAGGGCACTTCTTGTATATAGGAAAACATCCTAAATTTTTATTTAATTCACGATAAAGACTATGAAGATTGGCCATAATAGTAGGATAAATTTAAATTACGCCTAACTTGTTATGTTTCACGATAGTTGAGGAATCATTCCTTAATTTTTGTATTTCCTATAACATGACGTAATAAACTTTTCAATATTACAATGAAAATATTATATATCGCTATAATGAACTTCAAATTGTTAAGGGGAAGTTATATACCAAATTAAAGGAAGATGCCATAGTTTCCCGTAGCACATAACTACCCGTGGGTTCCCAAATGGTACAGACTTATTTTATTATACACTGACGAATATTTTGTTTCCTCCCATGCCAAATAAAGATATGATTACAAATGAATGTGGAACTGGAATTGGAAAGGGCTTATTCACGTCCCCGGATGTTATGCATGTAGGTTTGTCAGGAAACGGCTTACAATATAACTTATGACCTAACTTAAAACTATTACTCTTGCCTTACCTAGGATTGGAACCCAGAACTTTCCTCTCCCCACACCTGTGGCACATCAACCTACTGCGCCACGGGAGATCAGCGTAGACAAATGAAAGTAAATAAGAAACCTCTGCTACAATCTAAGAAACTCTAACTTGAACTAACTTTGTATGTATAAATTGGGTGGGTTGGGGGCTGATCTAAACGTAGGTTTTGTGGTGAGCGACAATTAGTAAAATCAATTAAGCAGTTAGTTACCATGATCAAACAACATTTAAATTAAAAAAACTGGCAGAATGACCTTTCTCCAAGAAAATATCAGAATGTTGTAACTGTAATCCAAAGAAGTGATAGTAAAAATAGGTACACCCAATCAAAATCAGATTTAACGTGTTTATTAATTGAAGGCACAAATGAGCTGATATCATAAAAGATCATGTACAAATAATGTGAAACAGCGTTAATATAAAACCACGGTATCCAAATAACTGCGCCAACGTTCCTCATTAGCTTAAAGCAACGTACTGAAATCAATATATTAAACATATATTGAAACACCAAAATCATTAAAGCGCCACGCTTCCGTAACACACTAGACAGACATAGTACAATGCATGGAACACACTAGACAGACATAGTACAATGCATGGAACACACTAGACAGACATAGTACAATGCATGGAACACACTAGACAGACATAGTACAATGCATGGAACACACTAGACAGACATAGTACAATGCATGGAACACACTCCAAGAGAAACTACTCTTAAGTGGCGCTGAAGCAATGCTGACAACGTAACAGTAATACCACTCCCAACCAGGATGCGTTGCTTGTGTTTATACCAAACACATATTATTATACATTTCCAATAATTAGTTGTAATCATCGTCACAGCGTAATAGACCTTACCTAGACAGAATGTGTGTACACTCGCCTTAATGCATACGGCGCAACGATAAACACTTTGGGTAAGGTTAGTTAACATCAGGTGTTTTATTAATGGTCAGTTCTGCATCACATCAAAGAGGCACTCGGCCAAAATATATACCTCGGCATTTATCATTACACAATGACTATTAAGAGAGTTTCTACGTGCTTTATTTACACTCGTTACAATACATATTGACTAGAAACTACGTTTGTGAAGTTTTGAGTTTGTTGCAAAATCTATACAACTTCCAATACAATTAATGATTACGTAAATTGCCAAAAACTGCGTATCATGTAGTTAACCTAATTACAAAATGTCATTCTTACAAACCATTAAAGATTTTGGTGTAAATCCAAACACCCTTTTCCATCACTCAAGTAGGTTACTACATTAAACACTAACTCCACGAGTGAAGCTGCTTTGCCGTTACACATTTACTATTACAAATCAATATTCCACCGCGGAGCAGCATGCCAATGTCCTTCAAGGCCTGCGTAGCTATTTAGAAGATACTAAAAAATAATATCGAGTGGTCCGCGACTATGGTGTCCTTACAAAGTGACCCGTCGTAAAATATACTAATATACGCTCAAAATAAGTGAAGGCCAGCGTTGTGGATTGTGGGAAGTGCAAAACTAAACTGGCAAAATAAGGGGCGGCAGGAAACTCAAAACCCAAAATTATGATATGAAAAACTAAAATACTCACACTTCCAACTCATTTCATGTTTAAGTTTGGATCGTGCGGGCCCAATATTAAATATATAAGAAAGCTAAGCCATACCCCTAAAATTACGTTAGCACTTTCTCGACTTCACCAGCAAAAAACAGCCCGATTTAAATAATGGCTCTTCGCCACAACTCACCGGCGTCGTACCCTAGGCCAGCAGTGGCGTTTATTCCATAGAGGCAAGGTAAGCAATGCTTACCCTATACATATTGGAAATTCGAGGAACAGAGTTTTCGTAACTGCCGTACTGTACACGCATAGTGCTGCTATCTAGTATTTATTTCCACAAACAGGAGTGACGAGCGATGAATCGAACTTGCAAGCGAGTTACCCTGTCACGTTCCTTCAGTAGGGTAAGTAGTCGTTCTGTTTGCGTACTCCAGTCCTCATTTATCCTTGAAAAGTGGATGAAAATGTTCGGGAAAATGGGACTTTGTGTAATTTGTTATATGCTATCTAAATAATATTCATTTTAATTATTATTACATTCATTTCGATTCCGTATTTATAACTAATGTCGGGTATTATAAAATGGTAAATACATTGGAGGGTAAGCAAAGTTTGAAGTTGCGTTTGTTAGTGGAAATGTAACATGGAACCACAGCCCGGACCTAGGAAATGTTATCGAAGACACTCAAATATGTGGGGCTATTATCTTGCTTACTCAGTAAAACAACTCACTACACGCCATTGCAGCAACTTCGTTCTTCAACAAATATGTGGGGCTATTATCTTGCTTACTCAGTAAAACAACTCACTACTCGTCACTGCAGCAACTTCGTTCTTCAACAAATATGTGGTGCTATTATCTTGCTTACTCAGTAAAACAACTCACTACACGCCACTGCAGCAACTTCGTTCTTCAACAAATATGTGGGGCTATTATCTTGCTTACTCAGTAAAACAACTCACTACACGCCATTGCAGCAACTTCGTTCTTCAACAAATATGTGGGGCTATTATCTTGCTTACTCAGTAAAACAACTCACTACACGCCACTGCAGCAACTTCGTTCTTCAACAAATATGTGGGGCTATTATCTTGCTTACTCAGTAAAACAACTCACTACTCGTCACTGCAGCAACTTCGTTCTTCAACAAATATGTGGGGCTATTATCTTGCTTACTCAGTAAAACAACTCACTACACGCCACTGCAGCAACTTCGTTCTTCAACAAATCACAAAATTATTATAAATCTGAAAGGCATAGCCTTAAAGCAGCTACCAGGGATATGTAGGTGACAGAAAATACTTGTCGCACGTTTGTTTTGTTGGTCGATCCTTACGAAGCAAAATGTCTGCAGCCCCTCATGATCCACTTGACGAGCCAGAGGAAAGATGATGGAGTAGCAGCACGACTATGCCGACGACAACAGACGTTTCGAACAGCCAGAATACGAATGCGTTAAGCACTTAAGGGGATAGGACGAGAATGGAGGGGAGCGGTAGGAGAAAGGAGAGGGTATGCGGAACGAGACCGATGTCATAGAATGGGCGGCGAGCTAGCGGCGAAGCAAGGCACTAAACGCCTGGCAGTTCAAACGACCGCGCAGTTTTCTTAACGTTACTAGAAAAACCGTAAGGAAATATATTTAGTTCACTTGTTTTACTGTTTCCAATACAACTCACATCTAAAATAATGAAGAGCTTAATATCACAAGCCTGTGCAGAAAATACATGACGTGGCCTATGTAGAAAATTCTTTTCCACATGAAAAAATAGGCCAAAATCCGTTTAAGCAATATATTTTTTCCCAAATATTCTACTGAGAATGTATTCATGTTATTTAAGAGCAATCAGTATATCATTGCAAATATTGAGAAATATCTGTATTGTGCATCATCTATCAATTGTAAATTTTTCAATAGTTAATCTCATGTTAAATTAAATGTTCAATAGCTGTAATATTTCCAAGCAATTTATTGTGATTACACAGTAAGTTATCGCAAACAACTGTTTGATTTTTGAAAATATGTTTATTCTGATAACTGAAGCGAGCAAAACAAATTACAAACAAGCGTACATGTGGTGTGAATGTTTGTACCTTGCAGCGCACACTGACAGCCCGTGTATGCACGTAAGTGATCAGACCAAGTGTTCATTGTCAGCGTTGCTAGTCGTCCTGCTGGCAGATCCAGTGCGAGCGCTTTATAGCTACGGTACGAGACTAGTGTCAAATGTGTCTGATAATGGTGTAAGTTTACGCTGCTGATTTGTAACAGCAAGGTATCTTCCAATTTGTTACTAGACAAATGCCTATAAAGGCTATCAAAGCGACACAGTGGTTGCTAACTTAATTTAAATCAAACAGTGCACACGTTGTCAGCTATTCTACACAACTCTGTAGACGAGTTTGAATCAAGAACTGCAATGATTTTGTTCTTAATTTCACAGTTACTCGTCGTAATATACGTTACTTTTCGGTCGTAACTTCTCTACCATTGAATGCTCCTTTCTGTGACAAAGCTGCCACGAATAACGAAATTTCTACTTGATCACTAACATTTAAAAGATACAAAATTGCTGAAATTTTAACGACGTATTATTTTTGCCTAGTGAAATATTTATGACTAAGAATTCCTGAGTTTTAACTCGAAAAAGTGCTTGATGCGGAGCCCGTGAAGAAGGCGTGGTTGCGTGATTTATTACTGTTAAATATTAAATAAATTTATTACTTTTTATTTTGTTGTCATATTATTTAAGTAATACATTTGAAAATTGCCCAGAGTCATTTTTACACAATTATATGTGCATTTTACCTTGCTTTGTCATATACTGAAGGGCCTGTATATTTTGCTACTTTCTAAGTGAGATTGTAGTTTTGATATATAAACATGTGGCATAAAAGTGATCTCTTTTCACGTGTACAGTTACAGGCTGAACATCTGAAATATTAATAACTACATGTGATAAAAGAACGTCAGATGTTGGCATCTGAGTTCACAACGAGCGCACCCATTGATTCCTAATTCGGTGGAGAGTGCGTTGATTTACCAGGATTGCTTCAAATATTTCAGTGTCCGATAGTGGCTAGTAAGAATTCCCCTTTATCCCTTAAAAAGATGATCATCATGCGCCAAAGGGGTGACGTAGTTTACAAAACAACATCCTTCAAGTTATAGGCCTAAATTAGGGGGAATACAGTGGAACTGAATGTTATATATTTTTTCTTGCGTTCCTGCTATTTAGCCAAAGTAACACTCTTCGTGTAATTCAAGCAAACAACCTAAATCGTGATCGAAAAATATGAATGAGGAAAGTATTATTAATATAGGAAAACCAGCAAGCATATACAAATGACTGTTCATAACGAACGCACCCATACAAAAAAAAATGAAATTCATAAACCGCTAATACCTACATCAGGTAATATGATTTTGGATAAGTTTCTTTTAAAAGTTTTGCATTTTAGTGAAAAATGTATTGCGTGTGTTTGTAAGGGCTCTTTAAAAATATTTCATTTTATATATAAGTAATGTTTGATGGCCCGTTGAAAACGATAGAAGCGGTGATGCACTGAGACAGTTAAGCCCGAGTAATACAAGCTGTAGTTGTGGTGCACTGGTCTGGAACCCAGGAACCGCTGTATTGAGTGTCTGGTGTTAAGCCCGAGTAATACTAGCTGTAGTTGTGGTGCACTGGTCTGGAACCCAGGAACCGCTGTAGTGAGTGTCTGGTGTTAAGCCCGAGTAATACAAGCTGTAGTTGTGGTGCACTGGTCTGGAACCCAGGAACCGCTGTAGTGAGTGTCTGGTGTTAAGCCCGAGTAATACTATCTGTAGTTGTGGTGCACTGGTCTGGAACCCAGGAACCGCTGTAGTGAGTGTCTGGTGTTAAGCCCGAGTAATACTAGCTGTAGTTGTGGTGCACTGGTCTGGTACCCAGGAACCGCTGTATTGAGTGTCTGGTGTTAAGCCCGAGTAATACTATCTGTAGTTGTGGTGCACTGGTCTGGAACCCAGGAACCGCTGTATTGAGTGTCTGGTGTTAAGCCCGAGTAATACTAGCTGTAGTTGTGGTGCACTGGTCTGGAACCCAGGAACCGCTGTATTGAGTGTCTGGTGTTAAGCCCGAGTAATACTAGCTGTAGTTGTGGTGCACTGGTCTGGAACCCAGGAACCGCTGTAGTGAGTGTCTGGTGTTAAGCCCGAGTAATACTAGCTGTAGTTGTGGTGCACTGGTCTGGAACCCAGGAACCGCTGTAGTGAGTGTCTGGTGTTAAGTGCTCATGAATATCGTTGTGAGTCTCTTGTCGTGTTCTGCGTGTGTTTGCAAACTCGTGGTTGTCGTTCTGGTATCAGCACCTGCTGCAGTTGTAACGACCTGGCTATTTTATCTGTTACTACAACCTGTTTTCATGGATTGGTCTACAACCAATCGGCGATCTCCGTTTTTGTTTTCCCTTTAAGCAGTCATTTTTTTTTAGGAACAGGTGCCATGCACTCCTCGCTGAAATTTGACCTTTTACTCTATTTTTTGCTTGTTCTTGTTTCACAATTAGCTGTATATTTTTTTCCATGTAACATGTAATGCCTATCAAGTGGATTTATACTCATTGCAATACCAACTTCCTTCTATGAATCAGTGACTTTTACTGGTTTGGCTGCATGGATCATTTCAACTGTACCCAGATATGTGTTAAATTGTACACTCTAAATTCGAATGTGTGGGAAACCACTGATTCGCAGTGAAATTAAATTATTCGAATCAGTGAAAATGGCTCCACCTAGAATCAGTGAAAAACCACTGATTGTTTCAGTGAAAAAATTTCACTGATTGTATTAGTGACATGGAGCAATTTCACTGATGAATAAGTGATGGCCGACTGCAGTGGTGAATGAAATATTGTTTTTATTGACCTTAGCCAAATAATTACCTGAAATAAATATATCTACACCAGTTTACTATTTCTTTGCGCAATTTACCGAAATTTAAAAAAGAAAATAATTTACGGAGTCTGCCGGGATTGAACTCACACGCCATTTCCACTCCGCTTTTAGGTCGTTACCTTACTATCTTTTTTTTGTCGTTGAAGTTGTTGTCAGGACCGGATGCAGGGCCCATAGCATATGACGAAGATGAAAGATGATGTAAATTTAAAACTCTTAAAATTTCAAAACATACATTACCTTGCATGAAACATGAATTCAATTGTTTTCGTTTGCCTTAGGTATAAAATACTGTATATTTATTTACAAGGTTAAGCATTTTAGTAGTAACATTTTAATTTTTTACACAGTTGTCAGCTTCAAATGTTATCATTAAAAAAATGTTTTGATTTAAAATTCTTCCTCTTCGAGCTTTAGAACGAGAATATTTGTTTATGAATTCTGAAACTTTTATATAACGTAAAAATTCATATTAATACTCATTAGAGTGAGATTGTTGAGTATGTTTTGACTCATGGTGGTTCTGAGTTCATTTTTAATCTGTTTTAGTTTCGAAAATGAGCGGACTCCAGTGCAGTTGGTCACCATGAGTGACAAATAGATGCGCAAGGCAGTTTCTACATGCGGAAAACTACACTCCAAAGAATTTTCCGTTATCAAATGATACAACTGCACTTCTACTAATCCTTGTTTGGATTTGGAATCATTACAAATGAGAAGCTTAGTTTTCAATATTTCAAAAAAATGCAGCAATTCTTCGCCAAGACTCTCTTCCAGATCGGCCAGAAGATTTCAGATTGGATGATTTCCTCAAAACCTCTTCCAGCATTAACGACTGTAACTGATGAAGGAAACCAAATAAACCATTCATCTTCTGGTGAGCTTTATGACGTTTTGACAGGGCCGAAAGCAAGTTATCAATAATGACAAAAAATGTTTGAGTTTTAAATTGTTGAGAGTGAGTTTGGGATTCAACAATTGGATTAATACAACTGGAACCACTGAAATGATCATATGTTCGGTTTCGTTTATGTTCTCTTCGAATTTAACAATTATATTCTTCACATCCAGTTAAAGCTTTGCCCTTTTGTCCATTGTCTGAGAACGTAGAACGCAGAGCTTGAATATATCCTTCAATGACTCATTGAGTGCACGAGCTGTGTTCAAATCTTGCCCAGAAGATTCCAGAGAAGTACTTGTCAACTGAAAATGCTGTAATATTTGATCCCATAATGTGATCATTATTCATGTTTCGAGCTTCATCATTGTTGAAAGTAGTCCGAAAACCTGCTGTCGACATTCTTCCTTCTGATCACTGTTATGTGAAATGTCGTCCAAGACTTGTTTTAGGATAGGAAAGCTCTGCAAAAGAGCTTCTGTTGCATCTGTACGAGATGACCACCTAGTGTCAGACAATCTTTTCACAGTGGGAAAGTGAGCACCACCATCAGATAATGCAGAAGAAAGTAAACTCCAGTGATAAGAAGAGGCAGAAAAATGTTTACAGGCTTTCTACAAAGTCAAAGAAAATTACCTCTTCTTGGCAACATTCAGCGGCACATTTCCCAATCAAATTTAGTGAGTGTTAAAATCATGGAATGTATTCTGCAAACTCATTCAGCTCTCTTATTAGTGCTTGTAATCCACTATACTTTCCACTCGTGTTGCTGGCATTATTATAAATCTGACCACGACAGTCTTCAATGGTGATGTTGTTTTCCTTTAAAAAGTCCATTAAACTTTTGAGCTGTTCAGTACTATGACCCTCGATATCCTAAAACTTCACAAATATTTCAACTGGTACAGATAGCAAAACATAGTGTATGATTAATGTCAGCTGATCTGCATGGGCTATATCTGGAGTAAGCCCAGAGAATTAGAATAATACTTGTATATTTTCACTTCTTTTACTATATTTGGCCAGTAGTTATAATAATTCTAAGTAATTTCCCCTATGGGGAGAACAAATATTTTCATCACTACCTCGAAATGAATGGCTTCTTTCTACTAAAAACATTATAACTTCAATTATTCCCTCCAGAAGTGTGCGCCAGTACTTTTGTCCGTGTCAATTTGTTTCATAAGTTGGAATCAACATTTTCACCTTTGTTTTTGTGCACTGACATCAAAACTACAGATTGCCTATGCGAGGAACTTTCTTCATGACGTCGTTAAAGATTGCTGGCATTTTTACAATCGTTAAACCCTTCTTCTGAAAATTTTGATAGACATCTTGAATTCATAAGTTTACATGGGAAACAAAAAAGGCTTCCTTTACTTTCTGAATAACATAGCCAATTTCTTGCATATTGTTGATTCGTAGGTTTATGAAGCAATGTAAAGTAAGATTTCTTGGTGGGGTTTCTTTTCATTGTCGTACAATTTTGTTGAGGCATAAAAGTCAGTGTTAGCATGTTGACAGTCGTCACTTCCATTGTTCAGCCAGTAATCACTATCACGATAATTTAGATTGTTTGACTATTTACCGAGGTCATTAGAGTACTTGTTCATTTCAGTCGATATTTTGTCTTTTGCCTCACAAGTCGTTATTTCACATTCACTAAATTCCGGTTGCTGCATCTTGCCTTTTGCGATATTGGTTGCTGCTTAACATTCACTACGTGCAGGTTGTTGTATCGTGCGTTCTGCAATACTGGTTGTGGCTTCACATTTACTGAATTCTGGTTGTTCTCTCTTGCATTTTGCGATACTGGTTGCGGCTTCACATTCACTAGATGCAAGTTGTTGTATGTTGCTTTCTGCAATACTGGTTGTGGCTTTACAATCACTGAATCCCGATTGCTGTTTCTTGCCTTTATCGACACTAACCATAATTTCACATCCACTAAATGCTGGTAGTTGTAACTTCCCCTTTGCCACACTATTTGTAGGGGTTGTAGATGTTTTAATATTTTCTTCAATTCCTATCATTCCTGTTGTAGTGTTTTAATTCGAAGGGATTTCGCCTGCTAACGAAGCTGATTATCAGCATGGGTAACGTGGAGGTTGCTATAGATGCAAGTTCAATAACTGGATTTCTGCATGTGTTACTATTTTACTACAGTAAATGATGCTACATACATATAATCACAGCACACATTGTAAAACACGAGTCTGCTGCATGCCCTACATAGCTTCCGCAGGAATGCCATCCCAGTACTCCAACAGTTCTTCCTCCCTTGTTCCGCACAGTGTGAAATCCTGCACAGCACTAACCCGGGTAGCAGGGAATGTAAGCCGTTAGGTTGTTTGGTCCCTCCCTTTGTTGACGTGCCACCACAACCCTCAAATGACCACTACTAGAAACTTTATCAGTTTTGAGCTCACAAACTCAGAGACACACAACTCTATAGAAAAGTATTCATTTTGAACATAATACCACCCTCCAAAAAAAGGCCAAACCTTTTTTGTTTTTACAAACAAAGCTGTGTCACAAGAGATATTACAAGATATCCACAAAACAGCTAGTTTGAATCCTGGTCACACATGCCATTCTCTATTTGGAAGAGGACACAACTTGGTGATGGACCACTTGACTGTTCCTTTTGTAGTATGGATTGTTACCACATGTGTCAACCCATCACGCCCAGGGTGGGCCTGCTCTATGATGCCAGGCTGAATGTTGCTGGTTTATGTTGCCCACTTGTTCCTTTGCTGTAACTGCGATAAGTAGTCAGCTGACCACCTCTTCCAAAATTGTTGCAACTGCTGCTGGATACATTGCCACCTGAAAAACAAGCTAAGACTCGTTGTGGTAAGGTTTGGTTCCGGGAGAGCAGTTATTGGTCGACCAGTTACGAAGTGACCAGGTGTTAGGGCGGAAGGATCATTGGGATCATTGCTCAAGGGTGTCAGAGGTCTGGAATTAAGGCATGCTTCTATTTGTAATGTTATTGACAATAATTATTCATGGGTTAGAAATGCTGACCCCATTACTCTTCGGAGATGATATTTAAATGACATTATCCCTACTTTCTATAACCCACCGAAGTGATGAGCTCTATGAGAAATAAAATGCCACTTTATCCCTTCCTGTGAAGTCAATGCATTTAGCGCACCTTGATGATCTGTGGTTTCAAAGAGAAGTTTCAGTTCATGCAGATCCTTGTTTGCTCTGACGAAATTGCTGCCATTATCAGAATAGATTTGACTAACTCGTCTACGTCGAGATACGAATCTCTTGAGTGCATCAATGAATGCTTGTCTGGTTAGGTCGCTCACTACTTCAAGATATACAGCCTTCGTGGCTAGACAAATAAATATTGCAATGTAGCATTTTATCTTCATTTTAGTTCGTCTAGAACCCGATTTTATGTACAATGGCCCAGCATAGTCAATTCCGACATTAATGAATGGGTTGGCAGGATTTATACGGACACTTGGAAGCTGACCCATAAGTTGTTGTGCATCATAGCCTTTAGTCTGAGATATATTATACAGTTATGAATGATGCTTTGAATAATGACTATACCATTTACTATCCAGTATTTTTGGCGCAGGGAGGAAAGCAATAATTGACCTCCAACGGAGCAAATATCGATATTCTTCCTCAATGATAAGTCTGGTTAACTGATATTTGGGAGTATCATTTGGTTCTTTTGATCCAGCTATAGGACTGCATGTTGAAAGAGCTCCCCCCCCCCCCCCCAATGAAGGATTTTGTCCTTGCATATAAAAGTATTTAATGACTTCAATTTACTCTTAGAGTCACAACCATTTGTCACAACCAAACTCTCCACCTCTGCAGAGTAAACAAACACTTGAGCAATTCTGATGAATGTGATGAGAGCATCTTTGAGTTCCTTTGCAGACAACTTCCGAGATTTCTATTCCTTTATGGGTTTCCTGGTATTCGAAATGAAATGCATACAGTAGACGACCACTCTTTTCATCCTGATTAGTGTTGAGAATCTCGAGATTATTTCGTCAGGCACAAAAGTAGCCATTACAACAAACTATGCCATTTTCCCATCTGGTATGCTCTCTTGGTCTATGCTCGCACTTGCTGCTAGCCATGTAGTTGAGTCTTCTTGCAACAAGGGTCGTCCATTCCACCAAAGAGAGCTTAAGAGATCACATGGGCTAATACCTCTAGAAGTCATATCAGCAGGATTTTCCTTTAAAAGCACATGTCTCCAATTACTAATTTATGATTTTTTCTGAATTTCGGCAACTCGGTTGGCTACAAATGTTTTCCATCGAGTAGGAGTAGCTGAAATCCATACTAGTACCAAAGTTGAGTCTGTTCACAAGCATACTTGGGAGAAGGCCAGATTTAGAGCTCCAAGGACCCTTCTGAGTAGTCCGGATAATAGTAGAGCTCCACACAACTCTAGCCGTGGAAGTGAAACCATTTTTACTGGCACCACCTTGGATTTGGCACAGAGGAGTTTAACAGTGACCTTGCCTGATTCCTCTGTGGATCTAATGTATATATATACATATATATGCACCAAGGCCTTTCTCAGATGCATCTACAAACCCATGTAGATGGAGGTCAACTATGATCCCCTTACTCAAAACATATCTGTCAATGTGTACATGGCTAACTTGAGGAAGCTGCACATATAAAAACCCTTCCACTTGTACAAGAGTTCTGAAGGGAGAACCTCATCCCAGCCAAGTTTTGACTGCCAAAATTCTTGTAGCAAAATTTTGCATGAGATAACAATGGGGCTAATCAAACCCACAAACCCAAAGTGTCAAATATGGATGCAATTTTTGCCAACACTGTTCTCTTAGTAAACACCATGGCCTTAGGACAGTCTGATGAAATATTAAATATACTGGCTATCTGAAGATGGTCAGATGCTGGATGCCAAATAAGTCCTAATGTCTTTACATCTTTGGTATCCAAATGGAGAGGCCAATAATATTCCCGAAACTCTGGTGGTACTGCTTCAAGTAGCTGAAGATGATTACTAGGTTTACTAAGCTCTAAAGCCTGGCATCTGGTTTCTAGGAACTCACATAAATCCTTTAATGGTAAAACCTGGTCCCTTGGTGAGTTTACTGCCCATTACTTGTGATCTTGTTCGTCAAGTCTGTCAAGAACTAGCTGTGACAACAGTATCTCATGCAATTATATTTGTAGCTCTAAAGCTTCGATAGTCTTGAGGTGGCTTGCTAACTGGCTCAACACATTTCTTAAATCGGATGCCGAATGCCTGGTAACTACTGGTAAAGAAAATAGTCGCGTAATATGTGCAGTCACAATGAGTTTCGGGTTGTGGTATGTCTTGCACAAGATATCCCATGAAATTTCAAAATTATTAGCTGTGATTGGCAAACCTTTTATTATTTTATGTGTTTCGCCTGAAACAAATGACAGTAAATAGTGATGTTTCCGGAAGTTATCTCATAGATCGTTATCTATCACCAAACTCGTAAATGTATCTTGAAAATGTCAAAACTCTGTGACATTTCCACTAAGTATGGGCCATTTGATTGCAGGCAATTTAATGTGTCTGTTAGAACCTGAATGTGTAGAAGGTTAACACTCATTGTTCGCAATGTTTGTGGATTCTATATATCTTTCAACAATAACTGTGGACCGTCCTTTAATTTCATAGCAAGTGTTTTCGAACGATTATCTATCATGTTCGTGTTGTTCTGAGTCATCGTACAATTCAAGCTGTTTGGATTTTTGTTTAAGATCCATGCTGACAGGGAAGGAGAGGAAGGAAAATAGACTTACCTCGCTTTGCAGCTCCCTCATTGGTTGTCATCTTCTGCCAATGCTGAGAAGTGCTCCGCGACTGGCACTGCTCCTCTACTGACGACCGTCCGTCACTTACTGCACTTACCACATGTAATAAGAAACAAACTGTGTATTCGACACACGTCACAGAAATCCTGCCCGGAGGACCAATGTTTTAATTCGAAGGGATTTCACCTGCTAACGAAGCTGATTGTTAGCATGGGTAATGTGGAGGTTGCCATAGATGCAAGTTCAATCACTGGATTTCTGCACATGTTACTAATTTCCTGCAGTAAATGATACTGCATACGTATAATCACAGTACACATGGTAAAACACGAGTCTGCTGCATGTCCTACATAGCTTGTGGAAGAACGCCATCCCAGTACTCCACCAGTTCTTCCTCCCACGCTCCTCGCATTGTCAAATCCTGCGCTGCACTGGCCCAGGTAGTAGGGAATGCAAGCCGTTAGGGTACCTCCCTTTGTTGACGTGCCCCCAAAACCCTCCAATGACCACTGCTAGATACATTTTTGAGCTCACAAACGCAGAGATACATAACTCCGCAGAAAAGTTTTCATTCTGGACATGTATAACTAGTCGTAAATGTTTCAATATTTTCAGCTTCAGTCTTTTTAGCATTGTAATTGTCCCCCGGAACATAAAAATATTCAGTTATTTTACGAGTTTTTTTTATCACAATTTGATCTCTTCTTTCTTTTTCTTCTTTCGCTTTCCGTTTCGCACCTCCAGAAGAATAATGACGTCCATTGTCTCTGCTTTTTGACTCATTGTTGTCGCCTGTCCTCCCTTCAATGGGAAACATTTCTTTGTAACGTGCTCGTGACAACATGAAACTATGAAACTACACAAAAAACTTCAGGGGAAAGTGTTTGATGTAGAAAGAAAAATTCAAAATTACATAAATATTTTAAATAAATAACAACTGGTTTTACAAAGACAAGCACTGAGATTGAACTATGGTAGAGATACGAGCACGACTCCGGAATTAATCATTTATTAATATGCCTAATCTCAATTCTAGTTTCTACAAAACTATATATAACTGATTTGCATGTTTCAATTAATACAACAAAGTCGTAAAACTAAAAAAAATTGAAAAAAAAAAATTGAAAAAAAATTAAACTTCAGATCGTAAATACATTAGTGCCATTTCATGATTGTAAAGTAAAATGACGAGCCACGTTTAATAGTCCTACATGATAAATGCATAGCTTAACACATTTTTAAAAATTCTGTATTGTTGGTCTACTGTTGATATAAAATATTTTTTTGTAATCGTTCGCGTGTAGGGATTAGTGATTTTCTCCAATGATTACTACCACGAAAATAGTGAAATTAGCAAAGCTTTATCATTGCACGATTATTTAAGAAGTTATTATTTATGATTTGTCATGTTTTGGCAGGAAATAGGGAGTTTAAAGATCGCAGGGATCAGTCCCTCTTAACAACACATGCTGTACTACGTTGGTTTACATAGCTATTTCAAATCATTTTGTGGTTGCCAGCAATGCAATAAATAAACACTAAAAGACTGTCGTTTTACGTTACATTTCTCTATCCCTATCAATTCCCATTAAAAGTGAAACATCTTCTGTCAAACATTTATCATCTATAATGCAAACATTCGACACTTTAACACGAACACGTATTAACGGAAAGCTTGTAGTTAGTTTCTCCAGAATATAACTGGAGATTGTGAGCATTCATTTTCTAAACGTAAATCTTCATTCGCAATACAGTGACGCGGCACCAGTGTTTTAAGACAGCTATTTACAATTACAATCGATCCACGTAGTGTCTGTCGCCAATGTAGTCTGTGCTGCTGTCTGGTGTAACGTCAAAGGAAATATCTCATTTTTATCTTATACAAAAGACGAACGAAAAGCACACGTCTATTTTATTGTTTGAAAATAGTTATTTTTATTGTGATTAAATCAACAAAAGCTAATACCCATGTACAATTGACAGTTTTCAATAATTAAATACTTAGCACAATTTGTAATTTTCGCAATACAATTTATTGATTACAATTATTAACTCAACTTACCGTACTTGGCTAAATGAAAATTATGGTGACAATGCTCTGATTGGTTCAAGCTCGACATACCACGTCGCGCCACAGCTGTATTCTGAATACTGCTTTAAGTGTTTTCAAAACCGATTTTACATCGCCATGCAAACGTAGTGATTATTACACGGGCTATATTTTAATATTAAAGTACTTGTAGAGACTGTGTTATTAGAAAACAAGAAGAGTATTGCACCACATTTGCGAGTCACAACGTGAACTTCCACTCAATCACAGCCACAGTTAAGTACTGACTCACACGCACGACGCACACAATCACAAATCCGGCGGGGCTCGCTCAGGTCATGGATCTTGGTATAAAACACAAGCGGTAATATCATAGAGGAAGATAGAACAGCCACACTGCTCATCTTTCTAACATTCGAAACTGTAGTACAGTATACGCACAATATTACATACAATGATGATAAGACAATTTAAACTATATCTATAGGTCTGAGACGTCATACATTACACCACCATTTCGCTTGACAATATCCAGCCTGACGAAAATCGAGCTTACTAATTACACAACAATTTTTTTCTTCCATAAAGTGCGGGGCCCGTATAAAATGCTACTTTTGCTACTGAATTAATCCGGCTATGGTAGATGTAGTGATGTTATCTATCTGAAGTTATACCTACTTGCAGACAAGTTCCAAGTGCGACAAGTGAACGGAAAATGTGTTGCGCAGGGGGGCGGGGTGCGAACCTACGACCCCTCGACTACGAGTCTGCTATCCTACCCCTGAGCTATAGAGGCTCAACTCTATATCTGAGCTACGAAGTCAAACTGGAAGACGGTAAGGAAATATACCTACGTGATATAATTATTTTTGAAATCTTGAAGATTGAAATACTATGGCCTTACTTTTGGTTTTTTGTTTAATTGGCAGCATTAGGAATGTTAAAACGAATTTAATGTATGAGTGCATTCTCTTTACTACTTTATAGGCTATGCAGTTTAATGTATGAGTGCATTCTCTTTACCACTTTATAGGCTATGCGGTTTAATGTATGAGTGTATTCTCTTTACCACTTTATAGGCTATGCAGTTTAATGTATGAGTGCATTCTCTTTACCACTTTATAGGCTATGCAGTTTAATGTATGAGTGCATTCTCTTTACCACTTTATAGGCTATGCAGTTTAATGTATGAGTGCATTCTCTTTACCACTTTATAGGCTATGCAGTTTAATGTATGAGTGCATTCTCTTTACCACTTTATAGGCTATGCAGTTTAATGTATGAGTGCATTCTCTTTACCACTTTATAGGCTATGCAGTTTAATGTATGAGTGCACTCTCTTTACCACTTTATAGGCTATGCGGTTTAATGTATGAGTGCATTCTCTTTACCACTTTATAGGCTATGCAGTTTAATGTATGAGTGCACTCTCTTTACCACTTTATAGGCTATGCGGTTTAATGTATGAGTGCATTCTCTTTACCACTTTATAGGCTATGCGGTTTAATGTATGAGTGCATTCTCTTTACCACTTTATAGGCTATGCAGTTTAAACCTTCAAACTTAGTTCTGTGATGATTTCATGAAAACGAAAGACTTGACATCTACGATATCATCCAGAATTGGGTCCTGATACGCACAAAGAAGCATACATTTAAGATTTAACATGAAAACAAACTAACAGATATCTTCGGAATCTACGTATCGAATGCAGGCGAGTTTGCAGTCGGATTTGACTACCTTAGTTTAGTGAAATATGATGCTCGAACGTAACTGTTTGTATATTAAATAATTTGGTTGATCACTATAAGAATGCTATAACAACACCAAATAGCACAATATAAAGCTATGCCGTCGTGTTAAAAAAAGTTGTCAGCAGAGACCATAATGCAACAAAATATGTAATGGCTGTACATAACCAGGTGCACTGTAAAAAAAATTGTGGTAAACGTCCTAAACTGTAATGGAAGTTTTAACATTTACAGTGTACGGTAATAGTACTATGTGTCATGCTGAAAATATGAGAATGTTTAACATCACTGGTATACAAAGTTGGGAACTTCCCTACGGATTCGACTCTTTCCGAGTAATTGCAAGAACGTTACCATGTATGTATGGGGAAATATTTTTCCATTCGCGCTTTGTCGCTGTACGTATACACAGAAATGGTAAATTATCAAATAATTTGTTCGAGTTTATGAAAGTAAGTATTTTTGTTGTAAATAGCGTGCGTTTATGTGATTAGATAAAAGTATATATGTATAACTGGGTAATTTAATATGTTTCTGCTTTTAAAAGTGTTAATTACGCACTAAATTAAGCAGATTCAACACATTTGCAAATACCAACTGTAAGATTTTATATTTCAAGCGATGAAATGCATACTATTTCATGCAAAAATATTATCTTATGGTTGATAAGCACAAAATGTGTTAATTAAAAAATTGTCAAAACATTGAAATTTTTATGTAAATTATTTTGTCGAAGTTTTGGTTTGTAATTGTGATATTTTCTTGAATACATTCAGTGGTAAATAACAAATTTATGTTTACATATTTGCTGAAGTTTTCCCTTTTTACAGAATTGTTGCATTCTCAAAGGGGACTCGCTTTTATATGATATTGTCTTTGAAATTATCAAGAAAAACGATTATTACAAAGGGAGCGCCGTTCTTTTCAATGGGATAGTAATTTAATATGTTGACCCCGATGAGAACGAAACACTTACAAGCTAAGTAATAAGTGGCAAGGGAGAGAGACAAGTAGCTAGTGTTGCACTGGTGTTGGACACGATCTTCACACACGAGTGACAACTAACAGCAACTATCTGTACATGGCACACATATCTAAGAAACACCCGAGATAAGAACATAGAAGAGTGCCTGAGCCTGCTCGGCTATTCTGGACACCATGTTGTTTGGAATTATATTTTTAACGCTAGCTCAATTAGGTAGGTCAAAATGTTCTAAAGCATTGCTTTAAAACCAGAATCATTGTTGTGAAAACACAAAACGTAGCTGTGCAGCGTGATGTGATCTCTGTCGACCACGTCTTGAGTCTGTTCTGGAAAACAGAATGCCCCAGCGGAGCCACCTTTGAAACGCCCGGCCATTGTGTGGCTGCTGGTTTATTCACGCGCCGCGGAATGTACTTCCCCAACCCCTGTAGCTACCACGCTACACAAGAGCAACGAAATACCAGGCCTCGCCTTTGAAGTGCTCGTTGTATCCCTTTTCTTGGCTGCCACAGCTATGTGGCTGGCTGGCATGCCGCAGCATAAACATTATGTTTGGTTCGCTTCCGCTGCTCCAGCGAACATGCTATACACCACTCTCCAGCTATGTGTGTTATGTGCGACTGGACAAAACACTGCGACACTCTATTTGACGGTCTTGCGGTCCACACCAGGGAGGGGTCCGCAGATATTGCAGTATTAAATTTCAGGAACAATGTAGTTGCGCCAGATAGCGAGATATCCACCAAGTCTTTGTTCTTCAGCGTAATACATCTGGGCTGCAGTCTCGGGCAAAACGACGAGGACTTGATGATGTGCCTTCTACATGACAGCCTCTCTACTTTGAATAAGGAATAACATAAAAAATTAAGTGAATTAAATTATATCTAAATTTTACAAATTTGGTTTAATATACTGCTCCAGAAGTGAACTTGCTCTACTTTATGAGGCTAACAGATCAACTGATTTCACATAGACTGGGTGCTAGTAACCTAAAAGATACACGTTTCGCACAATTTGGTTTAATATACTGCTCCAGAAGTGAACTTGCTCTACTTTATGAGGCTAACAGATCAACTGATTTCACATAGACTGGGTGCTAGTAACCTAAAAGATACACGTTTCGCACAATTTGGTTTAATATACTGCTCCAGAAGTGAACTTGCTCTACTTTATGAGGCTAACAGATCAACTGATTTCACATAGACTGGGTGCTAGTAACCTAAAAGATACACGTTTCGCACAATTGAGTTTAAGCAGTGTTACACTTGTAGTAGATACCTTGAAATGCAACAATTTTATAGTAAAGTGAAGATTGGAAAACAGAATCTTTTCTAATCAGTTTGCCACATATTCGTTTTATGCTAAAGACTGATCATTTATTTCCTGTCTTCACTTTCAAAGTGAATCAATTGGGCTAGTTGATTGAGAGACTGAGATTTGATTGCCGGAAGGAGAACGCGAGGAAAGAGTCTCTCCAAACATCTTAAATCATGTTGACATAAGTGTTTCTTCAAGCTTGTTACGAATGCGGAAGGAAATCAATGTAAAGTAATATAAAACCTACTGAAATTGCTATAAGCTTTCGACGGTTGTTTGAACACATTTCAAATCAACGTTTGGAAAATGTCACTAGCTCAACATGCATACATTCTCACTGGCACACTGACTGATGTGCGCCCTTTCAAGCTAGCAGCGATGGAGGGACACTTGTCCCATATTTTAATGTTGAATTACACGACCTAGGTAAACATATGTGAAATACTGATATAATTTCTTTTGCTTCACTTTTAAAATCATTTCACAATTTCACCTGACTCTCGCATGACTAAAGCGAGAAGGCCCATGGCAATGTTAATTATACATATGGCATAAGAATTGTAGCACATAGAGGCATCAGAGGTCAAAATACCAAAGTGTAAAACCCCTGTGAACGTACATAAACTTGCACAACTTCCATGCATACACAGTTAGAAGCCAACACAGTGGATCGGTTGTGACAAGTGAAGATTACGAACGTTAGTAGCGATAGAATTAGGCCGAAAACTGTGCCAGTTCGGCAACTTATCAATGCTTATTACAACACTCCAGCACATAACTTGTTATTGTCTGCACCTTAAATTAAAATATATATATAACCATAAAATATTTTAATGGCTGTAGGGTGATCAAAGGATTCGAATAATCCATCTCGTGTTATATTTAGCTAGAAAAACTGACCTAGTGTGTTCGCACAAAGTAACAATTTGAACAGACATGCCAAGATCGGTCAATATATTTTTCCTTCTCCTACCGAGAAACTGAATCTAAAGACATCGCTTCGTCCTGTTAACAATAAGCCGAATAATATGTTCAGAGAAGGCGAGGAAACTATGGTTAATACAAACTACAAACAACGAACAGTGTGCTATACAATTGATTTATATGAAACATACTTGGGCTAAAAAGAAACGTGAACTAAACGAACTTCAAAAAAATAATGTAGCTCCAGGAAATGCAAACACTAATGTTTCCCACAATACACATCCTACAAAGGAAACTCGTTTATGTTTGTGGTGACGAACAAGTGCGTAATGCCTGTGCTGAACAATAGAACCCAACAAACACTAATGTTCCCCACAATACACATCCTACAAAGGATACTCGTTTATATTTATGGTGACGAACAAGTGCGTAATGCCTGTGCTGAACAATAGAACCCAACAAACACTAATGTTCCCCACAACACACCTCCTACAAAGGATACTCGTTTTTGTTTGTGGTGACGAACAAGTGCGTAATGCCTGCGCTGAACAATAGAACCCAACAAACACTAATGTTCCCTACAATACACATCCTACAAAGGATACTCGTTTATGTTTGTGGTGACGAACAAGTGCGTAATGCCTGTGCTGAACAATAGAAAACAACAAACACTAATGTTCCCCACAATACACCTAATACAAAGGATACTCGTTTATGTTTGTGTTGACGAACAAGTGCGTAATGCCTGTGCTGAACAATAGAACCCAACAAACACTAATGTTCCCCACAGTTCACCTCCTACAAAGGAACCTCGTTTATGTTTGTGGTGACGAACAAGTGCGTAATACCTGTGCTGAACAATAGAAACCAACAAACACTAATGTTCCCCACAGTACACCTCCTACAAAGGATACTCGTTTATGTTTGTGGTGACGAACAAGTGCGTAATACCTGTGCTGAACAATAGAACCCAACAAACACTAATGTTCCCCAAAGTACACCTCCTACAAAGGATACTCGTTTATGTTTGTGGTGACGAACAAGTGCGTAATGCCTGTGCTGAACAATAGAACCCAACAAACACTAATGTTCCCACAGTACACTCCTACAAAGGAAACTCGTTTATGTTTGTGGT
Source organism: Dryococelus australis (assembly GCA_029891345.1). NCBI lineage: Eukaryota > Metazoa > Arthropoda > Insecta > Phasmatodea > Phasmatidae > Dryococelus > Dryococelus australis. The sequence continues at coordinate 258,332,678 of CM056996.1, forward strand.
GACGAACAAGTGCGTAATGCCTGTGCTGAACAATAGAACCCAAACAAACACTAATGTTCTCCACAGTACATCTCCTACAAAGGAACTCGTTTATGTTTGTGGTGACGAACAAGTGCGTAATGCCTGTGCTGAACAATAGAAACACAACAAACACTAATGTTCCCACAATACACATCCTACAAAGGAACTCGTTTATGTTTGTGGTGACGAACAAGTGCGTAATGCCTGTGCTGAACAATAGAACACAACAAACACTAATGTTTCCACAATACACACCTACAAAGGATACTCGTTTATGTTTGTGGTGACGAACAATGCGTAATACCTGTGCTGAACAATAGAACCCAACAAACACTAATGTTCCCCACAGTACATCTCCTACAAAGGATACTCGTTTATGTTTGTGGTGACGAACAAGTGCGTAATACCTGTGCTGAACAATAGAACCCAACATAACACTAATGTTTCCCACAATACACATCCTACAAAGGATACTCGTTTATGTTTGTGGTGACGAACAAGTGCGTAATGCCTGTGCTGAACAATAGAACCCAACAAACACTAATGTTCCCCACAGTACACTCCTACAAAGGATACTCTTTATGTTTGTGGTGACGAACAAGCGCGTAATGCTGTGCTGAACAATAGAACCCAAAAACACTAATGTTCCCCACAATACACCTCCTACAAAGGAAACCGTTTATGTTTGTGGTGACGAACAATGTGCGTAATGCCTGTGCTGAACAATAGAACCCAACAAACACTAATGTTCCCCACAGTCACCTCCTACAAAGGAAACTCGTTTATGTTTGTGGTGACGAACAAGTGCGTAATATCCCGTGCTGAACAATAGAACCCAACAAACACTAATGTTCCCCAAAGTACACCTCCTACAAAGGAAACTCGTTTTATGTTTGTGGTGACGAACAAGTGCGTAATGCCTGTGCTGAACAATAGAACCCAACAAACACTAATGTTTCCCATAAATACACTCCTACAAAGGATACTCGTTTATGTTTGTGGTGACGAACAAGTGCGTAATGCCTGTGCTGAACAATAGAAACAACAAAACACTAATGTTCCCCACAATACACCTAATACAAAGGATACTCGTTTATGTTTGTGTTGACGAACAAGTGCGTAATGCCTGTGCTGAACAATAGAACCCAACAAACACTAATGTTCCCACAGTTCACCTCCTACAAAGGAACCTCGTTTATGTTTGTGGTGACGAACAAGTGCGTAATACCTGTGCTGAACAATAGAAACCAACAAACACTAATGTTCCCCACAGTACACCTCCTACAAAGGATACTCGTTTATGTTTGTGGTGACGAACAAGTGCGTAATATACTGTGCTGAACAATAGAACCCAACAAACACTAATGTTCCCCACAAGTACACCTCCTACAAAGGATAACTCGTTTATGTTTGTGGTGACGAACAAGTGCGTAATGCCTGTGCTGAACAATAGAACCCAACAAACACTAATGTTCCCCACAGTACACCTCCTCAAAGGATACTCGTTTATGTTTGTGGTGACGAACAAGTGCGTAATGCCTGTGCTGAACAATAGAACCCAACAAACACTATTGTTCCCACAATACACCTCCTACAAAGGATACTCGTTTATGTTTGTGGTGACGAACAAGTGCGTAATGCCTGTGCTGAACAATAGAACAACAAACACTAATGTTCCCCACAGTACATCTCCTACAAAGGATACTCGTTTATGTTTGTGGTGACGAACAAGTGCGTAATCCTGTGCTGAACAATAGAACCCAACAAACACTAATGTTTCCCACAGTACACCTCCTACAAAGGATACTCGTTTATGTTTGTGGTGACGAACAAGTGCGTAATGCCTGTGCTGAACAATAGAACCCAACAAACACTAATGTTTCCACAAGTACATCTCCTACAAAGGATACTCGTTTATGTTTGTGGTGACGAACAAGTGCGTAATGCCTGTGCTGAACAATAGAAACAAACAAACACTAATGTTCCCCACAGTACATCTCCTACAAAGGAACCTCGTTTATGTTTGTGGTGACGAACAAGTGCGTAATACCTGTGCTGAACAATAGAACACAACAAACACTAATGTTCCCCACAGTACATCTCCTACAAAGGATACTCGTTTATGTTTGTGGTGACGAACAATTGCGTAATGCCCGTGCTGAACAATAGAACCCAACAAACACTAATGTTCCCCACAGTTCACCTCCTACAAAGGAACCTCGTTTATGTTTGTGGTGACGAACAAGTGCGTAATGCCTGTGCTGAACAATAGAACCCAACAAACACTAATGTTCCCCACAGTACACCTCCTACAAAGGATACTCGTTTATGTTTGTGGTGACGAACAAGTGCGTAATGCCTGTGCTGAACAATAGAACCCCACAAACACTAATGTTTCCCATAATACACCTCCTACAAAGGATACTCGTTTATGTTTGTGGTGACGAACAAGTGCGTAATACCTGTGCTGAATAATAGAACCCAACAAACACTAATGTTCTCCACAGTACACCTCCTACAAAGGATACTCGTTTATGTTTGTGGTGACGAACAAGTGCGTAATATCTGTGCTGAATAATAGAACCCAACAAACACTAATGTTCCCCACAGTACACCTCCTACAAAGGAAACTCGTTTATGTTTGTGGTGACGAACAAGTGCGTAATGCCCGTGCTGAACAATAGAACCCAACAAACACTAATGTTTCCCACAATACACCTCCTACAAAGGAACCTCGTTTATGTTTGTGGTGACGAACAATTGCGTAATGCCCGTGCTGAACAATAGAACCCAACAAACATTAATGTTTCCCACAATACACATCCTACAAAGGAACCTCGTTTATGTTTGTGGTGACGAACAAGTGCGTAATGCCTTTGCTGAACAATAGAACCCAACAAACATGAAAAGTTCGGGCCGGAATCAGGTTGATAAAAGATAGCGACAAACTCCGGCCAGATGATGTCGGCCCGCTGTCTTATGCCGGAAGCAGCCCGATGGATGGTGGCAAGACATCATTCCTGCAGCGGCATTATGTCCAGAAATAAGCAGTATAACCATGAAAGAATGTTAACTTTTCGATTAAAAATTTTAGTAATTGTTATTTCCTCTTTACATATATTCATTTAATTTACTTATCAACACATTGCATGATATAAACATCTTTTGCTTGCCGAGAACAGGATTCGAACCTGAGTCCCTTGAGTTGACAGGCAACAGGCAATGGTGGCCCATGTGTAATCGGAGGGTCGCGTGTTTGCGCCCCGGTGCCTACGACACGGCAGATTTTCAGTTCGCTTGTCGCACTGGGAATTTGTTAGCAGGACGGCCTCACTAGAACTTCGTCAATATCAAATGTCACGACAATGTCAAATGAACGGAAAAAAAAAAAAAAAAAAAAAAACATGCTAACCTATACACCACAGGGAAAGTTGCTGATACTCTCTAGTAATTTCAAATTTATCATGACGAAAAATTATTATAATTGAATGTATATATTACATGACAATATAACAAATAATTTTTAAACACTGATTATTTGATAACGGTTTCTTCGTTTCTTCAAAACCTTGCAAAAAAAAAAGGTTTTGTTATTTTATAATATATCTGTCGGATGGTTGTTCAAATGAACAAAAATTCAAAGTAAAAAATGTCATGGATTATCATGTAACACATATATAATCATGAAAAAAAACATGCTAACAGTTAACACATGGTCTCATAAGAGACATCATGCCATTACAAACTAACTAACATATAGCCTATACAAAAAAAACTTTCCAAAAGTTTATCGGCAAAAAGACATCATATATGTATCTTTACTGTGATAAAGAGCTATGTCTTGGAAACGTTAGCGTGCCAGTATAAATAAGATGACGGCCAGCTTACCGAAAAAATAATGATTCTATATCGGAATCGTGACAGAATATTTTATTTTGCTATGGGCGACATGTTGGCTGTGAGATATCACACCGACATAATTTGGGTGATATTCATCTGTTATCCGGGAAAATTCGTTGGTATGTTGTCTTTTTTCTAACGGCAAACATACTGTCTCAAAAAAGATGTCATGGTATTGCCAGGTAAACGTGCAGGACAAGCTATCGGGCCACCTCGACTTATCCACTGTTGGCCAAAATGTTTATTGAGATGACTTCGGACCTCAAGAGAAAAATGAGTTGAGGCTCCATTGTGCTGGAACCACAGATTTTAACGCACATGCTGTGGCTCATCTTGGTCTCAATGTTCGCCCGACTTGACTCTGCTAGAATACTTCCTATGGGGCCACATGAAGGGCTTTATTAACCATACCTCTGAGGAATCAGAGGAAGAATTGCTGCCGCGGATTATGGCTGCGGCGGATCTTGGACTTCCAGGTATTGGTGACCGTGTGTACCAGAACATGGTACGTAGATACCATGTTTGTGTAAGACGTCGCTGGTCGTCACATCGAGCCACTTTTGTATGTGGACCCAGAAGATAAACAACGTACAGTATGTTGCAAATGTGGGAGAGGTCAACATGTGACGTGGTGTTTTGTTTGTCGTGGGGAAACGGTACATTTCCGCGCATAAGTTCCTATGCAAAACATAACCGTATTGGTCCCCACTACACGCTCTTACAATTTGTAATAGGAATTTAGACACAACCTGTATATGTCTCGACATTTAATTTTTAATTTTTGCGATTTCTTACGATTGTTATGCTTGGGCGGATTGGCAGGGATTAGGGAAATGGTTAGGGTGAGCGGAAACCTGATGAGATAACGTTATTTGTTTCTCGATTTTTAGGTGGTTTTTTTTGGCATTTTATAGAGTTTTTTTTAAAGGGATTTTTGGATATTTTGGCTTCAAGGTTAGCCAAAGTCATGGGCACAGGGTCAAGGCAATGGATCTGAGGTAAAAAAAAAAAACAATATACAAGATTGTGGCTGTGTGATGTCACGAAATGGTGGCCAGTTTTCTTCGACTCAGCTCCCTGGGCCCTGTTTATCAGTTTGGTGTTTTTTTTGCCTAAAGAACATTTATAACGATCTCTGTTCTGGTCTCAAAAATGTTCCCCCTTGATTCTTCCAATGGATCGTTTTAGCACATAGGGGATAGATGCTTTTTTAAGGCGAAAATGGAATATTATGAGGAAAAAAGGAAAATATTATTGGATAAAGGAAAATTTTGTTGGAAAATAATAGTCGATTTCGTGAGAAAACAGAATAATTGTAAGGGGAAAGTGAAATATTGAGGGGAAAAAGGGAAATTCCAACAGGGTGGTCGATCGGTGCCTGTTACCTGTGCCCTTGTTCCCAATTTGGCTATATCATAATACTACAAGCAAGTAATGCTTTTCAGTATAAAAGAGAATGGCAGGCTTATGCAGCCATTTACATATTTTTTATTTACATAGTATTTAATGTGCAATATTGTTGCTGGATTTCACACGCTAAATATTCCTTTTTATATGCTAATTAAAGCTTTTCGAAAACAAATTTCAAAAATGGCTTATTCGCAATTTAACTATTGACCCTGCAGTAAAGCCATCAATTATTTAATATTAATATATAAATTTGCACATTTTGCAGTATACAGGTTGTCAAGGAACAAGTGTTACAAATCGACAGCTGTACATGAAATGGAAAGGAACATGTTTTATTAGGGTTCCCATATCAGGAAATATCCTCCTTATAACCAAAAACGGTGATAATACTGAGAATGGGTCGTAGGAAACTCGGCGGCAACCGAACAGTGGTGACAGCATGTGCCTGGCATGTCGTATGTGGGTTGAGGGTGTTTGTCCTCTGTCCCATTTGACGCTCAGTTGCTGCAGGTGGCCACTGCGTGTGTTAGACATGTGGCGCTCACAGTCTCAACAGTACACTCACCGTGCTAGATCACACATTTGCGAAGCTCACAGATATGCATTTAGTTTATCGCGCAGCTAAAGGCAATAGCAGAGAAAAGGTGGTGTACCCTCAGCGATTTTTTAACAGACAGCACCCTGCGCACACAAGGTTCGTTCGCGTCGAACGCCGTTTACGGGAAACAGGTTCGCTGGGCATCATGAAGCCAAATACTGGGGAACAAGGTCAGTATGGACACCAAGCTTTGAAGAAGAGGTGTTGAAATGAGTTAATGAAACGACATCCACCAAAACACGGGTGACAGCATATGCCGTGCACACCAACCGACAGAATGGTAAGGGATTTTATCGACGAAGAACTGCTTCTGGTGTACCATGTTCAGAAGGTATATGACTTAAAGGGAGCGGATTTTCCTGTACGTGTGGAGTTCAGACGATGGCTGTGGCAGCAGTGCGATCACGAGCCACACTTCCTACAGAACCTCCTCATTATTGGTGAGTGAATAAGTGTAGAGATTTGGCCTGCTCTTAACAGAGAGGTCTTGAGAGCCTATGAGGGTGATTGAGGTGAGTATAGAGCAGCAGCGGAATGAAGGGGCGGGGAAAACTGGAGATCCCCGAAAAAACCCGCCGACCAGCGGAATTGTGCGGCACGATTCCCACATTCGGAAATCCGGGAGTGACCCAGCCTGGGATTGAACGCTGTTCGGCTTGGCGAGCAGGCTAACCGCTGAGCCACCGTGGAATTTTTACTAATAATGAGTGTTGCTTCGCCAAGAATGGCTTGTCCATTACTCTTAACACTTACGTTTGGGCCGAGTGACACAGCCACACGATGTACCCAACTAGTCATGAACAGAGACTCACATTTTGCTACTACGCCTCGACTATGCAATGCTTCTGCAATTCCTGCGGGATTTTTCTACCAGGTTTGTTATACGGCGTAAGTCTAGATAGTCGAGAAGCCATATGGTCCCAGTGTGATGGCGTACCAACTCATTACGGCTGCTGTGTATGTGACCACATAGCCACTGCTTTAGGACATTTATGAATTGGGCAGGGAGGACCGGTTGCTTGGAAACCTCGCTCCCCTGACTTACTGATTTGGGAATTCTGCATTTCGGGCAACGTAAAAACACTTTTGTATGACACTCCTGTGAATACCAAAGAACAACTTGAGATCAGGATTCGTGCAGGACTCGAGATCATCAAGAGCACGCCGGCCATCTTCAATGATGTGAGCCAGAAGATGATACGGCATTGCATAACACGCTTCCCAAGCGGAGGAAGAAATATTAAGCAGCTCATTTAATTCCTCTGATCGTAATAAACCAAGTAAGAAACATTGATACACATGCGCCTTCTGTAATAACTAACACCACTATTCTTCGCCTTGTTGTCTACTACCCCTGTTCACTATTACTGCCGGTTTCTGGGTGTAAGGGAGCATTTCCAGACATGGGAACCTTAGTAAAATATGTTCCATGTCATGCACAACCACTAGCACCCCTATCAATTCATATCAGAGAAATTGTACACTATGTTATACGTTAGCAGTTTAATACCACAAGCTTGTGCAGAATGATAGCGTAAGTAAACACAGGATAAATGAAGAATGGAGTATAAAGAAACCAGTGGTAAAGAGCGAAAGCTACAACAGCAGTAGCACTGTGAAGTCGAGAAGGCCGGTGTGGTGTTGCAGGCAAGGTGTGGGTAGAGGTAAGCAGCCTGCAGACACCGGGTACCACTTTGCACACGCGCTAAATTACCGTCCTCCATCATGACAGGCGTGAGCCACGGCTAAGGGGATTACTTATACTCTCCTCTCCTTACCTTCTGCTTCTTCCCCGCCCAGGAAGCGGCTTGTGTTCGTTACAAACTTTCCCTCCCTCCTTTTGTTTCCCGCACACGCTGTCACTACTGGCATTTGTAAACGAGTAATGTGTCCCCAAGAACGCCTGTCTGCAGGCCATTCTTTCAGAGTTCCTTTTTCCTTGTGTTTTTGTGGCCAAAGTAGAAATACTAGATTTATATTCATTCGTAAATTATGGTAATGTCCTGCTAATGTCTGTCCATTGGTGTTAGCTCAAGCCCATAGAGAGGCGGTGTCTACAAAACTCTTATAAGGAATATTTATCTCCACATATTTTAGATTGGCTACACTCACAGTTAAGCTTATTTGAGCGCCTTACCTAAGGTGGAGTAGACTCCATGCGCATGTTTTCTGTACTACCTCACAATTTGCTAATGCAAGTGCCAAAATCACGTTTTCAAGCAACGAGGGGAATATCTGTTTACATTTTACTTTTAAACTGTCTCGAACTTTATAACAGATACGTTCGGTGTAACTTGAATAAAATGTTGCTCATAAGAAGTGTGGTAATACGCTCTATTTAAACAATGAGCTAAGTTTAGACGAAGCCTAGTGGTTTTGGCACTCAAAGATGCATTCGGCATTAACACAGTGCTGTCCCGGGCCTCTTGCACGAGTGATCCTTTTACGGTTCAGCTCGACCTCCACGATAGTTATAGACGCAGAAATCTTGCCGTTGGATTAGAAAGTTACCTACTGGGCTGCTGGCATGTGCACTCTACCCTGTACGTTCTCCACTGTTTGCGCCAGCAAAACAAGTTTTGGTATATGACAAAAAAAAGTTCAGTATAGTCGACAAACATTTTGTTTTCAGACATAATTTCTTGAAACAATGAAAGGTTTCCGGAACGGTTGCAGATAACGAAATTCTGTTTCCGCTAAATGAAATTACGTACGGGAGCAAGCGTTTCACCGCGGAATGACTATTCGTAATCCGTGTATGGGCAGAATTAATTACTAAACCTCATTTTTTTCCCCCATTAAAGCACAAATACATTAATTTCAACGGCATCTGAAAGTACGTGTAAAGAGGAATTCAATGATATAGCATATGTAATGGAAAGTAACACAGAAACTCCAAGCAATAATGTGCAAATATTATTTATTTAAGTGGGCCGGTAGTATGGGGCAGTGGACTTGTACTCACAGCTGTAAGCAAGCAACAAGCGCCATGACTCATCCTGGCGGGACCGCTTCCTTATAGCAGCGTAGCGCTAACTTTAATGGGGCAAAGTGCAAGGAATGTAATATTGGACAAAGGAGAGCACTGCAGCGGAGGGAAAATGGGCAATGTGAGTGCAAGTCTATTATCAATACATTACAATGTATTAAGGTACAAACGTAATTCAGGAGATTTGTTTGTAAGTAATTAACTACTGGATAACGAGTGCGTACAGATGCACAAAAATAATAGAACAAAATAATCTAACGAGAAATGCAAAAGCATCCGCATGCATAGTAGGAAAGAGCGCAGTTACGGTTGAAACACTTCACAAATCTTTCCACAGTATAAACTCGATGTATTTACCATCGACAGCAGTGCACTTCTGTAAATGCACATGTAGAGAGCGACGAGCGGCCTGAAACGTTTTTGGCGTAATGCCTCTGCAAGCTGCCCCAATGCGTTCCTGTATGTCTTCTGGCGTCGTAGGAACCGTGTTGCACACCCTGTCTTTCAGTGTTCCCAACAGGAAAAAAAAAATCCAGTGTTGTGAGGTCGGGAGAGCTCGAGAGGGTAACTGCAAAAGCAGCCGGTTATACGGAGGTCAGTGAGAGAACCACACACACACACACACACACACACACACACACACACAGTGTTTATAAAAGACCAAACAAAATAATACAAATGAAACAATGGCGCCGCTACAACATATTATACTATACAACTTAATATCAATTTACTTACAACGTCCACCCAAATAACCTGCGTGTAGGCATTCTTTCCGTGTGTAACAGTAGGTTATGAGAACGCGTGGTCTACATACGCTTAGATGTTCAAATTTAAAAAAAAGACCATGGAAATCACAGTAAATCGTTCCAGATTAATATACAAAGACTGTAAGAAGTTCGTCGGTTGATGTATTATTTCTAAACTTCTGAATCAAGTGCAAACGTAATGTCTCCCGTAAAGATATGTGTCCATCGAATTTTAGTTTTAGCAGCACGTTGGAATCACGGTAAAACATTCCTGTAGCCTTTACGATAAAATAGTTTGTACTTCTTAGCAGTCCGTAATAACATTTTTCTATGATTTATGCCAGGACAAGTTATTTCAAACGTTACGTTCGTTAGGAGTGAACGTTTCCGCTAGTATTAAACAAAGAATGTGCAAATATATAATCCTATTTTAAAACCATTAAATACTACTAGGAGTTTGAAATTATATACCTGCCAAATTACTACACTTTACAATATTTACCTTGTGAACTTCCTCCTCTGTAATAGAAACATTTAAGGCCATTGGTACATGAAAGCATCATATTTATATAATTTGTGACATAACTTGTTTCACAGCAGATTTTTCAAAATTATTGGCTCGTCAAGACGTAAATAACAACTTTTAGCACCTTCTTGCATTGTTAGATATTCACTGCCGTCATTATTCTCGGAGCACTGATGGAAGAAAAGAAAGAAATTTTTATTTTCTGCATGTGCACATAGCAGTGCACATGCAGTTATAAGCAGCGATTTTTTTTCAACAGTTGATGTCAAAAGTTCTATCTTTACCGTGAACAGCGTATGTCAGAACTTATTCTTCAGGAACACCAAGAAACGCAAATAGTGAAAATGTCATCTGAGGCCACAGTGAATTAACAAATCCGCGAAAGCTGTTCACAACTTGTAACTAGCACTACAAAAATCACTACACTCATGAGCAGTTTAATTAGAGATACACGATACTACATGTAGATCTGATGAAGTCTAAGATGCGGCATGGCATGGACTCCACAATGCCCAGAAAGTGGTCGAGATCCACACTGGTCCATGACCAAGGCATAGCCTCCCGCAATGCACAGAAAGCGGTCGAGAGGCACAATAGTCCATGACCATGGCACAGCTTCCCACAATTCAGAGAAAGCAGTCGAGAGCCACAATGGTCCTTGACCAAGCCACAGTCTCCCACAATTCACAGAAAATGCTCGAGAGCCACACTGGTTCATGACCACAGAGCAGCCTCCCACAATACACAGAAAGAAGTCGAGAGCCACAATGGTCCATTACCATGGCATAACCTCCAACAATTCACAGAAAGTAGTCGAGAGCCACAATGGTCCATTACCATGGCACAGTCTCCCACAATGCACAGAAAGCAGTCGAGAGCCACAATTGTCCTTCACCAAGCCACAGTCTCCCACAATTCACAGAAAATGCTCGAGAGCCACACTGGTCCATGACCATGGCACATCCTCCCACAATGCACCGAAAGCAGTCGATAGCTACAATGGCCCTTGACCACACCACAGTCTCCCACAATGTACAGAATGCAGTCGAGAGCCACAATGGTCCATGACCATGGCGCAGCTTCCCACAATTTACAGAAAGCAGTCGAGAGCCACAATGGTCCATGACCATGGCATAGCCTCCCACAATTTACAGAAAGTGGTCGAGAGCCACAATGGTCCATGACCACGGCACAGCCTCCCACAATGCACAGAAATCGGTCGGAGCAGGATCCACGGTGCGCACATCCCTTGCGACAGCATCCCAGATGTGTTCGATAAGATTGTGATTGGATAACCTTGGGGGTCCAGGCAGTCCGATTGTTTAGCCAACTTCTCCATCACAGTTCGGGAGCGGTGAGACAGGGCATTGTTTTTTTGTATGTACAGGTCTTCTATGGCTGCTGTAGCCATTGCTATGGGTGCACGTGATATGCCAGCTGGTGCCTGTATCATTTCGCCAGATAGGGACGATGGCATATGTAACAGGGGACATATTACATTCCATGTAAACAGTCCCTGTACGAGGATACCACCATTACCACCCTAAATGGTGTCCTACCGACACGAGAGATACATCTTGTGCATGGCAACACACTTGTTCCCTTCCATCGACGTCCAGACGACCTTTTTCCTAGCGTCGAGGGTCCATTTTTGGGGTTCCCGTGCCTACGATAATTGTATAGCCTTGTCGCGTGCAGTTAGAAAAAGGAGACCTACTCTATTGGGTGGCAGCTTCTATACATCGTAGGATAGCTCTGGATGATAATGCTGCTCACAGGTCGTTGTGGCTTAGCAATGAATTGGCGAGTGATCTGCTGTACTGTGGCGTGTCTTACCTCTGTTACCACCTGAGCTTGTCGACAGCAACCCCTATCATCGACACATTCTGCATCACGGCAGATGTCCCTGGCAGTGATGGTTTCCCCCCAATCCATCAACTCACGGTTCACTCTTGACACGGTGGTCTGTGGATATTCCAGTGCCTGCACGACATCTGAGATGGAGTACCACATATGTCTGACCCCAACGATCTGGCCACGATCAAATATTCTGAGTTCTTGTTCCTTCCCCATTCTGTGCTCTACTGTTACTCAGGCGATGTGTATAAGGTTTAATGATATCCCAGTCATGAGTGGCTGGGCATTATATTACATTCGACTGCGACATTTCATTAATGTGGCAAGTGTGTCTGTTTCTACTGTGCTGTGTCGTAGCGGTTTGTGAAGCCGCCCTCATCAAATGGCTCCTGTAGCCAGCTTCGCACTGTCGAACATTTTAATACGACATTTTAACCAGGATGAGTACTGACACGCAGGCTTAAATACTTATAAACGAATATGTGTGTTTCTGTTTTCAAGGTGGAGGCTATGTGAGTGGCAAGTTTAGTGCATCTACACCACTGCTTTTGACCACCAGCATCTGGTTGTAACATTACCTCGCTCGGGTGTAAATCGCCCGCCGTAATACATCGATTGTTGCAGTCCTCCTCCCTCCTCGAGAATAATCGATAGAGTGCAGCCGCTTGCGATGTGCGGCATGGGGGCGAGCTTTGTTCAACAATGGTCCCGGGCGTTGAGAGGGTGTCGGGGCGGTACACAGCGCTCTGGCACCCTCCAGGAACGCCGATGTCTTAATATACAACCAGCCCGTTTGAAACAGGAAGAGGCGTTGTTGGTGGTAAGATGGCTTCAAGGCGGAAGGGAGCTCTTGATATAGAGGGTTGTTGGGGAGGAAAAATGAAGGGGGAATTTGGGGTTCGAGAGCAGCATTTCCCTCGGAGACGGCCTGTCCGGCGCTGTGCGGAATGATAACGCCACTACTGCACGTTGATGAGCATCCATTACGACTGACCACTACAATTGTTCTGTCTTCGTTCTGCTCGTGTGTCCCCGGGCCTCATAGCACAGCTGCCAACGACAGTGATGTGTCGCGCCTCTCTGGAAGCAGTAGCGCCGGGTGGCGAGCGCTGCGCGAACTACCGCCCCGAGGAGGACCTTGATAGCCAGGCGCAGGCGGGGCGAGCAGCAGCATCGGCGTGCACTACGTTGGAGGAAAACTATTCAGTGAGGGTGGAAGACGTGCTGGCATGGCGGAGTGAAGGATGGGTCACGCCGAGAAAGGAGTTCTTATAAACTAGAGGTGAAGGAAAAGATGCAAGACACAGTCACCATGGTAGTGACAGGGATTGAAAGGAAGGCAGTGGGCCAGGAGGTGTGTGTATGTAAATGAGGGACGTCTTGGAGAAATGAGGTGTATGCTGGTTACAAGAGCCACGCGGGCCAGCTCACGTGACGTCCCAGCGAGATAGCTTTTACCGCTCTCGGCCCCTGCGTCTGCTTTAAACCGCAACTGGTTCCGCTTTCTTGCAACATATTTGGTATGATGAGGGGCACAATTACCCTCATGGTTGTTTTTTACATCCTTAGGCTACAAAAAAAAGATCCGAAATATATTTCATAAGTACGCATTTCATTTGAAACATGCAACAAGGGCAACGAAAAGATAATGTGTTGTATAAGGAACTGACTTGCTTCATACAAATACTGGGAACAAGCACGTCGTGCAATCCAATCAAAGCTCCTAACCTTCCGGATCTCTGTGTAACGTTGTGACGTCAAAGAAATACTAAACAATTAAACGCCACTATTTGCCGGTTGTGCAGAGAGCACGAATTTTGAAAAGCATACAGTTAGGGCGGAATTGTCCGACGAACTTTGTAAGGTTATTCAATACTTGAAATCAAATGGAAAATACAAGTATTCGTTCTACATAAGTAGGTAGATAATGTAGGTTCGGGCACACCAGCTGCCGGCTAAGGATCGAGGATCTGCCAGGGGCCAGCAGCAAAGTTGGATTCTGGACTTCCCACTCTGTCAATCCGGTCATGCAACCGCCATGTTGGATTCTGCCAAGCTGGTAGCCAGTACGCCACCATCTTGTTAGCAAATTCGGCGCCACATTTGTAGCCAGTATGCTGCCATACTGGACCACCGTTTCGGTAACCACTATTGTCATACTCTGGCATTCCGAGGGTTTTCTCCGAGTTCTCCTGTCTTGCTTTATTTATCTTTCTTTCCCTCTCTACTTATTTCCTTTCTTTCTTTCTTTTCCTCTTTATCTTTCTGTCTCTCTCTCTCTTTCCTTTCTCCATTCTTTCATCATTTGTTTTTTATTGACTGTTACTGGAGGCCTCCATCATGGTTTTTTGTTTGTCATTGATCTCTCACCTTCGTGCGACGCCGTATTTGTATATATTTTCAGGAAGGCCGCCATCTTGGTTTTTTCATTTGTCATTTGTTCGATGCCATCTTTGTTTATATTGGCTTTTGCTATGAGGCACACCAGTTGTCCGATTAGTCGATTACTCACCTTTGTTCAACTGCTATCTTAGTTCTGGTGTTGGCCGCTAAGTGATGCTCCAGATGCTCGCCTACCATATTGGTTCTGGAGTTGGCCGCTAGATCTGGAATGGTGTGGGACCGAACTACTAGACCTTGGGTCACCAGACGTACACTTGCGACCACTCGGCTATCGCGACTTGCACTGGGACAAGAGATTATATGAAGTATACAGCTTGTGGACTAATAAATAATATCTTGTGGTTATTTTTCATTATATTTTTTAAGTATTAATTTATGATTTAGATTTAACTGACATAATTTTTAAAGTTTTATTTACACATAGTAATTTTATGCATAATTTTGAAGAATTATTTTTTTATTATTTAGGTTTAACTAGCGTAATATTAAAATATTATTTATATAATACGTAAATATTGAACAATTTATTTACATATCAATACTTCTGTAAGTATATTTTTTAAAATATATTTTTTTATTTTGGTTTAACTTATATATGATATACTTTATTTTTTTGAAGATAAATATTTTTTCTTAGTATTATACTTAATTCAATTTGGTTTTACTTTTGTACGAAAATGAAGGCACCCAGCCTTTCAACCACGCACACATTCATACGCCAAGAGACACCGCGAGTCAGAAGCACGAGCTGTCACATGCGTGTGCAGTGATGTAAGTCAGCACCGCGTGGGAAAAGGAAGGGAGTGCAATGACCACGAGACACTTGGCTGGTGGGCATTGTCAATCAGGTATCTATGAAGCGATACATGTTTATATAAGAGTAGAATTATTAAATTTATTTTATCTATTATTTTAAAAATTCCAAAAAAAGTTTTTGAAAAATATTTTAAAGTGTATAATAAATGCAGTTTTAATGTAAAAATCTGTTCGACATGACAGCTGGTAACATAAAAAAAAACAACTAAATAATCGCTTTCTCTGACAGGATTTGAGCACAGAACCTAGAGGTTAAAAGTCGGGTGTGCTAACTACTGAGCCACCGAACACACAGCAAGAAGATTAGCTTAAAAGTAGTACATACACTTCCGAGCGTAATTGGCGAATTCCCTCGTACAATTACAGAATTTTTTTTTATGTCATGTTATATATTTTTAATCAATTCGTATATGGCTTAAGAATGCTCTTTTTTAGAGTGTCATTTCTTGTTTATTTAAAGGCGAGCGATTTACTGCATTAAAATCATTTCGGTATTTTCAGTCAAAGTTTGAATCATATATTATTAAGTTCACGTTTAATTATATTTTTATACATTATTTTTAAATACTTTTATAGCAATTCGGGCTTGCAATCATGTGAATATGTATATATGCAAATGCGGTTATAATTTGTGAACTCTAAGAAGGAAGGCTCATGATATTTTTAGCTTGCAATAATATTTATACCTCCAGGAATGTATATTCAAGCCATATATAACAATAAGAGTAATTAGCTTAAAATAATATTTTACTTTTACAAGAAGATCTGTTTATAACAGACTGGTTACACTAAGATATAGGTTTAATAATAAATTAAAAAAACTGTATTTATTATTCGATATTTATTTTATTTTATTATTTTTTAATCTATACTGAAATTGTATGTAGAGTAGTACAGCCAAAAAGTTCTCTCAACATTATTTCAGGTTTTCTTTGCTCAAGACTATATACTACGTTTGTTAATTATTTATTATCTGGAATATTTTTTGTGGGCTTAACAATCCTTGGATTTTATTCAATGTGTGTATATGTGAATAAACCAAGCACCATCATATTCTCTTATATCAAGGGAACTAGACAGGGTACTACACCAGCGAGAAATTACAGATTTTTTAAATTTATATAATTCATATATTTACATACTTCAGACTACAAACATAACAACATAAATCTAAAAATTTTCTGTACCATTCACATAGTGAATTTACACCAGCATGCACATCTTCATGTAGTGAATATAATATGCTTTTATAGCTCAACACAGTCTATGCTAGCAAGCATCCAATCAGAATTCTTGGCCACAGATTCTTCTCGACAAAGTTTCACGACTGCCAATGTCAAACAACTTCATAAAATGAACACGACTGCACACACACACATATATATATACACTCGCAAGTAGGCACCTTAACACTCAATGTTCCACCCACTGTAACTCATGCATGCTATCTCCTCTACTGACCATCACCAGACATACATAGGCCAGCATTTTTAGAATATATATTTTTTTGACTTGCGTATAATATTCCTTTGATATCCCAAATTTATTTTTCGGATTTTTTAAATTTATTATTTAGATTTAACTCATGTACTTTGGAAATATTTTATTCATATGTAGGAGCTTTGTAACTTGTTCAGACCTTACCAAAAAAGATTACTTACATTCTGCTCTATTGGTCGATACCAGTCAAATATACACTAATCACTATACCGCCATACCATCCATTATATAACCCAAGTCATACCAGACCACCCAATGCCCAATATCCTATAGCAAAAGAAAAAATTCAAAAATTCTATTCAATGGCACCACCCAATACACCAAGCACAATATACATCATAACACGAGCAACTATACAGCCGAGGCCACCCTATAACCTAACACCCATTCTACTTGATCTACCAATAAACACCACTTATACCTACCAACCATACCATCCCCTATAACTCTAGCATACATCGGCCATTCGCCCACACAGACCATACAAAGCAAGCATAGAGCCCATATCAGTTACTCAATCAATTTCTTCTCATACCTTCCACCATGCTGGCTGACAACCAGTCAAAATACGCAGACCACCAATACCAAACACTTTTAACTCTAGGATGTCTTAGCATTACAGGAGTCACCGACACACACTTACTGTCCATTCCATTCGATATACACCAACGACAAGACAGGTATTATGGAAAATATTTCACCATACATATCATCAATGATTACCCAAGTGTACGAAGCAAATTTATAGTTCAGACCAACACACAATGCAAACATTCTCAACATCCGTCAATTCATCATTAGTGACTTATACCAGAACAACCAACATACCATCACCTATAACCAAAGAAAACCCCTAATTAACTGTACCACCTAACACACCAATATTACTCTTCGTCATAACTTAAAAGCAAATATACGTTTGGATCAGCCTGTAACCTAACATCATTGCCATCTGCTCTACCAACCAACACCAGACTAAATATACTTTACTATAACTACAGCACACCTCAGTCCACACTTACTTTCCCATAAAACTACTTGCTGCTCATACTTTCTTCTCTACTGGTCGACATCAGACTATATATATACATATATACTAATCACTATACTACCATATCTACCATTATAATCCTAGTCTTACCAGGCCACGCAACACCCTATCTCCTGTTACCCAAGAAAAGCTCAATTCAACTGCACCACACAATACACCAATCACAATGTCATCATAATTCGAGTTACTACACAGCTGAGGCCTACCCATAACCTAACACCCATTTTACTTGTTCTACCAACCAACAATGCTTAAACCTACCAACCATAACACCCACTATAATTCTAGCAAACATCAACTATTCGTCCACACATACAGCCCATACCAGTGACACAAATTACTTCTTTTACCATCCACCAAGAATACTGACACGAGACCCATTCCAGACACCTGTAATGCTAAGAAATGCCATTCGGCATAACACCAACAAACACAAGACAGATATACTGGAAAACATATCACCCAACATACCATTCATGTTAACCCAAGCATACCAAGGAAATTTATAGTCCACACCAACCCACAACACAAACATCCTTACCATCTGTCAAGCCAACATTACTGACAGATACCAGGTCAATAACATACCATCGCATATACCCCAAGAAAATCTCTATTCGACCATAACACCCAACACATAAATCGTAGTATCCAACATATCCCAAGTGTATCAAATAGATATACATTTGAGACCAGCCCATACTCTCACATCCATATGATCTGCTCTAACAACCATCATCAGACGAAATATACTCATAACTCTTACTAGAATTCAAGCATACCTCAGCCCACACCCTCGAAAATATATTGAAAATCGTAACTCCAACATGTTTGACATAGTATCATATACCAGCCTAATATCACACCACCCATTAAATAAACTACCTGATTATACCAACTACCCATACCAATAAAAATTGCTGACAACCACACCTCATACATGTGAAATAAAATATGAGTTACCCTACTGACCAGGAGTACTGATTACTATAGCAACAATAACCCAGCTAACTTCAGTCATGCCACAGAGATCACATTGTACTCATACAATGCAATAAAATTACTCATTTCATACAATCCCATGCCATCCATTAACTCTACCAACAAAAACATACTAGATGACAACCCTCCTGTATACCAGACATAACATATAATGAATTATATACGCCAACAAACCAGTTCATTATGCCAGCCATCCGTATATATATATATATATATATATATATATATATATATATATATATATATATATATATATATATATATATATATATAGCTGCTCCAACAAAACCTGCCACATAACATAGCTCCAACATACTCAACAATGTTATCGATAATCCAATGTTACTCAGTGCCAAAAGAGATATAATACTTTTCCCCAAGACATTTGCTTGCCCCAGCCATGTGATATAGAAAGCTGTACAACCCAGCATACCAATGTACGATACCATTTGAATTAATAAACGAACAACATTTCAGCAGATAACCATGCAAACCAAAACGTACAGCTCAAACCATATAATTCGCTCTAACCTAAGCATACCCATTTCCTTAACAATACATGCCATATCAAACACCATACTTCAGATTTACCTATCAATCATTACAGTCAACTAAATTGACTACAAATTCCCCCTCTCTAACTTTACCATTTATACATATAAATACGCAATACCATCAGCCAAGCCAATCAAATATTCCAATCATAAGCTCCAACCATGCTATCATGAGATCAATACTAATCATTGAACAATTTATGACACCCATTCAGTCTTAACTGCCATATATAATATCATATCAGCCAATTATACTAACTAACCATTTCAGCTTAGCATTCTGCCCCTCTGATGCTAACTAAAAACAAACCATATAGGCAGTCCACTGCAGCAGACAATACAACAATGCTACTCCATCCATTTAAACAATTACAAGAGACAACCAATCATAGAAACATGACCAGAGACCATGCCAGCCAAAAAAATTACCAAAACCAAGCTTCCTATTACAACCATGCAGAGAGTTCATAGAGTAAAAACATTCCAAAACACCTCTACCAATGATGAACCCATATACAATTCATATTATCAGACACACCAACATAATATTAAAGACATACATTTCAACCTTCTATGGTAACCATCACACCTGGCATCATGCCTCCTGCCCTCATATTTAACAGCTGTGCAGTCATGTCAAACCACTATACTATCTAACCATATTGACCTACCAGCCATATCAGCCTCTTCCTCTGTTACTCGCACAGGAAGACGAATGTCCTACTGGATGATCTGCACTCTGTTTTATTCTGCTTGGTTTATAGAATGCATCGGAGGAGAAGAAGGATGAGGTGGAGAAGAATGATGAGGAGAATGATAATCTTGCATGTATAGAACATTTTCAATATTTTTGTAACTCTACTATATGACAAAAATTAAAATTTTAAAATTATTTATTAATTTTCTGCAACCTGTTCAGACAATGTTTCATTTTCTAGAAACAGGTTTTTCTCCTCTAACACGATAATATGAATAAAATTTACCAACCATATTTAATTCAATATCAACTAAATATATGGTCAGAGCCTAGCATCCACCCAATGAAAAAAAAAATCCGTCTAGACCATATCAGCTAGAAGAGCCATACCAACGAAGCTACCATTGAGAAACTCGTATGAAACATTTCAGTGAATTATTCTAAACAAACTATTCCCCCATGTAATAACCACTTGGTCACATCATACAGAACATTCTTACAGACGAACCAACGATACCGAATTGCCATATCAATAGGTCATACAACCAGGCGACCAAAGTGTATGTTCCAGGCAAATAAAAAATATTCCAACTATCAACACTCGCAACCGTGTTACAACACTTATTTAAACCGATCATAACATCATCCAATAACAAAACATATTACCATACAGTCGGAAGTCAGAAAATACCAATTACCCAACCAATATTCCAAATTTCTGACAAAACATACTATCACAGCATAGCATCCATTGCAAAGTCACAATACCAGCAAAACCAGTCATACAGACATGCCATACCAACCATCGAACCGTAAATATTTCAACCAATCATTCCGACGAATAATTCTAGCAGCTTCATTTTAAGAAATGGAGACCTCGCCCATAAAACAATATTAATATTAATTAAATACATCGACCAGCTTTCCGCCAATAACCAATCATTATTTAATGTCATATCAAACAACTATATAGCTCAAACCTCCATATACCAATCAAAATTTGTTTAAAATATATCGTAATATTGTGATGCCATATCATAGTCGCGGTTAAAACTGACCAAACATCCATTTCTACATAATTTTCCAGACAAAATGTTCTTACTTTTAATATCCAAAAATACCCTAATACTACTTACAGTCCATTCCATTACATCATATCGGTTATACCAAACACTTCCCTTCATACCATCTAGTATAACAAAGCAATCATATAAGCATTCCTACGAAATAGTCCAGTGAATTTCTCTATTAAAACATATCATGTAGCAGGAAAAACACACACACATACAAATAATACCAACACTCATTAAGTTTACCATAGTCAACGAACCATCCTTAACGAAATCACATTCCAATATACCATATCACCAAAACAGCTATTTAAAATGTTCCAGCAGTAAAACATCATGACCATCCATTCGCAACTTCCTTACCATTAAACATTACCAACAAAACTAACATACCATACAGGCAAGGTATATTAATCATCGAACCATGCATTACCAACACACAATGTAAACAGTTTAGTCAAACAGATGCTACACAACACTCGTACTAGCAGAACATTCCTATCAAACACTGCTGTGAAATATATTAAAACTAAATCCTTGAGAACAAACTCATACAAGACTCTTTCTCATAGTATATCGCACATTTCGATATCACCGTAGATTTTCAGAAATCAGTACTACTTTCAAACATTTGCTCTATACTCGCCATCAGTTATTACTTAAAGATTTTTAATAAAAACACCAGTGATAATATTTTCCCATATATTGCTAAGATAAAAATTATATATCATGATAAAAGGAATGCAAACAATAGTCTTCCATACACTTTATCTTTATTTCACACACTTATAAAAAATGCATAGTCTTACTAACATACACTCAAACATGTTCTCCATTCAACCAAAGTATTTATGATTTATGATAATTTAATAGTACGAAACTTATTGTGAGCAGTCAAGGTACATATATACATCGTATATACATCATTGCAGGTAACACATATGTAGGTCTTGTAGCTGATGGAAAATGGACAGTTACTATCTTCATGTTGTCTGGCGCTAAACCTAGTCACGAATGTCTTACTGCAATGCTTGCACTCGCTTCCTGATTATTGACAAACAGTACCTTTGCACTTCTAGTTATGTCTATATAGGATATCACTGCGAGTAAACACAGCATCGCACATATCACAGTGGAATGACTTGTCTTATGGACTGAACAAGCAATGACTACTTTCAAGTCGGCATGCATTACATCTTTAGCTAAAAGTATTTCCACAATAACATCGTTGATACCATAATGCTTGTAGCGACTCTTCAGAAACCCTTGCTGTCCTCTATACTGTTGGTGTTACAGATGGTAAGTCTTCAACCATTGATACCATCTTTAGCAGAGTACACAGTCACAGTAGATGATACCATCTTTAGCAGAGTACTCAGTCACAGTACATGATTCCACTTGTAACAATCTGCCTTCCGATATGGTCGTTAGTGAAATTGCATCCGTTCTTACAGTATACATGCTTGTATACTGGTTTCACAACAGAACAACAAGTGTATCTTATCCAATTCAACTATCTCACTATAGGTCTGCCAGAGTGAAGCACTTGTATGGTTTGTTTTTAGTTACCATGAGAGGGGCAGAATGCTTAGCTGTTACAGTTGGTTAGTATGATTGGATGGTATGTTATTATATCTGGGAATTAAGTCTGTATGGATGTCATAGATGGTTAAATTAAAAGTATTATCTAATGACAGCATGGTTGGAGCTTGTGACTGGAATATTTGATTAGTTTGGCTGCTGGTATTGCTAGTTTATATGTGTACCTGGCGAGGTTAGATGGACTGAAATTGTGGTCAAAATAGTTCACTGTTATGATTGATCAGTAAGTCTGAGGTGTGGTGGTTGATTTGGCCTGTATTATTAATATCATGAAGGGGCATGCTTGGGTTAGAGAGAATGGTATGGTTTGGGCTGTATGTTTTGGTTGGTATGGTTTTATATTTTGGTGGTTCGTTGATATATTCAGATGGCACAGTACGTTGGTATGCTCGATTCTAAGGTTTTAGATATCACATATCTGAGGCAAGCAAATGTCGTGGTGAAAAGTATTCTATATGTTTTCGTACTCAGGAACATTGGGTTATCGATATGGTTGTTAAGTATGTTGTAGGTATGTTACATGGTACATTTTGATGGAGCAGCTATCATTATGCATGGCTGGCAAAATTAATTGGTTTGTTGGTTGAAAGAATGATTTCTTTGGCATTTCTAGTATGCAAGAGGGTTGTCGCCTAGTGTGTTATAGTTGGTGGAGTTAATGGATGGTGTAGGCTTGTATGAAATGAGTATTTGTTATGTTAAATTGTATAACTACAATGTGATCTGTATGGAATGACTGAAATATGCTGGGCTATGGTTGGTATAGTCCCCAGTACTCCTGGTCAGCAGGGTTACTCATATTTTGTTTCATATGTGTGAGTGTGGTGGTCAGCAATTTAATGGTATGGATGGTTCATATAATCAGGTGGTTAATTTGATGGTCAGTATGATATTTGGCTGGTGTCTACTGCTATGACAAACATCTGGGAGTTAACGGTTTTTGATCAATTTTAGTGGATGTGGGCTGAGGTATGCTGGAATTCTAGTAAGAGGTATGAGTATATTTCGTCTATGTTTATTTGATACACTTGGGTTATTATGGATAGTATGATTGATGTGTTTGGTGGTATGTTAGAATTGAGTTTTTCTTTGGTTATAGGCGATGGTAATGTGGTTGGCTTGGTATCAGTCAGTAATGTTGGTTTGACATATGGTAAGAAAGTTTGTGCTGTAGATTGGTCTGGACTATAAATTTGCTTGGTACACTTGGGTTAACATGGATGCTATTTTAGATAATACATTTTCCAGTATATATGTCTTGTGATTGGTGGTGTATGTCGAATGATGTGAACAGTATGTGTCCATGAGTCCTGTAATGCTAAGTCATGCTTGAGTTAAAAGTTTTTGGTACGGTCTGTGAGGACTAATTGTTGATGTATTCTAGACTTATAGTTGTTGGTATGTTCGGTAGTTACAGTGTCATTACAAATTATCTTTCCGATTACAAAAATTAATAACTCACATTTTATAACGCTCAGATACATGGAAGTTGTATCAATAGAAAGGGAAACTCAAAAACTTCTTTTTTTAAATTTGGTTCACAACATCACATCATGTGCACACAATGTGAGGGCACTTTGTCACACATCGAGTATGTAGTTCAATTCCTGCCATACACGTTGTAACATTGGACAATCCACTAATGCAATGGCCTCTGCGATGCGAACAAGAAGATCCTGGATGATCTATGGTAAAGGTGGCCGATACATGTGTTGTTTGACGAAAGCCCAGATAAAAAGTTACAGGTGTAAAATCGGGGGAACATGGAGACTAATGCAAACTTTAATTATCGTCACGGCCAGCACAGCCAATCCACTTGTTTGGTAGTCACTTATTGTGTTCATGTTTGACACCCATGTGTAAATGGGATGGTGCTCCATCCTACTGAAAAAAATGAAACCTTGTTTATCCTGTTTCAGTTGTGGAAGAAGCCATATGCGTAACATTTGCTGGTACGAAATCCCCATGATTGTGTTCTCGTCGAAAAAGAAAGGGCCGTACATTTTTTCATGGTTGATGGTACAAAATACATTTAGCATGAAGGAGTCGAGCATATGCTCCACATAACCTCCAGACCCCAGATCCTGACATTTTGTTTGTGTGCTTTGCCCGCTAGGTGGAAGGTGGTTTCATCACTGAACACCAATGATTCTGCGAAACCTTCAATTTCCATTTCGATTTGCATGTCCTCGTAGAAAGCCAATTGCTTGGCTTTGTTGTCCAGTTTCAGGGACTGCAACAATTGCAGATGGTACGGATGGAACCGCAAATTTTTCCATAAAATCTTCCACACAGTTGGTTGCAGAATGTCCAATTCTCTGCTGGATGTTGCGGTAGATTTCTGTGGACTTCGCAAGAAACTCTCTCACACATGCTCCACAGTTGCCTTGCTTACTGGTGGACGGCCGGTTGACTTTCGCTTACAGATGCACCCTCTTGCTTTAAAGTCAATGTATCATGTATAGAAACTTGGCCCACTGGGTGCATATTCACCAAACTCTCTTCTAAAGTTATTATTCATAGTGATAACGGACTTGCAGACGTGAAAATCCAGCACACAGAAAGCCTTCTTGCATTCATTGCAGTCATTTTCTCTACTATCGCCCTAGCGAGGAAATCAATAACCATGCGACTGCTGTACCAACTACTAAAACTTTTAGAGTTTACCTTTCCATTTTGACACCTTTCATGTATCTGAGAGTTATAAAACATGAGTTAGTAATTTTTGTAATTGGGAAGATCATTTGTAATGATACTGTATATGCAGTGTTGGTTGGTAGAACAAGTAGAATGGGTGTTAGGTTATGGGTCCGTCTCAGTTCTATAGTTGCTCGAGTTATGATAGAGAATGTGCTTTGTGTATTGGGTTGTGCAGTGGAATTGAGTTTTTCTTTGGTTATATGAGATGGCGTGTTGGGTGACCTGGTATGATTTGGGTTATAATGGTACATATTGTGGTATGGTGACTGGTATATATATATATATATATATATATATATATATATATATATATATATATATATATATATATATATATATATTATATATATATATATATATATATATATATATATATATATATATATATATAACTGGTGTCGACCAGTAAAGATGAAAATATGAGCAGTGAGAAAATTTTTGTTGACGTCATTGTGGACTGGTTATATGAAGTGTATATTTAATCTGGTGTTGGTTGGTAGAGCAGATGGCAGGTATGTTAGGTTATGAGTTTGTCTGAACTGTATATTAGTTTAATACACTTGAGTTTTGATGGATACTTTGATGTTTTTGGTGGTACAGTTTAATTTGGTTTCACTTTGGTTATAGGTGATCGTATGTTGGTTGGTCTGTTATCAGTCAGTAATGATGGTTTGACACATGGTAATAATGTTTGTGTTATGGGTTAGCCTGGACTAGATAATTGCTTAGTCGGCCTCAGTTATCATGGATAGTATGATCGGTGATATGTTTGCGATTGTTGGTATACGTCGAATGGCGTGGACAGTATCCATGTGTCGGTGAGTCCTGTAATGCTAAGGCATGCTGGAGTTGTAAGTTTTTGGTATGAGTGGTCAGACTATTTTGACTGGTGTAAGCCTGCGTGTTAGATGGTATGAGAAGGATTTCATTGACTCACTGATATGGGTTGTATGTTTACTTTGTATGGTCTGTATGTTTGCTTTGTATGATCTGTGTGGGCGAGAAGTCGTGGTATGCTGGAGCTATATTGGGTGGTATGGTTGGTAAGCTTAAGCGGTGTTGGTTGGTAGAACAAGTATAATGGGTGTTAGTTTATGGGCTGACCTCAGCTGTATAGTTGCTCAAGTTATTATTGATAATGTGCTTGGTGTATTGTGTGGTGTCGTTGAGTTGGATTTTTTCTTTGGTTATAGGAGATCGTGAGTTGGGAGGTCTTGTATGACTTGGATTATATAATGGATGGTATTAATTAGGTTTCTAACGCTTAAATAATTAAGACTTCTGGGAACACAATGCATAAGTAGGATAGACTTCATACACAAGTTGACTATACTGGGGAATCTGAGGAAACTTAATTGCGAAATTAAAATACATACCAAAATAGTACAATGACCGAACAATGAACTCGAATGTACCCCAATGGGAAATTACAGAACTTAGTGGTGAAATTCGCACAGCTTCTTTAAGTGATGTGAATTTTTAAAGTAAATATTTGGCATTCAAAAATCCCCGATAATTATTATAAAATTCCAAATATTTCCAAAACCACTGACTTCAGACCAAAATTGACAACATTTTACACTCCCCACCCCCTTTTTCTCTATACCCGATCATCTACTTCCTGTTAGAATCGATATATAACTTGAAAACTCAATATTTCATTTTAAAAATCAGCAAGAATTTCCAAATTTAATAACTTGGACACAATAACCTTGAAAAAAGGACAAACTATGTTTGGGATCTGTGAATAGAACTACACACTTTATAATCAAAATTAATTGATTAGTCAGCATAATTTCATAATAGTGATAATTTTGAATCTAATGGACTTGTGAACAGTTTGATAATATCATCATGTACAGAATTACAGTAAGAATTTTCTAAGACAGTAACAATTGTAATGAGACAAAACATGACTAAGGTAAAACTTTAAAATTTCATAACTTCAGACTTAAACATACTACGAAAATTATGAAAGCATATATGCATTCAAGAAAACAACAGATAGATAATATGGCTGTGATGTGGGAGCCCTGACTGTAGTGTACATTAGTGACAGACTAGAGATAGAAATGTGCGAACTCGGCAGAAGTACTAAAACAAGAAGAACACCAACATAACTACAAGATGAGAGAGGGCAATAGAGCGAGATGGAATCTTCAGGATCAACTTCACAAAAAAAAAATAACCAGAATGCCTCCAGAAACAGAACCAGATTATGAAGAAATAGCAAAAAATAAATAAATAAAAACCACATCTTATGGAAATAAAATACTCAAAAAGCATACGAAAAAAGCAATGGTTGAAAGGATACAATGTGATACAAAATATACACTCCTTACAAGAACATACACTATGTTAGTCTTTCAATAATTTGTAGAAATCATAAATAAACAGGAAGGTAAAAAACAAATTCAACATTTATAAATAGCAGAATTAAAAAGATAAAGCAGCAAGAAATAGAATAAACCAAAAAAACATTTGGCAAAGTAGTAAACAATACAGCAAACACTTCTATAAAAAATACACGTAGAACCACGACGACCAGTATAAGACGGAAGTATCGAAATAACAAAAAAAATCTACAATAGCATCACATTAAAAGAAGGATAAAATACAAATTCCAAAAATAAATAAATGAAAAATCAAGGAATTATAATTCAGGCACAGAAACAACAAGCAGATAAAATAAAACAAATGACTTAGACAAGAACTCAAGATAATAAGAAGAACCCCAATGTCATTATAGACGGTTGGAAAAATACTAACTATTGAAGAAATATATGAAGGCAACCAAAATCTACAGAAGGGCATTACAGAAGAACAATATAAATCAGAGGCAAAAATGGTATTTATAACTAAACAGGAACAAAAATATAACAATTTAATTATAGAAGTAAGCCTTAAACTATTTCATTTCATTAATGAAAACAGTAGAATATATATAGCATCGCAGGCATACAAATTCAATGAACTTATTTAACCAACAAGAAGCTTCAAATGTCTACGCTTCAGGCATGTGAGGAAGTTCTGTCGGAGCGATTCGCAGTACTGCTCGAGGGAGGGGCATGCACACAAACTGTTCTAACAAAAATCAGGCACCTAAACGTATTAGTTGCATTACAAATAATAAAAATAGTAATCACCATACACTAGCATATACAGTAGCAAAAATTTTACCAAAAATAACACGGGATATACCTGAACTTATAATGATACTTCAAATTACACAACCAAATTTGCAGAGGTCACAAACAGCAATAACAGAAAATAGAATAGACATATTTCTTATACAAGAACCATATACAGTAAAAGGCACAATACAAGAAACAGGACAGCAAACACAAATTATAAATAAAATTGAAAAATCACAATCATGGAGCATTATTTTGGTAAATAAAAATATACAGGTTTTATATTTAGATCACTTTAGTAGAAGCAAAATTACAGTTAAAATGATACAAGAATATTAAAGAATATACTTCATATCAGCATACTTTGCCCCTAGTTTAGATATTATTACAGACATCAGTAAATTTGCAACATATATTAGATCTAATAAAAAGCGAAAATATAGTTTTAGCAATATATTCAAATGCAAACTCAAAATTATGGTATTCAGATAAAAACGACGATAGAGGAGGACACATAGAAACATTTATAGGATGCAATACTTTACATTTACTTAGTAGACATTCACAAATCACAACATACAATTCAATACATGGTATTAGTAATATAGACATAATAATAGCAACAAATAATGTAATACAAAAATTTAAAAATTGGGAAATTATAGAAACATAAATAAGCTACGATAATTTAATAACTTTGGAAATACAGGACACGCAACAATAATTAAACAGAAGCACAACTACTGTCTACAAACCATTTGAAAATATAATTGAAAAAAAAAACGGATAGATATTTAGACTAAATCTACACAAATAAGAAATGAAATAGAAAACTTAAATATAAATGATAAAATAAAACAATAACAGAAACAATCAGACAATTTTTGAAAAGAGATAAAATAATAACAAATAAGTATCAATAACAAAATTGCGGACTGTAGAACTCACCGAAGAATGAAACCGGTAAAAATAATAAAAAATAGTTACAGGAGATGCTGTCAATGCCTATTTAAACAGGAACTAAAAAAAAAAATACTAACAAAGAAAGAAAATAATATAAACATACAATAAATCACAGTAGAATAAAAATGGCAGGAGTTTGTAACAAAAAAACATAAAAAAAGGTTTGGGAATTTCATATAAAACAATAATGAGCAAAATAAAAAAACTCATAATTTTGACTTTACTAAAACATATAATAGTCTCACGGACAATATAGAATATACATGCTTACTTTATTACAAGAAATGATACCTAAACCAGAACTAATTATACATATAAGGTACATAGATACACAAAATAATAATAGACAAACAATAGGAATAACAGAAGTATAGATAGAAGAGGAATTTAGAAATAAAAAAATTTGAAAGCTCCAGGAACTGATAAAATAAAATAAATAAAAAATTATAACACAGATATGGCATATGATAAAATTTGAAATTGTCAAAATATTCCAATGAAGGTTATAATTTAGGAACCTTTCCACTCAATTGGAAAACTCCAGAATTACATATTTTCCGAAAAGGCAATAATAAACCACTTAATAAAGTCACATTGTACAGACCTATACACTTATTAACTGTATATAGTGAAATTTTAGAACATATAATACATCAAATATTATTAGATCACTTAGAGGAAATAAATTACTTCGATGAATATCAGTTTGACTATATAAAAGGCAAATCTACATAAGATGTAACAAATAAAATAATAAAAAAAATATAAAACAGCAATAAAAATATATAGCAGGTGTTATATTAGATATAACAATTACATTTCCTTTTTTTAGCCATTATTGTAGTAGAAATAAAATGAATAGCTTTACTGTATGTAATAATTAAAAAGATATATCGATTAATTATTTTGATGACAAAGAAGCAATAGTTGTTATTAATAACGAAATTAAAAACTCAAAGTAGAGAGGGGATGTCCACTGGGTTCGGTTTTAGGACAAACACTGTGTAATATCTGGTTTAACGATTTTTTTTTATTTATCAAAAATAAACAACACAAGTAAAATGCCATATGAAGATTACCGTTTAATAATAATAGAAGGAAGCAGTAGACTAGAAATAGAATAAATATGGAATATCAAAATGATGCAAACAGTTAACTGGTCAAAACCGTAGATTTAAAATTAGCAATAGACAAAACCAAACTAATACGTTTAAAAGGTAAACTAAATAAAAATCGTCCACCATTTGTAAAATAAAATAAAATAACTATTTCAACAACAGAACACAAATAATTGGGCATAATTTAGGATACTCAATTAACATTTTTACCACACATCAAATGTATAGAAATAAAAGGAAATAATATATTTTTGACTTAAAATTTCAGGAATAGAATGGGGTTTAAAAAGAAGAAACTGGATTTTTTATATAAAACTTTATACTTACCAATAATACTATACGCATCCAGTATCCGGGAGCAAAAATTTAAAAAAATATATATATTTTGTTAAAACATTAAGGGAACAACACAGAAAAATTGTGATCATTTGCACAGAACTATATTATACTACAATACCATATGATGTAGTACTTAACATAGCCAAAAACTCTCTACAGAAATTATGGCACAGAATTTGAGAAATATATATTAATTAAGAAAAAATAAAAATATAGTTTGGAATAACACAGAAATACGACCAACATACAGGAATAATAGACGGCTTTACGTATAAAATTGACAGACACTAAATATAAAAAAAATTAAAAATCACATTTGTAGAAATTCATAATACTCTTTGGTAACAACATTAATAATCTACACCAGACCTATATTTCAACAGATAATTTCGCGATTTAGAAGACTGGTGCAAAAATACAGACAATATTAATATAAAATTACTAGAAATGGTTTCGGAACTTACCAAAAACAATTATTACTTACATAATATAAATGTCTAAGTTAGTGATAAATGTCAATGCGGAGAAGTGCAAAATACAGAACACATTATTTTACAATTGTATTCTCTTAGAAACTGAAAGAAATATATAAAAAAATAACTGGCCATTAATAGAGTACAAAAATATATATCACAAACCATTTCAAAATTATATCACGGAAAACATATTAATATAGAAAATATAATTAAAACATTAAATGAAGAAACAGATAGCGAGTAGGAGTAGAAACACTTTATTCAGTGACTCCGTAATTTAATTTTAGGTTAATTTTAATTTTTATGTTAATATCTTAATCTTAGAATGTACAAATTTTGGAATATTTTAAAATTTTCTGTGAAAAATATTAACGTTGTCTGTTTTGCACATTGTTTTGTGCTGTGATTTTACTATAAACATTATTTTTAATGTTGGACAAAAATTTTTAAACTAAAGGGTATTATTTGAGTTGTGTAGTGCTTTGTTTTGTTTATGTTTGTTAAAAAAAGGAAAATATGTAAAATAACAAAGAAATAAGGTGCGGTCGTGTGGGACGAAGTGGATGATGAGGGGGGGGGGGAGGTCACCGGGCAGCAACCTCCTCGCGCGGTTACCCGTGAGGTGGGCGTTAGCGAGTATAATTCTACCCCCTCCCCCTCCCCCTCACCACAAGTGGATGACGAGGGATGGGGGAGGTCACCGGGCAGCAACCTCGCGCGGTTACCCGTGAGGTGGGCGTTAGTGAGTATAATTCTACCCCCTCCCCCTCCCCCTCCCCATAAGGGGATGATGAGGAGTGGGGTGAGGTCACCGGGCAGCAACCTCGCGCGGTTACCCGTGAGGTGGGCGTTAGTGAGTATAATTCTACCCCCTCCCCCTTCCCTCCACACAATTGTATGATGATGGGTGGGGGGAGGTCACCGGGCAGCAACCTCGCGCGGTTACCCTTGAGGTGGGCGTTAGCGAGTATAATTTAACCCCTTCCCCCTCCCCCCAAGTGGAAATGATGTTGAAAATTGGAATGTAATCAGGGGAAGGGGGAGAAAATCAAAACTATAATAAACAAAATTAATTGCTACACCTCTCTCGGAGTATGGGGTGAACTGTAGCCCAGGGTGACTCCGCTTGGAAGTTCAGTGGAGTCCCCGGGTGTAAGGATTCTCACCGAGTTATGTGGATGCTGATTCCAGATATATAATATGAGTGGCTGTATCCCTGGAGGTGGGAGAGCGGGTGTTCATGGAACCGCCTGGACTGGACGGCTAGACTGGGCCCTTCGGGGACCACTAGCATGGGCTGTTCATGTGGGAAAGTGATGCCTGGGAAGGCGCTGAAGGGGTGAGGCTAATTTTACCTAAACATTTCTGCCATAAATAAAATTTGATATTAATATTGCCATGAGAAAGCCCAAGTGAAAATCCGCCTTCCTGGTCCAGGACCCCCCTATAACCAAGCCCAATAAATAGTTATATTCCCCAACAAACTTTAACCCATCTTTCTTTGTAGTAAAGTTTTACTAGGCAGTGGTTTTTAGATTTTCCTTCTAACGTTTGTATTTCGATGTAATTATTAAATATATAATCTTTTCTCAGCCTAGATGGTAGATAAAATAGTTATAATATGAAATTTTTTATTGTGAATAATTTCGAAACAAAAAAAAAATTAAATACTTTATCTTGGACACATAATCAATAACACTCTTCATTAAATAACAGCAGAATTATTGGTAATAATTTCGATCGAACAACACCAAGACATCATTATCGAGGAATCAGCATCTCAACAACACATAAAAATAACAAACAGGTACAATTATACAACAACACCAATACAAACAACATTACACTGACACCAATACAACAAAATGTTACAATTTCTCTCTCTAGAAATTAAGTGGGTTATAACAAGTTCGTTAAGGGATGGAGGTCTTAATCAAATAAAAGAATTAATAATGATTTCCTTATTTTATTTTCAATAACTACAGCAAAATTCCCTGAACTCAAAATCTCACAGCAAACTGATATCACTTACTGTTCACAATCGACACCAATTAATACAATTTATAATTAGGACAATAAATCAATGGAATTAAATAATTGAAAATCAGTCCCAATAGACAGTGTTTCAACATATTCAATTATTTTATAATTTACGCGTTCATATTTGACAATTCGAATATTTACAATAAAATCAGTATTACACTTCCATTAAGTCCCACCTCAGTTCAGTCCATGTCCCGCCAGATACAATGTTCTAGAGTCATCCAAGCGCCCTCTCGCACAGTAGGCTTCACTCATCGGTTTCACACCCTCTCGTCCATTCAAGCCACGAACAACTCACTCGCCATCATCCTGCAATCTCCAAGCAGCCTCCATCAAAGACCCTGGCCAGTGGGTTGCTGCAGTATATATAGTGTCTTAGGCCGCCACCAAGAATATTCCCCAACTCGCTTGATGCGTCACGGAGAGCCGAGGCGTCAGCCAGTCTCACCAGAACATTCGTTCTTGGTCGCCAGACCCATCGAAACCACCAGCAGGGGAGAGGGGCTGTGACACAGGCAAGGTCCAGAGCAGCGCGACACAGCCCGATGGCGGCCGCTGTCCATAATTTACGGGTTTCCCAGAGAGAGAGAGAGAGAGAGAGAGATGGGGGGAGGTCAGGTGGTAACCCTGGTGGAGAGGATGGTTGAGGTGGATCCACCGCCACAGTGCCGAGCAGCAGCGTGTAACACTGCCTCTTCCTTAAGTCCGTTCGTCCGGAACAGACTCTACAACATCAGGACCTTCGTACAGTGCCAGTCGATCAATGTGAACAACCTTAGGCTTCACCCGAGAGCCTTGTCGACAAAGCCTATAGACCACACGGTCAGACAAATTAATTATCCTAACAGACAAACCGTCTGATTTTGAATAAATCTATGTCCTGGCTACAATGACACTATCGGATAAAATGCCACCTTTCTGAGCTGGTTAGATTATGCCCAATTGGAAGACAAATTTTCCCTGGCATATGCCTGAAATAACAACTTCGCTAGTAGCAGGGAGCACAGTTGACTGATTACACACTACTGGGCAGCTTATTGGCTAAGATAAATCTCGCTGTGTCGACACTACCAACTCGGTATTACCTACACGTAACACCCCCAGTCGAGTATCAATACAGCATCCCAGTTTACGTAATAGATCAAGACCCAAAATGTATTCAACCTCTATTTCTGCTATGTATATATCATACTCTAACTCAAGGTTACCGAGCTGTGAGAGTACCCTTCTCTTGCCTCTGACTGGTATGGTCTCACCCGTTACTGTTGTTAAATAGCAGTGATTCATACTCTTATCAGATGATCACAGGGGGGAAGGCCCAAGAATGTCCGGTCTTACCACTGTTATAGTCGTTTCTGTGTCAGCGACCATCTGACAGGAAACATCATCTAGGCTCCCCTCCACTAATATGGCATTGAAGTCTTGTTTCATAGAACGCACCTGCAAAAGCATTGGGGCCTTCCCTCCAGCAATCACCGATCTTTGCGCCTCAAGACCAGTGTTTACATGTTTCCCGTAGATATTGCACTCTCACCTGCTCCCTGGCTGTTGCTGCTGCTGCTGTTGATGCTGCTGAGGAAAGTTTGCTCTCAGGTGTTCCAACTGTCCACCGTCCAACATCCTGGCGTTAGGGTGGGAGACAGCTAGTCTCCGTAGAGCACACCCTGGATGCGATGTCCCTCATTGTCGCCTGCAAGTCCTTCAATATCCTCTTGACGCTGTCGTCCTCCCCTTCATCTAGCATCACTGCCCACATAGGACATCGGGACACTGATAACTGCCATGCTGACTCCACTTCCAGTGCTCGGGCCAAGGCATCCTGCGTCGTGTGAGGCGCAGCTAACCGCACAGCTTGCCGCACCTCGGTGTCAGCGATAGCGTCGACGAAGAAGCCGACAGCGATGACATCTCGTGCCTTTTCCGAGCATCCCTCCAGAGTCAGGTGTAACAGCCTCACGATGTTCTCCCACAGCTCCTGCAGTGGTTCACCCTGGTCGCTGGATGCGGCTTAGCCATTGGGCATGGTGAGCGTACCACAAGTACCAGTAGCCGAATCGAAGCTCCAAAGCCGACACCAGTGTGGAGTATTCTAGACGATGCCATTCTTGCAGCGACTGCAGTATGCTCAACGCTGATCTCCTCAGTACAGCCACCAGGTAGTACGCCCGCTGATCTTCAGTTCAGCCATTCAGGGTGGCAACAATCTCGAACTGGTTCTGGTACTCATGCAAAGATGTCTGTCCATCGTAGAGGGCAGGCTTAATTGTGATGCCTTTACCCACTCCTGGCTAGGGCGTACCTACACTGCAGAACTGCTACTCCTCCTCTGCGATGGCTGCACTGGTGGCGACCTCTATCTTCTTCTCACTGCCCGCACTCGTCGTCTCGGATGTGACCAAACTCGGCTCATCTTCCACTCCTGCATGTCGTCTCCCTTGCTGCTGCAAGAACCCCTGCCATTCCTGCTTGAGGGCGCGCACTTCCTGTTTCATTTCTTTCTCCACACGGTCCATTCTTTCTTTCACACTGCCCTCCACGCTATCAATTTGCTTGTCCACACAGTCTATTTTATTATTCACTAACTCGCTTACACTTTCTATCTTTCGGTCTACATTCTCATCCAAACGGTCTATTTTATTGTCTACTACTTCGCTAACACTGTCTATTTTCTTGCCTACTACTTCGCTAACACTGTCTATTTTCTTGTCTACTAATTCACTAACACTAATAATTTGACTATTTACAGATTCACTAACACTACTAATTTGACTATTTACATTTTCATTTGCATTACTAAGAGATTCCCTAACACTACTTATCTGACTATTTACATTACTTATTTGACCACTCAGTCCTTCGATTAAAGCACGAAATGCTTCCATGTCTGCCGAAATTTTCCTGGTTAGCATTCCCAAATGGCTTAGTAATTTCCTGGCAAGCTTATTTAATTATTACATTTACAAATTTATCCTGCTAGTAATAAAATACTGTAATATTAATTCCAAATATATTATTATTTTATTTTTATAAAACGCCTCCATTCTACTTCTGACACCAGTGTTACAATTTCTCTGTCTATAAATTAAGTGGCCTATAAGAAGTTCGTTAAGGGATGGAAGTCTTTATCAAATAAAATAATTATATATAATTTCCTCATTTCATTTACAATAACTACAGCAAAATTCTATGAACTCAAAATATCTTAATAAATTTATATCACTTAACTGTTCACAATTGACAGCAATTAATAAAATGTATAATTACAACAAATAAAGCAATGGAATGAAATTACATAAAATATCTGTCCCAATAGACAGTGTATCAATCTATTCAATTATTTTTTAATTTATGCGCCCATATTTTACAGTTCGAATACTTACAATAAAATCAGTATTACACTTCCATTCAGTCCCACCTCAGATGTCCATGTCCCGCCAGTCATCCAGGCGCCCTCTCGCACAGTAGTCTTCACTAGTCGGTTTCACACCCTCTCGTCCATTCAAGCCACGAACACCTCACTCGCCGTCGTCCTGCAATCTCCAGTCGTCGTACACGCGTCTTTTCGCTCGCGCACACTCGGCCAGGCGGCCTCCATCAAAGACCCTGGCCGGTGGGTTGCGGCAGTATATATAGTGTCTTAGACCGCCGCCTAGAATCTTCCCCAACTTGCGTGATGCGTCACGGAGAGCTGAGGTGCCAGCCAGTCTCACCAGAACATTCTTGCGTCGTCGCCAGACCCGTCGAAACCTCCATTAGGGAAGAGGGGCCGTGACGCAAGCAAGGCGCTGAGCAGCGCGACAGCCCGACGGCGGTCGTTGTCCATTATTCATGAGTTTCCCAGAGAGGGGGTGAGGTCAGGTGGCCACCCCCCGGGGGGGGGGGGAGGAAT
This sequence comes from Dryococelus australis, assembly GCA_029891345.1. Lineage (NCBI taxonomy): Eukaryota > Metazoa > Arthropoda > Insecta > Phasmatodea > Phasmatidae > Dryococelus > Dryococelus australis. The sequence continues at coordinate 258,370,085 of CM056996.1, forward strand.
GAGGTGTCCAAGGGAGGAGACAGAGGTAATGTTTTAAACTTCTGACATTAATTTTTTTACTTTTAACAATTAACGTAGGTTTACTTTCAACATATAACACAATTTTTAGAGTTTTGTAATTTTAAATAAGACAACATTAAATTTTATTTTATATCACGTCAAATTGTATTTTTCCACCAAACATGTTTTTAAAATGTTATTATAATATTCATAACTACGACCAGTAATGGCCTTCAGCCGCGGACTGGTGACATTAAAATTTGTTCTGTTATGTTCTGTCACGAAAAGGTAGGCGGGAGTAATTACGATTCTGACGCCAGATGCCTGAAGGTGCAGGCCACCTTCAGGAGGGCGAGCACCCGATGGTGTCTAGGGATGCCGTGGATGGCAGACGTAGCCCCTCTCTGGCTGCAGATGCCTGAAGGTGCAGGCCACCTTCAGGAGGGCGAGCATCCGATGGTGTCTAGGGATGCCGTGGATGGCAGACGTAGCCCCTCTCTGGCTGCAGATGCCTGAAGGTGCAGGCCACCTTCAGGAGGGCGAGCACCCGATGGTGTCTAGGGATGCCGTGGATGGCAGACGTAGCCCCTCTCTGGCTGCAGATGCCTGAAGATGCAGGCCACCTTCAGGAGGGCGAGCACCCGATGGTGTCTAGGGATGCCGTGGATGGCAGACGTAGCCCCTCTCTGGCTGCAGATGCCTGAAGGTGCAGGCCACCTTCAGGAGGGCGAGCACCCGATGGTGTCTAGGGATGCCGTGGATGGCAGACGTAGCCCCTCTCTGGCTGCAGATGCCTGAAGGTGCAGGCCACCTTCAGGAGGGCGAGCACCCGATGGTGTCTAGGGATGCCGTGGATGGCAGACGTACTGGCTGAAGGTACTGGAAGGGTATGGAAGCTGTGGCCGTTATCTTCTACGGCTGGAAGGTTTTAGCTCAGGAGTCGCGGAACAGGCCTTTAATGGATGTAAGGTTGCCATCCATGAATTAAATACCCGATATGGTGGTCGTGACCTGCAAGGGAATGATCTTTCTCGCTCAGCTTGGCTTAATCTGGGAAACATCCTGAGATATGGGCGTTAGGTGATTCCAAATAATGTATAAACTCGGTGCGGGTGTCCGAAACTAAGGGATAGGACCTCCCTCCAGGTGGGAACAATTGATACACACTTAAGAAAGGAGATTTCAGCTGAGCGATAATGGTGTCGAAGGCATTGCCACACACTAAATCTGAATCAGTGAGAATTTCACTGTTTCAATCAGTGAACAGTACCTGATTGATTCATTAGTCATTTCAATGAATTAAACTGATGAATCAGTGAGCAAATGCCACATTTCCTTCACTTATTGATTCAATTACATTTTCCACTGATACATGAGCCAATTATTTTTAGTGTTTTTCAGTGGTTTATTGTTTGACTGATGGATCAGTTTAAAAGCTTGCAAAAATAGCCGTCAAATAACTTTTGAAAATGGCTTTTAAATAGCATGTTTCAAGTGAAATAATAAATAATAAACTAATAAAACCAATAAAAAATACATTCTTATATGTGTTCCGTCTTTCAAAACACCATTTTACGAGGAAATATGAACATTGAGCCTTTCATTCCGCATTGACGTCTTTCATATAATTTTCATTTAATCATCATAGCACTCTGTATGAAGGTTTAAGCTACAATGTCGCGAAGAGCTTGCACTCACGTATATTATTTGCTTTAACAATCCTAACGGTAGGGCTACCAATTAAACCTAAAACGGAAAGTAACGGCATACAATTTAAATCATCACGATTTCGATAAGAGAATAAAACAGATATTTCCCTCTTATTTTTCGACTAGATTTGATAGCGTAGATAGCTAGTGATGTGAAGTGGCGTGGATATGCGAGTTCAATTCTGGCCATCTCCGATTTTTTTAATACTTTTTTTTAATTACAGTAAATTGCCCAATATCAACTGTAAACCATCGTAAATATGTTTATTCCACGTAATTATTTTACTAAATTCTATAAAAAGCAATATTTCATTCACTAAAGTAGACCGGGACATGTTTACGCAGTTTTTTATTTAAATTTTTCTAATTTTTGTATTGCAGTTATTTACATGTTTTCTTACTCAATTAGTACTGACAATTAAGCTCCATTGTTGCACCTATGAAGAGTCTCATACTATCATAATTTTTTATGTACGTACTTAAATTATTTTGAGTGAAGTCACCTGTGTAAACATGGCCCCCTAAAGGGGGAAAGTATATCAATATTAAATAATTAGTAGACCTAAAAATCGATTAGGATGAGTCACTTTCAAAGTCATTTTCACATTTAATGCAAACAAAAGAAATTGAATCTGTTTGAATAGGCCTACAGTGATCATGTACCCATCTCTTACACTATGTACATTGTATCTACTGTGCACTAGGTTTACAATTTTTTAATCGTTTCAAGCAGTATATACAAGTACAGTTCTTATCGTCATTTTCATTATCAGATTCACATGAATCGTCATCTTTTGGTTTCCTAAATTTTCCTTTTTTTTTATTTTTTTTTATTTTTTTTTTTTTTTTTTTTTGCTGTGTTTGTTTTTGCAAGGCAAAACAGTTTTTCGTTGCTTTGTATTTTTTATTCTTGGTCATATCTATCTTTCTCTGTTTCGCGCTATCCTGTTGTGCTTTTAATGAATCTTTTACAGGCGTATCAGTTAAATAGCAGTCTGCCTCTTCTTCCTGCATTTATTAAAGTCACACTTCTTTTCTCCTTCTCTCATTTGGTTCATCAAGCTAAAAGCTTTATTTATAAAGTTTTATTAAAATTCTCGTTCTTAAGAATAAAAACCTTCCATTTAATTCTCATTAAAAACAGGGAACTATTACACTTTGTATTTTATCGTTGGTGTTCACTTGAGTCTCAAGTTTTGGTCAAACAATGTTTTGACATTTACTCGAAATTTTATTTTCTGCACCAAATGTTTTTGCAAGGCGCGATATTTTGAAACCTAATTTTCATGAAACATTATACTTGGAAAAGTCGCCAAAATTTCAAAATTTGGCTAAATTCTGACACTACCCTTAAATTGCAGTCATCGACAAACATTCTACATTAATCTGGGTTTCTAGACCCATATCTGGGTTCCTAGACCAATATCTATTGATGTTTGGTCATAATTCTGATGAACAGCGACTTATCTCATTCTGTAGCTCGGGTCACATCTCTACGGCGTGTCTCTCTAAGGACCAGTGAGCCGAGGAGTCTATTTATACGGGAAAAATACAATAAGGGTGAACACCCCAGCTGAATTCTTATTGGCACACTGGATCCTCATATCACAATTAATTTCCGGCGAAACTAGCGCCACATTTAATAAATTACTAAATGAGAACAATTTTTATAAATACTGAACATTCTGGAGTATGGTGTAGTTCCGGTGTAGGTGGTTTATCCCTATATCGTTCTCAAACTCCGCGGAGTCGCTACAAGCAAGCGCCCGATACCTGGCGCTCCAAGTGGCCGCGCCAACAACCACACCTCAGCAGCACACGGAGGCCATTTGAATTTCCGTGCCGACCAGCCGCGCCATCGGGCGTCGTTGATGTCACCTGAGAAGCACACCTCGTTTACGTACGCCACAGGCACACGTCGATTTCAACCAAAAGTAGGGTATAACGTCTAGATTGTTCTATACATAATGCCATATATTTGTAATTATTAACTTCATGAAAAGGTTTTGCTTCACAAGACTTAGTACACCGGACACACGGTGATTGATAGGTGGTGATGGTAGAATTGGGCGGTGCGCTGACAAAAAATTGACAGGCAATGAGACTGTGTCTCAGCTTCATATTGTTAAGCGTAGACCTTGACCGACATATCTACTTTAATGTTTCATGTCCTGACGTCTTATATGAAATGTTATGTGATGGTCAAGGAAATGAGTTTCAATCGGATTTACAGGAGACCGGATCGGCGTGATATAGGCCATTCGCGGTTACTAACAACTTTACTGAAGCCCGGATTAAGTTCTACTTCCGGGATATTCCTCTGCTTCAGGCAAACAAAGCTTAACTGGGTCTAGAAAACTACACCAAGGAGACAACGCCCCTCATTCGTGCGCACTCTGTGTAGTAATATGTTGCGTAAGAACTATTTATTAGTAAACATTACCAGCGCCCTATTTTCTCACTGGTTTTGTTTATATTATTTATTAATGAATTATTATAATGTATAGATAAATTTAGATAAAGTTCAATATAACAAAAAAAAAAGTGTTTTTATGTTAACATGAGTATAAAACGCTTGTGACCAACGACATATTTAGAAAAGAACTGAACACGTCATTCATGGGGTGATTTTTCCCAAATAGCGTGAAGAAGCCTCGAAAATGACTATGGCAATACATAAATACGTATAATAAATGCGAGAGTGATAGTTGTAAAAAGCATAGCTACTGGCCAGTGCTATATTATAGCTGGAAGGATAGGCAGCGAGTTGTAGCAGGAGCATTGTGGGAATCAGCCAGTGCAGCTGTGGCAGTTGTCGACGCACAGCGCAGCTCGGAGGGTGGCTCTGGTGCTGATATACTCACGCACCGTGTCTTTGCTCCTCACTTGCAACTTCTATCGACAGCCGGGCCTCGCCACAGCGAAGATGTAGGTACATACGTCGACTGCACATCACTGCCATCAGACCAGACCAGGCCTCGTCTACTCAGAACTTCCCCTCAGTACCTGTAACCGCGGCGAGGCATGCTCTGTGGCTCTTCCTCCTCCATACTTCACACATACACTTATTACAACTAATACCACTGCTTAACAAGCGGTGCAAGTTTATTACTAGACTGCGGGCCAGCAGCATGTTCTTCTTCTATCAAAACAAAAACAATCTTTTGAACAATTATCAATAAGTCATTGTGAAGGAATCCAGTAACGCACCGGTAAATTATATTTCGCCTAGATTAGTATGCAGTGTATATCATGTTAATTTCATAAAAATAACATTGACAAAAAGTGATACAGTAAAACTATTTAAAATTTACTATTGAGGGACATATTTATTCAAAAGAAATACATTTCGATGAGTCCCTAGTAAGAACTGCCATTTAAAAAGCCGGTTGTTCGTCAGCCACGAAGAAAATTTGAAACGTGAACACTTTAGATGTTTAGGTGCCCAACAAAAGTGTGACTCCTTAGATTAATAGATGACACTCGACACAATGCCAAAAAAATGCTATCTTCAACTCTGTAGGTTCTCCATACGTAAGTTAGTTGCATGTAACTGCGCAAACTTTGCTGGCTTGGTGCACCACTCCTCGGCCGCATTGTAACATCCGCAGTAGAGCCACCTGTTAGAGAAACTGAACAGCATTGTGTAGGACTCGCTGCCTTGCCGCCTCCTTACTACAGTGTACGACCAGCAGAGGAGTCTCATCACTCTGAATATTCATCAACAAATATGTCCTTCACTGCGCATTCCCCACTCTTATATTCTTGACGAAAACTTCTAACAGACTCAAACAAACTTTCGACAAGTTGCGACAACTATTTTTTTATGTCATTGTATAAAAAAAGTACACTGCAAGTGGGTATGCAACACTCAGCTGTTGGTTTGTTGGCGATTTTTCTTGTGGCGAAGAAGTCTAGTTTCAGATGAAACTCTGGTTCGAACACTTTTGGCGATACAACGAGAAGCTGCGAATGGGTGTGACAGGTACTTACATCTTATGAAGCTGGGTACGGGTGTGACAGGTACTTACATCTTATGAAACTGGGGACATGTGTGACAGGTACTTACATCTTATGAAACTGGGGACATGTGTGACAGGTACTTACATCTTATGAAACTGGGGACGGGTGTGACAGGTACTTACATCTTATGAAGCTGGGGACGGGTGTGACAGGTACTTACATCTTATGAAGCTGGGGACGGGTGTGACAGGTACTTACATCTTATGAAACTGGGGACGGGTGTGACAGGTACTTACATCTTATGAAACTGGGGACGGGTGTGACATATACTTACATCTTATGAAGCTGGGAATGGGTGTGACAGGTACTTATATCTTATGAAACTGGGGACGGGTGTGACAAGTACTTACATCTTATGAAACTGGGGACGGGTGTGACAGGTACTTACATCTTATGAAGCTGGGGACGGGTGTGACAGGTACTTACATCTTATGAAGCTGGGGACGGGTGTGACAAGTACTTACATCTTATGAAACTGGGGACGGGTGTGACAGGTACTTACATCTTATGAAGCTGGGGACGGGTGTGACAAGTACCAACATCTTATGAAACTGGGGACGGGTTGTAACAGGTACTTACATCTTATGAAACTGGTAACGGGTGTGACAGGTACTTACATCTTATGAAGCTGGGAATGGGTGTGACAGGTACATACATCTTATGAAACTGGGGACGGGTGTGACATGTACTTACATCTTATGAAGCTGGGGACGTGTGTGACAGGTACTTACATCTTATGAATCTGGGGACGGGTGTGACAGGTACTTACATCTTATGAAACTGGGGACGGGTGTGACAGGTACTTATATCTTATGAAGCTGGGGATGGGTGTGACAGGTACTTACCTCTTATGAAACTGGGGACGGGTGTGACAAGTACTTACATCTTATGAAACTGGGGACGGGTGTGACAGGTACTTATATCTTATGAAGCTGGGGACGGGTGTGACAGGTACTTACATCTTATGAAGCTGGGGACGGGTGTGACAGGTACCAACATCTTATGAAACTGGGAATGGGTGTGACAGGTACTTACATCTTATGAAGCTGGGGACAGGTGTGACAGGTACTAACATCTTATGAAACTGGGGACGTGTGTGACAGGTACTTACATCTTATGAAGCTGGGGACGGGTGTGACAGGTACTTACATCTTATGAAGCTGGGGATGGGTGTGACAGGTACTTACATCTTATGAAACTGGGGACGGGTGTGACAGGTACTTACATCTTATGAAACTGGGGACATGTGTGACTGGTACTTAATTCTTATGAATCTGGGGACGGGTGTGACAGGTACTTACATCTTATGAAGCTGGGGACGTGTGTGACAGGTACCAACATCTTATGAAGCAGGGAATGGGTGTGTCAGGTACTTACATGTTATGAAGCTGGGGACGGGTGTGACAGGTACCAACATCTTATGAAACTGGGGACGGGTGTGACAGGTACTTACATCTTATGAAACTGGGGACGGGTGTGACAGGTACTTACATCTTATGAAGCTGGGGACGGGTGTGACAGGTACTTACATCTTATGAAACTGGGGACGGGTGTGACAGGTACCAACATCTTATGGAACTGGGGACGGGTGTGACAGGTACTTTCATCATATGAAACTGGGGACGGGTGTGACAGGTACTTACATATTATGAAGCTGGGGACGGGTGTGACAGGTACTTACATCTTATGAAACTGGGGATGGGTGTGACAAGTACTTACATCTTATGAAACTGGGGACGGGTGTGACAGGTACTTACATCTTATGAAACTGGGGACATGTGTGACTGGTACTTACATCTTATGAATCTGGGGACGGGTGTGACAGGTACTTACATCTTATGAAGCTGGGGACGGGTGTGACAGGTACTTACATCTTATGAAACTGGGGACGTGTGTGACAGGTACTTACATCTTATGAAACTGGGGACGGGTGTGACAGGTACTTACATCTTATGAAACTTAGGACGGGTGTGACAGGTACTTACATCTGATGAAACTGGGAATGGGTGTGACAGGTACTTACATCTTATGAAACTGGGGACGGATGTGATATATACTTACATCTTATGAAGGTGGGGAAATGTGTGACAGGTACTTACATCTTATGAAACTGGGGACGGGTGTGACAGGTACTTACATCTTATGAAACTGGGGACGGTGTGTGACAAGTACTTACATCTTATGAAACTGGGGACGGGTGTGACAGGTACTTACATCTTAGGAAGCTGGGGACGGGTGTGACAAGTACCAACATCTTATGAAACTGGGGACGGGTGTAACAGGTACTTACATCTTATGAAACTGGTAACGGGTGTGACAGGTACTTACATCTTATGAAGCTGGGAATGGGTGTGACAGGTACATACATCTTATGAAACTGGGGACGGGTGTGACATGTACTTACATCTTATGAAGCTGGGGACGTGTGTGACAGGTACTTACATCTTATGAATCTGGGGACGGGTGTGACAGGTACTTACATCTTATGAAACTGGGGACGGATGTGACAGGTACTTATATCTTATGAAGCTGGGGATGGGTGTGACAGGTACTTACCTCTTATGAAACTGGGGACGGGTGTGACAAGTACTTACATCTTATGAAACTGGGGACGGGTGTGACAGGTACTTATATCTTATGAAGCTGGGGACGGGTGTGACAGGTACTTACATCTTATGAAGCTGGGGACGGGTGTGACAGGTACCAACATCTTATGAAACTGGGAATGGGTGTGACAGGTACTTACATCTTATGAAGCTGGGGACAGGTGTGACAGGTACTAACATCTTATGAAACTGGGGACGTGTGTGACAGGTACTTACATCTTATGAAGCTGGGGACGGGTGTGACAGGTACTTACATCTTATGAAGCTGGGGATGGGTGTGACAGGTACTTACATCTTATGAAACTGGGGACGGGTGTGACAGGTACTTACATCTTATGAAACTGGGGACGGGTGTGACAGGTTCTTACATCTTATGAAACTGGGGACGGGTGTGACAGGTACTTACATCTTATGAAACTGGGGACATGTGTGACAGGTACTTACACCTTATGAAACTGGGGACGGGTGTGACAGGTACTTACATCTTATGAAACTGGGGACGGGTGTGACAGGTTCTTACATCTTATGAAACTGGGGACGGGTGTGACAGGTACTTACATCTTATGAAACTGGGGACGGGTGTGACAGGTACCAACATCTTATGAAGCTGGGGACTGGTGTGACAAGTACTTACATCTTATGAAGCTGGGGACGTGTGTGACAAGTACTTACATCTTATGAAACTGGGGACGGGTGTGACAGGTACCTACACCTTATGAAGCTGGGGACGTGTGTGACAGGTACTTACATCTTATGAAACTGGGGACATGTGTGACAGGTACTTACATCTTATGAAACTGGGGACGGGTGTGACAGGTACTTACATCTTATGAAACTGGGAATGGGTGTAACAGGTTCTTACATCTTATGAAACGGTTAGTAAATAATCGAAATGGATGCGCCATAAGAAGTATAAATAGGTGGCTTGCACGTGCAGCCCCGGTACAAGAAACTGAGGACGTTGTATTTCGACAAGGAAGAAGTGCAAATGATGGAGGTGGTGTAGCGAAACTGCGTACAGCCAACCAGTATGAACACTAATAAGGCAGTTTTATTACAGAGCTTATTGAAACTTGTGAGAATGGCGGCCAACAATGTACACTGCTCGAGAACGCCAGCAGTGTTGCAGGAGGCAAGAAACTGAGGTGTCAGTTCTTGACGCAATTCTGCTGTGCCGCTTCTTGATCTGCATCTACAAGTGACTCATACAGACATATTATGTCGATAAAACAGACGGTGTCAGGTCTGGTGAGTTCAACTGTCAATATGTCCAATTTATTTACCACATGTCTTGACGTGGTCGTATGGGCTTATATGATATGATATAATGGTTTATATTGCCAGTTACAGCATCTCACGCGCAGTATCCTGTGTTTTTGGGGGGGGTGGGGGGGAATGTGTTTAATACGTTTAACTCTGAAACCTCCTGAACTTTAATCTGCATTCTCTGCCAATATTCTCATGCACACGCAAAATATTACAAATTTTGGCCCAGAGTGTAACCTAATTCACTTCAATTTGGTTACCAGTTTTTATGGTTATTATGTTGAGAGTAATAATAATATTTATATCGGAGTATTATTCGTTTTAAAGCAGAATCCATTTTAGGATAGTCAATATAGAAAAAATTTAAAATAATTGAATTTGTGAAAAAAGCCTGCCTACAATTTAACTGAGCATGCCACAAACTTTACATATGTATATAAAAACTCAGTAAGTAAATGTGAACTTTGGAGAAAAACATTACTTAATGATTATCTACAGTAGGTATAGCCATTCACCGAGGAGGAAATAACGAAGATGTTTAAGTCTGGTTAAGCTGTTGAACTGGACCAAAGTTATCAATTGTTATAAAATATTATAAGCTTTTTAAATATGAACATGGACCAGTCCTATTATTTAAGCAATCCATTGTTATTGGAGACCATCAGACTTGGAAAGCCAAACAGTTTACCTGAAATATAAGCATAAGACCAGGCGACAAATTACCATCTGATCTATTGTTATAAATGGTTCCAGCATTTTATTTATAAGACGAACCAAATAATGGCATTATATGCGGTGAGTTAAGACTTTGACAAGGAAGAAGCTGTAGCTATCAAGTGTTTTCTTTGGCAACATTTATCAAAGTTGCTTTCCAGAATGAAGAGAATATTTGGGCCGTTTTCATCGCTCTTACCACACCATATGAGAGAGTGTGCAGAGACGGCTCAATTTTACACTACTAAATGTGATTCCATCCACAAAATATTCACACTTGTCAACATAAAGCAACAACGTATTCGTTGTAATTGTTCGCGTATATATAAGCTATGACGCTCTCGCACATTTTGGCCGTCAACCTGAAAATTACGCTGGGCGCTCGAAAATTTACCAAAAATACTGTCTACCTGCCCGAAAAGACGTGGTGGTTACAATGTACCTACAATTCTTGATGTCTGCACGAGCAGCTGCCTACGCTGCATGGCGCGTTAGACGCCTCAAGCTGTCGGCAGGCCGAACTTCGAACACGACACAGCGCGGAAGTTTAATATGTCTATCGCCGCGCACAAATTTCTCACTACTGCGGAGCTGCGAAAACGCGCTCAGGCAGGCGCTGTCTTTATGTGGGTACTGAGGGAACTACTCCAGTGACATCATCCAGCCACCAGCCAGTACGAGGGGCCTGCCTGGTGATCTGTGCGGGTCGCCCACTGCTATTATGACACTTCCGGCTCACGTCAGAGTTGCGGAAGTGTGATTACGTGGCAGTGCGTGTCACTCATATTTGGACAATTGATGATTACTACCCTTTGATTGGACAGAAATACCAAGACCCCTCTAAGAATAATTGAGACCCCTTCAAGGACAATTAGTTGAATTACAATTTTTGGTTACCATTTTTCTTATTGGCCGCAGTTTGATTATACCACTTCTAGAGAAATTGCTTGTATTCTAGTATATAAGATGTCCCGACTATTGGCTTGGGGTAGATTTCACCGCCCCAGAAGGAGGACTTCAAGGCAGAGTTAATTCATGGTTTATTTAGAAAATACACACAATTTAGCAGCTCGTTTTGGCAGAGTCAGGTTGGATGCATTTGGTATCCCGAATAGGAGATTTAGGCACCATATTGGTGGGAAGTTTTTAAATCACATATATTGAAATTGCTTTTATCGGGAAATTTAAAGTAAAGCAAAGACAAGTAAAAGCTAAAAATTTAAATTTAAAATTATCTCAAAAATGGAGAAATGTAGTTTTATCAGATAATAAAAAATAATGTAAAGTCAAGTGAAAGTTAAAAATGAAACATTATTTATCATCTTAAAAAAGGGGGAAATGTACGTAATTATGTCTTTAAAAGTTTTGTGATACTTTTAATAAGAAAGCTGGAAGTATTAAATAAAATTGAGGACTCTTTGAAAATGTTCTTTCTTAAAAATAATAACGTGCCATTGTGGATGGCCTTCTTGTAAATTAACCAGCCAGAGAAAATTCTAAATAAAAAATGAGGCATTTTTGTAATCATCTTAGGAGAGTTAAATGTGTTAGCATTGGTATGAAACATTGCTCTATAAGTGTTGAAAATAACATTCTTTGAAACTTTTGAATTTGGGGCCACGAGATGTAATACTAAATTATTAAATTGTTATTTTTAATTCATATGGTAGAGGAGAAATTACTCTTTACGTGTATATTTTGGGCAGAACTATAGGCATGCCAGTATAAACAGTTACTCAAAACTATAATAAATACTAAGTTCTGCTATAGCACTGTTTGTGTTCTTCTAGAATTGTCATTTAGTGTCAGATAGTACTCCCTTACAATTTTTCTCCTGTATTCATCTGGGAAGCTTAAAGACCCAAAATTGAGGCCAAAGTATACATTTATATAAAATTTCTTATGGGCAGAAATTATTGTAATATTTGAAATCTGCCATTTTGTGAACTTTGAGAAACTATTTTATAGCATTCTATTCAAATCAAAGTATTCATTTTTAGAGTAAATGTATGTAAACCAAATATAATATCTATAGGGAAAATTTAGCTAATAAATATTTTTGTATGTCACAAAATTTTAAATATTAATGGTTTCATGTTTGAATATCCAAACAATAATAACACAGAAAACTAAAGAAAGAAAACCATAAAAGTAAAAAACACAATGACTCATAGCTTCTGCTCTGTGTTTTTATAACTTAAGCATCTTGTGTTATATTTGCTCCCTTCTGCTCGTGCAACAGCTCTAATTCTTTAAGAAGTTTTTTATAGTTCTGCGGACTTGTAATATCCATATTTTTTATTTCCTTGGGTTCAAGGGCATAGCAACGAGATACCTGTTGCAACTCTGCTTTCCCTGGGCAGGGTGATTGAGCTATATAATTCGAAATCCATGAGTAATAGTTTTTTCATGAAAAAACTAGGGAACAGAATTCGGTGGGGGAAATATTTATAGATTTTCCTTTGTTTGGTGTATTTGCTAACTTTAATCATGTCCACTGCATGGCTACAGAAGTTTTCAAAAGTTTATCTACTCCAGATTCTTAAGGAAGCAGGAGTGGAGGTGGTGGAAACCGAGTTGATAGACAATTTGAGAATAAAAGCGAGGTCCCTGATGCATCGGTGGGATGCGGCAGGAGGGGGAGCACTGACAGTTTCGAGGGAGTCCACTCCATTTTTTCAAAATATTAAAATATATTCCAACAGAGTTGTGTTCCAAAGTTCCCACATTAACTAAGTTAATTGCTATGGCATTAGTAAAAATTTTGTGCAGTTGAATGTGGTACTTTCTTTAAAGTTTTGTGATAAACAATGCATTTATGCAGTAGCCACCTTTACAGTTCTAGATGTGTTGCAGGTAATTTTTAGTAAGTCCCGAGAGAGTAACTGGAACTATGATACCCTTGTAAAAGCTTGCATTCGGGAAGTCTCTTATGAATTCGCAGTGACAAATTTTCTGTTCCGATTGTTAGAGCGAGAACAAAGGCTAGATCAATCTGTTCAACAATTTATTAAAGGAATAATATGTATTCTAAATGTTGCAGGATTCCCATGTTCAGAGGAATATTTCATTTAATAATAATTGTTTATTACCTTCATCCCTGCAATAGTAGATATTTCTCTTTTGCTTCTAAACCAGACACTTAGCAGAAACTGTTAGAATTAGTCACTTAAGTAAAAAGAACTTTAAGGGACTGTTCAGGGGAGGAAAATAATCGTGAGGTGAGTCATCCAAAGAAGGAAAAAATGGGCTATGTGAAAATCCCAAAGAAAGAGAAATCTAGATTTTCTAAGTTTGGTGTAATATGTGGGAAAACCAATCACTTATCCAAGGACAATTTTCATTGGAAATCACTTCTTGATATAACGCCTACTGAAGAGTTCCGACAGTGTAAATTTCAAAATTGATTATGGTTTGCTCAGACTCAGAATAATTTCCAAATTCAAAATAATTCTCGAACTCAAAACATTCAGGGTGGTGCTGGGAATGCTAGTATGTTTCAAGGGTACACTTGTTTTCTCTGTAGGCAAAAGGGACAAATTGAATATAATTTCCGTATGAACTCCTTGAAGAATAAGATTGTAGGAGAATCTTCTGTTAATATTATGGGGTATGGGAGGAGATATGGTTTGTTATATACCCCTGCAGTTATTGCACACCAGGTAGCTGTGGCTGCGTTGTTGAATTCTGACGCCACTTGTTCACTTATAAATTAGGAATTTTGTAATTATTTGCTTACACATATGTCCAAAGGCCTTATTCAGGTCCAGTAAGGAGACGAGTTAGCGTTTTTTATTGCGAATGGTGGGATTATTAGTTCCAAGGGTATAGCCATTAAAAAAATTAGTATAGAAGATTTCACATGGAAGTTGCAATTTAGGGTTTTACCAGGTCTTAGTCATGACCTGCTGTTGGGAGTGTACATTTTGGGGAAAACCCAGGCCCCCTTGGGATGTGAGTAGAAAGAAAATTGTTTTTTGCTTTTCTGTAAATCCCAGTTTATGGAGGTAGAATCAAAACATTTTGATTACTGTATGATTTCGGTTCAGTCAGTACAAAATCAAACTAATAATAAATTGAGTGATCAGGAGAACCAATTGCTACAGTTGAAGCTTCCTACTCCTCCTGTTTTACAACTGCCAAATTTTGCTAAGGAATTCACACTTCAAATTGATGGCAGTTCACTAGAGTAAGGTGCAGTGTTGTGTCAAGAACAAGATAATAGTTACGTTCTTGTAGCCTACACCAGTAGTATTCTGTCTCCTTCTGAGCAGAGGTACTCGGCATATGCGAAGGATATGTTAGCTGCCATTTATGGAATGAAAAATTCTGTGATTATCTGGAAAGTGCTGTGTTCTTGTCACATACAGATAATCAGGCAATAAGTTAGTTTCTGACCACCAATAAGCCTGCAGGCAGATTGGCTTGATGGCTTGTTAGGCGCACATGTTTTAATTTCTGAGGAATTTCAGGCAGATCTCCCAGTATCGGTAAATGCTTTTCAGGGGGATGTTTCGAAATTTAAGGTGCAAAAGGAGGTTTGTCATTTAGAAATACCAACTGATTCTGTAGTACAAGTTGATCAACTAGTGCAGTCTGATTGTATAGAGCCTAGTAATCATTTTAATAAAGTAGAGTCTTCCATAATTTTGGATAATTAACTTGGGGAAGAGCAGGTGGAGGTTCTTAAAAATTTTCCCCAAACTATCTGAAATTACAGCATCACGAGGGAGTTGACCGGGAGTGTGTACAAATAAAGGCTGATATCGATGCTGGTAAAGGTGGTACTTATGAGATCCGTAAAGGACTGTAATGATATGTGGACCCAAAATCTCACAAATTTTCATTTTTTGTACCTCAGTTGTTATGTGTACCTACAATCCAGTATTATTATTATAGCTAATTTGGAGGGTACCTTGGGCAAGATAAGACCATTAGACAGACTTCTTAGAGACATGATATACTGGCCAAGATTAAATAAGGATGTTGAACAACTAGTGAAGGAATATCTAGAATGACAAAGGGCTAAGCCAAGGAATGTAAAATCCATAGTCTATATAGTGCTGGAAACAGGTGTACCTGGGTGTGTTTGGACCTTCATCACGTACTGCTGTGGGTTTCTCTTCAATTTTATTTGCAGTTGATAGTTTCACAAAATTTGTGTTCTTTTTCCCCCTTTCTAAATATGAAGACTACAGAAATTTGTAAAATACTTTGTCAAATAATATTACGTGTGTTTGGGTGTCGCTCATTTAAGGATGGAAATACTATTGTAGCACATATATCACGATTTAGAGACAAACCTTGAGGTGCCTATAAAAACGAAAATATCCCTATGGTTGTAAAGAAGCGAAATTAAAATCTATTAGACTGGCTTTTAAGACTGCGAGCCCTTTAGACACATTGAAATTGAACATTAATGAAAGTGAAAAAATCAGTGGAAACAACATAGACTTACTTCACAGGATCTGGCACTATTCCTAAAAGGATCCAAACAGCTTAGAGCAACTTGGGTAAAACTTAAAGTGAGAATGCACCACTGAAAATGTGTTACCTCACTTTTCAAATGGTAAATGTCCATCAGTTCTTACAAGCCTAGAGGCTTATAGAATTAGTAACATTTATTTGGGATAAATTTTGTGCGTGGCGAAAAAGTACACTTCATGTCGCTAGATGCGCGGACGATATATTTTATACATTCATTCTACATATTAGGAAATTATTCACTGCGGTGTAACTATCATAATTCACCTACGAATTTTATCTTTCTAAACTGTTGTTTTATGGCTGCAATGAAACGTAAAATATAAAAGTTTTCGGGAAGAGCTTATGTTAGCAATGTAGCCAGTCTCCACTCCATTATTACTCACGGTAAGAGCTTATGTTAGCAACGTAGCCAGTCTCCACTCCATTATTACTTACGGGAAGAGCTTATGTTAGCAACGTAGCCAGTATCCACTCCATTATTACTTACGGGAAGAGCTTATGTTAGCAACGTAGCCAGTCTCAACTCCAATATTACTTACGTTCATCATATCCACTTCCTACATAAACAGCCGAACATTCGATCGGAATTTGCTCCAATATGAAACGGAAACTGAATTGGAAAAATGCAATTTTGAAATACTGTCAACTTATTGGACTTCACGAGCATGCAAATGAATTGCTCACGTATCATTTTATGTTATCGGGAAATATTAGCTGTGGCAGCAGACATTATAGCGGTCGTTGCAACATTTATAGTAATATTATCAGTCTCATGAATTTTGCGGTAAAATTATATTTTAATTTGTTTTAAATATTGCTTTGACCTTTTGCAATATAGTTAGGTTGCAGTATATATATTTTACGATATAAAGGTTACCAAATCTTTGTAGCTTCATTAATTTCTAGCAATGTAAAGCGTACTTTATTAGGTAACTATACCGCAGTAGGCCGCAGGTTATAAGGCCTATCTTATTTTTAAATATAGTATTAGCTGCGGTAGTTTGCAGACAATCTCTTTGAACTGCAACGACACTTGGAAAGGAAATTAAGGAAACAATAAACATTTAATTTAGGAACTCGGAAGTTGAGATGCTGGCGGAACACAATCAACTATCACTATGTAGGGGTATACCGAGTTCTTGCCATCTCCACTCTGTGTGCGCTGCATGATTGAACGAAACCGCAAATATCCGCTGGCGGTAATTGGCAACGCACGACTGTAGATAACGCATCAATTACGCAGAGTGGTATTAACAAGCAATCAGCAGATGCAGTCGGACGCACACAAGGGCTAAATAAGAACAATTATCAGAGGAATGTTTCTGCACATGACTTTGCGAAAGTTTGATGAGCAATCTCCTCCTGTCTAAAGCCTCATATTTTATTTAAACACCGACGTCAGTAATAATTTCATCGACTCAATTAATTTTGTTCGTATTCATTGAAACAGTTTTGGCTTCTCGTCTCCTTTCGTTCGACCGCATCAAGTCATGCGGAGGTAAGGAAGGTGCAGCAGGTGCATCTGCACTCCCATTGCCATCCACTAAATATACATAACTCTGGCTAATTTAATACTATCTTTACAATTTCTGGTTATTATTTTTAAAAGTATTCTTTCTTTGTATTTTTAATTTCATTAAAGTGGATCTTCATTTTGTTATGTGCACCCCTACTTCCAATTACATCACCAAGTGCTCGCAAACGCACCGCATGTAAATCTAACAATCTCCTAACCCTTATGCATGAGGCGACCGAGTGACGTTAACAAGTTGTCATTCACAAATATGCTACCACAAGGGAACTGTTTACTTTCATGTATATAAAATACACACAGTTGCAATCAGCAATTTTTCCACGGGCGAAGATACTTTTGTTCAGAATAAAATTTCCAAACAAACCGCTATAACCAGATCGTTACACGTGGGAATTCTGAGATTCATAGCGTGACATAATCTTCAAAAAGGAAATGAAGATAATCCAGCTGTATTAAAACTACTTAACATACAGTATTTTCTCCGTAACTAAATTAGGATTTAATTTGTATGTTGCGTAAACATTGTAAAACGGAAATGTTCAATGAAGCAATATTGCGAAGAAGAACTGCTCAGATGAGCCCAAACCCTGTGTGGTGTACGGTAAAGTCGTTTACTTGGGTATTTATGTCGTAATTTTTAGTTTGTTACCTTTATGATTACAATGATCAATACCGCGGGTCTGTACATCTGGGCGAATAAGGAGGGAAGCAAGGAAGACAACAACGTAGTCAGTGAATGCTTAATACTCATCTGATCTAGACATGCGGAGAAATATGAAGTAAACTTCCAGTGGTTTTCCAGTTGTGGTTTTTAGTTTGTTACCTTTATGATTACAATGATCAATACCGCGGGTCTGTACATCTGGGCGAATAAGGAGGGAAGCAAGGAAGACAACAACGTAGTCAGTGAATGCTTAATACTCATCTGATCTAGACATGCGGAGAAATATGAAGTAAACTTCCAGTGGTTTTCCAGTTGTGGTTTTTAGTTTGTTACCTTTATGATTACAATGATCAATACCGCGGGTCTGTACATCTGGGCGAATAAGGAGGGAAGCAAGGAAGACAACAACGTAGTCAGTGAATGCTTAATACTCATCTGATCTAGACATGCGGAGAAATATGAAGTAAACTTCCAGTGGTTTTCCAGTTGTGGTTTTTAGTTTGTTACCTTTATGATTACAATGATCAATACCGCGGGTCTGTACATCTGGGCGAATAAGGAGGGAAGCAAGGAAGACAACAACGTAGTCAGTGAATGCTTAATACTCATCTGATCTAGACATGCGGAGAAATATGAAGTAAACTTCCAGTGGTTTTCCAGTTGTGGTTTTTAGTTTGTTACCTTTATGATTACAATGATCAATACCGCGGGTCTGTACATCTGGGCGAATAAGGAGGGAAGCAAGGAAGACAACAACGTAGTCAGTGAATGCTTAATACTCATCTGATCTAGACATGCGGAGAAATATGAAGTAAACTTCCAGTGGTTTTCCAGTTGTGGTTTTTAGTTTGTTACCTTTATGATTACAATGATCAATACCGCGGGTCTGTACATCTGGGCGAATAAGGAGGGAAGCAAGGAAGACAACAACGTAGTCAGTGAATGCTTAATACTCATCTGATCTAGACATGCGGAGAAATATGAAGTAAATTTCCAGTGGTTTTCCAGTTGTGGTTTTTTTTTTAATATCCTATTAATTTTTAATTTTTGTGAAAGGCAAAAAAAATCTTTAAAAATCTTCACAGAACATAATTTGTCTGCTAAAATTACAAATTTACAGCTGTTCTTAGGCAATCATTATGATGGAAACAGTACAATTTTCTTCCCATTTTTTGTTATTGTTCCCCATTAAATTCGTAGATGTTTTCTCGGAAAATATATAATTTTATGACCAAACAATACCACATGAAGGGCGCTGCGTACCAAGCCTGCAGACACGAAGTTCTCTATTGAGGAGAGTCAGTGTTAAAGAAATTATTTTCCAATTAATCAATTTTAAATATAACCATTTCTAATAAAATCATATTCAACGAAACTTCCTCCGAAAATATTGCCACGGTAAGAAATTTATAAAAAAAAAAATGTATTCAATTTTTTTTTCGTAAAAGTAAACTTTCATAAAAAAATGTTAGGAAAAATACAGTAAACATTAAAATTTGCAAGATTTCTTAACTTGTTGATATTTCTTAGGAACGTCGTGTAGAATATATTTGGTTTGAAGTGTTATACCAAAAACTGATGAACTGAGAAGGAATTTCTTTAGCATTGACTCGCCATGTAAACTCGATGGGACTTGCACAGTTGGACTTTTGTGATGGTGGCCTTTATCTCCGACAGATGCTCGGCCAGCAAAAACAAGTTGACACTAGCGCATGTATAAGAGAGATGCAACAGACCAGATGACGATGAGTTGACGTAAGTGAGGGCGATTTATGCCACCACGGCAACAGATGTAGTGATGGTGTTGGCATATGGGGTAGAGTGCGCATCTCATCTGCTACTCACGACCGAATAACTCCAGCTGCAGGTTAAACTAACAACTCAACTACTCTATCTATAATTGCATATTTTACCGTTCCCTTAGGGGTGATGGTACAGTAATTAACTACTTACTTCCTACTAGAAATGGAGGTCGATAAGCTCCAATAACAAGCTCTGAATTACTCTACAATTCACCCACAGCTCTACTGACTTGTTAACGTACAATATATCAGTGACGTTAATACAATCTCCTCTAAAGACTCTAAAAGCCCGATTAACTTAATCCTGAATGAAGTTAATGCTGAAGACACTATAATCAATAACTGATCAATAACATATAATTGTCGCGGCCTACTGATATTGAAGACAGTCCCGTCTAGCGCTTACGAATGATTACAGTTACCACTGTGTAAGTTCTGATGATTCGATAAGTAGTCGTCTGGGACCCGCTGAACTGTGATGAACTCTGACCATGCCTCGTCGCCGCTGTGTATAGTGAACCTCTTGGGGGGTGGGGGGGGGGATGTCCTCGCAACACCCATTGGCCTCCTTTTCTTCCTGCCGACTCTTAGTTTCCTGTTAATAATCCGAACACCGTATGCCGCACCTGGTATGCTCCTTCTGGCATACGAGCCTGCCCTCCTCGTTTCCGCTGCCTCAGGGTGCATCCGCAACAATATAAATTAATTGGTTAAGAGCTGCAGTTACCGCATAACCTATGCTTATTGTAAAATCATTTCGTGCAAATACTCTCATTGTACTTTTTACTTCACGTTAATATCCTTAATGCAAAGGATAATATGGTGTTAGTAACACATTATTTATCTAAATGTAAACATTAACGAAAAATGTGGGTGACACATTGTTTACGAAAACAAAAAGGTTCCCGGATGCTGCCGGCAGTTATCCATTGTCTTGCAGTAGAGCGCTTTGCACAACATATTCGGTTTGATATGACTACTGAGAGTAAGGCACATCGATGTTAGTGTGTTGCTGATAAGAGTTTAAACTTACAATAAATTAAAAATATTTCAAAACGTAACTTACATCTTTCTACATGCCAATTTCGTGAATGGATATGACTAATAAAATCATTCCTCTCAGGTAACTTGTTGCACCAAAATTTGTGGTAGTGTATTTTATAAAATTATTATTAGTATTTTGGCGACTCTCTTAACATCCTTATCATAAACAATAGAAAAAATATTTCCTTGTCATACCATTTACAATAATATTGCTTACAAATAATTAAGGCTGATTTTCCCATATAGTAGCATAAACGATGTTCATGTCTAACATGTCTGGGAGTGAGAACATTACACTAACATAAAGAGAAGGGGCTAATGCATACCACAGCTGTAACATAACAAGTGTGTCGCACTGTTCTACCAGTCTGTTTCGTTATGTTTTTGCAAGTAATGTCTCACTTGCAAGTTATTAAAATCCACCAGCAATATTTGTAACACATATGAGTATACATACATAGGCCTATAACTGTACATGTGTATGATATACAACACACAAAATTTCGCCAATAGTTGATTACGTATACTGCAATATATAGGCGAATATGTCGTTCAATTAGAGGGACCCAAGTAAAATTCCAACAACTAAATATATTTAATAAATAAAAGTACTGTGCGAAACTTACGCTGTTGAGATATGTGTGAAAGCTGACATTTATGCGTGTATATGGTAATTAAAGAAAAAAAACTATTGTTACTTTACGATGTACCTCATAGGTACGTATGTTTCCTAATCCCTAAGCGATTTTCCTGATTATTTATTAGAAGTTTCTTCTTAACATCATGTATTTAAGTGAAGTACAGCAAATTATGATAAAACTAAGAGTTTTCTGAGCATGGTACAGTTTTCTGAGAGCAACTGTGAATATTAATTAATGAAGTGTATGATTATGTAATTATCTATTTGTCAAGCTTAGCTGGTTGTGAATAAATATTTTTTCTATTCTAACTCGTGAAAAGTGAAAGTTATGAGGTACATAAAAAATGTGTTTATTTCATCTTTGTACATTCATTTTCATAAACTTGTACATATTAGTGCCCTGCATTCAAATATGGTGGTTCGTCTACATTATTAAACGCAGGGAGAAGTAAAACGGTTATTACTCCAATTAATATTTTTCTAATATGTATGATTCTTCTTGTGCATTTACATTAAAAGCTGGGAAGGCGAAATTCAGGTTTTATAAATTGGAACTGGCGATGAGTTTAATTCCATCTCAATGTCCTGTTTGTATTCCATGTGATTTCTTTCGCGCGATGGAATTTTAAATTTTAGACGTTCTACTCTGGGAGGAACCAATTCATAGCAGAAAGAAATGTAATGGACGGGTTTCTCATTAACATACTTCTGTGCGGTATTTCTGACACGGCCTATTCTTTCTTTCCAACTTGATTAACAAGAAAATTACTCCATTCAACAGTTTATATTCTTATTGTTTCATTCTTGATAGAAAAGTAAGTAGTATTATACCAATAAGTACCAGTATAGAGAAACTATTTTCTTATTATAGTTTTTAACGATGGTTGCAATTGAGGAAATTTCGGACCTTATTCAAGTGCCATAATATTATGAACAAATTAAGCAACGCCAGGTTGTTAGACCATATTGAGGCAAAAAAGAGTTTATTCTCCCAAGTTCATAAATTAACAATTTTGAATCCAGAAATAACGTATACGAAATTAAAAGCTGTTAAGAACCTTTCGATTTCGGAGGGTTTTATTTTCCTCGCCTTGTGTAGAATTAAGCATTAACAACAGATTTCATAAATAAAATTTGTCAGTAACCGGACAGTAATTATGTACGTACAACCTGAGAAGTTAAAGAAAACAGTTTTCTGTTTTATAAATGTAAAACAGTATTTTTTAAAATCAATTCTTGCGGTTTACAAGTTCAGTTATATTGTTAACAATTATTACAAAATTAATATTCGTATTGTACCTTATATTATAATTGTTTCTAGTGATAATAACTGTAACATGGTAGAAATATATTTGTAAACTTACGTTTTATCACATCCCAAGATGCGTTCACTTGCAATAAATATCTATAATCATTTATTAGACATCCAGACAAAAATATATATTGACAGCATTACAAACTAAATTAAAATAAGCTGAAGCAGTAATAAGTTTCTGTTGATAGACGTAATACGGTGTGTTCAAAGGCCGCAGGGCCTGTCTTGAAAGTCCATCAAGGGAATATTTATCTTGCGTAAGATGGGCTAAGTTGGCAAGCATTTCCTAAAGAGGAGATGCTCTTATTAATTGAACGTTATTATCAACATTCGGTTAACCTCCATTACTTCAAAGAGATATTTGGAAGTCGTGCACTATTCTGAGTTGGATTTTTTCCTACCTGGAGACAGGGCAATTCCTTCGACACGACAGTCACGTGACCTCTTAAGAAGTGTGAGAAGCCAGAGAGTGGGGGAACAAAGCTCACATTCTCCGAACAGACGTGGTGGCAAAAACATTCCCTTCCACTCAAGGCTGCGACGCTCTGGCACAACACCAAACGGAATCTGGGCAGTGCAGCTTGTTTCGCCTCGCGCCCTATAAAACTTTCAAACTGAACTCGTCATCGCTAGAAAACGATTCGATCGAATGATTTTAAACTTCTTATGGTAAACCATTAGAACTTTCTTTGTACGATGCAGTTTTAAAAATTGTTACATCGATTTATTAATTGTGTTACAAAAAATGAGTTGTCATAAGTGAGTTATTTTAAAAATGTACAAAGCAAGCAGGAGCAAGTGAGAAAAATTAATATTTGTAGAGATAGAAGGGATGTGAAAATATGTGTTTGTAGAGATAGAAGGGATGTGAAATAGATGTTTGTACAGATATAAGGGATGTGAAAATATATATTTGTAGAGATAGAAGGGATGTGAAAATATGTGTTTGTAGAGATAGACGGAATTTGAAAATATATGTTTGTAGAGATAGAAGGGATGTGAAAATATATGTTTGTAGAGATAGAAGGGATGTGAAAATATGTGTTTGTAAAGATAGAAGGGATGTGAAATATATGAAACGAAGAAGAAACACATGCATACCACGGAGAATCGCGTTTTTACTTTCCTTTCAATGGCGTGTTAAACTTGGTAACATCTTGTCTTCTTGGAAATGTATAGCTACATATTTTTATGCATAGTTAAATGGCAGAAGTTTTTTTATAACATACTAGATTGTTTAAACCCACTTTCCATATGATGTGTGTTTGTGTGGGAGTGCGTGTGTGCGTGTGCATAGTGCGTGTGTGCGTGTGCATGCGCATGGCGTACACAAAACATTTGGAATCTGTGTACTGAATTGATCTTAACTCGGCATTCTTACACAGCTCAGTAAGAAAACTTGACTTTTACGGTTTTTGACAATGCCGTTTTCATATTTTCAAAACAGCAAACCCTTAAAAATTTTGAAATGTTGTATCATTTCGGGAACCTTTAAACCCAGCTGTGCCAAACTCAGAATATCAGAAAGGCCACTCGATTTGTTTCAGCAAGTGTGGGTGACAAATTTAATAACTTCTTAAAACATTAAATTAAATACTCTGGAGAAAAAGAGAGTTTATATGTTTTTTAACTTCTCATGTGCGGGCCACTAAAATGTAAGCGCGGGTAGGTCTACGCAAGTTTGAGACAGCTGTCTTAACCCATTTGAATCAGAATTTACTTACTGGTAAATCGTATAATAAATACTGAACTTAACAATTTGCATTTCCAGCAGACTGCATTTCCAAAATAAAAACTAATACATTATATTTCACCCCTCACAAGATGACACTTAAAATATAACCGTTAATGAATATTAGGTGATATGTTGTGACCAGTATTAAAACAACTGGTAAATACACGCATACACCACACTTCACAAGATTGCAATACAAACAACTAATCTAATATTTACATTTAATGATGATACTTTTAGGTGTTACATTACTTTATCTTAGTATTTTTTGTACTTGTGTATGTGCACTCTAGGTATGCTGATTTAGAAGATGATACTTTTAGATGTTACATTACTTTATCTTAGTATTTTTTGTACTTGTGTATGTGCACTCTAGGTATGCTGATTTAGAAGTTTCATATTTGATACCGGGTAAGAAAAAATAAATTTCTTTGGAATATAAGTTCCAAAAACAGTTCGCAAACATAATGTTTTTTATTATATACTACACAATTTTAGTTAGTAGTTCTGTTATGATTATCCTGTATTGCTCTACATATGGTCTACAACAGGAATATTTTATTTGAGGGACTCCAAATCATATGCATAACATCACTAGGACGTTATTCTCATGGTTTTGCAGTAGCGTGTAGTAGGCGACGTTTTTATAAAAGAATGTTTCTTCATATCAATTACCGCTTTCCTTATCGAATAAACTCAAATATGAAAATGTTTGAAAAATAAAATGGAAAACTTAGCTATTCACCCTAACTAAAAGCTAAGACAATAGCCTTCTTTCTGATGATGTATAAATTCGTCCTGATAAAATTGGCCGCCAGACACACTTTGCATGTTTCAGTGCCCCTATGTATTTGACATAGACAGGTTTTGGGATTCTGTAAGTGACCTGGCAATGCAGTTAAATAAAAATTACTCAATTGCCAAATCCTTGCAGATTAAATTGGTTGGCTAATCTAAACACATTTAGTCTAATGATCACACACACACTTATTTTAAAATAGTTTTGGTCTTACCAGGAAATCTCTGCGAAAATATTAGTGTGGTTGTACAAAAAAAATTTTTATTTTATTTTAGTAATTACCGTTTAATCTTATT
Organism: Dryococelus australis; assembly: GCA_029891345.1. Classification (NCBI taxonomy): domain Eukaryota; kingdom Metazoa; phylum Arthropoda; class Insecta; order Phasmatodea; family Phasmatidae; genus Dryococelus; species Dryococelus australis. The sequence goes on from CM056996.1 coordinate 258,395,719, forward strand.
TTAAAGTTTTCTGTTAGCAGTTAACATGTGCAATATTTTATAAAACATTCAGCTTACTTAAAAACATCTTATGTGTTAATAAAACAAAATGTTTTAGTTTTATTTATCATACAGGAAGCTAAAGTTTCCTGAAGTTCTTTACACCATCCATAGCATTTGTAATATTTTTAGGACTGAAATCTATAATGGTTATCTATTTCCACTTCAGAAGATAGTATGCCAAAACAATGAACTCTGGCCGTCTGTTCTAAGAAAATAATTTCATTAAAGTTGATTTCTTAATTTTTGTTGATGACTTGTTCGTTAGCCTACTACATGCGATTATATGTTAAGTTTCATTGGAATTAAATACATAGATATCTTAAATATACCTTGCGTACATAAGTTATCCTTTTCTGGAGCTAATTTTTACCATTAAAGTTTTATTTGTTCCCTACACCCGTGATTGCATATATATAACTTGGAGACACCAAGAATTTTAAGCATAAATAGGTTGGAAAAAATCACACGATTTTAAATGTTCAATATTTTAATTACATATTCGTAATATATACAAACAAATGAATAGTATTTCTCTTAACTCAGATTTAGTCACATTGTGAGATGAGTAGTGGAAGAAATATTACATACAGAAACATCACAATAGAGAATTGCATAATATGGTACGAGATAGGCATTAGCATTTTGAATTAAGTGTATACAGAAGAAAGCATATCTATTTATGTTTCCTACATTTGAGTCGTCTGATATCAAAACAAAACACATCACTTTGACCAAAACTTTAAGGAAAAAAAATGATTAAGTAGTGTGCTCATTAAAATATACAAAAAATATGTGTGCTTATTATGACAGTTATTTCCTAAAACTTTCAAAACAGCAACCTTGTTATGTTCTTTATTATAAGTGATGTTATTTTGGATGTGTCCTATTTTGATTTCAAAAGTGTTGATTTAAGCTATCTTGTTTCGCAAACTTTCTTTTTGGAATTATCTTATTTTGAACACGATATGTTGGATATATCGGCCTTGAAAATAAAAAGACATCCAGATACAACTAAACGAAATGTATTTCAAAATTACAAAAGAAGTTGCCTTATTGAAATATTAAGTAGGTTTTTTACTAATTCATTTCATTTCTGATTGAGCGTCAAAAATACCACAACAAAACTACGTCATTGCCTGCACATTCACGATCACAATTTACAATGTTATTCCCGTCTGCTTCATTTTCCAGTGTAGCCATATTACTTAGCTCACTGTACTTGTAAACAGACAAAATCTCCAACGATCTCAAGTCTTTTCCGTAGTGTTTCGCATTAACTGACACATTCAGTAGTTTCAATTCTGCTAGTGGAACTCCTGAAGGGATCTATTTAGGTAGTGTGATGTGTACAAACTTTAATCCTGCTTTACAAACTCTCTTGTATATGCCAAAAGCAGATAGATAAAGAACTTCTCTTTTGACTTAAACTTATTTGTAGATATATTAAGATAGAAACGTTTTGTAAGGTTAAATTTAAAATACCACTGGCCAGGTGCACGCACTATATTTGCCAAAGCACATTTTTTTATTATTTTTTAAATCTAAGAGTACTGAGCGGCCGGTGCCACCATCACCCCTTACATTTTCGACTCCAGTGTTCCAAACTTCGTAGACTGCTCGTTGCTGATCGTTTCCCCTCCTCCCTCGTGGCTTCCTGGTCTACGCCCTCTCTAATCCTCCTTCACACATGTGATGCCATGATGTTTATGCCAAACTATTTTAGTTTGTGCACAGGGTTTTCTCCCTCTTGTCTGATATCGTCCGAGTGTTAAGTCGCTTCACCTCTCGTCTGAACACGCGTCGCCTCCGTCATAAGCCACGCAGCACAAGCCCGTTTAGGTTTCTCCAGCGCGAGCTATGGATTCTGAGTTCCTGCATGAAGCAGGGTTTGGTCGGCTTTTGATGGCATGGACGAATTACTGAGCTCCGGTGAGTCGTGATGTCTTTTCAAGCTTGAGTAATTTTGACGTAATAAGCGGCTAGCTTTCGTGTGCTTTGTTCTGTTTCTTAAATGATTTTAGTCTGCCGATCACCAGTTTTTTAGGAGTATAACGACATGATTGTCGGCGATGTTTTCTCTTTGTTTAAATATTTGTCGCCACGACTCACCAGCCAGCTATTTTCTGCGGTGATGAATTCAGGCTGCTTTATTATCCGAGGAAAAGCTTGTGGGGTTTTTAAAAAGAGTATGCGAATTTTAGGTTAAGAGTTTCATATTGCTATCACTGAACTCTCTTGCTGCTACTTTGTCGATGTGCCAACAAGAAGTTTAAAATTGTAGATGTTTTTGAAACACGTTGTAAAACAAGGGCCACATTTTAATGAGGTTGTGTTTGACTATTTTATTTTATTCTACCCTTAAAGCTACTTGTATCGTTGCTACGAGCTAGTTACCATGATTTTACTGAGCGTGTGTTGCAAAATATTACTGAATGGATTCTATTTGCACGAGTCAAATTTAAGTGATTTTTTGTCAATCTGCTTTTAATTTTACCGTGTGAATTGCAGACTTTCCAGATAGCCCATTGAACAATTGTTTGGTAAAAGTATAGATCTTCTGGTTGCTTTTGGTAGCAATCGGTAATACTGCAGGGAGAATGTATTGGTTCGAATTAAACAAAATATGTACGTTTTAAGTAGACTGTGAGTCTATGAATTTGGAATGGAACAGAGTTTGCAATTTAATAAATGTCTAGTGTGAGAAAACCCCATTGAGAACTACTGGTTACATATTTGTCTCTCGACAACATCCTAGTGATTTCTCTTGGTCGCAATGGGTAATGCTGCGGTGGAAATGTATTGGTCGTAATTAAATGTATGTATTAAATAGAGTTTGGATTTATGAATTTGGATTGGGAAAGTGTTTGCAATATAATTAATGTGCAACTCGAGAATTTTTACTTGGTAACTGGTGATCACACTTTTAGTTTTCCGATCACGCAATCAAGCGACTGGTGAAAATAATTTTCTCTTTTTCCTAGCGTCTAACTGGGTCTGCATCTTAATATTTTGAGTTGTGCAATAAATAAGTTATAGATTGGTCACTATTTGAATCAGCCAAAACAACTTATCAAGATTGGTATTAGCACTATAATAAGCAGCGTTTCTTGGCTGGCAAATTTTATGTCTCGTATTGTTGTTAATTTGGAAATAATTTCTTTATAATAATCATAATAAAAGTATTGATGATAAAAGCTTTCATAAGACTGAATGAACAACGATATTGGTTATAGTGTAACCAGATTGGTTGTAATTGTTCAGTATTATATATCATATCCCTGGGGTGATATTAATTACCAGCGATAATGATATCCTGCATACTATCTGTATATCCTACTAATGAACATGTTATTTATAAATGTATAATCAATTGTAAATTTTTTCAGCCTTCACAAGTGTTGGATAGATGTTGAGGAAGGTGATTGTCATTTGGATGAAATTTTTATTTACCTACTAATTGTGAAAAAACAAATTGTTTGTCGCACGGAACGTGTAGCCTGAATACTTGCTCCCCATGATCCGGACCAGTACAACAGTTCTAAATATTGAAAATATATCTCTATACTATTTAGGAGTAATAATTGTGCTTTTTTGTACTTTATTGTCGATTAATCCGAAATTCTGTCCGATAGTGAAAACTAGTGTCCAACCATGGATAACAAATATTCATTGGGCTTAACATTTGTAGGACCCTTGTCTAGCAGCCATTTTCCTAGCTTACCCATCATAAAATTATCTTTGTTCTGGCCGCCGCATCCATCGAAGAAGATATTGATAAGTTTGATATTTTGTGGTATGTCAAGATTGCAAAGGCAATCATAAACTACTGAGCAAATTTTATTGGGGCTTTTATTGTGCACCTTTCATTCCCAGTGATATATAAATACATTCAGAAGGATGTAATTCCATGTTTACAACAACACTCTTCATTAATAACAACTAAAACACACCGAAGCTTCTTTAAACAACATTAAAATATAAACTTAAACATACCATCATCGGCAGAGCACATGAACACAGACAGAACATTTTCTGTTAGCGGATGCGCGGTAGAAACCGCTAAGATGTGTCTGTTTTGAAACTCATTCATCAACATGTCTTATTTTGAATCTAACCATTAACTTCACCATTTAAAAAGAGCATGACTTTTTTCATACCAGACGAAACATTTTAGTTTGAAGCAATTTACTGGGTCTATAAAATATAATAAAATGCAAATATACTCTTTCAAAAATCTATGGGTAAGAGTTTTGCACAAATAAATTTTATTCATTAGTAAAACATGGTCTAAAAGTGCGATGGATGTACATGTTTATTATTAAAACACCGTTGTTGCTATTGCTTTATAAAAGATTTGTAGTTATTATTTGAATGATTTCAAGTAGGTAAATATATAATCTTCAAAGAGCGTATAATTTTTCAATGCCCTTGTTAGGTCACTGTCAGTGATAGGATGAACATTTACTAACAGGAACCACAGACAAACCAAACAAACAGGTAGGTTGGTAAAATACTGGTAAAATTTTAATATGTTCGTGGTAACTTCATTTTAAAATTTGATAACAGCGATGTTATGAAGACCTGATACAGAAAAACAACGAAATTCGTGTTACGCCTTGAACAACTATTACCTAACACATTATGGCGAAACCTGTACACAGAATATGTTGTTTCTCCAGAATTCATCTCCTCTTATAACATTAAAAACATTCAGAGGTCAAGTTCTGGATGTCCATACTGCAAAAAATACAGTAATCTCTTTGTGTTATATGTAGCAGTCCCTGGATTTGGTAGTAGTATTCATGAGTTTTCTTAACAGTAATTGTTTGACTTTCATTTGTCTCTAAAAATTTTTCCCCCTTGAAATATAGTATTATCTACATCCATTCTAGCAGCAGAAAATGGAGATTTTATTTCCACCATTCCTTGATCTTCCACGAGGCCATCAGGGGAAGCACATATATATATATGTATCCTATTTGTCAATGAATAACCCACACTAGTATATAGTTATTCCTTCTTTGGCTTCTAGCTGAGCCAAAGCAACTGACTCTGAGTTTCTTCCATGTTCCAGCGATGGGATATTTAGGACACGCTGAGAATAAAGCATAATATGAACTATGTTTTTGCAGCTTATTGTTGCCCGCATTCGACATACATTATCGAAGTAGAATGCTGTCAACATTTCCCGCCTCATCTCCAATCATCTTATTGTTGCCTGCATTCGACATACATTATCGAAGTAGAATGCTGTCAACATTTCCCGCCTCATCTCCAATCATCTTATTGTTGCCTGCATTCGACATACATTATCGAAGTAGAATGCTGTCAACATTTCCCGCCTCATCTCCAATCATCTTATTGTTGCCTGCATTCGACATACATTATCGAAGTAGAATGCTGTCAACATTTCCCGCCTCATCACCAATCATATTCCACTTCTTGCTTGGAGCACTGTCTGTCTTTCGATTTTTTTGCAAATTTGTGAGCGAATTGAGAAATGCATTTTTTTCTTCAGTGTTTTGGCCAGGACTAATTTCTGGCTGTTGACAATGTGGTCCATCATCTTTATCTTGATATTTGTTCGAAAGACATTTGAATACATTTACTTTCGGATTTTTTTTCTTTTCTCATGCAGTCTTGATGCTGACTGACTTGATAATGTTTTTCTACGCACACCTATTTTTTTCCTTGTGTCATTTGGGCACTCACCATTTAATATGGTTTTGTGTAGCACATAATTAGGTCTTTTGGAGTTACCTTCTACAACAGCAGCACCTCATCTAACTTGGTATGAGCTCTTAAAAGAAAAGTTTACAAGTTTGGGGCCAACATGTTTAGCAACAACTGCATTAAACTGCTCAACAGAGTTGCTGTCAGCATCCACTAAAAGACATCTGCTAAGTCTGCCAAGATACCTGACTATACGCCCTCTCTTTGGCATGCGTGGGCTGTGAGGACTACAGGTTCTCTCTTTAGCATGCTTTGTGCGGAATACAGACCCTCTATTTGGCATGCGTTGGCTGTGAGGACTACAGGGCCTCTGTTTGGTATTCATGGGCTGTGAGGACTATAAGCCCTTTTTTTGTTAGGCATGTGTGGGCTGTAGAAACTGCAGGACCTCTCTTTGGCATGCGTGGGTTGTTAGAACTACAGACCCTCTCTTTCGTGATAAGTAGCTATAATTTTCTCATTGCATTTAAAATGTCTACATTTCTTTTTGATAATTGTATATTTAAATTAATTTTCAGAATATTTCTTGGTGCTGTTTGTAAACAATTAACAGACGTAAACAATGCACCATATTACATCCCAGGATGACACATTTTGGAGGAAGTAACAAGAAAACTACAAGACACTGAAGTAATCATAAAAAAATCGTATGGCGTTTCGACGTTTGCAAGAGAATTCCATCCGGCGTAACAGCCCTTGTTTTGAACAAGAGGGTCTTCATTTGGAATATTGTGTGTACATTATTCTAATAAGTGCATGTTTAACCCATTGTAATTTGTTTTAATCCCATTTTTACATGCTCTCACAAATTATAATTTTGCTAGTACTGCATTTCGAATAACAGTCCTAGGAGGAAGCTGTAGAAGTAGCATGATGAAATTTGCAGGGACGTAGCTGATTAAACGAGGGAGTTTTGAAGATGGCAAGGAACACTTTTGACGTGAACTATTTTTTTTTTAACGGCTCCAAATATTTTGGACAACGTATGCTTTCCCATCTTTTCTGTTTGATATATATTTCTTGGCGCCATGCTAAGACATATAAACGTAAATATTGTTGCACCGAATTGGCCATTCAGTTAGCTAATCTAAAACAAATATTCAAGCATCTATGAAAATTATTGATGTCACCATACCAATATTTATCATGGAACTGCGAGTAAGGCACAAAACATAGAAAAAAATTCATAGCCCTTAAACCATCAACAATCGCTTAATATACGAAGGGGTGTTTCAGATAGGTATTGAGGTCCTCTACCGCCTTGCTTCGGCTTGACGGTACTACTTGGGACATCCTGTATATTTATACTGCAGTGTTGACTCACTTGCCATATCGTGAGCGATAATCGCATGTCGTTCGTTGTGAGAACAGTGCTGTATTCGTGGCACGTCTTGCGCGGTTGAGTGGGCGACTTCCGAAAGAGATTCTACTCACTCTACGGCTGGCAAATGTGCATGCGCCAATAGCGCGCTTCCCCTGCTGCCATTAACATCGACTTAGCGTGTACGGTGCTCGCTTTCGGATGGGCATGGGAGGCGGGGCTCAGTTTTTCCCCGCCGTAGTCGTTGTGAACTGGCGTGACGTCACGGCTTGTATCGACCGCCACGCCGTCATGTGAGTCGCCTCTGGAGTACTACAGCGAGTTGCTGTCACGAGGGAGGGCTGCAATGCCACGCCGCCATTCTCTACCCGCCACACACCCTTTCCAGCAACTGCTACGTCACTTGCAGTCAGCCTTTCAACTATCACTCACCATCACTCCGTCTATTTGAATGTAAAACTGCAGGAAGTGGTTCTTCCAGGAACACTTTGAGCAAATTCATCCGCTCTATAAATTCCAGGTTTGCTCCACCAACACAAGCGACTTCTCTGATTATATCACACAAGCTGTTACAACATTATACGGCGTTAAACATCGTTATAGAGACTGATGCAAGTAAACTTAATTAAAGCTGTTTTTAAGGTTTGAAGGGGGAAAATTCGACATCTTTATTTCCTTATATTTGTTAGTCCCTATGTTTGCATTATTGTGCGAAAGAGAGACTGTTCATGTGGCCGGCTTGTTGAAGGTGTTTTGTACGACTGATGCCTAAAAACGTGGGAGCACTAGGGGCGACCGATACATGCGCATCAATTCTCTTTTCACCTCTACGCGCAAAGCACTGAACTGGCGTGCAGTCTTGACGTCGATAACGTGCATCTATGAGACTTTAAGAGGAGACCTTACCATTTTATAAAAAAAAAAAAAAAAAAATTATGGTGGACTTCCTTATTCCTTTTTTTAATGTTTTGTACCGGAATCTTCATACCTAAAAATAACTGTAAAACACACGTTTGAGCCATTTTCACTATCATGGAAACATGCTTTAGAGAGAAATGGAGGAACTGATAAACACATACAGACACGTAACGTTGTTTAAATGATATTCGTAAGCAAACCCCACTCAGGTACGTTGAACGGGTTTTTAATTAAATGTTCTCTGCTGGAGCTCTTCACACCGTTCGGCGTCCTACTCAGGCGGCCACCTTAAAATACAACATTTGAAATTTAAAATACTAGCGTCAGATACAAATAAAATGTTTTTTTCTATACGCACTCATAAAATACCGCTTGTTTCAAATTAATGTTTACACTTTTGACCGTAAATAGCACAGAAAATATATTAAAGATTTAAGTTAAATTTAAACTAATAACCTTCAAAGTTATATATAAAGATAATCTTTAAACGTATAAATATACACCTTTAAATTGGCAATGTTATATCTTTGTATAAATATACACCATTAAATTGGCAATGTTATATCTTGGAATCAGTGAAGACACTCCACTCCAATGGGACTGCTTGTATTGGCATTGTAAGGATAACATTCATTGTTAGGTTGGCAGTATGTGTTCTCTTCCCCTTCTCCGCTTACATTCCTACACTGATACTTAAGTTACATTTCACTGGTCGCACTTATGTTGTAATGCTCCTTTTAATTTCTTCTTAAGTATGGCGTCGGTGTTATGATGTTATATTTTTATTTTCATAGTGTCTGTCTTCCGATGTGCCATTTTAACAATACGGCGAGTTCCTCTATTCACCAAGTCAATATCACTGTATACTATATTTTCCGAATATATTTAGGATAACTTACGATTGAGCATATTGACTTCAAAAGAGGATTCCTTACCAGGAATAAAGCGGAAATGTATTTGGGCATTTTTCGATTAAATAAGAATTATGGCCGCTACGTGCCACTGAAAATAGAATTTGAATTTACATTTCATGAAATATTTCCGGAACCATTTGAGATGATGCAACATAATGTGTAACTGTGTTAGAGTACACAGAGATCTTCAACCTGTTGTGAGTGTGGTGATAATATCATCCCTACTTTGATACGTACTTCAGGTAGGTGCTTTGGTCGTTACTTTGAGATGATGCAATATAATGTGTAACTGTGTTAGAGTACACAGAGATCTTCAACCTGTTGTGAGTGTGGTGATAATATCATCCCTACTTTGCTACGTATGTCAGGTACGTGCTTTGGTCGTTACTTTGAGATGATGCAATATAATGTGTAACTGTGTTAGAGTACACAGAGATCTTCAACCTGTTGTGAGTGTGGTGATAATATCATCCCTACTTTGCTACGTACTTCAGGTAGGTGCTTTGGTCGTTACTTTCGAAACACTGATATAAAATGCACGTTTGTTTACGATATATTAATGAGAATGCGAAAAGAAACAAGAAAGATAGTCTTGTCGGCACACTTTAAGGCTAAACGTTTTCGCGATAGCAGCATTTGTATTATTGAAAATGTGCATAATATTGTCTAATGGCCTGTTGCACCATTGTGTCTCATCTCTCAATCCGAGATCATGTCCGAACTTGATCTAATATCGACACAGAAAACTTTTGCAAACATACGAATTCATAGCATGACCGAAATAAATCTAAAAGTACTGTTAAATATATAAAGTGAGTAATAAATGATGTGAGTAATATTTTTAATCGTTTAACAACAGAATTGGTCGATTTTTACTGTTGTAAAATGTTAATTGAGACTTTTTACAATGCCTTAATACCCAGTAAATTTATTTAATTAAATATGTATTCATGTGTTTTAAAGAGGGGACGAAATTAATACTTTTCCCATTGAGAAAACAAAACAAATAACTGGAAATCCATTCATGAAATAAAAATAATCCCAAATTTCCGCACGAGCTTAATCTCACGTTGAATTTTACTTATAACAGATAAATATCGCAACATCTAGTTCTATGTACACTACCTCCTTCCCTAATATTGGTATTAAAAGCAGCAAAAAATGTTTTTGAAAAGTGTTTCCAATCAAACAAACAACTGAAACGGAAATTTTGCAGTGCATTCAACTAAATTATACAGTAAAAAATCCAAATTTTAAGAGATAGTGTCCATAAAAATTTATTAATTGCATTCGAACTTCAAAATAAATAGTTGTATTTTGACGTCACAAAATGAGAGCCAATAGCAAACAGCGTTTTATCTCAATCCTAATTCCGAACCGAGATTAGGAGATCTACGATCGGAACTCAGCCGTTCACGTTGGTGCAACACTCGCGAATTGGAGCTTGGGTCCAACTACAGTCCCTCAATACTGCTGATTTGGTAAATACCAATTAATTTACGTGTTCATTAATGAACGATCCAGTTATAAGTTTTGTCACATATAAACCTATGCTTTGTTTTATGAAATTTTGTTTTACATAATTAATAATTGCAACTAATAACCCGACAGAGTGCTATGCTAACGTGGACCTTACGAGCACTAGCCGAGAGTCATTTAGATTAATTAATTTTAGTATGGTCATGTATGTTATATGTCACAAAATTATAGTGTAAATTTGATTTGCTTTACGATAAAAAATCGTGCCCATACTACTCTTATAATACACCTTGTTCATATATATATATATATATATATATATATATATATATATATATATATATATATATATATATATATATATCTGTGTGTGTGTGTGTGTGTGCGCGCACGCGCGCGCGCCTGTGTGTCCACCTGATTCCTTTCCTATGCTGAATTTTTTCTGTTCAACTGTGGGACCACTATAACGTTGAACGATCACGTTGATTTTTACCCTTCTCACTGTAGTCGCTGCAATCATGTTATAGAAGGAGATAATATTGCCTAACTTATCTGTTAGGTAGACCGAGAGGAACGTTTGTTGTCGTGCTGATTCTTGTACGATACGCGACGTGGTACTCATAATGGAGTCGAGTAATGCGAAGGTCAGATACATTGTTGTAAGTTATGGCGTAATGTTGATTTACAACGGCAGCACGTCAGAGATATGCAGCAAAGTTTTTGCATTCTCGTTCGCATTTATTGCAGCGCAGTATTTCATGATTTCAGGCTGTATACTAAGTATTTATTACAATCTGTATTATTATGGAGGTAATATGTTTTAGATTAACCATGTCCTCAGTGTTAAACCACAGCCCTTAAATTCTGTGATAACTTATCAACACACATTCTCTGTAACAAGGTATGTAAAAGCTTGCTTGTACCATTTAGAAATAATATACAATAGAAAGGCCATGAGATAGGGGAATGTCTGACCAGTTTATTATGTCAATTCTTGGGATGGTTCAGAGGAGCGCTAGTGTTATCGACTGGAAGTCAGCAGGCAGCAGACGACGCTGCAGTCAAAATACCTCGTCACCCGTGCGGTGTTGCCAGTTCCACAGCCGGCAATAAAATGTCAACACTCTTGCCTCTGCTCACCCACGTGTTCGTTCACGTTCTACTAAAGGAGAGTCTGTCACACGCGTGTTTTCAGCTTTCTTTTCAACTGTGAATACCTAACTCTTGGTTGCCTAGTGGCAACCATGGCATGTGTTTCGTAGAATTCTGTATTTGCTTAAATTTGCATGACATCAAATACTAGAGCCTATTTGGTTTTATTTATCTCTACGAAAATGAGTTAAAAGTATGTACCGGACATGATTTTCCATTCTAATTTATCATTTTACTATATTTTAAGTGTTCATGATGAAATACGTATACTGCTAGCACTTACAATTACAAATTTGGTATAAATCCTGAATTATATCAGACATCATAGCAGTGTTTTCATTCCGTTCATATGTGAAAGGAATTCGACAGGTAATAATCGTTCACTAGTCGAGACATATATGTAAGATGCACGAAGTTCTACAATGTGACTGAGTGCTTACAGTTTGGGGTTGTGGTCTACTACATAGGTGACTGTTGGTACAAATAATCCTTACAATAAATTTGCCTATTCTAGTGTCATTAAGGTTGTGTCAGAACCTAGTAATGCACTTATGTGTATAAGCATATTCTACTCGACTCTATACGTGATAATTGCGACAATCATACTTATTTGCAATTTGAAGGCAAACAAACACTGAATCTGTGATGGAATGTAGGCGCATAGATTAAAAATTATCACCTCATTAGATAGTGTACCCGATAAGTGCATGACAATCAAAGTTTGAAGGGAACCCACAATGAAAGTGTTAGTATTAAATATTAACTCCCCATTAGATAGTGTACCCGATAAGGGCATGACAATCAAAGTTTGAAGCGAACACACAATGAAAGTGTTAGTATTAATTATTATCTCCCCATTAGATAGTGTACCCAATAAGTGCATGACAATCAAAGATTTAAGGGAACCCACAATGAAAGTGTTAATATTAAATATTATCTCCCCATTAGATAGTGTACCCGATAAGTGCATGACAATAAAAGTTTGAAGGGAACCCACAATGAAAGTGTTAGTTTTAAATATTATTTCCCCATTAGATAGTGTACAAGATAAGTGCATGACAATCAAAGTTTGAAGGGAACCCACAATGCATGAGTTAGTATTAAATATTATCTCCCCATTAGATAGTGTACCCGATAAGTGCATGACAATAAAAGTTTGAAGGGAACCCACAATGAAAGTGTTAGTATTAAATATTAACTCCCCATTAGATAGTGTACCCGATAAGGGCATGACAATCAAAGTTTGAAGCGAACACACAATGAAAGTGTTAGTATTAATTATTATCTCCCCATTAGATAGTGTACCCAATAAGTGCATGACAATCAAAGATTTAAGGGAACCCACAATGAAAGTGTTAATATTAAATATTATCTCCCCATTAGATAGTGTACCCGATAAGTGCATGACAATAAAAGTTTGAAGGGAACCCACAATGAAAGTGTTAGTTTTAAATATTATTTCCCCATTAGATAGTGTACAAGATAAGTGCATGACAATCAAAGTTTGAAGGGAACCCACAATGCATGAGTTAGTATTAAATATTATCTCCCCATTAGATAGTGTACCCGATAAGTGCATGACAATAAAAGTTTGAAGGGAACCCACAATGAAAGTGCTAGTATTAAATATTATCTCCCCATTAGATAGTGTACCCGATAAGTGCATGACAATCAAAGTTTAAAGGGAACCCACAGTGAAAGTGTTAGTATTAAATATTATCTCCCCATTAGAAGTTTACCCGATAAGTGCAAGAAAATCAAAAATTTGAAGGGAACCCAGAATGAAAGTGTTAGTATTAAATATTATCTCCCCATTAGATAGTGTACCGATAAGTGCGTGACAATAAAAGTTTGAAGGGAACCCACAGTGAAAGTGTTTGTATTAAATATTATCTCCCCATTAGATAGTGTACCCGATAAGTGCATGACAATCAAAGTTTGAAGGGAACCCACAGTGAAAGTGTTAGTATTAAATATTATCTCCCCATTAGAAGTGTACCCGATAAGTGCATGAAAATCAAAAATTTGAAGGGAACCCAGAATGAAAGTGTTAGTATTAAATATGATCTCCCCATTAGATAATGTACCCGATAAGACCATGACAATCAAAGTTTGAAGGAACCCACAGTGAAAGTGTTAGTATTAAATATTATCTCCCCATTAGATTGTGTACCCGATAAGTGCATGACAATCAAAGTTTGAAGAGAACCCACAATGAAAGTGTTAGTATTAAATATTTTATCCCTATTAGATAGTGTACCCGATAAGTGCATGACAATAAAAGTTTGAAGGAACCCACAATGAAAGTGTTAGTATTAAATATGATCTCCCCATTAGATAGTGTACCCGATAAGTGCATGACAATCAAAGTTTTAAGGGAACCCACAATGAAAGTGTTAATATTAAATATTATCTCCCCTTAGATAGTGTACCCGATAAGTGCATGACAATCAAAGTTTGAAGGGAACCCACAATAAAAGTGTTAGTATTAAATATTATCTCCCCATTAGATAGAGTACCCGATAAGTGCATGACAATAAAAGTATGAAGCGAACCCACAATGAAAGTGTAAGAATTAAATATTATATCCCCATTAGATAATGTACCCGATAAGTGCATGACAATAAAAGTTTGAAGCGAACCCACAATGAAAGTGTTAGTATTAAATATTATCTCCCCATTAGATAGTGTACCCGATAAGTGCATGACAATAAAAGTTTGAAGGGAACCCACAATGAAAGTGTTAGTTTTAAATATTATCTCCACATTAGATAGTGTACCCGATAAGTGCATGACAATCAAAGTTTGAAGGGAACCCACAATGCATGAGTTAGTATTAAATATTATCTCCCCATTAGATAATGTACCCGATAAGTGCATGACAATAAAAGTTTGAAGGGAACCCACAATAAAGTGTTAGTATTAAATATTATCTCCCCATTAGATAGTGTACCCGATAAGTGCATGACAATCAAAGTTTGAAGGGAACGCACAGTGAAAGTGTTGGTATTAAATATTATCTCCCCATTAGATAGTGTACCCGATAAGTGCATGACAATCAAAGTTTGAAGGGAACTCACAGTGAAAGTGTTAGTATTAAATATTATCTCCAAATTAGATAGTGTACCCGATAAGTGCATGACAATCAAAGTTTGAAGGGAACCCACAATGAAAGTGTTAGTATTAAATATTATCTCCCCATTAGATAGTGTACCCGATAAGTGCATAACAATAAAAGTTTGAAGCGAACCCACAATGAAAGTGTTAGTATTAAATATTATCTCCCCATTAGATAGTGTACCCGATAAGTGCATGACAATAAAAGTTTGAAGGGAACCCACAATGAAAATGTTAGTTTTAAATATTATCTCCCCATTAGATAGTGTACCCGATAAGTGCATGACAATCAAAGTTTGAAGGGAACTCACAGTGAAAGTGTTAGTATTAAATATTATCTCCAAATTAGATAGTGTACCCGATAAGTGCATGACAATCAAAGTTTGAAGGGAACCCACAATGAAAGTGTTAGTATTAAATATTATCTCCCCATTAGATAGTGTACCCGATAAGTGCATAACAATAAAAGTTTGAAGCGAACCCACAATGAAAGTGTTAGTATTAAATATTATCTCCCCATTAGATAGTGTACCCGATAAGTGCATGACAATAAAAGTTTGAAGCGAACCCACAATGAAAGAGTTAGTATTAAATATTATCTCCCCATTAGATAGTGTACCCGATAAGTGCATGACAATCAAAGTTTGAAGGGAACCCACAATGAAAGAGTTAGTATTAAATATTATCTCCCCATTAGATAGTGTACCCGATAAGTGTATGACAATAAAAGTTTGAAGCGAACCCACAATGAAAGAGTTAGTATTAAATATTATCTCCCCATTAGATAGTGTACCCGATATGTGCATGACAATCAAAGTTTGAAGGGAACCCACAATGAAAATGTTAGTTTTAAATATGATCTCCCCATTAGATAATGTACCCGATAAGTGCATGACAATCAAAGTTTGAAGGGAACCCACAATGCATGAGTTAGTATTAAATATTATCTCCCCATTAGATAGTGTACCCGATAAGTGCATGACAATAAAAGTTTGAAGGGAACCCACAATGAAAGTGTTAGTATTAAATATTATCTCCACATTAGATAGTGTACCCGATAAGTGCATGACTATCAAAGTTTTAAGGGAACCCACAATGAAAGTGTTAATATTAAATATTATCTCCCCATTAGATAGTGTACCCGATAAGTGCATGACAATCAAAGTTTGAAGGGAACCCACAATGAAAGAGTTAGTATTAAATATTATCTCCCCATTAGATAGTGTACCCGATAAGTGTATGACAATAAAAGTTTGAAGCGAACCCACAATGAAAGTGTTAGTATTAAATATTATCTCCCCATTAGATATTGTACCCGATAAGTGCATGACAATCAAAGTTTGAAGGGAACTCACAGTGAAAGTGTTAGTATTAAATATTATCTCCAAATTAGATAGTGTACCCGATAAGTGCATGACAATCAAAGTTTGAAGGGAACCCACAGTGAAAGTGTTTGTATTAAATATTATCTCTCCATTAGATAGTGTACCCGATAAGTGCATGACAATCAAAGTTTGAAGGGAACCCACAGTGAAAGTGTTAGTATTAAATAATATCTTCGCATTAGAAGTGTACCCGATAAGTGCATGAAAATCAAAAATTTGAAGGGAACCCAGAATGAAAGTGTTAGTATTAAATATGATCTCCCCATTAGATAGTGTACGCGATAAGTACATGACAATCAAAGTTTGAAGGGAACCCACAGAGAAAGTGTTATTATTAAATATTATCTCCCCATTAGATAGTGTACCCGATAAGTGCATGACAATCAAAGTTTGAAGGGAACCCACAATTAAAGTGATAGTATTAAATATTATCTCCCCATTAGATAGTGTACCCGATAAGTGCATGACAATCAAAGTTTGAAGGGAACCCACAGTGAAAGTGTTAGTATTAAATATTATCTCCCCATTAGATAGTGTACCCGATAAGTGCATGACAATCAAAGTTTGAAGGGAACCCACAATGAAAGTGTTAGTATTAAATGTTATCTCCCCATTAGATAGTGTACCCGATAATTGCATGACAATCAAAGTTTGAAGGGAACCCAGAATGAAAGTGTTAGTATTAAATATGATCTCCCCATTAGATAATGTACCCGATAAGTGCATGACAATTAAAGTTTGAAGGAACCCACAGTGAAAGTGTTAGTATTAAATATTATCTCCCCATTAGATAGTGTACCCGATAAGTGCATGACAATCAAAGTTTGAAGGCAACCCACAATGAAAGTGTTAGTTTTAAATATAATCTCCCCATTAGATAGTGTACCCGATATGTGCATGACAATCAAAGTTTGAAGGGAACCCACAGTGAAAGTGTTAGTATTAAATATGATCTCCCCATTAGATAATGTACCCGATAAGTGCATGACAATCAAAGTTTGAAGGGAACCCACAGTGAATGTGTTAGTATTAAATATTATCTCCCCATTAGATAGTGTACCCGATAAGTGCATGACAATCAAATTTTGAAGGGAACCCACAATGAATGTGTTAGTATTAAATTTTATCTCCCCATTAGATAGTGTAACCGATAAGTGCATGACAATCAAAAATTTGAAGGGAACCCACAATGAAAGTTTTAGTATTAAATATTATCTCCCCATTAGATAGTGTACCAGATAAGTGCATGACAATCAAAGTTTGAAGGGAACCCACAGTGAATGTGTTAGTATTAAATATTATCTCCCCATTAGATAGTGTACCCGATAAGTGCATGACAATCAAAGTTTGAAGGGAACCCACAGTGAATGTGTTAGTATTAAATATTATCTCCCTATTAGATAGTGTACCCGATAAGTGCATGACAATCAAAAATTTGAAGGGAACCCACAATGAAAGTGTTAGTATTAATTAGTCATATATATTTTTTTTTTCAAGAAAGAATGAATAAACACATTAAACGCAGTTATCTAAAATGTATTAGGCAAAAATAAAGGTAAATTTTATATTAACATTAATAATGGTATGAATAAAAATAAATTTTCACACTTTGATATAACTTATACTCTCGTCCATGCCTTGCTTGTAAAAAATTGGTAATGTTCTCACTGCCCTACATGTTAATTATAAATTCATTTCCATGCCCAGTTTTTACAAATCACGAAGAAAACATGTCATGTTTATCCCAACTCTTCTAGATTATTAAAGATTAAAGAGTATATATAGTTACTAACTTTTCTCAGTCACTCTTTCCGGAATTTAGTATCCCCATAGCACTCTTTAGAAAAAGGAACATTAGGAATAACTATTATTTTGCTCATATAAATCGCTTTTCAAAATGGTAGCTATAGGCTGTAAGGGCGCGAAACGTATTAATATATGGAACATGATATCACTATCGGCTCTAATTACGTATGGAAAACCAGCTACTATATTCACATATATGTACAAAGGACATTTACGCCACTCATAAAAATATTAGCAAATTATTTAATCAGGGACCTAGCCAGGAATTTACGGTTTTTGGGGGAGGGGAAGATTTCTTATTTATGTTTTTGGTCGAAATACGAATGCTGTAATATTTTGAATTAATAGTTAATATAATATTTATAATGTATGGGCTAATATACAGATATGGAACCACAAGATGCTACAAACATCCTTCATGTTTAAGGGGGATCTTCATTTCTAATACGTATCTTTAATGAGCATAATGATCAATGTTGTGCATTCCGTAAAATAACAAGCTTTTACGGTTGGAGGGCTAAAAGACGGCCAAACTCTCACAATATTTAACTTAAGGCTTTTATATGTGCCTGTTCACATTACTCACGCTAAGCAGCTCAAATGATTTATTTAACAAACTAATCGATATGGTTAGCAAACAACCACAGCTAATCGATTGCACTGTGTAGTTTCTTACG
The DNA here is from genome assembly GCA_029891345.1 of Dryococelus australis. Lineage (NCBI taxonomy): Eukaryota > Metazoa > Arthropoda > Insecta > Phasmatodea > Phasmatidae > Dryococelus > Dryococelus australis. The sequence goes on from CM056996.1 coordinate 258,414,263, forward strand.
TATTATTGCTTTTATACAAAGTGATTCTGGAAATAAACGATTCTTAACAATAACATGAGCTATAAACAGCAATAATATATAACATAAAAATTTTATTTTACGAGAGAGATTTGATCTCTAAAATCTAACATTATTTAGTGCAGACCCATGCGCCAACACATTAAGTTACACCCACAGCCTACATGAAGTCCGTGTGATAATGTATGTACATTACTTAAGTCCACAGTTATCGCGTGTTTTATGAAGTTGTGGTTTATGTTTATTGTTTTATTAAGACCACGTGAGTACTTTGCATCATTTCCCGATACTTATGGGTACATTAAATTTAATTTTGTACATTCATACGTTTTACAGAAACCGTAATATTTTCTGAACGGACATATATGTCTTGAGGTAATCACTCGTGTGTCTGCAATGTTGTCTGTCTCAGCATCGTGGCTATAGCAGACATTCAGATCCCATTATCTGCTGTTGTGGAGTTTGGTCTGGTAGCTACAGAGATGGCGTATAAGTAAGAGAGAGAGAGAGAGAGAGAGAGAGAGAGAGAGAGAGAGAGAGAGAGAGAGAGAGAGAGAGAGAGAGAGTGTGCAGATGTCACAGTGGTAACACTGCCAACTTCCACACACAGCCGGTATGAAAATGGACTAGCGCTACGTGGTGTTCAATCGATGAACTACAGATTCCTCCCTTCTGGAGTGCTCAGAAACGTTAACCTGGGGAAGTCCACTCTAGGTATATGCTTTCTCAATGTTTGTAGCTATCTATGGACAACGTCTTATTGTTATGCTACACTGTAGGTTGGTTTAAATAACCGTCACACTTTATTACGCACATATTTGAACATACAAATGCTGATATTGCGAAAACGGTTAGCTTTAGCGAGTACCGACAGAACGACCTTTTTTCTTGCTTTTCACTAATGTGCCGTATGCAAACGTGCATTACATTTCAGTGTTTCGAAAGCAAAAGCAAAGAAAAAGGCTATGAACTCCAAGTACGTAGAGAATGGGGGATTATATTACTACCACACCAGGATAAAGGTATCGCTTTTCCTTTACACTGTTGGAAATTCAGTTGTCTGATCTCAAATGGTTTCGGGAATATTTGACTGAATGTAAATTCAAATTAGATTATCAGTGACGCTTAGCGACCACATTTCTTATCTTATCAAAAAATGCCGAAATATGTTTTAGCTTTATTCTTCGTAAGAAATCACCTCGCGAAAGAAATTAACATTTTTAGTTCTAACTGATCCTATATATATATATATATATATATATATATACTAATATAGGCCTATACATATACGTTTATATATGTATATATACGTGTACGAATATATTTACGTGTATGTTTAAATTGATATATATATACACACACACACACAAGATATTTGAGAACTACATGTCGAACTTCAAACCGAACCGCAGCATCTATGGGCGAATAGAAACAAGAAACTATTGTCACAAAATGTTCGGAAAGGCCATTTAATTTGTTTAAATTGTAACTGAATTTCGGCAAACGACGCCTGGTGCCACAGCCGTGTGTACATGCGTGCAGAAAACTCAGTGGCACGACATGCAGCCAGCGCCTATACATTGACGTGATCAAGCTCACACGCCATTGCGATGACACCTGTGTATGTGACAGCGGCAAACCATACGACTGACAGGTAGCATGCAGAACTGCCGTGGGTCAGTTCGCCTTCATGTCATGCAACTTGTGTGCATGCTGGTAAATACAGCTGCGGACAGCAGGCGTCGTTTGCCCAAATTTTACTTCAATTTAAACAAACTAAATGGCCTTTCCGAACATTTTGTGACAATAGTTTCTAGTTTCTATTCGCCCACAGATGCTGTGGTTAAATATTCCACAGGTAGTTTCCAAACACATTGTATATACATGGGTGTTAAATATTCCACAGGTAGTTTCCAAACAGATTGTATATACATGGGTGTTAAATTTTCCACAGGTAGTTTCCAAACACATTGTATATACATGGGTGTTAAATTTTCCACAGGTAGTTTCCAAACACATTGTATAAACATGGGTGTTAAATAAATGACATTAATGTAATTTCGTAACATTTTTCATTTCACTGTCTGATTCTTGTCGATTCTTTCACAGATAGGGTCTTTTTTTCTAATTTAGTAATTTGCTAACATTTCTATATTCTTTAATAAATTTAATCTACTTTTATACTATTTTCATTTTATTTTAAAAGGCCCATTCTTTTTACATATACATTCACACTCATTGTTTAGTCATTCGACCCTTCAATAACAGCACGCAGACTATTTCAGCAGCCATTTGGTTAGTTATCCAGTGGGAGAACTTTGTCATGCACGATTCACTTACTCTGTCTTTTCAAATTAACTTGTTATTGAATGCTTTTATTTCACATCTTCACTAGGGAGAATTCAAGGGTTGTCATGAGATGGAGTTCTAACAAATTAAATTAAATTATAGAATAGAATTACCCAATTTTATCACAATCTACATAAAAATCAACAGCTTTGAATGTCACACCAAAAAAGTCTAACCCCAACTGTTAAATGCAATCACAATGAAAATGAACTAATACAAGATAAGAGTTCGTGATAATATTTATAAGGAATTTATTTTTATTAGCAAAAATTTCAGATATCTCCCATTGAACAGGAATGAAATATATCAGATTTTCATTAAAGTCTTACTACCTGCTCTCCGTCATAGTGACTCCGCTATGTGCACCCCGAGTGATGCTCTGAGTTCACAAACTGAACTTCCGCGCCACAGACATTCCTGTCGTCAAGTGAGGTCCTCGCGCATACACTCAGTTGTCGCTGTGACACTCGGCACATGAGCAATAAAGCCACCAGTCTTGAATTCCGTTTCACTCAATACATTCGGCTCATGTATCTTACGTCCACCTATACACTAAATATGAACTAGCGGTCACAATACAATACAATACAGAGGCGAGAATGCCGCTACTTGTAGCTTCAACAAAACTATCTCCATATGGTTTCACACCTTCCTCGCTGAGATAACATTGTCGAGGCGTTTCTCGGGACGGAAATGCATTCTTCTTATTACCGGTCACGGGATTGCGTCGTTTATTTGTTATGACGTGGAAACTTGTAGTCGAAGTTCCTTGTCACCCTGAATGAAGAGCGCATACCACCCTCAATTCAGTTTTCCAAGGTTCTCCTGAGACTTCGAGTGAGTGCCGGAATGGCTGTTTACTTCAAGTCGTGGCGGACCCCACTCTCCCTGTCATCATTATACGTGGTGCTGGTGCTGTCTCTAATAACTCCGCTGTCTTATTACCCATCTAACTGCTTTCAATTCCTTTAAATCAGTTACACTTTATGGACTCGCAATGGCGTTGGCCTTTAACAGTCATGTCTTAAATAGTCTGCTTGCGGTTCTTACTAGATGATCTTAGATTTGAAGCAGCAGTGGGAAAACGGAATTACACATAGAAAACCACACATATCACTGTGGTTTACACCAAACTTGCATCTCGCAAGGTGTCTGCAACTGAACCAGTGTGGAACTTGTTACTAACTGCTGGCTCTGCCTTGTCATGGAGTTCAAATATCTCATAGCCATGTATAAATAATAGCGCCGTCTCTTGTATGCATAGTGCTGAGAGGTACGGGCGCCTGATTACATTTGGCTCTTGTGAGGCTGAAGCGAGGTATATATGGAGCAACGACATCGTCCTGCACGGCTATCAAGTGTCAAAGTCAGGGGTGACCCCACAGAAAATCGAACGCTCTGGCCGGAACACTAATCAAGGCGTCCTTTTGTAATTGTGCAGCTTTGCATCCACATGTAGCTTACATTAGCAGCCACAGCGCTTCCAGCTATTCTTACTTTTCCCCTCGATGTGGATGAGACAACGGTTTTTATACTTACTTCAAAGTGTTCCAACGTTCTGCACCAGCCTGACTTTGCGAAGTAGCCTAGGATGCGACAGAACGTGACCACCGAATATTCTTCCTGATGCTGCAACCAGCATGTGATTTCTGAAAGTTCTCGCCATGTCATTAATCAAAAACAATAAAACTACTGTCGTATGACTGAATTTGACTGCTCTGCTTTTACAGGACTTTCAAAAATACCAGTAACGACTATATTATTTGTCAGATGGTATGTGGTAGCAGCTCTAGTTTGAGCTTCCATAGTTTCTGTAATCATAACGCTGCAACATTTTTTATTTTAATAGCCGTTTTAAGAAGTAATTTGACTTCAATGTCAATTAAAACTTAAATAATATATAGTGAGGTTAATAAAAGTTACATTTTTGTTGCTAGTGTATAATATACTATTTGTAAATATGTAATTTTAAATGTACGTCTCAGGAAGGTTATTTGCAGTTTCGAGTAATTTTTATAGTGTATTTGTAGTATCATCACCCTTTTTCAATCAAATGTTTGAAAACTAGCCTTATGTATGATGTTTTATGTTATTTCATAAACACATCATCAATAATTTTTAATTAATTACATTATTACGTACATATATAATTTGTAATTTATAGAAACACAGATAATGTGTGTGTGGCAATGCCGAGTAAGAACTAGTTCTTATGCTAACTATTGAAGTGAGCGGGCACGAATGCAGTGCGTTGATGCTGTGGTGTAATTCAAATGGGATAGAAGAACAGCGCGAAGGACTTCAGAAAAATTGAACGTAGCCATGAATGTACTATATCTCTTATTTAGCTCTAACTGGGGACATGTTCGGTCACTGCATCTTGTGAAATGTATAAACCATTTCTGTTTCCGAATCGTGTTTGGTAAATTCGACAATATTCACAAATAAGTAATTCAGAAGCAGAGCTATTGTACCTTCCGAAACAAGGTGAGCTAATAATTTAAGAATTTATGTATATAACTTGGTGGCTAATGCTCGGCATTGTTAAATCATGACCAGTCTGTACCTTTGTGAATTTGCAATTGGGACAGGAACTTCCCTCAGTGAATGTTTTTATTTGTACACACTTGAATGGACGATCCTCTAGGAAGGAAGCGGACACGAGGACTGGAGACGAGCTTCAGCGAGTAGGAGCGGAAACGCAAGTAACAATGTTACCTAAGGAAATCCCCCCCCCCCCCCCCCCCCCCCATGGCCCTTTTTCTGCCCACATCCACGCAGTTCCTTTAATCTTTGGAGAGCGAGTGGAGCGATGTGCACCAGCGCTCTCAAAGGAAATGCCAGTTCCATCTCAGACTTGAAGATTCTGGCGGCCATCCTTGTTCCGTCCAATGAAAGGCAAGACCGTCTTATTTATTTGGTAAGCACATCAGGGGTATTAATTTAGCCAGAATAGTAGCGGAAAAATTTAGAACCGGAGTAAACGAACCGGAAGTTTAAAGTCTTCCCCACAGGAATATTTCATTACGTTTCTCCTTTAGCAACAGCTTGTATAAGAGCTGCGATAAATAAATATGCAAGATATTTATGCCATACTTGAATGTACCAGCTTTTAAAAGCAATGATTGTATCGCCAAATATATTTAACAATTTGAAGCGATTTTGTTAATATTTCTTTGACTCGTTTCATTTGAACAGCTCAGTGATGGAAATATTTCGAAAACATCCATCTTGCAGCTACAGAATGTTTTTCGAGGCATGCGCTACTAAGATCTTAACTGACGAAATTGCTTTGAGATCACATTGACTTTTTAGGTTCTACGTCTCAAGAGCCGGCCTCTGCTGAGCGGAAGTTGAAGGCGATGAAATACGTTTTCGTTAAACCGCCGTTTCTGCTGCTGTGACATTTGCTTGTATAACTGTTGTTCCAGCGACAACATTCGGCTTTCATGTCATGTTAGCGTCGACCTAGCCACGTGATTTACTTAATTCTCTGTGGCGACAACTCTCATCGATACGATTGGTACTGGGCAAAATTAACCGTAGTTTAAACAAGCAGTTATCCGCATTACTAATAAGCCTACTTTCCTTTACATAGATGCTAATGATTCTGATGAAGTTTTAGAAAGGTTTGATGTTGATAACGACATGATTAGAAATGCTACCAGAAACCAATGCAATACTGGTGAAACTATTACAAATACACACGGCGTTATCTAAGACTCGAACAAAGAACGTCTCGTACAGTCAGGTTGGATTCGGAGCATCAACTTCAGTAGTAACCAGTCTAAAGTTTAGGTGGATAGGTTTAGCAAATTCTAATATCTACATGCACACCAACTAGAAAACAAGCGAGTGGGTCCTTAAATCATGTTCTTTAACATGGTCTACAGTGATACCACTTGTGTGCCGAATTAAGAGTAAATAGATAGACTGGTTCCCAAATATGGCACAACTAGAATATAAATGGGAAGACGGGCATAATGTAATTTAAATGGGGTCAAAACCGGCACCCGGCCGCTATATTGTGACGTCACCCAACTGCTATCTTGGATCAATGAAATATTGACCTTGGCCCTTGAACTTGACCATGACCTTGTCCCCGTGATTTTGGATAACCTTGGACCCAAAAAAAATACAAAATTTTTTTTAAAAAAATATTAAAAAATTTTTGACATTTTTTTTAAATTATAAAAAAACTTATTTAAATATATACATGTAGGAGGTCCAAAGTTCGATGACAGGTGGATCGACTTAGCTCCCGACAAGACCGACTCTCACCAGATCGGCCTGTGTCCATCTTGTCAGCTATTTTAGATTACGATGACCTTGACCTTGACCCGTGATATTGACCATGACCTCATTTACGTGACCTTGGAGGATCTTATAAAATCTTCGAACAAATTTGAAAATTTGAAAAAAATTCTAAATCTAGAGAAAAATTACATGAATGATTTTGACTACCATATTGAGTGCCAGTGACCTTGACTCCAATTACCTTGAAAACTATAACAAAAAAATTAAATTAATTAATAAAATTCGGAAAGAATGTTACATTACTGACTACGAACTCCATGTTGGATGTAGGTCACCTTGACCTTCAACCCATTGATCTTTAACTTTGAACCAAAATCATTCCAAAAACTGTAAAATATTTCAAAGATTTTAACCCATTGAAGTAATTTTAAATTCATGAAAAGTATTTAAAAAATAAATGAAACATTATTATTAAAAAATTAGTTTACAAAAAACTTACATTTCCGGAGGTTTCCTCTGTACCACATTCAGTAGATGACCCACTTGTAATCAATCATATTATATTACCATTCCTCACCCCTACCAATGTTTCTCATTGGTTCATTAGTCGTCAGGCCTTCATCCTCCTAACCGGTTATCGTACCATTTTATGCGGCATTTTTTTTTCGTTTGTCATTTGTTTTCATTTTCAACACCTACGTGGCGCTAGTGCATTTAACCACGCTGGCGGCTATTTTTGTAAATTTTTTAATGGTATAGAGGGTTTTGTCGGTACCCTTCATATTGGATTATATTACTTTCGAAACATAGAGGGCGTTAATTTCTTTTTTTTTGCCCCCAGGTAAGCCGTTGCCACCCACCCAATCTATCGGTTCAGCCGCCAGTCAGTTTAGCAGTCGACACTCGTATTTTTTTTTATAGAAATAGGAACATCTGTAATCTTCATCCTATTAAAAAATAATATTTTCTAATTAACTGTATACCTACATGCATTGTGCGGGACTTTGACCACCTACATAATTTATTAAATTTTCTTAGAAATTTAAAGTTGTTCAATTAAAACATTTCCAAATTCATAATTGCTTTTTTAAATTATGACATTAGGTACTGTACAATGATACTTTATACGATACTTATAATTGAATTCTATTTATTGTGCTTTTGAATTTTAGTTATAATGTGGCAAATTAGGTAAACACGAAATAAAACACAACTTTTTTCAGAGGCATTTGTAACTCAATTAATTTTATAGTCTCTCATGCCTTCAAAAAAAATCACAACATTCTTCTATATATGGGCCTATGCGTTTCGATATATGCATCGTGGTTGTAGGCAATATTCTTGTAAGCAACTCGCTTTTCACACACGTGTTTTCACATTTATTACACCGACACAATGCACAGGGTGAGTATTGTAGGTAACTGCACTTTTGAGGACATGTAGTGAAGTTACAATATACCTGTTTGCAGTAAACCTGGTATTGCGGTACTGATGAGAAATGCATTTCACATTTATAGGTCTTTGCATGTATAAGAAAATGATCGCTATTGTTAAACTGCTTACCGCACCTGTCTCACAAATATCATAGCATAATGACAACTTTCATGGCGCTGTACACCATAGCCGAAAGCAAATGTGTCATACGTGATCCTGGACGACTTATAGGTGGATGGACCTTTTGGAGATGCAGGTGCTGGAGCTTAAGAAGCAGGCAACACCGTCAATGGTGTTATCGCAACCGTAAAGTTCGATAGCTGCATTGTATAGTTCGTAGGCTGCACAGCCAAAGAAAACGATGATACTCTAATGGTAGCAGTAGATGATAGTAGTGATGTAGTTGTCACAGCCAAAGAAAACGATGATACTCTAATGGTAGCAGTAGATGATAGTAGTGATGTAGTCGTCACAGCCAAAGAAAACGATGATACTCTAATGGTAGCAGTAGATGATAGTAGTGATGCAGTTGTCACAGCCAAAGAAAACGATGATACTCTAATGGTAGCAGTAGATGATAGTAGTGATGTAGTCGTCACAGCTGAAGAAATCGATGGTGCTGGTGAAACAGGAGACACCTCACTTTAAGATGAAATCGATGGCGAGAAACCATTGGCGGGCCACATTCACTGCTACATATCCTCAAAAGTGCTGTTCTATAACCCGCATTGCACATTGTGTCCGTGTGATAAATGACAAGGTATTTTCCCACAATGATAACATATGTGAGAATAGCAATAGTCGAAAAAGACTGTAGCCTACAACCATGATGCATTTATATATAAATATATCGACCGATGTTGTAATTTTTTTCGAAGTAATGAGTGACTGTATAAAATGGCCAGTGAATAAAACTGTGTTTGATTTCATGTTTTCCTAAATTGCCAGAATAAAATTAAAATTTAAAATCCCACAAACGAAATTAGCTTATTAAAAATTATTGTATAATGTATTATTGTGCTGTATGTAAAATAATATATTTGATGGAAAACATAAATTTTTGGAATTGGAGAACTTATAATTTAAACCACTTTAAATTGTTACTAAAAATTTGTATTCAATAAATTATGCAGGCAGTCAAAGTCCTGTATAATGCATGTATGTATACTGCTAATTGGAGAAATAATTTTTTAATTGTATGAAAAATACACATTTTCTTATGTTTATATAACAAAAACGAATGTCGAAAGCCCACGTGGCGGCTGAATCGAGAGAGGGGGTGGGTGCTGATAGCTTGCGTGAAGGTGAATTCGAGAAATTAACGCCCTTCTATGTATTGAAAATGTAATCCAATATGGCAACTGCTGATAACGCTACATAAAATTTAAAAAAAAAAATTAACAAATATGGCGACCACCTAGTGGATAAATATACTAGCGCCCCCTAGGTGTTTAAAATGAAAACATATATCAAACGAGAAAAATAATAATATGCCTGCATACAACAGAGTGATAGTGGTTGAGACGGGTGGAGACTTATCAACTAATTAATCAATTAGGAACATTTGTAGGGTAGGTGAAGATAAAGAGAACGTGATTGATCTGAGGAGTCAGTCGTCCGCTTGACGCGGTGGCATGGAAACCTACGGAAATAAAAATTTTGGAAATCATTTTTAGTGTAAATTTTTAAAATAGATTATTGTAAATCAATTTTTTTCTTTTTTTGAATATTTAAAATATTTTTAGATTATATTTGAGATTTTTTTGTAATTTTTATGATTAAATGTCAAATGTCAATGGGGTCAAGTTCAAAGGTCAAGGTGACCGACATCCACATGGCTGTCATAGTCAGTAATGTAATATCCTAGCCCACTCATATGAATTTATTAATTTTTTACAATTTTTTTTTGAATTTACGTTTTCAAGCTCATTGGGGGAAAAGGTCACTGGCATTCAGCATGGTGGTCGGAGTGGTTAGTTAAATTTTTTCCTAGATATTTTTAAATTGTTATGATTTTTTTTATGTTTTTGTCTCCAAGGTCCTCCAAGGTCAAGTAAATGGGTCATGGACATGGATCAGGTCAATTTCATTGCCATCTAACATGACAGACGAGATCGACACTGGCCGACCTTACGAGAGTAGGTCTTGTCGGGAGCTTTGTCGATACCCCTGTCATAAAACCTGGGACTCACACATGTCATCTCTAAATAGTTTTAAGTGAATTTTTTTTAAAGATTTTAGGTTTTTTATAATTTTTTTTTGGAATTTTAGTAATGTTATTATTCAATGTCATTCAAGGTCATGGGTTCGGGATCAAGGTCACACGTCTAGGTTACTTGAATAAAAATTGTGGTTTGGTGACGTCACAACATGGAGGCTGGCTGACATGTGGCTCCACTGGTGGGCTCCGACTTCCCTTTTATATTTTACTGGCATAAAAAGTTTCGTTTCTCGTTTGTCTCTATTGTACACAAAAGCCTTAAAACAGACTTTGTGTAGGCAATGCGTATCTGATGCGCCTAATAAATACTGTAAACATAATTATTTTGGTGAAATTTTTTTTTAGTTATTTAATATATATGCTAAACTTATTTTTAAAAACCCATCATTTTACACTTTTTCAAAAAAAATTCCTGACTCACTTAAATTATGTAAATTAACATGCCTTACTGTATTACTAATAGTGTACAAAGTTTGACTGGAATCGGTTAATTGATATATGTTTATCATAGATGCTGCTACATATTAAAGTCCACTGAAATGGTTTGGGAGTTATGGCATACTAACCAAAATTATTTGCATGACTGTTATTTTGAAATTACATAACTACAAATATGAACTACAAAAGTATCACTTTTCACCTGAATGCATGGGTGCCTATTTATTGCTTACCGAGGTAGGACAACAAAGCTTGATTTCCCATGTGGTGCTATCTTAATAAATATTTTACAGATAAGTTTATTTTGACGCGTGACGGATACTAGGTATTTGAACAAACAACGACTTTACTTCATCTTCACACTTCCTCTACAACCAACAATAAACGGAGTTTTGGAAGAATGGAATTTCTACCGGAGCACGTACAAGATTTTCCCTGGACTCGGGATAGTTACAGACTTGTTAGAATTCTATGTCTTACAATGCCGCTGGCCAGTAAGCCATACAAAGTGCTACCTCCCCTCGAGAAGATGTCAACAATAGATTATTAGCGATAGACTTGTCACCACACCCTGAATAATTTCAAGGGCGAATCCAGAGATTTTGCATGCTAACAATGGCTGCCCTTAGCTCCGCCCAAGATGCGCAATAAATAAGTATCCTCCTTTGAATGGAGTATCTTATATTGAACAACCAGAAGAGGTTAAGAATAAAAAATCATGCATAAATGCCAAAAATGAAGATCAGAAATGTTTTCTTTGGGCAATAAAATACGCATTGTTTCCAGCAGGCAAAAATTCGGATAGAGTAACTAGATATAAAAATGTGGGGCTTAATATTGATAAAGTAATAGATAAGTATGAATATCCTATTAAAATTGAAGATATACCAATAATAGAAAAACAAATTGATACGTATATAAATGTATACTCTATTGAAGGTAAGAAATCCATGGTATATCCATTAAAGCTTATAAAAAATAAAAAGGATAAGCGTAAAAAATTTACTTTATTTCAAAGATGATAAAAATTCGCATTATTGTTGGATAAAAGATTTATTGAGGTTAGTTTCAGCTAAAAAAAAATCGCAAAATAAAAACTTATACATGTGATATGTGCCTTCAATTCTTTAATTCTCAAGAGAAATTAAATGAACACACAGAAGACTCTTATAAAAATGAATCAGCAACAATCATTATACGGGCGACGGAGATGTATCACGGTTTTTAAAATGGCAACATAGAATAAAATTTCATTTTGCAATATATGCAGATTTTGAATCAATATTAAAGAAAATACCGAACACTAAACCTAATCCATGAGAAATAAAAACATTTAAATTAACCCAAAAATATCCAGTTTTATCAGACAATGGTATTGATAAAGGTTTTTATAGAGAAGTGCTTAAAGAGAGATATAATCTTACTAATGATCAAATAAATAACACTGATTTAAAGTTTAATGATGAATCATACGCAATGATACACCAGTTACATGAAACGTTTTGTTTTGGTTATTATATGGTGAGTAAATATGGTGATTATAAAGGGCGAGTAGTATATCGCAGTCCATATGCGAATAGAGTGTTTATACAACATATGATAAGAGAAAGAAGAAGAAATTGGGGAAATGTATTCATAAATTGAGCTAATGCATCCATTAACAAAGGAAGAAAATAAGAGTTATAATAAATATATAATTTATACTAATTGTGGGTGGGAATATGGTGAAAATAAAAAAAAAGTACATCACAGTGATCATATAACTGGAAAATACATTGGCCCAGTATGCAATGGGTGCAACCTAGATTTAAAATTACCCAAATTTGTACCAATTTATTTTCGTAATTTAGCTGGATATGATGTTCATTTATTTATTAAAGAGCAAGGATGTAATTATAAAGATATAGATTTAATTTCAAATAATGAAGAAAAGTATATTAATTTTTGTAAAAAAATAGAAAATTTCAAAATTATATTTATAGACACATTTAAATTTATGGCCACTAGTTTAGATAAATTATCATCTAATTTAGTTAAAGATCAAATTAAAATATACACAAAACATTTTCCAAAAGATAAAGTAGATTTAGTTATTAGAAAGGGTGTTCATCCATATGATTATATGGACAGTTGGAAGAAATATGAAGAAACAGAACTTGCACCAAAAAGCGAATTTTCTAATAAGTTAAATTAATCTGATGTAATTGGTGATGATTATAAACATGAAAAATGTGTTTGGCATCAAATCAATATTAAAAATCTTGGTGAATATCATGATTTATATTTAAAAATTGACGTATTATTATTAGCAGATGTATTTGAAAACTTTAGACACACATGTATAAATACATATGATTTAGATCCAGCATGGTATTTACAACACCAGATTTATCAGGTGCAATGTTAAAAATAACTAAACAACCTTTATATCCTTAAAAATATTATATGATTTTAATTTTAGAAAAAGGAATTATAGGTGGAATATCACAATGTTACAAACGATATGTGAAAGCAAATAATACATATTTAGACGATTGCAATCCAAATAAAGAGTGTAATTATTTAGCATATCTCGATTAAAATAATTTATATGGTTTCACAATGTCTCAATATTCATCATATAGTTGTTTTGAATGGCTCAATCATCCAGAATATAAATTAGATATATTTTGGCAGAAAAATATATTAAATCGTAACGATGATTCACATCACATATACACATTAGAAGTTGATTTCGAATATCCACAAAAATTGTATAAATTATATAAATTACATGTGCTGAAAATAAGTTAGTTCCAAAAACAAATCAATCTAAATTATTAACAAATTTACATAATAATTTGAAACAGTGTCTTAATAATGGAATAAAACTTACTAAAATACACAGAATATGCAAGTGTTTAACCAGATATATTTAAATACAGCAATGAGAACTAAAGCTAGAAATGAATATGATAAAATTTTTTTATAGACTGAAGAATAATTCTGTATTTGGTAAAACAATGGAAAATAGTAGGAACAGAGTGGATATAAGAATGGTTTCAAGTGAAAAAGTATGTGAAAAATTTATGTCAAAACCCAATTTCAAGAATAGTACTATATTTAATGAGAACCTTGCAGCCATACATATGAGTAAAACGAATATAATATTTAATATGTATATTTATGTAGGTATGTCGATTTTGGACATATCAAAAGAATTAATGCATAATTTTCATTATAAAGTGATGAAACCAAAATATGGAGATAAAATTCAATTGTGTAGTCAGGATACCAATTCGTATATTTATAACATAAAACAGAAGATTTTTTGAAGATATCAAGACAGTATTAAATAAATTTAATATAAGTGATTATCCAAATGATAATATTTATAACATTCCTGAAATAAATAAATGTTTTAGGAAAAATGGCAGACGAATATAATGGCAAAATAATGAGTGAATTTGTTGGTCTAAAAGCAAAAATGTACGCATAAAGAGTTGATAATAGATCATATTAATGACCTAAAGGTGTTAAGAAGAGTGTAGTTAGCAAGATAATTACACTTAACGACTGTAAGAAATGTTCGTTTGAAGAGAAAATAAAATATAGAACAATGAATTTAATAAGAATAAAAAAATGCAAAATACTTACAGTAGAAGTTAATAAAATACCATTAAGTACTTATGGTAACATGAGTATTATACTATAAAATAAAATAGATGCAATACCATATGGTTATCAGAAAAAGTTAAATTTTAATACATTTTCTAATATATTAATATATTACATACATTTTTGGATACATAAAATGTGCAATAATTAAAAAATGTTTAGGTTCTAAAACAATATCGATATCAGCACCATTAAAATCAAATAGTTTTACATTTTTGTCTCTAATTTCTAAAATATTATGATTAAACCATTTATTATTAATTCTATAAAAAATTGGTTATATAAACAATTGGGCTTGATAACAATTGAATCTCTAAATCCAAACATGGTTTTTGGTGAAAAACTAGTAATTATATCAGTTTCCAAATATATAGATTCGTCATATTTTATGAACATTCCATATGCTAAATTACAGTGAACATTTGTTTTAAATGGATTAAAATTAGGTAGTACCTACAGCAATTTTGTCTTATTCAATAGACACATTTCTCACAAAACCAAGCATATCTGATATACTATCATAAAATTTAATATCAAACTTAGATTTAATATATATTCTGTTTTTACATTGTCCGATGTTAATTCAATTTTATTAATTGAAAATGGTTCAAATTAAATAATAGTTTCTTTTAATGATTGAATATCGTATTGTCCTCTAGGAATATTTTAACTACAGTTTTATCAACAACAGCACCAAATTTTTCAATTGTTATAGTAATGTTTTCTGTATTAGGCGATACAAATTTTGTGCAAAAACTAATTAAAGCAATTGATTTACCTTCATGAATGATATCATAATGAAGCTTTTTCTTTAGTACATAACTATTATTAATTAATTTAAATATTTTCTTTTCCATTTCTTACTCAAAAATTATCTTGTAAAATGAAGAAAACTTGATTGGGGTGTATGTGATTTAATTTCCAAACGAGATGCTAAAAAAAAAAAGATTTCTAATTATTGTCTGACAATATAAGAGAAATTATAGATGGTCCGAGTAATTGTGAAAAACCCAATTTTATCATACATTTTATTTATGAGACAGGATAGCAAAATTTAAATAAATAGTATGATTGATCAAAAAGTTCAAATAAACCCAAATATATTCAGCTACAAAATGATTTTGATGAGTTATCCAAAAAAGTTAAAGAAAACTTAGATTATGTTTTTCACAATAATGATGAGATGATTCCCTTCGACCGGTGTGAAAATAATTCTCTGGTTGTATTTGAAAAGGTTATTTTAGACAGTCAGGATACCATTCGTGAGTATTTTACAATGGAAAGACACAAGAATATAGACACATTTTATTTCGCACAAACTTATTCGAAAGTACCAAAGCATTTGGTAAGGGATAATATGAAATTTATGTGTATAATTAGACAAGATGAAACATGTCTGTAACAATTTTACTGGCGGGGACATGATTTATGAGAAATTTAAAGAGATTTGTACAAACTGTTGGAATGAATAATACTGTTTTATAACATTAGATTTGAATAGAAAAATGAATAATGGGAAGTATGGAAACAAGATTAAATATTTCATAAAATAACTCTGTCTTGTGAACTGTCCACAAGAATTCTTTAGCTTTTTCCTCAGCCATACCACAGCAAACTCTCGCCTCAAACAGGAAGAAGGTCATCATAACTGGTCGCTATCTAGTATAGCTGCAGCAAACACTCTGCGAGTCGCCACAAGATGTTTTATAGCTTTCTCCTCACATGTCTTGCCACATTAGCTCTGTGGTAGGGTACTCGAATTCAAACTCAATAAGCTGGGTTCAAAACCCGAGTTGAGAGGATAATTTTATAATGTGAAGGCGCCCACACTATTAAATTATCAGCCTAGTCGTTCAAAATTTGAGATAAGAAACTTTAATTGCTTTTGCTCATACATAAATGTATTAGCATTGATGCAAATTAAATTGAACTCTATAATACACTTGTAATATAAGATATGCATAGCTGGTGTTTCTCATATAGTGTAAGGTGCCTGTACTATATAATATGGAGCACAAGAAATAAAAAAAATATCCTCACTTCTCCGCAAAAAAAAAAAATATAAAATAGGCCGGCCGAGTGGAGAGGTGAGGCATTTCTCCACTGGAATTTTGCAGGTGCTAAAATAAGGCTACAAAATTAATAAATATCCTCACTGGCACAATATAAATATCTTTAAACCCAATAAAAAAGTTCCTGGTGCGACGTAAAAGTCCATAGACATTTGGTAATTTTTAAAGAAAATAAAGCTCACCAAGGGTCGAATGTGCATTGAACGAACATTGAATACATATCATATATGTTATACAGTGTTGCATTGGAAATAATTAATTATATTAAAATATTATATCAAAACATATGTTTTATTAATACAAGAATTACGAGAATTGTCAAATCCTAACCTTTTTACATAATCTTTATTATCTTCAGTTTTTAAAACTTTTTCAACCGAATATTCATCAGGATAATTAGTATTCGTAATTTGGTGTTCATAAAAACTGCCTTTTATTTCTTTTCCATCGATATCTTTTAGTTTCTAAGTTGACACATCATAATTTAAAACCTCAACATTTTTAACAATTTTGTTGTCCAATCAGGACTAAAATCCTTTCCAAAAAATCATTCATTTTTGCTAATACGGACAATATCTCTAACTTTATATTTCGGTTCATTAAACATATTCGCAAAATCATGTGTTCTAATTTTTTTTCATTTTTTTATTAACTTCAGTAGTCTTTATACTGACAGTTCTGTTTTTTGTATTGTTGTATTTCTTTACTAAATCATCTAATAACACATTTATAATTGCCTTTTAAAGAAAAATTTCCAACATTTAATTCTACATTGTATGAATTACTTTGACATAAATTAACATAAAACTTTCTACAACACTGGATTTAAGTTTACTGAATGTAGAATAATGGTTGATATTGTATTTTTGCATAAGTAATTTCAATATTTTATTACAAAATTCTGACCCATTCCCACTTTGAATGGTTTGCTTTTTATCAATATACTTTCTAAAAAGCATTTTGCTACATATTTGGTCATTTTATCTTTTATAGATATAGCAAATTTATATTTTGGAAATCATCAGTTACTATCATAATATACTTATATCCATTATTTATATGTTATATACCCTTTAAATTACTAGTATCCATCTCAACAAGATCAATTTGCCATAAATCATCAATTCGATATGATATAATCTTTCTTCTGGGGAAATTTCTTCTTGCTGGTTTATGTATTTCATTGATTATTTCTTCTCTTTCATTGGGCAATTTTTTTAACTGTTGATTCATTCGAATTACACAAGGAACATTTACTTTTCTGAACCAATCATCCATTTTTTGTATTTTCGTTTTTATAGTATTATTTTTAGTAACTTTCTTACACTTTAAAAACCGAGTGCTCTCCAACAAATACTCCTCTTGTTGTCACCAATCCAATATATATATATATATATATATATATATATATATATATATATATATATATATATATATATATATATATATAAAATCAAATTTGCACCTCTTTTAACATCAAAAGGTTTACTATAATCCATTTTTTTTTATTTTTAGAAACCTTAATAACAGTTATAGTATCATCGGGTAATTTACTAGAAATTATTTTATAAACAGTACAATACATTTAAAAAAATAGGTTATATATGTGAAAACATTAGTTTGTTTATACCACTTTCCATGTCAGTAAAATAAATCAGATTTTTTCCATTACATTTTTTTACTGATTGGTTTAAATTTATAATTTAACATCTAACTCTTTATCTATAACTTCTTTGTTATTTCTAACTTTCGAGTTAACAAGTGTATCACAATAATTCACAGCAGTTTGGTTTAAATTTTGTAATTTAACATATAATTTTTTAACAGAATATTCTTTGCTTTTTAAACTTTTGAGTTAACAAGTGTATCACAATAATTAAAAGCTAATTGGTTTAAATTTGTCAATTTAACAGCTATTTCTTTATCGAAATATATCTTACTGACCACATCTTTTCCACCTACAGGATCAGCCATATCATAATTTCTACGATCTTTTGTATAAACAAAAACTTTACTAAGTTAATCATGTAAAGCAAAAACTATAATATTGTATTTGGATTCTACATATGTTTTTAACGCATAATCAGAAACAATAGTATTGTATTTTGAATATACACCTATTTTCAATGCATAATGAAAAAAAATAGCATTGAATCTTGAATTTACATCTGTTTTTTTCAGCATAAGCAGAAGTTATAGATGAAGTAATAGATATAAGAGTTTCGTAGATAAAACAGTTTAGCAGAATGCAAACTGTTGTACTTTGAATCTAACAAATTCTATTTTTTGTTAACCAGAAGTAATGCTACTGTAACGAAAATTTGCACATTTTTTAAATCAGACACTATAATGTTGTATCCTGAGTCTACATATTTTTTTTTTAAATCAGACACTATAATGTTGTATCTTGAGTCTACATCTTTTTTTTTTTTTTTAAATCAGACACTCTAATGTTGTATCTTGAGTCTACATCTTTTTTTTAAAATCAGAAACAATAGTATTATGTTTGTAATCTACATCTTTTTTTAAAATCAGAAGCAATAGTTTTGTATTTTAAATCTACATCTCTTTTTAAAACAAAAGCATCAGTGTCACAGTTTTTTTTTTTAATTTGATTAATGGTTTCCAATATATATTTGTAATTTAACAATAAAGAATTTATATTGTGAAATTTAAAACCATTAAAAAAATATATTATGCAATTAAACACATATGTCCACATATAATTGAATTAAAATTCGAATTCTTTAATCATTGTAATACACATTTATGTTTTTGAAATAATTAGATAAATTAGTAGGAATATTTCCTCCAAATGAATCAAAATATTAAATATCATTATTTTCTTTCAAATAGCAAACCCAATGAATACCTGGATTTGTTAAAATGTCAAAATTAACATCATATTTATTTTTGTGCATTCTATTTAGTAATTCATCAGTCACATAAACATTTCTGAAGTATTTTATATTTAGTATTTTAACATTTTTTTCAACATCAGTATTAGATAATGGGGATATATTCAAATTTTTTTTGTCTCCCTTTCTTTTTTGCAACTAAGCCACTTCCTGATTTATTTTCCATTGCTAAATTGTGTGTCTATTCTTCTTGTATTTATTTATTTTTATTGATTCTAGTTTGTTCAACAGAATTGTAACGTGTAGTAGCTCCAGCACTTAAAGCACCAAGTGCACCTAAAGCAGCAAATAAAATTGGTAAAAATCCTCCATGGTGTAAACCACTACCTGATTTTTCTTTTTATAATTTTTTTATTGTAGGTATTGATAATGTTAGTTACAAATCTTTTCCTTCTTTCAAGTTTTTATTTTTTCTATCAATTTGATCTTTCGTACAAAATTATCTGTACCCAAATCTCTTAATTGATCAATGGGTATAGCGAATGTTATATTTGTTATCGTCATGTATAAGTAAAAAAATAGGATTAATTAAACTTTTTAATACCACAACCAAATTTTCTTTTTGTAAACATAGTTGAGTCAACAGCCACAGAAGCAATTTTTTCACCAATTGGAGTATCTTTATTTAACATAATCACCTTTTTTTTTTGTAAAATTTTATATGCTTCATGGCTTGATTCTAAATCTTTATGATCTCTATAATCTATCTATAATATATCTCTATCGTGTGTTTACATGCTTCATTTAATGTATTCATTCCAAAGTCTCCTTTTTCCAAACTTTTGTTTAATTTTATAAATTGCCCACAATAATGTTAGCCTGGCAAATGCATTTCAGGTAAATCAAGTAGTTTAATGCCCAATTTATAATACCTTTACCATGATGTTCAGCATTCCAATAAAGAATGTGGAATTACATCTAAAACTCTTATTATATATATAATTCCTTTTGGATGATTAATAAGAAAATCAGAAAATTTATTGTTCAGTGTGTTCATTATGCTTACTTTTTCATTGTAATAATTGTTATTTTCGAGCATTTTATTCGTCCTTAATAATTAACAATCTGTCGACTAAGTTTCTAACATCGTCCATCCAAATATATTCTTTTGGGAAAATATTGTATTTTTTATACCTTCTCCAGATCTAGGAGTTTCTGGAAAAATCGTTATTTTGGGTGTGTTTGGTTCTGATCTTGAAATACATTTTTCTATATACTGATCATAAATTGGTTTAATTATTTTTTCATACTTCTAGCTTGTATATGCGTTTATAGGGTTTTTAGGATTATATTCTCAGAATGGGCATGTAATAATTTCTGTGTAATTGTTAGTCATTTTCTGTGTATTTATCTTCAAGATCTGGTGGGTCAGTTTTTGTTAACAAATTTAATAGCCCTGCTGTTAATGTGTATTCTTTACCCTTAACAGATAGTTTATAATTATTTATCACTACTTTTGTATCTCTAATGTAAAAATCATGCTCCTCTCCTCGTAAACTATATCGTGGATTAACAACAATTATTCTTTTTAAAAAATCTTTTCCAAGATTTTTAGTAGCCTATTTGCTCTTCTAGATTAGGAGATTTTTTGAATTATTCTCTTAAAAATTATGTTTCTTCTGGAGTTGGTGGAAAATCTAATTTTTTTTACTGCTATGGAACTAGCATATTTATTACATTCTTATTTTCTTCACTTAATTGTTCTATGTTTTCTTATCAATATTTTGTAATTCGTTAATTAGTGATAGTTATTTTTTCTTATTTTTTCATATTCTGTTTCATGATTATTTTTATAAATTCTTTTTTTTTCAATGAGTATTTTAACTCGAGAAATGCTCCTTGATAAATCTTTCATTTATATATAAAAGTTATAAAAGTATCGAGAGCTTTGATAGACAACCTTTTCTCCCAACTGATCACACTAGAGAGAATTTAAATGTTAACAATAATAGAATCGAATATTATATTCCTATAGGAGATTGATTATATTTTCCAAATGATACTTATGTTTATAAACAATATCGCTTACTAAAGAGAGATAAAGAGGGAAATGCTGCAAATATGAAAATTAGATAATATTGGTGTTTGTTCAAACTTTTTTCCTTTTAAATTTTCTAAAGTAGAAATCTCAAAACATGGAAATGTTATTGAGGCTATTGGCAATCCAGGAATACCATCAGCAAAGATGATTGATTTGTTAAGATCAACAAGTGAACCAAATTATTTAGAATTGACTGGTGTTGATAGTAAATATCAAGTAAAATCTGTTCATAGTAATAAAACAAATTAAATAACCTATCCTCTGAGATATTTGTTTGGTTTTATTCACAACAACAATGAAATTACAGGAAAGGAGACTATAAAATTTATTTTTTTAGTATTTCGTCTGATATTTTTTTATTTGTTTATGAAACAAAAATGCAGATGGTGCAGTTCCAATAATCAATGCCGATTCAGGTAAAATTGTAATTCAAAAATTAGAAAGTATGTTGCCTAAATACAAATCTAACACAACAATAGCAATTAAGGAAAAAAATTACAAATTAGTTTTGATTATTGGCAATTGTTAGAAAAAGAAATTCCTACTGGAACAACTGTTTGTAACTTTGATATAAAAGATAAGTTTAATAATTTACTATTTGACATTCCTGATTTTGTAATGGTTGGCTTTCAAACTAATAGAAATATCGCCGTTGAATGCTTCTATGTTTCATTACTGTAATGTTAGAAATATTTATGTTAAAAATTGAAGAAAGATTTTTTTCCAAAAGAAAATTGGAAACTAGTTATTGAAAATATACTTTGTGATAAAATGTTTCTTGCATATAACGATTTTAGAAATTCAAAAACAAAACTAGATAGTGTATGTAGAACTAATGAACTTTATTATAAACCAACTGTAAACACTCAAGGTGATATGAATTGTTATTCATTTTGGGGCGAAGACAATGAAATGTTTTTTATAATTTATATAGGAAATTTTCTGCAGTTAAAGAAAAAAATAAATATAAGAATTAGTGTTGATTTTAATAAAGCTGTTGAAGCTGGTAGAATTTGTAATGTTGTTCTAATTAGTCAAATGAATTTAACTTATGATTATTTGAATGAAAGAATTACTGAAGATATAGAATTTTTAAAATTAATAAATGGAGGAATCAACCAAATGTTTTGATAGTTTAAATCAAAGTTTAAGATGCATAGTTATAAGGTTACAACTTTTAGAACTTTTAAAAATCTTTAAGATGTTTAGTTAATCTTTAAAAAATGTTACGAATTTTTAAGATGTATATTTGGGTTGTTATAATAAATTTCTTTCTTTATAAATAAAAATTAAAATGCCGTTGTTTCCATGCAGTATAACTAACATTTTTAAGGATGGTAGCCATTGTGGGCCACCTTCCTATAAATTAGATCATGTTTCTAAAAATTTCAATAAATTGGTTTACTAATTTCATTCCAATTTACAAAACCTACAGTTAACAGTCTTAGAAAACATTGACGATAAATGTTAACTTCGAAAAATTGGTGAAAATTTAGAGTATAGAGAAGTTTTTAAAACATTAGTAGGGCTTCGAATATAAACCATAAGTTTTTCTTTCTCTTAATAAATTTTTTTCCTTATAAATAACACAAAACAAAATGGAATCACTTCTCTGCAAGTTAAATAATTGATTTGAATTGGTCAAACTACAAGATCTAGAAAAATAATGAATGGTATGTTGCTACAGACTTTCAAATTAATGAATCTAAATTGGGTAAAAAAATTAATTGTATTCTAGATGGCAAATATAAGATTGCATTACCAGATTGCTATTGAAATATTTTTTATAAAAATGCTTTAAAATTATTAAACGAGAAACAAGTTTTATAGCATATCATATTTTAAAAGAAATGAAAAATGGAATAACTATGCACAATATATAATTATCTTAAAATCTACCAGTTCGATTGATTTGAGTTTAAATATATCTTATGTAATGTTTCATATTATTTTGGCTTAAGGTGAGATTTCAGTCTAATATGTCAGTTGGAATTAGACAGAAACGAGAAGGAGGAATAAGAATGGGAAAGGATTGATTCTCTGCCACCACCTGAATGCACCCTCCCAGTGAACATTCACCTACTCCAACAGCACCTGAGCAAGTACCAGATTGCCAACTACCAACAGCAAGATCCTGACATCCAAAAACTCCTGCAAGACCAACCCCAGTGCTATGAGCTCCATGAAGATCTTGTATGGTCACAGACAACCTGAAGCAGACTGACGGATCTGGAACCCCAGAAGAACTACGAGCTGATCTCTGCAAATACTACCATGTAGAACCTCAAGCCAGGCACCCAGGTTTTAAGGAGATGCTGCGAGACCTGGGCATCCAATACATATGGGATAGGATGATTGGGAATGTCTGGGTGTACATAAACAGCTGTGAGGCATGCTGTCGTGTAAAAACATACCATGTACCTCCACCAGCTGCTAAGCCCCGTCACCCCCACATTGCATGGAAGCTGACTAAATGGGGTCCTACCCCCGGAGCACCCGGGGAAACCACTACATCGACCGATTTTCCAATTGGGTGGAAGCATTCTCCCTACCAATATCACCTCATATCATCCGGAAGTTTAAGGTGAAGTTATTTCCAAGATGTGGCTACCCAAAATGCATTCTCAACGACAACGGAACGTTATTCGCCAGCCAACACTGGCTGAAAGACTGTTATTGGAGG
The DNA here is from genome assembly GCA_029891345.1 of Dryococelus australis. Lineage (NCBI taxonomy): Eukaryota > Metazoa > Arthropoda > Insecta > Phasmatodea > Phasmatidae > Dryococelus > Dryococelus australis. The sequence continues at coordinate 258,438,351 of CM056996.1, forward strand.
GGAGTCAAGATATAGACAATGCATCCCTACCACCCGCCCAACAAAGCAGAGTAACAAGAGCTTAAGATAGGGTGTCTCAGTGTGGGCTTCGATCACTGCCATTAGGGACAGCACAACTCAACAATCCTCTTCATCCTATGCAGGAGAACGAACGAGGCCACCACCTCACGGTTATTTGCCATTTCTTTCACTTGATTGGTTTTAGGTGCACGTGAGTCGATGGATCGACGATTAATCGCAGACAGATCGATTTCAGCTTCACTCGTACGACGAAATCAATTCTTCTCATTGCGGTTGGCATTGTCTGTGTAATGAAATGTGCTTTTGTCATCATCATGGGGGAATTGATTCAAACAAGTTCCGTGTTTTGAGATTGATCAGCTTCAACTAGCGTACTCTATTGTTTTGGCGTTTGAAGGTTTCATAGTTCTGTTGTCCATCATTATTTAGGTAATGTTTCGCACGAGATTGCTTGGGTTAGGTTATGTTGTGAATTTTCTGTAGATTGTGTTTATAGGGCTTACAATGTCTGAACAGACTACTACTAAGAAACACTACAAAAGAACATTTAACCAAGCCTATTCAGAAGAGTTTCTGCATATTATCGCTTCACGGAAAGGTAAAAGCTTTGCGTTTTGTGCCGCGTGCCGTTGTGATTTTTCGCTTGCGCATGCAGGCCGAAACGATGTGTTGAAGCATTCACAAAGTAAGAAACATATTGATAATATAAAATTCATAGAATCCAACAAGGAACTGAGTTTTATATGTGATGCTGGTGATAATCGCGTTGCTCGAGCCAAACGATTGTTTACATCATCTATTGTGGAACACAATTTGCCTTTTGAGTTGAGCTGACCAAACCGGTCAATTGTTCATAAAACGTTTCCAGACAACAAATCGCGATGAACTACAGCTGTGCAAGAACCAAAACAACTGTCATTGTGGGAGAAATGGAATCTAAAACTCACACATCGGCTATACAAATTTTAAAACATGTGTCTTTTTCATTTTCTTCTATGGGAGCAATCAGAGTGGTGCGAAACTCTATATCCGATAGCGGCTATCTTTCATAATCAAGACAAATTCGAAATTGAAAGCCGTTTGCTGTCTGTGCCTGTTTTGGAAGGCGATTCAACTTACTTAAATATTGGCAACCTCCTTCTTCAGAACATAAAAGAAAATGGAATTCCTTATTCTAACTTGTTAGCCCTAGGTGATGATAATGCCCCTATGTGATGGTAGGACAAAAAAGTGGAGTGGCCAGTGTTCTGAAACGAGAAATTACCAATTTAGTTGTGATAGGATGTCCACGTCACCTGGTAAATTTAGCGGCGGAAAAACTGCTCTTTTTCTTCCAGTGAGAGTGTGTGAGATGTTGGTGGATATTTCTTATTATTTAGAGAAAAGTGAGAGCGGGAAGAGGAGATAAAAAAAAGTGCCAAAAACTGCACAATACAGATACAAAGAAAAACATTAAACATGTATGCACGCGATGGTTGTCATTGGGTAAGTGTTTAGGTAGGTTGGTTGAACAATGATAAGTTTTTTCATGGAATAAACTAAATCTGCACACGCTAGCGGGAGAACTGGGTTCCTACAGAGCTATCAGATTTCCAAATTTATAGACACTCAGTCTGGCTTCCAGAATTGTGAATCTGATGTAGGTGTAGATGAAACTGGTCATGATGTAATGACAAATGATAAGCCTACATCAAAAAGAAGTGTCAGTTGGAATTCGTTGTCACCTATGTGATGAAATAAAGGCAAGGGATGTGAAAAAGCTCCACTCAGACGAGAAGAATACAAAGAAACTTGTCGGGAAATGTGGAAATTAAAGAAAGAATTTTCATATTCCTGTAGTGTGAGCTAAACAAAACATTCTGTTTGTTTCTTCAGAATGTCATTCCTGTAAAAAAAAAAAAACACATTCTTTTGCAATCTGCTGAACCTCATATTCATGACCTAAAGTTAGTGTTGCTCAATTTATTTAGAAATTTAATTTCTAGGTTTGTGATTGCCTCGACAGTTATATCATCCAGTGTTTTAGATGTTGACTACCACATCAAAAATAATCAGAAATCGGATATGGATTTGGTGATTGACAGTGCAACTTGCAGGTCGTTGGAAAAGCTCCATCAAAAACACAAAGAAGATTTTTTCCTCTGTCAAGAAACACTACACATTACCATGTGATTATATGTTTTCCAAATATCCCTTGAAAAGTGATGTGTGTCACATGCTGAAGTGGCAGATATAAATTCAATTAGTGCTGCTTTTTTTTCAAGATTGACTTTTTTTGTGGAAAAAATTCCCTGTATCTTGTGTAATGATAAAGAACTGGATTTAGATTCAGAGACACGCACTGGAAGCACAGTTTTGCTGTTTTCAAATGGAAGACATTACAGAAGAACTGCCAAAACACTTTAGAATAGACACTCAGTGGTCTATAGTTGGGCAGATGAAAAATGTAAATGGTACTTTGAAGTATGACAGACTTTCTCGAGCAATGCTTGCAATTCTTTCTATTCCACATAGCAATGCTTGCAATTCTTTCCATTCCACATAGCAATGCTTGCAATTCTTTCTATTCCACATAGCAATGTTGAGTGCGAAATAATATTTTCTAGAGTTAAGAAAAATAAGACTCAGTTCAGATCATCAAAGACAGACGCAGCTTATCAAACTGAAGTCTGCCCAGCATGGGCTATGTTATGAGCAAGAATTTGACTCAAATTATTGAAAAATGCCACATCGGCAACGTTTGTGTCATTACATAACTAAATGTTGAATGGAATTGTTTGGTAACATGTAACTGACTGCAGTAAACAAATTCTTTTTCTTTCGATTAGGTCTAGGGTGAAATAAAATTCTTGTTTATGTGCAACTAAACAGTTTTTCTGACAGTATAAACTATTTACAACGTTTATGGATGTGTATGGTTATGAGTATGTGTGTGTGTGTGTGTGAAGTAAGATCCTATATGAACAAAACTGAATATCGTCTGTGATGTGACTATGAAGTGTGTTTACATGTATCTACTTTGACAAAATATTTTGACGGACTGTATTATGCATTTCGTTTTTCCAAAAATAGGTTTCTGAGAAGTAATATTACGTTACACAAGAATATGACAGTGAAATAAAGTTACCTTGTACAAAAATCACGAAATTAAATCAAGTTTAGACCACACGAGAATAGGGAAATGAAATAAATAAGTGAAAAAAACTGGGAAGTAAAATGAAATAGCCAAAAAGTTGATAACCCACTGAAACGAACATCCAGAATATTAAATCAATTGACCCTGGATAAAAAAAAACCTTGCACAACCTAACGTAAATAATATTTTTAGAAACTAGTGACTTCATTTCTGGTATTGTGGTGGGTAAATGGTGAAATGCACGCAGCAATTTGTACTTATATTAGCGACTATTTGTACTAATATTAGCGACTATTTGTACTAATATTAGCGACTATTTTAACTAATATTATCGACTATTTTATGCTTTAGTTGGTTCAACATAAAATGTTATTACGAAGTGATAAGATTATGCTTCCGTCAGGTTTGTATTAACGAGGTTTTACAGAAAATTTGATGAACCACTGTGGCATACAGACGATGCATAGAAAGTGAACAATTGTTTATTTAAATTCATAAGTTATGTGCGAATCATTTATAAGATGACCACCTCTCATATGCGAGTAGTTTGGAATAGCTAGCAGGGAAACCAAGGATACCAACCGCAGTGGCCTCCAGTTAAAAATGCATTATTAGTAGTGGGGAAAAAAGATCACTTTCCAGAGTTGTTTGAAAGATTCTTGCAATGTGTGTGAATGATTAAACTAAATATCTTTTAAATACGCCACTGCTTATGTCATCAAAAACAATTAATTGTGAGACACAACACAAAAACTGAAAAAATGAGAGTATCTGTAGTCAAGAGACAAATATAAAACATATAATAAATCCCGTAGTGAATTTGTTTAGATTAATTACAAAATAGAAAACCGAAACCAAAAATCAAAATTTCAGAATAAATAATCAAACGAAGTAAGTGAAATACGTAGGAGAACCCGAATAGGACAGCACAGTGCTCAGACTGTGGAAAAGTTTGCATTGAAGTGTCGTTACTATATATACCTAGGAGAACCCAAATAAGACAGCACAGTGCTCAGACTGTGGAAAATTTTGCATTCAAATGTCGTTACTGTAAATACGTAGGAGAACCCAAATAGGACAGCACAGTGCTCAGACTGTGGAAAAGTTTGCATTCAAATGTCGTTACTGTAAATACGTAGGAGAACCCAAAATATAACAGCACAGTGCTCAGACTGTGGAAAAGTTTGCATTCAAATGTCGTTACTGTAAATACGTAGGAGAACCCAAATAGGACAGCACAGTGCTCAGACTGTGGAAAAGTTTGCATTCAAATGTCGTTACTGTAAATACCTAGGAGAACCCAAATAGGACAGCACAGTGCTCAGACTGTGGAAAAGTTTGCATTCAAATGTCGTTACTGTAAATACCTAGGAGAACCCAAATAGGACAGCACAGTGCTCAGACTGTGGAAAATTTTGCATTCAAATGTCGTTACTGTAAATACGTAGGAGAACCCAAATAGGACAGCACAGTGCTCAGACTGTGGAAAATTTTGCATTCAAATGTCGTTACTGTAAATACGTAGGAGAACCCAAATAGGACAGCACAGTGCTCAGACTGTGGAAAATTTTGCATTCAAATGTCGTTACTGTAAATACGTAGGAGAACCCAAATAGGACAGCACAGTGCTCAGACTGTGGAAAAGTTTGCATTCATGTGTCGTTACTGTAAATTAGTAATAATTTTAAATAATATTGTTTGACTTTAGTCAATTCAAAGTTCCATCCAACTTTTCTGAAGCCTGGCCACGAGCTAATATTTCATTTCTAGGATAATCCTCCCTCCACCTAATTCAAACCAAGATTAACAGAATGAAGAAAATTACACAAAGGAACAGTGCACTGCTATCATGTGCGCTCAGTTAATAATATTTAGCATAATAACTATTTATTACTAGGTATTACCAACACACCTATTTCCTCCCTATTTTTATTCATATTAATTATAAATGAAATGTAATTTATAGATGAAATGTAGGTAAAAGTTTCTTGTCTCATCTGTGGCCTTTTACGAACGACAGCTATGGATTTCAACTTAACATCGCACAACACCACTTCGGGACAGTCAAGTAACTACATGTGGCACAAAGCCATAGCAGGACGAGGAGGAAATTAAATTGCTTCCGGTTTGTACAATCATTTAAGTACCCTATCATAAGATGTCAATCACGTGACATATTCTGACACACGTGGTGGACAAAATAATAACACCCATGTTTCAGCAATGTTTTTAAAGGCCATGGTTGATTTCCCTCATTTTATCAGTATTTATCATAATTTTTCATATCTGGCCACACTCACATGGAGTGTGATGTTGATCATGCCTTAATTGAGAAGCAGATAAAACACCTTCAAATAACCATTTACCATTCACATGATTGGTATCAGCTTGTGAGATCTACAGAGAAGAGAAACCATTTTCTGTTGTAGAAATGATTCCCAAAGACGTTCATAATTTTGCATCACTCTTAAAAACTAGTTTAGTTGCAAGTAAAACTAACAAAGATGGAGATCAGTTCAGATGTACAATGGTTACAGTACGACAAAGAAGGTCAGATATTCCATAAGAACACTCTACTGCAGGGTCCTTTTCAAAGTATGAGCTTTCTTGACAGAGGGAGAACAAGTATTAGCAGAACTTCTCTTTTGAAGAGGTACAATGACGGTGTTCCTATTTCAGGGGGAAAAACCGAGATCTGATTGATCTACTGAAACTTCTACCCACTGTGTTTCATGACATTTATTTAAAACTGAAAACACCGTCTGATACTCAAAACATTGACCCTGATCTGGAAATAGTGGACCCAGATGAATAATGGCTTAGTGTTACTTTTTTTACTATCATTCTTTTTCATGATTACTTTTCTCTGCTTTCATTAGACTGATATTGTGACCATATAATGAAATGTACAAATGTGTACATTTTATTTATTTAGACCTCTCTACGTGTTAGTTCCTTTGAACAATCTGAATGGATATATTAAATACGTGTTTCTTCATTTTCCTTCTAAAGTTGTTGTTAGGCTCAATTTAAAACTACTTCTTAATTAGATTACTCACTAATTGTTGTCATATTATGTGGAGTTATATATCTATTACTTTCTTCAGAATACCAACGTTAACATGTTAACCATTATGTGATGTAATTCAATATTCAGTGTAGATATTTCCTGTCTGTATCGTTTTATGATATCCTTGATATACTGTACACAGTGTTAGGAAGAATAGAAGTAGCTTAAGTGGCCGTCCGTATTATGTGTAAGCCCTTTGTCAAAAGGGCTTACGTCATTCTGAACCAAATATAAAGCATTTGAGTAACTTACAATTTTAGTAATCCAAATAAAAGCCATATAGCCATTTTATAGTAGACAAATGTTGAATTATACATCCAAATTTCATAAGACTTAATCAATTATAATTATTTTAATGTCTTCAAATTTTGTATTAGTTCTCTTGTACATCTGAACATTTTTAATTAGGACCTTTATAAAATGGTCTACATATATAATCTTTAACTTTAAAGGATCTAGAAGAGCAGAGATAAACATAATGAGTTTTATTCGTTATTATATATAGGGCTATTAACAATATAGTGAGCACTTTTGAAAACCCTCTCACTTGGAATAATAGTTAGTAAATATATTTTATTTTAGCCTTAGACGTTAACTTCTGATTTCCGTGGAATGTACACATTGTGTTTCTATGTTGCATGGCAATATTTATTTTAAAGCATTGTTAAAGGATAAAAAATGGCTGCAACAGAAAAAAAGTAACTATGGTCTTAAACGTACCCACTTTACAATGAAAAGCCTATAACTGACTTTACTGCATTAAATACTTATCATTCTTTTTTTGAAAAAAAAAAAAAAAAAAAAAAAAAAAAATTATATATGGCTGATTAATAGCAACACTTTCGTTGTCATGCACTTTTCAGCTACAGTTTCTAAAGGGATGATAATTTCAAACATATGCGCCTCCGTTCCAGCACAGGTTCAGTATTTATTTGCCGTCATATTGCTTGTTCAGAATCTTATCAGCTGGCTAGTTGCTGCAACGAATGCAAATAAGTATGCTTGTCGGAATATATCAAGTATCGAGCGGAGTGATTATATACACAAGTGCATTCCTATATTCAGACATTACCTTAATGACACTTGAGTGAACAAATTTAACGTACTGATTATTTGCATGAAGAGTCCCCTTTGCAGTAGACCACAACCCCAAACTGTGAATATCGAGTCACATTGTAAACCTCCGTGCGTCTAACTATATTTCTCGACTAGTGAACAATAATTCCCTGTTGAATTCCTTTCACATAAGAACGGAATGAAAACGCTACTAAGATGTCTACGACCATATTAATAACAAATTTGTAATTGTAAGTGCTAACAGTAATCGTATTTTATCATGAACATATTAACTATAATGATATAATAAATTGGGATTAAAAGCAATGATCATTATATACTTATGTTCATTCATTTTCGCAGAGGTAAATGAAACCAAATAGTAATTGACATTGCTGCAAATTTAAGCAAATACAGAATTCTACTACAGAAACGAAACACATGTGATGGTCGCCACTAGTAAACAATGAGTTAGGTATTCACAGTTGTAACGAGAGCTGGTAACAAAAGTGTGTGAGAGACTCGCCTATAGCAGAACGTTAACGAACACGTTGGTGAGTCGAGGCAAGGGTGTTGACCTACTATTGCTGGCTGGGGAACTTGCAACACCACACAGGTGACGAGATATTTTGACTGCCGTGTCGCCTACTGCCTGCTAACTTCCAGTCGAGAACACTAGTGCTCCTGTGAATCATTCCAAGAACTAACATAAAAAAATGGTCTGATTTTTTCTTATCCCCTAGCCGCTCTAGTGTATATTTTTACCCAATGTTGATACTTTGAGCACACCGAGTTAGGATGAAATTGTTTAAACGGTACAGTTCATACAGCATGATTCAAGACGAGTTACCGCCACTCGTAGTGGATATTCCTTTCATCATCTGAAGCAAATTATGTATATAAATGTGGCTCCTATTCCCAATATTTACAAAATTATTCGAAACATTTGAGTAATGTCAAACAAATTTATAACCCTTTCAGAAGTAAATTTAGTGATGTATTAACAGACCGTATTGTTTACACTTGAGCATCACACTTGCGTCTAACAAGCTTACACAAGATGTTCAAAATTGTTTCCATCTACTTCCATACAATTGGCCGCTCACTTATGAACCGCACGTGTTTCTCTACGTAGCTGCACACGGCTGTCCTTCGAATTCTGTTGCGGCGTACTTGATACGCGCAAATAATTCCTCACGTGACTGTGCAGTCATTTGGTAAACAATATCATTCATCCGCTCACATACGCATTAATCTAGCGATGATAGATCTGGCGATGGAGGAGGCCAGGGGCGAAAACAGCTTCGCCCTATCCATCTCTCTGGGAAATTCATATGTAAGTGTTCAACGGCAGCACGGTGGAAAATAGGTGGTGCCCCATCATGCTGGCAGTTCATACAACGTCTCATTACTAACGGAATGTCCTCAGAAAACCTTGGCAGTTTTTTCATGCGAAAATTTCCGATACACCTCATTAATCAAGCGTCCCGGGAAAATGAATGGCCCAATTAGCTGATCGTGTAGGACACCACACCATACATTGATGCTGAAATGATACTGGGATCTTCTTTCCACTGTAGGGTTGGTATACTGATTGCCCAATTATTCTGTAAATATTGGAATTAGGACCTACACTTTTATGACATATTTTGCTCCAAATGATGTAAGAAATAAGTCCTGCGAGTGGTGGTAACTCCTTGTGAATCTTCCTGTATGCGAAATTAATCTAAAATATTCACATTTCCACCATACTGATGTAAGTGTCTTATCGACCACAATCGCTATGTTAACAGTCATAGCACGGTTTTAGCTACCTGCCACATTTGGCGGGAATCTCTTGAGTAATTTCCAGGATATGATTTGAAAGCTTAATATTTTTATGTAGTGCTGTCTTCCAAAACGGCGGAGCAGTAATGATATGACAATTTAAATTATATTTTTTAATTGTTTAACGTCACAATATGAGTGTTGGTTTAATTAGGTTAAACCGTACCCGAGATATGACATGGTGCCATATGGAGTGGCCATAAACTATAAGAGTCGCATGTCCTTACTACGTACCTTTTGTGTACTGAGTTTGGTGAAAATTTGGTTCACTGGTTCAAAATCAAAATACAGACAGGAAAGTGATCTGTCAAGCCTCTCTTTCTTTCGGAAGTAGTCTAATAACGTGAATACAGATACAGTAACATACTAACTAGAGACTACTTAAAATTATTGATACGGCCATTTCTAAAATCTAAGCAAGAAACTCCATCCATTAATCTTATTAAATCTAGGTATATTAGAAAACTTGTGTTTTCAAAGCTAATAATAGAATAAATTAGATATTCCTTTGTGAACGGAATGCGAAATTTCACCCTGCTTTTGAAGATAATTTAATTTATATATGATATATCAACTTTCAAAATATTTATGGTTCCTTAAGTTCAGGTTAACTTCACGAAGTGTATTCTATATATATATATACACACACACACGCACTAAATATCGTTCTTCAAAATTATATATATATATATACACACACTAAATATCGTTCTTCAAAATTATATATATATATATATACATACACACACACACTAAATATCGTTCTTCAAAAGAATATATATATTCTTTTGAAGAACGATATATATTCTTTTGAAGAACGATATTAGGAGTGTGTGTGTGTATACATATAACATTAAACAGGGTAATGTAAAATAAATAATGCATTGTGCATACTACAGTAGGTATACTTAAAACGTGTTCCCTCTTCCAGGAAGCTGTATGCCTTGAAAGTTAAACGGCCAAATGAGTCCGTACTTTATTTAGCAGCGGAAAATACTTAAGAGCGTGAAACATTCGTAGAGAGTGTTGGTGCTGAAGAGCGCTTCGCTTCATTTCTACTCCGAGTGAGAGAAAAAGTTCATCTCATTTTGTAAAGCTGTGATTTGTAGAGCAGATTTTCAAGTCGGGCAAAGGGGTAAACTGTAGAAATACTACACGACGGAGTAAATCATTTATCTGACTGGGTCTTGTACCGTGACCTCGCGACGTGGCGTGATATGATTTATTCGCGCAAGGCGCGCCTCACAAGAGATATTAGCGAGTTTCATATTTATAGCATACTGTATGCGCGCAGGCGCGCCAGTAATACCGCATGCAGAGCTTTATTATTGGCTGTAAGTAAATTAACGTCAGTAATTCACCCCGCACTGCGGAAACACCGAGTTTAACATTTTTAAATCGTTTGCTGTTTTTCTAATGTCACCTCTATATTTACAGCTGGAATCGAGAAGGAGTACGTTATCAGACTTAGACTACGTGCTTACTGTGACTGAAGAGTGAATTTAATCGAAATGACGTGTCGCCCACGAACCTCTCTCAAATGTCTACGTTGTAGCAGGTTTATTATTATTTTTTAAACAAACTGTATGATCATCTTTATACTGTATCATCAACGTATCGTTATATTTCCTAACTATGCTCTAAATTCGAATCAGTGGGAAACCACACAGATTCGCAGTAAAATTCTACTATTCGAATCAGTGAAAATTGTTCCACTTAGGATAAGTGAAATATCACCGATTCAGTGAAAACATTTCACTGATTGAATTACTAAAGTGAAACCATTTCACTAATTAAATAAGTGACGGCCGACTGCAGTGGCGAATTAAATATTGATTTTATTGAATGTAGTAAAATAAGTATGTGAAATAAATAAATTTACCATAGTTTACTGTTTATATTGCGCAATTTGCCGTAACTGAAAAAAGTAAAAAACATTTGCAGGTGGCCGGGATCGAACTCAAACATCCTTTCCAATTCGCTTTTAACACGTTACCTCACCTCTTTATTAGTCGTTGTTGTAGTTGTGTTGAAGTGACGTTGACTAGCTGAAGTTAGACCAACTTGCTGACATATTCACAGTGCGACATGCGAACTGAGGATCTGCCGCGGAGCGAACCCACCCCCTCCATCAACAAGTCAGCCACTCTACCATTGAGCTATGTTCATTTAGCTTTCATGTAATCATTACAGCGCTCTATTTTGAAGAGAGTGGCTGCGCTACCAAGCAAAGTTAATAAATTAGAGGGAAATCGTCAATATTTACTTACTTTAAGTTTTTTTTTGTTGAATTGTTAGCGATAGTATTGGGAAAATGAATGGTATATGTGAGTGCACCCTCTTCACCACATTATACGCAGTGTAAAATGAATGGTACGTGTGAGTGCACCCTCTTCACCACATTATACGCAGTGTAAAATGAATGGTATATGTGAATGCACCCTCTTCACCACATTATACGCAGTGTAAAATGAATGGTATATGTGAGTGCACCCTCTTCACCACATTATACGCAGTGTAAAATGAATGGTATATGTGAGTGCACCCTCTTCACCACATTATACGCAGTGTAAAATGAATGGTATATGTGAGTGCACCCTCTTCACCACATTATACGCAGTGTAAAATGAATGGTTTATGTGAGTGCACCCTCTTCACCACATTATACGCAGTGTAAAATGAATGGTATATGTGAGTGCACCCTCTTCACCACATTATACGCAGTGTAAAATGAATGGTATATGTGAGTGCACCCTCTTCACCACATTATACGCAGTGTAAACCTTCAAAGCAGAGCGTTGTAATGATTACATGAAAACTAAATGAAAGACGTAACAATGGAATTGAGGCCTAATGTTCTTATTTGCACGTAAAATGATGATTTGAAAGACGAAACACATTTTAGATATTATTTCGTATTGGTTTAATTAGTTTATTCTTTGTTATTGCACTTATACACGTAATTTAACTGCCATTTTTAACATTCTTTGGCGGCCATTTTTACACGCTGTTTGACTGATCCATCAGTCAAACATAAACCACTGAGAAACAGTGAAAAAAAAAAGACTGATGAATCAGTGGAATATGTCACTGAATAAAGAAATGAAGGAAATGTATCCTTTTTTCACTGATTCATTAGTTAAATTCACTTAAGTGACTGTTGAATCAGTCAGATACTGTTTACTGATTGAAACAGTGAAATCCTCATTGATTTAGATTTAGAGTGTAATGATCAACAGCATCTGAACTCAGCACTTTGTAGTGGACGTGGTAAACCCAGTAGTTGTAGTGATTACACTACTCGTCTCCCACAAAGGCTAACCAGGTTCGATTGCAGGCTGGATCGCTCCCGGATTTTCGCATGCGGGAATCATGCCGGACAATGCCGCTGGTCGGCGGATATTCTCGGGGATCTCAGGTTTCCTCCACTCTTTCATTCCGGCGCTGCTACATACTTAATTCACTTCACCCTGATCAGCTCTCGATTTTAAGATCCGCCCAAATATTGTTGTGACCCCGGGTCTCGAACCCGCCATAGTGTCGTGGTCATGGCACAGGCTCCGAAGGCGGAATGCAGGGCGTTTTGCAGAGTCGCAACGACGTCATATGGGCTCCTACAGCGCCCTACTCTGTACGATACTCAGGCGTGACGGACTCCAGGGCAGGGCGTCTGCAAGCCGGTGAGCAGGAGACACCAAGAGACGGAGGACATCAGCTAGTCAGCTGCGAGGACACCTGGGTCATCCCACGACGGAGGAGCTTCGTGCGTGGTTGACGAATCATTCAGTGGTAGGCGAATCCCGTTCCCAGTGCATGTCGTCAGTTAGGGAAAGCTACGGGAGCGAACTACGAGCATTAATGTATGAAAGAAATTTAATATCTCAACTTTAATGTTGGTCTTTTGCTTGAAGAATCTCTCTTGAAGGCTTCAATCAAGCATGTTGTTACAAGTTATACTTGTTGTTATTTTGACATTATTGTATACTGCATATAATTATAAATAAGCTGAGAATTAACGTGCAGTTTTATATTAACATATTATCATTTGTAAGTCTACCAGCTCACATCCCAGGTATTTGAATAGTCAACTGAGAGTGGTTAAGGGTCTGGTTGAGGGACCAGAACAGTGGTAGAGGCACCGGCCTCCCGAACCTTTAGCAACCAGCATAGGATTAATAAATCTTCTGTTTAAATTCTCACTGTTCAGTTCAGTCATTGTTATATTTAGCGCATTGTATTGTAGCGTAAATTGTATACGATAGTACAGTTTCATCTTAGAATCAAGCATAGGGTACGTAGGTTATTCTGCACAGCGTACAGCGCGCAGCGTATGCGCAAGGAATCTAAACCGACAGGGTAACTACGCCAGCAGTTGCACGAAGGTAGCCTGTAGTCAACAGTTCGTGAGGTGGTTAGCTTGCACCTGGGCGCGCGAGCCAGCGAGTGCATGCCTGTACTGTGTTTTAATGTAGTTTTATATTTGCTGTTACTGGGTTAAATGCATGTATTTCATTACCGCTCTTCGGTGCTTTGTGTAGAGCAAAAAGTCTCCTATTTAATTGCAGTAGTGTAGTTAGTGCTGTAGAGGAGCACGTAGTGTTGCCTATAGTTTTAAGTGACGAACTGCTGGTACACATAGTATATTACACAGTGAACACTAGGAGTAAGACCGCACCATCTTCTGTTAAAAAACTAGCAAGGACACGTTTATTATACACATCCGAAGCGGAGAATGTTTTAATAGAAAGAGAAAGGGTTTCGAAGGCGATCGGAAACGTTCAGGACGTAGCCAGGACCTCCCTAGCAGAACAGAACGAGGCGCTAGAAAATAATCATTTTACACTAGCCCAGAATCAAAACCGACAAGTGAAATTCCGGAACTTGCTCTTAACGAATCCCATTCACTCGTTTACGAGGACGTACACACAACACCGCATAAAGGTTCTCACCTCACACCTCGAAGTTTACAGGAATTACAGTTTCCAGAAGCATTCAGCTATTACATACCACCTAACACATATACAAACCCAGAACACTTTGACAACATTGCCAACCCAAACCTAGTGTAAATTATCGTTAACCAGCCGGAAAAGTTGCCGACGTTTTCAGGTGGCAGTGACGAGAATGTGGCAGAGTTTTTAGACGATATTCAGGCGGCCAGCGAATCTAACTGGTGGACAGACGTAGAACTATGTCGACGAAATAAATTTAATTTAAAAGGCACTGCGAAACACGCAGTTGAGAACATTACTCACGCGGCCGGCGTAGAACTCGCGTAGAACTCGTGTGGCCAGATATTGTGACCAAGAACACGGACATTTTTACTCCCACAGATACGGTAGAGAAATACAAACAGTTGCTACACACCAAGCGAGAAGGAGAGGACGAGGAGCACTCTCTTTAGAGACAAGTATTGAGAGAATTAGCAGAGGAGTTGGATGCTCCAGAGTTCACCCTTGGTGAATTACAGATAACTGTATAATATATGGAGAACAGAAAGGCTACAGGTAGGGACGGAATTGGAGCTGAAATCATCGAGAGATGTTACTCTAGAATTAAGAAGCGATCCTTAAATTTATATAATGGATATCTTTATGAGGGGTGTTTCCTCGCCCCTGGAAACAGGGTGGTATTAAGATCTTGTACAAAGGTGATGGGAAGGACAAATCTGAAGTAATATCTTATAGAACTCTAATACTGCTTCCAGTCCTGGTATGCTCAGTGAACAGCGATATGGATTTAGAAAGAGAAGTACCGATTTTGCTCTCCATGATGTGAAGTCCACAATAATGAGGTGTGAAGAGAAAAATGTAGTGGGTACATGTTTAGATATTGCAGGGGCCTTCAACAATGCCTGGTGGCCGGAGGTAATACGGCATTTAAAGAGGAAACAGTGTCCTGCCAACATTTACCAGGTGTTGTTTAATTACTTCACAGACATGGTAACCTGATAATCTGCGAAAATCTTACAAGTGAGAAGAGCTTTGACAGAGGGTTGTCCCCAGGTATCGGTTCGAGGACTGGTCCTATGGAACATCCTCTTTGATGGCCTGCTGGAGATATCATTACCAAAAGGGTGCAAGATATTTGGCTATGCAGACAATGGAGCGGGTCGGTAAGAAGACAGCTAGAAGAAAAGGCAGCAATGATCAGGGAAAGAATTGAAGAATGGGCTTCAAAGGTCAAGTTGAGCTTCTCTGCCAGCAAAACCAAGATCATGATGTTGAAAGGGAAATTGGCTAGAACACCCACAGATAAGTTCAATGGTGAGTTTCTCCAGTATGTCAAGGAGTATAAGTACTTGGATGATAAGATGAGCTTTCTTGGGCATATGCAGTATATTGCCTGTAAAGCTGGGGTAATGTTCCACAGATAAAGATCTATAGGAAACAGAATAATATCTTGATTTCTCAACACTAAGGAAAATCTATAAGGCTGTGTTTGAAGGGATAATAGCTCATGGAGCTATAATGGGGCACACACAAGCTGACATAGTGTGCCATAAAAGAAAGTTCGTCAGTGCTCAGAGGATGACACTGCTGGCAGTGTTAAAGGCATACCGAATGATGTAAAATGAGGCACTTCCTGTTTTGGCAGATGTCCTACCTGTTGCCTTGTTGGTAAGAGAACAAGGCCTGATAGCAGAAATAACAAAGTTCAGGAGGTTTACCAAAGAAGAAAGCAGGAAAATAAGGTAGGACACCATACTGTCATGGCAAGATAGGTGGGATAGCACCATAAAAGCCAGAGTAACACTTCAATTGCTACCAGAAGTGGCAGAGTGATTGATAAATAAGTGGATTACCATGAACCACTGCAGTGTTCAGTTGTCCACTGGTCACGGAAATTTTAATGCAAAGATGCATAGTATTTGGTTAATAACCTCCCTAGTATGCAATGCATGTGGAGTAGATGACATGCCACAGAATATGCTAGTAGAATGCATCAAGAAATATGTTATCAAAGAATGGCTTCAGGGGTGGCCGATCTAAGAGGACTGCAGCTAGAGACACACAAAGTTCCTGGTTGAACCGGCACTAGCCTCTCCAAACCTCCTCTCTATAGGTGGCCAAAACATATTGAAGGGTCATACCTAGAGCGTTGCTTGCTACCAGTTACGTTAGCCCCTGCAAAACAAAAGTTTAATTGGTTCTTTGATCTTCAGGGTCCACCAGGTACTTCGAAATTTCGAAACTGCCATCCTGTTGGAAAGAGAAAAATAAAAACTACACTAACTACTCGCGATCCGAGCATGTCCTTCACGTCTCAATTTAGGTGTGACTGTATCCCCATTAACTGCATTCGCAGCCCAGTACGCCCGGGTACAGACAGACTAAGTTTGGGGGATGCCCGGTAACCAGAAGCATCCCCGCCACCTCACCCCCGGGTGCAAAGGGCATAGTCGAAACTACACTGTTTCTTTCCGGTATTGTACTCATTCACAAACACTCTCATTCCAATACCTTAGCATTTTCTTACAAAGATCCTTGTCGACTCTTCTGAGGTTCATTCCGTAGTCTGATTCTGGGGCCTGCACTGTCATCATCATTGGTTTCCCCAGGACTACTTGTCTGGGAGATGATTGTCATGTCTGGTGTATGTCTCAGTCAGTGAGTGATCAAGCGAATGTGAGGTGAGAGAGGGATGAATCGTAATATTTCCCTTCCCTTGCAGGTTATTCCATTCTTGAGTTCGGCACAGCCAGAGGAGGGCCCCTCCTCTGTGTTCATCTTCACTCAATCTGGTCTCCCTTATGGGATGTACTTGTCACTTTGGTGCAATGGTGCGATCTTTTGATAGGATGCCTACAGAGTTGGAGGACTAGTACCTGACCACAGTGTACCCCATGAAGGGCTTGCTGTAATTAAAAGTAAGTATCCTGTATGTACAGATGGCATCCTTGTAGATTTCAGATTCCACGAATAATTCTCCTCTGTGCCAGTAGTACTCCCTGAGCAAGCTCAGGAGCGCTTCCTGCTGGGTAGGTAGGCCCACTGGGGCGATGATGAGCCTATCCCCAGTCTCTATCCTTGGGGATACAATCCTGTTACCCTCCTCCATTCGCCTAACGACAGGGGCAAGAGCTGCCATTAGGGTAGTGGTATCTTCCAGTAGCTATAAATGTGCTCTGCGTATGGCCTCACCAGAGCCACAGTGGGTCCTTCAGGTGCGCCCCACAGGCCAAGCCTGCACTGATATATCCATCATGTTCTTTTATTCCGACCAGTCAATTGTCACTGTTCTCTCTGTGACTTGGGTTGCCTGGGTTCTTCTCAATAGCTGTTTATGAAGGAAGACCTCCCTGTAAGCCTCGGTTTCCCTTAGCTGTACAGTTTGTACCTCATCCATGGGCACCCCCGTTTCGCATAACTTACTGGTTTAGTTCATGGCACAGGCTGTTCTTCGCCTGTTATCTCGTTTGAGCATGCTCATGTTACAAGTAACACGAGCGAAGCCCTTCCAAAAGAATACCACTGGGCTCCAAGCACATAGCCATATGTGCTTGGGCAGACTAGATGGAACAACTCCGAGAAAGGAAGAGTCACATACGAAATCTTCCCTGTTGTTCGGGGGAGGCTGCGGCTGGAAAAGTTGCTCATGTGGGCCACTATTCAGCACAGTTTCTGGCAGAACATGGGTACTTCTCTATAAAGCTGTCCTTCCTTGACCTGATGGACAATCCCAACTGTGTAATGTGTCAGGTGTTTGACACCCCTGCCCATGCATTGAAGGCTCCAAGATAGAAGATCTGAGAATTTAATTCGAGGGGAAACATGGACCTCTGCAACTCGGGGACATGCTCTGGGACCTGGCTAAAGACATACTGGGTTACCTAACTGGAATAGGTAAAAGAAAGGAAGACTTTGATGTCTGCTGGGCAAGTCACTGGTTGAGCGACGACTTTGTGGAAAGTCCAGAGGCGAATGAGGAAGACAATGACTCATTATGGGTGAACACATTTACCCGAGTCATTGTATTGGATGAGGGTGAAGAGGGCCCTCTCGCCCCTTACTCAGTGGAGACACAGGAAATGCTTCCTGGAGGTCTCCAGCAAGGAAAAGCAGAAGGGGAAGAACATGGTACTTGAACCCCCCTCCAAACCAGAAGGCCTAACAAAGTGAGGGAGCAACAAGGAAATGGGAAGGAGTTGCCCAAGTCCAGGTCAATAACAAGAGTTGTAGACCTGGAGCAGTAAGAGACCCATGACAAGGGTAGGGATGAGGAAAATATCAATGATGTATGGCTATGTGCTTGGATCCCAGTGGTATTCTTTCGGAAGAGCTTCGCTCGTGTTACTTGTAACATGAGCATTCACAATAACCACATCAAGGGTTATTGTGGCTTCCTTTCTTGCCTGGAGTTCTTCAGGGGATAGACCTCCCATTTTGTCCTTGCAACTTCTCCTTTCTCTACCACTAATAGATCTCGAGGGATTTCTCCAGCCACTACCTGCAAAGCCTCGTTTGAAGCCATCCTGTAGGCCTTCGTGACCCCCAACAGTGTACATCTCAGTGCACTTATGATCTTTTGCTTTCTATGGACTCTCTCCACCTCAGGGAACCATACCCCACAAATGTACGTGACAGTGGACAGTAACCGTGACCTGTACATTAGCTTCAAAGTCCGATAGCCAAGTCCCCAGTTTGCAGGAGCTACCGCTCTCAGCCTCAAGAATGTCACCACATTCTGGTTCACTGTATAGCATATGTGAGGATGGAATGCAAGTCGGCTCTCCAAGATGACACCCAGGTACTTCATTTCCACGACCCTCTTGATCTCTCTGCCCCAAAGCTGAACACCGGATTTTGCTTCAGATTGCCCTTCAAAAGGATCCCTTTGATTTTCTCGACCGAGAAATCATCTTGAATCTCTTGGCCCAATCTTTGCTATTTCTTCAGGGCTTCATCCGCTTTCTCTTCCAGTTCACTCCGAGACCAGGCCGGGACAAGGTGAAGCCCATCATCTGCATATCCATAAATCATGCACCTATCCAGTAGGTCCAGCCTTAGCAGCCCCTCGAATATCACATTCCATACTATCGGACGAAGGACAGACCCTTGTGGACAGCCTTTGGTCAGTACTTCTACCTCTCTATGTATTCCAATGTCCAGGGAACATGATTTGTCAGACAGAGATCTCTTAATCATTCCGTAAATGTTCCTGGGGCACTCCAACAACCACAGTTGCCATAGAATCTGCGGCCACCACGCATTGTCAAACACCCCCAATGTATCGTAAGATATTGCAAGTATGTATGTCTTGTAGTAGGTTCTCACCTTAATGACCATGTCCATAACTGTCATATCTGTACTTTTCCCCTTAATAAATCCACATTACTTCGGATGTATATCTTGAACCACATCAAAGTATTCCATTAACCTCCTGTTGATAACGCATTCCAGAATCTTCCCCATCACTGGCAGGAGGGTTACTGGCCTGTCGGACTTGGCATTTTCTCGGATTCCTGCTGCCCCCTTATAGATCACTTTAAGGAGGTCTAAGTCTTTCTGATTGTAATGTCCAGCTCTTGCATAGAGATGGGTGCTGTATCCTCTGCTTCCATGGAAAGTTGCTGAGCAGCCCTTATCTGTAGGTGCTACTATGTTTCCCTGAACAGAATATCATTTGGCAACAAGACTTCTGTCATGTGCCTCGTGATATTATCGGAAGTCTGCAGTAGACGTCCATTGGTCTTAAGTGCATGCAGCTCCTCAGAGCATTTCACCTTTCCCGTCACCAACAGGTAGACCAAGCCTCATTGGTCTTCAATTCCCCTATCCATTACAAGTTCTCTCTATGCTTGTGTATTTTCTTTCTTTGCACTCTTCTGTACTCCACTCTTGCGAAATTGTACCACTCCACAGCTCTTTGTATGTTATCTGGATAATATATTCTTTTGAACCTTTTACAGAGGTATTTCACCACTTTCCTGTGAACCTCTAGTTCAACGTCCCACCAGGGGTAATGGAGCAACCTTTCTCTGGGTTTTGGGGATTTCGCTGCCTGGCAAGCATTCATCACCACTTCCCCCATCCTCTGGGCTCTTTCATCCAGCGACATTTGCTGTTTACTGTCCTTGTAGGCCTCAAGACCACTGAGCAATACTCTGTCGAAGGGGGGCCATTCAGTCTTCGTTGTCAAATATCGGAGCCTCTCTGGTCTAGTTGTCCCCTTACCATCCAGCCGGATGGTGAACAGGATCATTCGATGGTCACTCTCGACCTCGTCGGACATTCTCCAGTCCCCAACACAGCCAGCTGCTTGGGCCGTCACCTAGGTAACATCTAGATACGATTCAGTATCATGGGCAGACGATACGTAGGTCACTATATGTCCCATTGTATTCAAACACTGCCGGTTTCTCTCCAGGAGACAGTTATTGACTTCCTCTCCTCGATCGTCCATCCTCGGAGAATTCCATAAATCTGATTTGGCGTTGATGTCCGCGCCAAATGTGATATTACTTTCACTTGCTCTGTTATGTATGGTCTCCCACTGGTCCAGGTGTATATCCAGAGTATCTTGAGGTTAGAAGTATGATGATAGACCCATCATATTCCTTCCTCCCATTTCCACCTTGCCACACACATGGTGCATGGTCGACAGAGCTTCAATCGGGATATAATTAATCTCAGGTTTACATACCCATATCCCGGACATTAGATTTTTCCGAAAAGAGCGAACTGACCTTGGAGACTCGGTATTTTCCTTCTGAGCAGGTAGGGTTCCTGCATCAATACCAAATCCAGGTGTTGCTCCTTCACAACTCTGTGCAGCTTCATTGTAGGAACTGCAGCCCTCTGCAGGTTTATCTGCCCTAACCTTAGTGGTGCAAGACGACTACTCATATTGGGTTCTATCGAGTTCCAGCACTACCATACGTTGATGAATCGGACAGTCCGAGTAGCCAACCTTATGGCCAGATTCCTTGTGCTTTCCCTTAACACAGTTTGTGCATTTAGGCAGAGCTTTATTTCTCTTGCTCTCAGAATACTTGTACCCCTTCTCAGCACAGCAGTAGCAGACCATCTCACTCTTGCATTTATCATTAATATGCCCATACCCTTGACATTTAAAGCATCAGGCAGCAACTATGTAATCTATTGCCTTACACCATTGGAAACCAATGTAGACCATGCCACAGTCCACCAGCATCTTCTGCAAGGGAGGAGTAACCTCCAAGCACACTGAGTAATGGCCGACAAAGAACTACACAAGCGGTTAAATAGCTTTATCACAAAAGTAGGTAAAATACTTGAAGAGTTTAACCAATGACAGCTTGGGGATTCTGATGATCCATGAGGTGATACTCGGTTAAAGGTGTCAATGAAGGAAGTCGGAGTATTGGCAATTAGCGAGAATGGCAGGTTTTACAGAGAAAACATGCAGAATGTTGTGTGAGAAATTCAAATAAGAAGGCAAGAGATTAGAAGAGGTGAAAGTGCTGTGCACCGTCTTACTAATCCGAGTACAGTTGCAGTGCTGGAGGATGGAGGATGTGGCGGTGTTCTGGCCATAAAACCTGTCCAAGACGACACACACTGCTCACACAGTCGCGAAGACGTCGCACTCTACTTCCACAGCCACTCACATGTTGATAACTACATGGCCAAGGAAGTAGGAAACGAAGAATGTGGGATGCCAACCTTATAAAGATGATTGTAGTCTGGCTGTCTGGGACAGGTAGAATGAAGTACCTAGTCGATCCGACCTTACCTCTATGCCTACCTTTTTGATGGTCCTCAGTAGGCCTCCCTACTGTTTTATGTGCCTTCGACTATGTGGCCTTCCTTGGACGGTAATGTGGCCAATTAATGACCACGCCCAATACTGTTGAACCACAGCGACCAGAAGATCACCAGTTATGGCCGTCGGCAAGGACTGAAAACCACGAGCTGGGCGAGGCTCTTATAAAGCTTGCCTCAAGATCACCTTTTAAGGCAATCACAGGCAAGTTGCCAACAAAACAATGTTTCATGGCCAAAATAATTTTAACTTTCTATTTGTGACTCCTAAAATAAAATTCACAACATTTTCTGAACGAGGTGGTATTATTTGTTATTACATTTTGCTGTATTTTAACGTGGTTTCTTTTGCTGAAAATACTCTATATTTCACGTAATAAACCGATTTTGTAAAATATGTGTACATGCAGCTGAAGATTGTATTAATTTTAAAACTAGTCCAAACTTTAATAAACTTCGAATAAGTTTTTTTCGTTATATTTGCGATGTATGTTGTAATTTCGAGAGCTTCAATAAATCTATGTTATTCACGTGGTTGTCCAGAAGTCAGGATACAAGTCGATACCTCTGTATGTATGTCACTCTTTTTGAAACCGTAACGACATATACATTTTTAATACTGCACACAACGTATATCTATAGAGTGCTATTAACTCTTCAACACAGCGTTATAATGTCTGGCTGAACTGTTCAAATTTTACGGACAGATAGAAACAGAGTATTCATAGCCCCCATTAACCTTCAATTGTAGGTTACTCGAAGGGAAATCTGATTCTCCTTTAAATGCGATGCATTTAATAAAACACATTTTCATTAGTTAGGTATAGCGTTTTAGGTGTTCTAGTAAAATTACGCCCATATTAGTGTACTCACTAAATCCCTATCAGTGATATGAATCAGCGAAATATCTTTCACTGAAATACAGTTGATAAGCTACAGCTGACCAGCGAATCAAGCAAATTAACTAGGTACAAGTGATTTACAGCGGTGTTTTTTTTTACAGTCGCAGGAAAATCACTGAAATCCAACTACTATATTAAATGGTAGTCTGGTACTGATCATAAGTTACTCAGTTCTCACTATTTTCCATGATTTCGCTCAATTCTAACTTATTAAAGTTTCGAGTGTAGGAATTTAAATTTTACACGAGCAAAGTAGTTTTCAAGTAAAGCAATAAGAAAATGTCACGCCAAAAAGTTGTGATATCAGCAGGAAAACCCGTGTCTGTACAGACTTTGTGTGTATCTTACATGGAGTGATAAATATTGCAGTCAAAGTAGGCTCTTAATACTTGGATCAATTAGATGCAGTAACTGGGTTTCGTGACAGTTATTTTGGTAATTAGTTATGTAATTAAATCGATCGCCATTTGCTTGTATGTATTAATAGTGTTCACTGCAATAGACGTGTGAGGTATTTGCGAAATTAAGTCGTAGACTATTGTGCCGTTTGTTACAGACGTCTCTATTAATACGTTGTTTGTACCTCACAGAGAATTTTGAGTAAGTTACCGTTAATTCTATGACAAAGTGTCGCTTATTAGTTCGCCTTCCTCAAATCATTAATAAACGATTGGTTTTAGATATTGAAAACAACAAATAAGGAATTCATATTTTTTAATTTGTAACATTTGTTAACTGTAGTTTCTCTCATATAAAGATTACTAAAGAGAAGTGAACTTTTTTATTGACTCTCTAGTAAATACCTTACGTTATGGTTCCAATGTTTCCCAATAGAAAGCTCTATAATATGAGTTTCAGTCATAATGGTGGGCGAAGAAATATTTGTATTTTGTATGACATAATAACTACTAAAACATCTAAAATGTAATTATAAGATTTTGTAAAGGGAAGAATACATTGTAAAGAGGAGTGTGTGTGTGTTATATATATAACCTCGTCAGTCATGGCATGCGTGATGATTAAATCAAGTATCTGTTGTTTCTATGTACTGCTCTTTGGAGAGTCTTTCACTGCACTCTTTGGTGCTGAGCCTGTCTATTTCCTTCTTCTTTTCGACAAGTAGACATATTCTCCACTTTTGTAACACCTCTGAATTAAACATCATTTTATTATGGGCATGAACTGCCTACTGGTGAGTAATATTATTTTTTTAAATTTAGGAGATTTAAGGGAAATGTAAAGTTTTCGTGGCAAGGTGATTTTTGAAGTCGCTTCATTTATGTTGAATTTGGGGGCGGTTGCGGGTGCCCCCAGGAAAAATGGTCATTGATATCGAGCGATGTTAGCTGCTTGACTGATGGTCCCGGGCGTTCGCAACTCGTCAACCAGGAATGATGCATGCTTTATTTATGTTGAATTTGGGGGTGGTTGCCGCGTGCCCGCAGGAAAAATGGTCATTGATATTGAGCGATGTTAGCTGCTTGACTGATGGTCCCGGGCGTTCGCAACTCGTCAACCAGGAATGATGCATGCTTTATTTATGTTGAATTTGGGGGTGGTTGCCGCGTGCCCGCAGGAAAAATGGTCATTGATATTGAGCGATGTTAGCTGCTTGACTGATGGTCCCAGGCGTTCGCAACTCGTCAACCATGAATGATGCATGCTTTATTTATGTTGAATTTGGGGGCGGGTGCCGCGTGCCCGCAGGAAAAATGGTCATTGATATTGAGCGATGTTAGCTGCTTGACTGATGGTCCCGGGCGTTCGCAACTCGTCAACCATGAATGATGCATGCTTTATTTATGTTGAATTTGGGGGTGGTTGCCGCGTGCCCGCAGGAAAAATGGTCATTGATATTGAGCGATGTTAGCTGCTTGACTGATGGTCCCGGGCGTTCGCAACTCGTCAACCAGGAATGATGCATGCTTTATTTATGTTGAATTTGGGGGTGGTTGCCGCGTGCCCGCAGGAAAAATGGTCATTGATATTGAGCGATGTTAGCTGCTTGACTGATGGTCCCGGGCGTTCGCAACTCGTCAACCAGGAATGATGCATGCTTTATTACCTTTTCATAGAAGTTTCGACCAGCCCTCAAGAAGTTTAATTTGTGGAAAGACTCTCTAAAAAAATCAAAAGCGAATATTAACTTTAAATGCAGATGTTATTTCCGAGGGTAAATTATGTTTAGCTTACCTCATAAATAAAATGTTGAGGTGGTTAAAATAAAGAACTAAGTATTTTGTGCCACAAGTATTTGAAAATAATACTTCAATTATAAATGAATTATCGGGGGCCCCTGCTACAGTAAACAGAGTAAAAAAGGAAAAACAAAAAAAAAAAAATGAATGTATAAAAAAGAATGTAGTATCTTTACAAAAATATTTGTTATTTCTTATATAAATTTACTATTGTTGATGTGGAACAAATTTAGATTGTATTCATGTTAAAGCTAGATATTGTTTTTTTTTTTTTGTGCAAGTAAACTGCTTGCCAATCCCGAAATGGTTTAATCTTTTTATTTATTTTTCACCTTACTCTTTGTTATCTTGTTCTCGGATAGATGAAAAGTTTATGCATCTTGTGTTACGAGTTACTAATGAAAACAAAGAAAAGATTTATATTGTTATCAAACAATAGGTTTTGAGTTTAAACAAACTGGATTCTCTGCACATATGTTGCGCCCTATTTTTGTAATGAAGTTAGCTATCTTAATTTTGTGGGGCTCGGCAGTCTCACTTCTCTGTTCTGTTATGTGGGCCCTTAATATGGTAAATCCGAAAACCAAAACCGTCTTCCTCCGGGACCTTTGTGTGCGGAGATTGAACCAGTTGATACGTTAGCCTTAGTTAGGGGAACAGTTTTCCAAACCTGATTTTCTGAACCTAAGAGGGATTTTGATACATGTGCTAATATGTTGACAATAGTTACTAATCCCGAGTGAAAATTAGATTGCGATAGTCTAGTGATATAAAAACGAACTTCATTCAAAACAATTAAACTAGCAGAAATTTTTCTTTGGTTCTGCTCAGAAATCGTATTAAACATAATTCATACGTAATTGAAGGATGGCTTATGAGACAACGAAATTGTAACCTGCATTAAGGAATACATATTCCATATTATCTAAAAACGTGCCTTTTTTACGATGTATACGAGAGGCGAGCAGTGGATACATTCGCATATTTAGACATGAACGTTCGAAACGGCTTGGCTATGTTTTCACTAAGGAATAATCAGTTTGACTTTTCTAAGAATCTAAATTGACAACTTAAAGGGATGAACAGAGTCCTTTATATTGAAGTAGGTAGAATATCACGAGCATCTAATTGATGTTCACAAACGAATATTATTTACTGAATACGTATTCATAGTGCTTAGTTACAACAGTTATTACACTTCGTTTTTAATTTGACGAGTTTTTTGAAGTGTGAAGTGTGAGTAGTTGAAGTAAACAACACACGGGGATGTTTATTTTTCAGTGAACAAAGACAAGACGTCAGCTTAGCTTAACGTATCGTTGACAACGTATACGTTGACAACGTATACGCGGCAAACTCAACGACTGCAACGTAAATGGTTTTTGGTGTACAGTTATTTTGTCAACTCGTTTTGGAGGATCGCATGTGATATCGTGTTAAGAGCGTTTATTTGTGACGTTGGTATACTATCTAAATGCACTGGATGACAATTCATTGTTGATATATACTAGTATTAAATTGTCTGCAGCCCAATAAAGTTTATAATTGAACAACTTATCAAAATTATTCGACGGAAATATGTAACCTCTACATAAGCAGGAAACAACTGACCACTTGATTTCATAACATTCATTTCCACCGAAAATACTCGCAGTTAATACAAGTGAGGACACATTTTGGAGTTCTTAATAATTGCTAAATATCCTTGTTAGTTCACAATTCGGCCATAGACAAAGAAATACTGGAAAGGCACTCAGCTCTACATAATTTGACGTTTTCTCTTGCCGTATAATCTCGTGAAATGAGCAAAAATAAATTTCGGTGGAAGAAAAGAGGTGAAGTAATGGAATGTCGCAGGACAATCCATACTGGCGTAAAAGTTTTCCAATTAAATCTTCCCGAGCGATAGTAATGAAGGGCGCGAGATTCAAATGGGATCTCTTTCGAGTAACCAAAGTAGGCCCCTACACGTTTACAGTTGCTGAATGCGAGGCCACGCGGAGAAATGACAAGCTGCCGAGACGATAATTAATTCCACGGGGATGAAACATTCTAAAATCACAAACTTGCCTCTCCCGTCTCCTATTTACTATTAACCTTCTCCGAACCATCAATATCATCTTTCCACGTGAGTCACCGCAAAGAGACATGATCAAAGGAAACGACAGGCTTACATTTTATAATTATTATTTCTTTAACTTTTCCCACCTTATCATAAAGATAAATACGAAGAAATGGCTTACTCATGAAGAATCCTATTATGTTTTAAACACTAACCAAAATAATACAATATACAGTGTTACTGTAACTTGACATTCATAGAAATAAGTCTGCAAATATACCGATGTCAGAGATATGGACAGTGTTTCAAACTAGAATACTTGCATCAACTATGGGAACCTCCAAATTTATGTTTTTTTTTCTATGGTCGTAAGTGTAGTGTCTTTATCTCCTCTTTCAAATTCGCATGCTACAGTGCGTGTTCATTGTTAGCGCAGTTATTTTGCGGGGACTGGGCCACTTTTCATCTAATGAAAAAATATATAAACTTCTCTTGCCCTCTAGCCGTCCAGGTTGGCATTGACGACAGTTCTGCAGCGTAGCCCGAAGAGATAGAAATGGTATTGTTTTAATCTTTATTTATTTAAAGGAATTCAGAAATTTCCGCCAATTTCGGCTGTATTAATCACTATGTCTATTAGCACACAATGCGATTCCAACACAGAAGGAAAGTCATTTTTTTGTCCACAACTGCTGTGTAAGTGACAGTGACCGAAACAAGTTAGTAGCCGGTGTAGCCGTATGCAAAGCTGAACATATTTGGACGCCTTTTGACCACGCCCTAGCTTTATCAAGTATTTCAAACACTTAAACGGTTTCACCAATTATATTTCTTCAAAAAGTAGTGACTACCTTAGATGTGTATTATGCATTGATGCATTTATTTATACTATATAAACAAACACTTTTATGCATTACAGGTTATTGTATATATCGTAATTCCGTATCTTTTTTCTCTCACATTGTTAAGGCTTCATGAAACCACTGAGTGTAATATTCACACACCTTATCCATGTAGATATTAATTTCTTCTGCAATAGTGTAATCTATTAGCTGAAATATCTGCGAGTGCTTTTGACTGTTCAGAGTAATAACAAATAACTGCTTACATGTTATGTTTATTTTCATGTGCTACATTAACCTTTAATAAAATAAAAGATTAAAAGGTTATGGGCCAGTATGGCTGTGAAAGAAGAATTTTAATGATTGCTCTGTGAAAGAGAAGTTAGTGTTAATAGCTGTGCCGTGATGTGTGCAGGCAAAGTGTATTGAAATGATTGCTCTAAAGTTAGTGTTAATAGCTGTGCCGTGATGTGTGCAGGCAAAGTGTATTGAAATGATTGCTCTGTGAAAGAGAAGTTAGTGTTAATAGCTGTGCCGTGATGTGTGCAGGCAAAGTGTATTGAAATGAGACGCCGAGCGTAACTTACAATTAACATCTTTCTGCACCTGATTTATGACACGATACAATAAAAATAAAGTCAGTGTGTGTTTGTGGAAGAACATATTTTTGGCAGCCCGGAGTCAAGAATTCAGCTAGATACGCTAAAAATCTACTCTACCTTGGCACCAACCTGCAACATTTCAGGAACGATGGAAGATTCTGAAAGGAGACAAGTGGTCAGCTACGCTCACCTGGTGTGGCGAGTGTCGTGAATGTTTGCAGTGTAGCCGCTGGCTGAGCAGTTAGTAACTTAATTGCGCGCCGCGGCGATCCTAGCAGAAGGCCCCAGCGGACTGACACCTGACACATGTCATGGACGCCCAATTAGCACACACCTCGACACTCGTTTCTAGGAAATTAGCCCTGCAGTACTGCTGTGGTGGTTCACCTGATTGCTGACAATTTTCACCTGCATTATGACGTCAGCAGCCAGTGAGCGCCCACGCCCAGCTGTTGCTAGGCGGAAATAACTTCCATGGAGGACTGTGATTGGTTGTTTTGAAAAAAGCGTGTTACTACACTGAAGTATTGTAATTACAAAAAAAATAATAATAATTTTCCCCTTCTCCAGCAGTGTGTGGTTGGTAGTTCGGTGCCATCTGATTGGTCCAAAGTTTTACTCCCCTCCAGGGGTGTATTTTTGTCTAGGGTGTATAATCCTTGGAGTTTCGTGACTCGAGAGAGGAGGATCCAAAAATCAGGATACTCTCCCTGCCTAAGATAAGTAAAAAGAAAAAAAAATTAAACAAGCTATAATGGTGTAATCTGGCAGGACTGAAAATTTCAAAGTCCGTTTAGGGTAAATTTTGAAAGTAGTTCCATGAAGGGAAAATGTTAAGAGTTGAGCATAGTTTTCTCTTGTAACTTTTATAAAATTTAAGCAAAGTTGAAAAAGTAAAGTCATAATTGGCTATAGTCTTGTTAAGTGACCACGAGAGTGATTATCAAAGATAGTTTTCAGAATATATATACTCAGGAGGACTTCGTAATGGTTAAAATCATAGTAACTTCTCTAAATGGCCTCTGTAAATTTGAATGGCCAGAAATCTTGTAATTCAATACTTAGTTATTTTTCCAAGATAAAGGAATATCTCTAAATTGCATATGTAACATTGAATGACCAGAAAGTGAGTAATACAATATTTAGTAATTTTTCCAAGGTAAAAATTATTTCTCTAAATGTCCCCTGTAACAATTAATGGCCAGAAATTTTGTAATACAAAACTTAATGATTTTTCCAAGGAAAAATAATCTCTCTAAATGGGCCCTGCAACTTTGAATGACCTGAAATTGGTAATGCTATAATTTGGCTATTTTTTCAAGGCAAAGGAATATATCTAATGGGCTTCTGTAGTTTATTGAACGGACAGACACCTTGTGAATATCTTTTTCTAAACCATTTCCTAATCGGCTTTCTTAATTGAACTACAAAGTTCACGAATTGCCAGATATAGTAAGGTTTAAAGTATTCAAATATTTTTCCAAGGCCTTCATTTAATTGGCCTTTGTAGTATTTTGAATGGCCATAAATGTTGTAAGTAATGTATCCATTTTATATGAAATTTTGGCATAGTTATTTGAGCACAGCCAGTAATATATTCTCTTTTCATATATTTTTATATTTGTCAGTCATTCAGTCATTTGGCCTTCTTTTTATGAATATGGCCATAAATTATATAATTATTAATAGTTGGCCTTAATTTCTTTTGTATGTAGTCAAAGTAAAGTATTTAAGAGTGCTATATTGGAAACCATGGGTTTTATTAGGATGTGTTGCTCGCCATACTTGATAATGGTCGTTGATGCAATTTAGAGTTCATAGAAATGCCATGTGGGCATAAAAATGTATATTTTAAAATATTGTATTTTACAATATATATTCAAAACAAATGTGAACTTTGCTATGAATAAAAAAATTAACAACTAATATTAAATAAAGAAAAAATTAACAAAGTGCAATCTCGTGTGTTATAAATTGGAGAACAGGTGGGATCTCCTTAGATTTGATGTTCAGCCTCAGTTACCTGCAAAGATGTTACTTTTGAATTTTTTGGGAAGTTTGGTGATAGTTATGCTTTGTGCTATGGTTTTACTGCCCCTTTGATGTGTCGCTGAGGAAAAGGATGTATCAAAGAGATCCTGCGCACTCTGATCTTTTGTGAGTTGTGTGTGGGTTGTGTCAAAAGTAAAATACATGAGATTTTACTTGCCAGGTGTTTTTAATTACTCTCTTTTTCAGTGACCTTCTATTATTTTCGGGATTTGTATTTATATAGTGTCTAATCTCTCTCACAATGACCACAGGTTGCGTACAGAAGCCCACGAAAGCTTCATTCACCTAGATTCTTAAGGAGGCGGGAGAAGAAGTCAGCGATACTAGAGTGATCGACGACCTGTGAATCAAAGCTAGCGCTCTCGTGCAGCATGATGCAAATATAAACACTGCCTCCAGTAGCAGTAGCAGTGGGGGAGTTCTCAGTTGGTAGCCCTTTCCAAATTTTAACAAACTTAAGGATGTTCCATCGGAATTATCATCTAAGGTTCCTCATTTAAAAGACTCTATTTTAACTGAGGTAGTTCAGTTTTTGTTTACTGTGATATCTTTAAATATTTTTCCTAGACAAGTGGTCTATGCGATAGCCACATTTAGAGTCCCTGAGATTTTTCAGCCCTATTTAGTTTCAGCTATGGATGAAAATTGGGAATTTTGCCAACTATCAAAAACTTTTCTCATATTGGTTGCAAGTGCTCTTATACATTTTCGGTTGAAGATTTTGGAAAAGAAGCAGAATGTAAATCAGTCCATGGAGGACTATGTAAAATCTATAGTTGGGTTAGTTAAGGTAGTAGTGTATCCTTGCAATGAAGATCAGTTCATACAGACAGTGATTTTTTTAATCTGCAACCTCGGTATAGTAGGTTCTTTTGCATTGCACTAGACCTTTAACTTTAATGCAACTTCTGAGTTTGGTAACAGAAGTTGAGCGTAACATCTCTGATTACTCCTTTGATCCTGTGAGATCGGATCAAAGTAAAGGAAATGAGAAGGATCATGCGAAATTGGGTTCCTCCAATTTTGCATTTTTTGTGGTAAAAGCAATCATGTATTGAAATACTGCTATCACCTCAAATCTGCTATTGCTGTCACAGAACATTCAGACCAGGGAAAGATCAAGACACCATCTTGGTTTTCCCAAACAGGGAATTCCGGTGTCAAAGTAGAAAAGGTAGATGGGGTTAAGAACTAAGTGTGATATTTTGTAAACAAATGGGCCAAGTAAAGGCCAAATGCCCTGCTTGTGAGAAGGTAGTGGGAGATCATATATTATGTCATGATTTTTGAGAGGAAATATGGATTATTATAGGTTCCTCTAGTGTTAGCAGACCAGCTAGCTGCACTGGTTGATCTTGGTGCATCTTTCCCTCATTAACCATGATTTTTGGGAGAACTTGTTGAATAACATTCCAAGGGCTCTCTTGGGGGTAAGGAAGAGTGAAAAGGTGGGGTTTTCTCAGGTATAGTTTCTCATGGAGTAGCCACAATTAAACTTAAAATAGAGAACTTTTGCTGGAAATTTCAGTAGGGAATTCTTCCTGATTTAAGTCACGATCTCATGTTGGGAATTGACTTTCTGGGGAGAATCCAGGCATGTATTGATGTGTCCAGGCACGAATTAGTGTTTGCCTTTTGCAAATCTCAAACCTGTATAGTTGATTTCGAGGCGTTTTGATTTTCATAAAATAGCTATTCAGTCTGTGTCATCTAAGGATGGGCAAAATGATTGTTAGGTAAAGCATATTTTGCAGTTCCAAAGAAAATTTGCTGATGTGGTCACCCAAAAATTGGGGTACTACAGCAAGAACCCTATTATATTGAAGGTAGAGGATTCTGAACCAGTGTCATCAGTTCCCTGTCGTGTAGCACCTCCGAAACTAAAAATATTTCGGAGTATTGTGTGTGATCTTCTAAAGGAGGACATATTGGAGTCCTCTGAAATATGTTGCTCCAGTCTATCTCTTTTGCTGCCCAAGAAGGCACCAGCAGAGTACCATGTCATTTGCAATTACTGCAAGGTTAACAAGAAAATCCATGGATCAATATCTCTTGCCTACAATCGAATCTGTTTTTCAGCATGTAGGAAAAGCCAAGTAGTTCTCCATTTTCGACCTTGATTCAGCTTTCCTATAGTGTGATTTGCACCCCGATTCGCGAGGGATATTAGCATTTCTCACCCTCTGGGGGCAAAATCAATAGAAGTGATTGCCAATGGGTATGAATTGTGGTCCACAGGCGTTGTCACAAGTGTTGTTATCTGTTTGGGAAAATTCCAATATGATTTCCTTTTCACTTACATCAACGATGTTTGTGTATATAGTGGGAATTTGAAGAATCACTTTAAATATTTGCATCTCTTCTTGGAGGCGTCTTGGAGGCTGGCCTCGCAGTAAATCCTAAAAAGGTTACCTGGGCGAAAAGTTATGAGAGGTACCTAGGCTTTGTTATTTAAGAAGGTAGGTTGCTGATGGGCCCCGAAAATATTAGACAGGTGGTGAACTTTATGGTTCCGAAGAATGTGCATGGAGTCTGCCATTTTTAGGTAATATTGGTTTCTATGCGAAATTCATACCAAATTTCGCCGATCTTGCAGAACCCTTGAATGCCTTGAAGACGAAAGGGGTATACTTTAGTTGGGGGGAAGACTAGAATAAAGTCTCTTGTGTGTTGAAAGAGATGCTGGCTACATCTCCTGTTCTCCAGTTGCCACATTTCGAGCAGCTATTTATTCTTCAGGTAGATGCCAGTTCTAAGGCATTGGGTGCTGTGCTGTACCAAATAAAAGGAGATAGTTTGGTGCCAGTATCATATGCCAGTTGACTCCTGCTGACAAAAATTATCGGCATACGAGAAAGAAATCCTTGCTGCAATTTTCGGAATGGAAAAGTTCAAGGATTATTTGGAGAGCCCACAGTTTGAATTGCGCCTGAAAACCGGGCTCTGATCTGGTTTTTAAGCACCAACATACCTGCAGAGAGGTTAGCGAAATGGTTAGTCAGATTGACCTGTTTTAATTTAAAGATCAAGCATTTCAGAGGGACTGATAATTGTGTCGGTGGCTCAGGTCCAAGTTGCTGAGCTGCAAAAGGTGTCCTTTGCAACTCAAAAAGACATAGAGGATGAAAGAAAACAAGGTCCTAAGGTTGAAGTGCTCCAGAACTTTCCTCAGGCATATTTGAAACTGACACATAACCAGAGAATGAACCCTGAGTGTTTAAAGATCAAAAATGATATTGATACAGGGAATGGAGGACAGTTTGAGGTCAGGAAGGCTTTGATCAGTTACGTCGATCCTGACACTTCACAATTAAATTTATTTGTACCTCAGGTGTTGCGAGGCTCAATATACAAGTATTATCATAATACATACTTCGATGGACATCTTGGGCAAGACAAGACCGTTTCAAGGATTAGGGAAATGTTGTACAGGCCTGGACCAGTAAAGGATGTGGAGGGTTATGTTAAGGAATGTTTGGAGTGTCAGCAAGTCAAGCCTCGAAACACCAAAATTGTGAGTCCTTACAGTGCAGTGTGGCAAAATTTCCATGGGAACAGGTGTACCTGGTTATTTTCGGCTCGCTATCTTGTACTGCAGCTGGATTTACACCCATTCTAGTTGATAATGATCGTTTTAGTAAGTTTGTGTTAGTTTCCCCTCATGGAACATGAAATACAGTGAGATTTGTATAGTACTTTGACGCATGCCACTTCTAAAACTATTATAAAACGACTTCGACTCATCACCTAGGAGTAATGTTTCTATCTGTACAGACGTGAGCAACACACTGCCTACCCCTACAGGCAACGGGAACTTTTGTGTTCTTCCTTCTCACTTGGAAGGCACGAAACCCAGCAGGCACGCCACACCCCCCTCACATAACTCGATGCCTTCAAGCTGCCCAGACCTCGGGCATGGCCGAGCAGATCCGACGAGGCACGAAGCCAGATTCACTGACAAGATAATTCTCACTCCACCCAGGGCCACTCCCCACGCCAGTGCCAACAAGCTACCACTAAATGAGTCTGGCCACAGCCGAGCTCTGGAGTCATTCTTTCGCATCTATTGCACCCCCCACCCCCCACAGCACTCTTAGTGCTCGGGACCTCTAGAGAAGTTCGAAGCCTACAAGAACACCTTCGAGGCAAGCAACTACGTATATCGACGACCATTCAACCTTACATCATACAAACACAACTTTTCTTCTTTTAATTTAATTTGTCTCCTCTAATAACCTTTAATAATTAGTTTAACTTTAACTCTTATATTCGTCTAGAATCAGCTTTTCCCGTTTATTTAGAAACAGGTCACTACACCTGGAACCTCATAGTTACCTTCAGCTATCCTCGACTTGTAGGAGGTAGCATAGGTCACATGTCTATTGGACTTTCAATAAACACACATTGCTTTCTACTTTGCTACTTTTATTTCCAGGGTATATATCTGTATTCACAGTTGGAGGAAGATTACGTTGTGCACTGCTAACGGAATCTGAGGAAGTTATTAAACCGAACTAAGACATACACATTAAACCTGTTTCTTCCCATCAAACACACAGCACTATTAGTGTCATGTGGAAGAAATTGTAACTCCCCAACCACTAGTAACACCGTCACATCAGGAGACACAACACACTCGGGTTGTTTCGCACCACTCGCACTATTAGTGCGCGGTGATAGTGACCTGCAGTGCTGCCGGGTATTCTGTGTGGACACCCAACCAGTCGAGGCTTTGCGCGACTCTGGTTCAACGTCCCTGATCAGTCTGCCTACGGTGGGGGATCTGTGGGGGCTCTAATCGAGCCGGCCTACATGTCACTATTGGGGTACACTGTTAGTATTTCTGTTTCAGTGCACTGCGTGATTTATAGAACTGTTACCCTATGCCTCACGAGAGGAGTGGTAGGAGATGTAGAGAGCAACACCTGGCTCACCCTGATGTCTGGCCAAGTATAGTATCACCTTATCCTAAGCAGGAGAGATGGCTGAATGGGACTGTGCTGCCGAAATAAGATGTCAAGCAGTCGCACCTGCACTGGTAATAATAATTGAGTTTCCACCGTGTGTCCATACCAGCTACAAGTATTACCCGGTTGTCTATGGGTTCTTAACTGGAGTGGAAGTTTGCCTAGGTTGGGACAACTTGTCTTCTGGAAGAAAGAAGCACGTCTTTGGAAAATTCGTTCAGGCATTCACCCCACTTAAGACCGAACTTACCTCTACTACGTAACGAAAGTTGAGTGTGTATTAAACTATCCAACACTCCTCTCCTTCCTCATCCCCACTACCTAAGTCCATATTGGTATAGCGAGTAAAATCTGTAACTACCGTGTCCAGTCAGTCTATTTGGACACGCGTCAAGATATTTTCTGCAGCCCAATGTGGGGTGTCAGATAAACAGCTGCACACAGTGAAAGGCATGAATAGACCAACCATACCCCGAGAGCTAAGGGTCAGTACGATTAAACAAGCTGACTTCCAGGAGTCTTTGAAATATCCTGTGGTGCCCTTAACCACAACCATGTCAGACGCCGAGGCCAACACCATCACCAGCGAATACCCTGCAATGGCAATAGCGTATCTAATGTATCATGTAGCAATGCGGACTCATAGGCAATGGCACACTAGGAGTCGACTGCACAAAACTCTTCCATTATGCCTGTTTAGGCTGGCCCGAAGTTACCAGGACTACTGATGGCTTAGAGTACCGCTGTACAGTATGCCAGCAACAGCCTACGAGCTTCTGTAACGAGGTAACATGTCCTGGGCGATGCATTAAGCACATCAGGTGCACCACATATAGTGAGATACACCACAATCTGTGTATAGGGTGGCACGACGAACACGTCTACATGCCCGGGATGGCCTACAAGTGTGAAATATGTCGGAGGAAACATCTCTTTCTCCCGCCGATCCAGGCCTTCCCAAATGTACATCTAACCAGGAACTGCACCAGGCCATCCAGCTATGGGTAGAGACAATGACATACAAATAATGGACTTTACAGGCCACTCGCACAAAGACCATGTCGTATTCACTCAGGAGTGCGAGAAGGAATTTAAGGAAACAAATCAGTTACCAAAACAGTGGGTTGACTTGGCTCGACTACATTTATAGGTCATCACCCTCACCTCGTAGGAGCATTACGGGGAATTCTAAACCAATTGGAAACAGTTCTGTGACCACATAGCAATGGAATTTACAGGTGAGGAGGTGTTGTCTAGGCTAACCACCCAGTTCTACAGCCAGACCCAGGTACTCTACAAGGAATCGGAAATCTACATATGAAGAAAAGAGAAAATGTTCCGACGAGTAATTCCAGGTGCCAATGAGGCTACCACAGTTCGCTCAATCAGGTGCATGTTACTGCCAGGTCTCCGCAACGTACTCTTGACAGCGAACCTTTCGACTGTGGGTGACTTGGTTAACCAAACTTGAGAACCTGAGCAGAATTTCGCAGCTTAGGCGAGCCTTGAGAAACCTGTCTCCACCAGGGCCCCCGACATACGAACGCCGTCAATGGTGCCTCCTTAAGGTGTGAAAACCACAACCCCACACATGACCTTTGTACACAAGTGCTGGTTCAGCCCAGAGAATCATAAGGAAAAAAGACTGTCCGCAGATACCAGAGCGAGCCACCGCTCCATCCAACCCAGCGGGCAACACATCAGCAAATATCCAGCAGCGACCAGCTAGCAAACCAACTCTGGAACCAAGCCGAGAAATGTAGATACCGGGGTATGGAGCAGGCAGCCAACCCCGAATTACAAGGGCCCATCCTCCAAGGACGAAGTGAGAAAGCACCTGTTCATATAGCCCCATGCGTATAGAGGGAATTAAATAACAACAGAGTACTCGCATTACTCGGCTCTGCAGCGACAGGAAATTTCGTTACACAGAATCTATTAACAACAAACCAGGTCTCGAAACTCCACCCACAGAACAGAGTGGTAAGAATGGCACAACCTGATGCAACTCTGGAAGTAACTGGCCAGATTACCTTGAATATAAAAATCAAAAATATCCTCACCCCAACAGAATTTATAGTTTCGCCGACCATGTCCGAATCTGTTATACTAGAATATCCATGGCATCAATGTATTCTCATTCACAGTCAACATAGTGCATACTTGGGAGAAACCAACTGCATTACTGTCAATTGGTACCAAAACCCATACAACATCCCGCCAATACCCATCGATCCAATGAGCATCATGAAATCGAAGGACCAGAGTTCATGCAATTAAAGCCATCCTAGATGAGCATGCCAGCCCCTTCGGAAAAGGAGAACTTTTATGGCAAACCCGATCAATTCAGCATTAAATATCGCTGAGACCACTGATGTACCAGACTACATCAGGCCTTACAAAGTGCCAGTCCACCGACGTGACCTCTTCATGGAGCAGGTTAACGACATGACGGACCAGGCGATAGTAGAATCTTCGAATTCTTCATACAATTGCACATCGTACTTGAACAAAAAAGACAGCAAATTGCGATTTTGGGTGAATAACAAATTGCTAAATAAAGTCGCCCACTCGATTGCTCCCCTAGCTATCGACATGTCTCATACCCTTCGAGACATTGGCAAAGCCAAAATATTTAGTACTTTCGACATGGAGTCTGGATACTGGCAGTTTGCCATCCATCCAGACAGTCAAAAGTATACCACTTTTATGACACCTGAGGGCGAAACATTTCAATTTCGAGTTATGCCTTTCGGCTTGAAAAACGCCCCCGCAATGTTCCAGCGATTAATGTCGTCGGAAGTACTTACAGGATACATAGGCGAGTTTTGCTTTGCTTATCTCGACGATGTAATAATATACTCCAATAGCTAGGAGGAGCAACTAGGCGATCTGCAACAAGTATTGGAAAGGCTCGAATTACATGGGATTACTTGTAAGCTATTGAAAATCTTCTTTGGCAAGACATAAATCGATTATCTGGGACACATCATCTCGCCCAAGGAAACTTCCCCCAACACAATTCAATACACGAGATTGAAGAAGCAGAAGAACCTCAGAATGAATGGCAACTACGATGGTCCTGGGTCTGTGTAATTGGTTGCGAGACTTTGTTCCAAACGTTGCAGAATACATGGCACCCCTACACCCTCTTCTCGAGAAAGAAACTCATTGGTGATGGGGTTCGAAAAAACAATTAGTGTTTTCTGACTTGAAGAACAGCTTAAAAAATATTCACCAACTCCATTGGCTACAAGTGGACAAACCTTTAATACTGCAAACAGACGCGTGTCAGAACTGTCTGCACACAGTATTAAACCAGCAAAATGCGGGAGGATAACCCCATTTGATAGCGTATCCATCAACTCGCTTAAATGAAACTGAACAGTGCTATCGCATTATTGAGCAGGAGTGACTGGCCATTATCTGTGTAGGGAAGAAGTATAGATATTACTTCATAAGACAACACTTCATTCTGCGAAGCGACTCAAAAGCCCTTCAATGGCGACACGAGTCCTGGAATTCGAATGCCAAGCTCAGCCGGTGGGACACGTTCCTTACAGATTTCGACTTCGAGGTCCAACATTGCCCAGGTAAACTAAACGATGTTGGACGAGAAAGCTGAAGAGGAAGAGGAAGAGAAAATGTCTCCCCTCCCCCTCAGATCGAAATAAATCCGGAAGAGCGAATTCATCTCCTTCAACTCCAGATAACCCATTACCAAGTTACTCTAAGCCAACAGGAGGATCCCGATATCCGACGTCTAATAAAGGAACAGCCCCAACGTTACACCCTGTGGGACGACGTCGTATGGATAAGCAGGGGGCAACCCAATAAACCATGGAAGATCTGGGTGCCACCCCTACTATGAGCGGATATATGCAGTCACCATCACGACCATCCCCAAGCTGGTCACCCAGGTAAGAGGGAGACCCTGTTGGACATCAAAACCTGCTAGAATTGGAATGGAATAAGCAGTGATGTCCGGCAGTATGTTAGCAACTGCATCACATGCAACAATGGCTAAGCATACCCGGTTCCCTCTCCCACTGTAAAACCATGGAGACCCAAGACGGCCTGGACCTACATCGCAGCAGATCTGATGGGCCCATATCCTCGGAGTACTAAGGGAAATCGCTCTCTCCTCATGGTTACCGACCAATTCTCCCAAAGGTTGAGACATTCCATTTACCCAGCCAAGAAACCACCCCCATCATGCGGAAAATGGAAGCAGAGATTTTGCACTATGGGGATACCCGAAAGCCATATTGACCTACAATGGCACCCAGTTTACTAGCCGTCAATGGCAAACTGCCTGTCAAGAGTGGGGAGTAGAAACTTGGACTACCCGCCTCCCTACCATCCACAAACCAACCCCACTGAACGGGAGGAACCAGGAGATCAAGAAGTGCCTCCATGTCAGTGTGGGGAAAAACCACAAACACTGGGATGAACATATCCCCACCATACTGTTTGCCCTTCGACACCGTACTAACGAGGCCGTTGACACCAGCCCGAGCATCCTAATCCTGGGACAACCCTTGCGCCGATCAGGCTACTGGCAGTGGGAAAACGAGCTCACTGAGATGCCTCAGCCTGAGGACATCCGGCTAGCAGTGCTAGCACGAACCAGGCATGCCCACAGAGTTTCAAAATACTTATATTTCGAAGAAATATCCCCAACCAAAGACAGGTGTAAGAGAGTTGAATCTGGAGGAATCAGTTCTCCTACGAAATCACCCACTCAGAAAAGCCAGCAACCTATTCAGTGCTGGCCTCGCTGACAAATGGGATGGACCATGCCGTATAGTAGGCATATGTAATAACGTTTACTTGACCAAGGATGTACACGGGCAAATTCGTAATGCCACCAGAGGTCAGATTCGACCATACCCAGGGGACATGCCAACCCTTGGGGACGGCGACACTGATGGGGACATGTCTGGCCAATCGGAAGATGAAGATGAAACTCTACTCAAGAGGATAGAACCTGATACCGAGCCAGGACCTTCAACAAGACCCAAACCAACGCCCATCATGGTTGAACGAGCGCCTAGTTACATCGCACTATGTAAACCCGATGTTGAACATCAAGGAGCATTTCCTGTAATATCAATGTCCTCAACACCACTCAGCTACGCCGATAAAATAGCAGCTGCAAAATACAGCTGCTCTGAATTATCCTGGCGGATTCCCTGCGACAGAGACCTCATCAAACACCTCTTCGATCAAGCTGCATCAGTGAGCGATCGGAAGTACCTTCGGTGAGGGAGCTAGTCATCACCCAGCCGCCTACCTCCCCACCTAGTACAACTACACAACTGGAAGTCATGGCTGTCTCAACTTCAGAGAGGTAGTCCTCAGATGACGAAGTATATGGCGCCACTAGACCACCGGAACCAGAAACGTCAAGCTCAGTCGAGAGTGGCCCGCTTCAACCACCTCCTATGCAGGTAGGCCCGCTTATCGGGACGTCGAGCTTCCACACTGGAAGTGCTCCGCCTACAGAACCTGCCACGCAGGATCTCCCGCCAGCTAGGACGTCGATCTCGGACAAGAGTGCTCCGTTCCAGCTTCCTGTTACACAGGAGACTCCGCTACCTGGGTCATCGAGCTGCAACAAACGTGCTCCGTTCCCACCCGCAGACCTGGACGTCGAGCTGCCACAGGAAGTGCTCCGTCCCGACATCTTGCTACATGAGAAGCTGCACCCGTCGAGACCATCGATGCTTTCCACGACCCCTCAACAGGCACATCACATGGAGTGGAGACTGACGTAAACTTCCCCTCAACTGCCTCGCCCCAGAACCTGGCTACCGAGACTGTGGGTGCCGCTTACGACCTGGAACAACGACGAGCTGTGTTGCCCGCAGTCGGGGTGGAGACCTTTCTCTCCCCCCTCCCACTCACCCACTGCAGCGTCAGAGAAACATCCTGCCATATTGGTAGGACCTCGTGCAGTCGGGGAGGAAGTGCTAATCCTCCCCCCGCACTGCCACAACGTCCCTTGAACGAGTACCCTCTCACTTTGTTGCGGCAGAAGCTGAAGCCACGACGCCCCAGGCTGCTCCACGACGCCTGATGTCCCAACGCACCGTCCAATGCCGCCCATACACCTGGCCGGTACAGGGAATCGCCATAGAGACCTACAACCATGTACATGTGGCCGTACCCTCAGCAAGATGCCCTTCGTCCCATGGTCAGTGATAATGAGGGGGAAGACGAAGATCGCAAATAGCATGCGCACTTTAAGAACTGTGTAGTAGTCGTAAACCACTACTACGTGCACGTGACAAAATGACTCATAGTCGGTCATGCGCAATGCATTTAATTGAGCGGTAAGCCAAAAGACAGTGACGTAAGCAGAACAATCAAATTTGGGCTAAATTAAAAGAAGCAGTGCAGTTACAGTATAAAGAACCAATGAGGTATATGAGCAAGTAATTAATCACTCTGCTACGTGATAATTCATTTCCTATTTACAACCGCAAAAAGTTGTACAACATTAACTCTTGAACACACATTTTACACCTCATGGTTCAAGTGTTTCAGTGGCCGACAGCCCACGTAAAAAGTAACATTACGAACAGACTCTCTCCACAGTGACAGTAATAGCTACAATAATTAGTGTCAAGTATGAACACTCACCACAGTGCGCATGGTAGCATCATGTATAGACACTCACCACAGTGCATGTGATAGGTGAAGACAGAGACTTCGCAGGGCTATATGTTCTCTTAAATATATGCTTTCCTTATAATTTTTCTCGTAAATGTTCTATGAACTCACATCATGAACTAGTAAAATAGATGAACTACTGACAGGTACAGGAGAGAGTTAGTTTTCTAAAATTTATTATTTGA
This sequence comes from Dryococelus australis, assembly GCA_029891345.1. Classification (NCBI taxonomy): domain Eukaryota; kingdom Metazoa; phylum Arthropoda; class Insecta; order Phasmatodea; family Phasmatidae; genus Dryococelus; species Dryococelus australis. Next base: position 258,480,695 of record CM056996.1, read on the forward strand.
TGTGTAGGTATACCTATAAATTATTTAATGAGTTTTAAAGTGTACATGTGAAGATTACCTGCAAGAAAGAATGCCATTTTGTAGGAGGGTTTCTGTATATTATGCTTCATATGCATACATTTTATCAGTGCTTTTGTTTGCAATATCTTGTGCACCTCGTCAAATTCACAGTCTGAGCGTTAAAACTCTTTTAATTTGCACAGTATATTTTATCTTCCATGTTTTTGTTTATGAGTGTATATGTACGTAACCTACGACCAATGTGCACATAACTTGCCGCGTTGTTCATGCATGTAGTGTACTTACTTTGTATTCTTTTAGCCGGTTAACCCAGGTGTTGAAGGGCCTGTGGAGAACCACTTCGTAAATTGTCACTAGCTTGCTGCAAGTCACAAATTTTTCCTTGGAAAGATATTTCCTTTTTTTTTTTTTTCTTATATCACTGCAGCAAGCACCAAGATAGTAGTGGCATTTCTCCGCCTCCTGCGAGTAAGGTTTGTATCTATTATAAATATTCTCACTTTCATTCTTCTCGTTTTGTTGTCATTCTTATTTTAATATTTTTTCTTTCAGGGTTTATGTACGATTTACTTGTAATATCAAGCAGCGCTACGCTGGTTCTTGTGAATGGCAGGCATCTTGAAAAGTAGGCCGGTAGGGACACCCGACACACGCGACTTCCTGAGCCAGTAATCTTTGCACACTGTGGGAATACTTGATCTCATCGCATCAGTGAAGCCCGATAACGAGGACGAAGTGCAGAGAAAGATGCCCGCCCACCACCCGCGCCAGAGAGAGAGAGAGAGAGAGAGTGAGATTAAGCTTCAAGGTCGCCAACAGGCCGACTCCACTTTTCGCCTAGCGCCAGCTGGTCGCCCTGGGCGCACAGAACATGTGCCACTACAGAGGTCGGTCGAACCCCCTACATTAAAGGTCATGCGTACATGTACGAGAATTTTTTTTTGGTGATTCCTTCCTCAGCACATCTTCCGACGTCAACCCCTACCTTCTAGAGACCGTCTCCAGAGAGGGGGCGTACGCCTTTCTCCACCACATTTTTTCACGATGAGTCTTCATCGCATCACAAAAAAAAAGGGGGGGGGGGGGCGAATTGACGCGTGCCGCTTCTACGCCTATTATAATACGACTCCGAATCATCAGCTAGGAGTACTGCTTCCATCTCTACAGACGTGAGCAACACATTGCCTATAACTACAGGCAACGGGAGCTTCTGAGTTTTACCATCTCACCTGGAAGGCACGTATCCCGGCAAGCATGCCGCAGCTCTTTTCCTCGCTCGTGATGCTATCAAGCTGCCCAGACGTCAAGCACGGCCGAGCAAACCCGACGAGGCACGAAGCCAGATTCACTGACAAGATAATTCTCACTCCACCCAGGGCCACTCCCCACGCCAGTGCCAACAAGCTACCACTAAATGAGTCTGGCCACAGCCGAGCTCTGGAGTCATTCTTTCGCATCTATTGCACCCCCCACCCCCCACAGCACTCTTAGTGCTCGGGACCTCTAGAGAAGTTCGAAGCCTACAAGAACACCTTCGAGGCAAGCAACTACGTATATCGACGACCATTCAACCTTACATCATACAAACACAACTTTTCTTCTTTTAATTTAATTTGTCTCCTCTAATAACCTTTAATAATTAGTTTAACTTTAACTCTTATATTCGTCTAGAATCAGCTTTTCCCGTTTATTTAGAAACAGGTCACTACACCTGGAACCTCATAGTTACCTTCAGCTATCCTCGACTTGTAGGAGGTAGCATAGGTCACATGTCTATTGGACTTTCAATAAACACACATTGCTTTCTACTTTGCTACTTTTATTTCCAGGTTATATATCTGTATTCACAGTTGGAGGAAGATTACGTTGTGCACTGCTAACGGAATCTGAGGAAGTTATTAAACCGAACTAAGACATACACATTAAACCTGTTTCTTCCCATCAAACACACAGCACTATTAGTGTCATGTGGAAGAAATTGTAACTCCCCAACCACTAGTAACACCGTCACATCAGGAGACACAACACACTCGGGTTGTTTCGCACCACTCGCACTATTAGTGCGCGGTGATAGTGACCTGCAGTGCTGCCGGGTATTCTGTGTGGACACCCAACCAGTCGAGGCTTTGCGCGACTCTGGTTCAACGTCCCTGATCAGTCTGCCTACGGTGGGGGATCTGTGGGGGCTCTAATCGAGCCGGCCTACATGTCACTATTGGGGTACACTGTTAGTATTTCTGTTTCAGTGCACTGCGTGATTTATAGAACTGTTACCCTATGCCTCATGAGAGTGTATCAGAACTAGACAACACTCCTCGACTCATCCTGCTACCTAATTCGCTTTTGGTCTAGCGAGTAAAATCTGTAACTCTCATGTCCAGTCAGTCTATCGGGCATGCATCAACTTGGTCAACGCCTACTTCCTGGTTTTGGGTCATCTGTACAAATAGTCACTGACAATGCCAAGTATTTCGTATCCATGGAAATGAAGAACCTTACATATTTATGGGGGATCAAGTTGGTCCAGACTACTTCATACTATCCCAAGGCCAACTTAGTCGATAGGTATAACAGAAATTTGAAAGTATTTTTAAGACCATTTCAAACTGCATCTCATCGAGACTGGGATAGTTTTTTGCACCAACTGTCATTGGTTTTCAGCAATGTGGTTAGCAGTGCCACAAAGTAGGTGCCTGCGGGGCTCTTCTTCGGAAGAATTTTAGTTCGTCCCTTAATAAATACATGGGGTCTCCATGAGTTTTGTTGGGAGGCTGTGAATTGTAAGAACCTGCAAGAAGTCTGGAGTGAAGGTACCCAAAGTTTGAAGAGGTAGCACTCCTGATTAGCTTCCAGGAAACCCTATAATAGTGGTTCAGTTACCATCAAGTTTGGTGGTAACGTGTATGTAGAGACTCACTTTCTTAGTAATAAGGCAGCGATGTTTCGCACTAAGTTAGTGCCTAAATATACTGGTCTATTTGTTGTCAAACTATTTTGGACTCCTGTAACTGTGTTGCTAGGGGATGCTAATCATCCTGGTGTTTTTAATAAGGCAAATTTCCCATTAAACTTATTACCTCATAGGTAGAGGTCTTGGGTGATAGCCATTGAGGAGAGATTTATATTGGGTATTATAAATTTAGGGTATCATCTTGTCATCTTGTTCATTTTGTTGAGGGTTATTTTGTTTTCTTAAATATTTATTTTAACTTAGCTCTAGACAGGGTGGAACTGTTGTTCCAAGGAGTCACTTTCTCTAATTTATCTCCATTTCATCTTCTAGGGTTAATGCTTTGTAATCATCCTCATTTAGGTTAAGGTGTGTTTTTAGTATAATCTTCTATATTCATTAATATTACAAGGGCATATAAGTGCAGCACTCATGTAATTTGTAAAGACGAAACTAGCCTTAATCTTTAGACTAAAATGGAGACCCACACATTGTCTGAGGAGGTTTCTCACTGATTGTGACTTCAGTTTACTTGCTCAAGTATGTCATGTTCGTTCTGGTGCTGATGATGGAGGTGATGCTGCTGTGAGATCATCTCCTCCTTCCTGGCTTCTACTTTATGGAGCGGTGTTGTGGAGAATTCTTCGAGGCTTGCCACTTCGGCGGAGTTTGTGGTCGCCCTTCCCACTCGTCAGTGAACTTCTCGGGAGTCCATCCCGTAAGGGGGGGGGGGGGTGACTTGAGATGCCGAGTGTCTCAACTTGCAATATAAGTCTTACTGCACCCGACTTATGATACGATCCCACGAAAATAAAGTCAGTGTGTGCTTGTGGAAGAACATATTTATGGCAGCCCAGAGTCAAGAATTCAGCTAGCTATGCTTAAAATCTACTCTACCTTGGCACCAACCTCCAATATTTCAGGAAAGAAGGAAGATTGTGAAGGGAGCCGAGTGGTCAGCTACGCACACCCGGCGTGGAGAATGTGTCGTAAATGCGTGCAGTGTGGCCACTTGCTGAGCAGTAACTACGTGCCGCGGCGATCCAGTGGGCTGTCACCTGTCACTTGCCATGGACGACCAATTAGCACACACCTCGACACTCGTTTCCAGGAAATTAGTCCTGCATTGCAGCGGCGGCCATCCATCTGATTTCTGAGAATTTGCACCTGCATTATGACGTCAGCAGCCAGTGCACGTTAGCAGTCAGTGTGGGCCCATGCCCAGCTGTTGGTAGGCGTAAATAACTTCCATGGTGGACTGAATGGTCGTTTTGAAAAAGTGCTACTGGATGGAAGTATTGTAATAAAAAAATAATAATTTCTTCCTTTCCTGGTAGTGTGGGGTTGGGAGTTCGGAGCCATCTGATTGGCCCAAAGTTTTACTCCCCTCCAGGGGTGTATTTTGGTCAAGGGTATATAATCCTTGGAGTTCCCTGACTGACTCGAGAGAGGGTGGCTCCAAGGATCAGCAGACACTCTTTCCCTACCTGAGATAGGTAAAAAAAATTTAATTAAAAAAGTCATAATGGTGTCAACCGGCAGTACTTAAAAATCTCAATGTCCTTTTAGGGTAAATTTTGAAATAAGTTCCATGAAGGGAAAATGTTAAGAGTTGTCTCTGGTAACATTTATAAAATTTTAGGAAATTTTAAAAGTAAAGTTATAATTGGCCTTGGTCTTAAGTGGCCATGAGATTGATTATCAAAGATAGTTTCAAAAAAATAGTATTCAGGGGGACATTTCTTAGTTATTTTTCCATGATAAAAGAATATCTCCAAATGGCCTCTGTAACTTTGAAAGGTCAGAAAGTTTGTTATATATTGCTTAGTTATTTTTCCAAGGAGAAATAATTTCTCTATATAGCCCCTGTAATATAGAATGGCCAGAAATTTGGTAAATTCCATAATTTAGCTATTTTTACAAAGTAAAGGAATTTTTCTAGTGGGCTTTTTTTAGTTTATTGAATGGCCATGAACATGGTGAAGATTTTTCCCTTCGCCATTTCGTTATTGGACTTTGTAGTTCAATGAACGACCAGCTATAGCAAAGTTATAAAATAAAAATAATTTTCAAGTCATTTCTTTAATTGACCTTTGTAGTAATTTGAATGGCCATAAATGTTTTAAGTAATGTATACATTTTATATGAAATTTTGGCTTAGGTATTTGAGAACAACCAGTAATATATTATCTTGTCATATAATTTTTTTTTTATTTGTCAATAATGTTGTCGCTTGGCCTTTGTTTGTGAATATGACCATGAATTATAAAATTATAAATAGTTGGCCTTAATTTATTGTGTATGTTGCCAAAGTAAAGTTTTTAAGGGTGATATATTGGAAACCACGGGTTTTATTAGAATGCGTTGCTCGCCATCTTTGATCATTGTAGTTGAGGCAATTTAGAGTTTATAGAAATGCCATGTGGGCATAAAAATGAATATTTAAACTATTGTATTTTGTAATATATATTCAAAAATGTGAATTTTGTTATAGACAAAAAATAACAACATAGATCAAATAAAGAAAAAATAGACAAAGTGCAATCTTATGTGTTATAAATTGGGAAATGGGTGGGGTCTGCTCTTTAGATTTGATGATCAGCACTCAGTTACATGCAAAGATGTCACTTTTGAAATTTTTTGGAAGTTTGATGATAGTTATACTTTGTGCTATGGTTTTACTGCCCCTTTGATGCGTCCTTGATGAAAAGGCCGTATCAGGAACTACAGCACAAAAAATTGTAAACAAGAACAAAATGGCAGTACCGAAAAATTCCACAGTTAACAGGACCTAATTATTCAACTTGGAAAGTTAGAGAAATGTCTTTATTAGTTGATAAATGTGTTAAGTGAGTTCTTGATGACCTAATACCACATAAATTAAAGCATACATTGCAGCAGAAGCAAAATAATATTATCCACAGTGTAAATATGACAGATATGTCGAATATGTGCTGAACAAGCAAACAGCCAGAGAAATTTGGAATGCCTTGGGGAAAATCTTCAAAAAGAAAAGTACTATTTCCAAGTTTTTCATTAGAAAGAAGCTGCTGTCGTTATAATACACATCGTCACTTCAGGAACAATTCATGAAGTTCGATGCACCGATACACGACCTGGAAAATATGGGAGCAATGTTAACTCAAGATGACAAGGTATGCAATTTGCTATTGGCAATACCTGAATACTACAGTAATGTTATAACGGTATTAGAAACTATGGAAATTGAGTTAACCTTGGACTTTGTAAAATCACGTTTAACGGATGCAGAATTTAAAATAGAGAATACACATACAGAAAACCAAGATTTGGGCTAATGTTCATTCAAGGCATTAGGCTTCGAAAAAAAGAGAAGAAAAAACAAAATTAAGTAAAGTTATGAAAAAACTATAACCCGACTACTCAAAAGTCAAAAACGAGTCTCCAGTTAAGTGTACAATTATAATCGTAAAGCTGTAGTTACACGTCGTGGTGTTTAACACACTTTACATATAGGGGAGATACAGGGTAAAAATTTAAAGTAGGTATTAATGGTCTAAATTTAATGCATTTTAGTTCAGCGCTGTATAAAGTGCATTGCTGTAACACTCCAGGATGGACAAACGGATGGACCTGATGACCTTATAAAGGCTCCTTTTTTGACTACAGAACCATAAAAAGGTGAAGTTCTATAAAGTGATGTGTGTGGTGGAATAAATTGATGGGCTCAATCAATCGTGCATTATACATGATTATAATGTTATCAGTATCATATTGTGTTCCATTGCTGAGAAAAGGCCTCCACATCTGCCTTCCATTTGTCGCGATCTTGAACCAGACTTAGTTAGAATTTCAAAGTGACATAAAATTACAAAATAGTTTTTCACCTCTACCACCACTATATGTAAATTGTCTTCAACTGCACAATAACTCTATGATTATACTCGTACACTTAACTGAATACTTGCTTTTTAAATTTGGGTAGTCTAATTTTAGTTTTCTTATAACTTTTTCATTTAACAATTTTTTGTAAAACATTTTTGTAAAATTTTCTTAGAATCTTTCATGTCCCCTCAATTCATCAAACTGTGTAGGCGTTGTTTAAATTTCAATTTTGCTGTCTTCTAAATTGTCAGGTCGAATATTCCGGTGATCAAAACTAATATGCACAGCACTAGGCAGCTCCCCAGGTTTCAGTTGGTCTCGATGTAGCGCTGGCCAATAACATTTTTTTAAATGTCCCTATGGATCAATTTACCAAAACGGTTAACGTTCATATTTTTACGTAACATAACCTTCGACCCAATTTCGATCTTTAATAAACTTACTTAGCCTTCAGTTTTATTGGGGTTGCTTGGGACATGTTCAGTTTGTGGCACTCCACTGTACGTTTTAGCTTTAGTTGACGTATCTACTGCTCTAATATCGTATAGTTTCTTAGATTTCCCCAGATTTTCTGTCATACAATTTTGTAATGATCCACTGGCCTTGTTGTCGAATATGTCCTGATAACGTCGTTAAGTTCACTTGTGCCGATTATACGCCGAATATCCAAGACCGAAAATTGTTCCACAATTAATCGACCAACTTGTATACTGTTCAATATATCCACAAATGTGGAATCGTTTTCTTGCCGCATGTTTTGGTTCAACTCGCAAAAGCTAAATATTATCCACAAGTGTGGTTCTGCGGCAAATGTAACTGTTTTTTTTTAAGCGATAAGAGTAACCGACAGCTTTTGCAACTTGAGGTAGCTGCACTAGCTCGCCGAACAACAGCATATAAACGCCTCAATAAATGGTGTGTGGCTGTGTTGGGAACGCGATCGTTTGTTTTCCGTGAATACGTCTACGTGGACGGGCTCGGATGCCTTGATGTTTTTTTTACGTTCTCGGCACCGCACCACTCGACCATATGGGGTTTTGTAGGTATCACTGGATTGTTTTTGAGATGCTATTTCCAAACGTATAAGATTTCTATACTTCGACTTGGCTTTTTGACGAGAATAGGCCGACATTGTGTTAAGTTTTCTTAATTCTTTCCATTAAACTCAAACAGATTCATCATATCCACGCCACACATTTTCTTTATACAAGCAATCGATTGATCTTGAAGAGAGCTGTCTATTGAAACTCAAACGATCATTGTAGCTTCTAGGCAAAAGTTATACTACGCAGAAGTCATGAGACGCGGCGAAACCAACTCAAAATTTGCCCTCCCCCTCTTCCCACCCTTTCCCACCCCTACTTTTGCGCCGCGCGCGATGCTTCGCAGTCCTCACTCAACGTAACATATTCTTTGATCCTTTGGCAATTGAGTGGTATAAATTAATTTTGAATGTGGATGATAGATTTGGAGCTGCAATGCCTAACTGTATCACCCGATTTTATTATCATCGAATTTTCTGGATTGCCCAACACTATGGTTTCAAATTTAAAGATGTATTCACATCAAAATGTTCAGTGCTTTGCTTCAGTTCCAGATGTCTGATAGTCGTATAAACACAATAGTCTGTTAAACTAGAACAGCCAGCTCATACCTATTATTTAATACTTTTATATCTTATTATGTAGCAGCTGGTCGGGAGCTAGATACGCTTGTTGAGATGATTGGTTTCCTATACATACAGAATAATACTGGTAACCAAACAGTAACACACGATCAATGTCGCGTGCATCCCATTCATGTAAGGATTCTGTTACTGAATATGCAATTAATGTTGTTGCATTGGCAGTGCACTGATTAACTCTGTTAGGCGGATCTAAAATATCGCTTCCTTGGTGGAATGAACCTCTGATTATGTAAGCATCGTTGGAATTCGGAACTTATCGGAAATTACTCATGTTATTGGTCACAGCAATTGGATTCTCTACTTGTACAATACGACTGTTCTGTTGATCACTTTCAAAGTTAGAGAAGTTCACTGTTAAGTAGTGATATAAATGATCGTTTGACTACAACCAATACCCATGTAGCAAGTCACAGTCGGCTGACTGTGGTTTTACTGCTAGCACTGTTGGATGAATGTTGGCACTGACTACTTATGGGTTTACACAAATTACCCTTTTATGACTGACTGCTGGCAACAGGACTCTTGGCATGCCATTATAAGCACGTTAATGGAATGTTGATGGAAATTAAACTGATGGTTGAGAGTGGGTATACTGCTAATGATCCACAAATGGCTTGCCAACTGTATTCCAGCACTGGCAGCACTTAACGTATCCATTTTTGGGCCATTGATGGCACTGCACTATAGAGTTTCGCGCACTTAAAGAGATAGTCGGTCTACTGTGGTTTTACTAATGGCATTGCTGGATTACTGCTGGCCCGGAAAACTTATGGGTCTACACATATGGCCCTGTAATGGTTTACTGCTGGCACCAAGACACTTGGCATGTCATGTATGACCCACAGATGGAATGTTGATGGAAATGAAACTGATGGTTGTGAGTAGGTGAACTCTTAATGGCCTATGAATGGCTTACCAACTGTATTTCAGGAATATCCTCACATATCCTATTCTTATTGCTGGCAAAAGTATGAATAGCCATCTATAGGCAATTTGATGGCTGTGAAGTGGTACATCGAAGGACCATTGCTGGTGCAATTTGGGTTATAATGAGACTTTTTATGGCTCCCACTATTCGCAGACGGTTTCTTCAAACTACGCACATGTATATGTGTATATGCGTGGCTAATATGATGAAATTGACAGCACTAATCGCAGCTCTAAATACTAAATATTCAGTAAGCAGTGGTCTAGGAAAATAGTTATATGCAGGCTGAACATATTGAGTGTTCATATTATATGCAGAATATCCAGCAAACTAAGATGTGTATGGTAACCCACACACACATAAGAATAACTTATAAGTGTATTGTGGCAAGAGTAATTTGCTGGTCAGCGCACACTCACATGGAGCTGGTAGGAACATCCACAATCACCACGTATGGTATTATTTAATTATTTATGTTTTGTACACCCACCAATTGGCAACGAAGTAAGTCATTAAATATAGAGAGCAATGCTGACCTAATGAGTGAGTCTGCACAGCTAAGTCTGTGCAAATTTTGCTGTATAGCTAATTGCGACGAGGTGCGTGAAGCTAAGGTGAAGTACATCACACATAAGTTAATTGGCTATCCCAGCTTGGGTGTTACATCAGAATAAATTTATTAATTTTCATTAATTGGTGCCAACAGCATGGTGTCCGAATACTGCTTGGGGAAAGAGTAGTGTTAGAAACGGATTAAAAAGTGCTACTAAGCCTTAGGACAGGCAAAATATATAGTAGAGGGCTGACTCTATGGTCTTTGTTAGTCCAGGAATTAGACCGTGGATTTCAGCATATCAAGGGCCCATATAACATCGTTGCGGATTAATCTCAGCTGCATCCCAGACGAAAAAAGAGAATGTAAAAATAAGTGGCCAAATTATTTTCTGTAGCTCTGGCCAGAAGGCAACTGGAATCGTGAGTTGCAATGCAAAGAATTTTGCAAATATTTTTGAGGAGTAGAGAAAGGACAAATTTTGCAGAACAGTGGTACCAAAATTGCAGAGAGCACTGAGAAAACACCCGCTACATAATTCATTTTGTTGTACTGCAGATAGGGTGCTTCTCCAAACCATCCTACATAAGAAAGTATGTGATAACGAATGGAAACTGGCCGTTCCTTCAAGTCTACAGTCAAGATTGATTATCGATACCCACAAACTTATAGATCACGTCGGAATTAGCAAAACATATGAGTTCCTAAGGAGGCAATGTTTTTGGAAGAAAATGTCACAATCTGTACCCTCCAACATAAGGATGTGTGACCTTTGTCAGAAATGTAAACATCCGCAACAAAATTTAATGGGAGAAATACAGTTAATTATCCCCGATTATCCTTTGGATTTGGTGTCTGTGGATCTGTATAGTCGCCTTTCGCGCTCCAAAGCCGGCATACTCTACATATTTGTTATGATGAACGTGTTCTCAAAGTTCACAAGACTTTATTCCAGAGTTCAAGCAAATGCAAGAACCATCTTAAGCAAGCTGGATTTATTTGTTAAAATAGTGAGTAAGCCGAGATGTGTGCTATCAGATAAAGGCTCACAGTTCACAGGACGTATTTGGCAAGAGGGATTAAGTGACTGTGCAATTATACCCACTACAGCTGCACCACGCCATCGTCAGGGGAACTCCAACGAAAGGCGTATGCACTGCCTAGGTAATATATTGTGTACATATTGCCACACCGCACAACAGGGATAGTGGGACAAAGTGTCACTTATCGAGAATATTTTTAATCACACAGTACATGATGCTACATGTCTGACTTCTTGGGAAGTGATTACTGGAAAAATTCAGGGATATTTGACCCGGAATTATTACCCGACACACAGAGGATTTTGACTGAAACACCCTTAAACGCATAAGGGTTACGTGATAAATTGGCATCTATTGTACGCCAGAGACTGCATATCGCAGCTGATAAAAGAGTGAGAAGTACTAAAAAGTCTAAAACTAATACGTTGTAGCCAGGTCAGCTGGTAATGGTATGAACGAATCCTTTGGGTAGATATTGGGACTTTGGTACTGCTAAGTTTTTCCATTATATGATGGTCTGTATGAAGCACAGCTCCAAGTTTTCAAGAATTGGTATGAACTGGTAGTGTCAGGCACTGATAATTTGGTAGGAAGATATTATATAACTGTGTTGTGTGTATACCATCCCAGGGAAACGAGTCCCACGAGAGCACAGAGTAGCAATGTCTAGTAAGGAAGACAGAAGAGCATGTGTATGAGGGTGATTTTATGGCTTTTAACTGTGTGAAGTAGATTAGAGGATATGTTTTACATGAAGCGGTCAGGATGTGCACTGCTAGACGCCCCTTGACATGCCATATTAGTAATGATTAAAGAGCCTCCCCAAATGAATTTAATTAATTTATTTTGCACCAGATGCCGAGTTATACGAACGAATGCTGCACCTACTGATTGCTACTGCCAGAGGGTCTATAAGTTGTCAAGCATAGCCAGGAAGTGGTCAGATGAATTACATGTAGAGAGTGCCGATGAATGTCGACTACTGCCTACCAGGGGAAACATAACCAAACTACCTAATAAGCATTCCTAGTATTGTAAACTACTGCGAATCCAGCCATCAGACATATCTGAGAACCTGTAACAGAGAGAAAATGGGCACGCCCAGATTTTACTACAGTGAAAAAGCCCATTTTAATAACACATATAAAACTATGCGATTAAAGTTATCACGTGCCGTGGTTCCGGGTATTCCAGTGTGTATTGTTCTGTGGGCTAGTGATTTCTCTGAAATAATCCATTTGAGCATCGTTGTCAAACCCATGATTGTTTACATTTGGCGATTTACTTCAGCATTGTTGATGCCAGTCTCCTTGGAAGTTTGTTTTGTTGTACACAGGAAGAGATAAGTTTTGCTCCCAGAAGTGGTTATGTAGTGCTGTATTTGTTGATTGTTGTGTATTTCATGTTGTGCTAATGAGAAGGTTTGTTGTTGTTTATATGAGACACCTAAGTTTCAGGCGGAGAGTTCTCAGTTTTGTTAAGCGTGTAACTATAAATAGTAATGTTGTTTGTTGTTCTAACCATAGCGTTGTTCTTCAGTTAATGTACATGGATCATCATGTGTCTAAATAGCCCTAACGTAAAAGTTGTTGTGTTTTTAAGTGACTGTGGTGGTTTAAGTGTGCGGAAGAAAGTGTGTCTATTATTGACTCCAGTCTTCGTATGAGATGGATTCGCTTTGATTGGGTGAGAAAGATGACGGTGAACACGCACTCCAGTGACACATTGAATGAACCAATGTGCACACAAAAGGCTGTAAGTGAAACACACCTCAACAGCAAACAGAAAATAGAGGTAAATATTCCTGTGCATCGACTGTTTATCCAGGTAACAGCATGAAGAAGAATGTGTGGTAGTTCTAAGTTTTCGCAATAGTGAACCTATAGAGCATCCTTAAAAAGATAAAGAACCGAAACAGTCGACCTCCCGATCTCGCCTGACTGCAGAGCAGGACGCTCGTGTACTGTCTTGTCCCGCACGAGATACGAACTTCTACGAACATTGGAAACGGGTTTTGCCGAAGCCAGGAGCAGCTGGTCAGTTACTAGCTGAAATTTTGAACCATCACTGCGCCCCCCCCCCCCCCCCCCCCCCTCATCATTGGTGGTATCATGTGACAGTCTCGGCCATCACAGACATAATAAAGAAAAAGACTTTGTACATATAAATAAAAGGACTAAATGTTTCTTGCGCTATCCACTCTAAATGATTGCCCCTATAGAAATTATTACTGCAACGGTATCATTTTATGTAAATAAAGTTTTTCTGGTTCCTTATAACGTTAATATTAATTCATTTGGTCGAAATTATAATGAGAATAGCGACATGTTGGATATGGACAGATAACAATTTGAAGTGTGTAGATAGACAATTCATTACTCTTTCTCTGTAATAAACTGTAATTGAAACTGAAGATGCATTATGTAAAACCCGTAAATATATGTTTTCAAGCATATAAATAACCTAAGTAACTTTCTTATTTTATCGCTACACATATTGTGATGTATTATTAATATGTCATATTTTTCACATCTGTCACCTATATGAATTCATCTGTTTATGTACATCTTTATTTTTTTATTTTTCATAACACGTAGGATTTTCTCAATCTTTGTTATGTGGTGGCAATATTTTATGGTTAATTTGGATAGGCTAGATCATTTTTGTTGTGTTTTTATTTTTATTATGTAATTAATATTTATTTTTAGGATAATCTCGTTTTTGTAAGTGTTTCGTATATTATTTTATTGTATCTCAGTTCCCAGATCAAATATTATTTGGTTTTTCAGCAGTTAGGCGATTGTAAATGGTTCATGTAAGTGGTATATATAGTTACGTATTACAGCAAATCACTTTAAGAAATCTTCAAATAAATTATAATATGAATGAAGTTGACACAAATTAACATTTTAATTCGCTAGTTATATGTGCAAGACTAAGAGACAGGAATTTTTTATCGCACATTTCTATGGCCGGCATATTGTTAACAGTCAACGTTATTGTATAAAGGCCCAGATAATCTACATTACAAGCAGACTGAGAAGTGTAAGTATAATAATTATGTTTTTCTGCACATAAAGGAAGCTGTGTAAATAAACTGTTCAAAATTGCATTTAAACACCCACACTGGACCTCCAAGCTAGCATAGACAATTTACTTGTGTGTGGTGTATTTCACGTCCTGTGCTTCAGACAACTCATATGGACTTAGCTGAGCAGACTCGCTCATTAGGTAAGCAATTCACACTATATTTAATTACTTAATTCATTGCCAATTGGTAGGTGTAAAAACATAAATATTTCAATAATAATATATGTTGTGATCGTGGATGTTTCAACCAGCTCCAAATGAGTGACCTCGTACTACCGAAGAAGAAATTCTTCTTCCAACGCCATTACGACTGTTTAAGCATTGTATCATAACGCTCTGTGGTCCGCTGTTGAGTCGACAGCATTCTTGTTGTCTCTGAAGAAACAAGGAGCAACAACTTTGAAGCAATGCATCAGATACCTCAGTGTCCCTTCCACACTCGATGACAGACTGATCCTATGAGTGAGTACGAATCTCCTCACTGTTCCGTGCAGACAGACGAGCGTCGGTTACATGTGTACTTATATACTAAAAGGGCACAAGGGAAAACTGCGGGATATGCCGAACAGCACCAGATTGGGGACTTGCTGCTTGACCAACTTCTTGTTTATCTTAACTTCCACAACGTGAGTAGGGATCTTGAGAGCCAAACCTTGCTGAAACCTTGGCACTTCACATGCAAGAACAGGTTGAACATAGAAGCTGGTGGCGCTGATCAAACTGTATATATTTACCCGAGTGAAAGTTGTAATAATAATGACAATATGGCAATATACCCGTACAGCAACTTCACGGACAGCAACAGCAAAGAACATGAAACCTTCGATTAATGCTGGTTTGGTAACTCATTAAAATATTCCAGGAGGTGTGCAAAAGGTTCCTAATTTAGACACGAAATGTGAAAAGTGTGGGAGGAGAGTTTTCCTAAGCCGGAAAGACATGACGTCATTTGCTAGTAACTATACAAGAAGAATAAATATCAAGATAATGTACAAAAAACTGTCTTTAGTAAGTACAGAAGAGGTTGTGTGTGGTAGGAAAAGGTCAACCAGCTGTCGAGAATGCCTGTCGCTGTAGGAGTGTTCCACATGAATGAGTTTCAGCGTCAAATTCTCAAGTTTATGGTGTGTAACCAACATTTATATTTATATTTTGTTTACATATTGAAAGTTTAGTTTACAACATGAATAAATGCTATTTGAATTGTTTTTTACATGCTTTTATATAACTTCACTTGTATGTATGTGGGTGGGTGTGTTTAGTGCAAATCTTGCAAGTTGATTTTTAAACCACTTACCGTTATCCAATTGAGCTGAAATTTTGCATACATGAGCAGTTTGGATTAGAATAAAAATACGATGTGAAGGTACCGCTGAGCTGATCTGATTATGGAGTCGTAAGTTACGGGCTTTTAAATAATTTCACGAGTATGTACATATGTTAAACCACTCTTCCCGTTATCCAATTGAGCTTACTGCAGCAATATTGCCAGACCTCCACGTCTTTGTCTGTCGCCCTTGTGTGGGTGGCACAAGCCTGCCTCGATCAGGCGAGGTGGTTTCGTGTGTCCGATCATCTGTGCTAGCGCACACGTGCACACACACAGTCCAGCTGCGTCCTTATTTAGTGTAATAATGCTGTTTTTCATATTATGTAACTAATGCATTTTGCATGAATGTTTTAGCATTTTGGCGAAAGTTTATAAGAAACTTCGAGATTGGACTCGTTGGACTTGTCACGATGAGTACTTTGGTTGTAGATGGTAACCAGGGTCTGATGATTGAGTCGCAAAGTGGCCAAAGGAACTCTACAACTACATGCAGTATAGGTATTGAGTTTGGCCTTGTTGGACTTGTCTCGATGAGTAATTTGGTGTAGATGGTAACCAGGGTCTGATGATTGAGTCGCAAGGTGGCCAAAGGAACTCTACAACTACATGCAGTAAAGGTATTGAGTTTGGCCTCGTTGGACTTGTCACGATGAGTAATTTGGTTGTAGATGGTAACCAGGGTCTGATGATTGAGTCGCAAGGTGGCCAAAGGAACTCTACAACTACATGCAGTAAAGGTATTGAGTTTGGCCTCGTTGGACTTGTCACGATGAGTAATTTGGTTGTAGATGGTAACCAGGGTCTGATTATTGAGTCGCAAGGTGGCCAAAGGAACTCTACAACTACATGCAGTAAAGGTATTGAGTTTGGCCTCGTTGGACTTGTCACGATGAGTAATTTGGTTGTAGATGGTAACCAGGGTCTGATGATTGAGTCGCAAGGTGGCCAAAGGAACTCTACAACTACATGCAGTAAAGGTATTGAGTTTGGCCTCGTTGGACTTGTCACGATGAGTAATTTGGTTGTAGATGGTAACCAGGGTCTGATTATTGAGTCGCAAGGTGGCCAAAGGAACTCTACAACTACATGCAGTAAAGGTATTGAGTTTGGCCTCGTTGGACTTGTCTCGATGAGTACTTTAGTTGCAAATTGTGACCAGGGTCTGATAATAACCTTTTGTTTTTAATTCGACAGATGTAGCAATACACATTAACAGACATCAAGCTTGTCGTGAGATTTGCATTGCTACATAATATAATAACAAAAAAATTGGTGAAACTAAAAAGTGAATAATAAAATATCTGTAAAAAACTTTTAAACGAAGATGTTATTTATAAATGCACTAAAAAAAATTGATATAGTAGATACACAATTTGTAGAATTTGTAAGATAGAATCGAACAGCCGGAAAAAACCTTACTACAAATTAATGTGTTTGTATAAATTTTTATGTCCTATATAAAAGCTTGGCGCAATATATAAAATATACCTCATTCGCGTAAGCGTAGTAAGCTCATATTGCTTAAGGCTCCTAACTATTCGCAATATGGATCGTATATCACATTTGCGTAAACTTAGTAGGCACATGTCATGCGTAAGGCTCTTAATTATTCGCAATATAGAATGTATATTTCATTTGCGCAATCGTATTAAGCACATGTCTTGCATAAGGTTCTTAACTTTTCGCAATATACAACGTATAAGTTATCTCAGTTGCGTAAGCGTAGTAAGCACATATATTACGTAAGGCTCATAACTATTCACAATATAGAACGTATACCTGATTTGCGTAAGCGTAGTAAGCACATATTGTATGCAAGGCTTTTAATATTCGCAATATAGAACATATACCTAATTTGCAATAGTGTAGTAAGCACATATCTTGCGTATGGCTCTTAAGTATTGGCAATATAGAACGTATACCTCAGTTGAATAAGCGTAGTAAGAACATATGTTGCGTAAGGCTCTTGACTATTCGCGCCGAACTTGTATATACTAAATATAAATTGATACAAACGTATTAATTTGTAGTAAAGTTTATTACGGCTGTTGGATCACATCTTACTAGTTCTACAAATTGTGTAACTACTATCATTATTGTTCTCTTTTAAGTGCATTTATAAATAAAATATTGGTTTGAAAAGTTTTTTTTGCGGTTATTTTATTTATTATTTTTAAGATCTTAAACTGTAAAGCAATATACATTCGTAATGAGAGAATATCATGGTATACATATGTCACGAACAAACAGATAGGGCTCAACATGTATCAAATGTTACATGCATCGCTAACTAGACGAAACGTGCTAGGATTAAAAGCGTTTATCAGTTGTATGTAATTTTGTGTTTCAGTAATAATTAGCTTCTCATGACATTGCAAAAGCATACAGTTTACAAGATTCATTAAAAATAAGACTAGACCTTGCGTAATGATAATAATATTTCACAAATTTTTGCTTATATTTATTGTACTCCATAAGAGTTATTGTTAAACTGGCTCAAAAATGTAACCAATCGCTCTTATCGGTATTGTGGAAAAGTAATAATAAAATTATTAAATAATATCCTTCTTAACATCTGTGGTAAATTATTTACTGAAAGTTAATTAAATCGAGGAATACAAAGGTAAACCAATCATCTAATGAACTTATTGTTATGGATTTTTCATAGAATACTTTCAGTTTGTTCAAAATGTCTCATATCCGTTACAGTCTTTGAAATAGTTGTTAGTTGTTTAAAAATTATTCCGCTGAGTTTTAATAAAAGTACGACTTTCATGAATTGGTTGTTGCTTTTGTAAAAATGTATACACACATTGTTGCTTGCCATTTTGAAGCGTACAGCTATCACAGCCATACAACCATTGAGTAAAGATATACAATGGAGTGGCCGTAGGATAGAACAATTCTGACCAGTTTCATGTAATAGTTCCTCTAACGATCCAGAGGAGCGTTAGTGTTCTCGGTGACGCCATCCGCGCGGTGTTGCCAGTTCCGCAACCAGTATATGTATGTAACAACCCTAGCCTCGGCTCATCCACGTGTTCCTTCAAGTTTTGCAAAAGGCAAGCCTATCACACGCGAGTTACAACAATTCGTTGCAGCAATGAACACCCACCTCATGATTTACTAGGGGCGACCATGGCATGTGTTTCGTTTATGTCGTAGAATTATGTGTTCGCGGAAATTAGCAGCGATATAAACTACTATTTTATTTGCCTCTGCGATAATGAATTGTCATAAAAAATAACGGTAATTGTTTTTAATTCTAATATGTATATTATTTTACTAGAGTTTAGATGTTCGTGATAAAATACGAATACTATTATTACTTCCAAGTACAAAATTCATCTTCATAATGAATGTTGCCATATATCATAGTAAACGCGTCATTCCGTTCTTATGTGAAAGAAAATGTACAGTAATATTTCTTCAAACATGTGTTAAACGTACAATGGTCTGCAATGTGACGCAAGGTTTACAGTTTGGGGTTGAGACGTACTACAAAGCTGACTGTTCGTACAAATAATCAGTACGTTCAATATGTCGATACAAGTGTCATTAAGTCTGTGTCCGAACCTGTTAGGAATGCACTCGTGTAAATAAGCACACTCTACTCGGCTCGATACGCGATACATTCCGACAGGCATACTTATTTGCCTCCCTTAGAGCAACTGGTAAGCTGATAAGATTACGAACAACCATTTTGACGGATAACACATACTGAATATATGCTGGAACGTATGCTCATATATTTAGAATTATCAGCCCATAAGGAACTGTAGCTGGAAAGCGCATGACAACGAAAGTGTTCATATTAATAAATTATAGACATTTTTACAAGAAAGGAATTAATATATATTGAGTCAGTGAACGCAGTTATCGATAATATATCATTAAAACTGGAAACAACTAGAGGTAAATTTCCTTTTAACTCTAATATTGGTATGAATAAAAATTAAATGTCGGAATTTGATACGACGTTTTCACTCATATATGCCTTACCTTGTAAAATCATTAGTAGTGTTCCCACTAATCGGCATATTAACTATAAATAAAATTCCATGCCCGGTTTATAACAAATAACGAAGAAAACTGGTTATCTTTATCGCGGTTCATCTAGATCATTAAAGGTTAAATAGTATACATAGCTAAGAACTTTGCTCAGGGGCGTTTCTCGAAAGTTAATGTCTCCATTCCACTCTTCATAAAAATAAATATTAGCAATAAAAATTATAAACAACATATAAATCGCTTTTCAAAATAGCATCTTCTGGACTGAAACGGCGCGAGACGTAGACATATTTGTTTCCACGTGTACATGCGTATGTCATTTCCCGAGACATGTACAACATTTACGCACGTAGACATATTTGTTTCCACGTGTACATGCGTATGTCATTTCCCGAGACATGTACAACATTTACGCACGTAGACATATTTGTTTCCACGTGTACATGCGTATGTCATTTCCCGAGACATGTACAACATTTACGTACGTAGAAGTATGCGAACGCTGGGTGAGCGTGCATTTCATATGCAGAAAATCTTATGCACATTGCGGGAAAAGGACATTAATGATCACGTTTAAGGCTCAGCTCTAACAGATGTTTGTTTAAGGCTCAACTCTAACAGATGTTTGTTTAAGGCTCAACTCTAACATATGTTTGTTTTCAAGTGACAATACAACAGTCGCCTTTTTAAGATTCACATTTACAATAACGATGTGTATTAGTTGATATTATCTGAAAATGATGGCAGCTCTGTGTGTTTACATTTACACGAGTGTAACACAGCACACCATTGTATATTGTACACTGAAACCTCGGACTCATAACAGTGCGAAAAACGTTCACACTGAAATGTTTAACAGTAATGTTAACACTAACGAACACATGCAAACTATACATAACAAAGTCAGCCACATAGTTCTACTTCAAACTGGGTGCATTACAAAATATAACTATTTCTACACTAAACATTGGTTAAATGCAATGACTCGATGCCAATAACTAATAGACAAGTTAAGGCCTTGTCCGAAAGGACAAATTCGTTACTTTGTTATTTGTCATTTCGTAGGTTTCAATCCGGACGTTGTCGCATGTCACTCGCGGCAACACATTCATATGTAAACATTGAAAATTTGTTTTATATAAATTATATTCTTAAAACGGACGTAATATATCTACAATCACCACTGGAATGCTGCGAATATAATAATAAACAACAGAATTATATTATATAAAAAAAACAACTTACAAGAAAACATGTGTTACGAAATATATAAACAAAGCACAACGCTTACTTGCTTTTCAAAACATGTCGAGTTTATTTTATGAACAGTTATTTGTTTTAGAATACTTTGTAAGTACACATTCGCGCGTGTGTTTTGAATGTCAAAGCCAGCATGGCGCTGAGTTTCTCATAACATCCGCTATATACAAGATACGAAATATCAATTTACCAAATACGTCACAATGTTTGTATTCAAAATCGGGTCACGTGACCAGTTTGTCAACACAATCTGCCATTTCGGATACGGCCTACGTTTACAATACAAAAACTAATGCATTTAGAATAATGCAGTAGGCGCTTATCTGTCATATGGAAACACGTCTTCTGTACTTGCAGTTTTTATTAATGTTTCAATTCTTAATTCCAGTGAATGGAAACAGGCAGCAAGCCTGTCATGTTCACTTTTATTCCTAACAACACCTCGTATAATAAAAACCATTTTGAAGCAGATCATACTTCAAAGCTGACATTTGCTATCAGAGTAGTTTATTATTTGTAAACAAATATATTCGTCAACATGTGCACACTCACGCCTTTGTCATTTTGTTTTATGCTTACATTACTGTAAATAACCGTTTCCCGCCATCAACACCGACTCCTCTGTACTGATTGGTCGAATCTTCCAAAATTTTTTCTGAAGATATAAAACACACCTATTTATTTAAATGCTTAAGGAAATCTCACCAACGCACACAACCTGATAAGTTCCACTGGGAACCAAAACGTAATAGAACACACATTCGTTTCTTCTGCACACATCTTAACGCATAATATAATGCTTAAATATTTCTATTGTAAACCCTGCTTTACTTCAGAACTCGCAGATTACGCTGCATTACGGTGTACAGGTGTGTTTAAACGCAATATAATCAAGACATTTGTCTGTTCATAGTGTACAGTTGTTACCAAGAATAAAAGAAATATTATTAAATATCTTGACTGTGACAAAAGTTTTTCGTGTATTCTGGAATGTTTATCGTCTCCTAGCCTACAAATGGATATTGACAACAACTTACGAACACTATGTACAACTGGTATGATATGTAACAGTAGGGCATTCATGTGTGTTAAATTTGTGTCACATTAACAGAATTATAATTTACTTTTCCTAAAAGTAGTTATGTTCTGTATGCCCCGTGTTTTGTTGAAAAAAATTAATACTTTTTCGTTAACTAACACTCTTTTGTTTGCACCATTATACTATACTAACAAAATATAATGTATTACATGTACGATCATCTTCATATCAAGGTGTGTTTATTCATACATGAGGTGTAGAATTTCATACATGAGGTGTAGATTCGATTCGTCTAACGTGGGTATTTTCTTCTCATTACTAGCATTCCCCTACCACTTAACAATGTTAATTGTAATACGTTAGTATGATACTAACAGTATATAGTGAATCATATATTCAAAACCGTTTTTCTTACGATATTTAAAAAGGATTTACGAAGTTTCTGGTGCCTAAATTCTACGAGAGGCGTGATTCGTTTCAGGCGGCCCTTTCACGATACCCAATTTCTGCTTCTTTCTATTATACTCATGGGCACAACAGAAGGCAAACAAGTTTCTATAGCAGAAGGGAAGAAAGAACGCATCCGTCCATACAAACACACGTTACCTAGAGTGCTAGTAGAAACTTGTAAATGGCAGGCAAAACAACTCGCAAACAGGAAGGATTTGTCCCGATAATCCTCGCCCCCCCCCCCTTCCCATACCACCCACAACGTCAACGTCCCAGTTTTAAATGTGTATCTCTAATGAGCAAAATAATAATCAATATTGTGCTCTGCATAATTAAACAAACTTTTGCAAATGTAAGGCCAAAATAAGACAGAACTGTTGCAATATCGCTCTTAAGGCTTTCATATGTGCCTGTTAACATTACCCACACTATACAGCTCAAAGTATCTACTTTAGAAACCAACCAATGTGATTAGCAAACAACCACTGCTCGTTTATTGTACTGTGCTGGTACTTGCGTATTATTACTTTTTGACAATAAAATAAGTTATAAACAGCAATAATGTCTCACACCAAGAACTCGTTACCCGTTGGAGATTTGAACCCTAAGGTCTACAGTAGTAGGTGTAGTTCTCATTGTCGAACTCAAGTGAGACTGACTTGTTGACAAATTTCCACTGCGACAAGCGAACTTAAAATCTGCCGTGCCGGAGGAACCGAGGCGCAAACCCATGACCCTCCGATTACAAGTCGGCCACCCCACCCCCTGAGTTATGGAGGTAGGGTACTCACTGAGCTACAAAAACTACATACGAAACATCCGTGTGCTAAGGTATATGCAGAACATAAATCCAAAGTTATTGCGTATTAAATAAGGTGGAGTTTATTCATTTATTACAACCACGCGAGTACATTTTGTTAATACATGTGTTTTACAGAACTTGTCCTTTCCTAAGACGGGCATATACGGCTTGAGTTAGGAGCTCGGATATCCGCCATCTTGTCTGTCCCAGCTTGTGGGTAAAGCAAACATTCAGAACACTTTCTACTGTTGCGGATTAGGATTGTGTGTGAGAGAGATGGAATATGAGTGAGAGAGACGGAAGATGTCAATGTGGTGACCCCACCGACATTCCTTATGCACACGCCACGATAATCGACTTGCGCGACCTGGTGCTCAACACACGAACTTCAGATTCTTACTTGCGCGACCTGGTGCTCAACACACGAACTACAGATTCTTACTTGCGCGACCTGGTGCTCAACACAAGAACTACAGATTCTTACTTGCGCGACCTGGTGCTCAACACACGAACTACAGATTCTTACTTGCGCGACCTGGTGCTCAACACAAGAACTACAGATTCTTACTTGCGCGACCTGGTGCTCAACACACGAACTACAGATTCTTACTTGCGCGACCTGGTGCTCAACACACGAACTACAGATTCTTACTTGCGCGACCTGGTGCTCAACACACCACTGAACTACAGATTCTTACTTGCGCGACCTGGTGCTCAACACACGAACTTCAGATTCTTACTTGCGCGACCTGGTGCTCAACACAAGAACTACAGATTCTTACTTGCGCGACCTGGTGCTCAACACACGAACTACAGATTCTTACTTGCGCGACCTGGTGCTCAACACACGAACTACAGATTCTTACTTGCGCGACCTGGTGCTCAACACACGAACTACAGATTCTTACTTGCGCGACCTGGTGCTCAACACACGAACTACAGATTCTTACTTGCGCGACCTGGTGCTCAACACACGAACTACAGATTCTTACTTGCGCGACCTGGTGCTCAACACACGAACTACAGATTCTTACTTGCGCGACCTGGTGCTCAACACACGAACTTCAGATTCTTACTTGCGCGACCTGGTGCTCAACACAAGAACTACAGATTCTTACTTGCGCGACCTGGTGCTCAACACACGAACTACAGATTCTTACTTGCGCGACCTGGTGCTCAACACAAGAACTACAGATTCTTACTTGCGCGACCTGGTGCTCAACACACGAACTACAGATTCTTACTTGCGCGACCTGGTGCTCAACACACGAACTACAGATTCTTACTTGCGCGACCTGGTGCTCAACACACGAACTTCAGATTCTTACTTGCGCGACCTGGTGCTCAACACACGAACTACAGATTCTTACTTGCGCGACCTGGTGCTCAACACAAGAACTACAGATTCTTACTTGCGCGACCTGGTGCTCAACACACGAACTACAGATTCTTACTTGCTGGAGCGGTCAGATCATTTAACGTGGGAAGTCCACTCTAGGCATACCTTTACTCAATTATGGAACGGAATGCGGCTTTAGCAGGCCACATGAATTTCGTGGTGCATGTGTAAAAGTAGATGGATTATGCCTGGACACATTGAACCCAAATTTGAAGAGTTCATGCCCTGAGAGGCAAGTGTTTTGGTAACCTATTAAGCGACCTACGAGAAGTATGTATTTGATTGTCTCGTTTAATTTTTTTTTTACAAAATTATGTTGATAACTGGTGGTTTCTGTTAGTTTTATACATGCCACATTAAGAAGTGGTGCAGAGCCTCTGTCACACGGTCAAATTTTTCCAGGAAATTTTTTCCTTGAAAAAGATGCTTTTTAAACAATCTTGAATCTCACATTGTCGAAGACTTTTATTTGACGGACTTAATAATTTTTGTTTAAAATATTGCCACAAAGAAATATTAGGAGTACTGTGGTAATTTTCACTTCGAAATTACATTGTAATTTTATATTTGTGGTAGATATTGTATTTTGTGCGTAGGAATTATTGCCTTTGATTTATTTTACTATAATGGTTCGATGTGCACTACCAACATCATTCGTGTGCCTTGACAGATGTCATATTAACTAGTTATCACAATTAACTTATTTCGTTTCTCGTCATTGTTAGTCATCTTAAATTTTCGTGAGGTCGGAAACGACTGTTTTTGAAGTGCATGGTTCTGATTAGTTGAATTCGTCAACCCTCAAGTAAATTTTATGACTGGCCCAATATACCAAATGTTTGATGTAAACGGTAGCCAGGCAAACTTTTTAAATATGGCGGTGGTGATAATGTTATCGCGATGTCACAACCGTTCCCACTTTATTTGAAAAGCTTTATTCGAAACAGTTTGAAATATTTCCGCGGATCACTTGATGAACAAGCAGATGCTGATCGTTATGCCAAGGAAAGTGTTAATTTTCACACGCGGAGGAAAAGTACAAACAGAACAGAAAACAGTAACAAAAATGGATACGAATATTTAAAAGTGTTGAGTGTGCCGCGAAGCAAGTACAATTGTATCGTTCGCACAACACGAGAACAGCAGTAAGCTTGGTCTGTGTTGATCCCAGCCTGAACAATTTGTTCTCACCTCAGAAGATGGAAACACAATGGCATGAACTCCAGGAGCTGAATGTACAACATTAATAGCCAGGAGAGCAATGCTTCTGATAGCAAGATGCAGTGGCTCGCACACGCGCAGCTGCAATGCCTCAACGATTCCAGAAGAGAATACAGCTGCACACAAACTGTGTTGATCCCAGCCTGAACAATTTGTTCTCGCCTCAGAAGATGGAAACACAATGGCATGAACTCCAGGAGCTGAATGTACAACATTAATAGCCAGGAGAGCAATGCTTCTGATAGCAAGATGCAGTGGCTCGCAATGCTTCTGATAGCAAGATGCAGTGGCTCGCACACGCGCAGCTGCAGGGCCTCAACGATTCCAGAAGAGAATACAGCTGCACACAAACTTTGTTGAAATCATTCTCTCGCAGTTCGTGCCAACATGAGCAGACGCAGAACTCTTGCTGGCTGAACCTGCAATTAAGGACTTCGCTGGTCCGTATGCAAAACTCGGGACGAAGCCGCTTCGGTTATAAAAGGTGTCGAGGTCTGAAGTTTGCCGTGGCGCGGGAAAAATCCCCGGACATGACCTCGCGTTTTCCCATCACGTTCATTAAAACTTTTTTTTGGCCGTTGTTCCGTTTTATTTTTTGGGAGCCATTGTTAGAACAAATATGTTTTCAACATTTTTCACAGAGGGTGGATATTTTTCTTCAATCCGAACGTCTTCCGTGCTTATAACTGATTCTGGTTAAACGTAAATATTTTGTCGCACCAACCAATCTCCACGACAAAACTCATTTAGAAACTTGTCTTTAGTTCGGGGTTTTGGGTCCTACCGCTTAGTTAAACCTGCACGTTTGTGACGTAATGAAAAGTGAGAAGATGTGCAGTTGTATTGGCAAATTAAATTTCATTTCTATTGTTATGTTTATTAATAGTATGGAAATGGGCAATTGGGCACAAGGGGATCGGGAATATAAGCGCAGGAGCCGTTCGGCCGCCATGATGTTACATCAACCGTCTGCCATCTTGGACCCATGTAACCTTGACCTTGAGCATTGATCTTGATCCCAGTGACCTCTTACCACAAAACCCCAAAAAATTCCGAAAAATACCTGAACATTTATAAGAAGTGCTATTACGAAAAATTATATAAACTCGTTAAAAAAATGTGTCATTCAAACTTTTTTTTAAATATTCGTTAAAAAATTCACTATTAAAAAATAATTTTAAATTCGTTTATCAATTATTTAAAAAAAATCGTCCTTAAAACTTATTTTAAAAAATATTAATAAAAATTGTTAAATAATTTATAAAATAAATATTTTAAAACTTTGGCCATGGTCGCCATCTTGGTAAGCGTCATTTGATTTTTCGTTCATTTGTTTATACATTACTGGAGGCCGCCATATTTGTTTTTTCCTTCGACATTTGTTTTAGAGCTTGTCTGTCGCATCCATTCGACGCCATCTTGGTAAACGACTCGGCCAAGGAGTAGCGTTCGAACTTGCCATATTGGTATGCTCTCACTTTATAAAAATATTATAGAAATCGTTGGGATAATTTATAAAAAAAATCTATTATGGAAAACGTACATTTCCGGGGGTAATTAGTGTTTCGTCGGGAAGCCTCCATCACCTCCGTTCCACCCGGCTAATCCCCTCCAATCTCTCCGATTGACTTTTTAAGAAGAGTCTCTGACGGTCTCTGGGAATACTTGCACTTCGCTAATTCGTGAGGAGAGCCCGGTGATCATTTCGTTTCAAACGCCTGTTACAGTAGCCATGTCGTCGACTGGCATGAACCCGCTACCAGTAGGCGACCCGTTGCCGCTAGTCAACCCTCACCATCAGATAACTCGAACCCTCATCCGGCATACAGTGTATTCTCACCCAGCTTTGCAGAGAGTCCCAACAGCTCCGACTTCAAACACAGTGTGGAGTGACCGTAGTCGAATTTCCTCCATTCAGTGTCAGAAAATACCAGTAAGCACATCGAACCGAATTGGGAGTACCGACATGTAATATTTCGAGATGATAGAGGCGTTCTGCACGTTCAATTTTGCTACGGTGCAATTCACTGGCTATGCTGATGCGATAAGTTGAAGGCTGTCATAAGCTGAAAACATTAACATGCGAGTATAAGAACTGTCACATCTATCATGACTCTACGCTTTCTTGTTCGCTGGAGGAGTTGGTAAAAGAAAATTATAATGTTTACATAAGGCAAGGCAATAACGTACGAAAGTGCATTGTACGAACTGTTCCGAAAAAGTAAAAATAATTACGTGTGTAAATGGCGGCATAAATCCGATGGACATAACCAAGCTGTGAAAAGGCAACGATTTCCGCACTGGACTCCCAACTGCACGCCTTTTGCATACGAAGTGCACCTAGGCTTGAGGCCGAGATCTTACATCAAGTCTTCTCGCAACTACGGAGCATATCCTAACGACAAGTTTAACCCAGAGAAAAAAATACGCAAGTATATCTCCTCTACTGCACGGCGTAACCTACACGGACCAGCCGTCAGCTACCATGGCCATGAAGCAATGTGACGTAAATGTTCACTACCTCCTCCTCAAAAAAATAATAATATATGGCAAGGCGTTTGAATTAACAATGCAAAATTGCAATAGTGACAAGTGTGTGGTTCATTTGTGCCACCCACAAACGAAGTTCCCCATAAACATTGTAAAAAAAAAAAAAAAAAAAAAAAAATTGCAGTTGAAAGACATTCAATGAAGTACGACAGGGAAAATTGCGAAATTATTGACGAAATTAAAAAAATAATAACATACACTTTAACGTATGTTCGGATCGGTGAGACGGTGCTGGCACAGTTTGGAGGTTACAATGTCATCGAACACACGGCCACAGGTTCTTGCATACAAAAACTCGAGGTTGTAAAAAATGCAACACTGTGAGGAAGTGAAGATACTATATACAGAGTTTAATTTATGGTCTTAGTAGAGGTCTCCACAAATCCTTGCTATATAATAATTGGTGAAACCACGACCGTAATAAGAATCCACACATGCAGTCAATTGGTTTACTCTTTATAACATTTTATCTTTATACAATATTTTAATTTGTGAAACCGCTTTGAATATAATACATTACTATGAGAGTTATTCTTTAAACTATATAATTCTGATCAGGTTTGAATGCAGTATGTCGTATTATATTCATCTGTTTAGGTCACATATTTTTCATTAAATGCACTGGCAATTACAACAAGGGTTTGAAAACCAGACACTTTGTCATACTGCATTATCTATGTGCGAATAAAAACAATTAAAATATATTTACAGAGCTGTCAGTAGTATATTAAGAATACAAATATTTCTTCTTACAGCATAGCACATGAGAAAAACAAATAAACTCCATAATACCATTTGAAAAAAAATAAAGTACACTATCTTATCAACGTAACTTCTTTGAAGTAAGTATTACAATCCAGTAAAAATTACTTTGTGCATTAATGTTCTATAAAATGTGACAACAATATGACTCTCACTTAAAATAAATCTTTTCTCTTAATAAAAACGTAAGTTGTATACCACCTTTTATCACTGAATATCAATATTTCTATAGGCCTACACGTAATCCTATGTAGGTACATATATACACACACCTAAACAATCAATCGAAACTAAGTTAAATTATGTTTATATTCTTAATAAACATGGGGTTTCAGTATATAAATGATTCAAAGACCACAGAAAATGATAACATGAATTCTACGGCTGATCCATGTACTGTTACCATATGAATATTTTCTTTGAAATTAGTACGATTTCTACACATCTAAGAAGCCTTCATGCTTCGTGCTACTTCAGCTTAATTAAGTTGGTTTAGCTGCCGAATTTTGTGCGTGTATGATGTATTGTGGGTCACGAATGGATAATTTCCGAGCAACATGCGGATCAATAATTTTTTGAAGAAAGCAGTTGCAGTTAATTTTTTTTTTAATTCGGTAGTATTTGGTCTTTCCAAAATAAACTGTCTTTTTATATTGTTTGCACTGCCATACCAAATGGAGACTAAACGACAAAGTAGCATACTTGTCGCCCAGTAATATCCAAAATACCCTGTACATGATGCATACAAATATGATTTGCTTTCAGATATAGGGTTCCATCGCTCATTTCTAGGAAGTGCATTTTCTTGGGATAAATTAAACTTTCTATGGACATTGTTCGTGCCGAGATTAGGCATTTTATCTCGATGATTTCCGTTTCGCCTACCAGTTTATCTGACGAAACGGCAAGGAACGAGATTTTTCGCCCACTATCAGACCACTCGACCGAACTTTAACATTCCTTTCCGCTGCAAACTGTGAAATTACAATAGGTAATTTTTGCAAACCCCACGAAGTACTTGTGTTCCTTTTCTAAAAATTATTATCTTATATCTTTTACAGGGGAAAGACATGAAGTTGTAGGTTTCATTTTGTAAATTTTCCAAAAAAAAAAAAAAACGAATAAGTAAATCTTTACTGCGGTGAGTACTTCAATCGAAAGAAGCATTTTGGTCTCGAGTACTCTTTTCTATATAATTGCTGTCGTCATTTTGCAGTTTTAGGAGGAATTCAGTTTTTTGTTGCTCAAATTCTCCTTCAAGGATGTTTCCTTTAACCACAGATGCACCGAGACCATAATCGCAATATTCTTTGCTATATTTGAATCCACTCTTCTTTTTGTTTCATTGAAAACGAGGTCAGCAACAGTTGTTATTTATTATCCTTTTATTGCAACTTTCACAAGATATTTTTGTGTGGAAGCATGGACTTTTCTTCACCGAGGTCATGTGAATGAGTCTGCAAGTCTGATTTGGCATTAATGGAAACAGCAGCTGGGTGACACGTTGTCTGGTAAAACACACGAAGAGAACAATTTACGCTTTTTTGCCCCATCCGACTGCTTTAGCAACAATGAAATAAAAACAATCTGCAACACAGTTGTTAACATCATAGCTCGAACTAGAGGTATTATTCGCAACACAGTTGTTAACGTCATAGCTCGAACTAGAGGTATTATTCGCAACACAGTTGTTAACGTCATAGCTCGAACTAGAGGTATTATTCGCAACACAGTTGTTAACGTCATAGCTCGAACTAGAGGTATTATTCGCAACACAGTTGTTAACGTCATAGCTCGAACTAGAGGTATTATTCGCAACACAGTTGTTAACGTCATAGCTCGAACTAGAGGTATTATTCGCAACACGATGAACTGCACTTTGTAGTTCGTCAAAAATACATGTTTATTTCAAAAATGGTAAAATATTCACTTCCCTCTGTTTAGAAGAAAGTAAGAAAAAAGAAGAGAAAAGTTTGTTAAGAATTGAAATGGAACAAAATAAGAGAGAATAATATATCTATACTAATATTATAAAGAGGTAGTGTTTGTAATTTTGTGTGTTTGTGTGTTTGGATGTAGGAGGTAATCTTCGAAACTACTCATCCGATTTTAAAAATTCTTTCACCAGTAGAATTCTACGTTATCACTGAGTGTCATAGGCTATATTTTATTTTAAAAATCAATAGGGATCCCTACTAAAACTCCAATAATGTAACCCAAAGTGTAAATAAATTACCTATAAAATTCCTTACATTGCGTGCGCTGCGAAAACTATTGATGACAGAACAAAATAATGTACTACAACTTTGCAGAACACATCATTATCTACAAAAAGTGTCGGGACACCATATATCTAACTATTATAGTTATGGCACAATAACTATTTTTGTATTTTAACACTGAATTAAAACGCCGCCGCTAGAAAAGGCACTTTATTTGTACCTTGGTATTAATCCTTATCAAAATAAATTACTTCACATTCAAGACTGATTCAGTACCTGTATATTACTTTTGGAATTATTCAATTCGGAACATTCCATTCAAAAGATGTCATGAGTTTAAAAAGGTATCATTTAATAAAAATAATTAAAATCGTTAGATGATGTTTAACTGGTCATATTATTAACAATTTATTACTCCTCATAAAAATAAGCACGTTTATCGGCACCATTACTAAATACATGTGACTTTTGCTTTTTACTGGACGTATGGATAAAGAGATAATACGATATCAATAAAGCACGCCGCGCAGCAAGGCCACGCCATGAAGCTACCGGTGAAGAGCAAGGTGAACGTTCTCAACACGTACGACTGCGAGGCAGGTAGTGCAGCCAGATCGCGGGTAAAAAATGCCCCCACTTTGTGCCGTTTTCAATGTGCTTAGACGAGACTGTCCCACAAAGTGGGGGTACGTTTTACCCACGATCTGGCTGCACTGGCAGGTACCCGTGCGGCGCAGTCACGTGGGTAAAATATGCCCCCACTTTGTGCCGTTTTCGTGTGCTTAGACGAGACTGTCCCACAAAGTGGGGGTACGTTTTACCCACGATCTGGCTGCACTGGCAGGTACCCGTGCAGCGCAGTCACGTGGGTAAAATATGCCCCCACTTTGTGCCGTTTTCGTGTGCTTAGACGAGACTGTCCCACAAAGTGGGGGTACGGTTTACCCACGATCTGGCTGCACTGGCAGGTACCCGTGCGGCGCAGTCACGTGGGTAAAATATGCCCCCACTTTGTGCCGTTTTCGTGTGCTTAGACGAGACTGTCCCACAAAGTGGGGGTACGTTTTACCCACGATCTGGCTGCACTGGCAGGTACCCGTGCGGTGCAGTCACGTGGGTAAAAAATGCCCCCACTTTGTGCCGTTTTCAATGTGCTTAGACGAGACTGTCCCGCAAAGTGGGGGTACGTTTTATCCACGATCTGGCTGCACTGGCAGGTACCCGTGCGGCGCAGTCACGTGGGTAAAAAATGCCCCCACTTTGTGCCGTTTTCAATGTGCTTAGACGAGACTGTCCCACAAAGTGGGGGTACGTTTTACCCACGATCTGGCTGCACTGGCAGGTACCCGTGCGGTGCAGTCACGTGGGTAAAAAATGCCCCCACTTTGTGCCGTTTTCAATGTGCTTAGACGAGACTGTCCCACAAAGTGGGGGTACGTTTTACGCACGATCTGGCTGCACTGGCAGGTACCCGTGCGGCATAGTCACGTCAACCAACTCAGACAAGAGCAGCTAAAATACGTCGAGCGGAAGAGTCTTCCTCTGAAACTACACAGCGCCTTGCGAGTCATAGAGAGTACATCTCACAAGAGCGTGCTAGGGAGTCCAGTACAGAACGCTCGCAGCGGCTTACTAGCCAAAATGTAAGAACCTCACAGGACCGTGCCAGGGAATCTAGCTGTGAACGCGACGAGCGGCTGGCTAACAATAGGCAGCGTGTCTCTGATGCTCGCGCTAGGGAATCTAGCGTCGAACGCTCGCAGCGCCTAGCCGTAGAAAGACAACGTATATCTACGACCAGAGCGCGTAATCGAATAATTGCTCACGGGAATCGATCAGCCTTTAATTATAACCCAAATATTGATTATGCTCAGCAAAACACGGTAAAAATTGGGCAAATGAATAAAATTTGCCCTAAATGCTTTACAAAAAAATGGAATGATGAAGCGAACGGTATGTGTTGTGCTGGAGGCAAAGTGGTTCTCCCTAATATACAGGAATCACCACAACCAATAAATGATTATTGTTAGGCACTCATCCATTATCTACGCATTTTTTAAATAACATAAGCAGGTATAACACACTGTTTCAAGTGACGTCATTCGGTGCTAAGGAAATCCGAGAAGAAAGTTTTATGCATACATTTAAATTAGAAGAACAGGTATACCATTTGATTGGTAGTCTCCTTCCACCTTCTGGTCAAAGTCCGCAGTTTCTACAGATTTATTTTATATCGGATGCTGATTAATTATCGTTTCGATATAATATAGCTCCCAATTTAAAAATAGAATTAATCAAAGAATTACAGTCCGCATTAAGCAGCCACAATATGTACATTCGAAGTCTCAAATACAACTTAGAAAATAACTCCTCATCGGACAACTTAAAATTAATAATTCACGCCGACCGCATTCCACATGGTCAACATCAAGGAAGATACAATTCACCTGCAACAAACGAAGTCGCAGTTTTATTAGTCGACGAAGACAAAGGACCCAGGGATATAGTCATTCATTGTAAAGATGGACATCTAAAAAGAGTTTCGGAATTACACCGTGCGTACGATCCTTTGCAAAACCCTTTAATGTTTGTGAGAGGCGAAGATGGTTACTATTTAACAATCCCTCAACAAAATTCAGCGAGAAATAAAACGATTTCATGTATGCAATTTTATGCGTACAGGATAATGATCAGAGCCGATTGTTTTAATCCCATACACTATTACAGAGATTTGTTTAGTCAATACTGTGTTGATATGATGGCTAAAATGATATCCGAAAGACTAAAATACATACGTCAAAATCAACAACTAAGATCTGACGACTATGTACATTTGAGAGATGCTTTAAATCAGGATGCTAATATAAACCCTGCGAATATTGGATAACACGTCATCTTGCCTTCAAGTTTCACGGGATCTCCACGTTATCTACACGAGAAAACTCAGGACGCCATGGCGTACGTCCGTAATTACGGGAGACCCGATTTATTTGTAACTTTTACTTGCAATCCGGAATGGCCAGAGATCAAAGAAGAATCATTACCTGGCCAGCGGTCATTTGATCGTCATGATATAATTCCAGGGTATTCCATTTAAAGATGAAAAAAATGATCAAGTTATTCACAAAAGACGAGATATTTGATAAGGTCAAATGCCATATGCTTAGTGTAGAAAGGAAAAACGTGGGTTACCACACTGTCATATGTTGTTTTGGCTGGAAAGAAAAATACACCTTTTCAAATTGACAGTGTAATAGCTGCTGAATTACCCGATAAAGATGGCGATCCAGTGTTATTTGATATCGTAACCAAAAATATGATACATGGACCCTGTGGGGATCAAAATATATCATCACCATGTATGAAAAACGGAATTTGTTCCAAAAAAATTCCCTCGGCGTTTTGTCAATGACACCCAGACCGGAGAGGATGGATATCCAGTATATCGTCGCCGTAACGCTGAAAATGGAGGCCATAATGCTATCTTGAACATTAGAGGAAGAACTGTTGTTATAGATAATAGGTGGATTGTCCCATATTCTCCAATATTGTGTCGAACATTTAACGCCCACATCAACGTGGAATACTGCCACTCTATTCAGGCAATTAAATATATATGTAAATATATTAATAAAGGATCGGACCAAGCTACTTTCAGCGTTCGAAATTCGCATGATGAGGTAGAAAACTATTTAAATGGTCGGTATATAAGTACATCAGAATCTGTCTGGAGAATATTAGAGTTTCCGATCCACGACCGGTATCCTACTGTCGTACATTTGGTTTTACACTTAGAAAACTGCCAAAGGGTGTATTTCACGACAGGAACGGCTCAACAAGTTGCCTAAAACCCCCATAAAACTACACTATTAGCTTTCTTTGAGCTCTGTAACACGGACGAATTTGCAAAAACTCTACTATACCACGAAGTTCCACACTATTATACTTGGGCTAGTAACACATTTTCAAGAAGAAAGCGCGGTCAAAACGTAGATGGGCGTCCAGGAATAAAGAAAGACGTTGATTTGGGAAGGTATATGGTGTACATCCTTCTCAATCTGAGTGTTTTTATCTGAGAATGTTATTGCATTATGTACCCGGTCCAACCTCATTCAATGACCTAAAAACTGTAAATGGAATTGTCAAAGAAACTTATCAAGCAGCTTGCCGAGATAGAGGTTTGCTTAAAACTGACGATCATTGGGAGAATACTTTGAAAGAAGCTGCGATTTCGCAATGCTCATTAAAGATGAGGGAGTTGTTTGTAGTCATTCTACTATTTTGTCAGCCTTCTGAACCTTTAAAATTGTGGGATAGCTTCAAAGATGATTTTTGTGAAGACGTCAGACACAGAATACGACAGCAAAATCAGGATTTAACTTTGCAATTCAATGACGACATGTACAATGAAGGCTTGATAGATATAGAAAATAAGCTTTTGGAATTAAATGAAAAAAAGTTTAAGTGATTTCGGATTACCGTCTCCTATTCGCTCACGAAATGATTCAATAGATACAATGCTGGTACGTCAGTACAATGTGAGTGATTTGAATGATTTTGTCAACGAAAATTTGCCAAAATTAGTCTCAGATCAATTGCAAGCGTTTAATACAATAATTGATAGTGTGATGAATAGCAAAGGCAAAATATTTTTTTCTTATGCCCCAGGAGGCACAGGAAAGACATTCCTGTCCAATTTATTACTGGCAAAGGTTAGACAGTCTGGTAAAATAGCTCTGGCAGTCGCTTCTTCAGGAATCGCTGCTACTCTATTAAGTAAAGGGAAAACTGCACATCCCACGTTCAAACTCCCATTATCAGTATTTCTGGACCAACAATCCGTATGTTCTATTGCAAAAACGGCCCTCTTGGCAAATTGTTACAGGACGCGGCACTGATAATGTGGGATGAATGTACGATGAGTCACAGAGCCCATGTTGAAGCTGTGGATCGAACGTTAATGGACCTTAGAAGCTCTGCTGCCATTATGGGGGGAGTCATTTTTGTGTTTGCTGGGGATTTTCGGCAGACACTCCCTGTAGTTACAAAAGGGACGCGTGCAGATATCATCAAAGCATCTCTTAAATCATATCCCTTATGGAGTTCTATTCAACACCTAAATTTGCGAACGAATATGACAGCCTATCTTGGTGGAGACACGCATAAAGATTTCCCACAACAGTAGCTCAGACTTGGAGAAGGAGTTTTTCCTTCTCTAAATTTGGGCACTAATTCTGCTGAAATCATTTTAAATGAGACATTAGGTCAGATAGTCCACAGTCAGCAGCATCTATAGAAGCAGTATATCCGGGCCTCGAAAATTTACTAGAAAGAGACTTTCACTGGTTGTGTTCCAGGGCAATAGTATCGCCTAGGAAGACACTGTCAATGAAATCCACAATCCCATTAAGAGTTCCCGGCCAAGTCAAAACCTATAAGTCGATTGACACAGTCACCAATGTTGACGATGTCGTCCACTTTCCTCAACATTTTCTATATTCGCTTAATCCTTCCGGCTTGCCACCTCACGAACTATCATTAAAAGTCGGTACTCCTATCATGCTTTTAAGGAATATAAGCCCTCCTAACATGTGTAATGGCACAAGATTGCTCATTAAAAACTTGAAAGAAAATTTGATTGTCGCGACCATCCTCACCGGTTCAGCAGCCGGCCAGCTGGCAAACATCCCGAGGATTCCTATGATTCCCACGGATTTGCCAATATCTTTCAAACGGTTGCAATTTCCCGTAAAAACCTCGTTCGAGATTACTATTAATAAGTCCCAGGGTCAAACTTTCTCTTTGGTTGGAATCGACCTACGAAAAGAGTGTTTTTCCCATGGCCAACTATATGTTGGTTTATCATGAGTTGGAAGTCCCGAGAAACAGTACCTTTTGCTACCAAACAATAACAGGACGTCAAACATTGTCTACAGAGAATGTCTTAGCCAATAACGTATTAAATACTTCTATCTCAGATAAATTGCATTGTAATATAATGTATATTAATATGAAAATTTTTTAAAAAAGTAAAAAAAAATATCAAATAAAAATAGCAAAAAAACTTTAAATTATAAATTATTTAATTAATTATTAAATTATAACGTGCTTTTGTTAATGCTTAAGGAGAGTTTACCCAACCTAATTAACGCCGGGTTAAGCAGTTTTTTTTTATCTTAATTGAACCCGTCGTTAGTGAGAGAATAAGAGGGAAGAATAAAAGAAAAATTCACAAGATATAACTAACTGGATGGAGGTGATGGACCATGAGACAACAGAAATTAACAAGAAAAGAAGATTTTAAGAGACAGATGAAGAGAATGAAAATGATTTGAAGAAAAGGAGGATTGCAGATAAAGATTCTACAGTAGTGACATTGTCAGAGGCCAGTACGCATATGCAAATTGTGATGGCATTTTTACTAAAAGTAAATAAAAGTATTGCGGAAAGAATAAGGAATAAAATATTTGAATAAATAGATTCCTTGTTCAATATAATATATAGATTCCTTGTTCAATATAATATATAAATTCCTTGTT
This sequence comes from Dryococelus australis, assembly GCA_029891345.1. Classification (NCBI taxonomy): domain Eukaryota; kingdom Metazoa; phylum Arthropoda; class Insecta; order Phasmatodea; family Phasmatidae; genus Dryococelus; species Dryococelus australis. Next base: position 258,518,416 of record CM056996.1, read on the forward strand.
CAATATAATATATAGATTCCGTGTTCAATATAATATAAAGATTCCTTGTTCAATATAATATTAGAGCAAGAAGTTGAAATATTGTAAATGAGAATAGATAAACAGAAAAGTGCGAGGAAATGAAAAGAGGAGAAAACAAAATACGAGGTGAGGAAAGAGGAATTAATATGTTTAGGAATAGTAGTATTGGCAGGGAGGAGCTGAGAGAAAGATTAGAAAGGAATGAAGGAGAGTTCTATGGAATGTGATTTAAGACGAAAAAAGAAGAACGAACTATAATAATAATTTAACCAACACTAGCAGTGAGGTAACTCAAAATGAGATCATGAGGTTTATAAGACCTGCGAAAGATATAGAAATATAAATAACATCTGGAAAGCAAGAAACTGTCGAATTTGAAATGGAATGGCCTAATGAAAAACATGCAAAAAAGATGGAAAAAGAGATTAGAGAAGAACAATGAAACACAAATGTGCTATGGAAGGAGAACTATTCCAAATATTATAGTTTTTGACATAGATAAGGATAAAGAGGATGAGGAATTAAAAGAAGATGTTTGCCATCAGAACTTTGCGGATATGCTAAAATGGGAATTCAGTAAAGAATGCAAGATTTTGTTTAAAGCTAGACCAAAGAATAATTTGAACATTAATATAAAAGAGGTTAGTCCACGTATACGGAGGAATATTGAACGGATACAAGAAATTTATTGTGGTTGGAGAGTTCATATTGTGAGAGAATTTATGTCACCGATGAGGTGTACCAAGCGTTTAAGATATGGTCATACATACAAATGATGTAGAGAAAAGGAAAATATATGTGGAAAATGCACAGAAGTAGGTCACAGTGAAAGAGATTGCAGGAAACCGAGGAAAGGACTGTTAATTGTTTGAGAGCAAAAAAAGAAGAACAGAATGTAAGACATACAGCAACAGATATAAACTGCCCAAGTTTGAAAAGAGCAAGTCAAAAAAGAACAAAATTTTGGATTTTAAAATAAGTAAGAGTTTCAAGATCGTTCAGCAGAATTTTCAAAATTCTAGAATTAATACGATAAATATAATAGAAGAGATAATAAATCAAGATATTGAGATAGTTTTATTGTAAGAACTATCTATGTAGAATGATAAAATTGAAAACATAGATAGAAATTTGGAATGTAATTTATAGTCATTTAGGAGGAAAAATTTTAACAGTAACATTCTGCCATGAGATATAATATAGTTTGAAATAAATGTACAAATGAAGAAATAGTAACAATAAAGGAGAAGTTAGGACAGAAAAAAGTAAATATAATACATATATACTGCCCACCAACAAAAGATGAATAAAATCAAAACAAATTATGGATGAAGAAAAATATGTAGATAAGATAATATCAAGGGACTTAAATGCAAAGTCGCCGATCTGGCATTCAAAGACTAGAGATAAAAGAGACGAGGAAGTTGAAGGTATATGTTTAGAAGAGATATGAACGTGTTGAATATGATATGGTATATCCATACATACGACCCGATCCACGGCGAGGAGAATATAGATATAACATTGGCATCGGAATGGGTTAGGAATGGAAGTGAGAATTGGATAGTAGAACTAAGCATAACTGATCACAATAAGATAAGTTGGAAATGGAAAACAGGAAGAGTAAGAAATATAGAGAACAAAATAAAATAATTATTGGAGAAGGATTGGAAAGAAGCAAATTTTAATGTTAAAGGAGGTTTAGAGAAGGATAAGGAAATAGTGAAGCAATGGGAGACAGCAGAAAGAATTGAAAAATGTAATAAAATAATAATACTGTAAATGCATGTACACAAATAATTAGAACTAGAGGAGGTAATATACAAAGAAGGATAGTTTAGGGAAATGAAGCAGATAAAAGGAAGAGCGTAAGATATAGGAGATACTGCCCATGTGAAGCTTAACAATGTTATAAGGGAGGAATATAAAATGGAAATAATTATATAAAAGGATGATTAGAAATAATATAGCACATCAAAGGAAAGAATTTGTAAAAACTTGAAGCAAGGAAAATGTTGGGAATATACCTGATAAAATAGCAAGAGATAAGGTGAGAAAATACGAGAAGATTGGAACTATTCAAATAGATGGGATAAGAGTGTGAAAGAGGAAATGTTTTTTGATAGGTTTGAGGGAGAGGAAGAGGAGAATGTGGAGATGTACATAGAAGAATTAAATATGACGGAAAGAAATGGTGGTTTAGAGAGAGCACTATGTAAAGATAATATTACACTTGAAGTATTAAAATATTTATGGGAGGATATAACTAATGAAATGTTGGAAATCATGGAAAACTGTGCTAATGAAGGTAAATTTTTTTTAATATGTAATAGGGCAGAAGTAATAATTGTATATAAAGATAATAACATATCTAAGATCAATCCTAGTTCATATAGACCTATTTGTCTCCTTCCAGTGATGGGAAGGTTGTTGGATATAATAGTATTAAATATAATTAGAGTTTTGTGTGAACATATTAAAAAATATCAACCAGTATGGTTTTATAAAAATCTAATAGACAGAAAATGCAATAGTAATGATTTAGATACAATATTTTTCAACTTTGGAATAGATTAGTATAAAGAGAGCGACTGTACAGCTAGACATACCAAATATTTAAAAGAATTTACTTTGTAGATTATTTCAAAGAGACGTGTGGGCTTTTAATATTATTTTATTATTTATGAGAAACAGATTAAAAGAGGTGGTCCCCAGAGTTCAGAACTGGGGCGCTTAAAATGGAATGTGACTTTTAATGAATTTTCAAATATTGAGAAAATGGGTTATGTGGAGAGAATTGCATTTACTGGTGATTGTTTAATAATTATTGGAGAAAATAACAGAAAAGGATTAGAACTTAGGTCAGGGGAAGATATGAATAAATTGAAGGAGTGAGTTGACAAAAACGGACCAGAAGTGGCAGTAAAGTAAACAGTCGGGAGAATGGTTAAGGGAAATACGGACATGAGACCACCTGTTGTAAAATATAGTGGTAAAAGTATAAAGCTAATTTAGCAAACAAGTTATTTAGGAGTAATAATAGATAATAGGCTTTCATCCATACCACGTATTAATATGCTTACAGATAAATTAAAGACACTATGCAATAACATCAAATATAAAATTTATAAATATACTAAATTCGTCACATCAGTTATAAAGGTAATATGTCTCTTTTTGAAAAGTAATAGTTTATGTATCAATAGTATTGGATACAAAAATTCAATATATAAATAATTATAAGTTTAAGGACATTACAAATATTAATATTAATCAGGTTATATGACATGATATCCACCACATCATTTGCAGCAATAGCAATGTTAAATAAAATAATACCGACTGATTGTATTATACCAAATAGGAATATTATTTACAATTTGAATAATACATATCTACAAACAGACATAAATGAAAAAACTTATAGGCGTTTTTCACAGGATAAAAACAGGTTGATAAGATGGATAGATGATGGTGAAATATACAGTACAAAGAAGATGAAGATAATAAAAAATATGCATTAAGAAGGTGGAAAAAGGAGTGGGAAGATATGGACGAAAGTGTTGGAATGAAAAATTATATTGAAAACCTGGAAGATTTCTATGGAAGCAAAGTTATGTGTAAGGGAGTAAAGAGAATTATCAGTGGACATTGTCAAACAAAGAGATACTTCAAAGCAATCACTAAAACAAACAGCGATATATGTGAACGTGGGTAAGGAAAGCATAATGTCATATATATAATATTAGCATAATATTATATATATATATATGTGTGTGTGTGTGTGTGTGTAAAATGTTTGAGAAGGATAGGACTGAGTTAAGAAATATATTGGGAGAGAAGGAAGAATATTGGCCTTTCATTAAATATATCATTAACGATAAAGAAGTGTTTAAAGTAATAAAAAGGTATGGGGAATGAATGTATAGAGTAGTCTTGACGTTTAACGATGGATTGTTAGATTATGTTGGCTAAAGGAGGGACAGGGTGCGAGGCTGATTGCCTTGCCAGGCGAGCCCAGTGGGACTCCTAGGCCACTAGCGACTAGGCAAGGACACCGGTAGCATTATACTTGCTGGAAAAGCTGGCACGGAACAATGAAAGCCCGGTTTCGGAGGAAGGGGAAATATATTAGGATAGAAGTCTTGACTACTGCAATTTTATAGGGATGGATGTGTTTTCTGGTTTATGATACTATTACGTGCTGCACCTGGCGCCGATTCCGCTGCTCCGCGCCGTAATTGGGGACCCACCTCGCCCTCCCCTCTTCTTGAAACGACGCGATCGCGGCCTCCTATTTCCCCCTTATGGAAATCCCGTGAATGCCGACAGTGGCGAGGCTTACTGGCGTCACAGACCTCCTCTCACCTGCTAGTGTTTCCGATACGTTTAGCGACGATGCAAGAATGTTCTGGTGAGACTGGCTGGCAACTCAGCCCTCTGGGACGTATCACGCGAGTTGGGAAGATTCTAGGTGGCTGCCTAAGACACTATATATACTGCCGCAACCCACCGGCCGGACTCTTTAATGGAGGCCATCTTGCCAATGTGCGCGAGCGAAGTGAAATATAGAAGACTACTGGAAATTGCAGGACGATGGCGAGTGAGGTGTTCGTGGCTTGAATGGACGAGAGGGTGTGAAACCAATGAGTGAAGCCTACTGTGCATGAGGGAGCTTGGAGGACTCTAGAACATTGCGACTGGCGGACATGGACTGAACTGAGGTGGGACTAAATGGAAATGTAATACTGATTTTGCTGTAAATATTCGAACTGTCGAATTTGGACGCATAAATTATAACACAATTGAATAGGTTGATACACTGTATATTGAGACTGCTCTTTAATTATTTAATTTCATTGCTTTCTTTATCGTAATTAATACATTGTATTAATTGGTGTCAATTGCGAACAGTAAGTGATTTCAATTTATTGTGAGAATTTGAGATCAGAGAATTTTGCTGTAGTTATTGTAAATAAAATAAGGAAATTATAATTAATTATTTTATTGATTAGGACCTCCATCCTTTTACGAACTTGGTATAGCCCACTTTATTTCTAGAGAGAGTAAGACATTGTAACAATACCAATTATTTTAATTTATTGTTTTTATAATTTTGGTTTTAATATGTTGGAGTTTTAAAATTGAAATCTTAGGGTTATGTGTTTATGTAATAAATTTAAATTATCGTTTATAATAATTTATTTCTCCTGATAATATATTGTAACTTATATAAGTGATATTGCACGAGAGCGATTGGGTCGGGGTGACAACCTCCCCGTGGCTTCCCGCGGTTACTGGCAATTCCGGGAAAATAGTCACCTCTCTCTCCCTTAGGGATTCCCAAGGGACGTGATTGATAACTATTATAATTAATTTTAATTTGGAATTTTAAACTGTTGTGTAAGTTTAGATTTTAAAATTCTAAATTGTAATATAACTATTATACTTTTTTATTGATAAAATGTTCCCTTGGTGGTGATGGATTGGTTATAAAATTATAACGTAAATGTAATTTTACTAAGGTTGGAGAATTTTTAATATGTTAGAGATAACTGCGATAGGTAGGAAGATCCGGAGGGCCTGAAAGCTAATGATCACCGAAAACATGATGGACGGTGTTCAATATGTATATTTTTCAAACTCTGCAACTCTCAAGTGTCCAAAAATATTAATTACATTTGGCCTTTGCTTAATTACTAAAACAATAGTCCTTCTCATTCTTGATATTTTGCTGAGAATATTATTTCTTAAGTGCACATCGCCCAGTTGGTTGTTTTTGCACACTTCACGCACTTTATGTAATATCGTAAATCATTGTCAAGACATTAAACATTTTGAACTGGAAGTGTGGGACCATAAGGCATACAGTCAATTTTGAACTGGAAGTGTGGGACCATAAGGCATACAGTCAATTTTGAACTGGAAGTGTGGAACCATAAGGCATACAGTCAATTTTGAACTGGAAGTGTGGGACCATAAGGCATACAGTCAATTTTGAACTGGAAGTGTGGAACCATAAGGCATACAGTCAATTTTGAACTGGAAGTGTGGGACCATAAGGCACACAGTCAATTTTGAACTGGAAGTGTGGAACCATAAGGCATACAGTCAATTTTGAACTGGAAGTGTGGTTGGGGGAAGGGGCGGTTGTCTTGTGATGCACCAAACGTTAAAGGTATCGGCAAATACTTATTTATTATATAAGGATAAAACTTTCTGAATTAAGGAAAACTTTAAGATGGAGTGTAACTGCCAACATTTTTAACGATTTTTTACTCATTCCATGTAGTCATTAAAATGTTGTTGTTAATAACTTCAATTGCAGTTCCAATCACAAATCACAGCGCAATACAATTCAAAGAAAAGAGGCATCAAAACATATAAACTGAAAACACTTTGCTGTGATTTTATTATGAACACTCTTAAAATTTCTCACTGCACAGTATTCTATTTAACAGTATCGTAGGAATTGCAAACCACAATACATGGCAGAAAAATGAGTTTTATTTTAATTTACTTTGCTTACATTTTATCTCATTAATAATGTTGACCATTTTGATTACAAATACCTTATATGCAGAAATGCTTAAATGTTAAGCGCATTATCATCATTTGCAATATAAATATTGAACATAAATACTATCGCTTAAAATTTATACAGGTAAACGACAAAAAAAAACTATAAACAGGGATGACCTTAAGACAAATACAAACATTTCATAAATCTTGTTTTGTACTGTTATATACTAATACTGCTCATTCCAAGGACTTTTAAAATATAATCTTCGAACATCTTACGTTGTCACACGAGTTTTGTCTGGTATTGATGTTATGCTGACAGCATATAAAAGTTATCTTGAAGTAATTCTGTAGTTGGATATACATTCTTTGCCGTATTAGTAACAATTATTATTTCTGCAAAAAATTGGATAGTGAAGCTTAAAATACCCGCGACATTCTCTTATTAAATAGTAAATTTAAAATGAAGAAATTAACATAGTTGTCAAATAAATGGTCAATAATAAGATATCTCTAAAAATAAGTGTATTTCAGCATAAAATTTATTTTCTTGCACAGTCACCTCTGTTATTTAATTTTACTTATACATATGCTAAGACCAAACTTTAAAATTCTTTTAATTTTTTTCCGTAACATGATTTCTTGGCATTCAAAATGTAGCCACTTACTCTCTATCACACCACAAACGAGGATTTTCGACGAGTAGCACCTTATGCAAAACGACTAACTACCTTCTCTTTGTCTATTGAAATATCCCTATGTATGTGCATTATTTGAAGGCCATTGAGACGTTTCTAACGACAGCGTGACCGGAGCCAAGTTATAATTCTTCGCAAAGTGGATAAAGTACGCTCGGGACTGGCAACACTCGCAGGCGAACAAGACAATATACACAGATGTTAGGATACAGCACGCTGTCGTACTTCTCGACTGCTTCGCTACAGAACTGTGGAAGACGCTCATCTTTCCCTTGCCGCCTTTTCCATTTAGCTGTCCACAACGAAAACTCTGCTTTCAGGTGGTTTTACAGATCGTTTTCATTTACCGCGAACAAGCTACAGTATCTATTTGCCAAGAATTTCATGTTTTCTTCTGCTTTGTCATCTCCATGGCCAGGTACAAACAAATTCAATCTATAAACGTCAAGGACTTCACTGGGGAAACGTGACTTGAGATCTTCGACTACAGCTTCTAGTACAGGTATGGATACAGATGTTCTGAAGTATTCTTCAACAGTATTTGCAGGAACGTTGCAGCGCAATGTTTGCCTCTTGGTGGTACGAGATACAGTGATCGACACACCTAATGCGTTTGCAGTTTCCTGGACTCAAAAAAAAAGCCTCTAAAGAACTCACCAACTCGAAGTTCGTTTCTTTTCTCGCTCGAAACACTAAGTATGTCTTCGATGGTGTCAAAGACAGTTTGCCTGTATAGCTCTTTCTTCTGGAGAAACTGGCTCAGTGGAAGTGTTACCGATAAAACGTCACTGAGGCATATCATTGTCACAATAAAAATTCGATCGCTAACTGATAGCAACAGTGTCCTGGCATTAGCAGCTGACTGTCTTTCTTTCTATTCAGAAACAATCTGCAATGCTTCTGCTATTTTAGGCAGCTGAGATTTAAATTGTAACACTGCACCATGACGTTCGACCCAACGAGTCTCACACAGCTTAGTTAGCTGACCTCCAAGTGTTGATACTAGAACAGCATTTCGTTTTGAAGATGTAGTAAAAAAGGAAATTACTTGGCTCATTATTCCGGTTGTATTTCTGACATATTGAACGGTAGATGACTTGGATAGTGATAAATTCAGTGCTAGATTGTAGCAGGGACAACTAATTGAATCAACTGCTACCTTCTGAATTTCTGTAATGGCACCACGGAGTTCTGAAGTCATTACACTACATCCGTCAATTGTAATTCCAACACAGTCTCTCAGATTTATGGGCAAATCTTGTAGCATTTTGAGAACAACGTGACCGAACCTCACACCAGGTTCTAAAAGTTCTGGTTCTAAAAGTTCATCCTCTTTTTGTTCATGTTCGTCTTGATCAGAGTCACTTTGTGGAGATAGTAATTTTTCTCGTTTCCTTGGATTAATGAACACCACAAAATCCTCGCTTGTGTGGGTTTTATATTCGTACCTCAATACGAGAGACAGCTGAGAAATGTGTGACACATTGGTCGTTTCATTGAACAAAATGATGTAGAATTTGGATTATGTCTACAACACAGGATATGGTAAATAGCAAAACGTTTTAAGAAGAACTTGAAGTTTACTTCTTACATGCTAAGTCAGCAGTAAATCAATGAACACAACGAAGTGAGAAAGACTCAGACGTAAGTACTTAATGTCAATTTCAATATCATTGAAATATTAAATGCGGAATATGTATGGTGGTGCTATCTGCTGTGTTAAAAAAATTTACAGAGAATTCGTCATACAGGCATTCACTCACACACAATTATGAGCACGCGTATTTTTGGAAGATTCTGTACCTTAACGTCGCTATTTTATGGTCGAACTCAGTAACAGAGCATTTCTATTCAGAACACCCAGACATAATGTCGAGGCCAAATAACGAATATGGGACTAAATATGTAATCGTATGTATAAATGTGTTATGTTTATATGTATCACGCTTATGCTTGTGTGCATACACGTACACGGTTTGGTAATACCAGTTTTTGGTAATATAAAAAAGAAAAAAATAGAATATTATGAATACACATAAATCAATAATTGTAGGTAAGCTCGTCATGACATGTCCTCTACCCAATTAGCCATTCAGATTGAAGGAGTTGCGATATCGCCTCCCTCCACAGCGAACTGGTCTCGCTTCCCAGCGCGGCGGGTAAGCTTGCCCTGTATGTGGACAAAGTGGCGGATGTTGCCATCAATCAGTGATTTGTTTCTAGGTACTCTCGCTTCGTCCACCATACATTCCGCAGTACCTATGACACCACTCCGCTTCAACTTCATCAAAACTGAAGCAAAACTATCAATTACCTTTGTTGATGACATTTATTACGGTAACTACCATTATCCTTAGTTCTGTTTGCATTCAGATGCAGTTTAATTTTATTCCCTATTCCTTCCGTGATGGTTTCTGACACTCCCGTCCATCGTTTTCGCACACTGACATTGAGTAAGTCGTGAAGAGTTGAGAAACGTAAAATACACACACACGCACACACACACTCATACCCGATCCTAGGTAATCGGCCTGTGCCCTTCCTCCGCCCCTCCTGCGCTGCTCTTCATGGACAGTCTCTCTCCTCTCATCCTTGGCTCAAATACACGCACACTGACATTGAGTAAGTCGTGAAGAGTTGAGAAACGTAAAATACACACACACGAACGCACACACTCCTACCCGATACCAGGTAACTGGCCTGTGCCCTTCCTCCGCCCCTCCTGCGCTGCTCCTCATGGACAGTCTCTCTCCTCTCATCCTTGGCTCAAAGCCACGCACACTGACATTGAGTAAGTCGTGAAGAGTTGAGAAACGTAAAATACACACACACGCACGCACACACTCCTACCCGATACCAGGTAATCGGCCTGTGCCCTTCCTCCGCCCCTCCTGCGCTGCTCCTCATGGACAGTCTCTCTCCTCTCATCCTTGGCTCAAAGCCACGCACACTGACATTGAGTAAGTCGTGAAGAGTTGAGAAACGTAAAATACACACACACGCACGCACACACTCCTACCCGATACCAGGTAATCGGCCTGTGCCCTTCCTCCGCCCCTCCTGCGCTGCTCTCCACGGACAGTCTCTCTCCTCTCATCCTTGGCTCAAAGCTACGCACACTGACATTGAGTAAGTCGTGGAGAGTTGAGAAACGTAAAATACACACGCACGCACACACTCCTACCCGATACCAGGTAATCGGCCTGTGCCCTTCCTCCGCCCCTCCTGCGCTGCTCTTCATGGACAGTCTCTCTCCTCTCATCCTTGGCTCAAATACAAGCACACTGACATTGAGTAAGTCGTGAAGAGTTGAGAAACGTAAAATACACACACACGCACGCACACACTCCTACCCGATACCAGGTAACTGACCTGTGCCCTTCCTCCGCCCCTCCAGCGCTGCTCTTCATGGACAGTCTCTCTCCTCTCATCCTTGGTTCAAAGCCACGCACACTGACATTGAGTAAGTCGTGAAGAGTTGAGAAACGTAAAATACACACACGCGCACGCACACACTCCTACCCGATACCAGGTAATCGGCCTGTGCCCTTCCTCAGCCCCTCCTGCGCTGCTCCTCATGGACAGTCTCTCTCCTCTCATTCTTGGCTCAAAGCCACGCACACTGACTTTGAGTAAGTCGTGAAGAGTTGAGAAACGTAAAATACACACACACGCACGCACACACTCCTACCCGATACCAGGTAACTGACCTGTGCCCTTCCTCCGCCCCTCCAGCGCTGCTCTTCATGGACAGTCTCTCTCCTCTCATCCTTGGTTCAAAGCCACGCACACTGACATTGAGTAAGTCGTGAAGAGTTGAGAAACGTAAAATACACACGCACGCACACACTCCTACCCGATACCAGGTAACTGACCTGTGCCCTTCGACCGCCCCTCCTGCGCTGCTCTTCATGGACAGTCTCTCTCCTCTCATCCTTGGTTCAAAGCCACGCACACTGACATTGAGTAAGTCGTGAAGAGTTGAGAAACGTAAAATTCACACACACGCACGCACACACTCCTACCCGATACCAGGTAATCGGCCTGTGCCCTTCCTCCGCCCCTCCTGCGCTGCTCTTCATGGACAGTCTCTCTCCTCTGATCCTTGGCTCAAAGCCACGCACACTGACATTGAGTAAGTCGTGAAGAGTTGAGAAACGTAAAATACACACACACGCACGCACACACTCCTACCCGATACCAGGTAACTGACCTGTGCCCTTCCTCCGCCCCTCCAGCGCTGCTCTTCATGGACAGTCTCTCTCCTCTCATCCTTGGTTCAAAGCCACGCACACTGACATTGAGTAAGTCGTGGAGAGTTGAGAAACGTAAAATACACACACACGCACGCACACACTCCTACCCGATACCAGGTAACTGACCTGTGCCCTTCCTCCGCCCCTCCTTCGTTGCTCTTCACGGACAGTCTCTCTCCGCTCAACCTTGGCTCAAAGCCACGCTCTACAGTTTCCCACCCTCTCCGTTACAAAGCAGCATATGACGGACCCTTAGAACACTGCAACAGAGACATTTCAGGCAAGTCGAATTACTCGCAATATTAGATCTATCTCTAACACTAGAATATTATCAGACGTGATGAAAGCCACAGGATTAAACTGCAGTTGCCTTGTTGTGCTTCTTCATTTCCGTGCAAGAAAACTTCGTAGGTGAGATCTGAATATGTCAGTTTTCGCAATTTTTTTTCATGCAGAGGCATGATATCCAGAAATAAGCATTATACGCTTGAAGAAATCCTTAACGTTTCGATAAAGAATTTTATGTTATTTTATCTTTACATTTATCCATTTCAATTACTTCCCAACACATGATATGTTGTGAGCTTGCCGAGTGCATGATTAGAACCTAAGACCTTGTGTTAACAGTCCAACATGCTAACATATACACTACGGGGTAACTTGCCGTTGCTCTTCTCTAATTAAATATATCATGACAAAAATTATTATAAAGGAATATATAATTTCCATTACAATATAACAAATAATTACAAACACTGATTACTTAAACACTATTTCTTCAGAGGCTTGCAAAAAAAATAGTTTTTGTTTTTTTTTAATATATTTGTCGGACGGTTTTACAAATTAAAAAAAATTCAAATTAAACAAATCCCTTGGTCTACTACGTGAAACATATAATGACGAAAAAAACATGCTAACGGTTAACACATGATCTAAAAAAAACCCTCATCATGCCATTAACAGCTAGCTAACACCTAGCCTATTCAAGACACTTTCTAAACGTTTGTTGGCAAAAAGACATATTATTTCTAGGCCTACCTTTATTGCGATAAAGAGCCTTTTATTAAAAATGTTAGCGGGTCGGAATGAATAACATAATGGTCAGCTTACAGAAAAGCCAAAGATGATGTACGAGAATCGGATGAGAAATATTTTTAAGATGCTTGCAACATGTTTACTCTGCGATATCATGTCCACATACTTTTGGTGATATCCATCTGTTATCCAGAAAATACAGTGGGCCATTGTCTTTTTTCTAACTACTAGTAGTCTGTCTCAAAAAAGTCATCACACCTTTGTCAGATGGCTGTATTTTGGCTTTGAAGCTACGTTTGCTGACAGTGCAGATATCGGGCCAACAATTTGCCTACACATTACCGACCGGTTGTGTTTGCTGGAATAGATACAGATTAAATTGAAAATAATTTTATATTTACATAGTTATGTGTTAATAATTATATATCAATTATTTATATTCCTATTTTCTATATATATATATATATATATATATATATATATATGTAAGACCCTGAATTTTTCCTTCCAGAGTGAACAAGTATTTGCGTTTTCTCACAGTGCTCCCATACCCCGAAGATGAAATGTGGATATGTGCTGCCTTTGATGTCGACGACCACGAAACCTCGACCTGCATCATCGCTAAATGGTTGTTGCTAGTGAATATTCTGCGATCGACATTTCATCGCTAAATGGTTGTTGCTAGTGAATATTCTGCGATCGACATTTCATCAAAGTATAAAAACGCGGCCTTTGTGAATTATCGTTTCAGTATAATTTACGAGTTGGAACAGTACCGACATCAAATGTCGGTACGCTTTATGGAATACACGAAACGAAAATACAGCCTGTAAGATGAAGACTTCTCATGTGACACTTAAATGTGATTTCTGCCACAGGCAGTTAACATGGAGTGATATTATGAAGAGACATAATTACACTTGTAGCATTGGTTCTCTGGAAGTACAATCGGTTCCGCCTCCGCAATCAGCTCCGCCTCCGCAATCAGCTCCGCCTCCGCAATCAGCTCCGCCTCAGCAATCAGCTCCGCCTCCGCAATCATCTCCGCAATCCGCTCTGCATCTGCAATCAGATCCGCCTCCAGAATCAGCTCTTCCTACGCAATCAGCTCTTCCTACGCAATCAGCTCCGCCTCCGCAATCAGCTCCGCCTCAGCAATCAGCTACGTATTTAGTACCACAAGCTCCTCCTCCGCCTCCGCATGCTCCAGAAGATTGCAGTGGTATCATACAGATCGCCAAGCAATATGTTATTCTAGCATATGAATTCATGGAACGAGTACTGCAAAATGTGGATAACATGGGTTTTTTTCCATTGCAGTGATAACGAAGCCGTCGTTCCTCCGAGTGAAGCACTGCGAAACTCGTTATTTGTCTTCGACGACATTGCCTGCGAGAAACCAACTTGCATGAATTAAAAGAATAATTTAACATGGGTCTATATGCGAACGTTGACTGTGTGTACCACGGCCAGACTTATTCGCGCATACCTTAACAACTGCTTCGCGACAATGCAAACATCTCGGTGTTGTTTCGCATGGACGATACGAATTTACGTCACATTTACTATGTTCATGTTTATACGGACATGTCACTATGAGATTTTTAAAGATATGTGTGCCTTGTGCTGCACGGAGAAATATGGATTTTCGACGATCTTTAAGGATTGTCTGCTACGTAGGGGAAGGTACATGTGTGGTTACGATCAGTTCATCGCTGTCTGCCGAGAGAGTTTGTCTACTGGGTACCAGCAAGTGATGTCATCAATATATCCTGCTACATCGATGTCTGCCGAGAGAGTTTGCCTACTGGGTACCAGCAAGTGATGTCATCAATATATCCTGCTACATCGATGTCTGCCGAGAGAGTTTGCCTACTGGGTACCAGCAAGTGATGTCATCAATATATCCTGCTACATCGATGTCTGCCGAGAGAGTTTGCCTACTGGGTACCAGCAAGTGATGTCATCAATATATCCTGCTACATCGATGTCTGCCGAGAGAGTTTGCCTACTGGGTACCAGCACGTGATGTCATCAATATATCCTGCTACATCGATGGGTACCATCTCCGAAGACGATAATTGCACCACAGTTGTGCGAAAGTCTGATTGAGTGCAGTACAGTCGGTTTATGCGGAAGATACACTTGCAAGATGTTCGTGTGAATTGGAAAAACTTAAAAATAAACGGTTATCAGCTCTAAATACTGATGAACATACAACTCCTGCTACACAGGAAAATAAACTTGATATTGAAGATGCAGCAGTAAGTGAAGCCGATCATAAAGGCGGCATTGATAATGACTATGACGACAATGATAATGCTGAAGACGATGATTATTCCCTCGACGGTCCCACACATTTCCCCAACGAGTTTCCTTCCACAAGTAATGTGAAGAAGGCATAAGATTTCGAGTATACTGACGATATGTTTACTGAAGATCGCAACAAACTTGTGGACAGACTTAAATATTTGCTTGATAGGCAACTACGTTTGGATTATTCGACCATGAAAGAAGTTGTTTCTATCATAAGAGCACTTAAGAATCGGGGTTATATCAGATGATGTGATGAAGTGCTTTTTTTTTGAAAATGTATAAAAAAATTAAAAAAATGATAATTATTATAAAATTATTATTTTTTCTTAATTTTTGTGTGTCGTATTCTCCTATTGGCCTGTAAGTTTTTAATAACAACAATATGTATTTAAAATATTTAATAAATTGAGCATATAGTCAAAGTCATGTTTCATGCATGTAGTTATGCTCGTGATTGGGGGAAAAAAATTTTTAAACATAGGATAGAAAATTGCAATAGTCGTCACCCACTAAGATGGTGGTCGCCTACCAAGATGGTGGCCTCCAGTAATGTATAAAGAAATAACGAACAAAAAAACTAATATGTTGGCCTTTAGTAACATGCAAACAAATATGGCTGCCTCCAGTAATATATGAACAAATGACGAACGAAAAAACTAATATGGCCGCCTCCAGCAACTTGTACACAAAAATGGTAGCTTCCAGTAATATATAAAAAAATGGCTCCGCCAGTAACACATAAACAAATATGACTGCCCCCAGTAGCATGTAAACAAATGATGAATGAAAAAATCAAGATGGTGAAACGAATATATGTGAGGGGAGTGGAGGCGAGGGAGTCAGTCGTCTGCTGAAGATGAACCGAATGTCACTATAAGCTGTTCACGATAAAGTGAGCACTTGTTAAGGCCTCTTCCGAAATTTTATTTTTAGCCAGTTTTAAATTTAACCATTTTTAAATGTCAGCATTGTCCCAGGACTAATAAATTCGGTGTATTCTTTCACCACTCTCAAAAGTTAATGTCTGAGGCTGCAATAAAACATATTTATTCGTGCTAAATGCCTGTTGGGAGGGCCTTAAGATGTGCTCACTTTATCGTGAAGAGTCTGTAATGATGGTGCTGGGAAATATCAATTCAAAATAAAGATTAAAGTTTTAAATAACTGTAAAGTAAATTTTTAATTTATTTGTAATAATTTAATTTAATAAAACATTTTTGTGATTTTTTTCGAATTTTTAAAAATGTTTTGGATTTTTTGGGTTAAATGTAAAAAGTCATGCGTCTTTCTTTCCTGGCTCTGGGTCACTGATTCCTCTCTCCTTCCTGACCCTGGGTCACTGATCCCTGGCACCTGGGTTGTTGATCCCTGTCACTGGGGTTACTAATCTCTCTTGCCTGCTCCGGAAAAAGGGAAATTGTTATGGACAAAGGGTAATTTTTAGGGTATTTTGGTCTATTTGAGGAACAAAGGGATATTTCGAGAGTAAAAAGGAAAAAAACATGGAGGACGTGTGACGTAACAACATGGCGGCCGGACGGCTACGGCTCCGACGCCCCACTCCCTTGCGCCAGACTCGCCAATTCCCTACTACTCCGAACAAATATTATTATAAATATTAAACAGAAGTGCAGAGCCGTGGGGCTTGCAAAATAATGTAACTAAAAAGTGATAGTTACAAGTACTAGTTAAAAGTGCTCAGACCATCCCAATACACAGAAATCATCCTCAAATATGCTGATTAAATTATGTTTTATTTGGATTATGCTTTTGTATATTACTGCTGTGCTTCACACTTCGGAAAACAGTCAGACTGGAGACGCGCAAAGGAAGTTTTGTCGAATATAATGTAGGAAACGCGTGTACATTGTATTAAAAGGACAGACGAACTGCGAAGGAAAATATCGATGGGCAGGTCTTGTTTCAATATACGAGAAGTGTCTAATTACTAAATATTTAGCCTTAAAAAGACTGTATTTAGTGCATGAACCACGTGTTTGCAGTTTAATTACTGTACATGTGCAAGTCGTTCGGGTATGCTCTGTGCCAATGATACTGGTCACCATCTCAATAACGAAGCCTGTGGGTATTTTTTGTTTTTTAAAGAAGCCCTTTAACCAAAACAAATGAGCCACCGTTAAACTCAATTCCACTAATATTTCTGTCTGCTCTAATTGAATGTACTACAGCGTACAGTATTCCGAGAGCTCAAAGGATAGGTGTTTGTAGGCAAAACAAGGTCTTATTATAATGTGTCCTCATTCAAAAGGTTTAATGTAGACTGGTTTTGAAATTGGCGCGCAGTAAATACTTACAGTCCCTCCACCCCGTGGTGTACATAACATCCCGTCCTAGTCACCATGAAGCACTTGCTTTGCCATCGCGCTGCGAGTTTGATTGTCAGTTGTTTGTTATGACGTGTGCAAGTGCTTGTTCTGAACATACATGGGATTGCTAAGATTGACTCGCATAAATAATATGCAGATATTTAGTATGTTGGCTGCTTCTGCTAGCTGATGCGCCTGCTGCAGTTTAAGAACATTACCGGTGCATTGCAGCACGCCGAATAACATGTCGGAAAGCGTTTTCCAGAGTGTACACCACAATACGTGAAAGTGACATGATTCCTGTTGCTCATTTGGTATCGGAATTAGGCACTAAATGTGCAGCACGATGCATGCGTTATTGACATGGTTCACCATAGTGATACAATGTATGGTGAACACTACAGAGGAACCACATTTTACTGGATGGAATCAACAACAAACGTAACAGTAATCGGGGATCGCAAGATAATCCACATTCTACAATGGAAACTAATGTCCTAGTTATTGTTTCTATCAATGATTGGTGTTACATGATCGATGACGTTGATCCGTTACGGTATTTTAGAACGTATTTACAATGAGATATGACAGTACACATGTATTTACAATTCTTCCGACGTGCATTAAAGAAATACCTAGAGAACTTTCATTTGGTCACACAGATGGCTATGTATTTTCAGCATGGCAGGCTCCGCCGTGTTTTACCAGACTTTTGAATAAATATCTCAACCGTACGTTCTAAGTAGGATCTCAGGTCTTGAGCCTTTTCGACTTTGTTTATTAGGATAGATGAAGTGTGGAGTGTGCGAAATAATGGCGGCTACACTCTATGGACTGCTAGTTCCAATGATAACGCTTTCGCTTAAAAATAAAACGAACACGCAGATGCAGTCAGACAAGTTACACATAATGTTCTCACGGTAGTAGAACAATATACTTTCAGTGAACTGAGGTAGTTTTGAAAATGTGTTGCATAAGCATATCTGTAAAAGTTAACCATTGAAATAACTCTACTAACACCATTTGAAATAAAACACTACAGCACACGTGTATTTAATCTTTATTGCTTACAATATAGTGTCCTTTTACCTAGCAAAGTATTGTAATTTCCTCCTGGACCACCTGTATAGTATCGAACGAGTGCATATCATAATAAACAAAGTTATGGTTAATTTACAGAGCATTTACGGTCCTTTTATATATGTATGGTATTGAGCAAGCAAATATGCAACACGAATGGTGAGTGTAGTGGCTTCCTCGCCAGAAGGAGCACAGTAAGATGTGTCAGGCCAGAACAGTGTTTTGCAGACATATATGAGGACAGTTTGGTCAAAGAGTCATGTTCGGTTAGTATTATGTACTTCTTTGATAACCCTTGTTGCAGTTACCTGAACACCCGTCGAAAAGACGCAGGAACTTGTCTGGCATATAGAAATTTAGAAGGAAGAAAGGAAATGAAGCGCGAATAGTCGTTTGTTATTGTAAGAAGAATTTCTCCTCTCTTAAAGCGGTCACTGGGAAGCACTACCTTACTACACGTATTTTCCCCCTCTCCGGTTAACATAAGCGCTTTCCATTGTGTTCGCAGAGAGCAAATGTAAATCATTATTGCTTCCCCAAAGAAAATCCGAAACGGGACTTTTCCGTGCACGAGTTACAGCTGGGAGACCAGCTTTTTTCTCTCTAAATAACTAAAACAAGGGACTTCTTGGTGGAAAGTATCGGATTCCAATATCGAATTCGGGCGCTGTGCGGGCATGGCGGAGCGAACAAAATCAGTTGGTGTCTCCGGGGTAGCCTGCTACTCGTATGCTATTCAGCACCACAGCTGTGCTATCCTATCTCCGCCGGGCAGGGGAATGTGGAGGGGCGGCTGGTGTTATAGACATTAACACGTGACCATTAAAGATAATAAGGGGTGGGCTCCCCGCCCTGTCTCCAAGTCTTGGTTACCAAGTCTTGGTAACCATGGCGACACCGCAGTCTGGTAGTGGAGGGCGTGTGTGCTCCTAGTGCAGACACAACATGCGGTATGGTGTGACATGTGCTCAGCAGTTAGCAAATTGCTGCACCCAGCGAGCATGTGCTCAACAACACTGCCACCTAAACTTCATTATTCCGGGCAAAACACTACGCTCTGCTAATGCGCCTTCCTCATTAGATTCCTCCGTTATATGTTACGACTCTAAAACACAATTATCTTGATAGGACCGTGCTGCATGTAGTATCCAAGCCGCAGTCAACTTTGTGGTTTTGAAGATCCCTGAATCTTACACCACAAGTTTGATATAAGTGTCTACTGAACTGATCTCTGCTTATTGGAAACTTTAACTATATCTTATTTTAATTTGATATTTATTGAAATATAAGGTATTTTATGGACAATATGTTTTGTTCACTTGACTGTAACATATCCTTAGAAATATTGCATTCTTATATACAAAGACGCGAGCTTTTAGATCTATATTCCTGTGACCGACCTCTTGTGGCGCAGTCAGTTGGTGCGCCGCCGATCTATGATGCGGGAGGCTCTGGGTTCAAACCCCGGGTAAAGCATCGGTGTTTATATATGTAAAGTTATTAGTTAGTCTGTTGGTCGTCCCCTGCTAAGTTTTCAATCATAAAACTGGGGAACGTTAAAAAAAACCTTTACAATACAATACAATATTTTCCTGTTCTTTCTGAAAGACCAGGATTCATAATTAAATTTGTCCCCCGTTTTTATCAAATCTCCCTTTTCGCCAGGAAGCTAATCGGTGCCTCACAAATTGAACCATATGAAAAACATGTGCAAAATTAAATACATGCATAACATGTGAGGGATCCGAACCACAAACTGACGTCTCCATTAACTTCGCTTTGGAGGCAGACCACATAGACGACTAGTAAGCTTTGTCCTTATCTGCGTCGTAATTTAAAAGCAGTGTTACCAAGTGCTGATGAATTAGAAAATATATATATTCCAGAAACGAGTAAAGAAAGCATTCTTCAAACCAAGGCTGTCACATATTTGTGCCAAGGGAATTATTTTAAATACTGACTACAGTAACATTTAGTTTCGGGACTTGCAGCGTATGATAAGCAAGTTTGTACTTTACAATTTTTGTTTCTGACGACTGTCACTTGCTTCTGTTTTGTACGTATGGTATTTCTTCTGGTAAGTTCATATTTCACTTAGACGAGCGTATCTCAGAAGTAAATTAAGTGAAGTTGTATGTACATGTTGCATATTTCATTTTATACGGATTCTATGCTCTATAGCATTTATCGTTTTATGGTTATCTTTTTAAATTTTCAGGGCACTACATTGCTCTAATACTAGCATTGGGGAGTCGGTAAAACCTAACTAGTTATTCATGACAGTGGTTTCTCAAGTGTGTTAAAATATTGATGATAATGTCAGTGTATTGGAAATACACAATTGTTTTATTTTTGTCGTTGTTCGTCATTGATCATATAAATGAAGTGACACTCACTATATTTTATATATAACTTTGAAATGGGACTGTTAATATAAGTACTATATCGTATTAATTAAATGAAAATACCCTGAATGTATGAAAACGAAATTCATTAAAAGATTTTTTGGGGCCGTAGAGGCAATTTATTTTCGAATAGCAAAAAAATTCATTAGCTAAGGCAAATGACACCTTTTTTCTTGTTTACATAACTGGCGACTGAGAAGTTTGAAGTAGAGACGTTTGCTCAGCAATGTCGATAACGAGAATGTTGTGTACAGAGATCGCAGTAGAGCTTATTTGTCTCAACTGTGCTGTTCATTCATTTCTTGCATGCATTTTATACACTATTGTTTGTGAAAATTGCAACACGCGGAAAGATTGTGTAAAACGGTGATTAAGGAATAAGTGATTAGTATTGCAGAGAGATGGCGTACACGTAGGCCCAGTAGCACGTTCTCTTGTGTGATCGGAAAGTTCCCTGTTACGCCAAGCTCAGTCAGAGAAGAGCCATCAAACGAAGTGAAAGGAAGTGCGAGTATGCCTTGTCGACGTCAGAGGGAGCCATATCAGCATGTGAGTGAGTTCGAACGGGTCAGAATGATCGGTCACCGGGAAATGGATTTGTCATACCGTGGCGTTTCGGCTCATACAGGGCATGCCGCTTAGTCAGTGATGCATGTGTGGAACCAGTGAATAGAAGAGGGTCGTACGCAGCGACGAGCGGGTACTGGACCACGCAATGTGACTTCAGCACGGGATGACCGCCATCTTGTCCGCATAGCCGCAAGAGAGCGTAAAGTGTTGGCTCGACACTGGAGCACTGCGACGGGTGTGGGCCTGTTTGCGTCGACGGTTCGACGCCGTCTATTGCAGGCTGGACTGGTGCACGCATGTCATTGCGTCGGCTCCCATTCTACAGAAACCACAAACGCCTCACATTGCAATGGGCACATGAATGCCGTCGCTAACATCCTGAGTGGCAAAATGTAGTGTTTTCGTATGAGTCCGGCTTCAACCTGTCCTACAGTGATGGCCGCATACGTGTTTAACGGTACCATAGTGACCGTAATCTGGCAGCCTGCATTGTGGAGCGGCACAGCGGACAAACTCCCAGTGTGATGGTATGGGGCGCCATTGGATACAACATGCGATCTGAACTGCTACGTATTGAGGGCAATCTGAACAGCAACCGCTACATCAGGGAGGTTTTAGAGCTCGAGGTGCTGCCCATCCTTCAGCCAACTCCACATGCCATATTTCAGCAAGGCAATGTCCAGCCACATGTGTTTAACGGTACCACAGTGACCGTAATCTGGCAGCCTGCATTGTGGAGCGGCACAGCGGACAAACTCCCAGTGTGATGGTATGGGGCGCCATTGGATACAACATGCGATCTGAACTGCTACGTATTGAGGGCAATCTGAACAGCAACCGCTACATCAGGGAGGTTTTAGAGCTCGAGGTGCTGCCCATCCTTCAGGCAACTCCACATGCCATATTTCAGCAAGACAATGTCCAGCCACATGTGGCTAAGAATGTGCAAGTATTCTTTAAAGATCGACGGGTACCACTGCTTCCCTGGCCTGCACGTTCGCCTGACATGTCACCCATCGAACATGTCTGGAATATTGTTTGTCGGCGACTTGTTCGTCACGGTCCTCCAGCAACCACTTTTGTTGATTTGGGGACTCGCATACAAACAGCGTGGAGGGAGATTCTCCAGGAACATATCCCACACCACGAGTTTTAAGGGCTCTATTTGCAGGATGTGAGAGCTTCACGCCATACTGAATTCTCAAGGACAAATATCTTGTACAGTTCTGTTATCGTGATCAAGTATGTATTGTCATATACCTAACCTATGGTATAAATTTCATGGCAATCACATGTATCCTTGGTGTTGCATTTTCTACAAATGTTGTGTATTTTTAAGTAGTCATTCGGTTTTCTTGATTGGGGCAAATTAATGAATCCGCAATTTAAATAACTTATATTCTTCCTCTTGGAACTGCTTGTCATTCTACTGTGGTAGGCTAGAGGACTCGTCTGGATTATATACGACACGGACCTAGGTCGCTATATCATAGCTCGACATTTTGTTTCTCCGTAACGTGGTAAGAGAGATATTCGAACTTGCTTCACCTCACGCAAGGCCGGTAGCGACAGAAAACCCAAATGAAATGTAGTTGTCGTACTAGACGTGAGCTGGAGATAGCGATCTCCGGTGTGGTCATCTCCACTTTGCGAAATGTCCAGGTCCAGCGCTTACTACCTCGGGAGTTCTTGGGTTCCATGCACACGTGCGTCATGCTTGATTAGCCTTCATTTGTTTACATGTTTGTTACGCATTAAGCCCTTGAGCGATACTGTGTGACAGGATAGAAACCTTAAACATTCAAATGAATAATAACAGTGCTTCTTGCTTAGTCGTATATAACTTGTATGTTGTGGACTTAATGCAGAGGTGACCAAGTGTGGATAAAATTACTCAATATTGATAACCTATGAAAGATTACGTAGGCTGGTGAAATGTAGAGATTTTCGGAAAAAAATAAACATCGCGTTAAACAAGAGATTAAATAAGGTCCCAATAAAATAAAAATCATCTTATTTATCTGAACCATTCTGAGAAGTCTAGGTATTACATATAATCTGAAAGATGTTTGTAGAAATATTTTATACATAACAAAGTAAAATAACTGTGTTCGAGCTGAAAACTCTATGAGAAATAGATCATATTTTGAAATAACTGATAGAACAATTTGAACTTTAAATGCGAATGTTCCAGAGTTAACTTTTGCAAGGAGGATACGACAGACTGCAACTGTTGTAGATGGAATAAGGAAACTTTGTTCCTTGTCTTTGGTGTGAATTATAATACTTTTTTCATAAAGAATATTCATAAAATAATGTAAATAAATTAAGAAATAAAATGGCGTAACCGTTAAATAAACTTGAAAAAACCCCGTTAACTGTTTATAATTTTATCGATTTAAAAATAATGCTGCATGTTGATGATTCGATTTTACAACTTCCTTTCATTCCTTTTGCGATACTTCTTTTTAAAATATTTATCTGTTTTGCGACCGAGCTGTGTTGTAAAATAATAACCTTATACTTCTTGCTTGAGGACGGAAGATGTGCACTGTACAACAGAGGTGAAGTAAGGTGGTACGGCTATATTTTACTATTTCTTCGTATAAGTACATATTAAGATCAGCGGCTAAATTACAGTCCTAACGCAGTTTTATATTCTATGAGAGAACTTTTCAAACTGAAACGTCTAGCCAGAGAAACTCCTTCCCACCTCTTTAGACTTCTGAAGTGTCACAAGTCTCCCGAGCAGTGAAGAGCACAGAATAGAGACAATTATCTGCTGCCGGGAATGATATTTCTCAGGCTGGTGTAGGACTGGTTCCTTGGACGGTAGGTAAGGAAGGTTTGCCTGGTGTGAGTGTGTAGGGGCGTGTGAGAGGGGAGGGGGCTGGGCGGCTTGAGCCAGACACTGTCGCACTCAAATTACTTCGCTTGTCGCTCGCTGTCCACACGGATGACAGTCGCATTCAGTGTCTGAGTTGCTGCTTGACCATGCCGAGGCTCTCAGTAGCGGCCTTCGAGATTCCTCACTCATGTCATCAACCCGACAACTTGCACACAAGGTGCACAAGGTTACTGATGGTAACAATACACACACTCGTATAATATGGACTGTTTCCGTGTTCAACACGTGCAGTGTCGCGTTGAGTATAACATGGACTGTTTCCGTGTTCAACACGCGCACTGTCGCGTTGAGCTAATATAGGACTGTTTCCATGTTCAACACGCGCAGTGTCGCGTTGAGCTAATATGGACAGTTTTTCCGTGTTTAACACGCGCACTGTCGCGTTGAGCTAATATGGACTGTTTCCGTGTTTAATACGTGCACTGTCGCGTTGAGCCAATATGGACTGTTTCCGTGTTCAACACGCGCACTGACGCGTTGAGCTAGTATGGACTGATTCCGTGTTCAACACGTGCACTGTCGCGTTGAGCTAATATGGACTGTTTCCGTGTTCAACACGCGCACTGTCGCGTTGAGCTAATATAGACTGTTTCCGTGTTCAACACGGGCACTGTCGCGTTGAGCTAATATCGACTGTTTCCGTGTTCAACACGCGCAGTGTCGCGTTGAGCTAATATGGACTGTTCCGTGTTCAACACGCGCACTGTCGCGTTGAGCTAATATGGACTGTTTCCGTGTTCAACACGCGCAGTGTAGCGTTGAGCTAATATAGACTGTTTCCGTGTTCAACACGCGCAGTGTCGCGTTGAGCTAATATAGACTGTTTCCGTGTTCAACACGTGCACTGTCGCGTTGAGCTAATATGGCCTGTTTCCATGTTCAACACGCGCAGTGTCGCGTTGAGCTAATATAGACTGTTTCCGTGTTCAACACGCGCAGTGTCGCGTTGAGCTAATATGGACTGTTTCCGTGTTTAACACGTGCAGTGTCGCGTTGAGCTAATATAGAATGTTTCCGTGTTCAACACGCGCAGTGTCGCGTTGAGCTAATATGGACTGTTTCCGTGTTCAACACGTACAGTGTCGCGTTGAGCTAATATAGACTGTTTCCGTGTTTAACACGTGCAGTGTCGCGTTGAGCCAATATGGACTGTTTCCGTGTTCAACACGCGCACTGACGCGTTGAGCTAGTATGGACTGTTTCCGTGTTCAACACGTGCACTGTCGCGTTGAGCTAATATAGACTGTTTCCGTGTTTAACACGTGCAGTGTCGCGTTGAGCTAATATGGACTGTTTCCGTGTTCAACACGCGCACTGACGCGTTGAGCTAGTATGGACTGTTTCCGTGTTCAACACGTGCACTGTCGCGTTGAGCTAATATGGACTGTTTCCATGATCAACACGCGCACTGTCGCGTTGAGCTAGTATGGACTGTTTCCGTGTTTAACACGCGCACTGTCGCGTTGAGCTAATATAGACTGTTTCCGTGTTTAACACGTGCAGTGTCGCGTTGAGCTAATATGGACTGTTTCCGTGTTCAACACGCGCACTGACGCGTTGAGCTAGTATGGACTGTTTCCGTGTTCAACACGTGCACTGTCGCGTTGAGCTAATATGGACTGTTTCCATGTTCAACACGCGCAGTGTCGCGTTGAGCTAATATAGAATGTTTCCGTTTTCAACACGCGCAGTGTCGCGTTGAGCTAATATGGACTGTTTCCGTGTTCAACACGTACAGTGTCGCGTTGAGCTAATATAGACTGTTTCCGTGTTTAACACGTGCAGTGTCGCGTTGAGCTAATATGGACTGTTTCCGTGTTCAACACGCGCACTGACGCGTTGAGCTAGTATGGACTGTTTCCGTGTTTAACACGCGCACTCTCGCGTTGAGCTAATATAGACTGTTTCCGTGTTTAACACGTGCAGTGTCGCGTTGAGCTAATATGGACTGTTTCCGTGTTCAACACGCGCACTCACGCGTTGAGCTAGTATGGACTGTTTCCGTGTTCAACACGTGCACTGTCGCGTTGAGCTAATATAGACTGTTTCCGTGTTTAACACGTGCAGTGTCGCGTTGAGCTAATATGGACTGTTTCCGTGTTCAACACGCGCACTGACGCGTTGAGCTAGTATGGACTGTTTCCGTGTGCACCACGCGCAGTGTCGCGTTGAGCTAATATGGACTGTTTCCGTGTTCAACACGCGCACTGACGCGTTGAGCTAGTATGGACTGTTTCCGTGTTCAACACGTGCACTGTCGCGTTGAGCTAATATAGACTGTTTCCGTGTTTAAACACGTGCAGTGTCGCGTTAAGCTAATATGGACTGTTTCCGTGTTCAACACGCGCACTCACGCGTTGAGCTAGTATGGACTGTTTCCGTGTTCAACACGTGCACTGTCGCGTTGAGCTAATATGGACTGTTTCCATGTTCAACACGCGCACTGTCGCGTTGAGCTAGTATGGACTGTTTCCGTGTTCAACACGCGCAGTGTCGCGTTGAGCTAATACGGACTGTTTCCATGTTCAACACGTGCACTGTCGCGTTGAGCCTGTATGGACTGTTTCCGTGTTCAACACGCGCAGTGTCGCGTTGAGCTAATATGGACTGTTTCCGTGTTTAACACGTGCAGTGTCGCGTTGAGCTAATATGGACTGTTTCCGTGTTCAACACGCGCAGTGTCGCGTTGAGCTAATATGGACTGTTTCCGTGTTCAACACGTACAGTGTCGCGTTGAGCTAATATAGACTGTTTCCGTGTTTAACACGTGTAGTGTCACGTTGAGCCAATATGGACTGTTTCCGTGTTCAACACGCGCACTGACGCGTTGAGCTAGTATGGACTGTTTCCGTGTTTAACACGCGCACTGTCGCGTTGAGCTAATATAGACTGTTTCCGTGTTTAACACGTGCAGTGTCGCGTTGAGCTAATATGGACTGTTTCCGTGTTCAACACGCGCACTGAGGCGTTGAGCTAGTATGGACTGTTTCCGTGTTCAACACGTGCACTGTCGCGTTGAGCTAATATGGACTGTTTCCATGTTCAACACGCGCACTGTCGCGTTGAGCTAGTATGGACTGTTTCCGTGTGCACCACGCGCAGTGTCGCGTTGAGCCTGTATGGACTGTTTCCGTGTTCAACACGCGCAGTGTCGCGTTGAGCTAATATGGACTGTTTCCGTGTTTTACACGTGCACTGTCGCGTTGAGCTAATATGGACTGTTTCCGTGTTCAACACGCGCAGTGTCGCGTTGAGCTAATATGGACTGTTTCCATGTTCAACACGTGCACTGTCGCGTTGAGCTAATATGGACTGTTTCCGTGTTTAACACGCGCACTGTCGCGTTGAGCTAGTATGGACTGTTTCCGTGTTCAACACGCGCAGTGTCGCGTTGAGCTAGTATGGACTGTTTCCGTGTTCAACACGCGCAGTGTCGCGTTGAACTAATATGGACTGTTTCCGTGTTCAACACGCGCAGTGTCGCGTTGAGCTAATACGGACTGTTTCCATGTTCAACACGTGCACTGTCGCGTTGAGCTTGTATGGACTGTTTCCGTGTTCAACACGCGCAGTGTCGCGTTGAGCTAATATGGACTGTTTCCGTGTTCAACACGCGCAGTGTCGCGTTGAGCTAATATGGACTGTTTCCATGTTCAACACGTGCTCTGTCGCGTTGAGCTAATATGGACTGTTTCCGTGTTTTACACGTGCACTGTCGCGTTGAGCTAATATAGACTGTTTCCGTGTTTAACACGCGCACTGTCGCGTTGAGCTAATATGGACTGTTTCCGTGTTTTACACGTGCACTGTCGCGTTGAGCTAATATAGACTGTTTCCGTGTTTAACACGCTCAGTGTCGCGTTGAGCTAATATGGACTGTTTCCGTGTTCAACACGCGCAGTGTCGCGTTGAGCTAATATGGACTGTTTCCATGTTCAACACGTGCACTGTCGCGTTGAGCTAATATGGACTGTTTCCGTGTTTAACACGTGCAGTGTCGCGTTGAGCTAATATGGACTGTTTCCGTGTTCAACACGCGCACTGTCGCGTTGAGCTAATATGGACTGTTTCCATTTTTAACACGTGCACTGTCGCGTTGAGCTAATGTTTTAATAATTGTAATAGCTCAGAAAAAACTTTATTTTTATTAACTTACTCATGTTAAAATATTTTGAGAAATTCATATGTAATTTAGTTTTAGAACCTTGATTGCTTCTAGCTTAACTTGAAACACAAATATAGATAATAATATGTTTGTAGAAAATAAATACTGTAAAGCTATGCTTGTTAGGTATTGTGCACTTCATTATAAATTCGTTCGAAATACAAAGACATGACGGGTTCCAGTTAAAATCTTTGAATAATACATAGGAAATAGTATAAAAATAAATAGAATAGTTGTTTAAAAGAATAAGTATATACACACATACATTTGTGTGAAACACAGTTTAATCTTTAGGCATTATATGTAATAGTATTGAAAGTAATCAAATTTTGTTGTATTACCACATGTCCAGATAACATGTCTGCTGTTTTTGCTCATGGGTAACGTTAACTTAATTAACTGGTCGCTTAATACCATTAAGGCTGATCGAGGAACATTTTGTATAAATCACTGGTATAACTTTAAAGCAAAAAGTGGCATACATCCACGGTATAAGAATGATTTGAGTTCGAAATTGCATGGTTTGTAAATATGCTTAAAGCGACGAGGCTGCGCGGTCGTCATTCAAGGTTTTACGCGCAGGTAGCTCACAACAGTTCCTAATAACTTCAGAGCATAACCTTCTTGAAGAGCCGGCAACATACGACTGAGGTGTGCTCAATCAGCACAGGCACCTCCAGCTTGTTTATGTGGTCCCGTGCTAACCTCGCCACTACTGTACATCCAGAACAGTGCCAGACAAGTGTGACCGCTCACTGCGCCCTCACATGTGGAGTTTCAACCTCTGCACAACATCTATGGATACTGCCAAATAGTCGAATGTAGATGCATCCTCGTGGTCCCGCAAAACATGGCAGAATACCTTCTAGCCCGGTAGCGAAGCACCACTGGAAGTGTCTTGCTGGAAAGAAGCCATGTATGACCCTTCATCGAGCATCTCCGCAGGAACACGTTTATTACCTATTACGATGTTCGAATTATGACCCAAAACAAAGTCTGAGATGAAAATACACACTGCCTGTACAGATTATTACGAAATCACGTAGTGATGCGTCTACTGTCCTAACCAACATTTTTTCATAAGCAACCAAATTACAGGCGGTGAAAATTTTTTTGTGTGTGTAAAATTTTGATTTTCTTACTGATATCCAGGCAAGCTAGAAGAGTCAGCAGCAGTTGCTGTTGTGTTTTCTGCTAAACGGTGAGGAGCTCCAAGTTTTGTTGTTCCGTGGAACCTGCGAGGGAGCACTGGCATGAGGCTCCAGGGACTGTACATTGCCATGATACTCCAGTGAGTATACATTGGCATGAGGCTCCAAGGAATGTACATGGAACATGCAACACTTACTACTTCCGGAAGAAGGGGAGCGGGGTGATTTTTAGACCACTAAGCGAGGAACGATATCCTGGACAATCTTGCAACGTTAACCTCAACATTAAAATTGCACTAACGACAGATGTAGGGCCATATGATTAACCTGGGAAGGGGTTTTGGACAGGAGGATACAATCAGCACCACACTCACCCCTCATAGCACCACACTTTGTATCACATTCACCTCCACATTTACCTCCGCACAGCGGGCTATCTACCCTGATGCCTCATCCCTTACGCTCTTCACCCAACCCCTCACCAGATGCTGTGATTGGTCATTGGTTGAATCAGACCATCAAGTCCTTTTGTAAATGTAGTCATAATTTTCGAACCATTTCTCTGTTCCCTCCTCTCATATGGTTATCTAGTCCTTATGCCTTTTTCACTACCACCCCTCTCCTCCTCTTTACTCATCAAAAACCGCCACCCGCACCCCTCATCTACCGTCTTCACAACGAGCTATACTATGGTTATCTACACATGATGCCTGATACACTTAAACCCCTCTCCCCCTTCATCACCCATTACACATACAACCCCTTCGCTCATCGTCCTCCTTCACAATGAGCTCTACTGTAATTAATTTTGGATTAATTGGATCCATGCTGCGAGATCGCAGGCTCTCCGACCTCCTCTCCTCAGATATTGTTAACACTCTCCCCACACCTCCCCTCTTCTGTGATATATCATCTTCGTTCCGTCCCCCCACACCCTCTCCATTCTTTAATTTTCTTACGAGATATACCGTATTCAGTTCCAAAATTGACAGATAGATAGCACTGCTGTGGCCATCGATCACCATCTTAGTTCTAGAGTTGCTTGCTAGATGGCGCGTAATTTCGATGAATCGACTACGTTGATGTCGTCAATGACTGCTGGGTAGCGTGCGAGTCGCTCGCCCTCCAAGAGCCAATGCTGCTTCATGTTACTATCTGTTACTCCAAGCACTGGTGTCACCTTCAAGCTAAATCATTATTAATAAAACATTATACATGCAGATGAATTATTGTTAACACACTATAAAAAAAACTTTGGTTTCTGATGGTTCTGAACCGAGAACTCATAGGTCGCCAGATTGACGTATTTAATCTCCCGATCATGGGATATACTTGCCCAATGGAAGTATTAATATCGTATAAAAAAATGAACACCTATGAACTTGCATATTCAAAATGAAATTGTAGTATATATCACGATTGAACAATCAATTATATAAAGCGTAATTTTATTTTTAAAAAGTTATGTATATATATATATATATATATATATATATATATATATATATATATATATATATATATATATATATATATATATATATAATTTGTATTAAACACTTCAAAATTTTCAAACATAAATGTACGAAGCGACATGTATACAAGTTTGTATTTAAAGGAGATGTTTATGGCTTCACAACAACCAAATATTCAAAGCATAATTTTTTAAAGAAAGGTAGTGTGTTTAAACATTTAGAAAACAAACATAACTGTGCGAGCTATCATAAGATTTGTATTTTTTATACAATAAGAATATGTCGTCAGTATAAATGATTATATAAATAGAACCATCTAAATCTAGAATTTTAGTATGCATTGAAGCAAACTATTTTTATTTTTAAATTATATATGTAACCAATTTGAGAATCAAATACAACACATCACTTACCTTACACCATGTCATTTAGATAGTAAACCTTTTCTGGCAAGACCAATTATACATTTAAGCCCTTTGGTAAATAGATTCATAATTTCTGAACCATCGATGCTATAGTGCCCAAATTCATAACATAGACTCCATACCCAACATATACCATAATGGTAAGGTCATTTATACCCCAAACCCTCTCTGGCAAGGCTAATTATGAGTTATGTACTTTTATAATCATAATTACTCATATTTTCCGAACTGTTGATGCTTCAATGATTAAATTTATAACATACACATCACCCCTGATAACGAACCCGACCCCAGGATCAAACACACCTAAAACTCTTTTGTAAGCATAGTTAGATATAAACTAATCAAGTGCATATTCATCAAGGATATATTTACCCACGTAATATTATTTTATATTCAGTTTAACCAAATTTTATTTGTGTGTTTGGTAGGTACTAGGCTTAGTATGAGTAATGCTGATTTCGTATTTGAGTTTGATTCTTGCTCAGGGCAGGTAATATTATTTCATTTCCAATTTCAAATAAATTTTGTTTGTAAGTTAGGTAGGTAAAGCAATGTTAATTTCGAATTTAGGTTCAATTCTCGCTCAGGGCACGTACAATTATTTCATTTCCGATTTTAACCTAATTTTATTTGTGAGTTGTGTAGTTACTAGGCTTACTTAATGTAATGTTAATTAAGTATTTGGGTTCTATTCTCACTCAGAGCTCGTAGTATTACTTCATTACGATTTTAACCTAATTTTATTTGTGAGTTGTGTATTTACTAGGCTTACTTAATGTAATGTTAATTAAGTATTTAGGTTCTATTCTCACTCAGAGCTCGTAGTATTACTTCATTACGATTTTAACCTAATTTTATTTGTGAGTTGTGTAGTTACTAGGCTTACTTAATGTAATGTTAATTTCGGATTCTCGAGTTCAAGTTCGGTCAGAACAACTTATATTATTTTATATGTGAATTTGACAAAAAAAATAGTTTTGATATATATACCGGCTTAGAGCAATTAATGTTATGATATTTTTTGTATTTGGGTTCGATTCTTGGCCAGAACAAATTTTATTTTGTCAATTTTGGACTTAACAAAACTTTATTTTATCTTTGTATTTCTGCGTATAGTAATTAATATAATGTTATTTTGTGATTACCTAGTTTGATTCCCAGATGAGTCACTTAATAATAATAAAAAAAATCTGGGAAAGCATTCTCATGCATTCACTCGATGTCTATTATATTAACTGATCGATGTCTACTACTCAACATACATGCTATATGTTCGATGTGAACTGTTGAAGGTAAAGAATGATGGAGGGGAATGCAGTTTTATGATGTAACCATGTAATTAATGTAACCATGAAAATTCATACTTGCAATGAATATTTACTAGGTACGCACATCTACACACGAAGAAATAACATCTAAACATTCACCAAATTAATGTGCCATGTCAGCAAAACTGCCAGATATCAACTTTCATATAACTTTTAATTTGTTTCAGAATTTCTGATTATTATTGTTCTTATTATTTGGGGGAAGTTATTACACTTACACTATGCTAGCATTCAATATACACACTTATCAAGTATGCACACTATATGTAGAGAGTCATACGTATGTCCCCAAGGAAAGATAGCTCAAGACTAAAGCCTTACCATAAACATGATGTCCATAGGATATTTTCAAACGAGAACACTTCCTGCTTTATTCCTGTCAGATCAACGAACCCTAACAAAAAAAAATTGTGAATGCAGCTTCAACATATACTAACACCCACAGACAGAATATTTCAAATGAATTACACTAATAACACAATCAAGTAATAAGAAAGCACACACCTATGCACAAACACACACAATTGAAACACATACACATGCACATTCACACAACAGACAATTGAACAACAGACATAGCAATTATATCAACATATCAAACAACTCAAATGAACAATGTATACAAAAACAGACATGATCATATTATGAAACCACTTCAAACTTTAATTCTAAGAACATCACTCCCAATTGCAAAACCCCTAAAATCGGACATTACAAGCGAAACTAAATATTTGACTAATATAACAACATATCATACAACACAAATGAACAAATCTCCATCCTCGGTCTTCCAATACACATGATCACATACATATAATTTACAGTATAATGATAAGCAACAAGAAAAATGCCTTACCAAGATTCCGATTTTCTAATTTACTGTATAACATCATTTAAAAACAAATTAAGATCCAAATAAAACACTCGTCGAACTCAAATCGTGCTATCCCATACTTCATACAGCAACCAAAAAATGTTTATTACATAATATCTCAATAATCTAAGAATGTTTGTTGAGATGTACCCTTTTTTAACAGTTGATTCTATCCTTCTAGGATACTTAGATCTTATCTGCATGACAAGTATTTACACAATTTCCTTCTCTCCTCTCACAAGAAGTTTAAGAGTTATTCAAATGTAACTATATTAATCTACTTCGAAAACCATCAAAATTCAATCATACATGCTGATTTATTTAATACTTCAATCTAAACGCAGACGTGTACAGTTATAGTAATATATTCTTAGTTTCAATTACCAACAAGGTAAATACGGCTATATGAATTACTATGAGCGATATTTGTTTAAACCCACTCATCTTAAAAATTAAATATTAAACTATTCTTTAAAATTAATGTCCATTTCATCTTTCTTTAAGTTAAAGACAAGCTAATTTAATATAGTGTAATATCATAAACGTCAAGTACTCATTACACAACAAACATCAACTTTACATTAAGCATTTCGATGCATTATCTAATGTACTTTATCATAACCAAAGACATTTTGATCTTTCTAACTTTTCTACGAGGACTGTTTTGTGAACCGGCTGACAAATTCCCGCAAGCTTCTGAAGGTCAGCATATTTAATTGTTATCTATTCAGCTTAACATTTTGAGAAACTTTAAAAATCATATCGATCATGACAGATTAGGCTTACATCGGGAGAGTTGAGCACACATGTTATCAGTCATCATGAGTAAAATATGTATATTCGCATAACAAAAAAATATATTAGCGAGAATATGTATATATAAGTAGTAAATACGTAGTGATTCAACACCCATACACTGTAAGTAGATATTTCTTTTAATCGTGTATCAAGTAAAATAACCAAAGTATTGTAATTATGAATATTCAACTATAAGTAGTATGGATGTAACGAGATGAAACCAAATACCCATCATCCGATGGAATTAACAAACAAGAAAGGAATACAACTATAGATTAGAGGTCAAACTCATTGCTTTATTGCACGTAAAACTCACTTATTAGCACTAGTATTTACATATTGAATGACTATCATGATTATTTTAACAAAAGTAACATCCGACTAACATATGTTTGATATTAGGCATAACTTATATACATGACATCTTGCAATATGCTACACAACATGCACCTAAACAATATGCCTTTCCATTAACTGGATAACTCTATATTAAACTCCCATACAGTATTCATCATCTCTCTACACCAATTTACACGATATATATATGTTACGCAGTTTGTGATTGTGGTGTATCCTTCCTAGATAAAGCACTCACTTGCATCTTTTCCACGATACTGTTGTTCTCCTTCCAGAGATGTATGAAACTACAACTCTACATAGCAACCCTCAATCCTCTAGCCTCAAAAATCATTCCTTATTCCTCAAATATCTTTAATTATTTTTCAATATCGTTCCATATTCCTCAAAGAATGTATCTACGAAGCTATCGCAATACAACAAAATATACATGGATCAATTCCAACACACATACAGTATAACCCACAAAGAACCTAAAATATTCCAATTGGCAGACCCGCTCCACCCAATGAACAAAATTAACCCAAATTAACTGAAAGTGATCCAAATAACCCAAATTGACCCAAAATAACCAAAATCTACGAAAAACATACACATGTGATATTCCATTTAGTAGAGAACATTTTTTAAAAATAAAAACTCATGTTACACTCTTCTCATCTCCTACACAATAGTCACTAATAAATTTAACTTTTAAATTCACATTACATTGTAATTGTTTGATACACTCATTAATTTTTTAGTCATATATTTAACTTTAAAATTCACATTACATTGTAATTACTTGATACACTAATTTATTTTTCAGACTTATATTTATACTAATTTAAGTTATTTTAAATATTACCGTTTGTCAAAGGTTCATTTACAGAAACAGAGAACCGACCATATCACCAATCACACACACACACATACACGTCTTTAACATTCTTTCCATCAATCCTTACCAATATTTAACAATCTATCCTAATATCTACCAATCTTTACCAATCTTTCCATAATTTCCTTACCAAACTTTTCATCAATCCTTACCAATCTTTAACAATCTATACATAAATATTTACTAATCTATACCAATATATCCATTAATTCTTACCAATCTTTCAAGCAATCTTTAGCAATATAATTAATCCAATTGTTTGTATGCTTCCTCTATCCACACATATATATATAATTATATATATATATATATATATATATATATATATATATATATATATATATATATATATATATATATATATATATATATATATATATATATATATATGGATAGAGGAAGCATATATATATATATATGACTAATGTTTCACCTAATGTCTCCAAAACTATATAAATATCGGTAGAATGAATGTTTATGTAGGCATTCAACTGTCCATATATTATTATATTGAAGTTTTGTTACCATTCCATTCTCTTCACTTTTATAAGCGTTTGCTCATATCTACAATCAAAAGTTGGAAGAGATAAAATGAATAAAACAATAGTCTTTCATACTTTTAACACAGTTATAAAAAAAGTAGTATTTCATACTTACACATAATCATAGTCTCATTTCAACAAAAGTATTTACGACGTACTGTAAATTTATAGAATATTTCCTGCAGTTACCCCTCAAGGGTTCCCTATTCGCAAAAACATCATTACAGTTATAACTAATGGCAAATGGACAGTAACTATCTTCATGTTGTCTAGCGCTAAACCTAATCGTAAATGTTTTGCTGCAATACTTGCATTCCCTTCCCGATGATCGACAAACACTACCTTTACACCACTTCTTCTTATGTCTATATAGGATATGATTATGTATATACACAGTATCCCACTTACCACAGTGGAACAACTGGTATGCTGAATTGAACAAACAACGACTACATTAATATAAAAGTTCAAGACAACTTATAGTGAAAGTATTTTCCACAGTAAAAATATGGTTTCTGTATTACTTCTAGAGATTTGTCAGAAACCTTTGCTGGAGGTGTTACAGATGGTATATCTCCAAACATCGTTAACATCTTCATATTACAAAAGCACACCCTATCACTATATGGTTCCACTCGTAACGATCTTACTTCCATCATAACAATTAATTGGCTAATCATAATAACTAAAATAAATATTATAACATAATATGACAACTATAATAATTCTTCATTAAACTTACGACTTCCACGCAAAACTAGCATACGGGGCTGGGGAATTTGTATTCATCTCACTCATCTCATCAAAGTCATAATGGCTAGTGCACTCATGTACACCACCAGAAGGGGAATTCCTCTATTTCCGGAAGCTCTTCACAGAAAGCAGACAAATGGAGCAACGATTCTCGTCCAATGAAATTGTGTTCCACGTCTCACGTGTAATCAGAAGAAGGGGGGGATGACTTATTCGACAAGGGCTCTTACAATTGGGGAAGATGCGGGTAACCTGTTCAATATGCAACACAGTTCAGGTGGGCTTGTCTCTGGCAATACTCCCATTCTATAAATACCCTTACCATTTTCGACAATGCTGCATTCTCATTTGTTCTGCCCTGTCCATATTCCTATCTACTGTGGAAGTGTCTAACATCTTAATGTCTAATACTCTTGCAATGAGGTCGCGTGGAATGTGCTGAGTGTGGGATGGCACAATGCGCATGCGCCAGTGCGATGCGGTGTTGCCTTATATGTGACACCTCGCACTACACGGTGAACTGTGTCACGACTACGTGTTACACAGCTGGCCCTTTAATGTGATTTCCATTACCTTATTCTAACTTATATATTTATATATGTTTGATCACACAGTCGGAGATCTATCTGTGTCTCCTGATTGACACTGTCATTCTGTGCTGTAATATTAAATTAGCATACTCTTTACTTCACCAGAAGCTAGTTCTGTAATACATATTTATTACATTTTTCTTGTCTGCTAATACATTTGACTCTCATTCGTCGAACAATTATAACTTCTCAATATACTAATCCTGCACTGAAATTCTATTAGGAAGGAACACAAGTCTTTCCAACTTCTCATTAATTTCTCTAATACTTTAGTAATGAAATTTATGTGTCGCATGTGTTTGACTTTACTTTCTCACATATGTATAAATGTCTTTAAGGAACTCGTGTTGCAGCCTTAGTTTAAGCATGTTACTGATTATCATTTCACATCTTACTGAATTGTTTAATTGAAAATAGCCAGTAGTTAAAGTTACTTGGTGTTTAAAATTAAAGATATATAAGTAAACAGAATGCCATTACATGAATTACTTTAGTTTAGATAGTAAAATACCTGAATTGGTCACAAATTAAATTATAATTAATACCTCCTTAATCTAGCATGGGTGGGTGGGAATTTTATTTTGTTAATGGGAAGGATGGTATTTTTACTGCCACTGCAAGGCAGTAAGAGAAAATGAAGGAATCAAACCTCTACCATTGTAACAAACTCTCATTACACGTAACATATTGAAGTGGATGGTGAGAGAATAATGCACAGCAGTGAGGGGAGGGAATGAACCAAACCTCCACCAGTGTAACAAACTAGGGAGTCTATGGGCCTTACGTCCAATGGACATATGCCTTGAGCATCCTATACTTGTACATGATGCTATGTGGGTGGCGATAATCAGTGGTAGATGTGATAGTATTAAAGTTTAGATGTTACCGAGGTTGAATTACTAGCTAGAGAATAATGTTAAACATTGTGCTATCACAGCTGGTGTTTAATCAAGTTAATAAAACATGACTCCAGTTAGTTATTCAATCAGGGAGCCAACCGTTTATTATATTAATTGCGCTACATAGTTATTTGTTATAACTTCCTGATTAATTCCTAATTAGAACATTCCTACCTGTTCTTGAGTCCAGAGGCTGCATCTAGCAGTATGGTAAATGGTTAATATAGGAAATATAATAATATTACATGCTCTGAGCATAAATTGAAGACAAATCCGAAATCAACATTACTGTGCGTAAGCCTGGTGGCAACCCAACTCACAAATAAAACTTATTAAAATCGGAAATGATATAATACTACATGCCCTGAGTAAGAATCGAATCCATATCCGAAATTAACTTCACTTGAAGTAAGCCTACTACCTACACAACTAACAAATAAAATTTGGTTAAAATTGAAAATGAAATAACTTTGTGCCCTGAGCAAGAATCGAATCCAAATTCGAAATTAACCTTACTTTCAGTAAGCCTAGATCCTAACCAACTAACAAAAATATTTGATAAAATTGAAAATTAAATAATTTTATATGCACTGAGTAAGAATAGAACCTAAATCCAAAATTAACATTACTTTAAGTAAGCCTAGTACCTACACAAATGACAAATACAATTTGGTTAAAATTAGAAATTAAATAATATTAAGCGCCCTTAGCTAGAATCGAACCCAAATCTGAAATTAGCATTACTCTAAGTAAACATAGTAACTACAAAACACAGAAATAAAATTTACTTAAAATCGAAAATAATATAATATTACATGAGTCAATATGTCCTTGATGAGTATGCACTTCATATGTTTATTCCTAACTATGCTTACAAAAGGGTTTTAGGTGTGTTTGATCCTGTGGCCTTGTTTGGTATCGGGGATGATGTGTATGTAATGAATATGATGATTGTAGCATTCAGGGTTCAGAAATTATGATAAAAATGATTATAATAAGAAATAACTCATAACTAACCTGGTCAGGAAGGGTATAGGGTCTAAATGACTTACCATTATGGTGAACATCGGTTATGGGGTCTATGTTATGAATTTTATTACTATAGCATCGATAGTTCGGAAATTATGACTACATTTATGAAAGGGCTTAACTGCTTAATTGGCTTTGCCAGAGAGTGTTTAGGATCTAAATTACCTATTTAAGCTAAGCGATATATTGTGTTTGATGTTGGAATTGGTTACATAAGTAATTTTAGAAAAATTTATATTGAGTCTATGATTACTAAAATTCTATATGGCGAAGTTTTAGTTAGCCAATTTTTTTTCTGATGCAATATTCTAATCTGTATAAAAATACGAATCTTTTGATACATCACACAGTTATGTTTGTTTGTAAAAATTTAATAAATATATTTTTAATTTAAACACAAAACTTTTCTTTAAAAAAAATCACACTTGATCATTTGTTTGTTGTGAAACAATAAACGATAACTTCTTCAAATACGAGTTTTTTATACATGTTGCTTCAAACAGTTATGTTTGAAAATTTTGAAGTGTAAAATACATAAATAGTAAATATATAGATAAGCTTTTTTTATAAAAGCATACTTTAACTAATCGATGGTTCAATCATGATATATGCTTTAAATTCATTTTGAATGTATGAGTTCATAGGTATTCCTTTTTTATACCTTATTATATCTTCAACTGGGGTTCTGTATCTCGTGGTCGAGAGGTTAATGGCGTCAATCTGGCGACCTAGGGGTTCCTGGTTAAAAACCACCAGAAAACAAATTCTTGTATAGTGTATTAGTAATAAGACTTCTGCATATATCATGCAAAGTATATAATGATTTAGGTTAAATGAGACCCCAGTGTTTGCAGTAACAGATAATAGCATTAAACAACATTGGCTATTGGAAAGCGAGCGACTCACACGATACCTAGCAGTCATTGATGACATCAACATAATCGATTCATCGAACTTGCATGCCATCTAGTGAGCAACTTTAGAACTATATTGGTGGTCGATGGCGACAGCAGTGCTGCTATCTGTGAAGTTTGTAACTGAATACGGCATATCTTGTAAGAAAATTAATGGATTGGTACAGGGGTTGGGGGAGGAAGATGATCAATCAGAGTAATGGAAAGATGTGGGGAGGGTGTTAACCACATATAAGGAGAGGAGGTCGGATAACCTGCGATCTCGCAGCATGCATACAATTAGTCCACAACTAATACCAGTATAGCTCTTTGTGAAGGACGAAGATGAAGGAAGGGGTGGATGTGTAGGGGGTTAAGGGGGAAAGGGGTGTAAGTGTATCAGGCATCATGTATAGATAACCATAGTGTAGCTCATTGTGAAGGTGGTTGGTGAGAGTGCAGGTGGCAGTTCTTGATGTGTGAGGGGGCGGAGAGAGGTGGAAAGAAGGGATCAGAATAATGGTTCGGAAATTATGACTACATTAAATAAAAGTCTTAATGTATAATTGATGGTCTGCTTCAACCACCAAATAATCACATCATTGGGCGACGGGTTGGGTGAAGGGCGTAAGGGATCAGGCATTAGGGTAGATAGCCAGCAGGTTGCAAAGGTAAATGTGGAGCTGGAACTGGAGCTAAGTGTGGTGCTTAGTGCAGTGAGTGTGGTGCGGATTTCCCCTCCTGTCCTAAACCCATTCCCAGGTTTATCTTATGGTGCTACGTCTGTCGATAATACGATTTTATGGTTGGGGTTATTGTTGCAAGATTGTTCAGGACATCGTTCCTTGCTTAGTGGTATGAAACCCTGCTCCTCCCCTACTTCTGGAGCCTGCTGTGAGCTCATTGGTTTTTAACCAGCAGCTGTTTGTAACATTTGAACAAATTTGACGAATTCAGGTAGAAACTGGGGCAAATCAGTGTTCTTTGAATGGTTCTTGCAGTGGAAAGTAATTAAATTAAGTATTATTCCTGACTATGTCATTGCACAACTTTGTTATTTATTATATTTCTGCAACATGCCACAAAGCCCATCAATTGTATATCCAAAGGAATACTTCAAACGAATACTTTGACAGAACTTTCATGTAGTATATACAAATGTGGTGAAGTATTCAATATGAAATTAAAACAGTTTTGCTTAAAAAATTATGCTTTGTGCTAGTGCCTTCTATCTTGTATGGCTACTTTCCAAACTGTATTATTTGCTGCAGGGCATCCTATAAGAGTTTCTGAGTCGCTACTGTTGT
Source organism: Dryococelus australis (assembly GCA_029891345.1). Lineage (NCBI taxonomy): Eukaryota > Metazoa > Arthropoda > Insecta > Phasmatodea > Phasmatidae > Dryococelus > Dryococelus australis. The sequence goes on from CM056996.1 coordinate 258,560,023, forward strand.
CCAGCGCCATCTATATCAAACTGCTACTATTTAGTTTGCGACCGCTCCTCCAGTTCAACCTCGGTTGCCCATACCTTCTCCTTTCTGCACATATATTTGGTTCCCCCACTACCTTGCACATACTGAGCAGAAGTTAAATTGAAATTTGTGTAAGTTTGTTGGATCCTTGGCCTATTCGTTCATCAGCAGTTCAATGAAATGCAATTGTACAGTATTACTGCTAGCACAATTGGTCAATACATTTACATGACAAGCACACCATACAGGAGCAATACACATTGGTACAATTATCTCTTACTTATCGAAAGTTTCGTCAATAATATTGCTATCTTTTGTCTACAACACAGTAGACATTGATAGGAATAGAATTGTTCTCCTCGAATTTTCCGATATCCTTTATTACTACAGGTGTCGACAGACTTTCATTATTCAAAACCCAGTGAGTTTTGGATATGAAGATGTTCTATCGACATCCTTTGCTGCAGGAAATAAACACACTAAAACTAAGTGATAGAAGCACATGTCTTCCGGGCATTGCACATTAATGCAAGTCTACCGATTGGCAATAAACTTGGTCAATTCAGTTTGTGTATCACCGATGGTAAATGGCCTGTATTGTGAAGTTATCTATGTCTATATTGAATACAAGCTGCATCATCTAACTGCTGCCCCTAGCACTGAACTCCCCAAGTCTTGTTGTTAGCTGAGGGACTATGTTATCGTCATATAATTCGACAAAATCAGACGAATGCAGGATAACAATATATTTACTCTGAAAATAAAATGTCTGTGTAGCACCTTCCTTAGTATTTTACAAATATTTAACCGCAATGTTTATGCTAATTTTGAAGGGCTGTGGTGTTGCCATAACTAAGGCCTGAAGGAGTGCCCTACACTGCATAAAGAAGCACTCATAATCCGCATCACTGTGGAGTCTATCATTAGGAATTCGTGTGTCCACTAATCGAGTATCATGCACTGTGTCCAAAAGGATTTATTGTAGTTTGGGAAACAAACTCTCCACTGACAATGATGAGTGGGAAGACGAGTGGAGATATATGCACAGCTGTGAGGTCTGAATACGAATGACAAAAGAACCTGAAGTCTCACTTCTTTTATACTTGGGGTCGGACCAATTGAAAATTCTAGGGGTTGCGAGCATGTGTGAAGGTGCAATAGGAAACCATTCAAATACACTATTAGTTTAAACACAATAATTCTGAAACCTAGGATGTGTTAAATATATGTTTACCAGGTTTTATGTATATCACTTTCAAATTACTAATGTTTTAATTAATTAATATTCCGTGCACAAACCTCTGAAATTTGTGCAACGAATATGGGCGATAGCCCAGACACATTTAGTTTTGTCATGATAAATGCACATTTTCGTGCTATCAAAGTTTATGTAACATTAAGATCGTAAGTGTAGATTGCATTTTAATACCATTTCATTGTCAAATGTGTCAGAATTATTTATAACTGAACATATACTACAAACTATAGTTTAATTTTCCTTAATCCACTCGGGAAGTCAGCAAAACACTGAATACATTGCAAACATTATATTTTGTTACATTACATGGAATACACATTTCCCCTTATACATTGCAGAAATGCTTACATTTTTACATCACTAGGTGTTTGCAAGGCCTGTAAAGAACTTTTACAATATTTCTTCACCTTATCGTCGCCATTGTCTCCTTGACAAGTTGCAGTACATACAGTTGTAGTCTTGTCATCTGTTTTATTGTTAACATCTTTCGTGTATTCGGGTGCATGTAATGTTATATAGTCTGGTAATTAAGGAAATGTATTATGAAAGTGTAAGTACTCATTTTGGATTTTTGCTGGTAAACATGCAGTCGAACACATATGATAGACAGGACATTTTCTCAGGTCTGAGCAAGATATTAAATAATTACTTTTTTCATCCTCTAATGGCCGGTAAATCATTCTGAAATGAAACAATCCATTGCAGATCTCTCCAAACCAATGCTATATTTTACTAGACCAAAAAGAGTATTCCACACTTGCCTTTCCCGGGGTCACAGATGCGCAAAGATCAGCTGGATGGAAGAAAGTCATATTTACAGTATGAAATCCAAACTGATGCTAAGACTATTGCTTCCCCAAACAAGCTCCGAAGAGTCTACACCAATATGTAAATAATTTGCTAATATCCAATTAACATTTGAATGTTTTTAAGAATATGTAACTAACTTCATTATCCTCTTCCATTTTTTTAATGGTGTAAGTATGCACAAACCAATTACTTACATAGTAAATTACATCTTGAGACACTCCTTGCACTTAGTAGTAGGGTGAAATCTAGCAATGTTGCAATCCCAGTCATACATGCAGGGAGAAACACTTATCTCTTCAAATGTAAGGTTGTGAATGTTGAAAGTTTCTTTCCAATGAATGGTGATTCCACACTGAGGTCTGGTAGTTGATAGGCTATTACTGCATTTCCCCATTATTATTCTATCTTTTCGCTATGGCTAAAAATCATTAAATCTTCTAGCACACATGGCAATTCGCTGTCAAGGCGCAAATACCTCACAGCACAATCATTGCAAGTCAGGTCCTGGCCGAATCTGGTGCCGAGTCTAGAATTGAAGGTGAAGCACCAGTGTTCAACATCGTTGCGAACTTTTTATTTTGGTTAAGTCGAAACTGTAGCTGGAGTGGATTGGTGTGTGTATTTCTGTGTATTGGCATTTGTATTTATGTGGATTGGCATGTGGATTGCTGTGGATTGGTGTGTGGATTGCTGTGGATTGGTGTGTGGATTTCTGTGGATTGGCATGTGGATTGCTGTGGATTGGTGTGTGGATTGCTGTGGATTGGTGTGTGGATTTCTGTGGATTGGTGTGTGGATTGCTGTGAATTGGCATGTGGAGTGCTGTGGATTGGTGTGTAGATATCTGTGGATTGGCATGTGGATTGCTGTGGATTGGCATGTGGATTGCTGTGGATTGGGGTGTGTATTTCTGTGGATTAGCATGTGGATTTCTGTGGATTGGCATGTGGATTGCTGTGGATTGGTGTGTGGATTGCTGTGGATTGGTGTGTGAATTGCTGTGAATTGGCATGTGGAGTGCTGTGGATTGGTGTGTAGATATCTGTGGATTGGCATGTGGATTGCTGTGGATTGGCATGTGGATTGCTGTGGATTGGGGTGTGTATTTCTGTGGATTAGCATGTGGATTTCTGTGGATTGGCATGTAGAGTGCTGTGGATTGGTGTGTAGATATCTGTGGATTGGCATGTGGATTGCTGTGGATTGGCATGTTGTTTGCTGTGGATTGGGGTGTGTATTTCTGTGGATTAGCATGTGGATTTCTGTGGATTAGCATGTGGATTGCTGTGGATTGGGTGTGTATTTCTGTGGATTAGCATGTGGATTTCTGTGGATTGGCATGTGGATTGCTGTGGATTGGTGTGTGGATTGCTGTGGATTGGTGTGTGGATTGCTGTGGATTGGTGTGTGGATTGATGTGGATTGGCATGTGGATTGCTGTGGATTGGCATGTGGATTGCTGTGGATTGGGGTGTGTATTTCTGTGGATTAGCATGTGGATTTCTGTGGATTAGCATGTGGATTGCTGTGGATTGGTGTGTGGATTGCTGTGGATTGCTGTGGATTGGCATGTGGAGTGCTGTGGATTAGCATGTGGATTGCTGTGGATTGGTGTGTGGATTGCTGTGGATTTGCTGTGGATTGGCATGTGGATTGCTGTGGATTGGTGTGTGGATTGCTGTGGATTGGTGTGTGGATTGCTGTGGATTGGTGTGTGGATTGCTGTGGATTGGCATGTGGATTGCTGTGGATTGGCATGTGGATTGCTGTGGATTGGCATGTGGATTGCTGTGGATTGAGTTTGTATTTCTGTGGATTAGCATGTGGATTTCTGTGGATTGGCATGTGGATTGCTGTGGATTGGTGTGTGGATTGCTGTGGATTGGTGTGTGGATTGCTGTGGATTGGTGTGTGGATTGCTGTGGATTGGCATGTGGAGTGCTGTGGATTGGTGTGTAGATATCTGTGGATTGGCATGTGGATTGCTGTGGATTGGCATGTGGATTGCTGTGGATTGGGGTGTGTATTTCTGTTTATTAGCATGTGGATTTCTGTGAATTGGCGTGTGGATTGCTGTGGATTGGGGTGTGTATTTCTGTGGATTAGCATGTGGATTTCTGTGGATTGGCATGTGGAGTGCTGTGGATTGGTGTGTAGATATCTGTGGATTGGCATGTGGATTGCTGTGGATTGGTGTGTGGATTGCTGTGGGTAGCATGTGGATTTCTGTGGATTGGCATGTGGAGTGCTGTGGATTAGCATGTGGATTTCTGTGGATTGTCATGTGGATTGCTGTGGATTGGTGTGTGGATTGCTGTGGATTGGTGTGTGGATTGCTGTGGATTGGTGTGTGGATTGCTGTGGATTGGCATGTGGAGTGCTGTGGATTGGTGTGTAGATATCTGTGGATTGGCATGTGGATTGCTGTGGATTGGTGTGTGGATTGCTGTGGATTAGCATGTGGATTTCTGTGGATTGGTGTGTGGTATGCTGTGGATTGGTGTGTGGATTGCTGTGGATTGGCATCTGGAGTGCTGTGGATTGGTGTGTAGATATCTGTGGATTAGCATGTGGATTTCTGTGGATTGGTGTGTGGATTGCTGTGGATTGGTGTGTGGATTGCTGTGGATTGGCATGTGGAGTGCTGTGGATTGGTGTGTAGATATCTGCTGATTGGCATGTGGATTGCTGTGGATTGGTGTGTGGATTGCAATGTCACATAAATTTATTTTCCTACTTTTTTCCATATATGCGGTATTTATACTTCTCTGGTGTTTTTAGAAAATGAATGGTACATGGTGCTTTTCATTCGATATATCCTCGTTCTTTATGTATACCAATAATTGATGATATCTCCTGGCTATGAATGCCAATCAAATGTCTAAGTTTTCCCGAAGAGTTCGTTGGAGTTATCGGGCAATAGGCATTCATTTTTAACACCAGTTGTCAACGGAAACTCGTTGGTGAAATTTGTCGATTCATCACTATCACAGTCTTCATACTCATCAATACTGTATTCACATCTTGCCTCATCATAAATACCGAGCTTACTTTCCTTTGAAAGAAGTGTATTGTTACCGACATTGGTCTTTGCAGCTATTGGTGATAAATTATTTTTTCGAATATCTCATGTCAGTTTCAAAAGTGTATATTACGTACGATCCGATTCTAAGTCACACTATTTGTTGTTTGTATTCACCATAATTCCCTCGCTTTCTGTGAACAGATAGTTGAAAGGAGCATTCATCACATGTTGTTTCTCGGTAAGAACAATATATTTACAAATTTTGACATGTCTATTCAAGGTATCACTTCGTGCGAAGTGCCTAGAAAAGTTTTTGCAAGTAACAATCACCCGAGACGGGTTCTTCAAACATTCACTCTTCTCATGTAGACGAGCATTGCATTCGATCGTATAAACTTTGTCGCAGTATCTGCTGTGTAGCGATTCGGCGATGATAGTGTAGAACCTAATTCCATTTTTATCAATGTCTCTCGTCTGAATATTCTTCAATGTAAGGAGAAAATTTACTTCCGAATCAACGTTCACCTCACAATGTCAGAAAGACAACTGACATTATTTCTGTATAGTTATAATTATTTTAACAGTAACAAGTTTAGCTTATGCCTGCAAAAGGTTTTCAAGAATAAAAATATTTATACGTGAACACTCTGTAAACATAATAATTCTGTCTCCCGATATATGTATTGTGTTAAGAAACTTGTCGTTAGCAAGCACGAAGGAAAAAACTTATATGAAAACATAATTGTTGGATAAAACAGATATCATTAAATGTGTATAACAGAGATCACTAATATATGCATAAAAATGGTTTTTGTCCAGAGATGAAAACGAGTCATGTTTACATATTGCACCTTAACCAAAGACTTTAATTAAAATGTCAATTTAAATAAAAGATTAATCCCCAAATTGATATTTTAGTTGACAAAGTTATAAGAAGGGAGGTTTTGAACAAGGATCTTAAGAGACTGGACTAATGTTTGTAACATGTTAAAACACATATTGGTTGGAAGTTAGCTTTGACTATAGTATTAAGAGAAACTTTTTTCGACGTATGTTCATCGCATAATTACTAATAATGATTATTAATTCATCATGTGAAGTAATCGAAGTATCTTATACGGAATATAAATCAAGGCATACGTTTGTTGGTCGGTGGTGAAATGGTTTCAGTTCATTACGTAGATGGTAGTTATACTTGGATAATTATTATTCCGATACTTTATTTGATATACAATTAATATGAAAATCGCCTTACCCTATATGGTCACTGAATCGTTATATATATATATAGTAATTGTGTATATAGCTAGTCTTTATGAATGTTCAATATTAGTTATCTTATGCTCCACCATCCGGGGTAAGATGGTGACATCAGCAGATCCGGGACAAGTGATCAATTCATCATCGACAGGAAGATTCAAAGTAGTCCAGACTTCGGCAACGGAAAGTAACTCCCGCCTTAAAGAAACAAAAAGCAAAAATATTTATAAAAAATATATAAGCTGTTAGTGTATATTCTTTTTTTTTTTTTTTTTTTTATCTTTTCCAAACAAAAGAACAATATCCTCGTTTTAAAATAAAATAGATACAAATTAGGTAAAATGTAATACAATTTCTTGAAATGTTTTTTTCGCCATCATGGGCATTAGAGTGATTAACAAGGGGTTCATAAGCCTGTAAAAATTTTCGTTACTGGTCTGGCTAGCAAAATATGAGCTATTTTCGAGATACAGTATTTATATTCTGTATCAGCGTACATGCCTGAGCTCAACCCCAAGGGGCATTTTGATGCCTTCTTTGTGTTCAGCGAGCCACAAAATCAATATTGATGTAAATATCATGAAAATATTTGTTCACTTGCACTCCTAGTACGCTACTCTTAATTTAGGAATAAATACATTTCAGAATAGTTATTATTACTAAACCAGTACGGTTTTCTGGCGCGTGTGTTGGCTTGGAAGACATCTTGTATACAAAGTATTTCCATTAGGCGAACAGAGGTAGTACAGGTGAAGAAAATGCTGCAACTTGTGGTGCAAATCTTTCCCACGCAGAACACAGCACGACAGATCGTTGGTAATCGATACAAAAATTGTTGCGATTTTTTTTTAAGAAGAGGGCATCAAAATACCCGTTGGTACTTAATGTGTTGATAGATATGTGATACATATTGTGTACATTTTCCCAGTGAAATGGTCCCAATAAATTAGTTCTTACATAGTAAGTTTGCTTTATATTAGATTCTGTTGGTTAAACATCAAAGTAAATCATAGAACAGTTTTACGTACCTCGGATAGCTATTTACATAAAATGAAAATAATTAGTTAGGAATAGGAATTTATTGCATAATTAAAATATACGCAACTTTGTCTAGTCTCGAACCAAAACTTTTTAGTGAAATTATTCCTTGATCCAAATTACGCTATTTACTATTTACATTGAGTTGTTTCGGGTTGAAAATTATTGTAGGTTTTTTTTAAAATAAATTAAATATTATTTTCACTTAAATTTCCACAGTCATTGAGACTTGAATTCGCATAGAAATGAATTTATGTTAGGTATCAAATACATACATTTTAACTGTGTTATAGGTGACAATTATTTGGGTGGAACACGACATGGTCATTACATGTAATTTTCAATCACTCGTCCTAGCGAGCGTATCACATAAAACATTTTAAATAAAATCAAAGGATGCACTGAGTAAATAATTATATACGAATTGGTTCTACGCTTGTGTTGAAGGGATCTGCATGCTGCTAACACACAGCACCCAGCCGAATTACGTGACACATGGAAAATATGACCTGCGCTACAAGATAACCATAATGTGAGAACACTATGATCGAGTCCAATAACATGTACGCTATTTAATTTAGCGACACTTCATGAATAAGGATTGTAACATTGGTTACACAAGATGGGACAACACAACTGAGTAGTATTATAAATCATACTGAGTAGTATTATAAATCATACTGAGTAGTATTATAAATCATACTCTCCAAACACAGGGTGAGATAATGCTATATAGCTGATCCATTTACATTAGTTCGGGATTTAAATAGAATTGTGTGAAAACGTTACGGTTTTGAAAAATATTTTCCCGAGGCCATTTGATAGTGTTGACGTACTACTTGGTACAGTAAAAACTTGAGTACATTTGTATCAAGGCTTTCTAGCAAATAGGTTTGTGTGTTTTACAGTTTGGCATATACGACTGTGGGATTTATTGAGAGTATAAGGATTCTTACAGTTTAGTGATATTAGAATCCATCATGACTTGGTTTGAATGACGGTGTTAACGTCGAGTGATTTGGAAATTATAGTACGTATTTTTTAAATAATTTCTATTGTTAATAACATTTACACTGTAATTGGGAAGTGATATTGGTTAAAACGAATATATGAGTTTTTAACTATAAACATTTTTAACGGAATTGCATGGGTGCCCAACACCCTGAGAGAGTGTTGTTGTAGGGTGAGAGAGAGAGAGAGAGAGAGAGGGGGGGGGGGGAGGGAGAGATGCCTAGTCACTCTCTCTGGTGTGGCTGTGAACTACTAAAATGTCGCTCTGTGGACACGACGGCCTGCACGTGCTGGAGATGGCGAAATACATGTAAGAATATCTACCATGCTCATAGGTGACTTACACACACATGCAGGCAACATAGTGTATAAAGCAACATTATTCAAAAACGCAGACACACACAACTGAAAGCTATATCACATAGGAACGGATATTAACAATTTTATTCGTCAATTAAATGTTATTTATTAATTTTGAAAACTTTGATCAAACAAAACATATTTAAATTAAACAACACATATGTGCTTATTTAGAATTGAATATGAAACGAGTGGGCAGTGCCATAGTGCGGGAGCGAGGCTTGAGAGTTGATGTGGATGAAGCAAGGTGCGTATGGAGCAGCCAGCCGTGGTATACTCTGTTTCATATAACTTCAATAAAGTTTGACAGTTCTCGAAAAGAATTGCGGCCTCGATGTATCCCTCCGCCACATCTATTATGTTAGTGAAGAAAGTGATCTTTGTAAACAAACTACGAATCTAATGGCAAGCATTGAAAGACTGACAACTTCTGTCCAGTAATTAGACTTCTATAGCTGGTTGCCATTCCCAACTGTTTTATTTTGTTATGATCACATAATATACTAGTTAAGGTTCTGTTTTATTTTATTGGTGGGGTGGGGAACTATAGTTTTTACGTGTTTCATGAAACGTGATGTTCTTGTGGTTCGTCTTATAAGAGAGTGGCGGTTGGAACTTTCATTGCCTTTTAGAAAATGTTGTTCGCATGGAAATAGCAATCAATTTACTATAACTCAAATGTTTTTACTTTATCGAAAGAAATAAATGCAATAAATGTGTCGCTGTTCGTACCGATGCGAGATACATTTCAAATATTCTAACAACAATTTAAGTAAACCTTATTTATAAAACACTCAAACTTACTGTTCACTTCGTAATTCCTAAACACGTAGCGAAATTTGGATAATTAATCACGTGTCGGATACTGATATGTGATAATTTATTTGCTGACTTATGCAATTAACAAAACACTTGAACTATTTCTTCAAACCAACAAATTCACACTTCGCAACGAAAACAATTTTTCGCTTGCACTTCACGATGGTCACAGAAAATGGCGGACTACAGAACACAACAAACCTTTTAAAAAAGCGGGAGATACGTGTCGATAATTAATTTCACTGAGGAGACTGTTCTAAAAAGCCACCCACGACAAACTACGCTTAATGAAATACGTAAATGCAAAAATAATGAACTGCATATTTAATATTCTGACATCACCAGCAAGGAATTCTAACATATTGATCAATTATGTAAGAAGAGAGACAATGGCAACAACGGCTTTTCACGGATGAAGACCATAGACAACAGACTCAATGGAGATTGGTGGAAACCTTTCACACAACCGTGATGTTCACATGCTCTACCATAATATCTCTAAATATTTTTTAAGCCATTGCTCTAAAACTCAGAAAAATTGTGTATTTTTCTATGAGCGTAATTTTAACCATAAATGTTGTAATTACCATTCATTTTACACATTGTTATTTATACTTCCAGGTACTATTTTCTTTTACAATCATCACCAAGAGCACCAACATAATATCATGCATCCTGCAACAACCATTAGCTAGTAAACTACTTTGGAAATGGGGGTGTTTACTGTTTACATGTTGCATAGTGTAAGACCAATTATACAGGATAGGACATATTCTATGAATAATTACTCAAACAGACTCGTACATCACACAGTGACATATTACATGAAGGAACAGACTTTAATGGTAATTCATATAATATAATACAAAGTGTTGGGGATATAGTGACTTGTATACAAAGTCTGAGTTCAGTGTTGAGTTAAAAGTGGCGTGGTGTGGATGTGCACTCTTTTAATTCATCTCTCGTTGCGCATACTTGTATTAGATTATTTCTCTCGCTATTTTTGGTTCATTTGTTTATTGTCGGTATTTGTGATTGATTAATGTTCCATCTGTAATTCATCTCTCGTTGCGCATACTTGTATTAGATTATTTCTCTCGCTATTTTTGGTTAATTTGTTTATTGTCGGTATTTGTGATTGATTAATGTTCCATCTGTAATTCATCTCTCGTTGCGCGAAATTAGCATTTGTTTAGTTTTTTAAATTGTGTCGGTGTTTGTTAATGATTTGTTTTAATTGTCTCAGTGTTTGTAATTGATTATATTTCATTGGTAATTTATCTCGTTGCATGTGTTCAGTAATTGTTTCGTGTAATTGTATTTCGTGTTTCTTTTATTGGTAAGTCGTCTTGTTGTGTTATATTTGGTTTAATTGGTAAATCATTTTTTTTTCAGGACATATTTAATGTTCTGTATTTCGCAATTATTTAAAATGTCGTACTTGGTAATTTGTCTCATTTATTGTAATTGTCATGGTTTTTTTTTTTTGTATTTAATGTTTCATTTGTAATAAGCTTTTCACTGTGTGTGGTTGGTAAGTGTATCGTCCTTGTAATAGTTAAATGTTTCATCGGTAAATCGCTTTTTCGTTTGCATGTAATTAGTAATTGTCTCGGTGTTTGTGACAGATTGATTTGATACATAGATTCTCGGAATATATTTTATGTTTCCATGATTTGTTCAATTATGTATTCCATTCGTATTTACTTTTCCGGTGCTTGTTCAATTTGTTACTATTCAAATGCTATATTTGTGTAGGTCAAATGTCATTATTTTGGAACAATTGATTATTAAAATTCTCTAATTGCACGATTCCAACCTCTGATCTATTACACTCTTTATACTATGAATGGGATGGACATGTCTTGGTGCTTCCATCACTCCCTATTTCCCTCACAGAGCCCTCCGTTCATTCAGTCCTCAGACTTTGGACAGGACAGACATGCTCTGCTGCTCTCTACACCCCTTCTTCTTATACATCATCCCAGCTCATTTCATCTCCAGATATCGAGCTGGATATATCACTGCTACTTCCAACACCCACCCCTTCCCCTCAAACACCGTCACAGCTCAGTCTCCTGGTAGGCAGCGAAGACGACTGACCTCTGCCGCTCCCGCTTCCCCTCCCTCTCCTTTTCCACCCTCAGAGCTCATTCGAAACTGTGACACCAACCAGAACGGACCTCTGCTGCTCCTCAACCCCCCCCCCCCCAAGTGCTCATTCCAACCTCAGCCTTCGAAAAGGCAACTTGTAATAAAAATGACCCTTATGTCACTTTTCCTCTAAGGTCAAAATATATATACTGCTGCTCCCACCCCTCAGAGCTCAGTCGACTTCGAAAAGGCAACATCTACCATTTGGGCACTCAAGCCCTTCGATACATTTACCCCTTTCAATCAAACAATTACATCAAACAATTAATCATTTCAATAAATTTAAGTCTTACACAATCAATTTAATTAACACTTTTAATCAAACAATTGCGATCAAACAACTAACACTTAGGACACCAAATTACACTAAGGCCACTCTTGCACTTTATATACTGGACATACCTACTCCCACTTTTGCAGGCAGTGGGACAGGGTGGTAATGGGGCAAGCATTCGGAGTATATATCCTTTCCCTGGGGAAGGGAGCGGAGGGGCTGCATCCTCGCCTCCGACATACTCTCATGCGTTAGAAACCCTACGTCAATAAGGGCGAACCAGCGAAATTTTCTATGCTGTCCGAGACCCCTTCTTGGTTAATCACAGATCCCCAATGTCGATAAGGGAGAGAACGCGCCAGAATTGACACACTCCCACTACTTATAATACAATTTGGTTAGAGGAAGTATACAAACTTCTCAAAGCACTTCTTTACGAAACCGCGAAGTCTAACCTCATATACAATCCGTACTATTATTGCTAGTCGTAGTGGCAATAAATCCGTCCAATGTTAGGATACGACAACTGGTTGTGCACAGCCAGCGAGATCGGTCTACTTCATCTTTAGCGTATGGGTCCAGCTCGCCACAGATATCGTTAGGGCAGAAGAGTGGCATGTGAGGTGCACACTGCGCTCGCTCATTACTAACATCGCTATCCTAATAGAACAAGCTGCCTGCCACTGTGACGGGGACAAAGCCTTTGCTTACACGTACGTGTGCGTGAGCATCTGATATTTTCTTCGCGATGTGAGAATAAAATGAACGTAAGGAATATGATACTTGACTTTTATACGTCAAATCGGAAGGTGCCTAGTCGAGATGCTTAGTCTGGCACTAAAGTCAGCGCGCGCGCCCACATGAGATTCGCGAGATGTGTATGCTGTCGGCTGGATATATTCACCCACGCATTTCCGCCGACTCCCCCCCCCCCCCTTCTATACTTCTGTTTCATGGGCGGGCATGCATGGCGCCCGTCGTATACCTTATCGAACGACATCACATTTATATCGATCGTATTGTTAGCCACGAGGTTCTAGTGGTAGAATATTTCTATCCTACATTTAACATAGCAGTTCCGTCCTCGTACCCTATGTGCTGGTCTGATTTTAAAAACTTAATCGCTTAAAAGTGCACATTTTTTCAAGTTTACAGATTTTAGAGAATTTTTCAAGTCACTTTCCTTACCTGAATGTAAAACATTTCTTTAACTGTTAATGCAACGCCAATAAAAGTTCCCTCTTCAGGTAATCATGACCATGTATACGATGAAAGCAATAATCTAGTAATTAAGTAGTTTGCTGAAGCATGGAGGTATTTCAAGGTGACATTTTTGCTCTTCTCGCTTAAATGCGTGCGAGGATAGTGAGATGATAGGAAACGCTCAAAATGTCAAACCCCCCCCTCCACCCCCTTCTCCTACCGCCAATTTCAGGTCTGCCAACCCCCGTCTCTTACCTCCTTAATATACAGTGATGATGATGCTCACCCTATAACCATTTTGCGCCTCAATAAGTTCTCTGAGCCCCGCTCGTGGCAGGGCGAGGGAGAAGGGCGAGTTGGTGTGTTGGCATTCTTGGAGAGAGTTAATTCACTATCGACCACGCAAACCTGACGCACTCATTGAGCGATATTCTTTGCGAAGTCCTTACTCGGAAAATTTCCTCTTTTCATTCCCCTCCCCTCCAACCCCTTCGTTTTTTTCCACCTTATCACGCGGAGTTTTCAATTTATTGGAGCGGGGGACATACTCGCAGAGAGCGCCAAGAAAGACGGCCAGCATGCCTTTAAAATTTAAATTGAATTTCTTTAGGCGGGGGAGTTACTACTTTGAGTTTGGGTAGGCCCATACCTGTGTAAAGAAAACTTTCAAACTATGTCCTTCCAATACATTTCAGTTCAGTCTCTATTTTCCATTGATAACAGTATTTCTCTTTAAATATTATTTACTACACACACGTCCATATGCGTTATCATCGAAAAAATATTACAAATATTGTTATAACCACTTTTTTTATATTTGTATTTGTTTCGTTTAAACCCACTAGATGAAAGTTTTAATAATATCACTGTTGGAATCCTGTCTCATGTTATTTTTTTTTCTCATGAGCCTATGACGTATGTTAAATTACTAGTTATATATATATATATTTAAAATTGGTTTTCCTAACCGAATTTTGTGTCATTCCAGGATATTTAATTACCGCACCTAGCATTTATAACTCAATACGCAACTGCATGAAACTTAAAATATTATGGATATTAATTTGTAACATTTATCATATACCAAGCCATGCGCATGCATTAACTCGTTTGTGACTGTAATGAATAATGCCCTACGATTAGTGTTTAAAATATTCCGCGAAAACTTACAAGATAAAACAAGATAATTTTCGTAACTTTTAACGGAGTTATTTATTTTTTATTTCGGAAAAATTTGAGCTTTTTTAGTGTATCAGAATGCATGTTTCTGACTTACAAAAATATCAGCAGCCAAAATAATGGAATAAAATGGTTTTTTATTTTTTTCGAAATGGTACGATTCGGCTAGACTGCAAATAGGTTAAAATTTCCTAACATTATATGAATATTGGAAGGGGAATACTTCTTCTAATAAAACTCTCATGATGAAAGATTTTATATTTAAAACATCTATATTAAGCTATTTTGTCTGCATACCTACATGTGTATGCATGTGTGTGCATGTATGTATAGTATACAAACTACGTTACTTACGTATAAAAATAGATAATCGCTACAGTCACATTATTTCACTCTCGGATGCACAATGAAAAAGAATTCAATTATTTTTACTGAAACATCTTGAACTTCTCGACCATATCTAAGTCATAGTTATTTATATGGCATGTATGAAAATATGAGAACAATTCATAGTAAGCAAGATGGGATCTTTGTGGAGACAGGAAATAGCAGTGAAAGTCTATACGTAGCAGCTGGACCTGCGTGTTTGGCGGTTGCTATTCCCAGCAGTTTTTGCAGTACACGAAACAAAGACTAGACTCATCCGACATACTGGAATGAAAACACAAAACTAACCTATATTATCTATGGTATCGGATGAAATAGGTGGAATATTATGTGTCATTTACTTGTTATTGAAGTTTTATGTTATGAACGTTATTAAAATTAACCCCAAAATAAATATAACTTCCTGTTGTAGAATTTTTGAAAGGGGGAATAGTGTTATGCCATATTACTGGATTTGGTTAGGAATGACTATTGCAGATAAATTATGTTAAACATTATTCCGTAATTGCTGTTTAAGAATAATTTATAACAGTGAATACTGTTATACTGTCCCTGATTTCATCATTTCTATGCATTCGCTATGGTCATGTTGGTTCTAGCATACCGTATAAACTTACATGAAATAATTAAATTTTTTATTTCTTCATATATGAGGTTTAGTATCTTACAATGAGTAGAAATATATGAAGGCACCAGTAGTTGGAAAAGTATGTTTATGGCCAGTGGTGTCGGCGTTCGAATTTGGATTCGGACGGCCGTCTTGATGTTACCTCACCCGTTCGCCATATTATTGCCCTCTAAATCGACGAAATACCATAAAAATTTCCCTTTTTCGCCAAAAATTTCCTTTTTTCCCTAAAACATTCTTAAAAAATTCTAATTTGTCCCAGAGCAGGCGAGAGGGATTGGCGACCCGAAGTCAGATAGGAGACCAGGATTAGCAACCCAGGGTCAGACAAGAGACTGGGATCAGTGACTCTAACAGCACAGCAATGTTTCATGCACATTGTCTTAATGTCGCACTGTAACATTGTAACATTGCCACAACATGCTGTAATGTGCCAGGAATGGGCAGAAGAGGTGCATGCAAATGTGTGAACGTCTCGGGCAGGCAACATTACAACAGCATGTATGTCACAGATGGCACGTTGCCAGCACTTCCATGGCACATGACTAGCACGAAGCTACAACATTGTTGTGATGTGCCTAGGTTGTGCACAAGAGGTGCAGACAAGATCAGGCAACGTTGCTGAGGGACATCATCTGCACATGATCAGTGCACCTGGCCTGTGCACATGTTCAGCACATACATGGAATGTATCCAGCATGTACATGGAACATGTCCAGCACAAACATGGCACGTGTCAAGCACATGCATGGAATGTGTCCAGCACATGTTTACCACATTCATGGTACATGTCGAACACGTGCATGGAACATGTCCACAACGTTTACGGGATGTGTCCAGCACATATATGGAACATGTCCAGCAGGTACACGGAATGTGTCGAGGAGATATATGGCACATATCCAACACATACATGGCACGTCTCTGGCATATATCCAGCACATAAATGACACATATCCGGCACATGTCCAGCACATACATGGCATGTATCTGGCACGTATCCAGCACGTAAACGGCACATGTTCAGAATGTACACAGCACACGTACAGCATGTACACGGCACGTGTCCAGCACACATGGAACATATCAAGCACATACATGGGACGTATCCAGCACATATATGGGACGTATCTAGCACATAAATGAGACATTCTAGCACATACATGGGATGTGTCTAGCACATACAAGGATGTGACGAGCACCTACATGGAACATGTCCAGAATATACATGGAATGTATTCAGCACATACATGGAATGTATCCAGCATGTATATGGTATGTGTCCAGCACATATAAGGCACATGCCCAGCACGTATATGGCATGCACCAGCATGTACATGGCACATGCCCAGCATATACATGCCACGTGCCAAGCATTTCCAGCAAGTGTAGATTATGTATGTCACGTTGCCCACATTTGCATATATTGATCACATATTTTACTATAATGCACCGAAAATGCTCGAGACTGCTACTATATTTGCCACTTTTTAAACTTCATAACGGCACATGCATCTATAATTAATATCTTACAGGCCCACAGGCACAAATATGTTTTATTATCACATTGATAAGACAGGTTATGAAGTGTTCCTAATTCATGCTATGTACATGTTTGTAATGAAGTCGCTAGAAAGCATTGAACATTTATGGTCATGAGGGATGAGTCATAACTAAAGATAATACACTGTTCATGGTAAAGTGAGTACTTTCTGAAGGTGTTTCATCATACATAATATCAAGAAATTCATTCCACTGTGATCTCTGACTCTTGGTTTTGGGTATGGTGAAATGTACACAATGTATTTATTATTCACATTAACAGGGATGATATAAATTGGTTAAAAGAAAAAAGTAAATAAGGCTTCAAATGTGCTCACTTTACCATGAACAGCCTAAAGCGAATAAAAAAGTTTCGAGGTAAAAGAAAGGTTCCACCATTCTTTAAGTCAACACAGGCCTATCACTATTACTATGCTCTATCTGCTACATTCTTTAAGTCAACACAGGCCTATCACTATTACTATGCTCTATCTGCTACATTTTTTAATATCTGGGCAAAGCATCCTCTCACTTAACGAGTGTATGGTACAAAACTGTGCCCTAAATACATTTATTGCATATTACAGAAAAACAAAAGCCAAATTGTAAATCTAAAAAAGAGCAATAATACAATTGACATCTTTTATGAGCAAAATTGTAATATGTGCGGTTAATTTTAGAGCAGCCAATTGTCATTCACTGTCCATATTAATTTTTTGCTAAAAAAAAATTACAAAACATATGTTACATCATTGACATTTATCTGATTTTCAATTTTGACTTGCAATTTACAGTAATATGCAATAAACTTATTCAGTGCCTGTTAATGTATCACAGGTCTGCCACCAGTCCTGAAGCTGAAATCCTGGTTCCTGTATATAAAAATCCTCTAAAATCCTGGAATCGTTGGTAAAATCCTGTAAAATCCTTTGAGTTAGAAAAAATGCAAATTACAGAAAATAAAGTGGATATGAAAGACGTTTACATATTTGATGTACAGTAGTTGTTTTGGTTTGGAATGTACAAACCATGGTGATTCTTTTCTCCACTCACGGTTATAATATTTTTGTTCATACAACGACTCTATCGGCAGTAATTTCCATTTCCTCACCATCAATGACAGACGCAAAACACAAACACCCAATTCAGACTGCATGCTTAAATATGGTCGTTCGTGGCAAAGGTTTTTTCATTAATGGCCTTGGACATTACATTTGATCATACAGCCAGGGGCAGAAATACATAGATAACTGTAAACCCGCATCAGTGAATAATGAAGCAAAGTATTTTGGACATACACTATTGAAGCAAGTTTAACCATTCTGTTTGGTTCTTTGTAATACCTTTGGCGTATTACAAAAATGAAAAGAGAAACTAATTATGTAAACATTTATTAAAATGAAATTTATTGAGATTTAAATTATTTGCTACATTTTTATGTATCCAAAATTTTGTACCAGTTATACACATATGTCCATTGAAATTCTATATAAAACACACATACTAAACATTTTTACGTATTCAGTATTTTGAACCATTTGTACGTGTCCAGATAAATTTTATCAAAAAAATACACATGAAACATTTTTATGTATAGTCTTGGACCATTTGTACACACCTATATAAATTTTATTAAAAAGAACACACATTAAATATTTTTATATATAGTCTTGAACCATTTGTACAAGTCCATATTTTATTTAAAAAAAAACCACATAAAACATTTTTATGTACACAGTAATTTGGACCTATTGCACATTTCCATATAAATTTTATTAAAAACAAAACACGGTGAAACCTTTTTTTTTGTGAATTCAGTTATTTGGAACATTTACGAATTCTATTCAAAAAGATACGCCTATAGTCTCTTCCACAAACGCATGAATTTTAGTGCATTGGCAGAATAAAGTTGGCGGGGACTGGGACGTTTCTCCCCCCCCCCCCCAAACACACATGAATGTATGAAAATATAAAATATGATGTGCATAAATCATATAGGCAATACAACCCAGCATGCAAATACACACATTTTCGCACATTTTGTACATGCTATAAAACATTAAATTATAAAGTGAATGGATTAAAATTTTTAATAGAGTTGTTTCGTATCTGCCGATACTTGAACTTTTTTTTAACGTATCCATATTGGGTATGATATCAGGCCTATACATTAGTATCGGTTATAGACAGTGAAATCTTAAGACACAAAAATTATATGGTGTGGTTGTACATTTTACAATATTAATCGGCCCTGCTGTTTTTTTTTTTTTTTTTTTTTTTTTTCAGAATCTTAAACTATCAAAAATACCTATTTTAAAGCGAACTTCACAGATTTTATATCACACATTTATAAATTACGTACATCTGTTTACGTTACACATAATTGACTGGAGTTCACTGATAAATATACATCATGGATGCAGGTGGAAAATTTTAATCAGGATAGCTGCACTCTTGGGGCGATAATATGAACTACAATCGATACCATTTCGAATATCTACATTGATCTCTTGCGCAGTACTGAGAACTATTCTGTAACCACATAAAGTGTTCTCTAATTTTGCGCTTAAATGTTTGGATTTTTTTTCGTTGCGTGTTATTATTATCGTTTGGTATGCTAAATTAACTATACCAAGGTGAAATGTGTGCTTTATTCCTATGCTAGCATATTATAAGCTGTTTGAAAATATTCTAGAAATAACTTTCACTGCAAGAAATAAATATTTCAGCCTTAAACTTCACGCATACCAGTGTTCACCGCTACAGAGATATGCACTCTACGGCTAACTTCGCTTCATCTGAGCGCGCCAAGCGCGAGGCGGAATTCAAATTCATTGGCCGCTGAGACTTGGAAAAAATATATTGAAGTTACGTCAGGCTTTAATGAGTCAGCTAAGTAATTGAACTTCACGTCTGAATTTGTATTCTTCCACATCCAATTAAGAAGGAACGCACCAGAGCAACCACGACAAAGAAATAAAATAATTTATTTTAATTATACTACGCTACTGTGCCTGGCCAAGAAGTTCCACACAACCCTCAAGATAGCAGCACCCTCGTGACCCTCTGACGTCACGGCCCGCCTAGGTAATTGAGCGGCGCTCCCACGACAGATTAACCAGCCCCTGTGTTGGAAGGCTACGCTAAACACCCCCCCCCCCCCCCTTCCCGAGAGAATCGCTGACACAGGACGATTTTCGTATAAATAGAAGTACAGCCCTGTGGTCCAGCAGAGATGCCGAAGTTCGCCGGCAGTAAGGTTCGCGAGCTCTCTCTCGTCTGCAGCCCCCCAGGGTTCAGCCCTTTTCACTTCAGTAGTCCGAGGCAGGGCTTGAACCTCTACCTCCAGCCGGCAGCTTGCAGAAGGCCGCCAGCACTCCAGTCACAGCTTCTTTCAGATGACCGCCCAGTGACAGCTCTCCACATCTGGTAAATCCCACACCTGTACCTACTCACCCTTACCTCAATCAACTTCCCTTGAGTCCACGGTAACAGGTCGTTGCGCGATTTGCACTCCCCTGGATAGAGCCCCTTATAACGCTCATGCTGTGAATAGCGTATACTTTGTTTATTAATGAGGAATTTTCGTAGGAAATAAATCTCTTATTTTATTGATTTTTCCCAGGCTCACCTTCGCCTGTTTATTTTAATTCAGTATTTAATATAATTCCTCACATAGCTTATAGTGTGTAATTATTTAGCAGGGTAGCTGCTAACTCATTGTTTTAAACGTAATAAAATATTACGTATCAAACAGAACCTTTTTGTGTGTCGTTAACCATAATTTTAATTTTAGATCCGGTGCCATTTCTATTATTGCTTTATTAATACAGTATTATGTATCCATTCAGTCGCAGTTAATTCTAACCAACTTCACGTCTTTATCTGACCGTGAAGCGTGCTGAATCCCTCAGGAAGCAGGGCCTGATATTGGACCTAATTCCTGAGATTCCAATGCACCCACCGCCGATAACAGGCACGAGGTTCTGTTTCTTGGGTTGGCCTTGTGAACAGCAGGTCCGCGGGACTGACTGTAGAATTCACCCTGCCCAGGACTGCTTGTACGCAACCCCTTTTAACAACCTTAATTTAATTATTTTATTTTTCAATGCGCAAAAAACACGGTGGTACTGGAAGCCGTCAGAGGCGACTTGAGAGGCTTGCAACAAGCTATAGTAAACCAGATAATTACTTATTCACATCCTAGTACACTAATCACTTGTGAACCAATGAATGACACTATTGATTATAATATCGTATTACCCCCTGACCACGAGACCAAGTTAAAATATTTGTTAGGTTGGTGTGAACCGGACGAAGAATCCAAATTCGAGGAAACCCCCATTCAGCCAACACATATACAGACATCGAACTCAAGTACCGACACACAGAGTCCCTCTAGCCGATCAACCATTATGAGATTAAATACTGACAGGATACTTCGGGTTCGGCACCCGAGAACCGAAGTACTCTCCAACGTCTGCAACATAAAGTTGGCTTCCGGAAGGACGATCAAGATTCGAATCCTTCCTAAGACAGTTCCCTGCACGCAAATTCATCCCCGCTCGCCAACCAACGAGGCCAGTTCGCTCACCTCCATAATCACTCATACCTCGTAACTGACTGAGCTCACTCACCCCCTATCGGGACAGCTGGCGTCCCCACTATTGACTTCCCTTGTGGTACGGAGAGTAAGGCTGCCCGGAACGGATATCTAACACTCCTGATTACTCTGGGGTTTGACTCTCCTCCACCTCAGAAGGTCAGAAAGCGCACTCAGCACTCTAAACACTTATCCACAAAGATGAGTTCTCGTCAAACTCTTGTGAAGTATTTATGTTAATGAAGGACGTGCTGGAATAAGGTGTGCAAAAAACATAAACAAATCTGCAAATAGTGAGATGGAACAACAAACAAAGACAGGACATTGGTATCAGGGTATCGGCAATGGTATCAAGATATCGGTATCGAAATAACTGTAAGTTTTAATACACGTTTCTACTCATTACATAATGCAGGAAATAAGGCAAATATTTTTGTGTAATTGTTTGTATAAATTGCAAATATAAGTTGCGATATAAATTATAATGCAGCAAATATGAAGGTATTCTAGTAACAAAGCAATTTAAGTAACACAATAAGACTACCCTGAAAAATAATAACATATATTAGGAATTTTTGGTGTTGATTATGGAAACTACATGTGATTAATTTAAAATCCTGCTTTCTGAGTTGACTTATTCCCATAACAGGTTCACAGTTCAGTATCATGTACAAAATGTGTGAAAGTGTTTTTATAAAAATTCTTGAGTTATTTCCTGCATTATGTAATGAGTCTGTCACTTTTCCTCTGTCTCTGCACCTCGTTCATCTACTTCAATGGAGGTCATTTTAAAACATTTTCAGTTTTCGATCATTGTTATTGCACTCTGAACAAACGATGTGTAATAATGTTTTATTATGCGGTATATGTGTAACTGAGATTAAGAATTTTTTTGGAACTCAAATTAGCATATTCTTAACAATTGTAATCTTTTAATTTTTGGGATTTCACTTTTTAAAGGTTTTCCAGGACCTTTGAGTTTTTTTTAATGACAGTTGTTAAGAAAACAGTTTTAATACCTAGGTTTAGTATGTCACTTAGTTCCATTTTCTACGTGTACTGTTTTGGTTCCGTTGTTTAAACTGTCATGAACATAGATGTGCATGAGAGAAACATTTTTTTTATCATTCATGTCAAAAAATCTTTGAGAAAAATTGTATTTTAGTAATTTTTCAGATTTCAATTTACGCAAGAATAGTTTTAAGAGAACATTTTATGTTTTGAAAAAATGCTTTTAAAAAAATAGCGCCTTTATAATTAGTTTTAAAATTTGAAGTAATTCCACAATTAAATCAAGGATGTAAAACTTTTCATTAAAAAGAAATTTTCGGAAGGGAAATTTACCCCTGTCCCACCCAGTTTACTTACCTCTGGTATGGGTCCTAATGACGCCTTTATAGCTATGATCATATTGTAATGCAGTCAGTTTAATATGTAATTTATAGCAAACATGTATAATATTTATGAGTGATATTTTTCATATACACATTTTTAGATATGAGTGATTTTAAAGTCACATTCAGCTCCAGAACTAGCTGATGTTTGAAGATATTTATTGCAAATTCGCCTAATTGTATTAACGATGTGTTAAGATGCAAATCTTAGTTTATGAGCCTGGTCATAACTAGAAAGATAATACATACAAACTATGAAATAGCTGGTGCATCTGGTGATTCTGCATGGTTACTTGCTTTGTGCTCGCTCCCATAGCTGTGTCGAGCAGATACAAACATCTGGTAATGGGTCTCATTTCAAAATTTGGATAAAACCCGTGGGTTGGGTAGACAACTTCCAACCTTGCTATTCAGACTTCTAGAGTAAATTATCTTGTATATAGGTTGACTTCCGTTTCCTGCTACAAAGAAGTTCACACTACAGTATACCATTGAAGGTCACAATAAGCACAGCATATCAATAAGAATAAAAACCTTCAGGAATGAGAAATATTAAATATTTCACTACGTACACTTTTATATCAATCATATATCATGATAAACTAATTTTTTGATTAGTGTACTTCTATGTTCTCAGAGTGTATACACATGGGGTTGGTACTACCGAAGTAGTAGATATTCATTAACATGTGAAATTTGTTATGGTTCTTTGTTTATTTACTTTTCCTTGAAGCTGTTTTCCGATTTTATGTAAAATTCATTGGTAAATGAGCACGTACTTAATAACGAAAGACCACATTGCGAATAAGGGTTCGTAGGCATCGCAGCTACCAACATTTGAACATTGTAACAGTGATACGAATTTCATATCAGTGGTGGTTAGGTAAGCACAAAAAAGCGTAACAATTGTGCTGTAGTTAGGAATTTCATATCATTGGTGGTAAGGTAAGCACAAAAATGCGTAACAATTGTGCTGTAGTTAGGAATTTCATATCAGTGGTGGTTAGGTAAGCACAAAAATACGTAACAATTGTGCTGTAGTTAGGAATTTCATATCATTGGTGGTAAGGTAAGCACAAAAATGCGTAACAATTGTGCTGTAGTTAGGAATTTCATATCAGTGGTGGTTAGGTAAGCACAAAAATGCGTAACAATTGTGCTGTAGTTAGGAATTTCATATCAGTGGTGGTTAGGTAAGCACAAAAATACGTAACAATTGTGCTGTAGTTAGGAATTTCATATCATTGGTGGTAAGGTAAGCACAAAAATGCGTAACAATTGTGCTGTAGTTAGGAATTTCATATCATTGGTGGTAAGGTAAGCACAAAAATGCGTAACAATTGTGCTGTAGTTAGGAATTTCATATCAGTGGTGGTTAGGTAAGCACAAAAATGCGTAACAATTGTGCTGTAGTTAGGAATTTCATATCAGTGGTGGTTAGGTAAGCACAAAAATACGTAACAATTGTGCTTTAGTTAGGAATTTCATATCAGTGGTGGTTAGGTAAGCACAAAAATGCGTAACAATTGTGCTTTAGTTAGGAATTTTTCTGTTACTGAAGAAAATTTTTGCAGACGGAGACTGAATTAAATTTAAGCGTTTTCATTCTACAAGACCAAGAAAAGTGTTCCATGTACAAGATAAGTAAGGTTTAATGAAGTGTAAGTCAGATTCATGTGATGAATAGGTGCAACAGAACTTTACTTTTTAATATAGCCTCCTTTTCTCTTTTATGTGAATAATATTTGAAGACAGTTAATCTTGTACCTATTTTACTCCTATGATATTAAATTGGTTGTCATACAGTAGTTGATCGATTTCTTTTATTGTCATGGAATTTATATTTTCACATTACCCAAGGGCAAATGTAGGTCATCTTAAGGCAGGTGAATACAGTATGTATAACTCGTATGGACATAGTTTAGGAATATTTAATAATATTCAACATAGGCCAAATGCAGCCTACTTAAAAAAAATAAATTTAAAATTACTGAGGTACATTACCGGGAACACATTTATTTAACCAGATCCTCATGATTTCGCATTTCACGGGGAAAAGGAGGAAGATTTCATGAAAAGGGTGAATTAATGTAACATTTTGCGGATTTCATGGATTACAATTTTCCAGGGTTCCTATTTATAAGGTTATGTATATTAAGTTCAGTGTCATGTTAACACAAAAGTTTTTTGAAGTAGTGAGTAAACATCCACCTTTATGAAATAAATCGGTAGAACATTATGGGAAACATTATATCAGTCCTGACAATGCCTGTTATATGATTTCAAAGGCAGTAAATACATGTACATGTACAGTACATGGACTTACAAGTTTTCTTTTTTACTCTGTACTCACATTTAAATGACACAAATATGTAGTAAGCGGCAGTAACTGACAGTAATAATTCCAATAATAATGCTTTCCGTGCAATTTATGATTCTCTTTCTTAATATCATACTTAACAATAGATAATATGCTGCCAAACAGGGTTAAATTTATTCTAAAATACTACATAAATTTGGCTTTGTGTTCTCGCAACTGCTTCATCAATGATAAAATTCTTTAGATATTATTCTTTTAAATTAACTTCATGTAGGGATGAGCCAATACCACATTTTGCCGATACCAACGATACCGATTTTCAACTGCCGATACCGCCGATTACACCGATGCCGATACCAGTTTTGATGAGCACAATCGTAATTTCCAATTACCAATATTTGGAAATACTTTTTATTACTTAAATTTAAGTATTCAGTTTTATGAACACTTTAAGCACTTTGTATTAGGTGTCTACAGCATGGAAATGAAATACAACACTAATTTTAATAATAAAATGAGAAGAAAGACAATTTATCTGGGCAAATAAGTAACTTAACAGTCGAGGAAAAATTGGTAAGCCTACCAGACACTACAGTATTAATTACAAACCAAGTTCATTAAAGACTTGGATTTCAGATCATGGGAAATTTAACACACACAATTCTCATTTATTATTTGAAATAATTCAGTTTTTTTTAACTACCCTTCCCTCAATTGTTTATTTTTCTGTCCCTTAGAAAATAATTATATCCTTGCTGCAGGTATTATGTAAATGCATCTTGCAAATAATTACAACTCAGCCCTAGTCATGTTACACAAGCAGTGGAAAACGGACATGTTGTGCAACACAGGTCTAAAAATCAAATAACAAAGGAAGAAGTAAAGCTGCTAGGATCGCTTTTCTGCTATTTGATGTTAGATTAAATGCAGTTTATAGGTATATTCACAAGGACAACTACACAAAAAGCAAAATATTTACCGCTGCAGAAAATGTGCACCAAATTTTACGTTAAACTCAGCTTGAACTTATTTTTCTAGCCAGTTTCTCATGCTGGGATTGTCGGCTTTTTTCCAGGGGAATGCTGGATGATATCATCATTTCCACAATATCACACATATTTTTGTTCATTTTTCTGCAAACTGGTTACGTTATGAAGCAATCTTCCCATAGAAACTTGTTTAATAGATAATGTGGATTGACTATCTTTGTTTTATTTGTGTGTTTCACTGGACACATGTTTTGTGGATGCGTTTTTGCGCATCTAGTCCAAATGCATGTTACAAAACCTACGCATCATCATTTCGTGTTTTCTATGTAAAATCCATAACTTTTGTACTCCCTTTCACAACTTTTAATTGACAAAATCTTCGGCATTTTGTGGGATTTAGGCAACGCATAATTTAATTTCAAAAAACATTACCATACAGTAAAACAACCATCAAAATTGATTAAACAGGGCAGAAAATCATCAAAACTCATAGAATCCTAAATACGAAGGTCCATTAAACTCACAAGAGTGTCAAACAGCACACACACACGCGCACACACACACATCGTAATGTCGCGATCCCGACGCCGAGGTTCAAAAATAAGAACCATACACGACGGTGGATACACGCAATCAAAACAATAAACACAATAAATTTCAGTTTGAAATGCAATGCCCGAAGACTACACGAGATATATTTTGTTCTTTGCGAGAAAACACGTACACATTGCTTGTGCTGCTCTCTTTTGGGTCACGATCGATCCAAATAACTATCAATATATGTCGTACAGGCACTCATTTGTCGAATTTACTGCACTCATTTGGATCTTTGAGATAATAATGTGCACTGTCGGTTAAGGTTACTATCGATTCTAACAGCATTCGATAGGCGACGTCTCGAATGCGATGCAAACAAATGGGAAATAGTTTTATTTCGGGCAAAATTTTGTGTTTTGAATACAAATAGTGAAAATTTGCGTAAAACTGTTAAAAATGTTAAAAATTTAGTCATTTTTCGTGCTTTACAATTTTTTGGGGGCTCTAAGGCGCGTTGTATTGCATTCGCATAGTGTCCAAAAATGAATGATGCACACAATCTTTGGTGAACGAACTAACATGAAATACGGTAAAATGTGAACAAAAGGACCAAATCAACGGAAAACAATTGTTCCGAATATGTCTGGGTTATGGACAGGATATCTGGTTGATGGATGAGGTAAATTAACACTTTACGGTATGCTATTTAACATTGTGTTACATAAATTATTGCTTCTAATCGGTGAATAAAGATTGGAAATAATGTTCCGAAGCCACAGATGCCGATGGCCGGTTAATCAGTATCGGCATCGGCCCATCCGTACTTCGTGAACCCATTTCCTTACTGGTTTACGTTATGACATACGAGCCAACAGAAAAGCATCATAGTCTGAAACATCACTCTAGCCCCATTGCACGCATCTCTCATACACCGAAAACTATACTCAAGTAATAGTCTGGCCAACCAGCATAGCAGACATAGTGAACACAGCGAAGATTTCTGTGTGGCCAAAGCTTGATTGTATACTTCTGAACCAAACCTCTAAAAAATCACAGTATGTATAACTGGTAACATTAAAACATCTGTAAATGTTAAATAAATATGAATATGTAATATTATAATTTGGAGTCTTTAATAAAATATTATTTACTTAGAAAACAATGTTGGTTAACGGCAGTAATGGGAGTTGTACGTTTGTAATAGTTAATATCAAATAGTCGCTGATCAAAATATTATCGAGCTGAGTTTTACAATGTCATTTGTAATTTTAAAATTAACAGCTGACATACAAAAACTTTTAAGCTGAAACTGATTTAATTATAATGCTTTGAAATAATTATTTGTGTCTGCACATCTTGTGTACAGCTACGGTGCATTGGTTCTTGATATCCACAATGTGTTTTCTTGTTTTGACGTACCATGTAAAGACCTTAGAAGTTTGCAGTGTCACGACGGCAAGAGAAAGAAGTTAGCATTGTTATTTTTGAAAGACTTTATGGTGTCTCATATGTGTTAAAAAACCTCTGTTGAAAAGTGCTGTATTTGTTTTTAGTTTTATTACATGGCCACATTTCATGACTATTAAAAAGGTGTAATAATTTTTATTGTACAGTGGAAAATGTTGCAGCAAGGCCTTTAAAGTTGTCACAACTGATATTCTCAATTGTGGGAGACAACAAAGAGCTTGCAGTGTATTATATATATCTTTCTTTCCCAGTGAATAACTTCAAATTATGCATTGGAGCCCAAATATAATTCTGGCAAGTTAAAAAGAGTGATAATATTGTGTTCCTGCTGTTTTGCAGATTTTGTGAAAGCGTAATGTATTTCAACATGTTTTGTATCAGTTGCCATTGTGGAATGGTGACCATTATTGACCATGGAAATTCATAGAATTAACACTGGTTCACTATAAAACATATACTAGTTATGCAAAGGTCCTTAGCAGCGAATTACTTTTAAATGTTTATTAGATAAAGGCAATGTTAGTTGCATCACAACTTTGTAAGATTACCTTGCAATCAGTATAAAAATAGCTATTTCCAATGCAGAAAGCATAAGTCGTAAAATATGTCTAGATAAGGTAATAATACAAGCATACAATACTTCCTGGAATCATTTAAACTGAGTAAGTAAACAAAATTACTTGACACATGGAAGTCACATAGCAAGGTTTCCGTTTGTGGCAGAATGATGCATAGGTGGTAGGTAGCCTAAAAAAGTATAACTTTAGCAAAGCAGGGCTTCGGTAAAGTGTTACTAAAGGACCATAGAATATTTGGTTACATAACACAATACTATCAGTAATATTTGTTTTAATAGTGAAAAACAACTGGAGTTAATAAAAATGTGTCTTTCATACAAACTTCATCAACATAGATTATAAAAAAATGAACTTTCATCAAACACCATTGTTCATAGAAAAACTGACAAAATGAAAACTTTGAATTCTGGTTGTGAAACAGCAGCACCAAGTGACCAAATAGGTAAAAACGTGACTACTGTAGTTAAGTTACAAAACAAACCCATCTTATACAAATTTCAAGAAGTACATTCAAAAAGTACAAAATCTGCAGGAAGAATGAAAATAACACAATTGAACTCCAGATACATTTCTTACTTGGGTCTGTCTTCTCTTGTTTTTCCATGCTTCATTACGTTTGAGATGATGAGGAATACCTCTCTCTCAGTTCACAAGCAGTGCAAGAAATCGCACAGCTCCTAAAAACATTTGGCAAAGTTTTCGCATTGTTACATAACAAATGGGAAGATAAGAAATTACATTAATATCCTATTTTCGCATTTTGTGAAGGTATATGTAAACCTAAATGTACACAGTCATTTATGCAAAAGCTAAGGGAGATAAGCACAAATATTCAGGACTTGAGGTAAATAATTGTAAAATATACTGGACGTCAGCCATTGCCATTGCTGTGCAAAAATGTGATGATGGAACCACACTAAGAAAAATATATATAAACTATTGTCCATGAGTTTGAAAGACACATTTAAGATCAAATTGTTAATCTCACGCTCCGTTTGTGCATTACTATCATTCTGTTATCATTATGGCACTGTATGTGGACTGAATAGGGGAATTTGATTGCCGTGCAAAAGTGTGCGAAATTACTGCATAGAATGAAAAATTAACACTAATAAAATCTCTGTGAACCTTAACAGCTCACATTTTGGTATATAACAAAAGAAACTGAAAAGTTAAATCTTGAAACATACAATGGAACATTATACATAACATTAAGTGTACAAAAGCCATTGCTCATATAAACCTAAGCGAGAAATGTCATTGTCGCTAAGGAATATTGCTATGTTACATTTTAACAAAAGGCAAACACTAGTACACCCGAATGGTAACTTTTGACACACACACTAAATGAAACTGAAGTAATTATGCACATGGGCAGCATCACATTTGCATGCTGAACCAGCTTCCACACCCTAACTAACAATAACGTTACCTTAACGGTCTATTTGCCGCCACAATACTACGATCATTCAATTTCCATTACGCTTTTGAAACGATAAAAGTGATGTGGAAAAAGTACGTCTTTTCAACCAGATTTGGAAATTACTTTACTCTCTAAAAAGAGGACAAAATTGTAAACATTTTAAAACTACAATCACTCTTTTGTCTAAGTTTAGCAAGCATACGAATTTTTTAAATTTAATAGGTAGAAACAAAGTTATAGTTTAACAAAATCGTATATTTACTGTCACTTTTAACATTATCTTTGAGGATTTTCTTGAGTAATTAAAAATGCAACAAGTTGGTTCTGAGAGAGCAATTGTGATCACTGTACAAACCATTCAACTATGAAAATATGCACAACTTACATAGTAAGTTTGAATAGAAAATTATGTATTAAGGCCACAAAGGTTGTATTAATCAAAATATTGCACAATACATTTGATGAGATGGCATAAAAAAGAAGTGTGCTAGCATCTCCCAAACAGTTGCTTATCAAATACATTTACTATAAACATTATATGCAGATTTGCTTAAGTCATAAAACTTCTGACATTTTCCTAACTATTACAGAAATGTATCAACTACACGACTTTCCCAAGGTTGTCCCCATTTCCTTTGTGGCAGCATTTTTAATTTTATATACACATGTTTGTGCCGCTGCAAACACTACAGAAACTATTAGCTCATTTCTTACCATTTCAGTGTTTTACGAGGACATTTACTTCTCCCCAACTAAAAAAAGAGTTAACAAGTGTAGGACATTTAACTCTCGTCAACTAAGAAAGATAGAAGTGACAAGTTGTTTTGTAAACTATAGCACGATTTCATAAACAATACAATTTTTTAAAACACATGCACAAGGACATACATTTAGCATACATTACAGTACCTAACATTCGAAAATAACACTTACTCAGTATGGTTCTTGCTAAATTCAGGTCATGCATGGGCCTCTTTCCCTTTGCTCCCAACCACCTAAAGTTCATAACTTAATGGTCTGTAATTACTTTCTTCATGATGTTTATGACTTTTTGTGTCAGGGTAGTTCCCCCTAAATGTGTCAAATTATTAACCTGGAAGAGTGAAGAAATAATCAGGATAAATACTCAATACTATAAAAGTAAGTATTTTCATGTGTCAGAAATAAACCCACACATGCCAAAACTGATGCATTTTCTTATTCAAACAGGAGATTTTCTAGTTCCTGAAGTTCACTGTCAAAGTCGATGGGTAGTCGTGACATTATTTCATGCCCACCATTTAAGAAAGCAGAAAGAGATCGTTAGTGCTGCAGCCAACATAGGAAACTATAACTTTGTATAATTGTTTTGTAATTACCTTAACTTACCGTTATATACGATGGCAACTTTTAAGTATACCAAAAATATATTTTGCGTCACCCGACATTTTCCGGGAGATACTTCGAGTTTTTCGAGCACAACAACAACGCCTAATTGTATTTTATATTATAAAGATCTCACAACAAAAACGAAAAATTATAAAGATACGAAGGATAAATAATTATTTTTGCATAACACTATTACTAATAATGTGTTTATTAACGACACATTTGTAGTAATAGTTTACAGACGATTTTGTACACATAATTAGATTAGTTATAAAATACTGCTCATTTGGTGTGTTTTTTTTAATTTGTTATCATCTTCACTTGTTTTTCCAAACACATCTATTGAAATACTTTCCGCATAAAATTAATAAAAATAAAATTAAAGTGATAAATAAATGACATTATTTGTGTGATATTCGCGGCTCATGCAGACGTCTGCATAGTCCACCAGCAGCATTGATAGTGTGCCATCCCTGTCACGTGTTGCCAACATGCTGTATGGTCCCACACCATTGCCAGTGCGACATTTGTGGCACGTGCAGACAATGTGCTAAATGACGCCATCAGCAACGATCCCAGCGTGACATTCCTGAAACCTTCAGGCAATGTGCTGTGTCATACCACAGCAATGTTGCCTTATTACATTCATGGTATGCCAGGCAACATGCTGCATCGCCCACCAGCAACATTGACATTGGGACAATCGTCATGTACAGGCAACCTGCTGAGTGGTCCCACAACAACGTTCCCAGTGTGGCATTCCAAATACATGCAGGCAACATGTTGTGTGGACCCATAGCAACATTGCTAGCAAGACATTCTTGACACATGCAGACAACATACTGCGTGGCCGAAAACCAACATTGCAAATCTGTCATTTCTGCATGTGCTAACAATATGTTGCATGGCCCCACAGCAATGTTACCAATGTGACATTCGTGGAACATGTTGAAAATGTGCTGCATGGCCCCAAAATTTTTTTCACTGTAACATGTAACATGAGCAGACATCATGTCGTGTGGTCCTACAGCAACATTGTTAATGTAACATTCGTGGCATGCAGACAACATTCTGCATTGTCCCACGAGCACTATTGCCAACTGGACATCTCTACCACGTGTAGAATAACATGCTGGATTACCCCAAAACAAAATCGCCAATGTGACATTTCTGGTACATGCAGGCAATGTGCTACATGGTCCAACAGCAACATTACCTATGTGACATTTCTGGAACATGTTGGCAACATACTATATGGTCCCACAGCAACATTGTCAGTGTGACATTCATAGCACATGCAGGCAATGTGCTGAGTATTCCCACCAGCAATGTTGCCAGTGGGACATTCTTGGTATGTGCAGGCAACATGCTGTTTTCTCCCACCAACAACATTGCCAATGGGACATTTCTGACACGTACAGGCAACATGCTGCATGGTACCACGGCAATGTTGCCGATATGACCTAAGTCGCACGTACAGGCAAAGTGCGAAGTAGTCATACCAGAAACGTTGCCAGTATGATGTTGCCTGCACGTGCAGGCAATGTGATGACAATTCTGTGACCAACTTAGCACACCATAACGTTGTAACAACGTTTCGGGCACCAACAGTGCTATCTTGGAGGAGTCAGGAGAGCATGCCCTATTTTACCTTTGACCTATACCTATGACACAAAAAGTTAATACATTAAAAAAATTCCGGAAAAGTTCACAAAAAATCCCTTAAAAATTATTATTGAAAATTATTAAAAATTAGAAAAAAAAATATTTTTAACATTTATTGTAAAAGTATTCTAAATACTTAAATTTACCAGAGGTCACCCCTAGTCCATACCCATTAATGACGCCATCTTGCTCGGCGACCAACATCTTGGTTGACATCACCTATATGCCATATTATATGCAGATTAACTAGATATTGGCCTCATGACCTTGAATGACCTTGAAAATTCTAAAAAATTAGTAAAAATCCATAAAAGACATCGAGCATAATACATTACAGACTACCAACACCATATTAGATGCAGACTACCTCGAGCTTGATCCCATGACCTTGAATAATCTTGAAAACACGAAATACCCAAACAATTTCAAACAAAATCCTTAAAAATTCCTAAAATTAATTAAAGTGTATATAAATATTTTATTAAATATTAAAATTCATTTTTAAAAAACTTGCATTTCCATAGGTCCCCGCAGCTCCGCCATTAGTGACATTCGTTACATCCCCAGCAGACGACTGTTGCCAATTGCTATTAGCTGTTTAGTCGGCAGGCCTCCATCCCTTTACCCCCACCTATTACTCACCTCATTCGAACCCTATCACCTATACTGTTTCCATCATATTTGTTTTTCGTTCATCATCTGATTATATGTTACAGGAGATGTATATGTGTTTAAGTTTGTATGTATGTGTTTAAGTCTGTACATGTGTAGGTTTGTATATGTGTGTTTGAGTGTGTATATGTGTTTGGTTGTGTGTAGATATGTTGAGGTGAATGTATATGTGCTTGGTTGTGTAGGTTGTGTTTGGGTGTGTGTAGATTTGTTTGCCTGTATGTGTGAGTTTTTCGGGTCTGTCTGTGAGGAACTAACTCATGCACACGATGTCTCAGAACTTGCATGTGATTTGGCTGGCTGCCATCACATGACAACTCGGTGATTGGCTGGTTGGCGATTGGTTGGTTGTGTTCGCAATATGATTTGTTCAACATCAATATGACGTCATAGGTCTTGCATACTCGTATATAAGCAGTAGTGTGGACAGCTGAGAGTCTTAGTTTGACAGCAGATCCCGTGTAAGGTGGATCGTCTAGACTAGCTTGTGCCACTTCGCATCAAAGTCTGATTCTGCATCTGCGATATCTTCGGGTACTCCAGAGCTAATGATAGCTATGCCAGGGCCTTTGACTTCTTGAGGCATGACGCCGACAGCACCAGTGATTTGTTCGGGTGGTTTACCTACAGCAGTGCAGTTATCAGCATAGCGACCGACAACAGTGTCAAAACTTCAATGCATGTGCTATGATGAAGCATTTGCGACTATCAGCAATGTTGGATGTCACGAGGAGCATCAATGTAAGATGAACTCACTCCTCATGGCATATAAGTGTGAGAAGTGCCTTTGTTTGTTTTCTCGTACTGACAAATTATATCAACATTAAAAAATGTGTAAAGGATTTGATCCTCTGCCAGCACATCAAAAATACTTATTGTCACCATCACAAAACTCTGATGGACTTACAAGTGCTACTTTGTGCAATGACAATGTAAATATGTAATCGCTACCCTATGCAGTAAGTAAGAAGATGCATGTGGATGGTACGGACATTTTGCTGTCGATATCGGGTCGAGCGTGTCGCAATTGTGTTAAGACGTACAGTAATAGCTGTCACATAAGTAGGCACGAGAAGGGTGGTAAATGTAGGAACGAGACACGATGGCCTTATTTGACTATTAGCTGTCACAAATGTGGACGTAAGTTAATGTTTAATGAAGTAAAACATATTTCAGAAAATGTGCGACTTGAAATAAATGACCGTCAGTGGATACAATATTATTAATCGTACAAAAAACGTGACAAACAGTGTAAAACTCATGTCCGGGAACCTGTTTATGTTTAAGGCAAACCTAATGCCAATGGATTTCCTCTGAAGCAATCTGCATTCAGGGGCAATTTGAAATATTACATTGCTCCTAATCTGACAGTTTCGTCGAAAGAGTTTACTCGTACATGACAAGAATGAAACAAAATTTAATAAACCAACTAACAGATGAGATTGAAAAACATGGGCCTCTAAAAAAAAATATATGGCTACAATGCAATTATACAAAACTGACACTATTGGACAAAGGTATAAACAAGAGGGCATTCAAGACATCTAATGTACCTGTCTATAAAATATACATCGAAAAGATTATAGAAGATAATATACAAAATGTATGTTACGAGGAAGAAGAACTGATGATGAAGAGTTCGGGCTGGACACTCTATTAGGTAAATCATCTGTAGCTAAGAAAGAGAGCATACCAATGTCTTACGAAATGTGATTCCCTCTTCTTTATTTTGAAGAAATCTTCGCAAAAAAAGGTTTTTGTGTAGAATTTTTCAAATTAAGATATTATTTATTAAAAATGTTTTATTTTATTTTTGTTATAATAACCCTTCCACTTTATATAAAAATGATTACAATTAAAAAAAATGCATGCATTTAAAAATAAAACAAATGAACATTTAAATATGGTAGTTTTGCAGGAATGGTCAACATCACCATTCGTTAAATGTCGATAGTAGGTTGCCTAATGGATACTGCCTATGTGTTTAGAAATATAAACCAATATGAAGTGAGTCGAACTAAAGTGAGTAATTGATGGAATGAAGGTACTGGAGGCTTTTCGACAGTCGAGCGAATTTTAGTAATTAGCCAATGGGATGCATTGATGGGATGGAGGCTCGCCAACTAAATAGTAATTAGCTGATGTAAAACATTGATGGGGTAATCAGTGCAACCTATACTTTAAACACATAAACAAATATGGCTGTTGTCTGGTGGTACTCAGGTGATGAAAACATATTAAATCTTATATGTTATTCGAACGACAGTGAGAGGCGAACTCTAAAAAAATTAAGCATACCAAAATGGAAGACTGCACCTAGCAAGATGGTTGTCTCCCAACATGGTAGCATCCAGACAAATATGTAAACAAATGGCGCCTACCAACAGGGCAGCCTACGGTAACATGTAAAAACAAATGATAGACGAAAAAACAATATGGCCGCCTCCAGTAACTAAACAAATGATGAACCAAAAAACAAATATGATGGAATGAGTATAGGTGATGGGGTTCAACGAATTGAGTAATTGGTGGGGGTAAAGAGAGGAGGCCTTCCGATTAAACAGCTAATAGCAACTGGCAACTGCCATTTGCTGTGTAGGGAAACGAATATGACTAATGTAACTCTGTAAATGAAATTTTTTTTTTAAATAAATTCTTAGTAAGTAAACTTTTTTTATATAAATATAGATAGATTTTTGGGCTTTGTAAGGTTTTCTTTCGAATTTTTTGACATTTTGGTTTTCAAGGTCATTTAAAGTCATGGAGTCAAGGTCGAAGTAGTTTGCATCTAATATGGTGGTTGTAGTCTGTAATGTATTAATGTCTTAATGTCTTTTATGTATTTTTTCAATTTTTTCCAAGATCAATCAAGGTCATCACAGTTTTAACTTCATCTGTTGTATGCTTAGCAACAGATTTATCTCGATATAGATTATCAACACCTGTAAATTCTAAATTATTTTGTTCATTTGGTGAGCATAATAAAACATTCATCATTGTTGATATAATGCCTGGATTAACAACAGCTTCAAAAATATTTCCATGTTTTAGAATTTCTACCCCAGAATACTGAAAAATAGAATATCTAATAAATCTAAGTTTGGTATTAAACTTGATGATCGATTATCCGATATTCTTGGCTTTGAAAGAAAAATGCTTATTGAAAAAGACAAAATTGTTGTAGGTACTAACTTACCTAATTTTAATCCAATTAAAAGAATAAATATTCATTGTAACTTAACATATGGTATATTTATATAATATAATGAAACTAATAATTTAGAAACTGATATAATTGCTAGTTCTTCACAAAACTGTGTTTGGTTTTAGAGATTATATTATTTATGAGCCACCATATATAATTTTTATAAAATAAATAATGAGCAGTTTCATGACATTATTATAGAAATCAGATACAAAAATAGAAAACAAATTCCTTTTGATGGGGCTGATATCGATATTGTTTTAGAAACTAAAGATTTTTTAATTATAACATAGAAACATGATAGTATAACAATTAATTAAAAATTATACATTTTGATACCCATATGGTAATGTATCTATTTTATTTTCTTGTATAATCCTATTTTCTTCACACTGGCTTAATACTATTCTATTGACATCGACTATATATTATGTACTTTTCACTTATTAAATTCATTGATATATATTGTATTTTTTTTTCAAACAAACATTTCTTATAGTCGTCAAATGCAATTCTCTTGCTAAAGAAACACTTCTTTACACATAAATTTTTTTTGTTTTCTTTATCGTCACTCTATGTGCATACATTTTTGTTTGTAAACCAACAAATTCTATTATTATTTTACCATTACATTCATCTTTCATTTTACCGAGAACTTTTTTATTTATTTGAGTCATGTTATATATATATATATAACATGCCTCAAATGCCTCAACAGTATATATATATATATATATATATATATATATATATATATATATATATGTATATATATATGTATATATATATATATATATATATATATATATATATATATATATATATATATATATATATATATATACTGTTGGATAATCACTAGTATCAAATTTATCTTGACTTCATATCTTCAACGAATCTTGTGTTTTATGTTATAAAAGTACAATATGAGTTGGTATCTTGATAGATTAATTCAATTTTATCACCATATTTCGGTTTCATTATTTTATAATGGAAATCATACATGAATTCTTTTGATATGTCCTAAACTTACATTACAACATAAATAGGCTTATTAAATTATACATTTGTCTTGTTCATATGTATAGCCACAAGATTCTTATTAAATACAGTACATATTTTGAAATTTGGTTATGCTACTAATTTTTTGCTGATTTTTTCACTTGATATTAGCTTTGTATCTAATCTGTTTCTTATATTTTCCGTTGCTTTACCAAACACAGTATTATTCATTAGTTTATCCACATCTTTATCAAATTCATTTTTAGCATTAGTTCTCACTGATGTATTTATATCTATATGCTTTTTCAACCAATCACTCTGATTAAACTTCGCAATATTCTATGTATTTTGGTAAGTTTTAATCGATTCTTTAGGCACTGTTTGAAAATACGATAGTATATTACATACTTTCGTTTGTAGTGTAAAGTTGTTAGTAAATTGGAATGATTTGTTCCAGGAATTACTTTATTTTCTGGGTAAAATGGAAGGTATTTATGTAAATTATGTAGTTTTTGTGGCTATTCTAAATCAACTTCTAATATGTATCCATGTTGTGAATCGTTATTAAGATTTAATATATAATTTTGCAAAAAATCTAATTAAATTTCTGGTTAATCAACCCATTTAAAACCACAATATGGTAAATATTGAGGCATTGTCCAACCATACAAATTGTTTGCATCAAGGTATGCTAAATAGTTGGACTCTTGATTTGGATTAAGATCTTTTTAATATTTATTATTGGCTTTAACATATTATTTGTAACATTGCGATGTCCCTCCTCTTATACCCTTTTCTACCATTAAAATCATATCATAATTATGCAATAAATCTAATGGTAGTTTAGTAATTTTTAATATTGCTTCCCGCAATAATCGCAGTGTTTTAAAATACCACGCAGGATCTAAGTCATATGCATTTATACAAGAATTTCTGAAATTTTTGAATATATCTAACAGTAATACATCACTTTTAAAATATGAATCATGATATTTGCCAAAATTTTTATTATTTAATTGGTTCCATACACATTGGTTCCTCCTCCCCCACCTTTTCTTAAAAATGTTTGCTTTTGCGATCGTAAATATGCGGATAACAATTAATAGTATTTTCTAATACACAAATCGCTTATTTCCTCCTTTATATTTATATCTTGTTACATTTCTTTGTTTCTGCAGCATAACTATTTTCTTCCATTTTAAATAACAATTTCGTTGAAAATTGTATACTCTGCTCTGATTGGCTGTTGCTCCATGCGCCCGCACAAGAAATGAGTTGCACCATTTCCTGTGTGTACTATGTCAAGAACTCACACACACACACACACACACAACACGACCTGTTGTGCGCATTTGGGAATCAATAGGTTCTTAAACATGGTGGTGAATTCTTGTGCCTACAACCTGAGTTCTATGGCTACTGTTATGTGTTCAATTATGAACCAAGTTTAACACTTCCACAGTTCATATTGAGGATGTTGTTTAATAGACGGTAGCGTGCCTGATTCACATTCAAGAGATAATGTTACGTTACCAATTTATATTCGCAATTCCAGCTAATTCTACTGAATTCTTAAATATGTCAACACTTTCCTTGTTCTTCAACGGTCATAGGAAGAAGATACAAATACAGCCAATTAGACTACTTTCCTGTACGTAAAAATTCCAGTCAACTTGATGAAGTAGGTAAACCATACTCTCATGCAAAGATAAAAGGAACAATCGTGATCAAATAAAGAATTTATATTGCCATCATTATGAAAATAAGTGTCTGATACACTTACAAAACATCGGTTTACGTGTTGTTACGTAGAAATTCTGTACATGTGTGTCAAATTTAGTGGGAGTCAATTGATTACTTTTCGATATAACTACATTATTTTTCATGTAGGCGTATCTGACAAAATGGTGGAGAAAAGAATCTATATGTTAGAAAATCTGATGTGTGTGATTGGCACTTTCACCATACGATGTTTTATCGAAATTGTTAAAACGGTATGATATATATGTGGAAACACATTATATTCCTACTGTATGTGGTTATATTGTATAACCAAAACTCACGCCAACTTCATTCGTCCTCACCATCAAACATTAGCTGTCAAAATGTGGGCAGATATTGTTGGGGATAATTTGACTGGGCCAGCACGAGTCTGAGGTTTTGAACGTCTACTTCACGTCATTGCAGAACTTGTATTGAAGCATGAGGTCTCACTTTTTGACAGGTTTTTGTAAATTACTTTAATTAAGTGGAAATATATTTGTTGTATTCTCAATCACATCAGAATGTACCGTACAGTAATTATTTATTTCCTACCTATGGTTATTTAATAAAACCTGATTTGGTCTCGTCTAATATCTTCAGAAGTTTCAGTACAGAATTATGTTACAACCGGTATATAAAGACAGATAAGTAAATGGAGTACGTGTGAATAAGGTTGAATTTGTATGCTTTCAGTAATGACGCATGAATATTACTAAAATTACGAACGATAAATTTTGTAGAATTTGGTTAAGTATAAGAAGCTATATTATTTCCGCAACCCATCCTAACGTTGTTCAGTGATTGCGGAAGGCTTGTTTATGTGAGTGACAAGGTAGCAAGAAGCCAGGTAATATTTGCCAATGTTTTCCTCCGTGGTTGAAAGTATTTTCGCAATGAGACATAAGCGAATGCCGTGTGAGAAATCTAGGCGACACGTAGCGAGGTTTATCTGACGTCAATAAAACTGCAGGTACGCTAAATGCTGGAGGCCTGACTGTGGCGCAGAGGCAGGCAGGCAGGAAGTGTGCTCGCTGTATTAAGCTCTACTACTTCGCACCCCGCCGTACATACATCTCATGCTCTGTATCGCTGCTGGGATATTATTTCATCCCCTCCGTGCGGGATTGCTGCCTGCCT
Organism: Dryococelus australis; assembly: GCA_029891345.1. Taxonomy (NCBI): domain Eukaryota; kingdom Metazoa; phylum Arthropoda; class Insecta; order Phasmatodea; family Phasmatidae; genus Dryococelus; species Dryococelus australis. The sequence goes on from CM056996.1 coordinate 258,601,113, forward strand.
ACACCACAGTGTCCCACTTCAACCCGCCGGCCGCGGAGGTCACTTATCGCCCCAGGTCGAATTACTGTCGGTCGCCATCCTTTAGGCCAGTGCTGCGAGTAGCCACTGGGCTGCCAGACCTCGCGGCAAAACTATGGAAACAAAGGGTGGGGGGGGGGGGGAGTGGTTATATAAGAAATATCACCTCTACCAAGATTCTACAAAAGACAACAACACTTGTGGCGAAATGAATTTTATTTTTTAAATACCAAAATGTAAACTGGTGTAGTTCAAAACTCTTATCCTCCACCGTTTTCCTACTTTGTTGAAATTGCAAAATGAAAGCCTCCACCACTAGGAATTTTTAATTTAAAAAACTCAATAGCAATTCTGGTTCGCCTGGTTATTTCGCAGGAGAAACTTATTACGATATTTCATTGTATTTGTGAAGGGACATATGTGAATAAAGGTTAGGTATTTACACGCTCAACTATACCCAGTAAAACTTGGTAAATAAATATTCGTTAAATAAAAACTTGAGTTTATTTATGTTTCTGACAGGTCATGCCCGTAATGACGGAAATTAGACAAGCTGAAATGAGGAGGAAGAATTGGTGTTTTAAATTAGACAAGCTGAAATGAGGAGGAAGAATTGGTGTTTTAAATTAGTTATCTGCTTTCCAAAACGTAAACGAGTACTGATACGCAAATTAAAGATTTCCCAAGGCTTCAATCTCTCGTTCCTCATAAAGCTATCGGCTATGACTGGTAAGGACAACAAACAACACACACGCGCACACACACACATGATTAAGCAATGGTACCAAATAAAACCAGTGTAAATAACCCAAACATTATTAACTCAAAGTGCATTAGTACTTAAACTCGAAAAAAAATCTTAATTTCCTCAATTTCCCTTAATTTCTGTTCCTCTGAAGATCAAATAGTGTCAAACACGCCACTTTAACAGCTCTAGTGCTCTCACATTTGAAGACTGTTCTCGCTGGCTGCGCACTACCAATCTGCGTGTCCCAACATTGAACTGCTTTTCTCCCTACATGTCTAGTAAAAATGCCATTGTTTGGATTCTAGGTAGGAATACGAATTTGTAAACAAATGCTTTGAGTTCTTCATCTAAGCATTTTGCAATGTAGTTTGATTAAATTAGAATTCGTTTAAATACTTTATTCATATAATAAACACGCTCACGGCCTATGCCTGCTCACCAGCAACTAACTTCTAACCTCTCTTTGTATACACTACGGAACTAGTAGTTATACGATTTGTCGAGGCCATTCCTCCCAGATTAAGGAAGAAGAGTCTCCACAAACTCACAAAAAAAAACTAAATAATAAAGTTACTTAACTAATTTCTGCTGATATCAGAGCGGCCTCCTCCGTGCCGTGGCTGCGTCACCTTCACACCACGCCATCTTGCTTAACACAACAACCAGCTACCGCCTCCTGACCTGGTTTTTAATTGGTCGGCCACGCCATTGGCTGAATTCAGCAGGACCCTTCCCCTCGACCATGGCAGAACCACCAATCCTGGTGGCTGACGACACACAATCAACGACCTGTTGCGACAACTGAATTCCTGACACACGACAACAAAGAGCGCCTGGAAACTTCCAAAGTCTCCGAGAATGCCTCGAAGACAGGCTTGGAAGAGAACTGCTTGAATCTGCAACCATAGATTATTAGGATATCAACACAAACTAGTTTTGAAACCCGAAAGTCTAGAAACTACTAGAAAAAGATTATGTCAACCAAGTCGGCCTTAGCGACTCTAGCGACCTCTCACAAACTGATAGTTAAACTAAAAACCAATCTCGCCAAAGGGAAAATCACTAAGTTTATATATATATATATATATATATATAATAAGGAATCAAAAGAATTAAAACTGAAAAAATAAAATGTTTCCCATATTAAAAAGAAACACTTACCACTGTAAGTTAAACACTCCCCCAACAAAAAAAAACTAGTTTCCAGAAATATGAGGAAAAATATGCCTCTAAACCAAAAAGCAAGGAAAAAAAATATTTTTCCTAAATTTTCCGGCGTAACATCTGCCTTCGTCTAATGATTTATGGACCTCACAAATTTCCTCATATACAAAGAAAACACTGTAAAAATCTTTAATCTTTTTACATAAGGATTATTTCACTATATTGCAATAATGATTATTAACAATTGTTTCATTTCAACTGAACCAAAACCAATTAATAAACAATTAGTTTGTAAAATGTTTAAAGGTTAAATTTTTGTGTTTATTATGCTTTTACTTTTTAAATAATTGTTATTAGACAGTTGGCGAGGGTCTAGAAGTTTTAACGGTTGTTTTTACATATTCTGGCCAATCCATCCTCTACCCAATGGGTTACCTGGAATCCCTTCATGTACACAGATTAAGGACGCCATTATTGTCTTATTTTTTCCCTTCAAACATTATTCCTTTCTCCTTATCTTTTCTCTCTTAACAATCAAACTTCAATAAAAAATAAAAAATTAAATTTAAAAAAAAACCTACTTGAAATTTGTATTGCTGTACAGCTGCCCTTAGTCAACAGCAGGGAAGTCCCTTCCATCCACTCCAAACACTGAACAGACGAGACATGACAACAGCAAAGAAGGTTCTACAGCTTCTGGCTTCTCCTCGACTGCTTGCATCACGTCCAGATGCCACACGACGAGAAGCTTGTTTTAATCTCTCTCTCATCTCAATCCTCACTTTAAACTGAAACAGCATTTAGGCAGCAATATTGCATCGTAAAACCTAATTGGATATCATTCATTTTCATCTCTAAAAACAATCATTTCGAATTCACTTAGGCAACCAAACATCTTTAGTTCCATACTCAATCTCAAAGAATAAGTAAGGTGCCAGCTGTTACTTCGTCAAAACAAAAGACACAACAATAATAAAAAACAAAAAACAAAAAAAAAACCCACCCTGCACTTCAAAACTTATCCTAATTTAACTTCCTAACCTAAAGAAATAAAGGCAACTGTAAACAGCCCAGGCAACAATTATGCACGCACACACTCTTCTTCGAGGCTAGTCGAGTCTCTAGCCGGCATCAAGATGATCACAGTCTATATAAGTATTTTGACACTGATCACACAGTCGAACTTCTTCGATGTGAAGAGAGCACCAAATGCTCGCCTCTTCCAGGTCCAAACAGGCCAGGCAACACACAGGAGTCAGCCATGTCGCCAGGTCCAAACAGGCCAGGCAACACACAGGAGTCGGCCATGTCGCCAGGTCCAAACAGGCCAGGCAACACACAGGAGTCGGCCATATCGCCAGGTCCAAACAGGCCAGGCAACACACAGGAGTCAGCCATGTCGCCAGGTCCAAACAGGCCAGGCAACACACAGGAGTCAGCCATGTCGCCAGGTTCCAACAGTCCAGGCAACACACAGGAGTCGGCCATGTCGCCAGGTCCAAACAGGTCAGGCAACACACAGGAGTCAGCCATGTCGCCAGGTCCAAACAGGCCAGGCAACACACAGGAGTCAGCCATGTCGCCAGGTCCAAACAGGCCAGGCAACACACAGGAGTCAGCCATGTCGCCAGGTTCAAACAGTCCAGGCAACACACAGGAGTCGGCCATGTCGCCAGGTCCAAACAGGCCAGGCAACACACAGGAGTCAGCCATGTCGCTAGGACTGCGATCGTAGACACCTGCCGGAGGACTGCTCTCACCGAAGCCAACTTCTGCAGCATTGGAACCCGGGTCATAGGAACGAGTCAAAGAGTGATCCTCCATGGGGACATGGGAGCCTTGACAAGTGGAGGGCTGCGAACCCAGCAGACAGCAGGAAGGATGCCTCCCCTTATAGGTCGTTGAAACAGCCTCTCGAAGACTGTATGCACCCAAAATAGGCATCAGGTAGCTGCTTTCACTCCCAGGTAGAGCGGCCTTCGCGCTGGTCACCCTCACAACAATCTTCTTAAGTCTCTTTTCTTCCATTGATTCAACAAAGTTCATCTTCGAGAATAGAATGTTCACCCACTTCGATGTCTTTACAAAAAAATCCACTGCCTTCATCCGGAAGTCCCTGCTGGTTCTCAGTACATTCATAGCCTTTAAAAAAAATCACATCCACACCATAAAAATTAGGTTCACTCGAAATACGTGTCAATTCCTTCACGTGAAGTACAGCTCGAGGTTGTAGAAAGAGTATGTTGCATGATCTTTCCACCCATGGGAATTAACTGAGAAGTTAACCCCAATAAAAAATAATAAGTTAAAAATAACTTAAAACTTAAATTTATCAGTAGTTCAAATATTCAATATACCTAGGCCTATAGCTATACATATTGTCTCATACAGTGGCACACCAACTTTTCCTCTCGATTAAACATACTTTCAAAAAAGAGGGAGGGGGGAGGGGTCACATCGAAATACTGAGAGAGAAAAAAAAAAGAAATAAATTACAATCATTACCCCACAATGTTCCAAATTATACCTTAGCTGCTCACTTACTTTTTTTTTTAAGGAAAGGAAACTTAAACCTTATTATTAGCTACTTGGTAACATAAGTTTGCCTGCAGATCTAATAACTAAGTTTCTTTTTCATTTAAAAACAAAATGATCACTTTCGGACTTGTCTTAGCATGCATAATATATATGTATCTTTTCAATTTAATTTACATCAAATTCATTTTACTTTTCTCAAAAATCAATCTCCAGCACAAAATTGTCAACAAGGTTATCATAAGTTCAATGCGTGTTGCAAACAGTTTCTCATCATCACAGAACAGCTTAAACAGTTAGATTTGATTCAAATTACTAATTATTTGCTAATTTATGTATATTATCTAACAGGAGAGCTTCTGAAATGCAGTAACAATAAAAAAAAGGAACAAATACTAAAACTGTTATCTTACACTTTTAACAAAATAAACTTTAGCATCCAATTTCTTGTACATTCTTATTAACTATCTTCTATGGAGAGACATAAATCTACTTTGCGACCTTCCACATCCCATATAGTGGCCCTAGTCTTACCACTGGCTCGAATATGGTCCATTATGGGGTCCATAGCGGAACCACTCTGTTCTTTGCGACCTTCCACATCCCATATAGTGGCCCTAGTCTTACCACTGGCTCGAATATGGTCCATTATGGGGTCCATAGCGGAACCACTCTGTTCTTTGGGGGTTGATCTCCCCTTATTAACTATCTTCTATGGAGAGACATAAATCTACTTTGCGACCTTCCACATCCCATATAGTGGCCCTAGTCTTACCACTGGCTCGAATATGGTCCATTATGGGGTCCATAGCGGAACCACTCTGTTCTTTGGGGGTTCATCTCCCCTTATTATGTATCCTTATGCTGAATAAACACAGCACAAACATCACAGTAAGCAACACAATGACAACTGCAGACCCCTTCTCTCATCCTAGGATAGTGTCGAAACAAGTTGCTTCCACTCTGGGTAGCATACCTATCCCTATTAAGTAAGGGTTCCTAAAACGTAAGACTAACAGTACCACAGTGACAAAACCTAAGGAAATACTTTGCAAATTTACAACCCAAAAATTCTTATATCTGAGGGGAGTTTCTAAATTAATCACTTATATGCTACCAATACTCATGTCTAACACGACTTTCAAATGTTGAATTGCAGCTGGCCAATTTATTCGACATTAAATGAGGGGAAAACTGTCTGAGTTGATATAGGGTGAGCTGGAAAATGCAGATTTTTTAATTTAGACCATTCTGCTAGAATTACGTAAATTAATCTAAATTCTGTTTTTGAGTTATAATGACAAGGGTACATCTCAATAATTATAACCTCTTCATTCAAAAATACTTTGCAATCGCAAGGCCCTGCTAAGTCAATAGCACCTGGGTGCTCACTGGTATTCAACATCCTGGTTTCACTCTTGCTAATAGTACATTTTAACACAAGTTTGCCTCTGGCATTGGTCAAGAAGTATCTCTCAGGCTCTACCTAAATAATGTTTAAAAGTGAACAGGTCTGACAATGAAAGGCACATATTTCTGCTAATCGTTCAGCGGTGGACCCACGATAAACTGCTTTGGGAAAGAAAGCCCCTGTTTTCGTATCACCTTAATACCTAGACACAAAACACAAGTTACCCTGAAATGGTCTACAATGTTGCAAGGCCCTGTCCTGTCTCCAATGAAGGCAATCTCATCCCTGTCAACAGCAAGAAAAGTAGTCTCATGGTGTAAGTCACAGACTGAATTCTTCCAGTTAAAAGGAACTGCAACAAAATCATAAAATTTCCAATCGACATATTTTTTAACAATCGGTATTTTCATTTCCACGAACAAATTATTTTCAAAAATTTTCCAAGAACTAATTTTTAAATGATAGTAGTCTTGTATCTTCTAAGTGTAAATGGCCAGTCAATATCCATCCTTATCAATTACTTTAGCGAAATTAATTAATTTCTCCAAGTCCTCTGGTGAAACCAATACTGCTGGCAATCTATTTGACCTACATTGATCCAAGATTTCCACCATAAAGAGAGTGTGGGCTCGTTTTGCCATAAGGGCTGCGAGTAACAGTTGCATCTGAAAGATGTCGGAAAGTTCCTGAATCATTGCAACTCGGCTGTCTTCTAAAGTATCCTTAAATGTATCTAAATATTTTGTTATATTGTTAAATTTAGTCCGTACCTTACCAAAAATTTCTGAGAAAGCATTGTCAATCACAGATACTTGATTTGAAAAGTTAGCCAAAGCCACATTATAAGTTTACCTGTTGCTTCATGTTTTTCAATGTCATCTACAAATTCTTTCTCATTTATAAATAAACACTCTATCTGATTTTCTGTGGTGATGTCACAATACCAACTAGCCAACTCCCCCAAAAATGTTACTCCTTGCTTTGACCTACTTAAATCATCCTCATTGGCTAAGTCTTCTCCCGCAGCTGTATTAATTCTATCCAAAAGCATGTCACATATATTAAGCAAATTTTTCTGTTCCTTCTAAAAGACACAGACATCAATTAGGCCTTTGCCTCTACAGTTAATCTGCCTAGTTACCTTCCTAACACTTTCAGGTAAATTTTTCGGCCGCGAAGTTTGAAAACTGAGGGGGATGGCCGAAGTGTAAATGGTTTTCTTGTTCATAGGTTGGAAGTGTGCGCCCGCTATTACTCCCAGAGGTGCCGGTTGAGGAACCTCACGTAGGACCCCGCACAACACAACCGGAATCCACCAGAAGTAAATGGCCATCCTCTGCTGTGGCCCACTGAATCATCTGCCCCAACATAACTTTCACCCAACTTTCAGGTCGTCTCCCCATAAATCTAATTTTATATAGTATTAACATAGGCATTTCAATTAAGAAAGGGCATAATTATCCTAAACAATCCTCAGAGAAACAACCATCCAAACTTATAATATCTTAGAAACAAAATTTTTATAATAATACTCATTAAAAGCATTTTAAGACTATACAAGACTGAATTAACTGCTGGGCAGTAGTTGCCTCCATGTCCATCCAATTTCATGGTATCTGGCGGGGTGGGGGTGGGGCTGCTACTCCACAGTTTATAATTACCTCCCCCTGGGTAAGCCCAACCCATGCAGTGAACAAGACATACTCTTCATGGTAAGCTGGTTCTTTCTTTAGCCTGTTAGAATACTGGAAATCAAAATAAATCAACACAACCTAGACCCTATAGTAGGGCTTTAATCATTCTATATTAACTATTTTTAGTCTAGGCTGACCTTGGGTTTTTTTTAGGTAGTAGTAGTTCGGGGACCCTTTCTTCACTACCACAGCTGGACCATTCCAGCGATGCATGAATTTGGGTGATAGGCCCTTATTTCTAGTGGTATAAATCAGCACCTCCTGTCCTGGTTGATATCATACAACCCTATGTCGAGGGACGAACCACTGCTTCACCTTCTCCTGCTGTTTCCTCAGGTTATCGACATCCAATTGAAGGGCCGTCTTCCACTTCCGGCATACTCTCAGCTTCACCTACCTTTTGATTCAAACTAACTTCAGAGGGTAAAACAGGTTCGTGGCCATACACCAACAGGAATGGGCTAAACCCTGTGGTTTCCTGTCTGCTAATGTTATAGGGTAACGTAACCAAGGGCAGGCACTGATCTCAATCCTTCAGGTTGTTCGAAACATACTGAGACATCATCGTGGTAAGAGTGACATGTAATTGTTCCACAGCGCTATTGCATTGTGAACAATACCCCAAAGTCATGGTGCCCTGCACATCCATGAGCCTCAATAGATCTTTTACTACAACAGATCTGAACACTTGCCCCCTGTCTGTCAAAATGGAGCCAGATGTGGAATGTCTAGATATAAGTTTCTCCATCAAAAATTGCATTACCTCCTGGGCTGTCCCTTAAGGCATGGCTCGGGTTTCAGCCCACCTGGTATCATAGTCAATAGAGTTAATAACATATATATTGCCACGACGAGTCTTAGGGAATGGGCCCAACAGATTGATGCCAAACCTGTCAAAAGGTTCTCCATCTGGAACAGGCTGTAATAAGCCAGCAGATTTCTGGTTTGTTCCCTTCTTGGTTTGGCAGTCGGCACAAGTCCTATCATACACCTCTGTATCTTTAAATAATGCATGCCATTAATACCGTCTTCTGATTTTGTCTATTGTTCTTGCTACCCCTAGATGTCTTTCTAAGAAATGATTGTCATGGCACTCAAAATTTCATGTTTCAACTTATCAGGTATTACTAGGAGTTTTTATCTATGATGGTCCATTACTAGAGTAAATGGTTTCAGATTAATGTATGGCCTGAACTGATCTGGATCATACACTAGAGCTAAATACTTCAGAAGGGCAATGGGGTTCCTATATTCTGCTTGTGTTAGAGTATGGCTAGCATATGCTATTGGATGCAACATTCCTTCCTTTCTCTGCATCAGAATAGCCCCAGTTCACTGGGTACTAGCATCGGTGTGAATCTCTATGAAGTCTCCTTCCTGAAAATGGACTAGAGTGGGTGATGAAATTAGTTGTTGTTTCATTTCCCTAAAGGCCTTTTCCTGGGCCTCACCCCAGTTCAAATTCTGGTGTTTTTCAAGCTAGAACGACAATGGTTTTGCAATCATGGAAACATTTTGTACAAATTTGTAGCAGAAAGAGACTAGGCGAAGAAAACTTCTGACTCCCCTGGGTTCAATGGGTCTTGGAAACTCTTTCACTGCCTTTGCCTTGTTGGGATGAGGTTTGATCTCTTCCCTATTTACTACATGGCGAAGAACTTCAGTATCTTCATAACCGAATGAATACTTAGCTGGCTTGAGTGTCAGATCGCCTTCTTCAAACCTCTTAAGTACCTGCTCTAACCGGTGCAAGTGTTGTTAAAAATCACTGCCTGCCACCAAAATATCATCTAAATAAACTAGCCATGAGTCCCATTTTAGCCCTGCTATGTTTTGTCCATACAATTCTGAAATATCGATGGAGTTGTTTTTAATCCAAAAGGAAGGGTCTGAAAACAAAAGGTGCCCATAATCGCATCCAAGATGACTGCCAGGCACAGTAAGGTAAAAGGGAAATTTTTGAAGGGAAAATAAAAACATGAGAAATATTTCCCATGTGATAAATTCCAAGAGATGGCGGTCGATAATCTCCAATCCCCAGCCCCAAGCCCCTGGTGGTGAACGTGACATTTCAAACTACTTGGGAGTTGTGGTGGAATGGTTTGTTGTTGTACATGTTGTGTTGAAGTGTTCTGTTGCTGCAAAATTTGGGCTGGAATTCTGTTGGTGTGCGAGATGAAGTAGAATGTTCTGTGTGGAATGTCCTTATGTCATCAATAACGGCCACTGACCAAGTCAAAGTTATTTTGGATATTAAATGTATCACAAGCATTATGTGGCATTTAATATATCGGAGGTTTTCTTACCAATAGGACTAATTTTTACATCTTGCTATGTTAATTCATAGGCCGTGATCTTAATTTATATAACGATATATGACGATCATTTTTTCACTGGGGTGATAACCACCATTTTACTATGTAGGGTATGCGGTAGGTCAACATGGGTACTTGCATGTTACAGTGATTGAATTGTTTGGCATGCCTACAGAAATTCATCCCTTAATATCACATGGTTTCAGTATAATTAAATAAAGTTCATAATTGCAACCCCATCTTCACAAGGGTTTCCTGCCCTTAGGAGTGGTTTCCTGGTGTTCGTTGTCAGATATTTTCTAACTGATATTTTGTAAGGAACATCATCTTGTCGTTTGTCGCAGAGCTGATGACTCACGCAGTATATGTTTGAAAATATTGTTCTTGCTATTTGCTTCATAATTAATTCTAAATAATAATTATTTGTATCAGTTTGTGACAAGTGAAGAGGCGTGGATACAAATAACAGTTGAATTCGGAAGGAAGTGGCAGTTCTCTCACTTCTTAGACGCCATAGACGGTAAGCACGCCAGGATTAAGCTATCGAAGGGAAGTTGATCTTGCTTTTCCAACTACAATAAAAGAAAGTGTAGTTATTTTAGTAATAGCAAATTTGCCAACTGCGCATTTGTGTATTGTGATGTGGGTACATATGGCAGACTATCTTATGATGATGTTATAAATAATACAAAATTTATACAAGAAACTATTTAACAATGATATGAGTGTTCCATTACCTGGAAGGAGTTCAACGTCTAATCGAGTTCTTGAATATCTATTTTTTATAATGAAGCTTTAGCATTCTCCAAAGACCTTATCAAGCTATACCGAAGGGAAATACTGGTTGAGGAGGGAATAATATTTAATTATCGCTTGTCCAGAGCTCGATGTGTTGTCGAAAGTCCTTTCGGAATTTTGGCATCATGATGTCGCATTTTCCATACAAAAATCAATTTTAATTGGAGAACATTGATAGAGTAGTTATGGTATGTTGCATTTTTCACAATTTTCTATGTAGGAGCCCTCGAACTTACCACCTGAAATATTGAATAGTGAAAATGTTCGCGACAGCTCTCTTGAGGTGGGTGAAAGGTGTGAGCCTGAAGTAATGCATGATCTTCAATGGATGACTAGAGGGAACATTTTGAACAGTGCTTCCGGGGTTGGATATAGTTAAAAAATGTATTTCATCAATGAGGGATCTGTGTGATGGCAAGATACGTTAATTATTTTATGTTACTAAAAGTGTGGTTTTTGTAACCTTATGCTAAACTTCGGTCATTTTATGTTGGTATTGTTAAGCTTTGACATAATTATATATATCTTAATTGTACATAATCTCACACAAATAATGTATAATTGCTGTTTTCATAATTGGATGTCACAATTATTTTTACTGCAATAATATAAAAGGTTATTAATTCAATTTTCTAATTGATATTGAAATTATATCCTATAGATAATTAAGTGCAATAAATTTACTTTACGTAGGTTTACATAAATCTGCCTCAATTATTTATTAGCGATGAACAGACATGTTCTGCTTGACAGGCGAAATATGAAACAAATTTTCTTGCAATTAATATTAGTACTCTTTAAATAGAGTGTTCATATGTTTACAAAAAAATTCTTAGAAATCCAGTTGCTAAAGGAGTTTCAAGTAGGATTGCCTAAAGTTTCTTTACAGAAACACGAAATAGTTTGTCCAGTAGATTGTTAAGTTATTCGTCTGTAGTTTTACAAATGTGCACATTGTAGTGTGATAAATATTCTCTCAGTACATACATATTTAATATCTCTTGTTACTGTATGTATAGGAATAAAATTTTCAAGAGAAATAATTCTGGTAATACACACATGCTTAGTTTCTTCATAGTAAAGAGTAAAAAAAAACCCATTGAGAATCAGGAAGACTTGAATCCACGCCCTCAAATTAGAAACGCACATAACCTATCCACTATGCTACAATACATCTGGGTATAATGGTGAAATTAAATAGTAAGAAATTGTAGTGTACATGTGCAGCTGGCCAGTAGGAATGATACTGTGTAAATAGATTCCATGGAATGGAGCAAAGCTGTAATCTAAATGACCATATTACCACAACCATCTTTCCACAAATTTATATACTTTAGTAATGCACCTATAACTCGTATGACGACAGATAACAGCTGTCGAATATTTTTTGGAAGAAGCGTGGGAAGCAACTATTTCATGAACTTACATAATAGGTTCTAAACAAGATATATCAAGCATTGCAGGTTTGTGAAACTACAAATTATTTCCCAATGCTACAATTTTTTTACAGAGTACTATTATTTTTATTCTATTTTATTGTTTGCAATACCATTGTAAAGGTTTATTCTTACTTGTTTCTTCAGTTAATGCAGCAGACTCATCATCTGTGGTGTTCATAGTCTTCTTTGCTATTTCTTGGTCACTCAAAAAACCAAACAAATCAAAGTACAGTAGTGATGTTTTGTAAACATTATCGTCTCCAGCCCCAGAACGGAAATAATTTTTTTTACGTTTGCCAATTCTTCCCGGTATATCGACATCAAATAATATATATATTTTTTGGGATTTGTTCCTCTGTTGACCACAATGTCAACTTCTTTGTATTTTTGTACCAAAGCTTCATATGAATAACACTTTTTGTCCCTATCACTAAATTTATTTAATTTTACCCTCCACAAACACGGAAAGCTCTTGTAAAGATAAATGAACTCTGTTAGAAATTCAAGAGACCAGTGTCCAAGATCTGCCATCGCTTCCCAGTAAACTGATGAATGCAAAAATCAAGCTATTGAACTTTGTGAGCACTGTTCCGGCACAAACAGTGAAGGTAAGTGACGTGTATGGAGAAGATGGAGGAAGTGTCCACACGCTCCGGCAAGTCTGTGCAGGTTGAATAAACTGTGCAGACATAAATGCTCCCTCTCGCCCTCAGTTTTTCGTCTCTGTGTTCCGTCTCCACGCAGTCCACAAAACTGCCTGTCCACATGTGATGCAACATCTTTGACTGTGAAGGCAAAACTTTGTACAAAACCTTGCGTGTGGACCGACCTTTAAAGTCGGTCCACATGAAAGGTTTTGTACATAGTTATGACTGCGCAGGCAAAACTGTGCAAACAAAATGTTGCAGGTGAGCTGTGTCCACACTACACAGTTTTCAGCACAGTTATTTCCGTTCAGTTTCGTGAAAGCCATTATGGAGTAAGTGCTGTTGCGGTCATTGTTTACAATATGTATTGCAAAAATAAGGTAAGTGAAACGTCTCTAGTACACTCCACATTCACGTTGGTCCAAAAAGTGGCTGCTAAAAAGAAACAAATTTTCACATGCGATGTTACTTCGTGAGACTTGTCACAACATTAAGATTCCTAGCAACCGGCAGAAGTTACAAGGACTTGGAATTCACAACTAATATGTCCTAGCAAACACTGAGTCAAGTCATCCCAGAAACTTGTAGAGCGATTTACAAGGTACTAAGAAAGGACTACTTAAAAGTAAGTCATTCACTGTAAATATGTTATTTATTTAGACAGTACAGAACATAAAAATATTAGATAAGCGAAATTACAATGTTTTATTACCTAATGCTAAAAGGGGTAAAATAAAAATGTAACTACAAACGTCTGTAGAAATCTACCAAATTAAAAGTGTATGTAATTTAAATAATTTCCCTTAAGTCTGTAAACTATATTATTGCCACTGTTCTAGTAATTCTAATGGTTCTCCTGAAATGTGTGGTAGTAATCCGAGAGACTGTGTTCTTGCTGACCAGTTTGTTGTTGCATTTACTGTGGATTGTCGTATTGCTGTACAAGATGAGGTGTGATGTTTTGATCTTGTATGTGTTGTGTGGAAGTGTGCTGTTGCTGTACGATGTGTGGTGGAATGTTCTGTTGTGCGGTTTGGAGTGGAATGTTCTCATGCCACCCATAACAGCCACTGACAAAGGCAATATTATTTTGGGAGTCCCCGACAACTCGGGAATTCCTACTCAGCGATTCCATTTCGGCCTAAAATAAAGCATCGTTGATGAGTTTTTGTGCAAAAATTTTCTGTTGATCAAAGTTTGTTGGCGATATGTTTGTCAAATAATGTATCGATAGTGTCATCTCCCTTCAAGGATTCTAACATTTTCCCTACGAATGTCATGACTTCATCTGTCTTCTCGTCTTCCGGACGCAGCTTTTTCTTTCGAGAACTATTCTGAGAACAGAGGTGCTGCAGGAAGCTGAGTCACGTACAAAACCTGAAGTCGATGTTCCTGATGTTCCGGGTGTAGAAGGAGTTGAAGGTAATTCAGTGACCTCCGCACCAGTGTCACTTGGATCCATGTTGTCTTCAGGCTGAAATAGATACATAACTTGTAATTAACTTGGGTTATAACAGTATATGTTATACATTATGTTTATTGTTATTTGCTTAGTGATTAATTGTTCTTAATAATTAGTTGTTGCAGTTGCCGACAACTGAAGAGGAGAAGATACAAATAGCAGTTTAATTCGAAAGGAAGTGGCAGTTCCCTCACTAGTTAAGCGCCATAGATGGTAAGCACATCAGGATTACGCCACCGAAAGGATGTGGATCCTATTTTTTCAACTCCAAGAAAACAAACAGTGTAGTTATTTTGGCTATAGCAAATGTCAACTTCGAATTTGTGCTCCAATGGTGGAGTCATCAACAATACTAAATTTTACGACAAACTCATGAACAATGACCTGAGAGTTCCAATGCTTCGAAGCAATTAAACGTCTTATAGAGTTCTTGAATATGTATTTGCTGGTGATGAAGCTTTTGCAATGCACAGAGACCTTATCAAGCTATACATATGATAAATGCTGGATAAGGAGGGAAACATATTTAATTATCGCTTGTTCAGAGTTCGATGTGTTATGGAAAACACTTTTGGTATTTTGGCATCACGATTCCGCATTTTCCATACAACCAATAATTTAAAGTTGGAGAACATTGATAGAGTAATTCTGGCATGCTGTGATTTACACAATTTTCTATGTAGAGGGAACCCTCAAACCCACACACCTCCTGAATGATTGGATCGTGAAAATGTTGACGACTGCTCCCTTTTGAGTTGGGTGACAGATGTGACCCCGAAGTAATGCAATCTTCAACCGGGCCGGTGGGGGGGGGGGGGGGGTGGCAGGAAGGAACATTTTGAACAGTGATACAAAGGTTTGAGATAATTTTTAAAAATATTTCAACAATGAGGGAATTTTGCCATGGCAAGATAACTTTTTATCGCATTTTCTTCCTATGAGTTTGGGTTTTCTACTGTAATGCTGCAGTTTTATCATATTATGTTGGTATAGTTATGTTATGACAAATTGAAGCTATCATAACTGTACGAAATCACACGAGTATGGACAAAATGCTGTTTCCATAATTGGATAAGACAATTCTTTGTAATCCCATGATAAAATTGTTACACATTAATATTTACAAGTGATAATGTAATGATTTCCTATATATAATTAAGTGCAATAATTGTATTTCCCTTCAGTTTATCTAAATCTGCATAAATTATCAGGCGAATGATAAAACGAATTTTCTTACTATTAATAGTGGTACACTGCAAATAACATGCTTTTACTTTTACACAAAAACTTTTTGGACATCCAGTTGCCAAAGGTAGCCTACGTTAAGTAGGAATATATAACCTTCATTTATAAAACAGTGCAGTAGTTTATCTATACATTTTTAACGTAATTTGCCTGTACTTTTATTAATGTGCACATTGTATTGTGAAAAACGTTCAGTCAATATATATAACGTACCAAAAAATAATGTAGCCAAACCATGACTTCCGATAACACGCATGCTTAGGTTATTCATAGTACATAGTAAACAAATCCACAAGAAAAAGGTATATCAGAACCTGCAGCCTCAACATCGAAATACACATATCATATCCACTATGCAACAATAGAAGTGTGTAATATTGTGAGATCAAATAGTACCAAATTGAAGTGGACATATGTAGCAAACCGGCAGGAATGATGTCGTGTAAATTGATTGCATGGGATGGATAAAGCTGTATACCGGACATGCCCGTATTACTACTACTGTATTTCCATTCCGTAATGCACCTACAACGTGTATGATGACAAATAACATCTGTCAAATACGTTTCGAAAGAAGTGTGCGAAGAAACCATTTCAGGCAAGGCTGTGCAAGAGAGAAAGATTCATAATTTTATATTACTTTGTACGAAACAGTGTTAGTTTAGAAAATTTGCTATATATTTAGCAATTTGTTATAAATGCTAAAATATGTTGTTGCGTGTTTTATATGTTTTAGCCTATAAACCATGACATATCGTTTCTGTGTGAATTATTTCATTTTGTTTAAACTGTGATTTTCATTGAGCAGATGTTGCCGTAACATGAAAATTTGAACTTTGACCTGCTTTATGGGAAAACTGAACAAGTTTACAAATTTTCGTGAGAGGGAAATGCACTTACAAATAACGTCTACAAAAGTAATACTATTTCGTACAAATATAAAATTATGAGTTTTTCTCTCTTGAACAGCCTTATTGTAATAGGTTATGAGCATTATATGTCGCATTACAAGATATTTTCTTTTAATTACGTAGAAAATATCGTAATATGAGTTATTCATAATGTGAAGTACTTTCGTTTGCATTAGGATACTGTGTATAGGACAACCAAAGCAATTGCACATCAATACATAATTACTTCACAGTCATTACAAGCCTAGCTCTTGTAACTTTAAAAACTACTGCTTTTACAAGGGACATTGTTGTCTCTTTACAACGTTAGTAAAAGTAGAAACGATTTCTTAGTACTGTGTATTTGATTTACAGTATACGATTTTTTTCTATTATATTGGTTGCAGTATTAATGTACATATGTATTATAACCTCTTCTTCTATCTCTTCTGTTGATGCAGTAGTCTTAGAATCCATGGTGTTTGTAGACTCCCTCGGTGTTTCTTGGTCACTCAAAAATGCAAACAAATCAAAGTACCATAGCGATGGTTTGTACACATCATCCTTCCCAGCCCCAGAACGGATAGACTTTCTAACTTCTGCCAACTCTTCCTGGTACACTGACCTCAAAGAAATAATTTTATTTGTAATTTTTTCTCTGTTTGCCGCGATGTCAACTTCTTTGTATTTTTGTACCAAAGCCTCATATGCCTTACCCTTTTTGTCCCTCTCACTATATGATTTTGATTTTACCAGCCACAAACATGGAAAGCTTTTGTAAAGATCGATAAACACAGTTAAAAATTCGCGTGAACATTGTCGAAGATCTGTCATCGTAGACGAGTAAATGGATGAATGCAAACAGTAATCTATTCAACTGGTTGAACACTGTTCCGGCACAAACACTAAAGGAAGACTGAGCCACGTGTACAGAGAAGATGGAAGACGTATCCACACGCTCCGGCAATTCTGTGCAGGCCACGAAAACTGCACGGACATAAATGCTCTCGCCCTCAGTTCTCGTCTTGCCTGTACCATCTCCACGCAGTTTACAAACTTGCCCAGTTTTCCCATCCACATGTAATGTCTTGTCTGCAACATGTTGGAATGCGCAGGCAAAACGTTGTACAAAATCTTGTGTGTGGACCGGCCTTTACTTTCAGTCGCGGTCGCCACAGTGAGGACACGTGACATTTGTGTCGCAGGGGCAGCAAATATTCCCCAACCCCTACTTTCATCCTACAGCATTCTTTATATTTAGCGATACTAGGCAGCCGACATTCTCACGCTGCGCGTCCTCATCGACAAACATCACGTTGTTCGGAGTCCTGCTGGCTGTCGAAGCGCAACGATACTCCCAGTCGGCCGAAAGCGCTGTCGGGTTTGTTACTGAGTTATGGCGTCTCTGCTAGCAAAAATATTAACTCGATTTGTGGCATACATGTAGAGTATTTTTCGTCCTACTAACGTTTTACTCTTGTTTATCTGACAATAAAAATTATATAGTAATATTTTTATAAGGAAAAATTAATATTGTGCCAGTTTTTCGAAAGATAAATTTAACCAGTGAGAAGAGAGAGAATCTAGCCATTAGTGGTATTAAATACCTGCGACATGATACCTGCGACATGTTACCTGCAACATGTTACCTGCAACATGATACCTGCGACATGGTACCTGCGACATAGTACCTGCGACATTATACCTACGACATAGTACCTGCGACATGGTACTTGCGATATGGTACCTGCGGCATGATACCTGTGACATGGTTCCTGCGACATGGTACCTGCTACATGATACCTGAGACATAGTACCTGTGACATAGTACCTGCGACATGGTACATGCGACATAGTACCTGCGACATGGTACATGCGACATAGTACCTGTGACATGGTACCTGCGACATGATACCTGCGACATGGTACCTGCGACAAAGTACCTGCGACATGGTACCTGCGACATAGTACCTGCTACATGATACCTGGGACATAGTACCTGCGACATGTAACCCGCGACATGGTTCCTGCGACGTGGTTTCTGCAACATGATACCTACGACATAGTACCTGCGACATGTTACCTGCGACATGGTTCCTGCGACATGGTTCCTGCGTCATGGTACCTGCGACATGGTACCTGCTACATGATACCTGCGACATAGTACCTGCGACATGTTACCTGCGACATGGTTCCTGCGACGTGGTTTCTGCGACATGATACCTACGACATAGTACCTACGACATGCTACCTACGACATGATACCTGTTACATGATACCTGCGACATGGTACCTGCGACATGGTACCTGCGACATGGTACTTGCGACATGTTACCTGCGGCATGATACTTGCGACATGGTACCTGCTACATGATACGCGCGACATAGTACCTGCGACATAGTTTCTGCGACATGGTGCATACGACATAGTACCTGCGACATGGTACCGGCGACATCGTTCCTGCGACATGGTACTTGCGACATGTTACCTGCGACATGGTTCCTGCGACATGGTACCTGCTACATGATACCTGCGACATATTACCTGCGACATAGTACCTGCGACATGGTACATGCGACATAGTACCTGCGACATGGTACCTGCGACATGGTTCCTGCGACATAGTACCTGCGACATGGTACCTGCGACATAGTACCTGCGAGATAGTACCTGTGACATGGTACCTGCGACATGGTCCCTGTGACATGGTACCTGCGACATGGTTCCTGCGACATGTAGTACCCGCGTCATGTTACCTGCGACATGGTACCTGCGACATAGTACCTGCGACATGGTACCTGCGACATGGTAGCTGCTTTATGATACCTGCGACATAGTACCTGCTACATGTTACCTAATGTAACTCAGAAAAACACACGAAAATAGTTAAAAGTGTAATTGTTCGTAAAATACTCACAATAACGTTAAACGATGAAAACATACTTGTGTGATATAGTTATTGAAGCTACGTGGTACGTTCGCGTATCATGTTTGTACACTAAAATGTTATTGTTACTATTTGCTGTATTGTGAAGACATCGTATTATACATTTTTTAGAGGCATGAAACATTATTATAACGTAAGGGAAATCAGTTTCACTGTCGATGGCGTGTGCAGGAGTCTGTAATGAGCAATAACACGTACTTTCTCAGTTAGTTGGGAATGTTTTCTCGCCAGGACCTTGTAGTAACTGCTATTTATGTAATGTCAATCTCAACTGAAGATTGATTCGTGAAACTGCAGTCTTTCAGATCCTGAAAGCGAGTAGCCCATGCTTTAAACTCGCTAGTTACAATTATTGTATACGTAGACCCTAGTTCAGTGCATAGACCACGCAGTGACGATAGAGTTCTAGTCATGGAACTTCGTGGTACACGTATCTGCTCCCGAGATATGACAAAACTTTATTTATAAATATGGCACTATATTTCGAAGCGGTGGACAAAGGAGTCTCTGGGTAGACATATTTGATAATTGTTTGGTAAAAATTAGTTAATCGGTATCGTAGATATTGTAAACGAACCTCTAATATGTATTATTCTGCCATTTAGGAAATAAATACCTAGGTCAATTAAATTGTTTAAGAATATGGCCTACAATAGTATTATTTGATGCCAAATTTGGCATGAATCGGTTGTATAAATACCGAGATATAGCATTAAAGCTTTATTATTTATGTTGCACTACCTTAAAAAAATGCGGATTAATAATAGTACTACTTTCAAAATTCGATATTTACATCAAGCGCTGTCAACGGACTAAATTTTTTTTTAATAGGCTAAATGGTTTCTGAGATACAATGTGAAAACTTTATTGTTTTCAATTTGCACTCCATATTGTTGGACCTATAATGTTATCGGTTTTAAATTCAGTTATTACATCATGCACAGTCAATGTACATAATTTGGCTTAAATCTGTTAAATGGTTCCTGAGATATAACAAAAAACGCTTTATTTTTTCCTATTTGCACTATTTTATAAAATGGTGGATTAATTAAGTTATTGGTTTTTCATTTAGTGCTTACATCGGTTCAATGGTTCGCGAGATTTAACGAGAAAGCTTTATTTATTAATTGTTCAGTATCTTCCACAATGCCTGGTGAATAAAATTGTTTCTTTTTATATTTAATGTCTATATCATGCACTCTCAAAGTACAAAATTCGATTTAAATCGGTCAAAGAGTTCACGAGGAATAAAATAGTGCCTTAAATTTTAAACATTGCCGCCATTTTGTAACTCAGTATCCGGCGTGATCAAAAACTATAAAAGTCAGATGAACTTACTAAATACTACGTGTGTAACTAGTTTTGTGAATTTAGTTTGTTGGGTTTTTTTAAGGGAAAAAGGGGGGGAGGGGATACATTACGGACAGATATTCGGGTGATTGTATAAGCCTATTGTTAGGCCGAAGGTCTCTTCGACCTCAAGGTCATTAGAGACGGCCTTTCCTTAGGATAGAAGGCAAAAAGTGATGGGAACATTCCTGTAGGAAAGTGAGAATTCAAACATTGAAAATTTAAGAAATTATATAACCAAAGCACGCTAAAACATGAACAGAAAAACATAATTATCTCGCTACTACAGGGCACCATCCGAAGGATCTTTGAAAGCCTGCAATACGGTTACACATGCATACGTGGAAGCCAGTAAGTCATTCGTACAGGTTCAAAATCGTGCTTATATGCTAATTGAACAAGCTTATAAGATACAAAAAAGTTTCAAAGTGTGCATGAGAAAATTATTACACAGTTTATTTGTATATATTATTATACAGAAAAGTCAAAAGGAAGTTACCGATATAACAATGAGCCTACTTTCCTGTTCTTGGGTGCAAATAATTTTGGCGAATTACTTAAAAGGATAAATGATAGGTGGCTCTTGGCGTTTAGTTGACAGCAATATAATTAAATATTGAACCAGAAACAAAGCAATGCTAGTGGGGCAGTTACAAGTACACACGTGTCTTACCCTGAACTCGAACCCAGAATACCTAGAATCGTAAGATGGGGAGTCGCCAACTGTGTTACGTAGGTAGAATTTGGAGTATCAACATCGGTTGTAATTTGTCTTCAGTTTTGGTAGATTGGGTTTATAAACCTCAGATATTTACAGGAACATCAAATTGAAAACAAGTGTATGAGTCACTTAAAACAAGTTTATAAAGCCCATTATTTTTGCGCCATTGTAAAAAAAAAAAAAACTTTAAAAACAGGCTCCACTGTGGCACAATTATTTTAATAGATACTGTTGGCATACAAAATTTGGTTGCTTTATTCGGCAAACTATTTCATAAATACGAAAAACTCATCTATGCAATTTATTTTGTCGCTATTAAAAAGAGGACCCATTTAAATTATGGAAATATACATTGTCTACTCTATTACTACTTATGAAAAATTTGGTGGGAGTTAGTTGGTTGTATCCCGAGATATGACATAATTACTACGTCTATCAGCAGGCAATTTCTTCGAGAAAGGCGGCCAAATAAGAGTTTCTGTAAGAATGTTCGATACATATAAATACATACAAAGTTGAACTTAAATTGTTTAAATAGTTAAATAGATACGGCTAAGTTATCTAAATTATTTATATGGCAGTCATATTGCAAATAATGCCAGACGCCCTTAAACCGTGTCAGTTTACATGGCCTACCATACTACCACTCGTTTCTCAAATTATCTTACAAAATTGTGGAGAAAAAGAGGTCCTATGTAGACACATTTGATTGTTGTAAAATACACTGCCAGAATAAAAAGTAAAGTTAAAATTTTGAAAAAAATTGTCTAGCTCATTCTTTCAGAACGTCGAACAAAAAGACTCTTTGAGTAGACGCATTTGACGGTTGTAACAACTAGCCTACTATTTGCATACCAAGTTTAGTTGAAATTTGTTTCATGGTTTTGTAGATATAGCATAATAATATAACATGTTTATATAACCACAATTTTTAAAATTAGTGTTTTAACTTAGTAAAATGTGTAAGTTTACGTGGCCCACTGTAGTATTACTTTATTGTCAAATTCGGTTGATATTATCCCGAGATAGGATATGACATAACTTTATTTTCCATGTTGCGCTATCTAACAAAATAGCGGACAAAAGAGGCTACGTATTGACATACTTGATACTCGTAACACATTCTTTCAGCATACCAAGTTAGATCGAAATTGGTTGAACGGTATAGAAGATACAGCAAATTAACTCTAAAATATTTATATGGCCGCTATTGTGCAAATAAGGGCGTTATTACTTTAAAAGTTGAAGTAATAACAAGACCTAAAATAGTATTACTCATACGGAAAATTTTGCAGAAATATGTTGAATTGTTGACACGATATAATGTAAAAGCTAAATTTTTTCATGTTGCATTATCTCCCAAAATGTCTGACCAGATTCTTTCTAAATCGAATGTTTATATAATTTAGCAACAACATAAAACATTTGGTTTGAATGGGTTTGATGGTTCCCGAATTATCACATAGTGCCCCAAAATTTAAATTTACCACCATTTTGGAAATGAGTACCCAGCGAGATCGAAAACTATAAAAGTAGGATGTACTTACTGAATGCTATATTGGGAGATGCGACTTTCAAGTAAAATTATTTTACTATAGTAGACAACACTCTGGCAACTGGTTCAGGAAACGAATAGAGCCTCAGGACTCACTTTGGCCAACTAGGCACGCACTCCCATCCAGCGCTAAATGTTGTGAAATCGTCATTCCTTGCAAGTATTGCATACCAAAACCAAAAACTTACAAGATCTAGAGGCCAATCGGACACTGTCATTAGCTTGATGCAAAAACTAATGTAGAAGGCATAATTAAAGGTAACCTGGGAAAAGCATTGAAATACACAGTATATAGTTATATCCTAACCTTACATGGCGGGCCACCGCCACCGGCCCTAGGCCATGCTACAAACATTCACTTCACTTCATTTCATTTCACTTCACTTAAACTTCATTAAGTAGCATTCGGCATTCCGTGCAGCCATATGCAAGACCGTCAATTCCGGGGGGAAAAAAACAACTAGAACGTCGTGAACAAACAGTACAGTCAAATCTTCAAAATACGAAAAAGCCAAGCCGACCTCCCATGGCGCACAGTCATCCCAGGTAAGGCATGGCTGTAAATTTAAGTTAGGGCATACGTTCGTTTGTAATTCGTCCTTTGATAAGTCTTCAGGCGTAACACCGGGAGACGGTAATAAGCCCTATTCAATATAATAATAACTAAAGTATAAAATCGAAAGTCCAGTAAACTCGCCAAAAGTCCAGAAGGCACACACACACAAAATGACGTCGCACCCCTTACGCCGAACCATCACTGACGGCGGTTACTGAAGAACTTGCTACCAACCTAACGACGTAGAATATTAGAGACGAGATGCCACTCGTTCGCCAGCCACCAGCCCGGCCTACAGACTAATGAAGTTCGTGGAGACTGAGAAGAGTGAAGAGATTTTAGCGGCTCATAACATCGAGGTCTTCACAGTCGTGAGGTGAGCATAGGATGGGGCAGCGCCGTAATAAAAGGGCGGGGATATGGCAGATACCCTAGAAATCCTGCCGACCAGCGGCATCGTACTGCACGATTCCTACTTGCGAAAATATAGAGTTAACCGGCAGGGGATTGAACCCGGTTCGCCTTGGGTGGTGAGCAGTCTACCAGATCAGTCATCGATCGTGGCCTCTTAACGAAGTTCGCCACATACAGATAGGAAGTGAGACGTATTTAGAGCAAAGATAACGCAGTATTGTGCTGTGATAACCATACATCGCGAGCACATGGCTGCCACTATAGCCTTGTAAGCAAACAAAACTGTCTCGTACGCCGTTCAAGTGATGCCATTTTTGTTTATGACGCGATAGGTTTATACTGCTGGCAGATTTAGATAACACGTGAGTGGATGTACGCAGCTTTTCGTGTTTGTGAAATCCGTATGCATTTTGCTATTCACTATTTCATTATTTCAACTTAGAATATCTGCGATACATACGAACAGTTGAAACACGGAAGAAGAAAGTAAACAAATACCGATGAAATATAACATAATTCGAATTTCCGTATACATGACATATTTTGGCGAAATATTACTATTCGCCAGTGATTTTATATTAAAAAAAGCAAACTTGGAAACATGATACACTTTAGTAAATAAAGTGAACTATTCTGAACTGAGTTACCATTATGTTAAGGTTGTGAACGATATGTGCCAAGACATGAAAGATGTCGAGAGTTTTCATAAACGCGAGTGAAAGGGCATAATAATTGGCAAGTAATTACTTCAGGCAGATTACATACTACAGTAACCTAACTTACAAACTCAACATTGCGTACACAGGAACAGAACACTGGCATGTTTGAAATTCATGTTTGCGAGAAGCTCTTTGTTCTACATATGTTGATCGATGAGTGACATTGCCTACAGTTAGCGAATCTAACGTAAATGAACGAATAACGCCTTTGTATGCAATTGTTACAATTATTCCATTCAGCGATCTCAATAACTGTCCACACAGAATGTGGAGATCTGGTGACCAGTCGCTGTATGGCTCATTAGCATGAAGACGACACTCAAAGCTCTCACTAACGAACCTCGTGCCTGCCTGTGATCAAACCGGCTCAGTTTAGTCTTAAGTGAGCGTAGTCCAACTCATTTAGAATGCGAGCTCACAGCTCAGTCAACGCCATTCTCTGTAGTCTTTCTTATACTTGGAATATTTCACCCAAAAAGTTTGTTTTCTTTTCCGCCGGATATTGGCCTCGGATGCCAAGCCTGGTGTAGCCTAGTCTGCCTGGGTTGTTCCAATTACTCTCTCGGTACTTTTTCGTTCCATTTACATCACGTTTAACAACCTTGCCGTGAGCAAGGCACCTGCCCACGCCCTCACTTTGAGATTGTAAACCTTGCCAACTTCCGCTGACTATGGCATTCCGCTCAAATAACGGACATTCTGGCACAAGAGTCCCGTCTTACTAAGCGTCTGTACCCTCGAAACGTAATTCACATTAGCTGGAAATATTTCTCAACGGCACTGTTCAACTTGTTTTTCTGGTAGAACGGTTTAACGTTTTCTGTTATCCAATAAAAACTAGGTAAGCCATTCGTCCCATATCACCACGAGAGGAAGAGAACACGAGGTATGCGATCTTTAAGGGCATAAATATTTTATGAAAAGCAAAGAACTCTGAATGAAACGTGTCAGATATATCTCATTGGCCAAGTGTCTGTGGAATAATTCCTACAGGAAATACGATTGTAAGAATAAAGTTGAGCATTTTTGTGTACGGCGTCTTTGTAAATGCCATGGAAATGAAACTTTAACATGCTGAATACCATGTGAAGTCACTGCAGAAGATAGGCTGCGGTATGCAGTTACGTGAAACCTACCGTACATCATCGACTCGTATAGCTTTACAAGCGGGCCATCGTTTTCGTATGGTAATATTAACTACTAGCGACCCGCCCCGGCTTCGCACGGGTGAAATTAAGATAAAAAAAACTGCTTAACCCGGCGTTAATTAGGCTGGGTAAACTCTCCTAAAGCATTAAAAAAGCACATTATAATTTAATAATTAATTAAATAATTTATAATTTAAAGTTATTTGCTATTTTTATTTGATATTTTTTTTACTTTTTAATAATTTTTCATATTAATATACATTATATTACAATGCAATTTATCTGATATAGAAGTATTTAATATGTTATTGGCTAAGACATTCTCTGTAGACAATGTTTGACGTCCTGTTATTGTTTGGTAGCAAAATGTACTGTTTCTCGGGACTTCTAACTCGTGATAAACCAACATATAGTTGGCCATGGGAAAAACAATCTTTTCGTAGGTTGATTTCAACCAAAGAGAAAGTTTAACCCTGGGACTTAGTAATAGTAATCGCGAACGATGTTTTTACGGGAAATTGCAACCGTTTGAAAGATATTGGCAAATCCGTGGGAATCATGGGAATCCTCGGGATGTTTGCCAGCTGGCCGGCTGCTGGACCGGTGAGGATGGTCGCGACAATCAAATTTTCTTTCAAGACTTTAATGAGCACTCTTGTGCCATTACACATGTTAGGAGGGCTTATATTCCTTAAAAGCATGATAGGAGTACTGACTTTTAATGATAGTTCGTGAGGTGGCAAGCCAGAAGGATTAAGCGAATATAGAAAATGTTGAGGAAAGTGGACGACATCGTCAACATTGGTGACTGTGTCAATCGACTTATAGGTTTTGACTTGGCCGGGAACTCTTTGTATAATGAGATTGTTGATTTCATTGACAGTGTCGTTCCTAGGCGATTCTATTGCCCTGGAACACAACCAGTGAAAGTCTCTTTCTAGTAAATTTTTGAGGCCCGGATATACTGCTTCTATAAGATGCTGCAGACTGTGGACTATCTGACCTAATGCCTCATTTAAAATGATTTCAGCAGAATTAGTGCCCAAATTTAGAGAAGGAAAAACTCCTTCTCCAAGTCTGAGCAATTGTTGTGGGAAATCTTGATGCGTGTCTCCACCAAGATAGGCTCTCATATCCGTTCGCAAATTTAGGTGTTGAATAGAACTCCATAAGGGATATGATTTAAGACATGCTTTGATGATATCTGCACGCGTCCCTTTTGTAACTACAGGGAGTGTCTGCCGAAAATCCCCAGCAAACACAAAAGTAACTCCCCCCATAATGGCAGTTGAGCTTCTAAGGTTAGCGCCGTACGCAGCACACAGCATGTTTTATTTTCCGAATCTGTCCGTCCTGCAAAGCCGTAGTACATTATTTTGTTCTATCATCAATAGTTTTCGCAGTGCACGCAATGTAAGGAATTTTATAGGTCTTTTATTTACACTTTGGGTTACATTATTGGAGTTTTAGTAGGGATCCCTATTGATTTTTAAAATAAAATATAGCCTATGACAAATATGTCATGCAAATTATGAGATTATATTGCACTGTCTCAGTGACATACTTACTGTCTGGCAAAAACTGTTTTAAACATAGTATCAGTAAGACCATGGTATAATTCGTCAGAGTCCACACATTTGTATTCTCAATGTTAACATTTATCTACTGAAAAAGCATTAAAGTTGTGTTTTTCAGGGTTTGCTACAACTAACGATAGACTAGACGTGGCCAAAATAATACGAACGAAGAAGGTTTGCGCTTTTGCAGGATGATGTTAATTTTTTTTGTGAGATTTTATCTATATAACATCTTCATAAGCACACATAGTCTTAACATTTCATTCAAAATCAATACAAGCTGTTTAACAGAACGTATAAATTGTCAACCCCATAGTTTCATTTTTATTTTATATAGTTACTGTTTGCTTGTTCTGTAGGTCCTTGAGAAATCTACCTGTTCTACTATATTTACTAAGTTATAATTATCTATGCAGGTATCTTGAATCGTAATGAAATGTTAATCAAGTCTGAGGAAAAATTTCAATGGTGGCCATGTTATTGTACGGTGTCGTAATAATGTTAAAGTTGCTCCTGTGCTATGTTAGATTGTCTGTACCAGAAATTCCATGCCTAAAAATTATTGTAGAATCACATTATAAGTCATTATTTAACTTTTGGAAGATACGCATTAGAGACGGGAACAGATAACGAAAACTAGTATATGGACTTGTAAGTCTTCGTAAATGCTATTGATATGAACACACGTTTCTAATATATTGGTAAATGTTATTGATATGAACACACGTTTCTAATATATTGGTAAATGTTATTGATATGAACACACGTTTCTAATATATTGGTAAATGTTATTGATATGAACACACGTTTCTAATATATTGGTAAATGTTATTGATATGAACACAAGTTTCTAATATATTGGTAAATGTTATTGATATGAACACACGTTTCTAATATATTGGTAAATGTTATTGATATGAACACACGTTTCTAATATATTGGTAAATGTTATTGATATGAACTCACGTTTCTAATATATTGGTAAATGTTATTGATATGAACACACGTTTCTAATATATTGGTAAATGTTATTGTTATGAACACACGTTTCTAATATATTGGTAAATGTTATTGATATGAACACACGTTTCTAATATATTGGTAAATGTTATTGATATGAACACACGTTTCTAATATATTGGTAAATGTTATTGATATGAACACACGTTTCTAATATATTGGTAAATGTTTTAAATGACACTTATGCGGTTTAAATAGTGCGAAGTGTTTGATGTCGTGGATAGACGCGGCCTAAACTTGTAACCGAGGGTGACGCTGGAAAATCGGTCTTGTGGCTGAGTCACACCACAAGCGTTCCACTTATAACACTGGGTAAGTCATAAACGTCCCGCTTATAACACTGGGTAAGTCATAAACGTCCCACTTATAACACTGGGTAAGTCATAAAC
Source organism: Dryococelus australis (assembly GCA_029891345.1). Taxonomy (NCBI): domain Eukaryota; kingdom Metazoa; phylum Arthropoda; class Insecta; order Phasmatodea; family Phasmatidae; genus Dryococelus; species Dryococelus australis. The sequence continues at coordinate 258,629,876 of CM056996.1, forward strand.
GTGCGCGCCGTCTATACACATACAGTATTCATGTCTAAAAACTGCTACCTTTGTTAAGTATTCGACAAAGATGCTGAGAAAGCATAGTTTTGTTGTCTTGTAACAGTTTGAGATGTGCATGCTGTTATTACAGGTACATATGATAGTTGACGTAAGTGGTGTGGAACAAACAGGTAGAGAAACTGGGGACGAGCTAGACTAAAGATGCCGCAACTTTGACTCGAAAGCTGTCAACTCAACTGCCAAATTCACGTGATCAGACAGTGACAGTAGTTTGATTCCTTTCGATTGTACAGCAAACCCTGAGTTCACAAATAAATAATAATGTATATAGCTCGAGTATGTTTACATGCATCATAACTCGGTTAGAAGAAATGCACTAACTTTACAAATCACTTACTCTTGTCAACTGAGATAACCACAGTCAAAGCTGTACCCAAAACATCGATGTTAAGAGCCGCCGAAAAGCACACAAAGCCTCGCCAGTTATGACGGAAACACAAAGCCTCGCCAGTTATGACGGAAACACAGACACTCAATGTCGCGACACGTAAGTCGTACTGCATAGCTGACTATACTAATACAACATACTGTATTTCCTTTACGAATGTGTTACCTGAGTAGTCACTTTAAGTTTTCGAAGAAACTTCCAAACTTTTTAGAATAGAGCCAAGCCTTCTGATATAAAGGGGAATGCATATTTTTAAGTAAACCACCTACTTTTAAACATTACGAGTGCTCTCTCTTTAACGTTAAATTCTCGTGACAGAATAAAATATCCAAAGAGTAAAACTGTCTAGCTTCGGCAGTTGAAATAATTTTGAATGTTGCGATAGAAAATATTAACATCCACATGATTTGAAAACAAATACGAAATGTTTGTGAAGTACAACATTCGAGAGGATTGAACTGCCCTGACTCTCCCTCCCTTAGTAGCGAAAAACATAGACCAAGCCTTCGATAAGGCAGTCCCCGATGGCCAGCGTGTTGGAAAGTTTAAATGCAATATATCTCTATTGATATTAAAAATGGATTTACGTCCCAAACGCCTTTATGCTGTAAAATTCCACGAAAATTTTTCTCAATTCCAGGAAGTTAAGCACAAAATAACCTTTAATCTGCAAAACTCTACGAACATATATCTATATTCTAGGAAATTATAGCCACAAATATAATATATCACATTTGAAATACGGTTTAAATGACATTAAAACCGATTTACCCCAACAAATTCTATGAAATTTTATCCCAATTTCAAGAAATGTAACATTAAAACCAATTAAAGGACACAAAATCCCACAGAAATGTAACCTGAGAAACTAATTCCAAGAAATGTATAATTACGAACAAAGGAACATAACACATTACAAACAATTAAGAAAACCCAGAATTATATTTCGAGATACTAAAACTACACTATAAAAAACTTATCTCCTAAACACGCTGAATTACGTCCCAACTACAACAATTTAAGGAAATATATCAATGAAATATGAATAATCTCGCACAAGACAAAATTTTTGGTAAAATATTACGAGACCTGTTGCCCAAACCTATATCATTTTTTTTTAAATTAAGTATGTGTCAGCTATATGAAATGTTTAATTACTGTAACCATTTAAAAGGAATATTCAAAAACTGTTTTCCAACCGCCAAAGCGTACGGTTAATACATGGACAAATCGTTAAACTCGCATTTAAAACATTTTTTTAACAAAAGACGTTTATTTGCTAAACACTACTAATACGATGATGTCAGTTTCAAAGTACGTTAAACCAAAGTGCGTACATATTCATATTCATTCAGAATTTCAAGTAATGTTCTTTAACTGAGAATATAAAATATGTTTTTTTTTGCTATTATTGTAAAGTTCCCTATAGAACGAAAAATTATGTTATTTTTAGTTATACCACAAATTTCATGTACGAGACAATAAAGTCTGCCTGTATTATGTTCCTTTTAAAAAATTAACTCTTAAATGTTTCTATCCAAGATTTATGGTTACTCCGATTACCGATTATATCATAAATGTGTCTACATAGGAAAATATGCACCTAATTTATTTATGAATGCTACGTTTCGACAGTATATTAATGAAAGAAAGACTCCATAGTACGTGTCCAGCTTGAAATTAACTCGATAGGATATTAAATATGGCAAATTTAATGATATTGCAACAAAATTTCCGAAAAGGCCTTATTTTAGGGAAAACCCTAGGGAAACGACCGCCAATTTTGATTTTATAAAGGAAAAATTTAATTGGGCAACAACTTCCGCGTTCCAACAATTTGTTTGCACCGTAAAGTGTTATCTGAACCAAATAACACTCTCCCACGTATAAGATATTTAGCCAATATAATGAATTATTAACAAAAATCTATTGAATAAATTTACTGGGATAGTTAAATTCGTATTACACAAATAAGTTTAAAACAGAACATATTTCAAACACCATTGTAATCCCAACTCCCAAAGGAGAGCATATTCGATACCATCTCTCTGAATGCATTCTACACAACACTTCATCTAACATGATCGTTTCAGATAACAAAGTCTCTAAACATTTACTACCGAAGATTTCCAAACCCAACTCTCCCTTTTACACTCCAGAAATTAAATCACCGTACATTCATTTTTAATCGAATATCAAGTAAAGACTTACTGATTATCCAATGTTAGATACTATGTAACGTATGCCGTAATTCATATTCTGTCAAACATAGATAGATTTAGGAACATGGTTAATTTATATTTATAATTTCACAATGAACATAAACATATATTACAGTGGATGGTATTTTATTGTCATTAATCAAACACATTACAGTTGAAAGCATTACATTTCTCCAGAAAAAAGTCAGATGACATTCAGACTCCAAAGAGTAATCACACAATCAGCCTTGATGCAAATGGAGACAGAAGTATCATCGAATGGCTTACACTGCAAATACTGTGGGAATATATATATATATATATATATATATATATATATATATATATATATATATATATATATATATATATATATATATATATATCCTCGACATGAGAAAAGTGAGTGTTTGAAGAACTAATCTCGGGACATTTTTAACTGCAAAATCTATTATAGACAGTTCGCGTGAGCAAATAACTTGAATAGCCATGTTAAGATTTGTAAAAATAATATTCCTACTGAGAAACTATATGTATCGTGTACACTACATAATATCACAGAAGGAGAGTATTCTAATGTAATTACAAGAAACGATCTTCAACATAATGTACCACAAATAACCACAAAGACTAATGATACACCTCTATCAAAGCAAAGTAAAAAAAATGTATTTATGATGAAACATGGAATGAAGACAGTATTGATGATTCACCAACGATTTTCCTTCAACAAGTGTTGTGAATAATGATTACATATTTACAAAGATTCCAACAAATTTGTAAACAGACTTAGCCATTTGCTTAGTTTCAAAAGCACAGGAAATACTCGAACATGAAAGAAATGTTTTCGATTATTGGTATACGTCAAGAACAGGGATACATCAAATGAAAGAATTGAAATAAAAATACCTCATATATTAAAAATATATGATATTAATACATAAAGGGATCCCCACTACTAGTCCGAAAAAAAAGTAATAATTTCAGAGATTTATTTTAAGTAAACATTGCATGATAGGAAAATGTCTCAATCTGAAGTAGTATGACTTTCCAAGCTGATTAATTCGTTTGAATTTGGTTCGATAAATTATCCAAATTGAAAGGAGAGTTCTTTGAAGAATGATTTCTGAGGAATAAGTTATTTGATTGAGAAATATGTTATGTGATTGAGGAATACGGAATGAAATCTGGGGAATATGGAATGATTTTCAGGAATGAGAAACGAAATCTGTGTTTAGCGAAATGCCAAACAGCCTATAAGTTTAAAGTTTTGTTAAAATATTTGGTATATATGTTTTAAGATATCTGGTATATTTTTTGTATAACATTTTGAAACATTATGTAATTTTGCTTGTTAAAATATTTGTTATATTTCGAGGCAACAAGTATGTTGTGCTAGTTGTTTATAAATATGTTTTAAAATTAATTGATTTTATGTTTATTTGCCAAATACCTTTAAAACTCTACAATACATTAAGTTTGTATCCTTAAAAAACGAAAAATAGCACTCTGAGATGAAATGAATTCAGAAGTGTTTGGTTTCTGCCAAGTAAAGTAGCACTTACTTTACTAATACAACATAGGTTTCAGTATCACGAACGAGGAAAATCAAATAACAAACCTACGTATTCATTTGTTAAAGTACTGGTTAAGAACTATTTTGAACTTAATTTCTGGGTTTTGAAATATATTTTCGTGGAATTTTTCATATTAAAGTCATTTGGGATGTTATTCCGTTGTTAATATAAGTTGTGATATATTATATTTGAAATTTCCAACAGGCTGGCCATCAGGCACTGCCTTAGCGCAGTCTGGGTTTATGTTTTTCAAAGGTAAGGGAGGTGAGCCAGGGCAGTTCAACACTCTCGAACGTTTGGTGTGTCATAAGAAAGTGAGACAGACACAGAGAGAGCGATGGAGCGTGGGAGGGGGCTGGTGGGGGTTGTGGTATTGCGTCCAGCAGCTTGTGGCACTCATTCAGTGGTTCCTAGACACCTTCCCTGGCTGGTCGATTGAGAAGCCGAGCAGACATCTCTAAGTTTGATTATACTACATTTCCCATTCAGACTTTCACGTATCAATATCAATTTGGTTTGTAAATTTATTAAACGTGTAAAACCAGAAATGTGTGATATTTTACTGAAGTGAAAACGAAGTAAGTTGCATGTGACAGGCGTGGTTCCCTGGTGTACGATGAGCTGTCTTAGGGTTGTTACAGAGTGCGAAATGTACTTTGCATGTGATACTTTGAATTTTATTAAAGAGTTATTACGACTTGTTTTTACCAAACATTGCATTTTTATAGGGAAAGTGCTAATGCAGTACAGTGCATTTTTGCATGTTTAATATTTTATTTAATGTGCGTATTTGGAACGCTGTGTGTTATTGAGGATAAGTCATTCCTTGCTCGTGTTTAAGTGTGAGTATATAATCCATGCGGTTTAACTGGTATATAGTTGCACCTACTTGTTTGTGCATCTTAGGTGTCTGTGCTTCAAAATTCATTTTTTTAACTCGTTTATATCTGTGTGGGTAAACTGATCTATTTGTGTTTAATATTTGATTAATTTATATTAAATTTAATATGCATATTTGTGTTTCATTTCATGTGGTTGATGATATGCAGTTTTTGCTTGTTTTGTTAATAAATTAGTATTTGATCGTGGCTCGTTACTAAGAGCAGATGAGAGTTATTATTCTTAAACATAATTTGCGCGTGATTGAGGGTAGGTTGTTCTTTGCTTGGGTAGGGCTGTACACTTCCTTTGAGCTTGGTTAATATTTAAGTACATTATTACTTTGTTGGGTGTGAAATGTAATCCATTCGTTATGTCTCATTGGTGCTATCAGGTTTAATTTATTACTGCTTACATGTGTTTGTGCTGTAGATTTCTGGGTTTTCAGTCATTTATCCTGTTGTTTTTCGTATATTATATTGATAGAGAAACATGTTGGGATAGTAAATTGGCGATTTATTAATATTAAGAACTTATGGTCCATTGGTTTTGTATGTGTTGTAGACTTAAGATATTAATATAAATTTCTTATGTGAAGTTGTTTTGTTGTCTATGAAAGATGTCCGTTCCTTCATTCTTTCACTTGTTAGTTTGCATATTTTCATGTCATTTTGCGATTCATTCCATGTGATCCCTAATTATGTTGTAGATTTATACGGTTCTTTGGATAACTTAAATTAGTAGGGAAATAGTTTTTGGGAGCTATTCATATTTTGAATTTGTGTTCTATTCGTAAGGAGGGGTAAATCATTTTCAATGGTTTGCATTGTCTGTGAGTGAAGGTATTTGTCTCTTTGCGATTACTTAGTATTTTGTTACATCTGCCAGAATTCAGAGTGCATTAGTAAAATAGAATATTTGTTCTTGTATTGCCAATCACTGTAAATCGTATTGATCTCTCTTTATGTTTTATTGATTTGTAATAAAGTATGCGCTAGTCGAGCAGTGATTATTTCATTCGTGTGATCCGTATCTGGAATTTTAAGTGTGTGTCGTAAATGTGAATCAGGGTAAGTCATTATAATTGATTTGTGATAAATTATGTCACATTTGTGGCATGTTATGTGTTTTTAATTTGCTAATTAGTTTCTCTTATGTTCTATAGAACAGAATTTTTTTATGCCGCATAAACATTTAATGATGTGTGTTTGGTACTTCTTTGACCTCGCCGAAATACAATACTTCATTATTTTAAAACTTTTATTTCCAATTACACATTTCCGACCTCCGTTGTTTCGCATATTTGCAGCTCAGTAAAAATTCAGACAGCGAGCTGGATGGGCCTCCTCTGCTGCTCTCTCCCCATCCCTCCCCCTCACTTAGCTTCCCACCTCAGTCATATGTTGACTTCTTAAGTCACTGGATGTGTAGTCACTCCCAACTCCACCCCTGCTCCCCTCATCCATCTTTCCAACCTCAGTCGCCTACCAGATGGCCATGGATCAACACATATGATACACCTCCTACAACAAATTAATTCTTATGCCACTCTTGCCCAAATAAAAACTTATGCACTCTTGTAACAAACTCATTACATATATACCAATGCCCACAAACCACACTGCTCATCCACCTGCAAGACGTCCAAGGGTGAAGACTGATGCTGCTCTCCAAAAATAAAACCGAATCAAACAATTACACATACTGCTAAAAAAAAAAATTCCAAAATTTTTCAAAAACAAATTAAGGCATTGATCTTTAATCTGACACAAAAAATTTACAAAAATTTTAATCCGATTCGAAAATTAATCTGTTTAGCCTATTTAGCCGATTCACTAATTAATTAGACTAGTAATCCATCACTTAATACCAAATAATGCCAGGTGGTCTAGAACGAACACGCTCCTACTGCTGGTGGCAGAACTGAGGGTATCTTCCTTGACTGTACAACAGTCGCTGCTAGAACGACATCGTCTAGAATTTTCTACTTACCTTTCGGCTTTGGAGGTACGATTCCGCGACTTGTACCTGCGACACCCACTATGCCTATCTACGAAGCTGCATCCAGCGACCAGGGGGAACCACTGTAGGAGGTGTGGCAGGACATAGTGAGGATGTCACAATTGTCTCTGGAGGGATGCTCTGAAGAGGCACAAGATGTCATCGCAGTCGAATTATTCATCGATGTAGCGCTGACACCGAGGTGCGGAAAATTGTGAGGTAAGCTGTATCTCACACCATACAGGATGCTTGGGCCAGAGCACTGGAAGTGGAGTCACCACGGCAGGCATCAGTGCCCCGACGTCCAGTGCGGCAGTGATGCTAGATGAAGAGGAGGATGACAGTGTCAACAGGATGCTGAAGGACTTGCAGACGACCATGAGAGATATTGCCTCCAGGGTGTGCACTTAGGTGACCCGCCGTCCCCCACACAAACGGCCAGAATGTTGAACTTGTCGACAGCCGGGACACCTGTGAGACAGCTGTCCTGGACAGCAGCCAGGGAGCATGCATAAAGGGGTAGGTGAGAGTGCAATGTCTTTGGGAAAATTGTGAACACCAGTCTGGAGGGGAAAAGTTCGGTTATTGCTTGAGGGATGGCCCCAATGCTTTTGCAGGTGCATTAAATGAAACAAGACTTGTATACCATATTGATGGAGGGGAGCCAAGGTGATGTTTCTTGTCAAATAGCCGTTCACTCTAGGGCGAATATAGCAGTGGTAAGACCGGACATTCTCGGTCCCCCCCCCCTCCTGCGATCATCTGATATGAGCATGGATCACTTCTATTTAACAACAGTAACGGGTGAGACCACACCAGTCAAAGCTAAGAGAAGGGAACTCTTACAGCTCGGTTACTTTGAGATAGAGCATGATATATACATAGAAATAGAGGACGAATGGATTTTGAGTCTTGGTGTATTATGTAACCTGGGATGCAGTATTGATACTTGACTGGGAGTTTAAGGGTAGGTAATACTGAGTTGGTAGTGAGATTTATTTTCACATTTGGCGGCCAAGTAGTGTGTACTTAGTCAACTGTGCTCCCTGCATCTAGCGTAGTGATAATTCCAGGGAACATTTATTAGGCGGTTGGGCATAATCGAACCAGCCCAGAAAGGTGGCTTTTTACCAGATGGTGCCATTGTAGCCAGGACATTGATTTCTTGAAATCGGACAGTTGCCTGTGAGGATGATTAATTTGTCTAACTGTGCTACCCAACTTGAAAAAGGGGTCCACAACAGGTTTTTACAAGAATGTCTCACGGATACTTGCAAATGTTCCAGAACCTTCACAGCCTCAACAAACTGAAAGTCCTCTTCCAGATGCTATGGGAGAACTGCTGACAAGGACAAGAGAATACCTCAACTGGCGACAGGATAGGGCAGTTTCAGAATTCCTACTGAGAAATACAGGTGCTTTCCCCTGTGAGCCCAAAGGCCTTGGCGGAACTAATGTTGCATGCCATCACATCGACACAGGGGATGTCAGACCCATAAAGCAACCACTAAAGAAACTACCACTAACTTCATATGAAGTGGTTGATGGTATTCTAAATGAGATAAGAGATTTTGTTGTGATGGAGCCATCAGACAATCCATGGTATTCTCCCATTATGTTTGTTAAACAGAAATATTTCTCTATTAGACATTGTGTTGATTACCACCATATTAATAATGTGACCAAGAAAGATGTTTACCCACATCCTACTATAGATGACACATTGAATAGCTAACTAGAAGTTTCAAAGTGGTTTTCTACTCTAGACATGAAGAGCAGGCAGTGTGAGATGGCCTGTGAAGACAAGGAAAACTCTTACCTTTTGTTTCCTTGGGAAAGGAACCTAGCAATTCAAGGTTATGTCCATTGGGATATGCAATGCCCCTGCCACATTCGAAGGACTAGTGGAGAATGTTCTGCCCTTAGATATTGGTCAGGTGTACCTGGACGACATTGTGGTCACAGGAAGAATATTTGAAGAGCATCTTGTCTGGTTATATTCTGTGTTTCAGAAAGTGACTGAAGCCAACATGAAATTAGTTACCAAGAAATGCCACCCTTTCCAAAAGAAAATTTATTTATTGGGCCATTTTGTGTCGGCCCACAGGATTGAAGCGGACCCTGAGAAGACCAGAGCAATAAGAGATTGACCTCTACCAAAGGATAAAACTGAAATTAAAAGTTTCCTGTGTTTATGTGCTTTCTGCCATCGATTTGTGCCCAGGTTCGCCAGTAGCGCCAAACCTCTGCATGAATGGAATCAGGCAAAAATAAATGTTTATTGGACCCCCAAATTGAGAAATTGCTTTCAATAGACCAAATGAAATTCTTATATCTCCCACAATACAGGGACTCTCGAGTAGAGAGAGTGAATTTACTCAGGATACTTATCCTAGTGATGTTGGAATCGTGGCTGTGTTTTCTCATATTCAATACATAAGAGAGTGATGCCATTGCAATAATTCAGAAGGTGCTATACAAGCCCAAGAGGAACTACTGTGTGACACACAGGGAGCTTCTTGCAGTGGTGAAGGCGATTGCACATTTTCATCCATATCTTTATGGCAGACACCTAATCCTAAGAACTGATCATGCTTCATTGTGCTGGCTGCTAAAATTCAAGAACCCCGATGGTAAAATAGCCCAGTGTATTTCAAATACAGCACAGGTCTGGACGCCTTCACAATAATGCAGATGCACTCTCCAGGAGACCATGGGAACTATTCAGTCGTGATTGTGAACACCAGGAGGAAACATTTGGTGTGTTATGGAAAGCAAGTTGGGCAATATTTCAAGGCCCTGTATCTGATGATGGGTCACCTATATGGGACCTAAAGGACATAAGAAATGATCAACTAACACCTTGCATCCAATATTGGAGTGGAAGAAAACAGGGCGTTGACCGAGACAGGATCAGATATCCAGCCTAGGCATTACAGTCAAAGCATACTGAGAACAGTGGAATTCCCTTGTTATAAAGAATTGTGTGCTTCACAGGAACCGGGAAACTAATAAGGGGAGACAAAGTCGTTTACAGTTGGTACTTCTAGAGTGCCAAATCCCAGAAGTGCGAAGAAAATTGTAAAACACAGCCTGGTGACCTGCTGTTTGTACATCCAGTGGTGGAAGAAGCAGCCACCCGAGAATATGATATTAAACTACTTCAGAAGTTAACCAACATTCATGAGTTTTTCTGGAGGCACCTTTAAATTAACAGTGACAAAATGAAAACATAATATGACTGAAGAATGGCTGAGGAGAACATTCTAGGACAACTGGTGTGGTTGTACAACCCTCAAACGAAGAAAGGATATTGCCCGAAACTACAGAAATCTTGGGGACATCTTATTGAACATTTATATTCGATCATGTTGACTTATATGACTGTATATTGCGTACATGAGTATAATATGACACTTTGTGGTAATGTAGAGTTTTGCACATTTTTGTAGACAGTTTGATGTGATCATGTTAACATTTGTTAGAGTTCTAATTTCATATATTTTATACATGGTAACTTAATTTTACTTAAGTGTCCTTTGTGCAGAGAAATATTACTAATTGACACACCACTGGTGCAGATTGAAACTATTATCTGGTTTCTTTTTTGCATGTAACTGATAGGTTCATTACACTTTTATTGTGATGGCAATATAGAACTTTTGCTTCATGTGGCATTGGATAGGGGATTTGTGCTCGGCACCTGAAAAAATTTCTTGTTTTTGTCCTGGTGCTGACCACAGGGATGAAGGAGTTTGAGGGAAAATTGGTGCACTGGTTTCAGGCCAACAGTCCACAATAGCCTTATGAATGTGTGCTAGGTGCTGCAATTTGAGATTATGTCTTTGTTTTTACCAACTGATGTTGCAACACCCTCATTATCCAACACCTTAAATCCCTCCTCAGCAACTATGATATTTTAGCAATGCAACTTAACGTGTTAGAAAGTACCATAATGCTATCGAACGAAAATCTTAATATTTCCATACATAGCATATTATAAATCAAATCTCGGCTCTTAGACTAGGAAAAAGGCAAAACCAAGTACAGGCATAATTCAGCATATTTATACAACTTGTCATAAATATTTTATGCTAACAAGGTAAAATTTACAGTACTGTCTTAGATCACTATTTTTACACCTGACTGAATTCAGTGTATTATAAAATTCTTGGCCAGTGTAACTAAGTATGTACATACAGCAGATAAACAAGAGAAAGTGGTAGGACGCCCTATCTATGATTTACGTTACTAATTATGGCATCCTCCCCTCACGGCTTGTGTCCGTCAAGCACTCTAAGAGTTAGTTCAGATAAATTGAGTAAGTACGCCTCGGCTGCAAATTGCCGGTGTAGGTGGAAGGCGTGACATTTCACGATTCAAGTAGCGCTTGCACTTTATACTGACTGCGCCGAGAGTGTGCTACTTGTCCTAACTCAGACGTCACCTGTAGGTTCAATACTTATACTGATAAGATCTGACTTACATACGTGGCATGCATATGTCACAATTGTGCAATTTCCTAGATGCTCTACATAAAATATGCTGATCGGGGACCTGTACTTGTTTTTAGTGCTTTTTTTAATCCTTAGCAGGCCTGTTTGTATTAAATTGCTATCTTAATTGCATGTCAATCTGCTGTTGTACTTTTCTGATCGCTATGCGTGTGTTCTGTGCACATTCGGAAAAAAATGGCTACCTGCCGGCCGTGGAATACCTTTATTGGCGACTGCTGATTAAAGGTAAGTAGACATTCTGCTTGCATGTAAGCCATCTGAGCGACTTTGTTTAATAGGATTGTGATTTTGACCAACTTATAATAAAGAATCGCAAACATCAAAGTGAGAATTAATATTGTTGTGGTGCTAATGTAACTATAGTGTTCTTGTGGCAACATTGAGAATATCTGTTGTTGTAACTGCGTGGAAGTGTATGTGAGCTGATTTAATTCCTATGTGAGTAATTCTGCACGTTGGACTTTCAATTTGTTGTTAATACAGTCATTGAGCATGTAAAAGTAAATACCTTAATTGACTCGGAATTGTTTTACTTTAAAATTGTCATGCTCTATCCAGTGAATTGGCACAACTGTATGCGAAGTTTGTAGAGCTGGGTTCCGTATGTCGCAAATGTGAGTTGTGTGAACGATCGTCAGTTTGTCTGTTGTCATTTTCACCCACATTAGATATGGATTTCAATACTACCAACCGATGTTGTTGGCATTTCTTTGCTAAGAGAAACATTTGCACAATGCAAAACCAATGAGCTGAGTGTATTAGTAATAACATACTGATGAGGCTGGATAGATGGTTTGCCTGGTATACATGTGAATTTGCAGTATTCATATAGCTTTGCAATGCTATCTAATTTAATGGCTTCTTTCACGCTTTTAATGTGAGGGCTGTCGGCAGCTTACATAGCAATAAAATAAACTCTGTTGGCATTTTATTGTGTTGTTGGTACCCGACGGATTTCATGTGTGTGTTTATCTATGGCAAGTACTTCGTTTGGTGTATCAAGGCGACGTGTTTCATTTTGAAAAAGATATGGTACATTAGTGGTTTTGAAAAACTGCCATTCATTATCTACATTTTGAACGGGTACTTTGATAAAAAAAAAAATCTGTGTATCTGAAAGTGCACATTGGGGTGGAGTAATATTCAATGATGTCCTAAAGCAGTATGCTGAGCTTTAATTTAAGGTTTTTAAGGATAGGTTGAAGTTTTTGTAATTCAGCCTATAATATTTGGCGCGACACCATATGTAATGACGAGGCATTTCTTTGGCAATGTTGAATGTAGGTACTAGTTCTTTGTTCATTAATGATATTGTTCATGATTTGCAATACAATACTAATAAACAGTTGACTCTGGACTTTGGCATATTCTACTGCATGTTGCTGATTTGAGATCTTTTCCGATAAGGAGTTTAGTTTATTTGCCAATGAATTGATTTAAACTTCGACCTGGGATTTGATTTATAATATGCTATGTATGGAAATATTAAGATTTTCGTTCGATAGCATTACGGTACTTTCTAACTCATTATGTTGCATTGCTAAAATATCATAGTTGCTGAGGAGGGATTTAAGGTGTTGGATAATGAGGGTGTTGCAACATCAGTTGGTAACATCCTAAGGAAGGTGATGCCTCTCTTTATTCGGGGAGTCAGGTATATTTCATTTAACAATTCTGCAATCAAACTTTTAGCAGTTTGCTAAATTATCTATTGAGCGCCTCTGCATTGGTACACACTGCCCTGTTCCTTGTCGAGCATGCACTGTGTGGCCACGGTTGGAGGTTGTTGGGTGGGCATGACTGCTGGAGTGGGATGTAATAGAGCAGGGACACTGCTTCCCCATAGTGCAGCTGTGAGTACAGTTGCTGGTAGTAAACCCCGGCGTGGGTTCTGTAAAGTTTTTCACCTGAGGCAACAAGGTACATTTGCAGTAATAGGAGTGCCATGCTGCTGCCCGTTGTTGCCATGTTTTACCATGTTTTCCTTAATATAACAAACTGATATTAGCCCCTTATGGTGGTGAGCTTAATGTTTCTAGTATTTACAGTCTCGATTCTGGTTTCGCCCCATTTGCGAACTTCGATTGAAATTGTTGAAGGTGCCAGTAAGTCGTGGATTCGGTATGGGCCGTGATACTCAAATACGAGGGCCTTCTTTCTGGCTCGATTTTTGACCCATATTGACTGCCCGATTGTAAGAGTTTTGGCTCTAAATTTCGTGGGGAATATTTGTTTTTGTTTTTGCAGTGAAGAAATTAAATTAATTTTAGCTTGTTCTAGATTATGGGTTAATTGTTCACACCATTTGTCGCTACGTTATGACTATTATTTTTAAATTACATGTGAAGGTCGTACTACATCTACCCCATGAAGAAGATAGAAGGGACAATATTTAGTGCTACAATTGGCAGTTGAATTGTAGTTAAAAATTGTGTAGAAGAAGTATTCGTCCCAGTTTGCAGGGTCTTCATTATGGCATGCCATTAATTACTGAGAATGTATTTTGTTAACATGTTGTGTAAGCCCATTGCAGGAGGGATTCTATGCCATGGTTTGTAATTTTCTCATTTGTAACTTCTTTAAAAATTCAGTCATCAACTCATTGTTGAATGACATTCGCCTATCCGTTAATATGATTTTCGGGCAGCCGAATTACAGTATAACATCTTTGACGAAGTTAGCACATGTTTGAGCTCCAATTGCTTTCACTGCTTTTGCCACAGCATACCTGCTGAAAAATTCAGTCGTAAGTAGGATGTATTTGTTACATTTTTTCCTGAAGTTTACAGAGAGCCTTTTGCGTCCAGGCCGCAAAAATTAAGTAAGGCAGGGGGAATTGGCTAAATTTGCCATATCGGTTTCTGTTTTAATGACATTATACTTTGGCACACAGGACAATTTTTTACATTGTTTTTGACATCCTTGTTAATTGTGTCCCAGTAATAAAATTTGTTGATCTTTTGTAATGTTTTATATTGTCTGAAACGAAAGCTGCCCAGAAGGGAATCGTGGTATGCAGTGATAATTTCATTGACATAATATTTAGGGACTAGTGTTCGTTCCTTTTTGTCTGTGCACCAGTTGGCGATATCCCCAAGGAATTTTAATCCACGTTTAATGTGATTCGATAAGGATAACTCATTCAGGAATCCATCTACTATATTGGTTGTCGTTTCACTGAAAAACTTATGCAATTGCTCTACATTCACACAGATGGTTCTGTTCTTTGTGGCGCAGGTGCTGTGATACCATGTCTCAAGATTGGGAGGCTTGCTGGGCTGTTGGATGGGAATGCAGTACACTAACAGCAATGTCTTTTTGTAGTATTGGTGCGGCATTAACTCCTGAAAGTAGACACCAGCATGCGTCCGATACAGCTGCACACCTGCGGCACTTATGGTTAATACCAGCACAAGGGCCACCGTGCCGGCCATCGAGTGTCCCATTCCGGATGCGTAAGATATCCCGTAATGAATGGTTTAAGATTAGCATCCGACATTGGCGATTTTTACATTTCTCTTTTGTTAACCCTGTCTATTTCATTTTGGCCATGTTTACGGACTTCAGTGGCAGTGGTAGACGGACCAAGCATATCGTGACTATGGTAAGGATCATTACTTAAAAATAAGGGCCTTTTGTTTAGCATCGTTCTTAATCCAAACAAATAGTCCGATTTTAAGGTTTTTTTTCTGAACTTCAAGCCGAAGAGTTCCTTTTGCTTTTGCTAGCTTAAATTTCTCGCACCAACCATTATCACGGTCTGAATATTCATGTGTTATCACGTGTGATTGTTGCACTGCCTCAACTCTGTGTAAAAGGAAAAACGGACTGTACCTAGTGCTTCTGTTTACAGTCGAGTTGTAATTAAATATTAGTATGGGACAGGCTCGTCCTAATGTGTGGGATCTTAATTTGTGAAAGACGTGATCTGCTGTGAAAGGATATTATTTATTGGCTCCATCAGCACGTTAAAAGCGGTGCTATAAACGGTTGTTTGGAGTTTCTTTATTTGAACTTTTATCAATAATTCTGCTATTATCTCGTTTTTAAAATATGTGCCTCTATCTGTCAGAATAATTTGGGGCATCCGAATTACAGAATGACATCTTTTACAAAATTGGCACATGTTAGGGCATCAATTGACTTGACCTGTTGGGCGAAGGTATAGTGAGGGAAAAACACCATCATGTCTAATATATACTCATTGCCCTTGGTTGATGTCTACAAATGCCCTTTGACATCGAGACCACAAGAATGTAAGAGAGGGGAGGGGGGATGGGCATCATCTGGCCTATGGGATTTTGGTTGGGGGTTTAATTTTCTGACAGACAGGACAATTCTTAATGTATTCTTTTCATGTCTTAATTAATTGTATCCTAATAATATGTGGTTTATATTTTTTCTAATGTTTTCAATTTCCCAAAGTGGCCACCGCCGATATGTGCATCCTGGTGGGCAGTTATTATTTCTGGTACATAATACTGGGGAACAAGAGTCAATTTTTTCTCGCCTGCTGGCGTACGTAACTTCATGTAGATCTCGCAGTTGCCAGCAATGGCATATCATCTTGCTAGATGGAGGTATTTGGGGTTGCTTTGTCAGGTTCGGTGAGGGTGATTTTAATTTGCTGGATATGAGGATCGTTAGCTTATTTGTCGAGGAAGGGGAAGTTGGTGTTTTAAATAAGGAGTGCTATTAATAAATGTGTGTCGTCCTCAATGTTGATATACTCTTGTTCACATAAGTATGCGGGAAGGTATTATGGTGTGTTGTTTTGTGGTTTTATGATTATCTGGTAGTGTTGGCGTGGATCAAAACATATTGTTTTTATTTTTTTCTTGTGTCCATGCATGGAGATCTCTACATTTACTTGGTATATGTTAGTGATACTCTTGGCGATAGCCTGTAAGGGTAAATACTCCTGGTTTATGATAATTTTGGCCACACGTGCCTTGTCAGTTGTGTGTAGTTTGTTTTTGACAAGTGGTTTTATATCAGGCCAATTGTTAGTAACATGTTTAGCAATAGTTGGTTTGATTTCCTCATCTTTGTCTGTATTTTGAAATAGAGCCTCGGCCAAAGCTTTGTAGAATAATGTTCAGTTCAGTAATGCCTTTATATTAGTGTCATTTGTGTTATTTATTTATATTGATGTGGTTTCCGCTTTCCTTCGGTAGGTAATCAACTCATCGCGTCCACCAGTTTATTTAATTTACCCATAGCTATTTTTGCCTCGAAGTCATATTCGGTAAGCCCTATAGCCATTTTTTGTATCCTAATATTGTGTTCAGACATGGTTTTTAAGTAGCGGAGACTTGCACGGTCTGTTTCAACAATGAATTTGTGGCAGTATAAATATTGTTTAAAGTAAGTCACAAAGTTCTTAACTGCGGCAAGTTCTCGTTCGGTAGCTGACCAGCATTTTTCATTCATGGGTAACTTTTTTGATTCAAATGCAATGATAGCACATTCTTCTGAACACGGTATTTCCTGCATTAATACTGTGCCAATCGCTGTTTGTAATGTGTAGCAAGCTAAGATAGTTCGGTGGTTCTCAATGAATTTGGCTAAAACTGGGAAAGTGTGTATAGCTGTTTTTAATTGGTCAAATGCCTCCTTTTTGTGTGATGTCCAATTGAATGGTTTGTTCTCCTTAATAAGTTCCAGTAAATGTTCTGCTTAGTGAGTATAACCTTTTATGTATCGGTGCAAGTAGGACGTGAGTCCAAGAAACGTTTTTTAATGTTTGACGTTTTAAGGTGGTGTCATGTGTTGTATGGTGTCAATTTTTTCTGGGTCTTATTGTATACCAGATGGGGTGATGTGATATCCAAGTATTTTAATTTATTCCTGAGCGAAAGAACATTTCTTCGTGTTTATTTTTACATTGAATTTACACCATCTTTCCAAAACATTTTTAATGTTTTGTAGATGTTCTTTGGATGTGTTTCCAATTATAAATATATATCGTCAATCTAAGCAAAGACCATATTCCACCATATGGGGCTAACATGATGTCAACAAAGTTCTGGAAATAGTTAGGGCTTGTTGCAATCTCATTGGCATACGTGTGTATTCATGGAGACAGATGCCATATACTGAGAATGCAAGTTTATTATGGTCTTCTTTGCAGACTGGAATGGCATAAAACCAGCTAAAAATGTCGATTGAGCTTATATATATATATGGGATTTTGTAGCGTTGTAGTTATGTCCTCAGTATGTAGTATGGGGTTTGGACTTTTTTCAAAAGCTGATTAAGGAGTCGGAAGTCTGTTAAGAACCTAATACCATCCTAAAGTTTCTATATGACAAGGTTCGGCATGGCATAAGGGGATTCCGATGGCGTAATAATGTGTGAGTCGAGCATTTGTTGGATTTCTGTCAATACCTGCTCTCTTAACTTTGGGTGAATTCGATATAACCTTGTATGAATTGGTTTATTAGTAGTGAGTTTCAACTTTATCTCATAATCCTTAGTTTCGGTAAGCTCTATAATAGAACTCACCAACCTATCTGTGTATTCTTATAATAATGTTTGTAATTCATCTTGTTGCTCTACTGGTAACTTATAATTTATGTGGCCGAGCAGTACGGTGGGTGTGTGTGTTTCGGTGCTTTCAATATTGTTGATGTGGTACTTTGTTGAATTGCTCATGTCGTACTCAATTGTATTTGTATTTATAGGAACTTCCAAACTTTTGTTGTTATTTGAAGAATAAATAAAGAAAGTGTCTTTATTAAGTACTGGTACCATGTCGTACTTTTTCATAAAGTCCACTCCTAGAGTAATATCTAGCTTCAGGTTGTCTCTCAGTAAGAATTCTTGTTGAAAATTGCAACCCGAAATATTAATATTTGTGTTAGTTTTGTATTGTGGTCCGTAAATGTCTTTTGTCGCCCCCACAAGTGAAAATACTTCCGTCACCTGTTCGCGCTTTTGTTTTGTAATTAAGGTCGACGGACGCCATGCATGGGCGGGAATATCTGATGTCGATCAGCATGCTGTCTGTGTTATCGCCTACGTGGACAAGGCGACATGGTGTTGATGTTTGGATTAATTTGGCACAGCATTCGTCCTTGTGAACTGGTGTCTCATGTTGGTGAGTTGGGTGTAAGTGGGACTCGTGACTCAAGTTTCGCTTGCACTTTTCATCATTGCCAATTGGTTCTGTGTTGATGTTATGGTTTTGAGTTGTAGTGTATGTGGTGTCATTTGCCGCACATGATAACTGGAGTTTGGTTTGGCCAATGGCGAACACTTGTTTAAATTTTCGGAAACGTGTGGTAATGCTGGTATTGAATTTGTGTTGTTGGTTCGGAAAGAGAGGTCAAGTGGCCGCCTGGTGACGTGTATACAAGCCAGGGCAGACCTCATGGCTGTCTGCATGGGGGGGGGGGGGTATTAAGGTCGCACACACTGCTTCCTTGTCGCTATTGCACTGAGTGGGATATTCTGCTGGGCTGTCGTGCTCGGCGGTGACCGTAACTTCCGTGTTTAGGGCGATCTCGGGTTTCACGGCCGTGCTGTTTTCTTTACTAACCTGAGGTGACTTACATATGTACCTGCCTTTATTCTCGTGCTTCACTGACCCACATTTAGTTTCGTGAAACTGAATACGGGAGGTGTTTGATGTGATATTTTACCTTCTTGATTTATTTTCGTGCTTTGTATTTGGGGTTGCCTTGTCTGTTGAAAATTTTCGCTTTTCGCGGTAACATTGGCGATGTCGGCATATGTCCTGTTTGGTATCCGCCTTTGTAGATTATTGGGTCGCTTTGCTTCTACCTGCGGGCGTTCCTGACGTCCATATTACTCCCTCAAGTGTCCTGCCTGACTTTCTTTGGCATTAATGACTTGTCGCACCTGTGTTGTATATTTTTCCGCAGGGGTACTGCTTACTGACCCCTAGCTTTGTGGTTTTTTTTGTATGATCTATTTGTGCAGCTTTGGGGCTGTTTGTGGTGTGTTGCGGCGAAAGTTTGTGTTTCATTTGATATTTCGCTGTGTTGTGGTACGCTTATTGCCTGATTGTGTTGCTTGTTTGTTAAACTTTGTGCGGGGGTTTGCCACGTATTCTTTGACAACAATAACAGGTGCTCTGTTTCACCTCTGGTAATTATTTCCGTACTGTCTGCTTTGGTGCAGTCCCCTGTACTGTGGCGTGTGTGTGAGATTTGGCTATTTTTATATTTGTAATGACATATTTGCAATTTCCTCTTTGAGTTTTATTACCTCTGCTCGTAAGGAGTCTGTGTGGCTATGTGATTGGTGGCCATTGAGAACTTGTTTGTACCTAAACATTTGGAGTTCGACAGTTTTAAATTTGCAGTCATATCGGTGATTGTATCATTTTGGAGGCCGATGATTTTTTCGGCGATGGAAAGGAGAAGTGAACGCCACACAATGGATATAAATTTAGCATCGCTGATGTGTGCGTTGTTAAACAGACAATCTTCCATGTGCTTTTGAGCACTTTCGCCAAGCTTCTGTTTTGTTGTGCATAATAATTGTTTGAGCTGTTCTTCGATAGCGGGTGTGGAGAACATATTTTTCCATATAGTGACAATATTATTCCACATGAGTTGGCCATCTTGTGTCTTTACAAAGTTGCCAAGGGCATGTTTTGCTGGGCTATGCAGTAAAACTTTAATCTGCGAAATTTCTATGTCTCGTCCCAGTTGTTGGTGTCGGCCGCTATGTTATACTGTTCCAAAAATTCGTGGATGTTTTCCTGTTTGTCGCCTGATAATTTAGGAATGGATACAGGATGATGCACAATAATGTTAAGTGGTGGTGGATTTGCCATGTCGGCGGGTGCATATGTGTTCTCAAGTGGCGTGGATAATGGGGAATTTTCATATGTAAGTTCTGTGTTTGTGGTGACATAAATGAGTGATAAATAGTCAGGTGTGGTTTGTGCTATTTTCTCATATGTTGGGTGTTGTGTGGATGGTGGTGTACTGGGAAGAACATTGCTATTGATTATTTTGTTCAATAAATTCCTACTTAAACATTTGGAAGTAGTGTTCAACTCCTCTACTTACTTGGGGTTCTGTCGTAAAATATTTTCTGCAGAAGTTATAAGTTATTGGAATTTTTGTGTAGTATTTGTGTTGCGAAATTAAATTTTCTTTTGCATTTCACTAAGGTAAATTGTAGTGTGTTTAAATATACTCTTGGCTGTTTTTACAAAAGACGGGGATGTATTGTTGTTAATGAAGTGTAGGTGTGTAGGTTGTTAATGAAGTGAAGTGTAGGTGTGTAGGTTGTTAATGAAGTGAAGTGTAGGTGGGTGCAGAATGTGTGTATGTGTAGCCTTAGTAACTAACATGCAAACTATTAAGCATTTCTAATATAGATTTCCACTTAGCGCAAACGTTAAATTGGAATTTGTGTTTTGCAAAAAGCGATACAGACCAAAGAGCAGTGCCGTGATATTGCATGCATTAACTTGGTAAAGCAGAAGCGCGCGCACACACACACACACACACATTCTACACTATAGGACAATGGCCTGTTGTCCAGTTGGGTTTGTGCTGTCTCTGTAACTTTGCATGGGAGCGCCTGTGCGACCGCTATTTGGTAACTAGTATTAAATATCCTGCAAGGTCTGAGTGAGGTTTTGAATGTCGCTAGTATTTACTATGGGGAATTGCACTGAGCCTTTATGAGTTACGTTAACCTGTAAGTTAAGAGGGAATGCTAACCCTTGAAAGAGGTGGGAGACGATAGGCGCCTCCACTAATGCCTGGCTTTGTGAATTTACAGTGTTGGAATAAACTTCACTTGATTTGTTACTGCAAGGCTTAATAAAATGTCGGAAGTGAGAGGTGGATCCACAAATTGCTGTGGCTCCTCTAAGTAAAGAGGCCACACACTCAAAAGGGATTAAGCGTAGAAAGAAGGTAAATCACTCTTACAAGAAACTCAACTTTTATTCAATACAAATTGATACAACTTTGACGCCTAAAGAGCGTCTTACTTATGACAAAGATCTGCATAGGAAGCATTAACTCTGAACAGCAATATCGGGGAGCAAACTAGAAGAGTTATAGATTACTCTAGCTCTTATAGGTAGCCTTCACTACCCGTTCACTTCACGACCCCTATCACACCCAAATGGGAATATATCTATCCTGTATTACGTCGTCGGCAACGTGAAGGCTCTCAATGGCGGCGTCGTTTGGCGTTGACCCAGGACCACAAGGATGGCGGTCCTCCTGGCAGCAGCGATCCGGGCAGAGCCTCCGGCGGGGCAGGAAACCATTACTCACGGCTTATATACGCTGGGACCTGACCTTGTTTGAATACCATTCCCCCTGCTGTTGGCCGAGGCCGCGTTCCCTCCAGTGTTAGCGCTTGGCCTGGCAACTCCTTGCTGGTGTCGATCGCAGTAACACACATCGCAGCTGAGGAAATTCATTAGATTCGTACCAGCTGTCTGTGACAGTTCCGCTTTATGAGATGGATTGCTTACAGCAGGAGCGATACTTTTGTTCGTCATATTGGACTTCGAGGATATATCATGGCTTTTGAATTCAAATGCGATGTGTCTCTTCTGGTTTGGCAATGCTGTTTTCGTGTTCAGCCGTTGGATGAGATTATTTGCCATTTAACATAAAAATTAAATATTCACAGTGAACTTAGCACAGCTACTCTCACACAGCAAATGGCACTGACTCACCAGAAGAAAATCGTTACCAGTGAGTGAAGTGTACCTAGTAGGTTGTAATACCTACGTGGGCATGGGGAAGACTTACAATTTTATTTGGCGTCGGCAGGACAAGTGCCTGGATATAGGCCACATCAGTGTTTATCACACTTGCTATCAAATATAGCCCAGATTTCATGGGTTCTACTAGCGTTTACTACTTTCAAGGATCTCTGATTTTCAAAAGGGTTTAAGTGCGGGAATTTAGCTGTTCATTTCAGACGTGCCAATGCTACCACGCCTAAAATCGGGTTCATGCAGGCTTAAACGAGACTGATCTGATCGTTTAACACGTTTCAGTCACACGCAGTTGAGTGTTGGTGTGTCTTCGCCTGCTGTACTCGGACGTCTTTGTGAGCAGTGGTGAGCGAATGCCGCTTATGTTCTTCTATACTCTGTGTGTTCACTGCAAGCAGTTCCCGAGAGAGGGTTTTATCATAAGGCGTCTGTTAAGAACATGCGCTGACTTCGATAGCAATTCTTGCCTGGTAGCCAAGTGATACTCACTCACAAGTCGTGAGACAAGACGACAGTCTCTGTCCCTCAGCGTCGTCGTTCGGTGACCATTCTGACGAGAAAATGTTCTGCAGACTGGGATTTTCGGCGCTGCTCGTAGACCCATATGACTGTGCGCCTAGACACGCGTGCATATAAGGATACTTCATGCTCACGGCGGCTTTTGGCGACTCCGAATGCAATCATTAATTTCGGCCAATCATTAACATCTGTTTGCGCCCCATTTTGCGCCATTGAACAAGGCATACTTTCTCTATGTCGCCTCCTCACAATCCCCAAGCACACCCCGAAGGTGGGACCACGGTGGCTGAGAAGTTAGCCTTCCCACCTCCCATCAAGGCGATCCGAGCTCAATTCCAGGCCGGATCACTACGGATTTTCGCATGTGTGAATCGTGCTGGCCGATGCCGTTGGTCAGTGGGTTTCTTCAGGTATATCCCGTTTCCCCAGCCCTTTATTTCCGGTGCCGCTCCATTCTCATCGTAACCACCCTCATCGGCTCTCAAGACCTCGGTGTTAAGAGCCGTCCAAATTCTTTCACTCACTCACTACGAAGGTGTTTTATGGCGATCATCTTGCGCAACTCCATCTGCAGAAACTTGAAATAACTAACTTCTTAATTATGTAAGGAGGCTAATATTTTGAGTGGGTAACATATAGTACAGCGATAGAGTGCAGTGAATGTTTTCCGCTGAGCATTTTTTCGAGCGTTGGAATACCATGAGTGAGTAAGAGCAACCAATCAGCAACACTAGCATGCGCATAGAATTCCTCGTCGCTTCTACACACAGGGCTCTGGACTGGAGTGTTATCTTTCCTAATGTCACATTTGTACTAGCTGGAGCTCTGGTTATGCCATTTTATATGTCCAAAGTCTATCGTAAAGACAGTGCAGTACAATGTAAGTTTCGCTCATATTCAACCCAGTTATCAAGTTTCCAGCAAACGCCTTTCATATATACGTTGGAGAGATTCGAATTATGATAATAATAAAGAAAAATTTTCCGGAATGGTCCAAAGTGCGCAATATTTATAGCTAGAATTGTTAACAAGTATTTTCTTGCAATAACGCGTATTTAAAGAACGCTTAGACGCAAATGTGAAAATATCATCAAGAATTCCGGTAACCATATTCAAAGAATAATTTCGAGCCATATCCTAAGTGAAAATTTGAGCTTACGGAAATACCTGTGAATGGCTAAAACTACCTCCCAGGCTACGGCAGGAATAACACGGAAAAGGGATCGTCAGGTTTTCATGTATCAGAACTAAGAAATTTGCTTTAACGTACATTACATACAAATCTGTATTATGATGTAGATTGCACCAGATAACACTGTAATGGAGATTTCGAAACAAGCTATGTCAGAAGTATCTGCTTTGAATGTTGTGTCGGCCTGATGCATAGAAACGTAAGCTCATGCGAAGAACTAAAGGCAAGGCTGGAACTGACAGCTACTGAAAAATATATGAACAAAAACAGAGCTGCGATAGCTGGGGAAGCCAGTTTATGTGAAATTGTTTGTTAAAATTTGATATAAATAACTCAAAGAATAACCTGATCCTAACGCACTGAAACTGCACTTTTCGAAATAAAGTCTAAAGTTTTGAGGGGAACATATGACTAGATTATCACAGAGCTGCTTTCAATTATTAAATTTCCGCAGGTTTCAGATTGTCGTCATATGGCCAGTAGCATGCTTGAAACGGCAATTAAGCAACGACAAAGGAAACCAAATGGAAGTTAACTTCCGTAACACTACCCTAAGTATTTCCCTTTCTTCATTGCACACAACCGATGTTATTAACAAAACGTAGTATTTTAAATCATTTTATTACTCTACTAAATTTAATGAAATTGCGATTTCAATATTTTCGCTGTCACAAGTAGTATTTTTATTGGCGTTTTTTTAAGTCAGTTGACACATCACATACATAAACATATTATAGAACAGGGTATCAAATATCTTTATTTTCAGCGAAAAAGCAAATACGCCGATCAGCGTGTTTCGACACCTGGCGTGGAACCACTTTATTTTCAAGGAAAGAAATAATCTGTTGCTATCTGCGGAATGCGTATACAGTTAGATAAAACAAATAAGCGCGATCACCCATTTGCGTCCGTATGATTGTTGCAAAATGTGCTGACTATAGCTCAGAAGCAGTGTGACTGTGTCCTGCCAAAATTACGAGTCTCTGTTGGGACATTTGAATATCGCCACGCCACTAGTGATATTTGTGACCGTTGAGCTGAGCTGGATACACAGTCCCCGTCAAATGTTCGCCACGACCGAAATAATGAGCAATTTGCTGATTTGTGCATCTGATTTGATGCTCCCCCCCCCCCCCCGCCCCCTTCGCAAGGTCAGCAATTATTAGAAGAAGTAAAAAAAAACTTACATGTATTGTTATCCCTTATGGACATTTATACATTTATTTTACATGTGTTAAGAGCGTGTTAAAGTACAGTTCTGGCTAATCGAACACCGTGGAAGGTATGAAGGTATGCAGAATTAAGGGGAACTACACCACACTCCCCACACTCTGCGGCATTACTCATCTCTATGGATTGTTTATATTAAAAAAAAAGAAGTCCCCTTACAACCAACGAGCTGTAGTTGTTCACATCACACTGGTACACACATTAAAACACTTGTGTTTACCTCACAATATTGATTTTACTAAATGCGGCGGTATATTGCAGCCCCCCAACCCTAACAAACTAGTTTTCACAATGATTTCTTATTTAATTCTCTGCCAAAATTAGGTAAAAACTTATTTTTAACTAGTAATATTACAGTGTAAAGCATTAAGAAAGCAAACGCAACAACTTGTAAGATGTACGTTGTAAGAACCATGTGTTTCCTCTCGCCAGTCTCAGTATGAACAGTATATGCGTGGTTAGGCGCGGGCCCTCAGTACAGTATGTACAGTATATGTATAGTAAGGAGTGGGCCCGCTATAAAGTATGTACAGTATATGCGTAGTAAGCCACGGGCCCGCCGTACAGTATGTACAGTATATGCGTGTTTAGGCGCGGGCCCGCCGTACAGTATGTATAGTATATGTGTAGTAAGGAGTGGGCCCGCCGTACAGTATGTACAGTATATGCGTAGAATGGCACGGCCCACCGTACATTATGTACAGTATATGCGTGGTAAGGCGCGGGACCGCCGTACAGTATGTACAGTATATGCGTAGAATGCCACGGCCCACCGTACATTATGTACAGTATATGCGTGGTAAGGCGCGGGCCCGCCGTACAGTATGTACAGTATATGCGTGGTAAGGCACGGGACCGCCGTACAGTATGTACAGAATATGCGTAGAAAGGCACTGGTCCGCCGTACAGTATGTACAGTATATGGGTAGTAAGGCACGGGCCGGCCGTACAGTATGTACAGTATATGCGTAGTAAGGCACGGGTCCGCCGTACAGTATGTACATTATATGCGTGGTTAGGCGCGGGCCCGCCGTACAGTATGTACAGTATATGCGTGTTAAGGCACGGGTCCAGCGTACAGTATGTACAGTATATGTGTAGTAAGGAGTGGGCCCGCCGTACAGTATTTACAGTATATGCGTAGTAAGGCACGGCTCCGCCGTACAGTATGTACAGTATATGCGTGGTAAGGCGCGGGCCCGCCGTACAGTATGTACAGTATATGCGTGGTACGGCACGGGCCCGCCGTACAGAATGTAGAGTATATGCGTAGTAAGGCACGGGTCCGCCGTACAGTATATGCGTAGTAAGGTGCGGGCCCGCCGTACAGTATGTACAGTATATGCGTGGTTAGGAGCGGGTCCACCTTACAGTATGTACAGAATATGCGTGGTTAGGCGCAGGCCCACCGTACAGTATGTACAGTATATTTGTAGTAAGGCGTTCGCCCGCCGTACAGACTGTACAGTATATGCGTAGTAAGGCACGGGCCCGCCGTACAGTATTTACAGTATATGCATTTTTAGGCGCGGGCTCGCCGTACAGTATGTACAGTATATGCGTGGTAAGGAGTGGGCCAGCCGTACAGTATGTACAGTATATGCGTGGTAAGGCACGGCTCCGCCGTACAGTATGTACAGAATATTTGTAGTAAGGAGTGGGCCCGCCGTACAGTATGTAGAATATATGCGTGGCTAGGCGCGGGCCCACCGTACAGTATGTACAGTATATGCGTAGTAAGGCGCGGGCCCGCCGTACATTATGTACAGTATATGCGTGGTTTGGCGATGGCCGGCCGTTCAGTATGTACATTATATGCGTGATTAGGCGCGGGCCCGCCGTACAGTATGTACAGTATATGCGTTGTTAGGCGCGTGCCCGCCGTACAGTATGTACAGTATATGCGTTGTTAGGCGCAGGACCGCCGTACAGTATATGCGTAGTAATGCGCGGGCCCGCCGTACAGTATGTACAGTATATGCGTAGTAATGCACGGGCCCGCCGTAAGGTATGTACAGTAAATGCGTGGTTAGGCGCGTGCCCGCCTGACAGTATGTACAGTATATGCGTAGTAACGCACGGGTTCGCCGTACAGTATGTACAGTATATGCGTAGTAAGGCGCGGGACCGCCGTACAGTATGTACAGTATATGCGTAGTAAGGCACGGGCCCGCCGTACAGTATGTACAGTATATGCGTGGTTAGGCGCGGGCCCACCGTACAGTATGTACAGTAAATGCGTAGTAATTCACGGTCCCGCCGTACAGTATGTACGGTACATGCGTGGTTAGGCGCGGCCAGTCGTACGGTATGTTCTTTATATGCGTGGTTAGGCGCGGGTCCGCCGTACAGTATGTACATTATATGCGTGGTTAAGCGCGGGACAGCCGTACAGTGTGTACAGTATATGCGTAGTAATTCACGGGCCCGCCGTACAGTATGTACAGTATATGCGTGGTTAGGCCTGGGCCGGCCGTGCAGTATGTCCATTATATGCGTGGTTAGGCCCTGGCCCGCCGTACAGTATGTACAGTATATGCGTAGTAAGGCACGCGTAAGCCGTTCAGTATGTAGAGTATATGCGTGGTTAGGCGCGGGCTAGCCGTACAATATGTACATTATATGCGTGGTTAGGCGCGCGCCCGCTGTAAATTATGTACAGTATATGTGTAGTAAGGAGTGGGCCCGCTGTAAAGTATGTACAGTATATGCGTAGTAAGGCACGGACCCGCTGTACAGTTTGTACAGTATATGCGTAGTAAGGCACGGGTCCGCCGTACAGTATGTACATTATAAGCGTGGTTAGGCGCGGGCCCGCCTTACAGTATGTACAGTATATGCGTGGTAAGGCACGGGTCCGCCGTACAGTATGTACAGTATATGTGTAGTAAGGAGTGGGCCCGCCGTAAAGTATGTACAGTATATGCGTAGTAAGGCACGGACCCGCTGTACAGTTTGTACAGTATATGCGTAGTAAGGCACGGGTCCGCCGTACAGTATGTACATTATATGCGTGGTTAGGCGCGAGCCTGCCGTACATTATGTACAGTATATGTGTAGTAAGGAGTGGGCCAGCCGTACAGTATGTACAGTATATGCGTGTTTAGGCGCGGGCCAACCCTACAGTATGTAAATTATATGCGTGGTTAGGCGCGGGACGCCCGTACAGTATGTACAGCATATGCGTGGTAAGGCACGTGCCCGCCGTACAGTATATACAGTATATGCGTGGTTAGGCGCGGGCTCGCCGTACAGTATGTACAGTATATGCGTAGTAAGACATGGCACCGCCGTACAGTATGTTCATTATATGATTGGTTATGCGCGGGCCCGCCGTACAGTATGTACTGTATATGCGTAGTAAGGCACGGGTCCGCCGTACAGTATGTACAGAATATGCGTAGTAAGGCACGGGCCCACCGTACAGTATGTAAAGTATATGCGTGGTTAGGCGAGGGCCCGCTCTACAGTATGTACATTATATGCGTGGTTAAACGCCGGCCCGCCAAACAGTATGTACAGCATATGCGTGGTAAGGCACGGGCCCGCTCTACAGTATGTACAGTATATGCGTAGTAAAGCACGGGCCCGCCGTACAGTATGTACATTATATGCGTGGTTAGGCGCGGGCCTGCCGTACATTATGTACAGTATATGTGTAGTAAGGAGTGGGCCCGCCGTACAGTATGTACAGTATATGCGTGTTTAGGCGCGGGCCCGCCCTAGAGTATGTACAGTATATGCGTAGTTAGGCGCGGGCCCGCCGTACAGTATGTATATTATATGCGTTGTTATTCGCGGTCCCGCCGTACAGTATATACAGTATATGCGTGGTTAGGCGCGGGCTCGCCGTACAGTATGTACATTATATGATTGGTTATGCGCGGGCCCGCCGTACAGTATGTACAGTATATGCGTGGTTAGGCGCGGGTCCGCCGTACAGTATGTACATTATATGCGTGGTTAGGCGCAGGCCCGCCGTACAGTAAGTACAGTATATGCGTGGTTTGTCGCGGGCCCGCCGTACAGTATGTACATTATATGCGTGGTTAGGCGCGCGCCCGCTGTAAATTATGTACAGTATATGTGTAGTAAGGAGTGGGCCCGCCGTACAGTATGTACAGTATATGCGTGGTAGGTCACGGGTCCGCCGTACAGTATGTAAAGTATATGTGTAATAAGGAGTGGGCCCGCCGTACAGTATGTACAGTATATGCGTGGTAGGTCACGGGTCCGCCGTACAGTATGTAAAGTATATGTGTAATAAGGAGTGGGCCCGCCGTACAGTATGTACAGTATATGCGTGTTTAGGCGCGGGCCCGCCCTAGAGTATGTACATTATATGCGTGGTTAGGCGCGGGCCCGCCGTACAGTATGTATATTATATGCGTTGTTATTCGCGGTCCCGCCGTACAGTATGTACAGTATATGCGTGGTTATGCACGGGCCCGCTCTACAGTATGTACAGCATATGCGTGGTAAGGTACGGGCCCGCCGTACAGAATGTACAGTTTATGCGTAGAAAGGCACGGGTCCGCCGTACAGTATGTACAGTATATGCGTGGTTAGGCGCAGGCCCGCCTTTCAGTATGTATATTATATGCGTGGTTAGGCGCGGGCCCGCCGTACAGTATGTACATTATATTCGTGGTTTGGCGCGGGCCCGTCGTACAGTATGTACAGTATATGCGTGGTAGGACACGGGTCCGCCGTACAGTATGTACAGTATATGCGTGTTTAGGCGCGGGCCCGCCCTAGTGTATGTACATTATATTCGTGGTTAGGCGCGGGCCGCCAGTACAGAATGAACAGCATATGCGTGGTAAGGCACGGGCCCGCCGTACAGTATGTACAGAATATGCGTAGTAAGGCACAGGCCAGGCGTACATTATGTACAGTATATGCGTTGTAAGGCACGGGCCCGCCGTTCAGTATGTACAGCATAAGCGTGATAAGGCACGGGCCCGCCGTACAGTATGTACAGTATATGCGTAGTAAGGCACGGGTCCGCCGTACAGAATGTACAGTATATGCGTAGTAAGACACGGGACCGCCGTTCATTATGTACAGTATATGGGTTGTTAGGAGCGGGCCCGCCGTACTATATATACATTATATGCGTGGTTAGGCGCGGGCCCGCCGTACAGTATGTAAATTATATGCGTGGTTAGGCGCGGTTCCGCCGTACAGTATGTACATTATATGCGTGGTAAGGCGCGGTCCCGCTGTACATTATGTACATTATATGCGTGGTTAGGCGTGGGCCCGCCGTACAGAATGTACAGTATATGCGTAGTAAGGCACGGTCCGCCGTACAGTATGTACAGTATATGCGTGGTTAGGCGCGGCCCGCCGTACATTATGTACTTTATACGCGTGGTTAGGCGCCGGCCCGCCAAACAGTATGTACAGCATATGGGTGGTAAGGCACGGGCCCGCTCTACAGTATGTACAGTATATGCGTAGTAAGGCACGGGTCCGCCGTACAGTATGTACATTATATGCGTGGTTAGGCGCTAGCCCGCCGTACAGTATGTACAGCATATGCTTGGTAAGGCACGGGCCCGCCGTACAGTATGTACAGTATATGCGTAGTAAGGCACGGGTCCTCCGTACAGTATGTACATTATATGCGTGTTTAGGCGCGGGCCCGCCCTAGTGTATGTACATTATATTCGTGGTTAGGCGCGGGCCGCCCGTACAGAATGAACAGCATATGCGTGGTAAGGCACGTGCCCGCCGTACAGTATGTACAGTATATGCGTAGTAAGGCACGGGCCCGCCGTTCAGTATGTACATTATATGCGAGGTTAGGCGCGGGCCCCCCGTACAGTATGTACAGTATATGCGTAGTAAGGCACGGGCCCGCCGTACAGTATGTACAGTATATGCGTAGTAAGGCACGGGTCCGCCGTACCGTATGTACAGTATATGCGTAGTAAGGCGCGGGCCCGCCGTAAAGTAAGTAAAGTATATTCCTAGTAAGGCACGCGCCCGCCGTACAGTATGTACAGTATATGCGTGGTAGGGCACGGGTCCGCCGTTCAGTATGTAAAGTATATGTGTAGTAAGGAGTGGGCCCGCCGTACAGTATGTACAGTATATGCGTGTTTAGGCGCGGGTCCGCACTAGAGTATGTGCATTATATGCGTGGTTAGGCGCGGGCCGCCCGTACAGTATGTACAGCATATGCGTGGTAAGGTACGTGCCCGCCGTACAGTATGTACAGAATATGCGTAGTGAGGCACAGGCCCGCCGTACAGTATGCACAGTATATGCGTGGTTAGGCGCGGGCCCGTCGTACAGTACAGACATTATATGCGTGGTTAGGCGCGGGCCCGCCCTACATTATGTACATTATATGCGTGGTTAGGCGCGGGCCCGCCGTACAGTATGTACAGCATATGCTTGGTAAGGCACGGGCCCGCCGTACAGTATGTATAGTATATGCGTAGTAAGGCCCGGGCCGTAGTTCAGTAAGTACAGTATATGCGTGGTTAGGCGCGGGCTAGCCGTACAATGTGTACATTATTTGCGTGGTTAGGCGCGCGCCCGCCGTACATTATGTAGAGTATATGTGTAGTAAGGAGTGGGCCCGCTGTAAAGTATGTACAGTATATGCGTAGTAAGGCACGGACCCGCCGTACAGTATGTACAGTATATGCGTAGTAAGGCACGGGCCCGCCGTACACTATGTACAGCATATGTTTGGTAAGGCACGGGCCCGCCGTAGAGTATGTATAGTATATGCATAGTAAGCCACGGGTCCGCCGTTCAGTATGTACAGTATATGCGTGGTTAGGCGCGGGCTAGCCGTACAGTATGTATATTATATGCGTGGTTAGGCGCGCGCCCGCCGTACATTATGTACTGTATATGTGTAGTAAGGAGTGGGCCCGCTGAAAAGTATGTACAGTATATGCGTAGTTAGGCACGGACCCGCCGTACAGTATGTACAGTATATGCGTAGTAAGGCACGGGTTCGCCGTACAGTATGAACAGTATATGCCTGGAAAGGCGAGGGCCCGCCGTCCAGTATGTACATTATAAGCGTGGTTAGGCGCGGGCCCGCCTTAGAGTATGTACAGTATTTGCGTTGTAAGGCACGGGTCCGCCGTACAGTATGAACTGTATTTGTGTAGTAAGGAGTGGGCCCGCCGTAAAGTATGTACAGTATATGCGTAGTAAGGCACTGGCCCGCCGTACAGTATGTACAGTATATGCGTGGTTAGGCGCGGGCCCGCCGTACAGAATGAAAAGTATATGCGTAGTAAAGAACGGGTCAGCCGTACAGTATGTACAGTATATGCGTGGTAAGGCGCGGGCCCGCCGTACATTATGTACATTATAAGCGTGGTTAGGCGCGGGACCGCCTTACAGTATGTACAGTATATGCGTGGTAAGGCACGTGTCCGCCGTACAGTATGTACAGTATATTTGTATTAAGGAGTGGGCCCACCGTAATGTATGTTCAGTGTATGCGTAGTAAGGCACGGGCCCGCCGTACAGTATGTACAGTATATGCGTGGTTAGGCGCAGGCCCGCCGTACATTATGTACAGTATATGCGTGGTTAGGCGTGGGCCCGCCGTACAGTATGTACAGTATATGCGTGGTTAGGCTTGGGCCCACCTTACAATATGTACAGTATATGCGTGGTTAGGCTTGGGCCCGCCGTACAATATGTACAGTATATGTGTGGTTAGGCGTGGGCCCGCCGTACATTATGAAGAGTATATGCGTGGTTAGGCGTGGGCCCGCCGTACAGTATGTACAGTATATGTGTAGTAAGGCATGGCCCCGCCGTACAGTATGTACAGTATATGCGTGGCTATGCGCGGGCCCGCCGTACAGTATGTACAGTATATGCGTAGTAATGATCGGGCCCGCCGTACATTATGTACAGTATTTGCGTAGTAAGGCGCTTGCCCGCAGTACAGTTTGCACAGTATAGGCGTGGTTAGGCGCGGGCCCGTCGTACAGTACAGACATTATACGCGTGGTTAGGCGCAGGCCCGCCGTACAGTATGTACATTATATGTGTGGTTAGGCGCGGGCCCGCCGTACAGTTAGTAGAGCATATGCTTGGTAACACACGGGCCCGCCGTACAGTATGTATAGTATATGCATAGTAAGCCACGGGTCCGCCGTTCAGTATCTACAGTGTATACGTAGTAAGGCGCGGGCCCGCCGTACAGTATGTACAGTATATGCGTGGTTAGGCGCTGGCCAGCCGTACAGTATGTACAGTATATGCGTAGTAAGGCGCGGGCCCGCCGTTCAGTATGCACAGTATATGCGTAGTAAGGCACGGGCCCCCCCC
Source organism: Dryococelus australis (assembly GCA_029891345.1). Classification (NCBI taxonomy): domain Eukaryota; kingdom Metazoa; phylum Arthropoda; class Insecta; order Phasmatodea; family Phasmatidae; genus Dryococelus; species Dryococelus australis. The sequence goes on from CM056996.1 coordinate 258,663,497, forward strand.
AACAGTATGTACAGTAAATGCGTGGTTAATCGCGTTCCCGCCGTACAGTATGTACAGAATATGCGTGGTAATGCACGGGCCTGCCATACAGTATGTACAGTATATGCGTAGTAAGGCACGGGTCCGCCGTTCAGTATGTACAGTATATGCGTAGTAATGCACGGGTCCGCCGTACAGTATGTACAGTATATGCGTGGTTAGGCGCTGGCCTGCCGTACAGTATGTACATTATATGCGTGGTTAGGCGCAGGCCCGCCGTACTGTAAGTACAGTATATGCGTGGTTTGTCGCGGGCCCGCCGTACAGTATGTACATTATATGCGTGGTTAGGCGCGGGCCCACCTTACAGTATGTACAGTATATGCGTAGTAATTCACGGTCCCGCCGTACAGTATGTACAGTATATGCGTGGTTAGGCGCGGCCCGCCGTACGGTATGTACTTTATATGCGAGGTTAGGCGCGGGCCCGCCGTGCAGTAGGTACATTATATGCGTGGTCAGGCCCTGGCCCGCCGTACAGTATGTACAGTATATACGTGGTAAGGCACGGGTCTGCCGTACAGTATGTACAGTATATGTGTATTAAGGAGTGGGCCCGCCGTACAGTATGTACAGTTATGCGTGGTTAGGCGCGGGCCCGCCGTACAGTATGAACAGTATTTGCGTAGTAATGCGCAGGCCCGCCATACATTATGTACATTATATGCGTAGAATGGCACGGCCCACCGTACAGTATGTACTGTATATGCGTAGTAAGGCACGGGTCCGCCGTACAGTATGTACAGTATATGCGTAGTATGGCACGGGCCCGCCGTACAGTATGTTCAGTATATGCGTGGTTAGGCGCGGGCCCGCTCTACAGTATGTACATTATATGCGTGATTAAACGCCGGCCCGCCGTACAGTATGTACAGCATATGCGTGGTAAGGTACGGGCCCGCCGTACAGTATGTACAGTATATGCGTAGTAAGGCGCGGGTCCGCCGTAAAGTATGTACATTATATGCGTGGTTAGGCGCGGGCCCGCCGTTCAGTATGTAGAGTATATTCGTGGTTAGGCGCGGGCCCGCCGTACAGTATGTACATTATATGCGTGGTTAGGCGCGGGCCCGCCGTACAGTATGTACAGCATATGATTGGTAAGACACGGGCCCGCCGTACAGTATGTATATTATATGCATAGTAAACCACGGGTCCGCCGTTCAGTATGTACAGTATATGCGTGGTTAGGCTCGGGCTCGCCGTACAGTATGTACATTATATGCGTGGTTAGGCGCTCGCCCGCCGTACATTATGTACAGTATATGTGTAGTAAGGAGTGGGCCCGCTGTCAAGTATGTACAGTATATGCGTAGTTAGGCACGGACCCGCCGTACAGTATGTACAGTATATGCGTAGTAAGGCACGGGTCCGCCGTACAGTATGTACAGTATATGCCTGGAAAGGCGAGGGACCGCCGTACAGTATGTACATTATAAGCGTGGTTAACCGCGGGACCGCTTTACAGTATGTACAGTAAATGCGTGGTAAGGCACGTGTCCGCCGTACAGTATGTACAGTATATGTGTATTAAGGAGTGGGCCCGCCGTAATGTATGTTCAGTGTATGCGTAGTAAGGCACGGGCCCGCCGTACAGTATGTACAGTATATGCGTGGTTAGGCGCAGGCCCGCCGTACATTATGTACAGTATCTGCGTGGTTAGGCGTGGGCCCACCGTACAGTATGTACAGTATATGAGTGGTGAGGCACGGGCCCGCCGTACATTATGTACAGTATATGCGTGGTTAGGCTTGGGCCCACCGTACAATATGTACAGTATATGCGTGGTTATTCGTGGGCCCACCGTACAATATGTACAGTATATGCGTGTTTAGGCGTGGGCCCGCCGTACATTATGTACAGTATATGCGTGGTTAGGCGTGGGCCCGCCGTACAGTATGTACAGTATATGTGTAGTAAGGCGTGGGCCCGCCGTACAGTATGTACAGTATATGCGTATTAAGGCACGGGCCCGCCGTACATTATGTACAGTATATGCGTAGTAAGGCACGGGCCCGCCGTACGGTATGTACAGTATATGCGTATTAAGGCGTGGGCCCGCCGTACATTATTTACAGTATATGCGTGGTTAGGCACGGGTCGGCCGTACAGTATGTACAGTATATGTGTAGTAAGGCACGGGTCCGCCGTATAGTATGTACAGTATATGCGTTGTAAGGCACGGGTCCGCCGTACAGTATGTACCGTATATGCGTATTAAGGCGCGGGCCCGCCGTACATTATGTACAGTATATGCGTATTAAGGCACGGGCCCGCCGTACAGTATGTACAGTATATGCGTGACGTTCGCTTTTCAGCATTACACATTCTGATGTCGCGCCTCCAGTCAGAAGCGTATCTTGTCTCCCGTCATTCGACATATCTCATAACTACAGTCTGCGCACATGAATTACTTACCAGTGTGTGTATACGAATATGAAAGTATATGAATATGTATGCATATAACCAGTATGTGTAAATAACCTCAGGGAAAATAAGACACAATACTTACTATATTTATGTTTCAAGTTGATGTAACTAGTTATGTCAACACTTCCTTAGTACACATTTTTCTTTGCATTATTTTTAGCGCCCATGGCTTTAAATATTTTTCTAAAATTGACATTATTAATAAAACACTTAGTGATAATACCTTCAGCAATCAACAAGTAGGAAAAAGTATCTTATTATTGGTTTTAACGCATTTTTTCTTGTAGGTTTACCCTTAAATTTTCAGAAAATTTGTCAAGGAAATTTTGTATTTGCAACACCCCGAGTTATGCAGTATGTCCATAAATTACCACTATAACTTCAAACGTTAATGAAAAATTACCTAAAGGTGATAGAGGTATGCGATTTTTTGCATGTGAAAGAGTGTTCCCCAAAGTTTTAAACGATGTTTAGTAAACCTCTGCATGTACACCTTTTGTGGCCCGAAGCACATCAAAACCATATTCCAGCTCCTGCCATCTCCGCACTAGTATTCTCTTGCCGACAGTCTTAAAGGTTGCTACAATCCTTTGCTTCAATTTATCCAAATTGTTATCGGGTTAATTGTACACGATGTCCTTAACATAATACCATAAGAAGAAGTCTAGAGGCATGATATCCAGCGAGCGAGGTGGCAAGGAATTGGGTCATCTCTGTCAATCCATCGTCCAGAAAACCACTGATTCAAGGATTCATGCAAAGGCAAACCCCTTGTGTGGGGCCTGGGGGGGGGGGGGGGGGGGGGGGTTGGCTCATCGTGTTGAAAGATTACATTAATTTTGCATGCCTTCCAGTTGAGGAGTCACGAATTCGGTAAACATGCCCAGGTACACATTGGCTCTGATAGTCTTTTCAGTGAAGAAGAATGGGCCAATAATGAGATCACACATGACACCACACCACACATTCACCTTCTGGCTATCACGCACAATCTCATGTGACTTATGAGGGTGTTCAATTCCCCAGAACCCAACATAATGCCATTTCAGTACACCTGAAACATGAAATGTTGCTTCGTCACTGAAGACAACTGGCTTGAGGAAGTTGTCATCTTCGTCAATACGTTGTAACATGTCGCCAGCAAATTCCGTGCATCGTCAGGTTGAAGAGCTTGGACCAGCTGTACTATGCAGTCGTAATTGCTTGTGTAGAACTTTGTGTGCCGTTGATCGGGGTAACTGCAGTTGCCTTGCAGCAGTGAGAACCGACTTACCAGGGCTACACCCGTATGGAGCACGCACACAGCCAATGACTTTAGCACTTGTGCGTGGCCAGCCGGCACCCTTCTGATACAGAATACTGCCAATTTCCATAAACTTACGGTGCCACTCCTGTTTTTGTTTTGTGGATAGTGCAGGTGGGTCCTTACCATACCTGGTCCTGTAATTACGTGTGTCTGATTTGGTCTCAATAAACCAAGACACACATTGAGCCTTCTCTTGTGGAGTGGACATTTGGGTGAATTAGTAGTCATACCTAAATAGAAACAAAAAATTCATTATAAATCTTTGGAACATACCCTTTCCCATGCAAAAAAAAAACAGCATACCTTCAGGTAATTTTTTATTAACGTTTGAAGTTGTAGTGATAATTTATGGACAGCCTGTATTTTTGCACTGACTCATGGATAGAAATGATGATCAAATTAGAAACTTTGGCAATCAGCCAATCCATATTAAATACAAAATGTATTAAATCTTAATTCTTGGGCCTGAACCGATGGTGAAAACCATATCGATTTTGAGTTTCAACGCAGAAGGCTTGCCTGATAATGCGTTGTACGATTACCAAAGCAGCGGAAAATTTTTTTCTTGGATGTGTATAAATCTTTGCCGTATCTGTAGTGTCCAGAAAAATAAATTTCTTGAGAGATAAAAACGCAATATTTGTCGGGCGGGGATAAACAGGATGTAAGGGGGCGGGGTATGTCAACAGTCACGTAATAAGGCTTGGCAAATAGCTTCTTGCGAGGTGGTCGGCGGATGGGATCTCGAAGCAAGACAAATACAGGCAGGTCCTAGGTCCACTTTCTCACACTCTCGTCTCCTTGCTTCTTCTCGCTGGAGTCAAGGGATAAATGTAATCAAACCGAGCACCTTGCAACGGAGAGGGGGTTTGGGGGGGGGGGGGGGGTTGACCCGTTACTTGCGGCTTAGTCAGGAGGATGGCTGTCGATAATTGGAAACGGAATAGTTTGTCATCGCAAAAACTCATGTCAAGCTCGCTGTGTGAAAATTAACCCTCCCTGGTGGAATGAGATAGTAGTTATCCAGCCCCTGGGATGTCCCTGTTTGCCGAAATTGAGTGTCAAATAAGGTTGATAAAGTTAATTTAAGTAGAGGAATGTTCTGTTCTTATCCGTGGCCATTTTCACGCCCTTTAAATTTATAGAATGGTATGGTAACATTATTCCAAACATTCACTTAATTATTTCACTGGGAACTTGGGCAAATTGTACTCGTTTATTTCTGTGTTAATGTTTGGAGTAAATTTCAACATTTTGTCATTGCATGGCTGTATACCTGAACTGATTGAATACTTATTTTAACAGATTACTAACTTTATCTAGCCTCTCCAAGATAAACTTATATTGCTGAATTACAAAAACAGTGTTTATTTTCACACTCTTTCTAGTTTTGCAGTTCGGCATTCGTTTTTGTGTGCCTGCATGAGTACAAGCATTGCACTGTGACCATAGTAGTAGGGGCGTGCCGTTTTCACTTCACCTGGGATTAATTGGGATTAGTAGATGGATTATCGATTTGATTTAATTAATACTTAATCCGATATTAATCCGGTCAAAAATTGAGAAGGTTAATCAGAAAGGCGTATATTAATTTATAGGGATACATTTATTGAAAGGGTAAATGGATTTAAAGGGTTAATTTTTTAAATTTAATTTAATTTTCTTGATTTTGTTGTGTATAGTTGTACTTCTTTCTTTCTTTCCTTTTATGGGTAGCAGGAGCTCTGTACGATGTTGACGGTGTGGTGTCCTGCCTGTAGGCGACTGACTAGAGTGTTGGGTTACAATGTGTTTTATAGGTTTGTGTTGAGTGCAAGAATGGACTAGGTATAAATATTTTATGTTTTTTTTGGATTTGCCATGGGATATTGCTCGTAGATATTGGATAGGCGAATTTTACGAATATATTTAACACACGAGAGAAATTCAGAGTGTTTAAACGATTTCTATGTTTGAACAAATAACACGAGAGAAAAAGAGAGAAGTATAACTACCTGGTCTCATAAAGAAACAAGTTCAATTACGTGACTCTCCAGTATGGAATTAAACATAACGTTATCTTACTACCATGAGCTGTATGTTAGAAATATAATTTACACGAAAGACAAGTATAACAAATGAACACCATTACATGAGTGTGCAGTATGGAATTAACGTTCTACAACCAAATGTCCCTATAAATTAAACACAATAACAAGATATATATGATGTTTCTCTCACATACCTTACATGTCCGTCTGCCTGTGAGACTAGTAAGGAGGAACTTTAGAAACATAATCCACGCGTAAAAATAAATTAATTGATTAACACACATAATGAAATAGAACCTGTCCCAAAAAACACGTCTGTCCAGCTGCAAGGTTGCTGAAGGAATTACATTAGTAGATTATTTGTGGAGGCTTAGAAGCATGATTAGATACATGGAGCGTGGTCGACATCTGTCTGGCTGGGAGCTCCCTCGACAAATGAGTGGATCGTATGACGTGTTCCTACTTATATACATGTAGCGCGGCTGGCATCTCAAAAAGGGAACTGAATTTAAATTACGGCAAAACTCTGAATATGGCTTATGAATTAAAGCAGAAACAATAGCATACATCTATTCTACTAAGTTAATATATATTATGATCTACAAGATAGTAATTAACTATATAAAATCTTATCCTAAATGATATCTTTCAAAATAATCAACTTGCATCGAAGCATAAAGCTTATTACCACACCACTTTATATATAATGTAAAAATAGCAGAAACACCCTCGAAGAGAAAATTACTTTTAAAATAACAGATGTACTACAAGTTTCCATAAAGTCTGGTAAATAGAGCACAATTGTTAACACAAACGCGATTTGAAAATGTTATTAAGTTTCATCGACCGAGCTCAGAAACGTACTAGAGACAATTATTAAAAAAAAAAAACAAATGCACTATATAAGGCTATCACAAGAAAATTTTTATTTTCCGATAAATTAAAGAACTTAGTTTACACCATAGTTTACAAATACTGTGAACGAGATCTGAACCCCAGAGTATATAATATTGCTTAACGAGAATCGCAGCAATCACACTCCGAAGCCCGGTGTATATGAAGGCGCTATTGAGGTATACATCCATCTAGTCGAAGCTTCTACGAGCAACTGAAGATGGTGGCGACTGGATACAGCAGTACAGATAGCTCCTGACCTCCCCCACCCCTCACCAGAGTGTGCTACTCTGTTATTGAGGTTACTCATCATTCTGACCTCGATTTTCAATTTTTTCACCACTGAGTCAAGATGGCTACGACTGGCTCGAGGCCTTCACATTGCTCCCTGCAACCCCATCTCCCACCTCTTGCCAGAGCGACGTACCCTGAGTTCAAGAACCCTACCATCCCTCCCTCCCCTCCAATGCAGAGTTCATTTCCAAAGCTCTGGGACATGAACACTGATCCAACACTGCAAGAACCTTTTTGCTGCAAAAACCACCTCTGCCCACACTGCCCAAGAACTGTCCCTTCCAACGCGGCACTTATACCAGCCCTCCTCAAGGTCAGAAATTGTTTTTTCAGTTGACTGGCTCTGTCCACAGCGGGCACTATCAATTCAAAGCCACATGCTACCCCCTCCCCTTACAGCACTCAAGTGAAACATTTTTCGGATGTCTTGGGATTTGTCTGGTCCCCCTCCCTTCATCATCAGAGCGCTACCACTTCTATGAATGGAGGCTTGCTTGAAGGTCAAAATATGGTTTCTCTAGGGCTAGTTGTCTGCCCCTCTCCCCTCACCACTCCTCCCAACACCCTGTTACTTTGATTTGGAGACTGAAACTTCCTCCTATTTTTCGACGCACAAGAGGTTGGCGTATTCCCAGCTTAATAAAATTTTGCTGCCAAACTCCTGCCGATAAAACTTTATTTTTCCTCATCACTATGAAATACATACCAAATGTCTTTATCACACAGTAAATTCAATTTAAAAATATAAACCATTTATCACCAAACTTTTCTCCCATATCCAGTAAAATTTATTCAGTTTCCAGCAGACATTATACCTGTTTTTCCAACAACTTTTAACTAATAAATGATTCATTTTCATACCAACACAGCCATAAGACAATTTTTTTGTAAGTTATGACAAACACGCATCTTTATTCAATTTTTAACTTTCACGATGTAAGCAAATACTCAAGTTAAACTTTATTTTTCAATCATTTAAAACACACGTCAAACAAACTTGTTTGCTAAGTCATATACTTTCAATCTGTTTATTTATTTATTTTTATATTTTATTTATAGTTTTCCCAGCCTAAAATTTCCACTCTACTATCATATAGGAAAATATAATATAATCTGGTTGAAGTTTAATATTATATGTTAAGTAATAATTAGTTCCAAATTGATTGTTAACAAATAATTTATGTGTTTAAACAGTGCAATTATGTAATTTTCAGCAGCACGACGTGTTTTTACAAAATATACAGGGGATGAGACTTTCTTAAGCTTTGTGAACAAACCCAGATCGTGGAAGATCGAGAATTTGAATGCGTGGGAAGCAAGCGAATCTTAGGTTTCGAGAGCAGATAAAGGTGACACATCTGCGGAGTGGGAGGAGAATACGCCGCGAACAAAAGTTTAGAGCACGTGGGCTGGGAGTTTGGGTTGCGAGCAGCCAGGAGATGTGCACAGCACGGAGCAGGTGAAGGAAAGTGAGAATGTTTAAGAAAAGCACCACTACTGTGCCACTATCGAAAACCTCTCCCCTTCGCTTGCCCGACAACCACCCCATCACTCGCAGAGCCTGATCGTCTCCTCCGCACATGCACAACAGCGGGGGAACTTCCCCTCCACCCCTACTATCGTGACTACTTCACTCCACACCACACATCGCCCTGACTGCTGCTCGCCTACACTTTACACAAAAATTTTCCTTGAGCTGGCTCGCCTAGTTTATCTTTCCCAGCTCCACTTTTGGAGCAAGTGGACTGCGAATACAATATTACATTGCATTTTAAACCCAGTTTATTAACCATTTGTTTAATAACAATGAAAAAAATTACATGATAAATGTACTTTTTTTAATTTTAAATTTTTGAATCTTACACCATCAAAGTAGTGTATTCAGTAAAAATCACTTACACCACCAAAAACATTTATGAATATTACACTGGAAGAATAGTTTATGCAGAATTTTTTATGACATTTTAATTACAAAAATTTAATAATGATTTTCTTTTAAAAAGTTTAAGCATGGGGAATAGTATTTTGCTCTTTGAAACTAAACAATTTCCAAGGACTGTATCATTACAAGCAAAGAAATATAACCTAACACAAACAATTATGAAACCCAGAAATATATTCCGATGAACTAACCATCACTCAAATATTAATGAATCAAAAACCATGAATTACATCACAATTAAATTTAAAAAATATGAAATACTGTAGAAATCTAATCCGAGAAACGAATTCCAGGAAACAATATCCAAATTCCAAGAAATATATCACTTTACAAACACATTCTAAATAACATTAAAACGGAATCACATCCCAAATGCATTTAAGACGAAAAATCCAGTGAAAAAAAAAATTTTATTACAGGATATTACAATAACAAATAAACAAATCACGTCCTAAATGTCTTTAAGCTGTAAAATTCAATGAAATGTTACCCCATTTCCAAGCAATGTAATATTAAAAGCAATTAAAGAACACCAGGTTCAAATTTCAAATGAATAACAAATTAAACTCAACTATTTAACACCTTTACATGATGAATTAAAATACATACCAATCACGACAAACTAACACCTAAATGTAAATTTTCAATTATACGATTATATTACAGTTACCTATTGAATTACATATCAAATGTAATGGATATTCACCTAAATAACAATGATGCCACAATTAAAAGGGTTTAATCACACTGGATTATCGTTCAAATGCTAATCCAATAAAACGATAATTCAATCAAAAAGGAGATTGATTACACAGTAAATTGTAGATCTAAACCCCATCCAGATGTTTATTAAATACATATAATATATAATTTAAAAATTTTTATTTAGTATCATAATTTTACAGACATTGTATTACAATCTTCTAAGATCTTGATTCACAACCCAGGAGTAATATGCTTTTGAGAAACCCCTCCATCGAACCAACGACATATCTTTTCTCCTATAAATGGTTTTATGTAACAAATATTCATTTGGAGAAGTAACTTTTTGCAATTCATGTTCGTCAAATCCTCTTTTTATTGGTTCTCCATCATAGGTTTCTAGGTAATACACTCTGGGATGTGTTTGTCTGATTTAAATAATTTTAAAAATTTCCGAAGACCAATTTATGGAAAATTGTTTCTCAAAGAATCCTTTCTGCTTCGAGATAACTATAAATTCGTCAACTTCGAACTTTTGTTTTCTTTCGTCGATGATTTTAACATTATCATAAATAGTGTTTGTTAAACTATTGTACCTAACTTCTTTACGCACCATCTTGATAGTTCTATGATATCTGGAATTATAAGATATGTCAACCCATTTGTAAGTTCCCCCGACATGAAGGGTTGATATATCAACTGCTTAATCGATTTGTGTAACAATCCATAACACTGGCTTTAAGCTCCAAATGTGTTGCATAGTGATTAATACTATAATCAGTCATTAGTTTTTGGAACAGTGCAAAAAAAATTGGTGCCTCTGTCAGTTAGGAGCGAATTGGGTGTTCTCTCTTCTAAAACTATCTTCATTGCATCGGTAACCTGTTTCTCAGTTTTGTTTTTCAAAGGTATACCCAACCATATTTCGAATAAACATTTATTACAGTTAATATATATTTGTATCTGTTATTATATTTTTAAAGCAAAGTCATTTCCCACAATTTGGCGTGAAAAAGATCATTTAAACCATGAGTTTTAAGTCTTCTTCCAGGATATCTTATCTGTGTAGGATCGTGAAGCTCTTGAGCAATCTTACTAAACTTCATTGTTAATACAACCGCCATCTTTAAACTCTTCAATAATAGAAAAATTTTGTTTGTATGTGATTTATTCCCAGACTCTATCGAAGCGATAATTGTCTTAATGTCTCGACCAATTCATTAGGATTTTTCCAATATAGAGGAAAAAAAAGATCTCCAACTTCATCTTTATACATTCCACTTCAAACATTATCAGAACATTCGTTCGATGAATAAGTTCTTTATATTTCTGCAAATCAGTATTGGAATATCCATTTGGAATGTTTTTAAACAATAATTAAAACAATCATTAACTCACATCAGTTATATAATCGCCAGTTGTAATTTTATTGCCAGGTAGAAACACTATATACGAATATTCAAGAATCAGATGTTGTCATGATGATAAACACCAAAGGTCGTATCATGCAGAGGTGAAGAATATTGTAAAGGTAAATAACATCATGTTAAATGAGAAAGGGGTTGCTTTTTTTTCTTTGTTATTAAAGGTTTTTCTTCTTCAGTTTTAATTTCCAAAAGTGTTTCATTAGGTTTATTCAACATAGAAGGCAATGTACTCCATTCTATTCATAACATTCCATTCCACAGGAGTTCATTTGACTTGTAAATAGTTATATTTCACCGAAGATATGACTTAATGTAATTCTTAAGCAGAAGCAGACATGTTTTGATTATATTACATTAAATACAATCTATTTTTATATTAAGTCACTGCTTTTCTAACTGATATAGTATGTCGAATAGTATGTGATTTTCCAATCTGATCGACTTTAGTTAAAACAGCAACAAATTTTGCTATAGTTTTAGCTTTAAAATCATTAATAAAAAAATTAATTTGTGTTTCCAAATAATTACTTTGTTTTCTCAAATATATTTTCATAACTAAACCAAATTTTTATTAATGAATTCAACTCGTATATATTGTGCTATTTTTTCCATTTGTGCCTCGAGTTGTTTCATAATGGAATTGTTAACCACTTAATAAATTAAAACTCTTATAATTTCTCGCATTTCTGTATGTTGTGTTATAAAAACTATGTCATATCGTTAAAATCCTTACTAAATACATTTAAACATTCTTCTAATCTAAATAATTTACTCTGCAAATCAGTGCCAATATTACTTAAAATATTTGCAATTACACTAGTGTTTTTATAAACATTATCATTCAAATTCATAAACTTTATTAATTTCTCTTGAATATTGTTTGAATGTGATTTAAATACTTTTAGAATAATAGTGTTCAAGTCTTCCACATAACATTTATTTACTGCATCGTGCATCACTATCTTTCACAGCCATACCCATTTTATGTTATATATATAAACTGATATATATATCTGCTCAAATCACAATTCCGATCGCGATTTTTGGTTAAACAGCTATTGTAATTATTGCATTTTATACTGCTATGTCCAAACTTCGAAATACTCATTGTTCTTCGCCTGGATTTTAAAAAACTGTCAAAACTTACCTATATCTACTTTTATATAGGTGAAATGTTGGTCACCAAAAAACTGAATTTTTCTTTCCAACAGTACCAAGCCATATCTTTAAACTTTATAAATGTCATATCGCCTAAAACATGATCAATGTATATATCTTACAGATTCATATTGTCCATTTTAAACACAATTACTATATTAGATTATTACAAGAATTATGTTTTGGAATATGTGCGTAACTCTGTGACAGATAAAAACAATTATAATTTAAATGTTAACCAAAACTGAAATATTGCATTTCACCCTGTGGTTCACACCAAACATCGTCAAAAATAAATACAGAATTGGGTAATGCTTCATTCGGAGACACTATATCTTCATTGTTTGTAAAAGGGAAATAAGCATTACATTAATTAACAACAAAATTGTCACTAATCATTGATATTTCTCTCGTTGTATTGTTTTAGAAAACACATATATGTTCTCTAATTTAAGTCCTTTCGGAGGCTCCAGCAGCGACATAATAACATATTTTTCCACATGAAGAAGGGCAGCTTATTATACAACGTATATTTGATGGTAAAAGAATACCATGATTGTGTTTAATTACTTTTTTGTGTTTATAATTAACAACAAATGTAAATTTGGTTTTATAACCTTCATTTCTACATCAATAGACAGTCTAATGTATTGTAACATATTGTAATGTACTAATGTAACATTTTGTAACATAATAACAAAATATTTTAATGTATTGTAACATACTAACATAAAGTATTGCAACTAATAGTAATGTATTGCTATTTATTTTAATGTACTAACATAACATATTGTAATGAAATAACATAACATATAATGCAATGTAATGTAATAAAATGATATAATGTATTAATGTAAACCTAACATAACATATTAAATTTAATGATAAATGTAGGTCTATATATAGGTTCGCATTCATTTGAAAACAATGGCTCATACTAAATGTATTAAAAAAGGACATGGTGTATTGAATACAGTGATTAATGAATTACAATTTGAATTGCATTTACTGCAATACAAGTATTGCTGAGCAGCTAGTAAACTTGCAAAACGTTTCGCACCGAACTATCGAGGAATAAACTCTTTGAATATTGCGTGTAAAGAACATGATATAGTTTATGATCGAAAAAAACGATTTTAAAGATGGACTTATAGCGAATATGATTCTAGCTGATAAAGCAGCAACTATAATGAAAATCCATCTACATCTACAGGTGAAAAGCTAGGAGCTTGGGTTGTTGATTAAGTTATGCGCACAACGTTTAAGAGAGGTATGTGTCTAAAATGTAAAACTAAAAGAAAAACAAAGAAAGAAGGAATCATGCCATTGCTATTTCCAGCATTAACAGCACTTGGATCAATCCTCGGAGGGGTTTCGGCAATTAGTAGAGCAGTTAATAAAGGAATGTATTTGAAACCCTATAAAGTTGGACAAGGAAGAAAAAACTCCAAACATGGAAAAACACTCAGAATATCCTAATTAGTCAATCAAAACGTGCATTAACAAACAAATGTATGAATGCATTTGTATAGAAACTGGATATTCCCTTTTTCCAAGGTGTGTATATGAGAGACGATTTACCAAAGTAACCAAATCTTCGTGAATGTATGATAGTTCATTTACATTCGATTCAAAGCAAAGGAACACATTGGGTTTGAATTAACTAAAAACCAAATCAATCTTTGTATTACGACAACTTCAGCGATTTACTCCTCCGATTGAAATATGTAAATATTTAAAAAAAAGAATGCAATTTAGATAAAATTACAAAATGTAACAATTACCAAATACAATCAATTGTGGACATTTGTGTTGACTTTTTTCTTTAAATATGATATATAAGCAAGTGTAATAGTAAAAAATAATAGTAATATGTCAATTACATTATTTTAAGTGGAAATTCATCACAATTGCATGTGGTATATTTCCCAGCATAGGAGTCAGTAGGAAATTAGCAAATAAGTCTAATTTAATTCGTTACTTAGAACAGCATACAGAACCTTGATTTTCATAACCAATAATTTATGGCTAATATTGGTCAAAAAACATACAAGATTGTGATAAAGGTAGGATCTTATGAGTTGGATGACTTAGAAACATTCATTAAAGCAGCATTACCCAAAGATGTACATTTCCAATTATGTGGAAATCCAAATATGCTAACTAGTGTAATGTATAGTAATGTCTATATCGATTTATCGGAAGTCAATTCTATTGCAAATATGTCCTAATGAATTACACGAATCATCAAAACAGGTTAATATATTATCAGTAAATGTATGTCTTATAAATGATAATATTGTAGGCGGTTCATACTTGAATGCGAAACTGACAAATAAAATACTTGAATTAACATGTGCTGTGGCTCCAGGATATAAAATAATGCAAAAACGGAATACTTTGATATATCTTCTAGTGAAAGCGAATCGTGTTGATGAATTAGTTGTTACAATTGTAAATCAAGACATTAAACTTATTAATTTTTGAAAATGAAGAAATTACTGTCCATTTACATTTTAAAAAAGCTATATAATTAGTTGCATTTCATTGTGCATTACAATTATAATAGGTTTGTTTACAATATTAAATTTGGACATAAAGTAGGTAGTTCTTTAAAGAACTATGTCTGTAAGGAACTTATTTCGAAGAAAGGAAGTATAAAAATACGTAAATGCAAGCATAAAATGCTAATGTCAAATAAGTTACCCGTGAAGTTAACACGAAGCAAGAAATTTAATTGAAAAGAATTAAGATATACTGTTCGAAGAAATGGAAGTCATACTTAATGTATAAGAACCAATAAGTTATAAAAATGCAATCACAAATATGGAAATACATGTGTATGAACCATTCCGAGCAGGCCCGTGTACGCTTCCTTTGGAAATGAGGATTTCAATAAGATATCACGATTTTGGCACATTATCATCGAAATCAAGTTTATGGTTTAGAGGGACAATTAAAAAGACAGGCGATACAAGTAATCCAGCAACTACAAAAATAGTAAGAAATGGAATACTTAATTTTATCGTTAGAATTGCATATCTGCTAAATGGTGTCGAAAATGATGAATTCGAAATGTTGGAATTACTTGCACGACAAAGAGCTATATCTCAGGAACTGTAAACTATTGTTATTCAGGACGTATGACTGAGTTTAGCAATGCTAGTGATTACTCACTACAAATAAATCTAGGTGGAAAAAAATAAGTTTTTATACCGTTAAGTATGGTTTTGGGCTTTGCTGAAGACTACAAACATGTCATATTAAATGCTAAACATGAATTCATTAATATTATCGACTATATGCATTTATATGATACAGCTAATAACAAGGAAAGTGTAACATTTAAATTACGCAGTGTGGATTAGTTGATGCAGCATATTGAAATTAACATACATGAACATGTAAAGTTTTTAAAATTTATCGAAAAAAAAATTTAAATCTTCTATTCAGATCGTTGGGTTTAGAGGTATTCCCAACTCAATCATTAGTTAAAAAAATAGTGAGGAGTGTAAAATCAAGTTTTTTGTCGAAAAAAACGAGATATGTTGTCATTTGTTTTCAAACAAATCGACAAAACAATTTAAAAGCTTTTAGATCAGTATTCGTTAATTTTGTTATCAAAAATATTAAACTGTATCTAAACAGTCAAGCTTACCTCTATCTGGATTTAAATATGAACTTTGCTAATGGCGAATTCTTTATTTCCTATGACATGTACACAAAGTTTCAGGAACCATATTATAACAAAAAAATTATCACCAATCCTAGAACCTGAAACTTTTAAAAGTAGAGAAACATTATTTGTGTTTGATGTCAGCAAACCGTACGACATGATTTTAAATTGTGTGATTGATTGACGAATTGAAATTATGTCAAATACACCAATTCCAGCAAATATAAAAGTTAACATTTTTATAATTCATGAATGATTAGCAAGTTGCAATGTAAGAGATAAGCTGGTGAAAATAATGAAGTGAGTAGTAAACAATGAACTATGGCTACAATGAGATATTTTGCAATGTGCAAGGATTTCAATCTGCAGAAAGAAAACTATTGTCGAAGAATTACCTATTTCTAATATGGAAGAATATACAACTGTATTCAGCTTCAAATCAGCATTTGACTGGAAATATCTATTTCCCAAATACAAAACTACTAATAGATTGGGTTACTAACCACCACCAAGGTGTAAAATGGGAGAATGGGTGTATAAAGTATAATAATATTGAAGATATTTGCAAAGATTAACTAAATAATTGTGAAATATATTAAGGTGGAGTTGAGCAAAAATGCATTTTCGAAAGTGCATATAATGCGAAAATTATAGATATTCAAAAAGAATACAATTGCCCCATCATTAAAACAATTATGTAAAACATATAGATATAATTCGACATTTTTCTCTACAGATGAAAACTAAAAATTAGTGCTAACTTGGACAATGATGTCTGACTGGGGTGAAACAGAGTCTGATGATTTTCCTGCCGAATCACACGTGGATAGAATTCGAGTGATATGACATTGTTAAGAATGAGTGAAATTTAATATAAAAAGTTATTGGTTGAATGCCATCCACCTGTTTGTAAATATGGTTCAAGAGAATGATGTCATATGCTCGTGTATATAGAAATCAAAATCTAAATTGAATATCAACAAGTTATTAGCACATTGGATTAAACCATTTAGAGTTGGTCTGGGAATGAAATAGTTTCATTTGTTACCCCTGGAAACTCAAGTGTGAATTACTCTTCTTTGTTTAACAGAATAATATATCATTCTGGATAAATATGCAATGGGTTGTTTCATTTCCAATATATCCAATAGCACTTAGAGGGAGAAAGAAATTTAATTATTTAATATCTTGTCCAGATATGAGAAAATGTCCTGTATACCATATGTATCCGAATACAACTCTACCAGCGAACATAGAAGAAATGTATTCACACCTTAATAAAACTTTTCTTGATTTACTGGAATATATAAAATTACATGCACCTGAATACAAAAAATAATTATAGCAATCAAACAGATGAAAATACTATAAGTATTGCTAATGAGAGAATGGAAAAGATATGATGTAAAACGTGTTTTTGTATACACCTAGTGAAGAGAAGATGTACTCTGTAAGCAAAATGTAAGAAAAATGTAATAAAAAAAATTGTTTGAAACTATTTTTCTGTTTTACTGACTTTTCAAATGCATGAATTGTGATATTACCATATTCTGACAATCAAATATTATGTAAACTTTGTTTGCGTGCATTTATCAATCAAATCTAAATTTGTTTGGACATAAAGGCTGGTGTGCAGGATAATGATTAAATATCCCTTTAGTAATTTTGAAAGCGATATAATACATAAAACACTGTAAATGTAATATAATTCAGATGTATTATGTTTAAAAGGAATAATATAATTGAATTGCTTCCTATAATTTTACATATAAAAGAGGTATACATCATTCAGTTCAATTCTAATCTTGGAAGAGTACGGATGCAATGATCTCTTTGCTGTGTCGCTTCTGCGGTAAAAAATTTACAGATTTATGGAATTTATGACGACATGAAATAACAACCTATAAGATGAACAGCTCGACTGTGAGATTTGAATGCAAATTCTGTGAGAAACAGTTGTCTTGGAGGGATGCTTTAAAAAGACATTATAAAACATGCAGCAGTGGTTCTCCACATCAACATTCACCTCCAAATCCTCACCCATATGCACATCTATATCCACATCCACATCCAGTTTCACAATCTACAACACAACCAGTACAACATCCTAAGGCAGCACTAGAGTTAGCTCCGGTATTGCCTCTGTAGACAACTCCACAGTCAGCTCTGCAGTTGAAATTTCCAGCTCCACCCTCTGAACTACCTCCAAATATTCGATATGTTAATTCAAAGATAAAAAGTAATTTAATTACTGACTCTTCAGCTTCAGTGAAAAGTTCAACAGCCAATCTCAGATACAAGATCCATGCTAGCATGTTCGCCAGCAGGTTAACTGATGTGCAGATAGTTAAGGATAGGCCAGACATTGATGTTGACTTTTCTTGTTTTTCGAGAGGTGTAAGGTCCCTTTATTAAGCTTAATAATGGCATCACTCCAACAAGTTAGAATTGGCGTAACAGTAAGGTGTACGTACTATAAATCCCTCACGGTGGAGGAAGATGTTACGCAAACTTTTTATTTTCGAAGTAATTCCCTCCCTGTCCTACACTCATCCGATATTGGTGAACTTTATGGCAATAACATAGTACCTTACTTAATAACCAGACTCGAGGAATTTTGTGCTCATGGAAGCGGGTGGACTTTACAACTGATATCAAAAATTGATCTACATGTTAGCCAATACTGGCCGTTCACCTCTGGTGGTCAATAATCCAAGTTTATTAGCAGTAAAGCTTGTAATCCGACACTACTTCATTACTTGCATTGCTTCACCCTCATTGGCTCTCAAAACCCCATTTTCAAGAGCTGCTCAAATATATTCACTTGCTCTGATGTACAGATAAAAAATTTTTCTACAATGTTTTAATACAATTAAAAATACTTAAATTTTTTCTGTTCCACGAATACCAGTATAAGTGTAGAACCTCTGAACTGCGAGCCTTGCCTCATGTCACTACAATGTGTATGTTAAATTTCTTCTGCAAACTTTACACTTCTTGTATTTCAATGCTTCATTCAGTCAGCTGGTGTATCCCAAAGTGATATTATAGAATTCCTGTCTACATTTATTTTTCGTAGCACTACACTGACTACCATAATAAATTCAGTTCTGCTATATGAAATACCGCCAATAGGGTATTTAAATTACGTAATGGCATCTGTGATTCAATTAAACTGCCAGCCATATCAAGAGTGAAGCAATCAATTCATAGATAGTGTCTTAAAATAACTAATCTGAATTTTCTAGCAATCACCATCTCATCTACAATCTGCTGAGAATAACTTCTCACAGATTTGAGAGTAACAAGTTCATCTTCCTGCAACATGAACCAAATATTACGAACCCTGTTCCCAGAAAAGAAGATTGAGTGTTTTTTTCTGTATATTAATCAATATATTTTAAGAAGATTGTGTTTTGCATATGTAAATAAATATTTATACGAATAATGTGATTTTTGTATATGTAAATTAATAATGTATTTGTTGGAAAAATGGGATATATTATAAGTTTATTTTAAAGTAAATATGTTTCATTTATCTCCAAATTGTAGATCTGGAAGTTTATAATCATATATCTTACAGAAATGAGTGAGTCAATGTTTTCGCAAAAATATATTTCAAGTCTTTATCCACCAGGGTTGTAGCTTGGTTACTTTGAAGAACATTTATTTATTCAGAGGTGTGGCCATTTTTTACATATATGTCTTGAAAACACATATTGATGTAAAAAAAATACCTTTTTAAAATTTATATGTTTTCAGTGAGCAGAACTATTTGTATGTGAATTGAATACATACTTTTTCCCTCAGTCGGTTTAACAAGTGTGTGTTTGTTCGCAACAACTGGAGAATCACTATGTTTGAGCGTTTTCCATAACAACAAACAATACTGTCTTGCTGTGAAATCAGTTTGTGTGAATACCACCTAAAATTGCGAAATGTTTATATATATTTAAATACAGTAAAGACTATGGAGATACACTATGAGTTAGCAATTTTGCATATTAACAGAAAAAAAGTCAAAATAACTATTTACTTATAGTAAACGAGTTTAAAAGACAAATGTAAAATGCATTTAATGGATATTAACAAACACTGACAATTTTCATGATATATTTCAAACACATAAAAATGTCGTTTATGCAATATCTACTTTTATTGTGCAAATCAGTTAATTTTGTATGACACTTTGTGCGAAGCTTGTAGGAATCCTACAGCTGGGAGGTGTTCAGGACATGTATAAAACTAATGCATTTCTAGCAGTCCTTTCTCCCGAGTGAGACAGGCTGGTTACTTGAAGATAGTCTGGCAGGGCGCTCGCTCACGTGTCGGAGAAAGCATTCAACAATTTGCTTGTGAATACCGGCGGCCGCATATCAGCTGGAGTAAACACCAAGGACTTTCGCCTGCGTGGATGGGCAACCTGCAGCCCTTGTAAGGTGATAATATCATATATCTGCTTGGGGGTCCAAACCTCGCTCAAAGTCTTCATAGCAGTATTTTTCGAATTATTTCCATTTTTCTCATATTTAACTTTCGTAACCAAAAATACAATAGGAAATAGAGTATTTTTACAGGTGATAATAAATGTATTTATTTTTTAATAAACATTGATTAACATTTGAATTCAGTTTCTCTTCTAGTGTTAATTACAGGAGTCACTAAGATTTTATTTAGATAGCTTATAGTGTAGAAATCTTTTCCATTATATTTAAGTTTGCACCTGTCTATTATTTCTTTTAAATATTCTGTGTGTTATTAGAGTAGGATTCGAAATGTGATTTTCAAAGCTATGCTATATGTGTTCACTACGAGAGTTTTTTAAACTTTGTCTGCAATATGTTTTCTACTGATTAATTGTTTAAATTATTTCGGATCGATAAAATATGTTTATACATTTCTTCTGTTATGTATAAAGTATTGTGGGATTAGCTCTACACTTCGACACAAGTTGATTATTTTGAATCAAATAATTTAGGATAAGATTTTCTGTGATTAATTACTTTATTGCAGATTATTACATACTTAACTTATCAGAATAGATGTACACTATTGTGTCTGTTTTAAATCATAGGTCGTAGTAAGAGTTTTGCTGTAGTTTCAACTCAATTGAAAATAAGATGCCGGCCGAGCTACACATATATAAGCAGGCGCATGTCATATGATACACTCATTCATAGAGATACCTCCCAGCCAGATAGACGTCGGCCGTGCACCACATATCTAATCGTGCTTATAAATCTCCACAAATCATATACTAACATCATTCCTTCATCAACCTCGGCGCCAGACAGATGTGTTTTGTAGAGGTGCGATTTCATTACACGTGTTAATAAATTAATTTCTTTTTACATTTGGATTATGTTTCTAAAGTTCCTCCTCACCAGTCTCATAGGCAGACGGACTTGTAAGTGTTCATTTGATTTATAGGGACATTTTGTTGTACATGTTAATTCATTACTGCGCACTCAGGTAATCGTGCTCGTTCGTTATGCTTCTCTTCCGTGTAAATTATATTACTTACATACAGCTTGGGTAGTAAAATCACACTATGTTTAATTCCATACTGGAGAGTCATGTAATTGCACTTGTTTGTTTATGAGAGATCATTTAAGCACTCTGAATTTCTTTCGTGTGAAATATATTCGTAAAAATTGCCTATCTACCTTCTACGAGCAATATCCCACTCCAAACAAAAAAAAATTTACACCTAGCCTACTCTCGCACCCAACTCAACACATATATAACACATTGCAATCCACCACTTTGGTCAGTCGCCTCAAGAACACCACACCGTCAACATCGTACAGAGCTGCTGCTACCCATAAAAGGAAAGAAAGTAAGAAAGAAGTACAACTTTACACAACAACAAAATCAACAAAAATATATTAACCCATTTCAAACAATTTAACCCCTTCAATAAATATAAAATTGTTGATTAACCCTTTCAATTTTTGTAGGTTAAAGATAGGATTATGGATTAGTTCAAATAATAAAATCGATAATCCATCAATTAATCCCAATTAATCTGAGATGAAATGAAACCAGCATGCCTCTACTACTGGCTGTAAACCAAGGTGGATACATTAAAAGATTATTTACTCATGTTATTTGCGAATGCGTTATTTCAGAATATTATCTTAGTGCCATTACAGTCTGCACACACACAAACACACACACGCGCGCGCGCGCGCACACACACACAAACAAACACTCACACTGTTATTTTACTTGGTGTTGTCGAGTTCTTTACAATCCTTGCAATGGATTTGCTAGGTCACTGGTTCCATTTGAACCCAACGTGAGCCTAGTGTGAGGTATTAATTATTTTTTAACGAGGATGCTTTGCTACTCGTATGACATCTGATTGTTTCTGGAATTTGAATTTAACTTTATTTAAATAATGTCACCTTTACATAGTGCTTCCGTGCATTGGTGATAGCATAGAAATGTCTTGTTTGATCAAGCCATTTTTTCCGTTCCAGTAGATAATGGGCATGATGGATTAATGTATAAGTGAGTAATGGCCTAGGGGAGGAGGGTCCCGTGGGAAACCTATCCTTCCTGAGACCATCCTGCTAAAGTTACCATGCGTAGGCCTACCTACTTGTATAGGCTGTTCACGGTAAAAAGAGCACTTTTTAAGGCCCTTCAAAATTTTCCCTTTCATCCAATTTCCATATTCCTGCTGCTTTTTAGTATAAACATTACTTTGTGACGAATAAACGCAGTGTATACATTTCACTACCTTCAAAATGTAATGCCAGGTGCTGCAATAAGATATATTTATTAGTGGTTAAGGCCTGTTGGAAGGGCCTTAAAAAGTGCTCACTTTACCGTGAATGGCCTATACCTGCCGTGGATTTAGGACGTTGTTTAATAGCAAAATTATCAGAGAGTCAGCTGGGGTGAACAAGTATCTGCACATGGAAAGCAACTAAAGAGAGGAGTTCATGGATTTGTAAGAATATATCAAACGACGGGAAGAACTAAAAGTTCGATTTGATCACACGTTAGATATTACATCACCCTTCCAACCTGAACTATAGGTTGTCACTTGAGAAATGTTTTCTGTGCGTTTATCGCGCGATCAGAGGGAACTAGAACAAACTACAATTGCCACCGTAGATGACTGGATGCTAATTAAAGTGCCATACACCGCAACAAAGCTTGTTAGCATTGCATTATGCCAATGTAAGTCCTGCAGAGAACTTCATAGTCACAACTGTCAAATTGTGATTGAGGGAGATTTGTATTTTGTTTCAGCCAAATACGTTTCTTAAACTACTCAAGCATGACTTATTAACAATAAGCCTATTAGAACAGGAGTTAGAACTACTGAAAAAATCGTGGACCAATGTCACGTAGTGAGAAGCAAGACCAATGGCGAAGTTTTTCACACGTAATAAATTTGGATTCGGGTCGACCGTGACACGAGTCCGGGTCATTGTGATGGACATTGGTAAGGTTTACTTTATAACGTCTCGCCTAAAGCGCTTCTTCAAAGGTGGGTTGGAGTCGCCCTAAAAAACTGTTTTTTAGTGTGTCACTTGTGGAAACGATGACGTTCGAGTTGCGACGAATACAGGTCAATATAATAGAGCGGAAATACGAACATCTAGGAAGTATAATTAAAGTGCGTCCAGTCGTCGATGAATGAGCCTGCAGAAGCATAGCTTTTCTACAGAAGGCTTGTGTTTGCAGTGATAAGTTACACAGTGGTATTGCGATCAAGTTGAAGAAGAGACAGGCGCTAGAGGGAGGCGGTAAGCCTGAAGGGCCCGCAGAATCGCACCATGTGTAGTGGGGAGGGGGGAGGGAGGTAGAAGGGAAGTTGGAATGTAAAGCCGGTACTAAGGCGATACGGCCCCGGGGGGCAGAGGCCACGGGGGACATGCTGCTGAAAGAGACACGGGAGTGAAACCAAAACTCGGCTGTGTGTTGTGTATTTTATGCACGGCACGTAGTGCGTGTGGTCTAGAGCGCCAGGGGCGAGCCATATCCCGGAGCAGGCAAGAGGAGATCACGGCTCGGCCATCGGAGTTTGTCACAAAGTTGCTCGCAGCAACGATAAGACTTGACGACCTCATAAAGAGCGGCTAGAACCAGCGCCCCATGACCGCAGGCGCTTCGGGCCATGCTCTCTGCCTGCCTGACAGTTTCACAAGTCGTACACAAGACGAGACTGTGTGAGTGCCGACCTAGGTCTGCATGTCTACAGGCTGTTCGCATATTCAGCCTTTTATAAAGCTATGCCGAATATCTACTTTCTGATATTTAAATATCATTCGATCACACAGCAGTCACATTTCCATTAGTCTCATTACTGTATTCATTCGTCGACCAAGTAAAACTCTTACATTTTTTGGATATATATAGATATATGCCACTTACAGCACAATTCTTATTTTTGTGTTCGTAAAACATACAATACATATATAAAACATAGCCAGAGTCTAAAAATGCTAACATCACCATTTTAATATGACGATAACAAACATATTTTCCTACACCGCTGCCAACTGTGCTGGGAACAGCCAGTGCGCCCACTCAAACATATGCAGATATAAATGGTGGTTATTTTCTCAAAGTTATTTTTAAAACGTTGTTAGTTATCTGCGAGCAACCCACAGTAGGCGTGGCTGCCTCTAACCTTGGCCCGTTCAGTTGAACTTTGTTTCCAAGTGCTTACACTGAACAGGAACTTTACGACCACCTCTGCAAAACCAATCTATGTCATAAATGACTGTAGTAAAAGAAAAACACGGTACAAAAATTATATCCATCTACAGTCATCAAAATTGAAACTTCTCAACAATTGTATCTACGTACCGACTTCAACTAACTTATAATCGTTTAATGGTTTCAACGTAAGTGATTACCGTAACCAGGACGCTTTTAAATGCACGCAAATCAAAAGAAAGTAACATTGAGACCAAAAATTTTGAATTAATAAGAAACGTTTATTAATAGTTTTATTGTTGCTCAATAAGGTGAACTAAAAATCTAGTTTAAACGTAATTTTTCAATAGCTTCCATTAGGTGTTGACACAGTTACAGTGAAAAAAGTCTACTCCCAAATTTGTTGAAAGGAATATATATATTTTGTGGTAAAGTGTCCAGTCTTATACCTTGTACATCACTGTATATTGTTTTGTGAAGACATGGCGCGCATCGCATTTCTGGAAGGATATTTATGTTCCGGCTTTTCAGTTATATAAGGAGAGCTTATTTATTTAGAAATGTATGTGTAGTAATATTTAATTTTCTTTAAAGAGTTGGAAATGCTAGGTAGTGGTTTAGCAGTTTCAGTGACGGAGGTAATAACATTTCTCACATGTTGATCATCGTTGGTGGGGTTGAGAAATAATTTAGACGCTTTGGTATTACTCTGTATCTGCGGATGGAGTACCATACTGTAAAAACTACCTGCTAAAGCAGACTATGATGATCAATGCTGCCACCTATATGTAATGAACCATGCATGCTACGGCATAAGTAGTATTACTATGTATGTTCTGGGGCAGTTGGCATGTTGCAGTGGCCTCTGGGAAAATGAGTGTGGTATAGTTGGGGGGGGGGGGGCTGCTGGCTATGAATTGAGGATTCATCAGCTATCTTGGGAGCCCGTATGCCACTATTTGGTTTTTCAAACCACCATTTTATTTTTGAGTACCCTATTTTGTTTTTTAGTAAAAAATTTGACTTTTGAGTTTGAAATTCGTTTTATTTAGTCCGAAAATTGCTTTACAGAACATCATATTGTTTCCAGTCGCCATCTTCTTTCCGTCCGTCATCTTATCTGCCATCTTGTCGCCATGCCGCCATCTTGTTCCATTAGCTACCATCTTGATTTTCGTATCGTCTGTTAGGTGCTGCTTGTATAGGTCGTCATCTTTGAAGTTTCATTCATTACCCACCAGGGTGTCATCTTTGTTCCGGAACTGGCTGCCAGGCAGCACTAGTGTCGCTTTATGTCATCATAACTCCTAGGAGCGCTGGAGTCTAAGGGTGATGTTCCATGTGCTGCATGCAAATACTCGCCTCTATCAACATTATATGGTTTAATACTGTGAAAATAGCCGTGGAGGTGATGAGTGCGAACTGTCGGACCTTGGATAGGTTGACAGACGCCCTAGTCGACTGAGTCCAGGACAAGGGTGCCAGCACAGGTCTAAATGATGTGTGTGTGTGTGTGTATATATATATATATAACCACCGGTCTATGGATTCGTATTTAAAAAATTTTATTATGATGCAACAACCATTAATTACACAAAAAC
This sequence comes from Dryococelus australis, assembly GCA_029891345.1. Taxonomy (NCBI): domain Eukaryota; kingdom Metazoa; phylum Arthropoda; class Insecta; order Phasmatodea; family Phasmatidae; genus Dryococelus; species Dryococelus australis. The sequence goes on from CM056996.1 coordinate 258,689,679, forward strand.
AGAATTCTATAAAGAAAGGTTATGTATATAGTGATATCTGAAATATGATTTTTGATTCCACAATTTGGTTTTTGAGTCTTTAATTCCATTTTTGAGCCCACCATATTGTTTCGACAATTTTTCCCTTCATGATCGGCCATTCTATACCGCCATCTTGTATCTAGAATTTACCAGTTCCTACTTCATTATTCCTTCACATGGCATTTAGCAGAGGCTGAGCCATCTTCATTCCTTTATGTGGCATCTCTATTCAATGCCGCCATCTTGTTTCTAGAATTTACCAGTTCTTGCTTTGTCATTTCTTTACATGGTGTGGTCTAGAACCAAAGATGGTAATAATCTTAGAAATGAAGTATTTGTATTCTGAAAAAAAAAAACAAAAAAACAAAATTGATGTTAGTACAGGATAGCACATTTTCATTGTAGTTAATTTTTTCTCACAAAATTCGTGTTTTGTACGCTCGCCAATTCCGTACTGGAATGCATTCTTCTGTTTTTTCCATAATATTCCTACGGCTTGAAGACAGTTGCTGTTAAAAAAACATACACCTTTATTTGTCTGTGATGGATGTCTCCTCAATGTATTCCCCTTTACTGAACGCATGCACTTGGTTCTTCGCAGGAGGCCTATATCCAAGCTAATGCATACAGTTCCCCGGAAATTGGAACCAAGGTTATGTAATATACACTTTCAGAGGCGCAATGGAGATTTATGTTGAACAGTATATGTATAATTTAGAATTATTCCATATCATATAATTTTGTGCAGCTTTTTTCAGCTACCTCTACAGATACATAATACGTAGGTGGGTTACAATCTTGATGTCACGAAAATTGCAACACCTAAAAAACTCAAAGCAGACAAAGGAACACCAGTAAAATTACAGCCTAAGAAGAGTATATATGGATAGATAGAGTAATATAAAATATGTACAGTTCAGTGCATGGGGGAATGGTAAGATCTACTCCATCTCTGATGGTTAGTGTGTGGCTGACATGACCACTATTTTACCATTAAAACGAAATAAAGATAAGCATTGCAGCCCCCTTATAAATGGCTATAAGCCTCGGGTTGGAGGCTCAACATAGGTGCCAAATCTTACATGAAATTATAATAGTGGAATGGTGATCACATCACATACAATCATAATGACTGAGTCACAATGTCACAAAAAGCCCCATTGTAAAATTTTCTATTCGGTGACATATAGCTTTAGTAATGTGTCCATATTTTTTCCAAATTAATAATAGTTTACGTTTGTTGTGGAGAGAGGGGAATGGAAGTGCTTCAGCTCGAATAGTCGGTAAACGACATGCTACAAAACCCACATGAAAAACCTCGAAAGTGTCGATGGTCTTACCTCAGAGACAGCATTAGGCGAAGGAAGGGAAGAGATGAAACAAACCACTGGGGTTCTACCGGCCATAATGTTGTAACAAGCTGCAACAAACCAGTACGAAACATGGTTAACATTACTGACACACATCTTAATGTTGGGATAGATGAATATTACTAACTCGGTAATGGTAGGTAATGAAAAAAATTACTTTTTAAATATTCATGCAAACCGCAAGAATATGGAATAAATGTTGTATACTCTGCTAACAACAAATATCTATGTTGCTAGCTTCCTTCACGCAACTCCACGAATTTGGTTTTCGAGAAGGGGGTGATAAACTTGCGATCTCTGAAAGATATTAGTTGGACAAATATAACAACAAAGAATTTATTTTAAAATATATTATAAATACGAAGGAAAGTTAGCACTGATCTCATTCGCCCAACTGAATACTCACTACGTACTTTTACATGAGGATAGTGGGTTTTCCTTGCCACTGAAATATAGCAGCAAGACGACAGATGAGCAACTCTGGGATTTAATGGAGACACGCGACTGCTCTCTGCGTTAGCATTGAAGCTCACAAGAAGTATTATTGCATATGTGTGTATATATATACACAATAATACTTCTTGTGAGCTTCAATATTAACGCAGATATATATACATAAAATTATGATCACTTAAAAATGGTGGTGCTAGTGTGACACTTACATCAAAGAATGACAAAATGCACTGCAAAGGCTGACAACCATGGCTGTGTTAGTGTTGGTTGTCAAGACACACAGGACTTGGTTGGGCGGCTGAAGTGTCGAACTTGACAAACACTAGGATCGAATAATAGTAATAGGTTTACAAATAGATGTATACATATATTTAATATATACATATATTCATATTTATCTGTTTTTAATACATAGGCCTACTATCAGAAGTATTTATTATTACTAAATATATGTGTATATCCAAAGGCAAACTGTTAAGAGCAGCAATTTCACAAAAATAAAATTGTTAAAATTATTACTATAAGAGTCCATATTATATGTTTGTGCAGGCAAAAGACTAGCAGCATCCTTTTTTCAGGATAGCATAGTAATAAATATTACTAAAGTATGCAAATTTCTACTTCTGAATAGCATGTTATATCACAGTACCTTTTACCTTATTGGACAATTAGAAGAATATTTCTACTATGCGTGAATACATATTGATTTTTTTAAGTATTTGTAAAAATATAAATGTGTTTTATAATAACATATTAAAAATACACATCGCTCCACAGACAAGAGTCGACATACGAAAATGGCTTTTCTATTCACATTTAGGCAGCATTATGAGCGATCAGATTCGAGAGTGAAAGTGTTCAGCTAGCACGCCACGCGAGGCCATCACAGTCGAGCATGAGTTGTCAGCTAGCATGTCATGTGAGGCCATCAGAGACGAGAATGAATGTTGTCAGCTAGCACATCATGCGAAGCCATCAGAGACGAGAGTGGAAGTTGTCAGCACATCACACGATGACGTCAGAATCGAGAGTAAAAGAACACAATGAAATTATTGTATATAGTACGATCACAAATAATTTTAAAACCAGTCGCATTTCTTCATCACTTTATAAAAAATGATCAGTATACAATCGCTAGCATTAAACAATATACTGGACAAGACAGTTATTCCTGCTGACAGAAAAACAATTGTATGCTCTCGATAAAACATAATTTTTTTCAGTTATGTAAGCTGCACTGAAGTTATTATAATACAAAAATATATTCAGGTAGAAACTATTGCGGTGGATCTAGGCTTAAAAATAATGAGTGCCTCAATTCAGACAATTTTGTAAGTCCGATAGCACTACATAACTCCTAAAAACAATGTTAATACATTAAACACAGTTCAAAAACAATAAATATAAAAAATGAAATATTTAGTTCCAATATCGGTGCCCGGGCCATCTTAAGACGTTTCATCATTGGCGAGCAATATATATTCAAGATCATTTTGTGCCGCCATGTCCCTCGATGCCACATGACCGAAACCTACAAATATTATCAGAATGAGACCTTGGCACAAAAAGAACATCTAAACAGCCACCAAGAAAAACAAACATAGCCCGAAAAACAAACATAGCCCGAAAAAACAAACATAGCCCGAAAAAACAAACATAGCCCGAAAGAACAAATTTACGAACGCCAAGGCAATCCAAAAACAGAACTGAAAGCAAAAGTAAATATTATGCCAGGCTGTGGAGGGACATAGGACACAAACAGAACTAAACAACAAATATAAATTTACCTTAATGGCTGTTAACCAAATAGGGCACACTTGCACAAAATATATATAGGAGACCAGATGAATCTCAAGAAATAGAACTATTGTGGTTGAGTGGCACTACTAATCTTTAAATTAATTTTCATTTTTCACATATTTATCGTTACATCTTTAATATCAAATAACAAAATGGAACAGACCGTCATCTAATATTTTATTACAATCTTTTATGGGCAATAATAATCAAATCGAAAGCCCGAAAAGAAAAATACCAAACATATTATCATGATAATTTCAAAACAGAATTATTTTCAAATTTTTTTTTTCATTATGCTCTAGCGGGCTAAAAAAAAATCACGTAAATATTAGTTCTCACATGTCCGCAAAATAAACACATTATTTTATAAATTGAGATCAACAAAGTATTATCTCAAAACAAAACTATAATTATCACGTCAAAGGTTTCAATTAATACGGAGGTACCTCTACAATGTTCGAAATATTTACCTTTAATTAACACGTGATGACAGATATATTAAACACAAATGTTCCTTCTTTAAATTCATTAACTAAATATCTGTGCCTTGTTATCAACAGATACGCTAAACAAATTCCGCAGAATTATTTAAGGAGGTTGCATTATTAGATACGGCTTAAAATCACAGTCTGTCTCTGGAAGCGATCAAATATACCACCAAATCTTAGTGACTTAACTGTAGAGATCTATGAGTCCAGAAATTTGGCTGCAGAATGCCGGGACGAGGAATAGAATAGTTTCAGACACAGGAGCATCTCCATGGAAGCTGCCCTAGGAGATGAAAAACGGGAACAGTAAAGGTTGGAAGCTCCGCAGAAACTGGAATCCTCACAATAAAAAAAGGGGGGGGACGTAACCTTAATAATGTGAAAAATGCATGACAGACGTTCGGGAAAAAAATATAACTTGTACTAACAAGGAGGGTAGACAAACCACTAACGCATGTTGAAGGGTAGAAGCTCCAAAATTAACCAAAAAAATAAAGTGATGTCACACACTACCGCAAAAGTAACACACTACAATTCCACTACGGGCACAAATATTAACGATTACCCCCCCCCCCCCCCCCATCAATATCCACTAGGTGATAGAAAAAAATTCAGATAGGAACATAGCGGCCTTGTGCCATCATGTTATCCTGCCGAATTAGAAGTGTCGGCAAACGAAAAAGAAAGTACTCGACTAAAGTTTCCACAGTTGCCGCTAGGAGTCGCAGAAGGTAAACAGGGGGCGAGCACAAGAAACATGTAATCAAGGCTGGCCAGTTTTCACGTTATTGATAGACTTTTTTTATACGAAGTAATGCGCTAAGCGCATGATCACCCTGGGATTTGCTAACATAGTCACGTGTCAAAAAATGGAGTGTGAAGGGGGAGCAGTGACGGCTGTCTCTAACATAGCCACGTGTCAAAACCTGGAGTTTGGAGGGGAGCAGTGACAGCTGTCGCTAACATAGCCACGTCAAAACCTGGAGTGTGGAGGGGAGCAGAGACGGCTGTCGCTAACATAGCCACGTGTCAAAACCTGGAGTGTGGAGGGGGAGGAGTGACGGCTGTCGCTAACAAAGCCACGTGTCAAAACCTGGAGTGTGGAGGGGGAGCAGTGACGTCTGTCTCTAACATAGCCACGTGTCAAAACCTGGAGTGTGGAGTTGAGCAGTGACGGCTGTCGCTAACATAGCCACGTGTCAAAACCTGGAGTGTGGAGGGGAGCAGTGACACCTGTCGCTAACATAGCCACGTGTCAAACCTGGAGAGTGGAGGGGGGGCAGTGACGGCTGTCGCTAACAAAGCCACGTGTCAAAACCTGGAGTGTGGAGGGGGAGCAGTGACGGCTGTCGATAACTTGGCCACGTCAAAACCTGGAGTGTGGAGGGGGAGCAGTGACGGCTGTCGCTAACATAGCCACGTGTCAAAACCTGGAGTGTGGAGGGGGAGCAGTGACGGCTGTCGAAAACTTGGCCACGTGTCAAAACCGGGAGTGTGGAGGGGGAGCAGTGACGGCTGTCGCTAACAAAGCCACGTGTCAAAACCTGGAGTGTGGAGGGGGAGCAGTGACGGCTGTCGATAACAAAGCCACCTCAAAACCTGGAGTGTGGAGGGGGAGCAGTGACGGCCTGTCGCTAACATAGCCAGGTGTCAAAACTTGGAGTGTGGAGGGGAGCAGTGACGGCTGTCTCTAACATAGCCACGTCAAAAAATGGAGTGTGGAGGGGAGCAGTGACGGCTGTCGCTAACATAGCCACGTGTCAAAACCTGGAGTGAGGAGGGGGGACAGCGACGGCTGTCGCTAACAAAGCCACGTGTCAAAACCTGGAGTGTGGAGGGGGGCAGTGACGGCTGTCGCTTACAAAGCCACGTGTCAAAACCTGGAGTGTGGAGGGGGAGCAGTGACGGCTGTCGATAACAAAGCCACGTGAAAACCTGGAGTGTGGAGGGGGAGCAGTGACGGCTGTCGATAACATAGCCACGTGTCAAAACCTGGAGTGTGGAGGGGTGCAGTGACGGCTGTCGCTAACATAGCCACATAAAAACCTGGAGTGTCGAGGGGGAGCAGTGACGGCTGTCGCTAACATAGCCACGTGTCAAAACCTGGAATGTGGAGGGGGAGCAGTGACGGCCTGTCGCTAACATAGCCACGTGTCAAAACCTGGAATGTGGAGGGGAATCAGTGACGGCCTGTCGCTAACAAAGCCACGTGTCAAAACCTGGAGTGTGGAGGGGGAGCAGTGACAGCTGTCGCTAACATAGCCACGTGTCAAAACCTGGAGTGTGGAGGGGGAGCAGTGACGGCCTGTCGCTAAAATAGCCACGTGTCAAAACCTGGAATGTGGAGGGGAGCAGTGACGGCCTGTCGCTAACATAGCCACGTGTCAAAACCTGGAATTGGAGGGGGATCAGTGACGGCCTGTCCTAACAACAGCACGGGGGGGTGTGTCACATACAACAAACCTGGAGTGTGGAGGGGGAGCAGTGACGGCTGTCGCTAACATAGCAACGTGTCAAAACCTGGAATGTGGAGGGGAGCAGTGACGGCTGTCGCTAACATAGCCACGTGTCAAAACTGGAGTGTGGAGGGGGAGCAGTGACGGCTGTCGCTAACAAAGCCACGTGTCAAAACCTGGAGTGTGGAGGGGGAGCAGTGACGGCTGTCGATAACAAAGCCACGTCAAAACCTGGAGTGTGGAGGGGGAGCAGTGACGGCTGTCGTTAACATAACCACGTGTCAAAACCTGGAGTGTGGAGGGGGGCAGTGACGGCTGTCGCTAACAAAGCCACGTGTCAAAACTGGAGTGTGGAGGGGGAGCAGTGACGGCCTGTCGATAACAAGCCATGTCAAAACCTGGAGTGTGGAAGGGGAGCAGTGACGGCTGTCGCTAACATAGCCACGTGTCAAAACCTGGAGTGTGGAGGGGAGCAGTGACGGCTGTAGCGTAACATAGCCACGTGTCAAAACCTGGAGTGTGGAGGGGGAGCAGTGACGGCCTGTCGCTAACATAGCCACGTGTCAAAACCTGGAGTGTGGAGGGGAGCAGTGACGGCTATCGCTAACATAGCCACGTGTCAAAACCTGGAGTGTGGAGGGGAGCAGTGACGGCTGTAGCTAACATAGCCACGTGTCCAAAACCTGGAGTGTGGAGGGGGAGAAGTGACGGCCTGTCGCTAACAAAGCCACGTGTCAATAACCTGGAGTGTGGAGGGGGAGCAGTGACGGCTGTCGCTAACATAGCCACGTGTCAAAACCTGGAGTGTGGAGGGGGAGCAGTGAAGGCTGTCGCTAACATAGCCACGTGTCAAAACCTGGAATGTGGAGGGGAGCAGTGACGGCCTGTCGCTAACATAGCCACGTGTCAAAACCTGGAATGTGGAGGGGATCAGTGACGGCCTGTCGCTAACAAAGCCACGTGTCAAAACCTGGAGTGTGGAGGGGGGAGCAGTGACGGCTGTCGCTAACATAGCCACGTGTCAAAACCGGGAGTGTGGAGGGGGAGCAGTGACGGCCTGTCGCTAACATAGCCACATGTCAAAACCTGGAATGTGGAGGGGGGATCAGTGACGGCCTGTCGCTAACATAGCCACGTGTCAAAACCTGGAGTGTGGAGGGGAGCAGTGACGGCTATCGCTAACATAGCCACAGTGTCAAAACCTGGAGTGTGGAGGGGAAGCAGTGACGTCCTGTCGCTAACATAGCCACGTGTCAAAACCTGGAGTGTGGAGGGGGAGCAGTGACGGCCTGTCGCTAAACATAGCCACGTGTCAAAACATGGAGTGTCGAGGGGGAGCAGTGACGGCTGTCGATAACAAAGCCACGTGTCAAAACCTGGAGTGTGGAGGGGGAGCAGTGACGGCCTGTCGCTAACATAGCCACGTGTCAAAACCTGGGTGTGGGAGGGGGAGCAGTGACGGCTGTCGCTTACATAGCCACGTGTCAAAACCTGGAGTGTGGGAGGGGGAGGAGTGACGGCTGTCGCTAACATAGCCACATAAAAACCTGGAGTGTGGAGGGGGAGCAGTGACGGCTGTCGCTAACATAGCCACGTGTCAAAACCTGGAATGTGGAGGGGAGCAGTGACGGCCTGTCGCTAAATAGCCACGTGTCAAAACCTGGAATGTGGAGTGGAATCAGTGACGGCCTGTCGCTAACAAAGCCACGTGTCAAAACCTGGAGTGTGGAGGGGGAGCAGTGACGGCTGTCGCTAACATAGCCACGTGTCAAAACCTGGAGTGTGGAGGGGGAGCAGTGACGGCCTGTCGCTAAAATAGCCACGTGTCAAAACCTGGAGTTTGTAGGGGAGCAGAGAGCGCTGTCGCTAACATAGCCACGTGTCAAAACCTGGAGTGTGGAGGGGAGGAGTGACGGCTGTCGCTAACATAGCCACGTGTCAAAACATGGAGTGAGGAGGGGGGACAGCGACGGCTGTCGCTAACAAAGCCACGTGTCAAAACCTGGAGTGTGGAGGGGAGCAGTGACGGCTGTCGCTAACATAGCCACGTGTCAAAACTGGAGTGTAAGGGGGCGAGTGACGGCTGTCGCTAACAAAGCCACGTGTCAAAACCTGAAGTGTGGAGGGGGAGCAGTGACGGCTGTCGATAACTAGCCACGTCAAAACCTGGATGTGGAGGGGAGCAGTGACGGCTGTCGCTAACATAGCCACGTGTCAAAACCTGGAGTGTGGAGGGGGGCAGTGACGGCTGTCGCTAACAAAGCCACGTGTCAAAACCTGGAGTGTGGAGGGGGAGCAGTGACGGCTGTTCGATAACAAAGCCACGTCAAAACCTGGAGTGTGGGGGGAGCAGTGACGGCTGTCGTAACATAGCCACGTGTCAAAACCTGGAGTGTGGAGGGGAGCAGTGACGGCCTGTCGCTAAATAGCCACGTCAAAACCTGGAATGTGGAGGGGAGCAGTGACTGCTGTCGCTAAACAAGCCACTGTCAAAACCTGGAGTGTTGAGGGGAGCAGTGACGGCCTGTCGCTAAAATAGCCACGTGTCAAAACCTGGAATGTGGAGGGGAGCAGTGACGGCCTGTCGCTAAAATGACCAACGTGTCAAAAACCATGGAGTGTGGAGGGGGAGCAGTGACGGCCTGTCGCTAACAAAGCCACGTGTCAAAACCTGGAGTGTGGAGGGGAGCAGTGACGGCTGTCGCTAACATAGCAACGTCAAAACCTGGAGTGTGGAGGGGAGCAGTGACGGCTGTCGCTAACATTAGCCACGTGTCAAAACCTGGAGTGTGGAGGGGGAGCAGTGACGGCTGTCGATAACAAAGCCACGTCAAAACCTGGAGTGTGGAGGGGGAGCAGTGAGGCTGTCGCTAACATAGCCACGTTCAAAACCTGGAGTGTGGAGGGGAGCAGTGACGGCTGTCGCTAACATAGCCACGTACAAAACCTGGAGTGGGGGGAGGAGTGTGGGTAGAGTGGAGGGGAGCAGTGACGGCTGTCGCTAACATAGCACGTGTCAAACGGTGAGGGGGAGTCTGCGCTAACAAGCACGTCAAAACTGGGTGTGGAGGGGAGCAGTGAAGGCTGTCGCTAACATAGCCACGTGTCAAAACCTGGAGTGTGGAGGGGGAGCAGTGACGGCTGTCGCTAACAAAGCCACGTTCAAAACCTGGAATGTGGAGGGGAGCAGTGACGGCTGTCGTAACAAAGCACGTCAAACTGGAGTGGAGGGAGCTGACGGTGTCGTAACAAGCAAAAACTGGAGTGTGGAGGGGGAGCAGTGACGGCTGTCGCTAACATAGCCACGATCAAAACCGGAGTGTGGAGGGGGAGCAGTGACGGCTGTCGCTAACATAGCCACATGTCAAAACCTGGAATGTTGAGGGGGATCAGTGACGGCTGTCGCTAACATAGCCACGTGTCAAAACCTGGAGTGTGGAGGGGGGAGTGACGTCTGTCGCTAACAAAGCCACTGTCAAAACCTGAGTGTGGAGGGGAGCAGTGACGGCTTCGTAACAAAGCCACGTGTCAAAACCTGGAGTGTGGAAGGGGAGCAGTGACGCCTGTCGCTAACATAGCCACGTTCAAAACCTGGAGTTTGGAGGGGGAGCAGTAGACGGCTGTCGCTAACAAGCCACGTGTCAAAACCTGGGTGTGGAGGGGGAGGAGTGACGGCTGTCGCTAACATAGCCACGTGTCAAAACTGGAGTGGGAGGTGGGAGCAGTGACGGCTGTCGCTAACAATAGCCACGTGTCAAAACCTGGAGTGTGGAGGGGAGCAGTGACGGCTGTCGCTAACATAGCCACGTGTCAAAACCTGGAGTGTGAGGGGGGCAGTGACGGCTGTCGCTAACAAAGCCACGTGTCAAAACCTGAAGTGTGGAGGGGGAGCAGTGACGGCTGTCGATAACTTGGCCACGTCAAAACCTGGTGGTGGGAGGGGGAGCAGTGACGGCTGTCGCTAACATAGCCACGTGTCCAAAACGTGGAGTGTGGAGGGGGGCAGTGACGGCTGTCGCTAACAAAGCCACGTGTCAAAACCTGGAGTGTGGAGGGGGAGCAAGTGACGGCTTTCGATAACAAGCCACGTCAAATCTGGAGTGTGGAGGGGAGGCAGTGACGGCCTGTCGCTAACATAGCCACGTGTCAAAACCTGGAGTGTGGAGGGGAGCAGTGACGGGGAGTGTGGAGGGGGAGCAGTGACGGCTGTCGCTAACAATGCCATGTCAAAACCTGGAGCGTGGAGGGAAGCAGTGACGGCTATCGCTAACATAGCCACTTCAAAACCTGTAGTGTGGAGCGGGAGCAGTGACGGCTGTCGCTAACATAGCCACGTCAAAACTTGTAGTGTGGAGGGGGATCAGTGATGGCCGTCGCTAACATAGCCACGTCAAAACCTGGAGTGTGGAGGGGGAGCAGTGACGGCTGTCGCTAACAAAGCCATGTCAAAACCTGGAGTGTGGAGGGGAGCAGTGACGGCTGTCGCTAACATAGCCACGTGTCAAAACCTGGAGTGTGGAGGGGAGCAGTGACGGCTGTCGCTAACATAGCCACGTCAAAACCTGGAGTGTGGAGGGGAGCAGTGACGGCTGTCGCTAACATAGCCACGTCAAAACTTGGAGTGTGGAGGGGGAGCAATGACGGCTGTTGTTAACATAGTCACGTGTCAAAACCTGGATTGTGGAGGGGGAGCAGTGACGGCTGTCGCTAACATAGCCACGTCAAAACCTGGAGTGTGGAGGGGGAGCAGTGACGGCTGTCCCTAACAAAGCCATGTCAAATCCTGGAGTGTGGAGGGGGAGGAGGGACGGCTGTCGCTAACAAAGCCACGTGTCAAAACCTGGAGTGTGGAGGGGGAGCAATGACGGCCTGTCGCTAACATAGCCACGTGTCAAAACCTGGAGTGTGGAGGGGAGCAGTGACGGCTGTCGCTAACATAGCCACGTCAAAACCTGGAGTGTGGAGGGGAGCAGTGACGGCTGTCGCTAACATAGCCACGTCAAAACCTGGATTGTGGAGGGGAGCAGTGACGGCTGTCGCTAACATAGCCACGTGTCAAAACCAGGAGTGTGGAGGGGAGTAGTGACGGCTGTCGCTTACATAGCCACGTGTCAAAACCTGGAGTGTGGAGGTTAGCAGTGACGGCCTGTCGCTAACATAGCCACGTGTCAAAACCTAGAGGGTGGAGCGGGAGCAGTGACGGCCTGTCGCTAACATAGCCACGTGTCAAAACCTGGAGTGTGGAGGTGGAGCAGTGACGGCTGTCGCTAACATAGCCACGTCAAAACATGGAGTGTGGAGGGGGAGCAGTGACGGCTGTCGCTAACATAGCCACGTCAAAACCTGGAGTGTGGAGGGGGAGCAGTGACGGCTGTCGCTGCAATAGCATTTGCCAACAGCGCAGCTTACATCCGGTCTGACCAAAACAAAAGCGCGAAACGGCAGCCTGGAAGGCAATAACGTAATTTAAAACGGCGTTTTGGAAGTACAATCCTGCACAGAATCAAAATTAAATTACGAAAATAATTCAAATAATATAAAGTAGTAAACCATAGTTAATTAGTCCGGAATATGTGTGTGTGTGTCTGTGGGTGTGTGTGTGTGTATATATATATATATATATATATATATATATATATATATATATATATATATATATATATATATATATATATATATATATATATCACTTATACAGCCAAAAATATCGAGGGGGTGTACATATATATATATATATATATATATATATATATATATAAGGGAAATAATTGCCTGATCACTGGACTTCAATTACGAATTCCGTAAATCTCAAATACTTCTAACTGAAAATGAAGATATAAATTGCCAGACAAATTGACTTGAAATATAAATTAAATATCACAGAGTATTCCAAATAAGCATAAAACAATTAATTACCGTAATAATTTATTAAAATAATTAAACTCCGAGAGAAATACAATTTTTGAAATCCTCGCAATCGTGCTAATGACTGAAAAGTAAGCTAATGTTCTCGATGCAGATCAAATTAATTTAATTAGCAGCGACATAAATAGTTATAAAATTTGCAAGAGGAGAAAAATTAGTTTCCCGAAATAGATTCAAATAGCTGATATCAGTGACAACCTAATGAAATTTAATCTTAGCATATTTCAAAATCCTCAGTGATGCATAAAAAATGGTGGTGACGCATTTAAGGCGGTACAATTCTACATTGCTAATAAACATGACTTAATTAAAAGCCATAAAAACGCTATACGTACCTTGCCGAGATTTAACTCGGAGCGAAAACTATGGCCGACAGAGACTTTTAATGCGATAAGTTGAATTAACAACGAAATAGTGATGTTGCTGGTATACTCTGACGATCAGAAGAGACGAGCGATGGCAGAATAAACGTTCTGGGGCCTTGCTTCGCACTTTTATAGGCGAGGGCTACGGATCTATACATAAAGAATCAAGTTCCTTTCAGGATGTGGCTAGGCGAGGCGCAAGTATTCTCAGTAGAGAAATTTACCGGGCTTGCTCTCCGAATATGGTAGTGTATGTAGTACTGAGCTGTTATTGGCCAGCTATGTCGGCCTTCAGCTCTACGGCTAGCAATTGTATTTAACTCCGAGGTATGAAAGTCACCCATGTCACCCGACAAAGTTTTTTAAGCCTGGGGACTTTCGTTAAGCTCTCAGCAAGATCCGGGAAAAAATGTCACCATGGCAATGCTGAGAGCATAATATGATGGAAAGAAATCCGTATAACTCGTTTAAGACGTCCTTTGCATGGGGCTTTTTATAGATTTTTCTCTTGATAATGTCAAGATGTCAGAAACTCACAACTTATATCTTATATCCCTTGACATATTATATTAACACGTTTTCCAATACATCTTTTAGAATAACTGTACCTAAGTTGTTTGTATAATTCTATATAATGAAGCTGTTTTACCCATAATACGATTTTGAAGCTGATTTGTGAAACAAGTATTACGATATTTGTTTTAAATAATAATTTTTTTCACGTCAGAGTTTTAGCTTAGAAGTCTAATGCTACAGTCGTTTTACAGTCTGTTAAGATTTTATACCATTCTGTTTTTAGACATTGTCTAATTTATTTCCTGTCGCCATTTTTCAGAGCCCTATTCTCTTAAGATACACCCTTGATACACTTCAGAATGTAAGGTAGTGTTTATGAATACATTTTGTTCAGATAAATTTTTTTACTTGTTAGAACCACATGGTTATTAGTTTATTTGCTAGACACAGATGACTTTATACTTTCAGGAATATTTTAGTTTTTAGTTTCTTTTTCAAAATGCACATACCATTTGCTAGTTTCTGAATGGGTCAATGTTCATATATATACACACACACACACACTATATATATATATATATATATATATATATATATATATATAGACAAAAGGATTTTTTTTCTTTTCAGAAATGTAACATTCTCTTATTTACAGGTATTTCATTCTTCTATAAATTAAATTATTATGACAAAACACTTTATTTCCTTCACCTTGCCTCCATGCATATATTTGTATTTTTGTTTAGGAGTTATATAACACAACATACGTGAAAATATTATTTTCTCAAGAGAGACAACATTAGTTTTGAAATTTTCTTCATAGACAAAACAATTACGAATTATAAATGTTTCACTTTCAAATATTATGCAAAGTACAATACATAACATACTTACAAATTATTTGGTTTCAAAAACATCATAAAGTTATTTTTACAACTATCCATTACTTGTGTGTTTCTAATAAATCTTTGAAAATTTGTCTCAAAACATATTTAACACAAGTTATCAGTACTGGCGAGTATGTTGTAATCAGGGTAGCTGCTCTGCTAGTCACAAAGTCCACTGACGGGAAACACAGCAGTTCTAACTCTTCGCCTAGATCTGGCATTTATGGCAGTGCTGGCTTCTTCTTGCGAGAGGCCACAGGTTCAGTCGTGTCGACAGTCTTGTGTTTGCTGCAGCTGGATAATATTTGAACTGGCGCACTCACTGCAATTGGTAACAGGTCTCCAGACAACATGTCGGTCATAACTGATGACTGGCTGGTAGATGGAATAGACCAGATCACCTCGCAGTCTGGAGCATGCAAAGGCTTGTCATTTTGGTTTTTAGCAAATGCAATATCTCTTCTGGAGTACTTTGAACTGGGTTTCTGGACGCAAGTAGAATATGTAACACTGGCCATAGCATGTACAGTCCACTATCTGCTCGCAGGACTCGAAAAACGATGTCTCGTATGCATACAATGTATGATACAGTCCGTCATATTCCTCTGTGAATTTTCTCAGTTGGCCTCCTTTCCAGTAATAATATTTCACTCTGCATAAACTGGATTCCATGCTTATATAATGGTTAGCAGGGTAAAATGTATCCATCTTGCTTAGCCAGCGGTCGATGACAAACTGGATGCAATAAAACCTCGTATTTTGCTGTAACAAGTATGTTATGATAGCTGTTATTCTTCTGCATATAATTTGACACTCCATGGTCACACTATCAGAATCACTGCTGCTGGGTTCCATAGTCCGAGGTTCTGGATTCATGGCAACTTGCAGTAACCAGACTTAAATTGATGTTGTCAGTAAGACTTTGCGCGTTAGTGGAGAGTGCATTGTCTCCCAAGTAACATTCACATTGTTGTATGCTGTTCACCTGTGAACAAATCGGTCCATCTTGTAATTATGTCACTGCCGGGCCAACTAATTCCATATGTGATTTTCCAGGTACCCCAACAGTCTCTAAGCTGCTCTTCACTTGCTTGCGATAACAGACGGCTTGTAGTAGTGGGCAGACGACAGTCAGGGCGCAGAGAATATACAGGACAAGCAATGAAACTGCGTGCTACTGAAACTACACGCATACACTCATAATCTTCAACATTGCGGCTTACTCAGTTTTCGAGTCCATTGGGTGCCATAACTTGTTCTGGCAAGTCTGCTGGCATAAAATGAACTCCACGATAAGCGATGGCCACAGCGCCACACTTGAAAACATCCAACGGATTGAAATTCACGATCATCATTGCGACTGTTGTGTAGGAAGGCCAAAGTTCAACTGAAGTATTTTCTTCCTGACAGAGACAGCATCATGTACGAAAATTAAAAGGCACGGTATCCAACACACTATAGTTCGATTAAAGTATACATTTTTCTCTTCTTCCCTTCTGCTGTCGGAGATGTACATGATCTTCATAAAAAGTCCAACATGTGTGTATTTTTTCCACCGCCATTAGGCATCATACATCTGTAAGTTACATGTACCAGGGCCTTGTTAAGATCTACAATATCCCTCTGCTGAATAAGTTGAACATACCATTTTGGCAAATGTACTCTAAAGTCATTGTTTATTATGAAAATAATGCTTTTCCCGTGGATCGTATGAATCTCCTGGAAAGCTGATGCGATGTACTTCTGTCCGATCTTCATGTCAGGAAACATCTTGTACTGAACAACATGATTCAATTTCTCTAAAAGTATGTTCATAATGATGGGCTGTGCCATCATGTGCATGCAGGAGAGCTGTACTTCAACTGATATGTTTTTACCTCAATTCTCTCTTCATTTTATATTTACGATGGCAACTGACATTATTTACTTGTCTTTGTCTCATGGACAGTACTGTTATTTTTTACAGTTAGCAGCTGATCTCGACTATCTCTTCATGTTTTATATTTATTATGGCTGCTGACATCATTTAAATGTTTTTTGTCTTCCGACTTGTTTTTTACTTTTAGCAGCTGACCTAATTTTTGTCTCCTAGCATTCAAAATCTTCGCATAGTCAACCTCCATAAGATGAGTGCGTCGAAGCACGGACAAGCAAAATAATTCTCATGTAAATTTCAAGTGTGCTTAATGTTTGTTTACAGCACTTTTCAATTTTTCAGTTACAGGCAATCATAATCAGTTTGCAGTTCTTAAATTTTGATGTTACTAGTGCAGTAAATACTTAGAAATCATTTGGTTCTGGACCTACTATGAACACTACTCCACCCATCTCAACAGACAAAATGTTGGTGACTATGGTCCATATTTTTCATATTCTATGTTGCCATCTTATCATGCAAGTCCATGATAGTGATTTGTCAACCGGCGATTCGTGAATTTGCTCTTGTTGATGAGAAGCTGCCTGGAAAACAATGGTAACAATTTGCAGGAACTTATGCTTCCTGACAAATACTCAATACATATTTCTTTGATGATAAATACATGAGTAGATGTGAACCCCTGCAGATTAACGAATATGTCAAGGGGTGATGTGTAACTGAATGTTTTCTTTCACACACTCACATCAGTACTTTAATGATTGTGTCTCGTATATTGTATGTGACGAGGTGATCGTGAATTATTAAAGCATATGTGCATGTGTTGGGAAAATTCTCTGCTGATGCCATTTATATGCAAATGTCAACCACTTCTGAGTTCACTCTTCCATCTTGTTTGCTAACATAGAAAACTAGGGTAGGTGTGGTGCTCATGTATTTAACTAATTATAGCACCGGGGACAAGTTTTGTACATCGTAGTATTTCTGGAAATCTGCAAACATTTGGTATGGCATCATGTAAGTCCCATTTGTAAAATCTGCATTAAATTCCCACAGAGAAAAATGTCATAGTTGAGTAAAAAGTTTAACATTATTTATCTTCACGTGATCGAATTTCGATTATTCTGCACTGGCCACAGTTTCTTTTCCCACCTGGAATGCAACTATGATGCAGCAGACTTATTGCTTGCAAAACTAGAATTTGCGTTCCAATTTATGCTAATGTAGCACAACAAACTCGGATAAGTTTGTTAACTCCATGTTCTGAAAGCTATATCGACATTATCCCTTCTTGATTTATTTCAAAAACTTTACAAATTTTGACATTTAAAATTGCACATGATGTAACATCCATTCGATGGATTGTATCGAGAGTGTCATAGCTTCTGGTTCAACATCGACATTCTAGATCTCATTTGTTTGCATGTTGGCTAAGAAAATAACCAATTATTGTTTGGATTTAATAATTACGTATCTATAATACTCTGCAAAACCCAACAGTATGGTAAGTGGTATATATACTTCGAATTTTACACCTTTATAAACCGGTAGTTTATAGTATGCTTCGACTTCCTAGCCAGCCATTTTCGCCGCAGGTATTTGGTTGCATGTAAGAGGCAGGTAGTGCCTTATAGTAGCCATAATTCCAACATACCTTGTCGAATCCCCTTTAACCCCTCCCAATTCATAAAAAATTCCGCTATTCATCTGCGGTATACCATTTCTTATGATTGAGGCTGTTACAGGCACTTCACCCATGCATATTGTCCTGGTAGATAAGGCAAATACGAATAAAATTCAGTTTTTTTTATAGAATCTTCTAAGCTGATGGGTTCTTCAATGCTAATTATTTTGGCATTAATTTTTGAGATTTTTTATCTATTACTTTTGAGTAAGTGTACATTTTTGCATGTTAATACGTTGACTACCTGCAGCGAACTGACCTTTGATGTGTTTCTTGTGCCACTTTCTATTATATTTTTACTCTTAAAAATTCAGTCCTATATTTCTTAAAATATATAAGTAAAGTTATTTCTTCATCACATAAATCAACCAACCTGTCTTCGTGATCGGCTACTAGAACAATTATTGCACACTCTTAGCTGTAACCAGATCGTAAAGTAGTGTTTTAGGCATCTGGACAATCTTGAATCCTGGATTCTCAAGAGTGGAAAACTCACGTAGTGTGTGGCTTGTCATACCATTCAGGTATTAACTGCTAACCAGATTACAGTTTGTCCTTATAACATTCACCAGCAGAAAATTTTCTGGCAGGGATTATTCATGAACTTTACCTGCCTCATATTTTATTCTCTAAACCTAGTATGGGAGCAAGTGTGTGGTATTTTGTGAAATCAGTGCTTGCACTGCAAATCATATCACTCTATTCAAAGTATTGGGGTTCCCTCGAAGAAACAATGTTACATCAGGCTGAAGCAAGCATTTCAGGAATGTTGCAATATCGTCTATCTTGTATGAGCCGATTGGTAAACACACTTCTTCTGAGGCTCCATTGTCTGCTTGACCGTAATGGAACATATTATTGGAGAAGTCCAAATTTGGGACAGAGAAATATGTTTGGATACTGATTAGTGCCAGAGACCAGGAACCATCCAGTTTAAGTGCAGGGAAATGTGTGGAGCGAAGCTCCAGGCTCTTGCCCAACAAGACCAGAGTTATTGGAATGAGTGACACAAGAATGCTATCTGCACACATTTTAAAAATAAATGGCATTATTCGGTTAAGAAACTAATGCACAAGTGACCACAATTCCACTCGCTCAGCAGCTGCTTGGCATTATAATTGTATATCAGGTTCACACTTTTCAAATACTCTCTCAACTCGATTGGTGGATGTAAGTTTCCAAAACTGTCGAAATACTTGGCTCTGTTTCCACTATTTGTATGCAGCTGAGAGAATGCCCAGGCCTCTGATATTATCTAAGTTTACGACTGCTGCCTCATTATGTTTAGGTTTCCTTGGCAGACCATAATGTATGTACATGTTGCGGAAATTTGCTATTCTTAACTTGCATGCTAATTGTTTTGCCTGTGTTCTAAGGGTACATTCAAGATCGCCTTTTCGTCAATTTTGCTCAACTTTTCCTTTTTATTCTTTGGCCTCCAGAGGCTATCGGATATGGTCTCTAATACAGACCTTTGACGTTTTTTACCCATTGCGAGCGACTCCAGCTTTTGGCTGTGTCGAATTGCTTTGACCAACCCTGCTTACCTTGTTCTGTAGCACAGTTTATTGTCCTGGGTATACTGCTAGCGCCTCTGACCTCCAAGAGCATCCAGTGCAGGCAGAACAAACGGTAGAAAATCTTTTTTAATCCTCTCATTACATGTTACCCTTTTACTTTTATTCTGATTAAATTGTATTGCCCATACCTCACTTGACTTTGGTTTTCATTATCTTGGAAACCCTCCACGCAGCTAGACGTTCGCGAAACTTGGAATGAGGTTATTTTACTATCTTCTTGGCGTTGTCAGAGAAAACAGTGTCGGTAGTCTGTAAAGTAGAAACTGCTCCTGCTCGCATAAGTGATATCGTGCTCCTTACATGCCTCATCCAAAGCATTAACACCTCTGTCACAGTGTGTATGCCTTTTTGCAAGCTTCATGCCTGGCCTATAGTATTCATAAATGGGAATGTGCAGCTCAAGTGGAAATTTGTTTATAAGCAAATTCACAACTTTACGTCCACTTTTGATCTTGCCCCTATGAGGCATTATAACATAATCACCTCCAATACACTAGAGAGATCCTATATACATTTTTTGGAGAGTGTCCAACCACTTTCCCAGAAATGTGCGACGGCCTCTCACTTCCCTTGACATTAATATTGTAACTGTATTTAAGTACCAACACTTTGCTAATTTTCTATATCTGTCGAATGAATATTGTCAAGCAGGACATCAGTATTCCCGTACATATCATCACCAAGAAAGAAGCTATTTCCCACGAATCATGCTATGGTTCTCAATTGCTAAATATAATATGGTGTCTTATTAGTGGACCATATAATTGTGGCAAAACATGTGTGCTTATGAATGATCTGGAAGAGACCAATTCGAGAATGTGTAGCTATACTCGAAATTGCTTCAATGGCCAAAATACAAGCGACTTGCTCATATTCTAGAAGCTGTGGATGGTCTACAGTATTTTCCATGCAATGATAATAATGATGTGATTTCTCCCGATAAGACCAAACCAAACTCTGTGTTTGTTTGCGACGATGTGGCATGCGAGAATCAGGCCTGTATGCACGAATATTTAAGTATGGGCAGGCATGCATTAGTGGATTGTTTTTACCTCTGCCAAACTTAATCTTGCATACCGAAACAGTTGCTTTGCGATAATGCAAATGTGCTAGTTTTGTTTCGGATGGTCGAAATGAATTTATGCTATGAATATTCCAATCATGTAAATACAGACGTGCCTTCCGAAAAGTTTACAGATCTGTATGCTTTCTGGAGTGGACAATACAGATTCCTTGTGATTGTAAAATATATTCCTGAACTTAAATGAAGGTACCATCGAGGTTTGGATCAATTCATAATTAACCACCAGTAAGAAATTGCATATACCATATCTAAATTCGGACATTGTGGTCTGAACTGATGGGTGCCGGGTGCAGATGGAAGATGGTCACTGCAGCCTTGGAGGGATGCGGCTTAAGAATCTGGGTGAACCAAAACATGGTGGTGATGCTATCAATATGTTGCACATTCAATTAGTTAATTTGTAAGCTTTAAGGGTGTTGGCCTTAATGCAAACAACATATGATAAAACAGAGGCCGAATAACATATGCTGACTGAAGACTTTAGCAAACTTGCTATATTCGAAAATAATAACCAGCAAGATTATTACGGCTTTGTCTGCCACGAGTTATTATGACAAAATATGGAAACACTGTTGTCATATCCTAGATGTTATTATACAGTGCATAACCAAATTGGAAGACAATATGAAGTCATCAAGCCGACTTCCATACAACCTGCTGGTACTCCTACATTTAGTGCACCCTGGCCTACAGCATTTCTTCCAGCATTTCGTACAGCATTTCATACTGCACAAAAATAGTAGAATGTTATACAAGCTGTTTCCATGACTGTTTTGTATTTAGTGCAATGGCAGACATTGCTGATAAATTTTGTTGTGTTATTCAAAATGTGTGTGGAAAATATTTGTTGCTCAAGCGAGCACATTTGGAATGTGAAATGGATCTGGAGGATCCATTAAAATCGCTCACATCTTGACTTGATAATTTGCAAGCTGTAGATTCACCTGTCACATTGAAGAAAGAACCTGACTAAGTCATACAGCAGTACGGAGGAAACAAAGGTGTAAACTGTAAGTAGAAGAACTGACGGATGAAGACAATATACCATTGTCCGTTTTGAAGCATAAAACTGATAGAGCTAACACTCAAAATGTAAATGCTCATGGTTACCTAGCAATGCATTAACCTCGGTTCCGTGATATAATATGTGGAGTTTGCAAACAAAATACGAAATATTTTTTCCTCCCAATTAGTGAAATTCAAATCGGAAATGAATCTCTGCATACAGTCCCCGGCCTTTATGAATGACTCTTCAGGATAGAACCTACTGCGTATATGCAAGCTTGCTTCTTTGGCAACAGTGCAAGAGGCTGTTCAAACTAACGAGTGCACAATTAAAAGATAACAATTAACCGAGTAAGGTGTACAAGGATACTGCTCGTGCAAACTTCAATATTTCGCAACTTTTTCCAGAGGTAAATGTACTGTCTGGTTCTAGTCTGCTGGCAAAAATCGAAGTTAGACATCGTCTAAAGTATGAATATTGGGATGATGTAAACGAACTCGTTGACAGGTTGCGGTTACTAATCGCTTCACAAAGAGCTGGAAATAATTCCCTTACAAATTAAATTACTTAAATTTAGGAAGAATTGCGTGACGGAGGCTACCTACGATAAGTAGGGCAGAAATCACTAGCGATCAGCACAAGTTGGCTAGATCGAATTATCTAAAATGCGAAGTGATGGTATTTGGATTGCGTGATTTATACCAGGCAGATTTGGTCATAGGTCCATGTGAATAAAGGATCCAAGTATTTTATGTTCACCTGGGTCAATTGCTATTGAAAGTTAGCCTTTTCCATGCCAGTCAAAACCAAATTTGGTAAATATGTTGCTGAAGCGAAGGAACTCGTTTTGGGTGACAAAGGTCTACTGAAGAATCTGCAAACCGATCTTGGATGTGAGTTATATAATCCTGAATTCCGACATCCAATGAATAAACACAAAATCGATCATTATTCAGCAGATAGTGGTATGAAGCTCGCGATTGTCGGAAGTTATAATCGCACTTTTAAAACAGCGATGTGTAAACAATTCTCAGTAAAAGGAAGCTATAAATGGTTGGGAATATTACCATAACTGGTATCCAAGTACAACCATAAACTACACCGTACATTAGGTACGTGCCCTGTCGATGTTAAAGATAATTCACTTCTACAAACAGTTTGCAATAATGAAAAAATTATTGATAATCAGAAGCCGAAAGATAATGTTGGAGACGACATAAGCATTTCAAGAATGAAAGGGACATTTGACCAAGGATATGCACTGGTCAAACGAAATGTACTGTCATCCAAATTCGACATAATGTACCCCGTATCTGCTATATTGAAGACCTGGATGGCCCATTTATCCGGAGGGAGGGGGGGGGGGTGGTTTTTACAATTAGGAAATACAGCCTACAAAATTTCCCGACACTTATCTTGTAGAAAAAGTTTTGACATATAAAGGCAATAAACTATACGTGTGCTGGATGGGGTTTCCGGATTTAAAAAATAATAGTTGAATTAACAAGGATGGAATCACAGATAAATAATGGCATATATATTTTTAACAGCATGTGTCTGCTAGTCGTAATAACATGATGCAAAAAAAAAAAACAGAAGACTGCACTTCATTATGGAGTTGATGAGCGGACAGAAGACTTCTTTTTTGCCAGGAAAAAATAACTACAAGAAAAAATTTATAATGCAGTACAAACTTCAATTTTATTTACTATTTTTTTCTTCATGATACAAATGTTTTATTTCTAAGTATATTACCATCGCTGGTCCTCTGCTAGATGCCATGTGAAATAATGACATAGCAGAAACTGCTAAATTCTATAAACAAGATGGTGGTAGGGAATGAAAATGGTAGTTCGATCACAGGCCACTGTCTAATGCCATGTGAAGGAATGATGATGGCGGCTAGGCCATAGGTCACTGCCCAATGCCATTAGAGGGAATGACGAATGGTGGCTAGCCCACTGCCAGATGCCATGTGAAGGAATGAAGATGACAGATGACTGCGTGATGCTCTGTGAAGAAATGCCAATGGAGGCTAGGCCACAGGCCACTGCCAGATGCCATGTGAATAAATGAATATGGCGGCTAGGCCACTGCCAGATGTCATGTGAGGAAATGAAGATTGTGGCTCAGCCACTTCCAGATGCCATGAGAAGTAACGATGGAGTAGGAACTGGTAAATTCTGGAAACAACATAGCAGTATGGAATGGCATAGCATTAACTGGAAAATTCTCGAAACAATCTGGTGGACTAAAAAATTAAATTTCGGACTAAAAAACCGAATTTTTGTATCAAATACCATATTTCGGATTTCATTACATATATTACTTTAATTATTGAAATCCTTTATTTTGTATAATTGATGGTTGTTACAATATATTCAAATTATTTTTGAAAATACGAATGAGTAGAAAGGTGGTTATTTTTATGTATACATAATTTAGACCTGTACTGGCACGCTTGTCTTGGTGACTCAGTCGACTAGGGTGTCTGTCTGCCAATCCAAGGCCCGGCAGTTGGCCGCTCCTCACCTCCACAGATTTTTATACTCTATTAAACAATATCACTTCGTAAGAGGTGAGTATCAGTATGCAGCACATGGAACATCGCCCTTAGCTTCCGGTCGACACTAGTGCTCCTAGAAGCCAATAACGACATCAAGCGAAACTAGCACTGCCTAGCAGCCATGATGGGAACAAAGACGGTGCCCTGGTGGGCAATGAAAGAAACTTCCAAGGTGGCGACCGATACTAGCACCACCTAGCAGACGATATGAAAACCAAGATGGTACCATGGATCGTGGTGTAATAAAAGTGACATTATAAACGTCTCCAGCGGCTATCATTTCGTAGAACACTTTAGTATAGCTATGAAAGTTAACACACACCTACGTAGTAAAATTGTTAATATTAAATTAAATTTCTTGATTGTGGCATAAAATGATGTAATTAAATACTGAGAACACAATCATAATTACATAAGAGACTTCAACAAATGGGAAATAATACAATATTAAATGTTTGCAATCATAAAACTGCAACTACATTGTCATGGAAAATAAATTACTTAGATAGTATATAATAATACAAAAATTAATATTACCATACTTTTGCTTTAAAATAAAAACATACATTTACAGTTCGCATTTTTATACAGTATTGACACAAGTAATGGAAATATTAATGCTAACATAGTTAACAATGTCACCTAACATACAAATGTGTAACGAAATACGCCTATTCTGTCAACATGGACATATTTTATAAAGTGATTACGTACCATTTACAGCAAACTATACATATGAAGTACTCAACTGAACATAATTTAAACAATGAGATTAATTAAATAAATTACAATGACCAATTCCATTAACAAACGAATAAATGGGAGGAACTTTAAAACTAAAAACCTTTGATTATTCACATTAGTGTGATTAATAACATAAACCATGGTATTTTACCATTACAGAAAGAAGGAATTACAAACATAGCGCAAATAATAAAACTCTGTTCAACGACAATATTGTGCCAACACAAAGAAATCCAAAATGCACTTGTATGCAAAGAGTACATAACAAAGAAAGCTTATGTAGAGTGATTATTATATAATGGCTTGGCCACAGCTGGACTACTGGTGTATTGATTTATTTACATATTATTAAAAGAGGAACTTACAAATTTAGATGACACAAGTAATAACACTAATTCAAAATAACAATTTTCCCAATACAGGAGTATTTAATAATAATTCGCATAACAACTTATACTCAAGCAAAGGAATCCATGCCCTTCAGAGAAAAATAAAAATCATTCAGCATTATACTCATTAAAATTCTCATTTAGAGAAGATGCTGAAACCGAAAATGCCTTTTAAAGTTCGCATAATTAAATTACACGTATTGATTTGAAATATTCAGTAATTTAAAATTTAAAATTACAATTTTTTTTACATTTAAATTTGAACTGAAACCATAATGAAAAGTAAAATGTTCAGTAGTTTAATAGGCTAAAGTATTATTAAACCAAAAAAAAGGGGGAGATAAATTAATCTCTTTTCGGTGGGGATCGGTCTGGTATTTTGGTCTTCTTATTTTATATTCAATTTCTTCGTCTGGCTATGAGCTATCTATGCCTCTTTGATGTGTCCAGGTTCCCTTATTGGCATATTCCGCGAATGTCTTGGGTTGATGATTTCAGGTAGGAGGCAGTGATTGAAGAAAGTTACAAGTTTACGAAGCATTTTGTTTTCCCAGAACTCTTTGTCAAGTGGTATTTTCACGGATATCATACATTTGGAGTCCACACCACAAAATGATATGTATTCTGACGTGAAATATGCATGCGAGAGTCTCTGTACTTGGTACATGTAGTTATGAGATGCCTTGAACTGCAAATTATAATTTTTAATTTCAATAAAATATAGGTTTCCTTTTCCAATTGCATCCATTGGTAGCATGGTCTTCGCAGATGATGGGCATTCGATTTTAATAATTTCGTTATCGCCTACGAAGCCATCTGGTGATGCAGCCAAAAATAGAAATTCCTCATCTACAACAAGACCACATCGCCTTCCAAACGTTCCCGGATTTTCAGATTTGAATTGAGCTATTGCAATTTGTTTATTTTCTGTGACCCAAAGTGTGCTATAATTTCCTTTGAATACCTGGTGCCGTATTCCTTTTACGACATTTGCACAGGAAGTCATATTCCTTCCAAAGAAGGATGACGTTATATGTGTACTTCGTTCAAATTTCCATTCACGTGAAGAGCTTCGTTCAAGTGTTCTTTTTTCAATATTTGTTTGTTTTCATGCTTCGTCGTACTTCTAACTCTTCTTTGGCACATTAATACTCAGATTGTGGCATGTCAGGTGTGGTCAAGGAAGCATGTGGCCCATAATCACTGTCTGCGTCATTTTGTTTACTTTGTCCGACTTTCTTTTCGGCAGGAAATAATAAACGGCGCCATCGATGATTTTCTGTCCTATTTTTGCTTCTTACAATTAACTTCTTGGTGTGAATACCAGGACTTCTCTTAAGAGCTGATTTATGAATTACTCTGTGCATTTCTCCATCTGAGTTTATCGATATAACTGCTGCTTCACACCCTGTATTGGACAGGGTAAAATTAACACGTTTTCCACCAAATAAACGTTGCCACAACAGAGTTATAGTTTTCTGCTATGTTGTTGTCTACCTCTAAGATGAGGCTAGTGGCATTATTTGCTACCCTTTGTACGTGTATCACTAACACTTGCACTAGACCTGCCCTTTGCATTTCACTTACTACATTTATTTCCCCAGGTTTTGGAAGGCTGTCACAGAAGTAGTTCCTTTCAGAGCACCTAGAATGGTCACCTAGTACATGATATGGGCTGTAAGTAATCATCTTTTTAGCTAAAATTTTTTTCTGTATTTTATGGCACAAGTTAAAGCTTGATGAGGTGAACGAAGTTCGTGGTTTCCGAACTTTATATTGGCACATGCATCTCGTACTTTATCTGAATAATAACTACAGATGTGATTGCGACACTCAATTTTCTCAACTTGTTTCATTGGCCTGTATGGTATTGCACCTATTAGTTTCCTGTGGACACTGCTGCCTCCATCTGCAATTAACCGACTGTATATGAGGCCATGCATGCTTAAACTTTAGGAAAATCCTTCTACAATCACATCTTACACCACTGAGGTGGACGATCCTGACTGATTTTTGGCACATTGATAAGTTGAAATAGTACTTTCCGAAGCTGTGGCAGAGTAACGTGCGCACACTGTGCAATATTTATTTCCGACGCCGATAAACAGCACCTTCTTCGTTTTTTACTCGATGATACAACTCTATAAACAAACATCTATATTTTGTACTCCATGTTTAAAACATGTTTAACAGAGCCATACCCAGGAAAGAAATATTGGGGAGGGATGAGCTTCATTAGAAATATTTATACTTGCCAGTTTTATAGCACGAGATTTTTGTGGACAAGTTAAAAAGATAAAGAATGGACGGTTAACAAGAAGTGTTCACTAAACTCTTTGAACTATCGTTTTTATTACTGCCTAAAAGTAAATTATAATTATGAGATAAGAATTTCGGGAAAAGCTACACCCCTATCACCCTATTTCTGGGTACGCCCCTGAAATTTTTAAAAATCAAACAACATCTATACATGCGACAAATAACCTGATTGCTACTCACCACGCCTGATAGAGACTTGTACTTAGTTTTGTAGGACTTTTTTGGCCAAGCTCCATCTGTAACAAAGCTTTTCCTCGGACGTCCTTTCTTATCCACGCTGCCGGCCTGTATAGCTCTCCTCACTTCTTCTTGTGAGGCTTCGGCCATAAGTTCCCATAAGTTCCCGTGCTGATTTGTGAATTACATTATAAATGCGATCCTGATTTACCTTCCAGGTTTCTTTCGAAAAGCACGGCATGTTTCGTGTACCACATAACTCTTCCAGTTGTGAGTAGCCTCCTCCAATAGACATCATACCAGATACTGCAGCTGAATTTACATTCAAAACTTCTACTTTCTTTTCTGCATCTTCAGTTCGTAGTGTTCTGATGATATTTCTAAATTTACATTTATATGTAAATAGGCTACTAAAAGCTAAACGTCGCTCACTTATAACATCCATGTCAATGAGTGTACAGACAAATGGCTCTTGTCGGCATATCAATTTGATATTTTCAAGTGAATGTTGACTATAAACCATTCTCGTGCCTTCTAAAATGGTGCCTGTAATATGTGAAGGCTTATTTTCTGTGTTGTTACAATCGTTAGTTTTTTTACAAAACTGCTTATTAAAGATGAATTTATTAGTTACTTTGCACAATTATCTGTTCTTAAAATAGCACTTAATACACTTAATCTTCCTTCGTGGTGTGTTAAACAGTTATCTGTGTCTATCTCTGTAGACTCATTACGATTGTCAATGTCAGTTCGACGAGCTTCGCCCTCCCAGTGATTCACAGAGTTATCTTCACTTGCAGGAGAAAGTGGTCTTAATTCTGCAAGAATGTACATCGTGTCTTGCTTTTCATGCAGTTGGAAATATTTTGTGGAATTTCTGGAACAAATTCTGCAATGTATTAATTGCTAATATGGCAAGATATAATTTTAATTGCTAAATTATACTTACATTTACTGTAACATACCGAATGGAAATGAAGCCATTTTATGACTTTTAATTCAGAACTGTACCAATAATTCATGGGGCTGTAACAAACGGAGTACTTTCACCAGCTAACTACTTCACTATCAAAATTTATGGGAGGGCAGGGTTCCATAAGCCCTCCCATTAAAGTATTTCCTTGTTTTCTCTGAGTGTTTTTATTTTCTTCACCGCTGTATTCAGGTCAGCCAGCGAGGGCCGACTGCTGCCTAGATTGTAAGGTGTTACGATCAGTTTACAGTGTTTCGGTGTCACTGCAAGAATACTTTAGTACAAATCCTACTGTTACTAACATCATTGTGCAACTATGACAGTTTGTGGTTTTTGCCAAGTGGTTTTTGTCAATGGGCTGTACTGGTGGAAAAATATATTTCATCTCTGTTAGCAAATAATTCACTGTTCGTTTGTTCATGTTTATTTGAATCAAACGTTAAGGAAGAATAAACTTAATGATTGGAGACTTTTATCTAAATCTTTTTGATACCAAGAACATTAAAAATTTATTTTAATGAAAACACAATGAATTTGTACGCATGATTAAATAATCAAACATATATTACGCAAACATAATATTTCTCGAAAGTAGTACTTATTACAAAGAGTGGACATATGTGTACTTTACTTCCATTACAAAAAAAAATTGTAACTTAAAAAATATATAGTTTTTCAGGTAAAGTTTTTTATAGTTAAATGCTTGTTAAAGTATTAAAAAATTTACAAGCTGTATATATTTACAGTGTCGTACAACCATGCCTAGAAAGCGTTACTGAGTATGTGATAGATCTGAACTATTTGATAAAACCTTCATTCATGTATTTATATCCAGCATATTTCCACGAACTGTAGTATCTGACGTCTTAACAACATTTTGACACAATTTTTTAATGTTGCATTTAAATTATTGATAAAAATAATCACTTCGCTCAAGCCATAAACGATAAATTCACTAGTAGGTCTGAAAACGTGCACAGGATTAAAAACATAGTGCAACAAAATGTTGCGTCATATTTTACTACTCTTTTTAATACAAACTGGCAGTTCCAATATCATGCACAATAATTATTTTCGAATGTTTTTCCGTTATTGGATTATTTAGTTGTCGGCCTGCACTGCCATCTGGAATTAATTATATATGCACTGATTGCCAGCGGAATTCCACAAAGCCAATTTTTAGAAACTACTCCATCCTGAATCTGGAGACAACCACTGATTTTATATATCTCGTAGTGTGTATGTGTATAGTAAAACGGATTATTTTGAAAAAAAAAAAAAAAAAAAAAAAAACTGCCACCCTTAAAATGTTGCTACTCTGATGTAAAGCTGCCTGTGATCCCCTTGTTACATTCACCCTCGGTTACAGTTCATGGCTACACTTATTCAAAGCAGGCTAGCATATCATAATAATATCTACTCACTACTAACCTATACACAGTTTACGGCAGCAAAAGTATTGATTTTAAGTTACCATGGTATATATATTTATCTAATTTTTCTTTCCGCTGTAATAAAGCAGAGCATTCGCAGAAGTGCTCGAAAGAAATTCAGGACTTTGGGGACTGTCGCTAACCCCCTGTAAGACGGCCAGCGACAGTAAAGAAATAATAAACGGAATTTAAAGCCAAAAGAATTTATACAAAACGATTAAAAGTTTTTCCCATGATTGGACTGGCGTAGGTAATTAGTTAATTAATTGTAGTTGTATGTGGTGAATTTAAGTTGCGCGGAGGTGATTTCCATGTGTTTTTGTGGTAATTGGAATTTTCTAAATATAGGTAATTTTTATGTAATAATAATGAATAATAATAAATTGAGTGATTTTACTTATAGTTGTGTATACTCCGTGAGAGAATGTATTGTGTCGAGAGACTAAGGGGAAGGGGTAGTAATGATGTACACATCTGAGAAGGTCGGGGTCTGCTTGTGGAATGACAGGCGCGATGCTAGCGCAGAATAGTTTTGTTAAAAGTGGGCGAATTGTGTCCCGGACCGATCGGAAAATTTCGACCAGTTTCGGGGCTTAATTTTGATGAATTGGTGCCGTTTATATGAGCCAAAGGCTTGAAATAACGCATTTCATCGGGAAAATTAAAGTATGGTGTTATGTGTTGTAAGGAAAATAATTGCATTAGGTTTTGAATTAAAATGATGCCACAAAACTTTAAATTTCTTTAGCTGTATATTTAATGCGTTAAATAATTAGTTGAAAACTTGGAATTTTTGTGCTGTTCTATATTGGCTGCAATTTTTTTAATTGAATTTAATTCATTTAAGCGGTTAATTAATGAAAGTATGGCCGGTAATATTTATTCAGGAGCTCAGTTTAATAATTGAATATCATTTCTGTTGCAGAAGGCAGGTACTTGTAAAATTTGAGCAGAACTAGGTGCTGTGATCAGTTGAATTAAATATTCAAATTCGCCTGTGTCGCTCGACAGAGTGTCGCATAGGTGAACATGTTATTCGCCTGTGTCGCTCGACAGAGTGTCGCATAGGTTAACATGTTATTCGCAGTCGTTCCAGTACAGTTAAGACAGTGGGAAAAAATTCTGTAAGTCAAGCAGTTCGATTAAGGCTTTATGTACGACGTGATTGCTTCCAGTATAAGCATGCTCTTTTCTTGCTTATCGGAGAGGTGTTTGGCAGCAGAGATATAGGGGCGAAAGTGCGCTAGGAGGGACTGAAAGTCGCACTGTCCATGAGTTCACGGAGTTCATGCAGCGTGCCTTTCATTCCTCCCAGCGAGCTTTGCGGAAAGTGGTAAGGTGGGAATGCAGCATGTGTTGTAACAATAGGTGTAGTATTTTTTTCGTGTGGGGCCTGTTTGAAGCCTGGTTGAGTTGTTCTGACAAGGTGGCTGGCCAGGTTCCTGGATGGGGCAGGACCTGGTTTTGAAATTTGATCTTTCTGAAAGGCAGCTTGTTGCTTCTGCGCCAGGTCCTGGAACCTGAGGCAGTCCGGTGAAGTGGCAGTATGCGGACCAGAGCAGTTGCTGCACTTGGGTGTTTGTTCTGCCAGGATGCAGGCACTCGTGGTGTGTTTACTGTCGCAGTGCGGCATACAGATGGCATGGAACAGAAGTTTCGTGTGTGGCCGAGGTCTTCGCAGTTACGGCATCTAGCCACGTCTGTAACTCTTTTCTGATATAAATTAGGATGCACCAAGGTCATTTTCAGTTTTCGGACAGGGTTGTTTTTGCTAGAGGAGGGGGGGGGGGAGAAGTGTTTTGCGCCGCTGTAACACAGAAAAACGCGGGTTGGCTCTAGCGTGTATGTGCTGGGGTTTTGTGAATCAGTGATTTTCTTTTCAAATTGATAGATGTGAATAATTTTGTAGCCGGCGCTTTCCAGGTCTACTTTGATGTCGTCAATATCTGTGGCGGGAGCGAGGTCGAATACAACTATCTGGGGTTTTTCAGAATTTGTGCAGAAAGTGAAATGCGGAATGAAGTTGGCTGCCAGTATTGTTCTGGTCGCTTGAAAATGTACGTGATTAGTGGTGATTAGCTGTATGCCTTGGGATGTTGGAAGCAGGGAGAACCAGTCTCGGCTGATTCCTTGCAAATTTTTGGGTTAGGAGATTGTATTTCGTGGCGTCATGTACCACGATTCTGTACTTTTGAGGTGTTTTGTTGGGTTTTCAGTGACCAGCTGTGAGCTGGGGGGGGGGGGGGCGGAGTTGGTTGGCTTGAGGAGCCAGGGGTTAACTCTAAGGAAGCCTCGTCTCGGACTTCCTGCAAAACTGAGAATCGGTTTTCAACGGAAATTCGTGGTGTTTTCGCCTCTAACAATGACGAGTTGAGACGATTGTTCTCGGTGGTTTTTCCGTCGCCGAAGTTGCTGCTCCTTCTTTTTAGTTCTGCTGAGGTGGTGGGGGCGGAAGTGCATAGCCATTGTTTTTTATGATCGCCGATAGAGCCAGAACTTCCGGAGCTGCATGGGCCATCATTCTCTTAAAAAGAGGTTTGTAGCTGAGCTCTAGGGTAGGATTGGTGCGCAAGTACTGAGCGATGTTTACAATATTGTTATTCGGAAAGACATAATCGTAGCCTAGGCCACGCCTCAACGGCTCCATGACCCACAGGGGAGGAGGGTGGGTGGGGGGATGTGAGACTGTCTGGAACGACTGCGATGTGTTGTGTAGCAAGTGACGAACAAGTGTTGTAAAAAGTGACCCTAGTTCGGTGCTGCACACTATGGCTACTGACCCCTAGTGGCTAGGCTCTAGATGACCTGTTTCAAGGCCGACCACAGTGCACAGGGTGTATACCGCGAGCTAAGGTGTCGTAGACGGCGAGAAACTGCAGGTCGCACCCTCCTGGGTCGGAGAACAAGTGCTGTGAGACGTGATGTGTGGGGACTGTGTACGGTACCGCGTGTTTCTGTAAGTTGTGACCAGGAACAAGGGAGGAGTCACCCCCTCTACCGCCCCCAACGGGTTCCTGGTAACTTGCGCATGCGCAGTAGAAGGTCCATTTGTATCCTGTCACCCTACAACATGTCACCGTAATGACGCATTGTGTAATAGCTGGGCAAGTATGTATTGGTTTTAGGATTTATGAATATCAAATTTTTTTACCTTGACCACCTAATACGCAAGAAACGTATGATGTCTTATTTTGTGGCTTTTGAATTATGAAAAATATTATTTGCCTTTGTTTTACAGTCTTAACATTCATTATAGCACTTACTGACAATGGTAACTGCGTACATACGAAGCAATAAACGAAATCATACATTTAATCCGAGTATTCGTGGTTTATCCCCCATGCAATTATTGTATGTTCAGTAGTGTCTACGAATAGAGATTCTGTATAAACGTCACTCTGGTTGATTATAACATCGGCACTTTTCTGAAGAAAAAAATATCACAAAAGAATAGTAGAAAAGCATTTCTCAAAATTTAAAAGAAAGGAATCACAATACATCTATTTCGTGGATTTTAGGTACATTCTTTAGCTCTAAGTAATTACGTTTGTCTTTACAAAGCGTACAAATTAAAGGCCTCGAAAATTTAAATTGTGTCGGGATTTTATATACTAGATTTATACATGCTTACCTCTTCCTATCGCAATCCACAGGGGAAGACGGAGCTCTTCTTCTTTCTTCTTCTAGCACTGAGTAGCATATGTTTCTTTTTGCCGTAGCGCCATCCTCTGCAATTAAGATCCATAATGCGAAGAACGGAATTCACACGCCGCCGAAACACGTCTGACGAAGGAAAAAACTCGCTAGTTTCCAGCTGATACGATACTGGTGTATATTCCTGCCTTTTCCACCCCTCCATTTCTATTTGACCTTCTCCCATCAGTGTCCTTCCCTCCCTCCAGCCGAGTCCCTACCCGGCCTGTCTCACCCCACCCTTCGGGTCGGGGAAAACGTTAGCCATACACCACCGTGCCGTGCTCGTATCCTAGTCGTATACCACATCGAATGAGACTATGTTTATTTCAACGATGTCATCACCCACGACGTTACAAATATGAATGGATCACCCTGCTATCGTTACATCGTCGATTCCGCCCTGCCACCGCATGTGTCGTCTCATTTTAAAAACGTACAAGCCACTATCAATTCCAAAAGTAAACCACTTTTCTCAGCTTATTCAATTTATTTATATGCGTCATGATTGCACCTGTTCTTAATATCCATTCCCGGAAATACAGGAAACTGTCCATTGTTGTAGAGTATAATTTAATAATAAGAAGTTACTAACATAGATTATTAGCCTAAATAGTAAGATTTAGTTCCTTGACGCACAACATTATTGGAAGTATTTGCCAGGAGGGGGGAGCCGCCTTGTTAATACGTCACCTGGACAAGATGGATACGTTTGATAACCACGTAGAGGATCCATTTTTGCAAGTGGAACGAGCATCGGCACAAAGACTGACAGCAGTAAATGAGAAAGTCGAACAGCACTAGCACAGTAGGTGTACAAAACCTGCAAATAACTTCAGACGAGTCCAGGGAAGAAACGCCATGTACGGTTGACATTTCAATGCAGCCCCAGAAGTGCCCAATCAGTTACCGAGTTCATTCAGTTCTGCTCCTATCACGAATGCACCATCTACAGCTGCGCCAATTTCAACCCTCCTTCGCCACCCATTTTAATAATGAGCAGAACTTCCAAAATTTTAAGTTCGTATGGGGGAAAACCCGGTAAATTTTCTTGTCAAATTCGACGAATATGTTAATTTGTTCGGACGGACAGACGGTGATAAGCTGCGCTGTATAAATTTGGCTTAAGCTTCCTCAGCATATTATTGGTGGGAGGTGGTGTGTAATCATATCACATTTTCCAAATTCCGAACCAAATTCCTTGAGCACTTTTGGAACACCAAATTACAAGGCAGTTTAAGGGCCAAGCTGCACGCAGAGAAATACGTCCCAGGCAAAAGCAGGAGCCTGGAAACCCATTTATCTTAGTTTACGAAAAATCCAGTTATGTAACCCCTCCAATAATCAATGAAGAATCCAGTCATATAACACCTCCAATAATCAATGCAGAATCCAGTCATGTAACCCCTCCAATAATCAATGAAAAATCCAGTCATGTAACCCCTTCAATAATCAATGAAGAATCCAGTGATGTAACCCCTCCAATAATCAATGAAAAATCCAGTCATGTAACCCCTCCAATAATCAATGAAAAATCCAGTCATGTAACCCCTCCAATAATCAATGAAAAATCCAGTCATGTAACCCCTCCAATAATCAATGAAAAATCCAGTCATGTAACCCCTCCAATAATCAATGAAGAATTTATAGCAATGGTTCTAAATCTGCTCCCGTACCACTATCAAGCTCATTGGACGGGTAAACTGGTAATGATATAATAGCTTTTAGAGAGGGCTTACTTGCACACGAAAATATTGACCGCCTACAGCGTACACATTTTTCTAGAGACAGAAAAAGCAGCGCTAGCTGACAGAGCCCCGCCCTTGTATAATAACAACAAACTGCCACAGTTTAGGGGGAATTACAGACAAGACCATAATCCTAGGGTGCAAGCATTTCGTACGGAATATTTTGAACCGTATCAAGTACACCAAGGCCTTTATCAGATGGATGCACAGCGATCTTTTCGCGGCAGAAAATACTACTCCGGACGCAGTGTACGGCAGAACCGTCGCTACTGCAATATTACCACCGCCTACAAGGGAACACCAGGCACCGCCCAGAAGTAATAATTAAATAGCTGTTCAGTCTAGCATGCAACGAAGTCAACAGGGAATCATAGCACAAAACAAGGGTGCGAGTGCTATTGAAATGGTGTATTCGACGCCTTGTATAGACATGATTATAAATCCTGCACCTGCAGGCTACACTGAACAAACAAGGCTGGGATATTTCGAAAACGAGAGGCCGCTAGACGAACGCATTACTGTATTTACATCAACAGCATCACAACAAAACAGATGGAGAAGTCCGCACAAGACAGGCCGCCTATAATGCGGAAACTACAGAGACATATCGTAAACACGACATATCGAAAATACTGGTAGTAACAACTGTAAATTGTCATGAGCTACACGAAGAACGTACACATTGTAAGCAAGAGACTGCATATAGTAGCGGATGAGAGAATTAAACGAGCCAAGAAATCTAAAATTAACAAGTTAGAACCAGGCCAATTGGCATTGATACAGGCGAGCCACATAAGTCGCCATTGGGATTTTGTAACCACAAAGTTATTTCCACTGTACCAAGGTCCACATGCTGTACGACGCGAGGCCTACAAAAATTTTTATGAACTGGTGGTTCCTGGTGCAGATAACTTGATAGGAAAATATAACCTGCCTGCGCTACGCGTTTATCACATCAGCGAGGAAGTAAGAGAAACACAAGCACAGAATAACAGTGTATGATGTAGAATTTAGAAGAGCGCCCAGAATGACGTCATATTTATGGCCCTAAGTAGATAGTTTTTAAGGCTGGGTAGATGACATTTGTTTTTCCATGATGCTGTCAGGATGAGCATTGCCTAGAGTACTGAGACGCCACTGTACACACTATGAGTATAAGCTACTTTATAAAAATATCAGCGTTTGCAATATATATATTTGAATATTTAATCATGCATACATATTTGTTGGTTCTCATTAAAATAAAATTTTTAATGTTCTTGGTCCCAAAAGATGAAGGTTGAAGTCTCCACGCTTTAAATCTAGCCCTGCAACCTGTTAAGAGTACATGTATCTCTATGTATTTTATTTCACATTCTCGACCTCAACAATAAGATTTTTGAGATGCTTAAGAAATGTTATTTTTATTATTAAATATGTAACCTCCCTACACATATGTTAATGTATTGAACTGATTACGATTTGATGGTATGAAGTGGTATATGTTTTGCACATGTGATTTTCCATTGTTACAAATCTAGTTATAAAACGACTTAATATTTTTTTTTTGGCTGTTACATTATACAGGTTGTTTTTTTCACATTTTTCTGGTCGTAAAATGTTCAATAATCAAAGGGTTCTTTATGTACTGCTTTAAAATGTACATTATTTTTGTAATTCATTAGCTGGATATACTCTCAGTTCGTAACCTAACATATCTGCAATTGAATTGTCTTCCGATAAATCGATATAGGCATTACTATACATTGCACTAGTTAACGTATTTGGATTTCCACGTAATCGGAAATGTACATCTTCAGGTTATGCCACTTTAATGAATTTCTCTAAGTCATCCAACTCATAAGATCCTACCATTATCACAACCTTGTATGTTTTTTTACCAATATTAGTCATAAATTATTGTTTATGCATATCAATGTTTTGTATGCAGTTCTAAGTAACGAATTAAATTAGACTTATTTGCTAATCTCCTACTCACTCCTATCCTGGGAAATATACAGCAAGTAATTGCGACGAATTTCCACTTAAAATCAATGTAATTGACATATTACTATTATATTTCACTATTTCACTTACTTATATATCCTATTTATAGTCAAAAACATCAACATAAATGTCCACGAATGATTGTATTTGGTAATTGTTCCATTTTGTAATTTTACCTTAATTGCATTGTTTTTTAAATACCTACATATTTCAGTTGGCGGATGTAAATCGCCGAAGTTGTCGTAATACAAAGATTGATTTAGGATTTAGTTAATGCAGCCCAATGTGTTCCTTTGCTTTGAATCGAATATAAATGAACTATCATACATTCACGAAGATTTGGTTACTTTGGTAAATCGTCTCTCATATACACGCCTTAGAAATAGGGAATATCCAGTTTCTATACAAATACATTCATATATTTCTTTTAATGCACGTTTTGGAAGACTATTTAGGACGACATTCTGCTTTTTTTTTTCCCCTCATTTGGTGTTTTTTCGTCCTTGTCCAACTTTAAATGGTTTCGAATAAATTACTTAACCTTTTAATTTTAACTACTCTACTAATTGCCGAAACTCCCCTAAGGATTGATAAAAGTGCTGTTAATCTTGGAAACAGCAATGGAATGATTCCTCCTTTCTTTGTTTTGTTTGGTTTTATGTTTTATGACGAATAATTTCATTAACAACCCAAGCTCCAAGCTTTTCACCTGTAGATGTAGATGCATTTTCCTTATATTTACAGCTTTATTGCCTAGAATTGTATCCGATACATGTCCTTCTTTGAAATCATTTGTTCTATCATAAACTATATTGTGTTCTTTACATGCATTATCCATAGAGTTTATTCCTTGGTTGTTCTGTGCCAATCATTTTGCAACTTTAGTACCTGGTCTGCAAGAAAAGTATTTTGGTAAATTCAGTTCAAATGGTAATCAATATTCAATACACCACATCCTTTTTTAATACGTCTAGTACGAGCCATTTTTTCCAACTGAATGTGAGCCTATATATAGACCTACATTAAATTTTATAGTGTATGGTAATACATTATGTTAGTTTACATAAGTATGTTACAATGTGTTACATTAGTACATTGCATTATGCTATGCTAGTACATTGCGATATGTTATGTTAGTACATTGCAATATGTTACAATACATTACAAAATGTTGCATTAGTAAATTATGATATGTTATGATACATTACATTAATATGTTGCAATACATTATAATACATTATGTTAGTACATTATGCTGTCTATTTGCATAGAAGTAAAGGTAATAAAACCAAATGTACATCTGCTGATAATTGTAAATATGAAAGAAAACATAATTGAACAGAAACATGGCATTCTTTCACCATGAAATATACGTTGTATAATAAGTGGTCCTTCTTCATGTGGAAAAACTTTGTCTCTGCTGGAAATTCCAAATGGTCTTAAATTTGAAAATGTATATGTGTTTTCTAAAACAATACAATAGAAATATCAACGATTAGCGACCATTTTTGTTGTTAATTGTTGGAATGCGATATTTCCCTTCTACAAATAAAGAAGATATAACCCCTCCGAATGAAGCATTGCCTAATTCCATATTTAATTTTGACGACATGTGGTGTGAACCGCATGGTGAAATGCAACAATATTTTAGTTTTGGTCGACATTAAAACATTGATTATTTTTATCTATCGCAAAATTATGCACGTATACCAAAACATAATTTTCACTGTAATGTAAATATGGTAATTGTGTTTTAATGGATAATATGACTCTGCAGCATATTTACAATGATCATATTTTAGGCGATATGATATTTCCAAAGTTTAAATATATATTTTTTTTTGTTGGAAATCCAACTATGGTTTTTTTCATGATTGTACAAACGCTTCCCCTACATAAAGGCAGATATAGGTCTGGTTATGAGAGTATGTTACTTCCTGGTGAAGAACAATGAGTATTTAAAAGTTTGGTGATAGCAGTATAAAACGTAATCATTACAAATTGCTGGTTAACCAAAAATCGCGATGGGAATTGTGATTTGAACGGACATATATTACATAATATGGGTATGGCTGTAAAATATAGCGATGCAGTAAATAAATGTTATAGGGAAGACTTGAACTCTATTACTCTTAACATATTTAAATCACAATCAAGCGATATTCAAGAGAAATTAATAAAATTAGTGGCTTTGAAAGATATTGTTTATAAAAACACGAGTGTAATTGCAAACATTTTAACCAATATTAGCAATGATTTGCAGAGTAATGAATTTATAACAGAATGACATTTAAATTGATTTAGTAAACACTTTAATTATACGACAAACATAGTTTTTATATCACAACTTACAGAAATGCAAGAAAATATAAGAGTTGTAATTAATGAAGTGGTAAGCGATAATATTACAAAACAACTTGAAACATTAATTTAACAAATAATGCAATATATAAGAAATTAATTATTAATACAAATTTTGTTTAGTTATGCAAACAGATTTGAGAAAACAAAATAATGATTTGGAAACACATATATTAATATTAATGATTATTAATATGATTATTAATGATTTGAAAGCTAAAACTGTAACTAAATTGGATTCTGTTTTAAGTAAAGTCGATAAGATAGAAAAAAAGTGCAAACTATTGGACCTACTGCATCGGTTAGAATATCAACGACTTAATTCATATAAAAATAGTTTGAATTTAATGTAAAATAATCAAAACATGTCTGCTTCTGCTTCAGAAATAAATAATGTTATGTCTGCAGCGAAGGAAAAATATTCGCAAGTCAAACGAGCTTGTATGGAACAGGATGTTTTAAACGAAAAAATATTTAAACCTGTTATGTTTAGAATGGATAAATTTCATTCTGTGTTAAATAAACCTAATGAAACAGTTTTGGAAATTAAAACCGAAGAAGAACCCTTAACAAAGAAAATTCAAACTCTTTCTCATTTAGCTCAACGTTATTTATCTTCACAACGTTATTTATCTTCACAACATTTTTCACCTCTGCGCGATACGACATTTGGTGTTTATGGACATGACAATGTCTGGTTCCTGGGAGATTCGGTAATTCAATTTTTGCCTGACAGTAAAATTAAAATTGGTGATTACGAACTGATGTGAGTCAAGGTTTGTTTGAAATTTTGTTTAAAAAAATTTCCAAATGGATATTCCGACACTGATTTGCAGAAATGCAAAGAACTTATTCGTCGAATGCGTGTTAACATATGTTCAGGAGATGAAAACCAAACCAAAATAAATTTAATAACCGATATTATTGAAATTGGAATATATAAAGATGAAGTTGGTGATCATTTTTCTCCTGTATACTGGAACAATCATTATGAATTGGTTGATGGATTTAAACTTCTCATCGTTTCGAGATAGCCTGGGAATAATTTACATACGAACGAAATTGATTATATTATTGAAGAGTTGAAAGAAACCGGTTATATTAGCAATGAAATTTAGTAATATATCTGAAGAGCTTCGCGCTTCTGCAAGGATAAGATATCCTTGAAGAAGAGTTACAACTCATGGTTTAAATGATCTTTTTCTTCCGATTTGTGTGAAATGACTTTACTTTCAAAATACCTTAAAGGATACCAATATATTTTAACCATAATATATGTTTATTCTGAATATGGTTGGGGCATACCTTAAAAAAAACTGGAAAACAGGTTACCGATGCAATGAAGATGGTTTTGATAGAGAAAGAGAGAGAGAGCGAGCGAGCGAGAGCCGAATTCGCTCCAAACCGGTAGAGAAGCCGAATTTTTTCTACACTGTTCGGGAAACTAATGACTGAGCTTAAAGCCAGTGTTGTGGAATGTTGCAACAAATCGATTAAGAAGTTTATATATAAATATTTCACATCTAGGGGGACTTACAAATGGGTTGACGTTTTTCCTGAAATAGTTAAATTTAATAATTCCAGATATCATAGAACTATCAAGATGGTGCCTAAAGAAGTTACAGATAATAGTTTAATGGAAACTATTTATAATAATGTTAAATTCATCGACAAAAGGAAATCAAAGATCAAAGTTTACTAATATATACCTATCTCGAAGCAGAAAGGACCTTCGAAAAAAATAGCGGTTAATTGTTCTTACGAAATATTTAAAATTATTTCAATTAGACTAACACATCCGAGAGTGTATTACCTAGAAACCTATGATGGAGAACGAATAAAAGGCGGATTTTACAACGGTGAGCTGCAAACAGTAAGTTCTCCAAATGAATATTTAGTTTATAAAATTATTTAAAGGGGAAGAACGATATGTCCTTGGTTCGACGGAGGGGTTTCTCAAAAGCATACGAGTCCTGGGTTAAGAATCAAAATCTTAAAAGGTTGTTATACAATGTTTGTAAAATTGTGATACTAAATAAAATTTTTTTAGTTTTATTTGGTTTTTTATTTATTAATAAACCTCTGGGTGGTGTTTCGATGAACAATTTATTGTGCAATCAATCTGCTTGTTGATTGGATTATCATTTCATTGGATTAACTTTTAAGCAATAATACGTTACATTTATTTCCTTTTATTTATGACATAATTCTCATTTAGATGATAATCACTTACATCTTATGTTATTAAATACATAGATTTGTTGAATTGGTGATTCACATTTAGTTGTAAATTGGGTGTGTTTAGTACATATTGTAATTCATCATGTTTGGGGGTTAAATAGTTGCATTTTATTCATTTTAAATGTGATGTAATCGAGTGTTTTGATGTAAAATTTTTTGGAATACACATAAAATTTCGTGGAATTTTACAGCTTAAAGACCTTAAGGACGTTATTTGTTTAATTCGTTGTTGTAATTTTCTTGAATTAAAATATTTTTTCGCGAAATTTTTCAACTTAGAGGAATTTGGGTCATTATTCTGGTTTAATGTTATTTAGAATGTATTTGTAACATGATATGTTTCTTATAACTTGGATAATGTTTCCGGAGTTCATTTTTCGGATTAGATTGATATGGTATGTAGTGTTTTTATTGAATTGTGATGTAATTCATAGTTAGTTTATTGGAATACTTTTCTGGGTTTCGTAATTGTTTGTGCTGGGTTATATTTCTTTGCTTGTGATGATAGTTCTTAGATTGGTAAGTTTTAAGAGAGAAAAATAGTGTTTACCATGCTAAAAACTTTTTATAATCAAATCGTTATTTAATTTTTTTGGTTAACATGTTATTAAAAAAAAGTTTTTACAGTGTAAACTATTTTATGGTGTAAAACTCATAAACTTCATTTCATGGAGTAAAGGATTTTTT
Organism: Dryococelus australis; assembly: GCA_029891345.1. Taxonomy (NCBI): domain Eukaryota; kingdom Metazoa; phylum Arthropoda; class Insecta; order Phasmatodea; family Phasmatidae; genus Dryococelus; species Dryococelus australis. The sequence goes on from CM056996.1 coordinate 258,732,507, forward strand.
GAAGTTTTACACTAGTTTTTATGGTGTACACTGATTTTGACACTGTCGAGTAACTCACCATATTTTTTCAAAAGAGCTCATTTAAAAAATGTAATGTTTTCCTCTCAATGAAATAGTGTTTAAAATAGGTTTAAACTGCAATGCAATAGCATGAGTTTAAATTATCAATGTTATATTCTAAACGAAGGCTGCATGCTTGCATTAATATTTGTGAAAGACAGGCGAGGCGAGGTAGGTCCCGGGATACGGTGAATTGTGTAGTGGAGACGAGCTGTGTGAATATCAGGAGAATATGCATCATGGACTGAAGCAACTGGAGAGGGAGTGGAGGGATGGGGTGAAGTTCTCCTGCTAGCGTGCATGTGCACCCATAGGCTTTGTACATTGAGCTGTAACGGGGGAAGGAGTGGTTGTCGGGTGAGGCAGGGAAAGTGGTGTGTTCCTGAAAGGGGGCAAACGATGCGGACAGCGACATTTTACTGAACCATTTTTCATTACTTCGCCTGCTCCGTGCCGTGCACATCTCCCTCCCATGCGCATGAGCCAAACTTTAGTTTGTGTCTTTAATTGCTCCGAACGTTTTCCCTCTTCTGCTCTTGATACCTAAGTTTCGCCCACTCCCCAGGCCCTTAACCATCCGCTGACTGTCTCTACACTCATCCTTGGTATCCTTTGTAAACACTTCGTTTTGTTGAAAACGACACAAGCGTACTGCTTTTAAACAGCTAGATTATTTGTTTACAATTAATTTAGAACAAATTATTACTTCACATAGAATATCAAACTTCAGCCACATTGTATTTTCCTATGCGATAGTATAGTAAACTTCTGTGCTTGGAAGCTTTTGAATCGAAACTTTGGTTATAAGTTAATTGTACTGTCGTAGACAATTCAAAGCAGAAAATACTTATGTTTTGTCTCTATATGAATAAATATTTGAAACAAATTGAAATTTTGTATATGTATGCAAGTGTCGTGTCTTCCATCGTAATAGGGATACTTAGGTAAATGGAATGATAGATACATCTTTGTTTCAATACTTTAAAAAAACTTAAGGATTTAAAAAAATGTATTTGTGTTGGTATGAAAATTAAACATAGTTTAATGGAATTATTAAAATAATTATGCTGGAAATGGGAAAAAAGTTAGGTTGAAAACGGGAAAAAGTTTGGTGGAAAACGGGTTACATTTTAATTGATTTTATTGTGTGCTAAAGACATAAGGAACATATTTCTTAGTGATGAGGGAAATAAAGTTTCATTGGTAGGACTTGTGAAATTTTTGTTTCGCGGAGAACATGCTAGGCTCTTTCGTCTCGAAAAATAGGAGGTAGCTTCACTGTTCCAGCTAGAATTGCAGTTTGTAGGGGAGCAAGGAGAGGGAAAAGAGGCCAGCGGCTAGCATAAGTCACTTTAAAATCTGCTGCTACCCCCTGAGGGAAAGCCACGCTTTGACCTTGAAGCAAACCTCTGTTCATAGCCGAGGCAGCGCTCTGAGGTTGGGGGGTGAAGGGAGCTGGACTGAGCATTTCTAGGGAAACATGTTATTGTGTGGTGTAATGGGATGGGGGTCTGCATAACCTTGAATCGACAATGGTGGCTTTGCAGCACCCGCCGTGGACAGGGGGCAGTCATTCGAAAAATGCTTTCTGACCTTGAGGAGTGCAGGGGTGTTTGCCCCTAAACAGGTTTTTGAAGTGTTGGATCGATTGCAGGAGTCAGTCCTCCAGAAATGAACTCTACGTTGGAGGGGAGGGGAACCGGAACTGTGTGGACAGAGCATCCTTCTGAAAATGCCTTCTTGACCGGTGTAAGGGGAGGGGGTTGTTGGCCTTGGGCAGGAGCGACGCGGAGTCTTCTCGCTGGTTTCCGCCATATTAGTTCTTTAACATGCCTCCCCCTGCATAGATACGACACTGAATCTCGACTTCACCGGGCTGCGAAGTATGATAGCTGTTGTTGAGTAATATTATATCGTCCGAGGTTCAGATCTCGTTCACTGTCTTCGCAAACTATATTGTGAAATATTTTTTATAAATTTTTCATTTATCTGGAAAAAATATATAAATCTTTGTGTGATAATGTGTTTATTATATAAACCCATTTTCTGTGTTAGATAGACATAACTTGATATGTTAGACATTACTTGATATGTTAGATAGACATTACTTGATATGTTAGATAGACATTACTTGATATGATTCTCAACTGTCGTTTCGGTACTAGTGTGGTCAATTTCACAGACTTGATGGAAAAAAACTTTTCGTTATTTTTAAATAATTCGCTTTTATCAAGTAGTCTTATTGTTATACATTCACATAGTTGTTAGATTTAAAAAAATTAATGCAGTTGTAGGACGAATAGTGTAATCAAGTCGTTAATAGTAGCTTGGTAGGGAGATATGTTCTGTCAGTCGTAAATTTCAACTCAGCCGTGTTCCACGTATTTATAACAGCTTATAAGCAGGCGCACATCATTCATTGACTGACCTCCGAGGTGGACGGGTGTGTTTTGGGAAATGGGCAATTTCATTATGTGTTTTTCTATTACGCTATTGTGTGTGTTTAAAATTCAAAATGCGAGTTTGGAAATCTTTATTTGTCCGTGTTAACTGGAAGTGCTAAATCGTTGTCTGTGTGTTTCGCTTCTTAAATTGCACGCAGTGCTTGGTAGGGATACTTTTTTCTAGATATAATTCAGGATACGTAAGAGTAGTGTGTAAATTGTTAAGTCAATTGTATTAAGAGTTTTTGCCGTAATTTCAACTCGCCCGCAAGTTCCACGTATGTAAGTTGGCATACGTCATACACTTATGCCATTCCTTCACCAGCCTCCGAGCCGGACATATGTGTTTTGGGAGAGGTGCGATTTCATTACGCATGTTAATAAATTAATTTCTTTTAACGTGCGGATTAAGTTTCTAAAGTTCCTCGCCAGTCTCACAGACAGATGGACGTGTATGTGCGAGAGGTATCAAGCAGTGTTACATATATCTTGTGTTTACTAAGATTGTCGTTTAATATATAGAGACATTTTTGATTCGTTAATTTATTCATTTTATACTAGCGACTCACATAATTGTGATGGTTTACCACTTGTTATTCCCGTAGTTGTGTTCGTTCGTTATATTTCTCTCGTGTAAATTTTATTTATAAAATACTGCTCGGGGTAATAAAATCATGTATTTCATCTCTTTATGTTTAATTCATTTTAAGACACCTGGAGTGTCACGTAACTGTAATCGTTTACAATTTGCCGACTCCAGGTTATTCACGTAGTTATAATTCTCTCTCTTGTGTTATTTAATGATAGGTAGAACACTCTGAAATTTCTCTTGTGTTTTAACTATATGTAATTTTCTCTTTCTGTTTAATTACTATTATCAAAAATAGCCTATCTTCCACCACCGTCTATGAGACACAAACAATTTTTGCACATATACCACTCTTGCACAAATCTCACCATATATATATATACACCCATCCCCAACACGCCGCAGCTCATCGTGTGCCAGAGCTCCAAGGGTGAAGACGTACCAGAACTCCTCCCCAAAATAAATAAAGAAACTAATGAAATGGACCCTTGGTACACTCCTCCACCAAACACACACAAAATCCAGAAAAAAAAAGTACCCTTTCAATACATTTTACCCTTTTAATAAATTAACCATTTCATTAAATTTTACCCCTTTTGATTAACCTTTTCAATTTTTGATTAACCTTTTCAATCAATCTAGTTAACTCTTTCAATCAATTTAACCCTTTGATTTCAATAAAGGAGGCATCCCCTTTGAGGTAGAACCCCTACATCCCTACTAATTTCCACGCCATTAATGTGATTTCACACGCAAATTTACAAGCTTACCTATCTCTCATATAATAATAAGACATAATCTTCAAGAAGTTTTTTCGATTTATAAACATGCCTCGAGGCAATTTGAGATAACTTTATTCTCATAGGATGGACAGATTTGGTTGTAAACTGTGCAAAAGTTAGTACACATTTTCAGTATAACTTCTAATACTGCAAGTGAATTGTCCCTTTGCTTGGCCAGGAAAACTAATTAAAAAAAAAAAAAAAGGCCTTTTCAGTTTGCTTTCTTTCTCTATACGCAAATCCCCTACACTCAAACCAATAAATCCATTCATGCCATAAACGATCATAATAAAACTTGTTTGAAATAATTTTCCAAGAGTCACAAAGTCGTCCATTCTACTTCTATCATGCTCGCTATCCTCCCGCATAAGTGCTTAACAGGCTATCCTACAGTAAACACGAGAACACAATTCCCAGATAGCAACAGGCTATCCTACAGTAAACACGAGAACATACTTCCCAGATAGCATCAGGCTTTCCTACAGTAAACACGAGAACACACTTCCCAGATAGCAACAGGCTATCCTACAGTAAACACGAGAACACACTTCCCAGATAGCATCAGGCTATCCTACAGTAAACACGAGAACACACTTCCCAGATAGCATCAGGCTATCCTACAGTAAACACGAGAACACACTTCCCAGATAGCATCAGGCTATCCTACAGTAAACACGAGAACACACTTCCCAGATAGCATCAGGCTATCCTACAGTAAACACGAGAACACATTCCCAGATAGCATCAGGCTTTCCTACAGTAAACACGAGAACACACTTCCCAGATAGCAACAGGCTATCCTACAGTAAACACGAGAACACACTTCCCAGATAGCAACAGGCTATCCTACAGTAAACACGAGAACACACTTCCCAGATAGCATCAGGCTATCCTACAGTAAACACGAGAACACACTTCCAAGATAGCATCAGGCTATCCTACAGTAAACACGAGAACACATTCCCAGATAGCATCAGGATTTCCTACAGTAAACACGAGAACACACTTCCCAGATAGCAACAGGCTATCCTACAGTAAACACGAGAACACACTTCCCAGATAGCAACAGCACGGGCTCGCGCAGCGCATTTAATACAAGAATAAGTTTTATCACGAGCGTTAACCTTTGATGGTACAACTAGCCTCATTTTCGCGTAAAGAAAAAATAGAACAGAATCGACAACGTAATGAAGAAAATTATTGAACTGTTTACTCATTGGCGTTTGATGTCAAGTTTGAGCACATTTCGTTAGCTTCCTAATTTAATAAAAAAACCGGTTGTGAAGAGACGTTTAGTAAATTTAGTTTATGAAACCTTGTAAAGGGCCGCTCTGAGGCCTTAAGGATTTGGTTATTTTATGTATTTCAATTATATTTCGAAGTAGTCGTGATTACAATTTTCGGATATGGCATAGTAAGTTTGGAAAAGTTAGGAAGCAGGTGTTAGAAAAAGTTATGTTCAAATGCATATATATGCACGAGTTTATTTGCAATGGGCAAAATATCTCAAATTTTTCATGTGAAGACACACACGTGCGTACGCAATCTTAACTTCCTATTATTTAATAATTCATTAAATACGGCTTATATTCAATATTCTTGTTCATAATATCACTACATTTCACTGTTCTGTATATACTGAATACGGGAAAAGTTACAGATCAGCAAGCTTACACTATTGTAAAAGAAACGGACAGAATACAGCTGTTATATAATTTGTATTGCAATTTATCACAATTTTATTGTATCCGGCTTAGTGGTATGAATGTCAAGTTCGCAAATTTTTTCTCCTACACACATGATACACATTATATTGGAGTGGCAGTCAACATAAAAATCTAATTTGTTCAATTTTTTCGCGGTTCCAATTTAACTATACAATAAATTTTTTACGCCCAACGTGTTCTCCTTTGAGAAAATGTGGAGAGAATTAGTGGCAATGGAAAGCCTTCAGTGAAGTTTTGAGGCATATGTGTTGGCTCTGTTTCGTATAATTGCAAGATGTTATAAATTTAAAAGTTACGCAGTTATCTGGGCGTGCTTCCAGCTCGCTTCAACGGCACTACTATGTTAAGAATAACTTCTTGAGGTTGTGGTGGTCAAAAAAACTTTACCCAGAAGTTCTGTTACCGTATTAACGTGTGCTATTTCTAGAGACGATTCAATTAGCGCAGAAATTTCCATCTTCGTGGTGCGGTAATAATCTTGGCGGAAGTTGCCAAATAAATTGGAGGAGGCTGATGCCTTGGTTGCGGGAGGAGGAGGGTTGATATAGCTACCCGCCGTGGTAAGAAGTGTGGGGCTGGGGGGAGCTATTCCGAGTTGTGTGTTAATTGTTGTAGTTGGCGAAGTTAGTTTGCGGGTCCGTTGCACCAGGCATTAGTTACAAGTCTGTAGCCTGGAAATAACGGAAGATGTAGAAGAGGGGACTAGAGCAAATCGAGTCGCCTAATGCGACGACATCACACACACACTGGAATACGCCTTGGTGCTCACGAATGAATGTCTGAAAAGTATAGCCTCTGAAAATGTTGTACTACATTTGCGAGAGCCACACAATTACACTTTACATATTGGTTTGAAACCATAGAGTCATAATAAATGACTTCTACGAATTCCGCTCTTCTAACTAATAAGGGAAGACCCTCCAGACTCAAATCAAAAAACTTACTTCTTTTATGATAATGTTTATGAATTTCTCACGCTTTTTCTTTCAACCTACCGATTACGTTTGTAATTTGAGGCGAAGTCATAATATTTTGTTAAATAACTTTAGTGCAGTAACTCAGACACTACTACTTGTGTATTTATGCTTGGATACACTTGTACATGTAGAGATATGCAAGAACTTATAAGTGTTATAGAAGAACAGAATCAAATAAAACAGCAAAATTCAGTAGCAAAAAAACCAGGAAAATTACTAGGAAAAACATGTACTGATACTAGAAATAATATACTCAGCAGAGATGCTGTAAGAAACATGTGAAAGTTAATTGGAACTGTTGTAATGGAATTAATTATTTCAGACAAGAAACGTATAATCAAATTGCAGATGCTATTTTATCAATGGCCTCAGCCTGAAGTAATCCTTTTACTTTAAGCTTGGCAATCAAAATTTCGAACTTGCACTAAATTAATAAATTAATTTGTCTCTTTGGTCCAGACTAACTCAGCGTTCGAAGCAAACGACTTATACTGCCATTTTACCCGTAGTTAAATTAAACAACTTTTAGTTCAACCTGAATAGAAACGTTCGTCTGTGCTTCTTAATAAATTAATCCGTAGACTTAGCTGATTATAACTTAAAACAAAGAATTCTAGTATTTCTCGACATTTCTGGCGATCTTGCTGTCGGCATGGATGCGGCAGGACCTCTCATCGAGGGCTTCCCTAATCAGGCTCTCAGGCCTGTAGTGCCATTACAGCCCTGGCACATATTAACACACGTGATACTTCGAACTAAATTATCCTGAAAATATACACGGGTGGCGACCGATAACAGCCTGCTTCGTACTCAATCTTGCCTCGCGTCTTCGTGTCATTCGTGTCATTATTTGGGTCTTTATAATAAAATCTAAATTAAAACCTTGCCTGCTATACCCACGCGGGTTAGTGTCCCGCCTTCGATTACCAAGAGGGCTAGACATTCCCTTCAAATACTTAATCAAATAACGCCGTCAAAACTGACAAATCACGAGAGTGCTGGCATCAAGAATTACTCACCATGTCACTTAGTTACCATGTCAACGGATCAATAACTGCTCAGATACTATGGCCTTCTACACACATATTACAAAAATTAACAGGCTGGAAAGACATAAAAACATGTTTGACAAAAAAATAAAATCATTATTTAAACGAGCAGTAAAATTACATACCAATTAACATAATTATTGGGCCAATGAAAAATTGATCCTAAAAATGTGAAAAAACCTGATTTTTTTTAAATCCAAAAGTTTTAAAAATTCTACAAAAATCCAACAAATTATTTTTAAAAATAATTTAAAAAAACATAAAAATTATTATAAATATAAAAAAGTATTAATAAATTAATAAAATATTTTTTAATTTATTAAAAATTCATTTAAATACTCTAGTCCTCCAGTGACAATTTTTCCTAGAAATTTCTCTGTTTCCTTGAGTTTCCTTTCGCTTCCGTAAATTTCCTTTTTTTTCCTTTAAAATGTCCCTTATTTCCCTAACAAAAATTTCAAAAAAGCAACCATCTTGATTTTTTCGTCTGTTATTTGTTTATACATTGCTGGAGTTTGTCTCTCACAATCGTTCGACTGCCATATTAGATTCCATATGTCTTCATCACCTATGTGGCACTAGTCTTAAAATTCGCCTACCAGGCAGCAGCCAAATTTGTTCATATTTTTAACTCTATGGTTTGCTGTCAACGCCCTCCATTTCGGGTTCTATTTTCAACACAAAGGAGGCGTTATTTTCACGATTTCTCCGCTAGAGGAGCTGTCGGCACTCCCCCTTATAGACATAAAAATATCTGGTAATGAAAAAATTATTTTTTCAATCAACATTATACCTATATGTATAATATATGTATAATTAAATAAATAAATTAATTAAAATCTTTAAGACGGGAAGTGAAGGTGATCATGAAGACAGCATAAATGAAAATGACTATGCTGACAGTATTGATGATAATGACTATTACGACCGTGATAATGTTGAAGAGGATGACGATTCCTTCGATGCTCCCACACATTTTGCCAACGATTTTACTTCGACAAATGATGTAAAGTAGGCAGAAGACACTGAGAATACTGACTAAATGTTTCCCGAAAACCCGAATGAACTTGTTGATGGCTGAAATATTTGATTGGCTTTATTAAATGTAGGGATTTCTCGCGCTTTGTTCAGGTATATTCAGTCATAAGAGAACTGAAGAATCAGAGTTATATCAGATTATGTGATGAATTGCTTTCTTCTGAAATAGTAATTACAAAATAACAATACGTTATTATTATACGGTAATTGATTTTCTTTATTTTGTGTCTCGTATCTTTACATTGGACTTAAAGTTTTAATATATATATATTTAAATTATACAAGTAGATGTACTGTTGATTGAAAAAAATATATTTATTAAATAGGAATGAGAAATGACAGCTGGTCACTCGCATGGCGGTGAAATAGTGAAATTAACGCCTCCTATGTGTTGAAAATGGAACCTAACATGGAGATGTCGACAGTGCAACCTATAGTTTAAAAACACAAACAAATGTGGCTGCTGCCTGGGGGTGAATTAATAGACTAGCACCATCTAGGTGATGACCGATGAAATCTAATATGGCAGTCAAACGAAGGTGAGCGACAAACTCCACCAAAGTATAAAAATATGACAAACGAAACATCCAATATGGTGGCCTCCAGCAATGTATAAACATTGACGACATACAAAATTATAGCTGGCGATAGTAGTCAGTAAAGTAATATGCTTGCTGACTTTTTTGATTTTTTCTCTAGTTTTTGTTTTTAAAGGAATTCAATGTCATGGGGTAAATCTCAAGGTCACTTGCATCCAATATGGTGATTGTTAATATTGTAATACACTAGCTGACTTTTATGAATTTTTTCCCAGGTTTTTGTTTTCAAGGTCATATAATGTCACATGGTCAAGGTCAAGGTTACCTGCATCCAATATGACGGTAGTAGTAACATAATTTGCTAGAAGTTTTTAAGGAATTTTTTTCTCGGGATTTTGTTTTTAAGGTCATACGAGGTCACGGAGTAAAGGCCAATGTCACTGGATTTTCCAAAATGGCGGAAGTAGTCAGTAACATATTATTCTCCTTTACTTTTATGAATTTATTGCAATTTTGGTTTTCAATGTCATTCAAGGTTATGGGTTCAAGGTAGAGGTCATTGGCTTCCAAGATGGCAGTAGTCAGTTGCATAATATGCTAGTTGACATTAATGTATTTTTTGTAATTTGTTGGAATTTGTTGAGGAAAAAAATCTAAGGGAAAAAGAGAAGTTTTAAAGAAAAAAAATGGAAAATTCTCAAGGAAAATAGTCTCTGGTGGATTAACATTTTAAATAAATTTTTATTGGATTTTTAGACATTTAAAAATAATTTGTTAATACTGTTAATAATTTTAATACATAAAATTTTTTTAACAATAGTTTTTTAATGTTTAATTTTTTAAATTGTTTAAATTTTTTGGATTTGTTCTATTTTTGGGGTGAAAGGTCTTATGTCAAAGGTCAAAGGTCAACTGTCAATTGCTTCCTATATGGCCGCCGGGTGACCGGAATGACAGAGCAGGAACATCTCTGACGCTCGGTGCCAGGTGCTTTTGGGCCCGAAAGAATGAAATCCTTCTGCTACTAGTGTGTCCTGTGTACTGAAAAGTTTTCTGTGAAATCGTTGTTTGCGTGTAAATGCTTATCTCGGTAAAGTTCTGGAAATACGAATTTTTGCCAGAAAGGACAAAAAAAAAACGACTGTCTACATTTTTTCTCTCTACTTTTATCATATTAAGTGTATTAATGGAGAACAGAATCAGTGAAAGTGGTCAAATATCGCATATTTAAAGCTGGCGTATGCAGTTTCTTTAAGGGGTAAGAGAAAAGTACGATTGTACTCATGTATTTTGATTTGTGTACTTTCATCGCGTGTAATAAAACCTCACTGTTTCGAATCCAATTTACACAGTTAAGTCTTACGACAGAAACACCGCACGCCTAGCGTGTAGGAGCGATGAGGCGCTAGGTGTGCTGGTTAGTGTCGCCCGTATCGCTCCCTCGCTTCTTGACCTTGGACGCGCAGATAAATAGTACCTACCCCTTCACATTTACACTTTTACTTTTTGTCTGCAGCTAGTTTCATAATTCAAAGTAATTTAATTTACTGTCTATCTGTCTTCTCGCACTGTTGCTGATATTATTGCTGTTTATGCGAAGAAAAATTTCAGCCTAATTATTGTTTAAGATCCTGTAGTGTCGTGTGCACTCCCTAGAGTTCACCATCACCGTACACGTTACTCCGCGAAATCCTCTTTTGTTATAAGTTATCTGTGGATTGAGAAAAAAAAACATAATGTGTTAGTAGATGAAAATGCGAATATATGTAATTCTCGATCATTTATAAGAGTTAAGGAATTATTAATGCGTTATCTCCATTGTTTCATTAATTTTTTGCCACAACAAATTGGCGATGAGGTGAAGAATTGCTATTCAGGTTAGTGTAAGAGTGTAAAAACAAACCATCGCCTTATCAAACATCAGATATCAAGTATGCATCGAGTTAACATCAAAAATATCAATCCGAAATGGACGCAGGACAGGTTTCCCAATTACTCGAAAGCCAGCAAACGCTAGTCGAAGCATTTATCCAGAATCAACAACAAGCTCAACTTCAACAATCATGTAGTACTATTACATCATCCGGAATAGAGAATACAGCGTTACTACCAAATTTTGATAATTACGATTCTACCAAAGAAAGCTTTCGTAATTATAAACAACGTTTTGAAAATTACCTGCAGATAAAGAAGGTGAGTTTTGATAAAAAGTATTGTGCTCAACTACTTTTCAACTCAAATGGTGCCAGCAATTTTAACATCATCTCAGCGCTTTGAGTACCAAAACAACCATCAGAACTTACTTATGCTGAACTTATTGAAATGTTGGAAAAACATTTAGCTCCAAAGAGGAACAATCTTGTGGCTAAACGCCAGTTCTTATCAAAGTACAAGACCAGTGAACAGAAAATTGCAGATTTTATCGCCGCTCTTCAGTAGTGAGCTAAATGACTGTGATTTTATTTCGCCTTGTAAATGTAAAGTTTCAATTGCAGACAAATCTCTGCGAGCTCAGTTTATTCATGGGCTACATGATAATGGTATTCGCAATCAGCTTCTCTGGTCTGACGAAGTAGCGTTTAATTTTGTCGTGTAAAAGCAATCGCGTTAGAATAATCGAAAGCAGATTCAAAAGCACTTTGGCAGAAATACGAGAATGGGGGCACATCAACAGCTGTCGATATCAACAAGGTTTATCAGGAGAAGACGAACACAAAAAGTACGAGATCGTCAACATTTGCAGTCTCAGAACCAACATGAACCTAGATATTCCAGATCGAAATCCAGGATCAATTATAAGGAACTAGGAATTGACAATCTATGCCTAACATGTGGAGAAAATAACCATCTTTCACCAGACTGCCGTACTGATAAATCTGATTTGCAGGGCTCTGGTTGCCAAGCTACTGGTCATGTAATCAAAGTTTGCATCTGAACACTTCTCAAGAGGAAGAAAGAAAAATCTAATTAATCTCAGAATCACTCATCAACCATGCAGATATCAACATGTCAGGTTCCTGATTAAAGGGAGGACACTGATAAACTATGTCGACTATACAGGATGGTGTCCCAAATCGTGAATTTGAAACACGAAGCTGTTAATGGTCTCACTGAACATTATCATGCGCGAATTCGTATCGGAACAAAAGAAGTGGAATTCGAAGTCGACTCGAGCGCCGCATATTAGTTTCTACAACATAATGTATATGCAGGTCTCAATATAGGTATAACATGGAACCAACCAGATATCAGTTTTCGGTCGTATACTCATAATGTTTTTGTACCAGATGGTAAAATCAATATCAAAGCCAAGTTCAATGGAACAGTCATCGACGATCAGCTCTATATTCTACCAGAAACATACGATGCCATTGCAGGACGTGTATGGATTCGTAAGTTTGGTCTCGACCTCCACAACCTCGACACTCATGCTATGGATGTATCAACTGTAAAATTAATCCACACCATCAAAAACATGGACCAGGTTGCCCAAATGTATCCAGTTCTATGCATTGGGAAGGCTGGAAAAATTCCTGACGTTGTGGTATCTCTTAAACTTCGGAAGGGAGCAGAACCTGTATTTTATCGAGAACATGATGTCCCATATGCACTCATAAAAAAATAGATGTTGAACTTGACACCTTAGAAGCTGAATGTGTCCTGACCAAAGTGGAAACAAGTGATTGGGGGTCACCACTGATAGTGATTCAAAAAGCTGATGGGGGAGTACACCTGTGCATTAACTATAAGGTGGGTGTGAATGAGCGACTTCGAGATACCCACTACCCTATTCGTAAAATCGATGATATCCAGAATAGTCTCCGAAATTCTCGTTTCTTTTGCCGACTCGAATTAATTAAGGCATACTTACATGTTCCAGTTGATGAAAAATCAAGCTAAATTCAAACAATAACTACACATCGCGGAACTTATCGACTCCATCGTCTCTCTTTCTGTATTAAAACTGCACCCTCAGAATTCAACAGAATTATTGATCAAATTCTATGTGACGTCCCAAAAACTATGTTATATTTGATGACATCATCGTCCACGGATCGACCAGAGAGGAGTGCCAGCACAACTTGATAGCCTGCCTAGATCAACTCCAGAAATTCGACCTACACCTGAACCAGCAGAAATGTTCATTATTCTAAGAGCAAATCGAATACTTGGGCCATGTTATCGAATTCAACAAAATATCGAAATCTCCGGGAAAGTTAGCTGATATTGTTGATATGCCTCGCCCAAAATCAACAGAGTATGTAAGAAGATTCCTGGGAATTGTAACATACTACTCTCGATTTATCCGATGAGCCTCTGCTATCACAACACCGCTTTGCTGTCTTTTGTGTAAGAACACTATTTTCAAATGGACATCTGCATGTTAAGCGTAATTCCTGAAATTGAAGCAAGTCATTGCCAGTGACCAAGTACTTGTGCCATACGATCCAGATCTACCATACCAGTTGGCCTGTGATGCAAGCCCAACAGGGATTGCCGGGGTTCTATCACACATCGCAGATGGTCATGATCATCCTATCGCATTTGCCTCTCGATCGTTAATTGCAACTGAACTGAATTATTCCTAGCTTGATAGGGAGGCCCTGTTCATTGCCTTTACAGTATATAATTTTTTTCACTATCTATTTGGCCGTCACTTCAAATTGGTTACTGACAATCAGCCATTAACACAAATCTTCAATCATCGGGCTGTCCTACCAAAGATGACAGCAGGTCGCCTTCAATGCTATTCAGCCTTCCTGTGAGGGTTTAACTAAACTATCAACTTCAAGAAGGTTATCGAAAATAGTAATGTTGACTGCCTCTTTCGAGCCCCAATCAACATCAACAGTTACACTACTAGTGCCATCAACAATGAAGTGAAGCAACTCCGTGATGCTACCATCGAACAAATCAGCATTCTGACTGTTACCTACCAACTCCTGAAAGAGGAAATGAAAAAGGATGCTACCTTATCAACAATTATGAAATCTTTACAAGGAGAAAATACCGGTGAACCAGACTACATCATTGAAATTGGTATTCTTTTCTGTGGTCAATGAGTTGTTGTACCAGCTAGCCTACAGTCAGCTGTTCTGAACGAATTACATCGAACTCATGTGGGTATCACAAAAATGAAGCAGCTAGCTCGTCAGTATGTATATTGGAAGAAAATTGTCTCAGATATCAAACATCTTGTCCGAAGGTGTTCAGAATGTGTAGCTATTAAGAACAGTCCAGAAAAGGCACCAAGTAGTCCTTGGGAGGAACAACAGAGAATTTGACGTACTGGCATGGCTGGAGGGGAAGTGCCCAGTCACCCTCCCGCTGGAGTGCATCCGAGCCCATAGCCTCTGCGCGATAGCGGGGGAGAAGGAGAGGTACTTACAAAAAATATGTCTTATAACTGTGTTAGTTTAAAAATTAATTATTTGTTGGTTAAAAGTTTGCTGGAAAACCAAATGAAAGTTGCTGGAAAACTGAATAAAGTTTACTGGGAAATGGTTTATATATTTTCATTTATTGAATTTACTATGTGTTAAAGACATTTGGAACGTATTTCTTAGTGATGAGGAAAAATAACATTTTATCGGCAGGACTTGTGGACATTTTTTATTTCACTGGAAATACAACAGGCTCTTGTGTCTCGAAAAATAGGAGGAAGCGCCAATGTTCCAGCAAAAATAGCAGTTTGGTGAGAGGGGTGGAGAGTAGATAGGGGCAGGCAGCTAGTCCAGGTCAGTTCAAAATATGCTGCTACCTGCCTAAAGAAAGCATCGCTTGAACCCCGAAGCAAGCCTCCATTTAGCCGAGGCAGCCCTCTGGGGTGTGAAGGGCTGAGCCTGTGTGAGCGGCCAGTTCCCGAGATATCGGAAAAACACGTTCTTGACTGTTGTGAGGGGAGGAGCACCTTGAAACAACAGCGATGGTGCAGCACCCTCTGTGGACAGGGGGTTGCAGGTTTTGCGAAGCGCGGTGTTGGAAGGGGCAGTTCTTGGATGGTGTAGGCGAAGGAGGTGTTTGCCGCTAAACAGGTTCTTGCAGTGTTTAATCGATACCATGGTGCATGGCCCGAAGCTTTGGAAAAGACAAAAATGAACTCTGCTTTGGAGGGGGATCGGGACTGTGTGGATGGACAAAACATCCCTCTGAAAAAAAAATGTTCTTGGCCATTGTAAGAGGAAGGGGGTGGTTGAACTTAGGCAGGAGCGATGCGGACAATTTTCGAGGTGTCCTGTCATCTTAGTTCTTTGCCGACCCTCATGCTCTATTGACGTGACACTCGAACTCTCTACTTCACCGACCTTCGGAGTATGGTAGCTGCGATTTTCGCTAAGCGATACTAATGCTCCATGGTTCAGATCTCGTTCACAGTCTTCGTAAACTACAGTGTGAATTTTTTTTTTAATGAGCCTTTAATATATCGCGTGATATTGCATTTATTGTGTAAACCATGTTTCTGTGTTCTGTAGATGAAACTTCATTACATTTTCAAATCGCAATTTTGTTACCAAGAAGCATGAATTTCACAGACATGATGGAAAAGAATTTGTAGTACGCCCCATTTTTTTAAATATTTCACTTTTATACATTCACATACTTGTAGGACAAATAGTGTAATCAAGTCGTTAATAGTAGCTTGGTAGTGAAATAGGTTCTGTTAGTCATAAATTTCAACTCAGCTGCACTCCACATATATATAACAGGTTATAAGCAGGCGCATATAATATGATCCAGTCATTCGTTGACTGACCTCGAAGGTGGACGGATATGTTTTGGGAGAGATCCTTGTACAATTCCATTGCGTGTAATTCTATCGTGTCTATTTAAATTCAAAATGCGAGTTTGGAAATCTTTATTTGTCTGTGTTAACTGGAAGTGCTAAATCATTGTCAGTGAGTTTCGCTAATTTAATTGCAGGAAGAGCTTGTTAGGGATACATATTTTCTAGATATAATTCAGGATGTGTATGTGTGGTGTGTAAATCGTATTCGGAGATTTTTGCCGTAATTTCGACTCGCCCGTAAGCTCCACGTATATAAGTTGGCGCACATCATATGATCCACTCATTCACTGACTCACCTCCGAGAAGGACGGATGTGTTTTCGTGGAGCTCCTGGTGCAATTTTATTACATGTTTAGTCATTTTCATGTACTTGTGTTCGTTAGCCATTTTTTTTCACCTCAGTCTATATTCAAACATAGGTTTGTCCTATATCGAAGTCAGTGCTTCACTGAGCGAATAGACGAATTTTAAACTTATTTTTCTGCATGTTAATCGATTAATTTCTTTTTATGTGTGGATTACATATCTAAAGTTCCTCACCAGTCTCACAGGCATATGGACATGTAAGGTATGTGCGAGAGGTGTCAAGTAATTTCATATATCTTGATTTCGTATTTGTTAGCCATTTAACTAATAGGGACATTTCTTGCTTCATTAATTAATTCCATACTGCACACTCGCGTAATTGTGATAATCATGTTGTTGTGTTCGTTTGGTATACATGTCTCGTGAAAATTATATTTCTTACGTACATCTTGGGGTAGACTAATTCATCTCTTTATGTTAAATTCCATACTGGAGAGTCACATACTTGTACTTCTCTCTCTCTCTCATGTAATTTAATCATATGTAGAACACTCCGAATTTCTCATGTGTGTTAACTATACCTCGTTTTTTTCTTTCTGTTTAATTACTATTTTCAAAATCGACTATCTCCCACCACTGTCTATGATATACAAAAAAATGTACACTTATTATACTCTTGCACAAAACTCGCCACTACCCTGTCCCCAACATACCGCACCTCTAACATGTACCAGAGCTCCAAGGGTGAGGATGTACCAGAGCTCCTCCCCAAAGAAAGAAATAAGACCCTTAGTACACTCTTGCTCCAAAAACAAAAAATTATGATTTCAATACATTTAACCCTTTCAGTAAATTTAACCCTTTCAAAAAATACAACCCCCTCTTATTAACCCATTTTTGATTAACGCTTTTTGACTAATCAGTATAATTAACCCTTTGATATCAAATTAATTTGGTCAATCAAAAAAGGCGGCATCCCTTTTGCATCTGAAACCCTTACGCCCATACTACTACACGGCCATATTTTTGCACGTTTTAATAAGGGATTACATGTGAAATTCCAGAAAGTGTATGTTAAATTTTGGGCACAAAAGAATTCAATATTGCAAATTTATCACCGTTAAGCATCATCTCAGAACTGTACTACGTTATGAAGTATTTTAAAAGTATTTTCAAAAGGTTTTGCTGGACAAATATGTGAACTACATTCTTACCGCGTTTATTGTGCAGTGGTGCGACAGAGTGAGTTATTGAGTGGAGAGATTAGGGCAGCAAACTTAGCGTCATGGTCAGGAGAGCCGATGGGCGTGAAGTATGGATCAGTGCCAGAATGCAAGTGCAGGAAAACAGAAGGTCCCCGAGAAAACCTTCCTACCAGCGTTATCATTCGGCATGATTTGTTACATATTTTATATGACTCGTGGTCATTTCTGCTGCATGATAAAATACGACGTGGGTTATATTTCATGGCCGATAGTATCGATATTCATATAAAAGCACGAGTCCGCATAACCAATAGAACGCGGTTCGCCTTGGTGGAAGGCGAGTAGACTGACAACTAATCCATCGCCGCCCCGTGTGCGATATAGCTATCGCTGCTGGGGCCAAGGACGTGACTAATTAAATAGGTAACTACAGTTTTTTTTTATCAAGAGTGTAGCTTTTAGAAATTCGCTTATCCGATAGTTTTATATATACATACGATCGTGATTTTAAACATTCAAAACAACCTAATTGAATCCACATTTTTTAGAGGCGAGTCACATTAGAATTGGCTTTAGTCTCTCAAGTTGTAAAAAAAGGGAACAGGTGTTTATAAGCTATTACATAAGATATGTGATTTAAAATATTTAGTTACACCCCAAACGTATTTTTCATCTAAAATACTTTCTTTTGACATGTCTGTTCTTAATGATTGACTGAGAAATATGTGCACAATAAATGAACATTGAAATCAAACGAAATTTAATTTGTGTGGTAGTAAAGACAATTGAAAACGGTTTAAGTTTTGTAGAGTCCTATTATACAATAGAAGGAAGACTTATCCATTACCTCTCTGCGCGGACTCGTGCATATGTGAGTATCGATACTATCGGCCATGAAATATAACTTACGTCGTATTTTATCTTTCAGCAGACGTGCCCACAAGTAATATTAAATATGTAACAAATGAGAGACATCTAGAAAAGAAGGAAACTAGTGCCCAATCTGCTTCGGCAGAAGTTACATGAGGGACAAATCAGGCGAATGGGCAAGCTACGGAAGTGATGAAACAGGACGTAAATGTTCCTGGACACCGTAGTTGTATGAGTAAAAGGGAAACTGGCATCTGGGCACTCAGTCAGGTAACGTGGTGGAACGGGTTAGAGAATCTCTGCAGCAATGTACCGCTGTGCATGCAATAACCTTCGTTTGACTACCAGCATCGTATGGGATGGCTCTGTAGGTCATCACGCCAATAGCATGGGGCGTGTCCTGCTGTCAAGCCCTCACTTGCATCCTCCAGACTGTGGCGTTGAGGTCATCCGGTCCCAAATAACAGTGATTCGTCCATAAAGAAGACATTAAACCCAGTTCACGCCATTTCACATTGTTCTCTGCTGACACCACTGAAAATGGAGGCGAGCAACAATGTTAATGGCAGAAAACGTTAAGACTGTCGCGAACACAGGTTTACTTCAAACAATCGTTTGGCAATACTACCTGTAGAGATAGGGTGCCCTAGTGATGCAACCGCTAATCGCTGAATGGTGGAAATACAACCGCTAGTCGCTGAATGTGGAAATACAACCGCTAGTCGCTGAATGGTGAAAAGACAACCGCTAGTCGCTGAATGGTGGAAAGAAAACCGCTAGTCGCTGAATGGTGGAAATACAACCGCTTGTCGCTGAATGGTGGAAATACAACCGCTAGTCGCTGAATGGTGGAAAGAAAACCGCTAGTCGCTGATTGGTGGAAATACAACCGCTAATCGCTGAATGGTGGAAATACTACCGCTAGTCGCTGAATGGTGGAAATACAACTGCTAATCGCCGAATGGTGGAAATACAACCGCTAGTCGCTGAATGGTGGAAAGACAACCGCATATCGCTGTATGGTGGAAAGACGACCGCTAGTCGCTGAACGGTGAAAAATCACAACCGATAGTCGCTGAATGGTGGAAATACAACCACTAGACGCTGAATGGTGGAAATGCAACAGCTAGTCGCTGAATGGTGGAAAGACCACCGCTAGTCGCTGAATGGTGGAAATACAACCACTAGTCGCTGAATGGTGGAATGACTACCGCTAGTCGCTGAATGGTGGAAAGACAACCTCTAGTCGCTGAAACGTGGAAATACAACCACTAATCGCTGAATGGTGGAAAGACTACCGCTAGTCGCAGAATGGTGGAAATACAACCACTAGTCGCTGAATGGTGGAAATACCACCGCTAGTCGTTGAATGGTGGAAATACAACCGCTAATCGCTGAATGGTGGAAATACAACCACTAGTCGCTGAATGGTGGAAATACCACCGCTAGTCGTTGAATGGTGGAAATACAACCGCTAATCGCTGAATGGTGGAAATACAACCACTAGTCGCTGAATGGTGGAGAGACTACCGCTAGTCGCTGAACGGTGGAAAGACAACCGCTAGTCGTTGAAAGGTGGAAATACAACCACTAGTCGCTGAACGGTGGAAAGACAACCGCTAGTCGCTGAATGGTGGAGAGACTACCGCTAGTCGCTGTATGGTGGAAATACAACCGCTAGTCGCTGAATGGTGGAAAGACTACCGCTAGTCGCTGAATGGTGGAAATACAACCGCTAGTCGCTGAATGGTGGAAATACAACCACTAGTCGCTGAATGGTGGAAAGACTACCGCTAGTCGCTGAACGGTGGAAAGACAACCGCTAGTCGTTGAAAGGTGGAAATACAACCACTAGTCGCTGAACGGTGGAAAGACAACCACTAGTCGTTGAAATGTGAAAATACAACCACTAGTCGCTGAATGGTGGAAAGACAACCGCTAGTCGCTGAATGGTGGAGAGACTACCGCTAGTCGTTGAATGGTGGAAAGACAACCGCTAGTCGTTGAAATGTGGAAATACAACCACTAGTCGCTGAATGGTGGAAAGACAACCGCTAGTCGTTGAACGGTGGAAATACAACCACTAGTCGCTGAATGGTGGAAAGACAACCGCTAGTCGTTGAAAGGTGGAAATACAACCACTATTCGCTGAATGGTGGAAAGACTACCGCTAGTCGCAGAATGGTGGAGAGACTACCGCTAGTCGTTGAATGGTGGAAAGACAACCGCTAGTCGCTGAATGGTGGAAAGTTAACCGTTGCCTCAATGTGTACCGGTCTGGTCGTCAAAAGGTTTTGATTATCCGTCGATGTCTCAGAACCGGTTCCTAATGTGGGTATCTTCACATATCTGATGTCGTTAAAACATATGACAGTGAATTTCGAACGACACAAATGGGGAGAACTTCGACATGCCATCCTCAATGACTCTTGCAGCCATGTCTCTGGCACCTCCTTCATTCTTCCTCGGTTGTTTCATACGGCTTCTTGGTAAGCCTGTTGCTCGTTAATCACTCCTTGTGAGTTCTGCACATGTTACATTACATACACTTTTCTATCTACTATACGCTTCACAATGAGCTGTGGCTCATCACCTTCTATCGATGTACGAGTATGCATGTCGCAATAAGCTGTAATCGTTTCAGTATCGTCCATTGATGCACTTACTTATTAGTTTTCATAGTTATCGATTTATTCTCATAGGAAACGCAAAATTTAATTGCAATTAGTATAATTTACCGCTTTTTCGTGATTGTATTAATTCTTTATTTTTGCTTTTAGCCCCATTGGTATTCTACGCTCAAGAGCAAATAATAATTTTCACATTAAGACTGTTAACATATGTTTATACATTGATGAAACGAGAGAGGAACAAGACGTGTTGCTTTTAAAATGCTGCATTGTTTTCAGTTTTCGGAATACTTAAGAAATTTGTATATATTCCGTTTCAGCAGAGTGGCGCTGAATGTATTACATATATCCATGCAAAGTAATGACAACTTTTTTTTAATTTTGACTTTTCGTATAATGAGATGGTTTTAAAACATTGTCAAGCATGTGTGCAAGCGATGTTCGGCATTTCAACTTTTGTTGAATCACAAATGCTCATATTAGATATGTACGAATCCGATCGACTGAATCGGCCGTAAACGTAAGAAAGTAAGAATCTCGCACTATATAAAGAGTTTGGGGTATGCAAAACTTTAACCATCGACAATTTATGTCTCATCAAGTCAAACTTGGTATTAAGGCATTAAAAAATATTTAATGTGAAAATATAACAGCGAAAAATGTTATATTTATATAAAATATGTTACATGAAATACAATGCAGTAATTAGCGTTTTGGAAACCTCATTCGAAAGTATACTATACAGATAGAAATACTGCTTATCATACCGCTTCCCTACACTGTACAAAACATAAGTATGATTAGGCGCAAATATGTGCCATGCACTCTGCTTCCCAGAGCGCGGAGATCCAGTGACATTTACATGCTTCATATGAAGTAGGTTATTCTGCCTAGCCTAGTATGTAACACGTAAAGAAAATGTGTGCTCCTACGCGCCTTAGCTATGTGGAACTGAGTGCAAGACGCACATTTGCCTCTAATCACTTTTACAAATCTAGATGCGTTTGCTTCGATTCGGCGATAAACCTAGCATTGGTTACATTTAGCACACTCGAGTGATCATAAGCACACATCTGCAAAAAAAAAAAATTGAAAGATAAATAAATTTCATCTCTCCCAATAAAATCGAGTTGAGTTGAGTTGAGTGATTTTGGGTGGCTCTTAACAACGAGGTCTTGAGAACTAATGAGGGTGAAATGATGTGAGAATTGAGAAGGGCGGGGGAAACGGGAGATCCTCTAGAAAAACCGCCGACCAGTGGCATGGTCCGGCACGATTCCTACTTGCGAAAATCTGGAAGTGGCGTGTCTGGGGATTGAACCCCTTTCGGCTTGGTAGGAGGCGAGCAGCCTAACAGCTCAGTCACCCCCTCCCCTCCCGCACAAGATTTATAAGAAATACAATAGTATATTTTGCTAGCGCCGCCATTAACTAAACTTAATACAAATAGTGTCTGGTATACGTTCATGCTCATTTGAGTACAATTTAATCAGTACTATAAAGGTAAGACATTTCTGAGTTTTTCGTTGATTATATTTGGATAATGTTAATAAAACAATTAACAGTGTCAAAGTAAAATGAGTAAATGCTTGTAAACTGTTATGTAATTTTCTAAATTCTCTCGAGAACCGTATGCCGGAGCGTGTTTTGGGTAAGCAACGGTTTGTGCTCTTTTAATTTAAAAGTGATTATTACTTCAAAAATCGACAAACAGTCGCTGGTAACACACGTTTGTTGCCTAATAAGATGACAATTACTCATTTCCTAATAAAACCAATGTTATTAACCACACAGCTGTTCGCAGATGTTATACATTAAATATGGCCTAAACTATTCCCGAATTAATTGTTTCCCCTCACATCGTTTCTGACACGTGACTAATTTTAACTCTCCGTTTTCATCCCGTGTTACTCTCCGTTAGTAATCACATATGTTGTATACTAACGTTTCTACCTAATTTTACATACCGGATAATATGACAAATTTTGTTCCGGAGATCCGGATAACTGCGCATATTTCATTTACTTTCTTGGTCTTCACAGGTGCGCAACACTGCAAAGAACACAATAAAAGTAGAGAGTTTTTATGCCAATGCCAATGCCAGGAGATGCTGGAAGCCAAGCAGCAAACGCCAAAGCTATGCAGCTCTGCCTGTATACGAGTAACCCACAACAAGCGGTTTCCACATTCAGTCAACTCTGTAATGCACCCGCAGATGTAAGTGACCCACTGGGTTACTGCTTACTACTAACCAAATGTCGTTAGCCAACTGTTGGCAAGCCATTTGTGGCCTAGATACAGGTCACTTGTAGCCCAGCTATTGGCCACTTATGTCCCACTTAAAAGCCGCTCGCCATGCATTTTTAAAACAAAATGATATTAATTCTGTTCCGCTTAAATTAAAATTTTCTTATTTGCCATCATCGTAAATGATATCTTTTATTTTATTAAACAACTAGTAAATTTCATTGGAATAAATTTGAATCGAACTCACAACAATTGACGATGCAGGGTCTACCAACGAGGTAATTTACCATGCATTCGTGTAGAATTTGTTAAGTAAATCTCACTTTAATAAATAAAAGTTTACTATTAACTTTGCCATTGACGCAAATTAACTTCTAGTTTGGGTATCTATCACATGTCAATACCCGGATTTATGTGTTTTGTTAAAATACCAGCTAGTATTTCACTTTCGGGCTACTTTCACATGATATTCAAAATGCAGAATAAAGGATTTTTGTACAACTTACGCTTTGCAAGTTTCCAGTCCAGAAACCAAATTTTCCTATCACTAGTAATGTCATATGACATGTTTATTTCACATATGCATGAAATGAAGTGAATTCACATGCTGTATGCTATTTCACAACATATAGTTGGCATGATATATAAATGGCCCATGAGCTTGCTGCCAATATTTTCCGAGTAGTAGGAAACTGTTGGCATGCCATAAATAACCCATAATCTTGCTGCTAATATTTTTCCACCATTAAGAAACAGCATATTGTCTATCCTCTGCTTGTGGGGCCTGTGTTGAATTCCGACAATAAGGTCAGAGTATTGGAACACCACATTACGAAAGTTATGTAATTATTATTTACGTGACTTAATTGTCGACAATATAAGAAATGCTGACAGTTAAGAGTCATAAATTTGAACGTTTTCTACCATGGCCAACAGTTTTCCAACTGATTTTTTATGTTTAGAATCGTTGAAATTTTTCGTTAATATGTTGTATTTTTCCACTATGACCTAAATGCAAAATATTCCATATCTCTTAAACTGGTCCTCCGAGTCT
Source organism: Dryococelus australis (assembly GCA_029891345.1). Lineage (NCBI taxonomy): Eukaryota > Metazoa > Arthropoda > Insecta > Phasmatodea > Phasmatidae > Dryococelus > Dryococelus australis. Next base: position 258,756,811 of record CM056996.1, read on the forward strand.
TCGACAGCGTATTGAAAGAGACAATTGTACATTTCTTTATGTTTTACATTAAAAACAGTATCAGTGTTTGCATTTAAATATTGCGGGTATCGTCCGTATTCTGGAAGTTCGGCTGGCGTTCGGTGAGAACGGCATCTTTTGTGTGAAAATCGACTCAAGAAATACGTTCTATGTTGCTAACGTGTAGTCTTTCCGTTAAATAGTCTATTTTAGAAGTGTGTGAAGTTGTTCTCTTATTCCATAGACACTTCCCTCCACATGGACACTTCCCTCCACATAGACACTTCCCTCCACATGGACACTTCCCTCCACATAGACACTTCCCTCCACATGGACACTTCCCTCCACATGGACACTTCCCTCCACATAGACACTTCCCTCCACATGGACACTTCCCTCCACATGGACACTTCCCTCCACATAGACACTTCCCTCCACATAGACACTTCCCTCCACATAGACACTTCCCTCCACATGGACACTTCCCTCCACATGGACACTTCCCTCCACATCGACACTTCCCTCCACATGGACACTTCCCTCCACATGAGACACTTCCCTCCACATGGACACTTCCCTCCACATAGACACTTCCCTCCACATGGACACTTCCCTCCACATAGACACTTCCCTCCACATGGACACTTCCCTCCACATGGACACTTCCCTCCACATAGACACTTCCCTCCACATGGACACTTCCCTCCACATAGACACTTCCCTCCACATGGACACTTCCCTCCACATAGACACTTCCCTCCACATAGACACTTCCCTCCACATGGACACTTCCCTCCACATAGACACTTCCCTCCACATGGACAATTCCCTCCACATAGACACTTCCCTCCACATGGACACTTCCCTCCACATGGACACTTCCCTCCACATAGACACTTCCCTCCACATGACACTTCCCTCCACATAGACACTTCCCTCCACATGGACACTTCCCTCCACATAGACACTTCCCTCCACATAGACACTTCCCTCCACATGGACACTTCCCTCCACATAGACACTTCCCTCCACATGGACACTTCCCTCCACATAGACACTTCCCTCCACATGGACACTTCCCTCCACATAGACACTTCCCTCCACATGGACACTTCCCTCCTCATAGACACTTCCCTCCACATAGACACTTCCCTCCACATAGACACTTCCCTCCACATGGACACTTCCCTCCACATAGACACTTCCCTCCACATGGACACTTCCCTCCACATGGACACTTCCCTCCACATAGACACTTCCCTCCACATGGACACTTCCCTCCACATGGACACTTCCCTCCACATAGACACTTCCCTCCACATGGACACTTCCCTCCACATGGACACTTCCCTCCACGTAGACACTTCCCTCCACATGGACACTTCCCTCCACATAGACACTTCCCTCCTCACATGGACACTTCCCTCCACATGGACACTTCCCTCCACATAGACACTTCCCTCCACATGGACACTTCCCTCCACATGGACACTTCCCTCCACATGGACACTTCCTCCACATGGACACTTCCCTCCACATGGACACTTCCCTCCACATAGACCCTTCCCTCCACATAGACACTTCCCTCCACATGATACTTCCCTCCACGTAGACACTTCCCTCCACATAGACACTTCCCTCCACATAGAAACTTCCCTCCACATAGACACTTCCCTCCACATAGACACTTCCCTCCACATGGAAACTTCCCTCCACATGGACACTTCCCTCCTCATAGACACTTCCCTCCACATGGACACTTCCCTCCACATGGACACTTCCCTCCACATAGACACTTCCCTCCACATGGACACTTCCCTCCACATGGACACTTCCCTCCACATAAACACTTCCCTCCACATGGACACTTCCCTCCACATAAACACTTCCCTCCACATAAACACTTCCCTCCACATGGACACTTCCCTCCACATGGACACTTCCCTCCACATGGACACTTCCCTCCACATAGACACTTCCCTCCACATGACACTTCCCTTCACGTAGACACTTCCCTCCACATGGACACTTCCCTCCACATAGACACTTCCCTCCACATAGACACTTCCCTCCACATGGACACTTCCCTCCACATGGACACTTCCCTCCACATGGACACTTCCCTCCACATGGACACTTCCCTCCACATGGACACTTCCCTCCACATAGACACTTCCCTCCACATGACACTTCCCTCCACGTAGACACTTCCCTCCACATAGACACTTCCCTCCACATGGACACTTCCCTCCACATGGACACTTCCCTCCACATGGACACTTCCCTCCACATGGACACTTCCCTCCACATAGACACTTCCCTCCACATGGACACTTCCCTCCACATAGACACTTCCCTCCACATGGACACTTCCCTCCACTCAGACATCTAACATGACTGCGATGAAGAACGTAGCCATTTTCTGTTTCCATATTTCCCAAAAAATTATTAAACTATACATAAAATTATATTTGCTACTGAATTTCTCATAGTTAATAACATATTATTTTTAAATAAAAATATTAAATTTCACTTATTTTATACTTGAAGCTCTTTATTAGCGTATATAAATAAACTACCATACAAATAATTCCATTTCCCTAAAAAAGCCCATTTATTTTGGCCACTGGTAGTAAATTGTTTCTCACTATTACTTCTTTCTACTACTTATGTACCCATTTGTATAGAAATTTATTACGTATACACAAAATATTTACCTATAGCTATAACGGCGCTTATTTTTGCAGAAGAAGTTCCTGAGTGATATATATTTATAGAAATTTCGAAATTTAATCTTCACGCCTGATTTAAAGGTTTATTTAGAAAGTTTTACTTTCTGGTAAGCGAATCATGAACATAATATATACGAGTCTCTTTATTCATAGTGGGTCTGTTAAAGGCAGGAAAGTGATGAGCAGGCAGTGGTAAATAACAGCAGCGAGAATGTAGTGTTGTTCATAATATTTTAAAATGCACAGTAGTGGACGCGTGCCGGTTCTGGTTACAAAGTGATGCTGCCGTCCACAAAGGGTTAAACTGATTCAAAGGGTTAATTGTTTGAATAAAAAGGGTTACGTGTGTAAAAATGGTATCGAAAGGTTTAATTGATTGCAGGGTCAATTAGATGGAAAGGGCTAAATTGATGGAATGGGTAATTATTCAATTGTTGTTAGTATAAGGGTTATTCTTTTTCGTAATTGTACTTGATGTTGAAAGGGTTATGAGTCATAAGTGTGATATTGGGGGAGCAGGATCGATGTTCACCCTTGCACTTTTGACAGTTAAATGATGAGGGAGGGTATGTGTGCAGCATATATATTGACCTTGGGATAAGAGTGTCATAAGTTACATTTTGGGGGTAAGAGTGATCTAAATCTCGTATAAAGTGAGTTCGATACCTGGACATGGGGAAGGAGGGGTTTGCCGTGAGCGTCAGAGGTGCTAATAAGGCAGAATTTGAAATGAGGTTCGGTGAGGGGAAGAAGGGGGTATCGGGAGCACAAAGACACGTCCTTTCAGTTCGGGGTCGGACGACGGAATGTTGTTTGTGAGGGCAGGGATGTGGTGTCGGGAGCATCAAGATATAATTGTGTGCTGTAATATTGTAATATGTGTAACGGCGGAGTTTAGAAATGCGAAGTAATAAATAAATATTTTAAAATAAAGAAATATCCTACTGAAATTATCCCTCGCAATCTTTTTATTACTCAACGAATTTAACTGAACCACATTCAAAATCAATTGAGTGGAAAGGGAGTGGTATTTGCGTACGACTCACATGAAATAAGTAGAAATTTTCTTACCCAAGCAAAAGACGAGAAAACTGGAGTACATTAAATTATTGGGAAATATGAACAAAAACCCATTTACGAATTCCACGAAAAAAAAACTAGGAACAACACATAAGTAATCAGAAACAAATTCGACCCGCACTTAACAAAAGAATGATATAGATACCAAAATATTAATCATGCCCAAAACGCTGTTAGAATACAGTGTCATGAATGCAAACGTCTTACCCTGAATTACGACACAACAAAAAAACCAAATTTTTATAAATAACACTATCCCATCCTATTAATGTAATTTTTGACAAACAACAGAATCAATTACACAAAACTCCTAAAACGAACAAATAAAATTTCAAATACGGATCTCACGAATCAGTGGTCAAACAAAATCACTCGTAGAATTCCATTAACACACACACATTAGATTAAACACAAGAAAAAAAATCATTTTACAACCCAGTAACAGTAGAGCTCGTGGCGGGCTCCTGGCTTACTAAGTCAGTGAGGTGTGGATGAAGCGGCTAATTTGCGTAATTTTATTTGAATAAGTGTCTAGTTTACATAAATCATTAATTAACATATAAATTGCAAATTAATTAATCAATTTTTTTATTAATCGAATATTAAATTTTTGTTTGATCAAATTTCTTTGATCAATTTGTTTATTGTTTGATATGAAATTGTTTTTATTCATTAATTTTATTGGCATTGAAAGCATTAAGTGTCATTATTAATATCGAAGCCACAAAACGATTTCTAAAGGTAACAAATGCTGACCCACTAACTGGCCACTAAACAAAGTTAATTATAATAATCAATCACATACGAACCAATAACAACAATCCCAGCTAATATAAAAACACACGATTTACAATTAAAACCTCACCAGCACTCCAGGTGTCATAAACCCCCTCCCCCTAATTTAATTTCCTCCTCCCCACATAGACTCTCAGGAACAATATTTTAAATGCACAAACATGCAATGAAACATAGGTTGAACGAGAAAAAATATTGATTACACAAAGAAATTAATCAAAAACATTTCAATTAACCAAACTTAATAAATATCCGAACACGCGAGAGAGAAAAAAATAGTATGTTGTATATGAGTCGGCATCACTGTTCCGTGGCTTGAAGCCAGCTCGACTGCTCTGGTAGAACTGAAGACTGTCAGGATCAAACATCTTTTCTGGTTCGCCCCACCTCCTCTGACGCGCTGCCAGCAGGGGCAATCAAACTGCCTCAGACTCTCATGCTGCCTAGAAAGTAAGAGATTATTCGCTTAACTGCTTCGGCCACCGGGTATCACCTTACACATACTGGTCACGGATACTCTCCTGCCCCCTCCACAACTGCCCATCCATCTCGGCTGCCTGTCCGCGCAGGAGCACTCCCCCGCCAACTCCCTTTCACCGCATGGTCACCAAAGCCTGCGCTCTTCCCTTTCCCCATATGCTGCAGTGAACTGTTCCTTACACGCCTGCGCTAAGCGCCGCCCCGAGAGTTATGGTGAAACTCCCAAACTCCCCGACTCGCTGTGGTGTTCCAACCTCCCGTCCGAAGCCCACTAACGAGAAAGCAATCGCTAGTTTGGAAACTCCCAGCGTTCTGAAAGCCATAGCCTCGGTCCCAGGCCATACATCTGCAAGGAAAACACATCTAGAAAATATATTGTTTTGGCGTGTTTGCTGAGTCTTTCTTCCTGATGGAATACAAGGACTAACGAATCTCTTAAAGCATCTTCCCTCTGGTGTCAAACCTTAGTCTACAACGACTCTCTCATTCACACACATCTAGAAAATATATCGTTTTGACAAATTTTCTAAGTTGTTCGTCCTCGGGAATACATAACTTATAGACACTAACAAACCTCCAGCATTTCCAAAGCAATGCTCCAAAACAAACACCTCACAATCGTTCAAGCTCGGCGACCAGGCTAGGACATTCTCCTTCAAAGCGAAGAAAAAGTGATTTCAACTTTGAACTACTTAAAAAAATAAGGAATTCCACTTTGGAATATATATATATATCATAACTCCAATGCATGCAATCTGGAAGAAATACGACTTCCGAAACCTCTAATACAACATTCTAGTTAAAAAAAAAAAAAAAAAACTATCACAAAAATTGATGATATAATTCATGTTTCATTATATTATGTTTCATCGATTTACACAGGAAACCAAATGATTACATGTTATCTGTGGTGTAATTTTACAACCATTAAGCCGAGAAAAAGAAGACTATAAAGAAAGTTAACTCTGAGCATTATCAACACAAATATAACAGTTTACTATACCAAATAACATCTACTGTGATTTACCAACTAAACAAAAACAACACATTTAGCAATTGAATTGCAAATCAACCACAACGATTTACATCATAAATTAAATGTAATATATTACTACCCAAAGAAGATATCCTAATTAAACAAGAGAAATGATTGCACAATAAATGTAATAAACCAATTACCAACTAATTATAAATCCAATCCCCATCAATATCGATAGGTTTATTAAATGATTAACGTATCAAATATGTTTCAATTAATTTATTTAGTATAAAAACAATTTACAAATACAATTTACAAAGCATTGTATTTCAAACTTTTATGTTCTTTATTCTTCTCCCACGCATCATGTGCTCTTGAGAAACCTCTCCATCGAACCCATGACCTATTCTTTTCCCTTTAAAGATTTTATCAGTCATATATTACATTGGACAAGAACATTTTTGTAATTCTTGTTCTTAAAAACCATCTTGTGTAGGCTGACCATCGTAGATTTCTAGATAATACAATTTGGGATATGTTGTCTAACTGAAATAATTTTTAATATTTCATATGACCAATTAACTGGGTACCATTTCTCAAAGACAGATTTCAGCTTTGAGATTGGTATATATTCACCAATTTTAAACTTTTGTTTTTCTTGTCAAATACTTTTACATAGATCTATTGTCGTTAACCTTTTCAGGTGCAATATTAAATGGTATAACAACTTTATATTTTCTACCTGGGTTTATTTGTAGAGAATAATCACTAGTATTGATCCTCCCAGCCATACACCCTGCATAAAGCTCGTTTACACTTTGTGAGGGATAGTTCTTTATCGTGGAAGTAATTGCAACATCTCGTGTTTGATCGATTTCAACACCATTGAGCAGATATGCAATCTGTCGATTAAATGAAATATTCTGTTTCTTACCATTTTTGTAGTTACTGAATTGCTTGCATCGGCTGTCTTTTTAATAGTTCTTCTAAACCTTAAACTTTATTTCGACGGTAATGTTGAAATATCGTAATTTTGTATAGACATCCTTATTTCCAATGGAAACATGTATGGAACTGCTCAGAACAGTTCATACACGTGTATTTTGGTATTTGTGATTGCGTTTTCATAACTTATTGGTTCTCCAACATGAAGTATAGCTTCCATTTCAATTATTTATATTAACTGTAACTCGTATTTCCTTTAAAAACAATTCATTGCCTTATGTTAACTTCATGGGTAATTTATATGAAGTGAGCAATTTATGGTTGCCTTTACGTCTTTTTATAGTTACTTTCTTCGAAATATGTTCCTTAGAATATTGTTCATAAAGAACCACCATATTGATTATTATACACCATACCAATTATAATTGCAATGCACACAGAATGCAAGTGTTTATATAGCTTTTTTAAAATGTAAACGAACGGTTATTTCTTTGTTTCTAAAAATAATATGTTTACCATCTTGATAGACAATTGTAACAACTATTTCATCAACATAATACACTATTACTGGAAGACATATCAAAGTATTCAGTTTTTCATTTATTTTGTACCCTGGAGACACCGCACACGTAAATTCATATAATGTATTTTTCGGTTTTCCATTCAAATATGAACCGACTACACTATTAACAATTATATGGCATACATTAACTAACCTGTTTTGATGATTAATGCACTTAATTAGCCGAATACACTTCCCTTTCGTAACCTAACATATTTGCAATTGAATTGTCTTCCGTGAAATCAATAACGACATTACTGTACATCGCACTAGTTAACGTATTTGGATTTCCACGTAATTGGAAATGTACATTTTAGGTAATGCCACTTTAATGAATGTTTCTAAATGGTCTAACTTATAAGAGCCTACGGGTATCACAATCTTGTAAGTTTTTCCACCAATGTTAACTATAAATGATTGGTTGTGCATGTCAATGTTTGGTATGCTGTTGTAAGTAGCGTAATTGTTTAGACTTATTTGCCATTCTCCATCTACCTCCAAAGCTGGGAAATATACCGCATGCAATTGCAACGAATTTCCATTTACTAATAATGTAATTGGCACAGTACTAATATGATTTACTATTGCACTTACTTAAATATATTATTTAGAGTTAAAAAATGTAAACATAAATGTTCACAATTGACTGTATTTGGTAATTGTTCTGTGTTGTTATTGTATCTTAATTACATGTTTTTAAAAATAATTACGTACTTCAACTGGAGAATATAAATCACCGAAACTGTCGTAATATAATAATTGATTTTCATTTTTAATTAATGCAACCCAATGTGTTCCTTCATTTTGTTTCGAATCTAAATTAACAATCATACATTTAAGAAGGTTTGGTTTCTTTGTTAAATCGTTTCTCATATACACGCCCCGGAAACAGGGAACATCCAGTTTCCTTGAAAATATAACAATGTCTTTGTTTGCAAGTCCACATTTTGGAAGACTATTGAGGAATTCCTGCATTTTTTTCCATATTTGGAGGTTTTTCGTCCTTGCCCAACTTTATATGTTTTAAGTTACATTCCTTTGCCATTTGACTTAACTGCTCTACTGATTGCAGAAATGCCTCCAAGTAATGATCCAAGATCTGTTAATGCTGGAAAAAGGAAAGGCAACATTCCTCCTTGTTATTGGTTTTGTTTTGTCTTCCGTTTCATGCCCATGCCTTTTTTCACTTTTGCTAGCATCACTTTGTCCACAACCCAAGTGCCGAGCTTTTCACCTGTTAATGTGGATGGATTCTTGCTCATATTTGCAGCTATATTGGCTAGAACAGTATCTGCTATAAGTCTTAGTTTCAAATCGTTTGATTTATCATAAGCTATGTCGTGATCTTTACAATCATTATCCAAAGAGTTTATTCCTTGATCATTTCGTGCCAGACGTTTTGCAAGCTTAGTTCCAGGTCCGCAATAATTGTATTTCGGTAAATGCAATTCCAATGGTAATTTATTAATGAATGTATTCAATACTCCACATCCTTTTATGATACGTTTAGTATGAGCCATTATTTTCAACTGAACAAGAACCTATAAATAGACAGACATTTATAGTTTTTACGTCAGTATGTTTAAGTGTGTAGAAATGAAGGTTATAAAAGAAAATGTACATGTTCCGGTATTTGTATCTACGGAAGAAAATGTAATTGAACAGACATGGAATTCTTTTACCTCCAAATATGCATTGTATAATAAACGGTCAATCTTCATGTGGAAAAACTTGTGTTATTATGTCGATGTTGGATCATCCAAATGGACTAAGTTTGAAAATGTATATGCGCTTTATAAAACTATACAACAAGATAAGTATAATCGATTATCGACCATTTTTTCGTTTATTGAATGAATGCAATATTTCCCTTTTACTAATAAAAATATATTGTGCCTCCGAATGAAGCATCACCCAGTTCCATATTTATATTTGCCGACGTTTGGTGCGAACCAAAGGGTGAAATACAACATTATTTTAGTTTTGGTAGACATTCAAATGTTGATTGTTTTAACCTATCACAAAGTTACACACATATTCCAAAACATAATTTGTGCGATAATGCAAATATGACAATTGTGTTTAAAATGGACAATATGAATCTACAACATATTAACAATGACCATGTTTTAGCGATATGACATTTTCAAAATTTAAATATGTGTGTTTTTAATGTTGGAAAAACAAGTACAGTTTTCTGGTCATTAAACCAATGCTTCCCCTATATAACAGGAGATATGGGTCTGGATTTGACAGTTTCTTACTACCTGACCAAGAATAAAGAGTATTTCAAAGTTTGGTCATAGCGGTATAAAACATAATTATTACAATTCCTGTTTAACCAAAAATCGCAATGGGAATTATGATTTGAAGGGACATATATCACATAGTGTGTGTGTATGGCTGTGAAAGATAATGATGCAGTTAATAAATGTTATGTGGAAGACTTAAACACCATTCCACTTAATGTATTTAAATTCAAATCGACCGATATTCAAGAGAAATTAATGAAGTTATTTGATGGTAATGATAATGTTTATAAAACACGAGTGTAATTGCAAACATTTTAACCAATATTCGTAATAAGTTGCAAACTAATGAACTTAGAAAATAAGAATGTTTAAATGGGTTAATTAAAGACATCAATGTTATGTTAAACACAATTCTTTCAACAAAACTTACAGAAATGCGAGATAATCTAACAGTTGTTATTAATGAAGTGGTGTCAGCTGTTATTACAAAACAAATTATTGAAAAATTAATGGAAGAGATGGCACAATATTTAAGTGTTGAAATTATTAATAAAACACGTGCTTCATTTACGCAAACAGATTTGAGAAACCAAAATAATGATTTGGAAAAACAAATTATTTTATTAATGATTTGAGGGATAAAACTTTAATTAAAATAGATGCAGTTTTAAGTAAAGTGGATATGGATTGAAAAGGCACAAACTACTTGATATAGTGTAGCAGTTAGTCGACCTACTGCACCAGTTAGAAAAGCAATGACTTTATTTATATTTTAATAGTGGAAAGTTAATGTGAAATAGTTCAAAAATGTCTGACTGCTTCGTAATTATGTAGGGTTTTATCTGCTGTAAAAGATAAATATTTACAAGCCAAACGAGCCTGTATGGAACAGGATGTTTTAAACATAGAAATATTTAAACCTGTTACAAGTAGAATGGATATATTATATTATGTGTTGGATATGCCTCATGAAATACCATTACAAATCAAATTGGAAGAAGAACCAATCAAATAGAAAAAGTAAATACCTTTCCCATTTAACACGAAGTTATTTAACTTTAAATTATTCTTCACCTATGCGCGATACGATATTTTGTGTAGACCGAGATGTAAACATAAGGTTCCTGGGAGATTCAGTAATCTCATTTTTGCCTGATAATAAAATTTAAATAGGTGATGACGTAACTGATGGGAGTGAAATATTGTTTGAATTATAATTTTTTTATGTTCCGAATGGATATTCCCACATCGATTTGGAGAAATATAAAGAACTTTTTCGTTTTACGAAAGCAAATAATCATTCAGGAGATGAAAACCACCCAAAACTATATTTATTAAGCGATATTGCTGGAAGTTTAATATTTAAAGATGAATTTAGTGATCGGTTTTCTCCTGTATATTGGACCAATTCTAATGAATTGGTCGATAGATTAATACTTCTCATCGCTTCGAGAGAGTCTGGGAATAATTCACATACAAACAATATTTTTTTTGTTATTGAAGAGCTGATGGAAGACAGTTATATTACTACTGAAATTCAGTTAGAGAGCTCAAGAACTTCATGCCCCTGTAAGGATAATGTTTCCAAGAAGAAGAGTTATTGCTCTTGGTTGAAATTATCTTTTTCATGCCGATTTGTATGAAATGACATTGCTTTTGATATACAATAATGGAAACAAACATATTTTAAGTGTAATAGATGTTTATTCTAATTCATATTTTTTTAAACATCCATTGTTTCAATTATTTATCTAGTGCATGTGTCGTAAACATAATTCTTATCTATTTGTAAAGTTCTTCAAGAACTAATTCTTTTAACTCATTTCTTTTTGTGCTAGTCGAGGAGTCATGTACTTGTGTTCAGGTAATTAGATTACTAAACTGTCATTGTTTGCATTAATCGTATTCAGGTCTCTTTTAATTTTATTGATTTTCAATCAAACACTTCGTTATTTTTAAATGTACTTTTCCGAACTCATCCATAACCTTAGTCTATAATAAGATATCATTACACATGTCTTGTTATGCTCTCATTAGTCACAGACATTCCATCCCCCCTCTATCAGTCGCCTGCCAAACAACAAAAGGGGAGGAACTTCTAAACCCCCTCCTCAATAACATTGTTAATTAGTTATATACTCCTTCCCCAATACATCACACCTCAGTGCAACTCCGGACCTCCAAGGGTGTGGATCTACCATATCGCTCTACACCCGTCCCAAAAATTGAGGACCCTTATGTCAGACTACACAATACCTATATACACACTTTCCCCAACACATCTCATCTCAGTACGCCAGACGTCCGAGGGTGAGGACCTACCATGCCACTCCCACCCAAAAATTATAAAAGAAATAAAGAAAAACACTTACCACACTCTTGCACCAAAATGTACACTTATTAATTCACACATAATTCAAAATTTTTAAAAATGTTGATTAATTAAATTAAATTAAGAGGATCAATCAATCCAAATTTATCGGATTATCAATTTGCGAATTAAGAAAAATTTACCGGATTATCAATTTGTGGATAAAGAAAAATTGATCGGATTATGATCGTATCAAGGATTAATCCGATCAATCAATTTGATATCGAATTTATAATCCGATTAATCAACTGTGATCTAGGATCCCCTGCCCCTACTACTGGCGTGCAGTCAGTTCATAAGCAGGACAACATAATCTGGAAAACTGCCTGTAATATAGCAGGACCTGCGCTACATATGTTAAGAATGCGATGTCAGCAAGTTTATACCTTCCGCGACACTCCAACTAATGAAGATAGTTCTAAAAAAGCACTATATATATGCCTTAATAAGAATTTTCGTATATTTTACACAACCTGGACGGGTCACTCCGGATTTTTGTATGTGAGAATCGTGTCGGACAATGTCGTTGGCTGGCGGGTTTTCTAGGGGATCTCCCATTTCCCACGCCCTTTTATTCCGGCGCTGGTCCATACCTACCTCAATCACCCTCATCGGCTCTGAAAACCTTGTTGTTAAGATCCCCCCAAATATCTCCTTTCATATCTTTAAAAAACTTATTCATGCATAGGTGTACGTGAACTGTTTGCATTTGTCTTGTGACGCCCGAGTGGTCTAGGGCTGAGCACAACCACTCAAAAAGAAATTATCTAAGTAAATTAAACATATTTAATTAAATCAAGCACTGAAACGGTTACACTTTTAACTATACATCTACTTACTTGGCCATGTAGCGTAAGACGACATGGGAATTGTTAATATAAAAAATATAAAAATGCTAATAGAAGCAACATCATTCTGTAGCCACGGCGATGAAGGAGAGTGAAGTCTCAGTGCAGTTCAGGCGAGTCGTCCCAGGCGGTGATGTGCAGTCTCTGGCGTCCTCTGCTGAAGTCCCCGTTCTCAGGCCGTGCATGGCATAATAAAGCAACATGAGTGTAGTGGGGAGAAGTCTCTCCACCAAGAAGTTGCGCACGAGCAGTCTGTCGCCAATGAAAATTCAGGGCGAGAAGAGTTGCCAACCAATGAGAGAGCAAGGTTAGGGCGTCAGCCAATGAATTGGAACTTTGCACACAGCCCCAAAGTGTGATATTGAAATCATGCGATGGGAAAATAGCGCGTGATTACAGGAGTCATGGGACTAAAATATCTTGAAAAACAGGACGTATTTCCCGTCGAAAGTGGTTAGCAATCGCAGTCATGCGGTGCTGAAATCACCGCAGGCAGTATTAGAGCAGATACAGCTTCGTGTCGCAGGCACTGCAGAACCTGATAAGTTACGAAAATTCTTCATTAAAATGTTCTCTCTCTGAACTGGAAAGCTGGTGGAATGCCCGCGGCACTACATCACTCCCTCTTTTAGAAAAGCTTTATTCGGGCTGAGAAAAACTTTAGGAAGATTTCTGGCTGAAGCTATATGTGAGTTGGTCATTAAAAAGTGAAGCTGGTTGATGTATAGAGTCTGGGAGTGTAACTGCTCTATCAGAAACAACAGGACGTGGACTCGCCAGCAACAGATATTTATGTTTCCGATCGACCAACTAATATCCATTGGTGTAGCAGCGATGTTGACACAGGAGTCTTCTTTCTTGAATCTTTATGAAATTACTTCCATATTTGTGGTCAACTGAATCATAAAAGTGAATAAAAGGGAATGAGTTAATTACTATTCCATCAAATAACTTTAAAAATAACTGAACTCAAAATGGGGAGTACCATGTCACCTTCCTCATTATTTAAGTTCGCCTTTGTTATTTTCCAAAGTGCAACTTAAACAAATCTCATACACAGTATACATACTGGATAAACATTAAACATCAACACTTATTAGAAATATTTGGTACAGCTCTGTCTTGCATGTGAAGACTATTAATTTTCGTTTAATAGTTCAATCATAATTTATTTGTAATGTTCACAGAGTAATTGAACAAAGAAATATTATTTTGTGGAATATATATGTTCATAACACAATGTATCTTGTGTTCATTAGTTAAACTTAAAATGTATCTTGTTTTCACTCATCAAGCATACCATAATTAAAATATTTTCATAGTTGAGTTAAGTTATCTTTGTATCAGAAGAAAAAATTATCAATCATTACATTACAATCAAACAATTGAATAACCACATTTTGACGCTTTATGTTGGTTGCTCTCTGGAATATCGGATTCCTAGTGTAATATTACTTGCTGTAGCATTAAATTTCCGAAATTACGGGTACTATACTCTGCTTTTCACTTACTCTACTTTAGTTTTGCCTTTATGATAAACACTCATTCACTTCGACATATTATGGAATTCTTAAAACAAGTAGCAGCTGTCATCCTCGATGTCGGCTGCCGGGCTGGAACTGTGCTCGAACTAGCACACATCTCCATGGCATCTGCTTGATCCTCGGGAACTGGGACAGGCTCTATGGTCTCAGCTATCTTCCGACGTGGGAGGCAGGCGCGTGAACACCTGGTCAGTGTCTCATACAGGCGCCATTTCAGGAACCAGATGACAAGTACCAGACATCCCGTCATAACGAACCCCACCAAGTAGTGACTGTGGCGTTCGATGTGTTGACTCAGAAACTTTCTATGTTTTAAATCATGGATGCTCGACATGACATGATTCAACTCTACATCTTCTTCTGTATTTAGCTCTGACAGACTAATATTGGTCAGTTTTCATGGATGCAACGAAAATTTGTTCACTATTTGTTAATAAGGACTGAACTGGAGAGAACTTGACGCCATTCAATTTATATCTGATATGTATTACCTCGTTACTGTGTGGTAACAACTGGATTCTCTCATTAATCATCAGACAACTGCTTACCTACCACATGACTTCCTGCGCCGAGATCCACTCCTCCACTACGCATGCTTCACTCTTTTCATAAGGACACATTTCAGTAACTTTCATCTTTCCCGGTACTAAATCAATCCAACTATCACCATCTACTGATCTAATAAACACTGGTACGAATGAGTTACGTAGAACTTCTCTATTACACATTTTACAATCGTAACCAGGTTGTGTCAGTATTACATTCACTAGACAATTCGGAACCTTTATGGAAAACGTCGGAATGTTAGCTGGACAAACTATATTATTCCCGCCTTTACACTGACTCATGTCTGCTTCAGACGTTAACACATAAAACTGCCTGTTCTCTGACAGCGCGATATAAGGTGCATCTGGCACTATGTGAACATATCTCTCTAAATTTCTCTCAAACACAGAAAAAGGGTGAGCTCTATAAATTGTGAAATACCTATTCGCGGATCTCAAAGGAAACTCAATCATCAATTGTATACTATTAATGTAACAAGTGCATGTACTGTCGTTACTTCACAATAATTGTAAATTTGATCTAAATCAGTTCCTGCTATCAAAGTCCTGTTCGCAGGTAATTTAAGAGCAATATCTCGAATAATTACTGACAAATTTACTGGAGTCAATAACGAAGTGGGAAATCTACCAGTCTCTGTGATATCAAATGCCACTTTTATTTTTGCTACCTTTTGATTATAAGACTGGAGATTTAATTCTAATTATCTCAGTAAACTACTGTATTTAAGTGCCTCCTCTAAATTGCTGATTGTTATTCTGCGATTTCTTTCAATCATTGAGGCTGTTAAATTATTACAAGCAGTCATGTGGTTCAAAGTTTTTATTACTTTCGCTAACTATTTTGCTAACATGCCTACGTCCTTTGACTCTGGCATTCATCCCTTTTACGAAAGTTAATTTTTTCTCTACTATGTGAATCAATTTTTCTTGTCTCGTCCCCAACTCAGTAGTTACATGGTGAATACTGACATAATCATCATTCGTAAGTGCACCAAATAAAAATTTCAGAATACTACCACCTGCATCTATAAAACCGCTCTTTTCGCGAGACGATTTTCCATGTAATATCAAAGATAATTCATTTACTTCCTCCACTAATTCTGCAATTAGTCTATCAAGAACATATATCTCTGAACATGGTCTTTCAATATCTTGGTTTCCAGAAAACTTCACCCCCTTAATTATGTTCAGTTGGTTACTAAATTCCTGATTAATACTCTCCAATTTTCTTATGGGTATGTCTAGCACTATTGTCCATCTATCTCCTGTTAATACGACGTTCATTTCCTGGACCAGAATCACGCCAGCACCCTTCGTGTGATCTGCAATACAAACCAATATGCCTCTTATTAAGCTTTTCGTATTGAACTCGTAATTATCATTAAATTTTTCATTACATTATACTCTGAGGCTACGCATCACTTATTTCTGCTGCCTCCTCTTCCACTGAGGGTTTTCTAATATTTGAACGCAAATTATACCTGACACTAGGGTCACCTATTTTCCCACGAATTTTCCCTTTTAAATAATGTGACGGTTCCCAATCGTCGTCAGTTTCTACATTATCATAACACTCACTATCATCGAGGGTGCTGTCGTCCCTAGGGCGTTCAACACATATTTCCTCTACTCACCTATTTCTGCTAACTCTGTTATGTCTGCTAAAATTAGGCGTGATTTTGAGCCTATATTTTCTTCAATATTTTCCTCACCTAATTCTTTATCACTTTCACTATCACAAAATTTTTCAACTGATTCTACTTCATCAGTAATCCACGGGACTTTTTCCCTACACGTTGTGTCTCGGCCTAGACATGAGTTTCTTGGCTCTGTAGAATTTTTAAACGACTTTAATCTATCACTGTGCCCAATAACTTTTCTCTTTACTAATACTACTTCAAGTGTGACTGAGCTCAGTTTTCTCATAACATTATGAGGTCCAGACCAAAACTTATGAAACTTAGATACTCTGCCTTTCTTAACACTTGGCATGTGTAGATACACGTGATCACTTACCTCAATATCTAGTGATTTTGATTTCTTATCGTAATACTCTTTTTGTCTCTTAAAAGCTACTTTATTCCTTTCGCTAGCTACTTCATGTGCTTCTTTTAATTTATTAATCAAAATATCCATGTGTTCCTTGGCTATCGTACCTCTCTCTATCACATTAGGCTGACTACTCAATTCACCTAAAGGGGGTAGCCTAACTTCTTTCCCATACAACAAATAATGTGGGCTATAACCCGTCACTGAATGTTGAACCATCCTATATGCATGCACTGCATATGGCAAATATTCTTCCCAATTACTACCACATTCACCTACGTAATGAGATACCATGTCCGCTAGGGTTCGATGAAGTCTCTCAACATGTTCGTTACATTGTGGTCTGAAAGGGGTTATTCTGTAACTTCTTAACTTTTAACACTTATAACGAGTTGCCTGGTCATGTTGTGATGCCGGTGGCAGTTCGTCATAAACATTCCTGTTAGTATTCCTTCCATTGTAAATATCCTACCGTAAAAAAGACGACTTTACCCTATCCATTTAGCTACTACTGCCAGAAGATAATGTCCAGTTAAATGTCCAAAAAACAATCACATTACCATCATCCATCATGCACAATGAGGACATCACGCTTGTCAAATTAAGAGGGTTATATTAAGAGCGGCAACATGGGCTTCCCAGTTTGATCGCGAGCGAAGAATGTGGTCGAAACTTTGAGCGAATATAATAAACTCCCCTCCAACGAGTCGAAGGCAGGGCCAGTTGTTATTCAACATGGGCGAATAATAATGCTGGAAAAATTGCGAACGAGGTCTTTGTCATTGGGACACTGCACCAGGAAGACGTCCAGAGATGGGCCCGTACTTTCCGCCTAGATACGTCTAGTCAAAAGCCTTCGGCATCATGTTTAAAGTTAAGACGTCCTAATGTACTATTTCAAGTGCTGTGGCATTAATTGAATATTCACCTAAATTAAATAATAATTATAATAATGTATTCAATTATTATATTTACAGCTTCTCCAAGTTAAAGTGTACCTACCAGTCTATGCAAACGAGATGAAATTTATATTCATTTAATATAGAATCGATCAAACCTATGTGTGTTCATTATCTCAGATATGCCTAACATAGTTTGTACTTTAATGTAGGAAATGTTGATATAATTGAACTTGCACAAATATGTGAAACGGAACAATAGCATAAACAAGGTTGGTGTGAAATACCTGCTGGTGCGAGGCCACATCAGTAACGTCGACATATACACGCTTTGACGTCTTCCGATTACTCAGCTTGTTTTGAGTTTTTCAAATTATATGAGAAACAGAAATTTGTAACATACATTCATATTTCTCGAATGCAGACTTCAGTTAAACCACACCTAGAAACAATTCGTTTAACAACACTCACCATTGCAGTGTTTTCTTTATATTTTTCTTTGTTTATATAAAACTTAGTTCATACTTACTTTATCTTAAACATTTTTTTACCGATAAATATTAGGACACTGAAATAAATTATAATAACTTATTTCCATTACACCCTGAAATCTCAGCATTTACAGCTAATACAGTGCCAGATTCGTTATAATGTCCTTGCTCTTCGAGTTTTAAGAACTTTAGCAGATGAACATAAAGTATATTATCATGTAATAGTTTGCCTGACTACTAGATGGGAAACGTATATTCGGTGGCAACGGATGGGGCTCATAGATCATGGATCTGCTGGGTGCCGACTGCCATGTTGTATTCCGGACTTTTCTCTCTGTCATTACGGCCACGCCATCAACATATCTTATTCTGCCGTATTGGTTACAAGTATACCACCATTATTGTAGCCAGTTTGTTGCCATATTTGCAGCCAGTATGCCGCCATCTTGTACCACCATTTTGATAACCAGTAAGTCGTTTATTTCAAGCTCTCGCATGCCAAGGGTTTCCTCCGTGTGCTCCTATTTTTTCTCTCGCATGCCTTCTTTCCTTTCTTTCTCATTATTCCCTTTATTTCTCCCTCTTTCTCTCTCCTCCTCTCAACTTCTTTCCTTTTTTCTTTACTTTCTCTCCCATTCGTTCAACCTTTGTTTACATCGGCTTTTATTGGAGGCTACTATATTGGTTGTTGTCGTGTGTCATTTGTTTACATATTTTGCTACAGTGATTACACCCTCCGTTTGCAGCCATGTTTGTTTACATTTACATGGAGGCCGCCATATTATTTTTTGTTTGTAATTTGTCTCTCACGATTGATATCCTGCTTCAAGTCTGACACGCATGTCTGTTACCAAACTTAAGCAATTTTATGTGAGAACTCCTTTCCTGCCAAAAAACTGTCCTGCCTGAACTATTTATTTTTCGTCCCGCCAGCTGGTGAAATGTGTCATGCCTACAGTTTTCTGGAGTATGATTAAATGCTGCTATTACGGGGTTGGTGTGTTTACAACACTACAAGACGTTAATGAACTTGGTTAGCAAGTCTGCTTGGTTATTTGCCACGTCTGTATTTGGTAGCCCAGATTAATAAACTGTTATTTTGTTTGAAGAGGGGTTACTGTTTGATGAGGCAATATTTTTGCTGCAGAAAACGGTGTTTCGTTTTCTTCACACCTCCCCCCCCCCCCCCTCGACAACCATGTGGTGGCGCACGTTTGAACTCTTCCAAGCGCTGAGCTATACTGAAGAGAGGCGCGCAGCGCTCCTGGCGCGGCCGAGAGCTGTCTGGTGGCTACTACTTGCAACGAGTTTAGCCTCGCACAATCTGGTACCTTCCATACGCCTCTCCGCTATTCCCGCCGCCTCCTTAACCTTCCCGAGCCGCGTTTTCGTGTATAAATGTTCGTCCCCAGCCCGAGCAAGTGTGCAGTGTTCCTCTTCGAGATGCGTGGGCTGGCCGAAGATAGATCATGTCTACACCACTTCGTACTTTGGGGCTTCAGCATGCTAGATGCGTTTTCCCCTAATATGAGTACTACTCAAGTTAAGTATTGCAATTAACGTAGTTGTTGTTGTGCCGGGGGTAGAGTTTTCCTTTTAATAGTGTTTTTTTTATTGATTTTTGTAGGGAAGTGTTTCTTCTCAGTTTTGTTTGTGTGAATTTTCAATATGGTATTTTATGGGAATATTTGTAACAGGCGGATCCTTCCTTTTTTTTTCGTGCTGTAGGAATGGTCTGCTGGACTAAGATGTGCCAAAATAACTTTAATGCCTAGGAGTTTAGGGGATATTTTATGGCGTGCCTTTATGACTATGGTTAAGTGTAATGAGGGTTTTTGCTCCTTGTCAATGGTATTCTTGAAATTAGAATTCCATGTTGTACTTTTTAGTAAATCATCAGGCGTACTTTTCTTTTAAAGTTGTAATGGTGTTTGCTTTACTCAGGGAGTAATTTTTTATTTTTTTTTTGTATTTAACATGTGTTTATTCAGGTTGGGTGATTTCTCAGGATATATTAATTTTTTTTTTCTGTTTGTTCCAGTGCATGCATGTTCTCTCCTTCCCCTAGTTCACCGATTGGTATCAAGGTACATATACTAACAAAGGAAACTGATATTTTTCTAATCAAGTTGCAAAGTTGTTGTTCTTGGTGATAATATATAAATGGGATGAGATGAGTCTAACATAAGTATTTTTTATACAAAATGGTATCTACTAAATGGAATATTATGTGTGCGTGTGTGTGTGTGTACAGGTAAGGGTTGGCAGAATGTTCGAAACTATGTTCTTCCCAATAAGGGTATTTGTCTTCGCAGGGTATCCGACTAAGATATATGCATTGTTTTTTTTCTTGTATGTGAAGTGTATATAGATATAATTTTTAAAGTGTTTTAAATAAATTTTTTTATAAAGTAATGAATTATAACTCTTATTGTTCTGTTTAATTATACTGGAATGATTTCTAAATTTGATATTTTCTTCCTTGTGTTACTATGTTGAAGAGAAGTTCAAATGGTAGTTGTGTTTAGGTAGAACAGAGTGGTATCATGAGATGGATATTTAGATCTTTACATTATTCTGTGTTTTTGGAGTCTATTTTGGTAATTTCTAGGTAATGTTCGGTTGATTTGGGTTATTTTTGGGACATTTAGGGTTAGTTTGGGTTAATTTGGTTCAATAGGAGCAAGTCTTGAGTACAGTTGGTTTATCAATTGCTATATTTTTGGTTCTTTGCGTGTGTTATTCTGAATGTACGTGTTTGTGTGTATGTGTGTCGGAATAGATCTATGTATGTTTTATTGTATGGCAGTAGCTTGTTAGATATGTTCTTTGAGGAATAAGGACTGATCTTTGAGGAATAATTAACGATTTTTGAGGAATAAGAAACAACTTTTGAGGAATAAAGAATGATTTTTGGGATGAGGATTGAGGATAGAGGATTGATATGTAGATTAGTAATTTCGTTCATGCTTATGTTGAATATGTCAATTCTATAGTGTATGAATTTGTGAAAAAAAAAAAACCTTCTTATGAGAGAATGCTTTAATTAGCCCATAAATAACATTTATTCGAAGTAGGATGTTGGTGGTATTATAAAGAATATATCGTTTGTGTCATAAAGGAAGCCTGACTAACTTACATGCCACTTCCCTTAAAACAAACGACCCAGAAAAATGAATTTGCACCTGCACCAATAAATACACACATACGTGTTTCACAGTTGACAATGAAATTACAGTTCATGAAGGGAACTTATTAGGAGGAATACACCCTTGCGGTGTATTAAGGTTGTAGTTTGATAGTTGATTTCTGATCCAATATACAGGATATCAATTCTGTATTTGGTTGTTGTTTGTGATGACTGTAACATTATTGTTCATGCTTCATATTTGCATTTCTTTGTCACAATTGTACTGCAGGGGAAAGTGTGAAGACATTGCTGTTTGTTTGACTGAATTCGGTTCAGTGGTTCGAATTTAATGGGTGATTTTGTTTTCAAGGTAATGGACTTAGAATATTTCTACCAAGCAGCGGTAAGACACTAATTCTACTTGTCTTGCCGCGTTTAAATCTTTTAACATGTGTGTTTTTTCGTGCTTTGTGGCTGTTCCTTTTAAAGAAAAAGACACAAAGAACCAAAAAAACACGCAATATCTTATCGCACAGACTCCTTATCAGGCGAAGGCTTGGCAGGAGGCTTATCTCCCATGTCAAAAGTTTTAAACGCGGCAAGACAAGTAGAATTAGTGTCTTACCGCTGCTTGGTAGAAATATTCTAAGTCCATTACCTTGAAAACAAAATCACCCATAAAATCCGAACCACTGAACCGAATTCTGTCAAACAAACAGCATTGTCTTCACACTTTCTCCTGCAGTACAATTATGACAAAGAAATGCAAATATGAAGCATGAACAATAATGTTACAGTCATCACAAACAACAACCAAATACAGAATTGATATCCTGTATATCGGATCAGAACTCAACTATCAAACTACAACCTTAATACACCGCAAGGGTGTATTCCTCCTAATAAGTTCCCTTCATGAACTGTAATTTCATTGTCAACTGTGAAACACGTATGTGTGTATTTATTGGTGCAGGTGCAAATTCATTTTTCTGGGTAGTTTGTTTTAAGGGAAGTGGCATGTAAGTTAGTCAGGCTTCCTTTATGACACAAACGATATATTCTTTATAATACCACCAACATCCTACTTCGAATAAATGTTATCTATGGGCTAATTAAAAAAAAGTAACAGGTGCAACAACAAAAAAAAAGATTATTACGGCAAAAAATACTTATTATGTATTAAAATACAATTCAGCATGGCCATGAATATTCTTGTCACAGTCGTATCAACCAGCTTGCGATACAACCAAATCTGATCACCAAGTTCAAACTTAATCTTCTTAAGCGAAAACCTGGAAGCATTACCAAATACGCTAATAACAGCAGTATTATCGGCCTTTCCTTCATGAACTGGAAGTATATAGTTTTGTTTATAGTAATATGTATTCATTCACAGTATAACTAATCATGTTAATAATTCAATACGTAAATACAAGTACTATAAAGTGAGTTTGAGTTGCAATGAAGCAATGAGTATGTTCTCAAACCTATGGTTGTGTTCCTTTCTTGTTTTTTTTTGTTTGTTTTTTGTTATTCATTGGTCGATGGGTATTTGGTTTCATCTTATTACAACCATACTACTTGCAGTTGGTTATTCATTGTATCAATATTTTGGTTAAATTACTTGGTATACTTTTAAAAGAAATATTTACTTACACTCTATGGTGCTATATATATATATATATAATATATATATATATATATATATATATATATATAAACTACTTATTACTAAATATTCTGTCTAAACATGTATTTTTGTAATGCGATTACTCGTGATGAATTATAACGTGTGTGCTCAACTCTCCCAATGTGTAGGAATAAACTATCACAGCAATTAATTTTTTTAAAGTTTCTCAAAATGTTAAGCTGTGTAGATAACAATTAAACATGGTGTTCTTCGGAAGTTTGCGAGAATTTGTTAGTCTTTCAGAAACAGTCTTCCTATATTAATTAAAAATATTTAATGTTTTTGGTTATGATGGGATGTATTAGGTAATGCATTGACTTGCATTATGTAAAGTTGTGGTTTGTTTCATAATGAGTACTTAGCATGTGTGTTATTATACTATTTAATATTAGTATGTCTCTAACTTAATGATTGATGAAAAGAACGTTGATTTTAAAGAATTATTTAATATTTAATGTTGAAGATGAGTGGGTTTAAAGAAATATCGCTCATAGTAATTCCTATATGCACATTTTCATCGTTGGGATGTGAAACAAAGAATGTGTCGGTATAAGTATACATGCCATCATTAAGGTTGAAGTATTAACAAAATCAGTATTTATGACTGAGTTTTACACTTTTCGCAGTAAATAAATATAGTTATTTGTAAACAACTTAAGCTTCTTGTGAAATGAAAGATGGTTTATATGCATAATTAATTGTTATGCAGATAAGATCAAAGTATTTTAGAAGTACCGATTCAACTGTTAAAAAGAACAGATCTTAACAAACATTCTTTCATTATGGAGTTCTTATGTAATAAACATGTTTTGATTGCTATATGTATTATGGGATAGGACGATTTGAGTGCGATGGGTGTTTTATTTGGATCATCATTTGGTTTTATTTAATGTAATATAGTAAAATAGATAATCAGAATTTTGGTAATGCTGTTCTTTTTGTATATCATTATACTTTAGAATAAATATGTGTGATAATGTGTATTGGAAGACAGATGATGGAGATTTGTTCATTTGTGTTGTATGATATATTTATTTATTTATTTGTAAATTATTTATTTTTGCTTGTGATGATTGATGTTAGGTGTTTTGTAAGTTGGGTGTTATGTTGATAGTATTATAGTTTTAAGTGGTTTCATAATATGATCGTGATTGTTTTTGTATTTTGTGTTCATCTGAGTTGTAAGATATGTTGATATAGTTGTCAAGTATTTAGTTTTGCTTGTATAGTTGAATTGAATGGGGATTTGCGGTTGCCTAATATGAAATGTGCAAATGAGATGTGTGTGTGTGTTTTGGAGTAGAATTTGTTCCTTTTGGGTGAATTTTGAGTTGATCTGGGTTAATGTTGTTCATTAGGAGCAATTCATGGGTGGAGCATGTTTGCCAAGTGGAATATTTCAATTTTTTTCTTTGTCTGTGTGTGCTATTAATTGGTGTTTGTAGATTTGTTATATGGTAATTTATGAGTTAGTATGCTTATAAAAAAGTTTCTTGTGTTTTTGAAATAGTTGTCTTTTTTGTTGTTGGTTTTGATGAGTGTGTGTGTTTGTTTTGCTATAACATTATTAAATGGTTTATTAGGGTAATTCATTTGTAATATTCTGTCTGTGTATGTTGGTAGATGTTGAAATCGCATACATGTTTTTTTTTCCTGTTAGGGTACATTGAGGTTATATGATTAAAGCAGGTACTGTTATCGCTTGAAAATAGCCAATGGACAATATGTTTATCGCCAGGTTTTTAATTTAAGCTGTCGTTCCTTGGGAGCAGACATATGTCTCTCTACATATAATGTGCATACATTGATACGTGTGCATAGTGAATGCTAGAATAGTGTAAGAGTAATACCTTCCATAACTGTAAATAATAAAAAATATTACTATTTGCATATTTTGAAACAAATGAAAAGTTATATGACAGTTGAATTTTGGCTGTACTGCTGAGAGGATATATTACTTTGGTGAATGTTTAGTTGTTAATTATTAATTTGTTAATGTGCATACCTAGTAAATAATCGTTGCATGTTTATGCAATTATGGGTTTTCACGATTATGTTAATTACATGACTAAATCAAATAACTACATTCCCCTCCGCCATTCTCGACCTTCGAAAGTTGCCATCGAACATATAACATGTATGTTGAGCGATAGACACAGATAAGGTAATATGATAGACAGTGATCGTAAGTGAATGTTAAAGATTGCTTTCCCAGAATTTTTTTTATACTATTAAGTGAGTCCCCTGTGAATCGATCTCGGTAATCCAAAAAATTACATCACATTAATTACTATAAGCAGGAATACACATCAACAATAAATCAATGTTAAATTCGGATATAAAATAATATTAGATGTTCTGACCGAGACTCGAACTCGGTAATCCGAAATTATTAGTAAATTAAGTAAGTCTAGCACCTACCCAAGCCACCAAAAAAATTTGGTTTGAATCGGAAATGAAATAATATTATGTGTACTGACCAATGATCGAACTCCAAAATTCGAAACTAACATAACATTAATTACCCCTACCACCTAGCTAAATCACAAATAAAATTTGGTTAAAATCAGAAATGAAATAATATTACATTGATAAATATTTCCTTGGTATGTACTTGGTCATTTTATGACTAACTATGATTATAAAAGGACTTAAATGCATTATTGACCTTGTCAGAAAGGGTTTAGGTCACACACGAACTTACCATTATGCTATACATCGGGTATGATATCGATGTCATGAATTTGATGACAACATAATCAATGGTTCGGAAATTATGAGTATGTTTATAAAAAATCTTAACTGAAATTAAACGTTTGTCAGAAAGTGATTAGGGCCTAAGTGATTTATTTATTATGTCCTTTGTCAAGTACGGTGTATATGTTATGAATTTGAACCCTATAGCTCCAACGAATCGGAAATTATACTTATGTTTATAAGAGGTCTTTAAAACCTAATTTATCTTGGTAGAAAGTTTCCACGGCTGAAATGCTTTTACAACCGTGATGGATATCGGATACAATGTCTATGTTATGAAATTGATACCTATAACATTAAGCGTTTAGAAATTATGTCTATATTTATAAAAGGGCTTAATTCAAAATTGATCTTACCAGAAATACTTTAGTGCTTAAATGATTTGTTGAAAGGTAAACGATGTTTTCTATGGGATGGAGTGTATGGGAGAGGTGTGGGGAGGGTGTTAATCATATCTGAGGTGAGTATGATGATGAGTTGAGGGGTTGTAATTTGAGGAGATGGGTAATATTGTACTAGGAATTCAGAATAAATAACCAGATGAGAAGAGTGCCTAGAATCTCGTGGCAGTAATCCGATTAATTCCAGAAGTAATCACAACACAGCTCAGGTAGGGGTAGGGCTTGGATCATGCAGAGCCAAAAGAGGAGGAGATTTCAGAGTAGTTCGGAGCTGATAACAGAGCTAAGTGAAGTGGAAATAGCCCCAGGTTAATCTTATGGGACTACGTCTGCCCCCCATCCCTATGTCATTCTAAAAGTGAAGTGAAACACCCATAGATGAAGGGGTGGAGGAGATTACTGAGCAGTGCGGAGCTAACTGAGGAGCAGATTGTGGAGCTGTCTGCAGAGCTAAATGTGGAGCTAACTGCAGGGCTGTCTGTGGAGCTGTCTGCAGACCTAAGTGTTGAACTAAGTGCTGAGCTAACTGAGGAGCAAATTGTGGAGCTGTCTGCAGAACTAAATGTGGAGCTAACTGCAGGGCTGTCTGTGGAGCTTTCTGCAGACCTAAGTGTTAAACTAAGTGCGGAGCTAACTGAGGAGCAGATTGTGGAGCTGTCTGCAGAGCTAAATGTGGAGCTAACTGCAGGGCTGTCTGTGGAGCTGCCTGCAGACCTAAGTGTTGAACTAAGTGCGGAGCTAACTGAGGAGCAGATTGTGGAGCTGTCTGCAGAGCAAAATGTGGAGCTAACTGCAGGGCTGT
The DNA here is from genome assembly GCA_029891345.1 of Dryococelus australis. NCBI lineage: Eukaryota > Metazoa > Arthropoda > Insecta > Phasmatodea > Phasmatidae > Dryococelus > Dryococelus australis. Next base: position 258,784,184 of record CM056996.1, read on the forward strand.
CTGTGGAGCTGTCTGGAGATCTAAGTGTTAAACTAAGTGCGGAGCTAACTGAGAAGCAGATTGTGGAGCTGTCTGCAGAGCTATATGTGGAGCTAACTGCAGGGCTGTCTGTGGAGCTGTCTGCAGATCTAAGTGTTAAACTAAGTGTGGAGCTAACTGAGGAGCAGATTGTGGAGCTGTCTGCAGAGCTAAATGTGGAGCTAACTTCAGGGCTGTCTGTGGAGCTGTCTGCAGACCTAAGTGTTAAACTAAGTGCGGAGCTAACTGAGGAGCAGATTGTGGAGAAGGTTGTGGAGCTGTCTGCTGAGTTAAGTGAAGTGGAAATCCCCCAAGATAATCTTATGGGACTAAAGTGAAGTGAACCTCCTGTAGATGAAGGGATGGAGCATATCGTGGGGCAGTGCTGAGCGCATTGCGGAGCTTAGTGAAGTGAAAATCCCCCCAGGTTAATCTTATGGGAGTCCGTCTGAAAGGTCTTAGGGCTAAGTCCTTACCACCATGATGGATATCGGATACTCTGTCTATGTTTTGAATTTTATCCATATAGCATCAACAGTTCGGTAATTATGAGTACATTTGTAAAAAGGGCTCTTCTCAAAATCAACCTTGTCAGAATGGGCATCAGTCATCCAATCCCAAAAATGATCGAATCTAGCCTCACTTTTAAGATGATTGTCGATAAGGGTGATGCAGCCATATTCCTAGCAACATTTCCTATACCAAGATCGCCTCCGACACTCTCTCCCCAGGTTAAACCTTATGACACTATTCATGCAGATTTCGATAAGGGCGAATGTGAAGTAGAACCTGCCCGCCCCTACTACTGTTAAAAATATTATAAACTGGTTTAACACATACTTTGAAAAACCTAAAGTTAGATAAAATTCAATATTAATATATCATAGACATACAATAAACTCAAAGTTTGTATAACATATATCACGACTTCAAAACACAAAACAAAATATGCGTAGTAGGAAAATATGCACTCAATCTGTCTACGCCAAGGAGGTCGGAAAGCATTGCCCTCGTGGCATACTTCCCATTAACTGTGTCGCATTCAGGACCCACGCTAAAAGTCCAATTCATTTCAAGAGCTTTCATTGCCGGGACTCGCCTCATAAGGTCAACAGAACAAACAGTAGACTCTCAAATTTCGGGTTCGTTTCCCGAAAGAGTGAAGGGCGATTCTGGTCGGGTTACAACTCCGTCAGAAGCGCAAATCGCCTCGACTATCGCGAGAATTAAAAATCTTTGACTCCCTGATCAAAACTGCCTTCCAATTTTGCGTATGTGGGTAACCTGTGGATTCGAACTTCACAGACAAATTGAGTGTGTCTCGGGCACTATTTCCCAATTCGTTAATACCCTTGTCATTATAATAAAGTCTTCCATTCTCGCATCTCGTCCAACAGTAGACACATCAAATTAATGAGTTGACCCAGCATATCTCTAGTGCTTCTGGCACCACAGAAGATTGTTAGGCTTCTGGATCGTCCATTGCTTGAATCGAACGGAAAACATTCAATCCCAATTTTAGTATGAATATTAGCAAGATGGAAATGCACATACATTTATCATGGTAATTAAACCCTTAATTATTCTTAGCTATAACACGATGCCCGGGTACACAATAGCAGCGCGCACGCCTGCATGCATTTTCTAAACACAGTGGTACTCGGCCACGCGAACATCCCGCCCAACTCACGCTAGGTGGAGCCGGTATGTCATTACTGCATTGTTTCCTACTGCCAGTGGGTAGTTTCGTTTCGACCTTGATTCTGCCATATGGCAACTCTCTAAACACAGTGGTACTCTGCCACGCGAACATCCCGCCCAACTCACGCTAGGTGGAGCCGGTATGTCATTACTGCATTGTTTCCTACTGCCAGTGGGTAGTTTCGTTTCGACCTTGATTCTGCCATATAGCAACTCTCTAAACACAGTGGTACTCTGCCACGCGAACATCCCGCCCAACTCACGCTAGGTGGAGCCGGTATGTCATTACTGCATTGTTTCCTACTGCCAGTGGGTAGTTTCGTTTCGACCTTGATTCTGCCATATGGCAACTCTCTAAACACAGTGGTACTCTGCCACGCGAACATCCCGCCCAACTCACGCTAGGTGGAGCCGGTATGTCATTACTGCATTGTTTCCTACTGCCAGTGGGTAGTTTCGTTTCGACCTTGATTCTGCCATATAGCAACTCTCTAAACACAGTGGTACTCTGCCACGCGAACATCCCGCCCAACTCACGCTAGGTGGAGCCGGTATGTTATTACTGCATTGTTTCCTACTGCCAGTGGGTAGTTTCGTTTCGACCTTGATTCTGCCATATGGCAACTCTCTAAACACAGTGGTACTCTGCCACGCGAACATCCCGCCCAACTCACGCTAGGTGGAGCCGGTATGTCATTACTGCATTGTTTCCTACTGCCAGTGGGTAGTTTCGTTTCGACCTTGATTCTGCCATATAGCAACTCTCTAAACACAGTGGTACTCTGCCACGCGAACATCCCGCCCAACTCACGCTAGGTGGAGCCGGTATGTTATTACTGCATTGTTTCCTACTGCCAGTGGGTAGTTTCGTTTCGACCTTGATTCTGCCATATGGCAACTCTCTAAACACAGTGGTACTCGGCCACGCGAACATCCCGCCCAACTCACGCTAGGTGGAGCCGGTATGTCATTACTGCATTGTTTCCTACTGCCAGTGGGTAGTTTCCTTTCGACCTTGATTCTGCCATATGGCAACTCTCTAAACAGGTTTCTCTCGCGCCTGTAATAATTTCTTCATGCAATATACTGAATTTTCTGTTACATAGTGCGTGAAGCTTTTTAACCTAACTTATTAACCATATGTATCTAAAATAGAAATCGATGTATTATAATTAACAATTAACTTATTCTGTTTTAGTTTCACCTGCATTTCAAACGAGCTTCATAAAAGACTTATATAAAGCATTTAATGCGACATTACTGTTTTTTTTTAACATGACCACGTGCTAATAAGAAATAAATTATCCGTATCAATTTATTTTGTTTGCAACATCTCAGAAATGTAATATGACGTGTTACATCATATAGGTTTATTATTTTTAATTCCAACAAATCTTATTTTTCACACACAAATATTTCGTGTTTTTATCTCAGTTTAATCATTTCAACTCATTATATGAATTATCTTTGGTTAGTTGGGAATTAATTCAAGAGCTGCAAATCATTTTATTATTATTCAAAATTTATTATCTATTTAGTTACCTATCAGACAATTACTTTATTTGTTAAATTTAATCATACAACACAAAGGTTGTCATTTCATTTTATATTTAATTAGTTCAAATATCTCTACCCTGCATTGAATGAGAGTCATGATTTGCTGTCGGTTTGAATGTCAAATAATCAATACCGTTTGTTGACTTGGCTTAAAATTTTAGTTTTAGCTATAAATTATTTAACATGGGTGAGTAATAATTTATTTATGATTAAACAAAGTATCTCTCATGGTTGAGTTATTTATTTTTATCGCATTGCACAAGAATATAACTTTATGAGTTAATTTAGTTTATGTATCACTAACCAAGCTCGAGAAAGGCGGAAAAGTAAGTAGCCTCCCCCAGTGTTACATTTTACATGGCTCAGTGTCTCGATGACAAAGGCCTCGTTCGCCATGTTTCTAGCCTTCATATTCACCCATGTTGGTTAACAACCGGCCCTCCCTTCGACTCGTTGTAGGGGAAGTTTGTTTTGTTCGCTCGAGGCTTCGTCCCCATTTCTCACGATATGTTTGTACTTGTGCCCCATATCACTATGAATGTTTGTGCCATTTCTGCATGTGCGTCTGGTTCGTCCCATTTGTAAGCTACTGGCGTTTAGCTTTTCGTAATGTAAGTGACGACCATAGTCAGTATAATAGAAGAAGTTAGAGAATTTCATAAAATCTGCTTCAAATGCAGCCTATAAGATGAAACAGGGCAGAGAAAATTAAATGTATATATTAGAAGATATAAATGTAGGCAAAATGAAAGGTTATGTTCCATATATGAGACAGAAAATTTACAGGGCTAAGAAAAAGTGTATTCCGTAATTGCAGTCCGTAGAAATAAAAAAGGTCGGTGTGATTTTCCTATAGTCAATAATGTGTCGTGGAAAAATTCTGTGCGGTTTACGAGCTGCTGCAGTAGGATTGCATCAGAGTTTGTGGCAGTAGTATAGGTGAGTGACATGGCTTTGCAGAACAGTCAGTAGAGTGAAGAGTGGTGGAGAGAAAGGGGTATAGAGAGAGAGAGAGAGAGAGAGCAGGTACAGGATCTGCGGTTGTTGGCTGGCCTGCTCTCCAAAGTTCTGCTCCGCCAGTTCCAATTTCCCCCCCTGGCGAGTGGAGGACACCCCCCTCCCCTCAACGACAATTGCACGCTCCATCACAAATCGCGGACTGCTCAATTCTGGCGGATAATTATTCCGCTGATAGATGTGCTCGCGTTTTCGTTACTATTGGCATCCGATTCCAATGGCGGGCCTCTCCGGCCCATGAATAGAAACCTAACCTGGTTACCTGGGCCGGGTATCGATCTGGAGGCTGACCCTGCAAGGCGCCTACAGACGGCCGCGAGCTACACAGTGTACTGTCCTACACTGCGACTGACCTCTAACTGCGAGGCTGCATGTTATATTGCCTCTACTCCTACATTAACAATATTTCCACACCTGCTGGCAATTCTACGATATTACCGACAGTAATTACATCTTCTTAATTTGTTATAAAAGTAGTAGGGGTGTGTTCGTCCTACTTCACTTTTTATTAATCGGGTTATCGAAATGATATCAAATTGATTGGCCCAATTAATCCTGTAACTAATCGGTAGTTAATCCGATCAAAATTTTGGATTGTCGTTTTATCCGCTGATCTTAATCCGATAAGATAAGTGTGATTGATTAATTATAATATTTTTGATCAAAGAAATTTTATGAAAGTACCCAAATAGTAAAATATAGTTGGCCCACATGTACAGATCTGATTGTGAACAAGCAGCCCACATGCGGCCTCCATTGGCATTCAAGAAGCGGATGTACCCCCAGATCCATGTGGCACACATGATGAATAGGTATGATATTTAACTGTCAGCAGATGTCTGGCAAAACCAGAGTTCCCCGTAAGTTAACCATAAGTGGGCCACTTCTGGATGTACTGTCGGCTGATGTCTGACAAACTAAGAGTTGCCCATAAGTCAACCACACGCGAGCCACTTCTTGAAGAACTGTTGGCTTATGTCTGGGAAACAAGAGTTCCCCGTAAGTTAATCACAAGCTGGCTACTTCCGGCTTTCTGCTTCTGGTGTAAAGTAAGTAAACCACATGTCGTTAGCCAACTGTTGGTAAGCCACTTGTGGCTCACATAGACGCAGATTGCCGTGCATTTTCAAAACCAAAAAATAATAATTGCGTCCAACCCAAATATAATTGATATATTAATTAATATTCATATGTGTTATCTTCAGATTTATTTCAGAATTACTTAATTTCTTTGGAGAAACCTGGAATCGAAACTACTCTACTATTTATCCACATACGACCTTTTAAGGTAAATCTGGATACTTATAACACATACATAATGCATTATTAGCTTTGCTATAAATAAAATGTTGGTATCATTAGTCAATCCTGGGATTTATGTGTTTTGTTTAAAATACTAGTATTATAGTTTCGGACTACTTTCAGGAAGAATTTAAAATTCATAATAATGAATTTATTGTTATGCTTTGCATGATTCTGGTCTAAATTTTGTTTTACTAATACTAGCAATGCCACATGATAATTTCACTTCATGTATACATTAAATAAATTACCAAAAGTTGCCCATAAGTCAACCACAAGTGGCCAACATTTTTATTGAACTGTCGGCAGATGTCTGGCAAAACAAGAGTTGCCTGTAAGTTAGCTATAAGCAGGCCACTATATGCTTTCTGATTCTGGCCTACAGTAAGTAAACCACATGTAGTTAGCCAACTGTTGGAAATCCACTTGTGGCCCAGCTATTTGCCACTTGTGGCCCACATAGACACAGCTTGCCCTGCATTTTCAAAACCAAATAATAATTGTATCTAACCCAAATAAATTGATTTATTTACCACATTCATGCGTGTTATCTTCAGCTTTATTTCACAATTACTAGATTTTTTTTGGAGAAACTTGAAATCGAACTCACAAACCTTTCGTTTATAGGTAAGTATGCTATCAACTACTCTATGATGTATTCATTACAACCTTTTAACAATATCTGGATACTTACATCATGCATGATGCATTATTAGCTTTGATGTATAGACAATGTTAGTATCATGAGTGAATACTGGAATCTATGAGTTTTGTTCAATATACTAGTATTTTAGATTCGGACTACTTTCAGGTAGAATTCAAAATGCAAAATAATTATTTTTTTGTGTGTGTTGTGCTTTGCAGGTTTTTGGTCTTAAAAAATATTTTTTATTATAACTAGCAATGACACATAATAATTTTACTTCATATATACATGAAATAAAAAAATTAATTGAAATCGCATATCATACTTACTACTGCACAACAACATATAGTCTGTATGCCATAAATGAAACATATGATTGCTGATCATGTTTCCTCAGTAATAAGGAACAGTTGACATACTACAAAAAGTGGTATGTACTTTTTAGTAACCATCACCCAAATATTCTCTACATACTCTAAGTTGCATGAGGCTGTTTCAAATACATTTGCTTGTGCTCCATATATGAAATTCCGTCAGTCGTTTTATGTTAAATTGCCCACCACTTCCCAGATGATGATGCCCAACTATCAGAAATGAACCTTTCTACCCTGTGCGGGCTTATGTGAAAAACATGATCTTATAATCATACTCTTTGGCATACATCAGCCAGATGTTATTTGTATATTCTAAAATGTTTGTGGATGTTTCACTGATGTTTGCTTGTGTGCCACATATGAAAGTCTGTCAGTAATTTCTGAACTATTAGAATTTAACCTGTCTACCATGTGAAGGTTTTATAAGGAAAAATGATTTTATTTTCATACTCTTTGGTATACATCAGCCACATGTTTGCCACGTGTTCTAAGATGCCAGTGGGTGATTCATTGATGATTGCGCTAGAACAAATTCTGTCAATAATTTTGTGTTTAATGGACCATATCAAAAATATTTCCCAAGCAAATACAGTCACTGTTGTTCACGTAGTCTTATTGTGTACCACATAAGAAAACACTTGTAGTCATGTGGGGGAAAATGTACTATCTGTGCCAACAGTTGACCAACTGTAATCTGATTATTGTTGCTACTTTGGTAATTGTATCAAAGTTATTTTTATCTAATTTCATTGATCCTTTTTTAAATGTGTGTGATTGTATATATTTTTTATGTGTGATAAGGGTCATTTATATTTTTGGTTGGAGAGCAGCAGCATCGATGTTATTCTTATATATTATATATATGTGTGTGTGTTTTGTGTAATATTCAATAATGGCGTTGAGGATGTGGCATAGGAGTTCCTCCCCTTTGGCCCTCTGCCAAGTGATTGAGGGAGGGGGAGAGAGTGCAGCACCATGACATGTGCAGCACAGCCAGCATCTGACTGTCGACTGAGGTTATGGTGGAATTTGTAAATGCGTATTTTATTGAAAATTAATTATACACCCAATAATAGGCTGAAATACGCAACTGCAGTTAACTAACCCGTCCTGTATGCTATGAATATAATTTACGACAAATAACAGGGACTCATATGACACACACACAACATATTCTTTCTTCGACAAACAGAATATACGGAATGAATAAATGTGAGGTATTAAATGACTATTTTTAAATATTCTAAGTGTATTGGCATCAAGATCACTGTTTGAATATCACATATTTAATTAACTAACCATGAAGAATACAACTGACTCTCGCAGCATAACCACACACAAGGAAAATCTGAAGATCCCGCAAAAAAGATTTCCATACTACTATAATTTACAACAGAATAAATTACACGAATGAAATGCTAACCAAACTACTTGAATTAAAACACACTTGTCCTAAACACAAGGAACACTTATATATATAAATTGAAGTAATTAATAAATGTGCATTATTACAAACAAAATGAAAATTATTTATCCATAGATACAAATTCAAGATACCAGTTTATATTTCCAATGGAAGATAATCACAATAGCATTCTAGACATGTACCTTACAACATAATGTTTACAAGGAACAATCGAAATGTTAACTATGAACAAAGAAATACTAGCTATAAAATCAAGCACGCAAATAAACACAGAAAACGAACAACTTACCCTATTTCCACGCATTCCCTACAAAAATAATATTAAAAAATAACTCACAAACAACATCCACAAACATAGTTTATAGTTACAAATATGTTTCCCTAGCGTGAGAAGACATATTAAAAATAATTTCAACACAACTTCCGTCGAAAGCCTAACACAGTGAAACCCTACCAACTTTTGTGGGGCATAGTGAAGACTTTACCCAATCGTAATGAATTTCAGAAACGGAATTCACACATGCGTTTTCCGATATCAGACATTTTATGAAAAGTTATTAAACTATCGCACATAAATTGTAAGAAAATTAAGAATTGTACAAATACTAGCTAATCACGGCCTAGCTGAAGTACTTAAGTTAAACATCCTCCAGAAATTATATAGTTTTTAAAAAACAATATTACAAATAAAAAATAATAGACACCCGTATACATTACATGATTTTAGGTTTGCAGAATATAAATTTTTAACACAAACGCAGTAGAAAGACTTCCAACTCTCTTAGTGAACACTTAAGCCAAATGTAAATCAGCTTCAGAAACATAATTCACACACACACTTTCCGATATCAGATGCTTTATAAAAACCGAAATTATTATATTAATACACATAAATATTATTGTGGCTCCGATCGCATTTAATGTTGTGAAGGGAAGGTAAGTATGATCTCTGGAGCCCTACCCTCCATCCATGTAGGACATCCAAACCCCTGGGTTGTCAAGAGCAACTGGCTGAAAGTTCCATTACAGAACACGCACACACCACCCAGCTAGGTTTTGTCCTATCTCACTCACTCTCAACCCCTCTCTCTTCATCCCCTGTACAGTGTCAAGAATCTTCACACCTTTGTCATGTAAACCTTTGAAAAATGCCGCAATGGTACCTGCTAATACTTCTTCCTAGCAAATATAACATAAGAAATAAATCAACACGAAAAAATATATAATTGTTTCCTAAAGATCAATAATAACTCTCCAAATGTATTTAAAGTGAAACAGCTCCAGAAAACATGATCCAATTTTCAAGAAAAATTACATTCAAAGCAAACAAACTTAACGGATTACCACTCAAATGCTTGTCCAAACAAATGTTAATCCAATGAAATGGTAATCAAATTAAATGCTCATTCAATGAAATGGTAAGCAAATCAAACAAGAGAAATGATTGCACAATGAGTGTAATAAATTAAAAACCCACGAATTATGTGCTTTTGAGAAATCTTTCCTGCAAACTTAGGAGGCGTGTTTCCATTTTTCAATGATTTTATCAACTAAATATTCACTTGGAGAAGCTACTATCTCCAATTAGTAGTATATTTTTTTTCTTGAAAACCTCTTTCAACTTAGAGATCCGTATACATACTGTCCAACTTCGAAATTTTGATTTCTCTTATTAAATACTTAAACATTATTATATATGGTTTTCATGATTATATTGTATGTAACCTTTTCGAGTGCCATCCTGATAGTTCTATATTATTTCGAATTATAAAATTTAAGTATTTCAGGCAAAATGCCTACCCAATTGTAAGTCCCCTTCGAAATGAAATGTTTGTATATTTGCTGTTCAATCGAATTTGTAGAATCTCTTGACTACTGAACCTAAAGTTCAGAACATGTTACATTATGATTGATCCAATATTAAGCCATTAGTTTCTGGAAAGTCCCATTATAAAACTTGGTTTCTTTATCGGTTTGAAGTGATTTCGTGTTCTTTCTGCTATAATTGTTTTCATTGTAGCTGTAACTTGTTTCCCAGTCTTGTTGTTCACAGGCATGCCCCAAGCATATTTTGAATAAACATCTATTATGGTTAAAATATACTTGTATCCCTTATTGTATTTCGAAAGCAGTGTCATATTACACAAATGGGATTGAAAAAGATAATTTAAACCATGAGTAATAACTCTTCTTCTAGGAAACCTTATCCTTCTTCATATTTATATAATCTACTTCATATTTATATAATCTACTTCATATTTATATAATCTACTTCATATTTATATAATCTACTTCCAACAATATCGCATAATAAATGTAGTTTTAGTTGTCTTCATCTCCTGAATGATAATTCGCATTTTATATGGTGGATAACTTCTTTATATTTCTCCAAATCAGTGTCGGAATATCCATTTCGAATGTTTTTAAACAATAATTCAAACAATCTTTCACTCAAATCAGTTACGTAATCACCTACTTGAATTCTATTCTCAGACAAAAACCCAACTACTGAATCTCCCAGGAACCATGTGTTTCCATGTCGATACTCATCAAATTTAATATAGTGTGTAGGTGAAGAATGTTTTAAAGCTAAATAAAGTAGTGTTACATGAGAAACATATTGCTTTTTCCTCTCTAAAGGATCTTCAAATTTAATTTCAAATGGTATGTCCTTAGAAGTAGTTAATACATTATGTAGTTTATCCATTCTACTCATAACAGGATGAAATATTTCCTTGTTTAAAACATCCCATTCCATTTGTCCTTCTTTGGCTTGTAAATATTTCTCCTTTACAGCAGACATAACATTATGTAATTCCGAAGTGGAGTCATACATTTTGAGTATATTACATTAACATTATTGTATTTATATGAGCTAACACGATGGTTTTCTAGCTGTAACACTAGGTCGAGTAGTCTGTGCCTTTTTAATCTGATCAGTTTTACTTAAAACTGGGTATACAGTTTTAGCTCTCAAGTCATTAATAAAATAATCTATTTGTGTTTCAAATCATTACTTTGATTTCTCAGATATGTTTGCATAACTAAACCAGATGATTCATGAATCAATTCAACAATTATATATTGTGTCATCTCTTACATTCATGTTTCAAGTAGCTTTGTATTGTAGCAGAAACCACTTCAATAATTACTACTTTTAGATTATTTTGCATTTCTTTAAGTTGTGTTGTAAGAATTTTGTTTATCAAAATGTCCAAGATCTTAGCTAACCCATTTAAATGTTCTTCTATTTTAAGTAGCTTACTCTGGAACTCATTCAGAATATTGATCAAAATGTTTGCAATTACACTCATGTTCTTATAAAGATTATCCTTCCCATCAATTAACTTTATTAATTCCTCTTGCATATTGGTCGATTGCGATTTAAATACATTAGACATAATGGTATCTAAGTCTTCCACATAATGTTTATTTACTGCATTGGTAGCATACCCACATTACATAATATATGTCCATTCAAATCAAAATTCCTACTGTAAATTTTGGTTTAACAGGTATTGTAATGATTACATTTTATGTTGCCATTTACATACTTTCAAATACTTGTTATTCTATGCAGCATAGTGAAAAGCTCTCAATTCCACACCTATATCTCCTTTTATATAGGGACAGTGCTGGCATGATTACCAGAAAACCATACTTTTTTTCAACAGTAAAAACACTTATCTTTATGTAAATATAATATTGCCTAAAACATGTTCATTGTAAATATGTAGTAGACTAATATTTTCCATTTTATACACAATTAACATGTTTACATTATTGCGCAAAATATGTTTGGAATACATGCGTAACTTTATGATACATAAAACCAATCAACTTTTGAATATCTACCAAAACTTAAATATTGCTGTAATTCACCCAGTGGTTTGCACCAAACATCGTCAAATTTAAATATCGAATTGGGTAATGCTTCATTCGTAGGAATGCTATCTTCTTTATTAACAAAAAGGAAATATTGCATTCCTTCAAATAAGAACAAAATGATTGATAATCATTTATATTTGTCTTTTATTGTTTTATAAAACACATATAAATTTTAAATTTAAGTCCATTAGGTTGTTCCAACATCGACATAATAAAACAAGTTTTTCCACATGAAGAAGGACCATTTGTTATAGAACATATATTTGGAGGTAAAAGAATTCCATGTTTCCTTTCGATTGCATTATCTTTCATATTTATAATTACCAGAAAGTGCACATTTTTTTTACAACCTTCATTAGTACACATTATAAATGTAGGTCTATATATAGGTTCACATTCAGTTGAAAATAATGGCTCATACTAAACATATCAAAAGATAATGCAGAGTATTGAATACATTGAATAATAAATTACCATTTGAATTGCATTTATCGAAATATAATTATTGTGGGCCTGGAACAAAGCTTGCAAAACATCTGACTTGGAACAATCAGGGAATAAACTCTTTCGATAATGCTTGTATAGGTTACAAAACACCATGATGGTTTAAAATGGGAGAGTATTTGTATGGAGTATGGGAATATATATGATATTTGCAAGAAATACCTTAAAAAAGTGTGTGATATACATATATGGAGTAGAGCAAAATCACATTCAAGAAAATGCATGAAACGTATGGACATAAATCGACATTCTCCTCTGCAGAGAAAAACACAGAATAGATTCTAACTTGTGCAATGATGGCTGATTGGGCAAGTGGATGAAGCTGAGAATGAAGAGGTGCTTCCAATTAATAATATGTGGCAAATACTTGAGTGGTTGTCATTACCTGTGGTGGGAGAAAGTATAAATAAAGAAGGTGATTCGCCAGACTAGTTAACTTTCAATATACTAATTGCCTATCATATTAGACCTCAAGGTGTAAACACTATTCATCAGAAAGAAACTTTAATATTGAAGAAGGAAATGTTTCTCTATCTGCATGTTATGACTGGAATTGTAATGTTAGCAGGGTGTGTTTTAAGGTTCTGAGCTATTGAATGAAACTTAATATTTAAAGTTTTTATTTTTATGTAAACCAATATTTACTAAATGTGAATCAAGAGGAGAGCGGAATCACATGCCCATGGATACATATATCAAGGAGTAAATTAAATATTAGCAAGTTCTTTGCATGCTGAAGTGAACATTTTAGAACTTGTTTTGAGAAGTAATAATAATAAACATTTCAGATATGCATTCAGCTGTACGTATTATTTTCAACCCAACTGATTCTAAATTCCTAATGTTTTCCAGGCTGACAAATACCCTACACTTGTGTTATGATTTTTTAAACAACCTGTGTTAGAAATGATTTGGTATCTATATTTGTGAAACACCCTATACTTACTTGTGTTATGATTTTTGAAACAGTTTGTTTCATGTGTGTTTGCTTCTTTAAAAAGGCGTATATAATTTTTTAACATCTGGTGTCATATGATTGTCAATAAATATGATTTAAAAATGATTTAATTTGTATGTTTATTGAGCAGTTACCTTCAGAAACAGTGAAATGCATTTGTGTTCCTAAGAAAGGAAAAATAGCATGCATATTCAACTATTGGACAAAGGTTTTTTTAAAATAAATGTTACTACTGTTATTTTTCATATTATATATAAAGTGTTAATATATAGGTATTACAAGTTAAGTTATGCCAGTTAAAGTATACCACAAGGAAAATGGGAGATACCTGAGAAATACCAACTATATCGTCTATCATGACAAACAAATCTGAACAGATTCATTTAACCATAGATGTACACTAATCACGAGGAATATTTAAGATGAAACATTTATAGCTGAACAACTTATACACAGCTCGACTTGATAGACTTACACCATTGGAAAATGTCTCAAGACATGTAAAAATGGTTACACTTGGAGTTCAATGACACTATCAGTGCTACCAATCCTTGTCTGAAGTCACAATATGTACAGGTTTGACTTACCAGTGGCACCAACCTCAAAATGTGTAAGCTTGGGTCCAACGAACATATCCAGAAACACTCCGGCTTCATAATACCCTGGATACATCTCTCACGTAGCCTTTCATGGAACAGACACGGAGTGTGGACCATCCTGCTAGTGCCGTAAACGACCTAACAGTTTACCATACTAGGCGGAAAACATCTTCCAGCCTGATCACAAATTCTCTGGTGCAATCATTCCTAGCAATGTTTTTTTAATTAATTAAATATAAATAATTGCCATCCTCCACTACAGTCTTATCAAGCATAAACCTACTATAATGTAATATGGTGGAAAACACACAAATAAGAAATTAAATACAATCAACCAAATGTTACAATTAAAGACAACTTAGTTGAAAATGTACTATTGTTCACTAAAGAGGGTTTATTCTACACACAAACCTTTATGAACCTTTACAAAAATGGTAAAATATCCTAAGTCATTTTCATGTGTATCGTGTTATTTTAGTAGTAACGACCTAGTAATACTTCAAAACTATTATTAGTATTATTATCATTATAATTCTGTACCTAAAATAAGTAGACAAGCTTTTGTTTATTGAAAGACAAATACGTACTAGAAGTAAAATACTATTTTAAAATAAGCAAAAATATGTTTGTATACATAAACAGGAGATATGTGTATATGTATTGCGATAACATAAGTTAATATGATTAACAAAATAATTATTAAGGTACAAATGGGAACATATTTATTTAAATTAGTTTGTAATGCATAACGCACTTCTTGAACTCTGTATAAAAATTATGGAAAGTTAAGATATTTTTATTTTATTGATGTAATATTTTAAGGTTTAGGGTTCGTTTACACATATATTGGGGGTTATATCTCAATGTTAGGAAATGTAACATATTATAACTATAAAGTGTAATTAATTAATTAAAACCTTTCAAAAAGAATAAAAACAAGGGTTTCCTTTAGGAATATATTAGTATTATTAGAGATACGTACAGGTTTAGTGTTGCAAACAGTGAAAAATGTTTTATAGTTATATTAATATGTTGTATACTGCTTTTTTTTGTAACTCCACACCATAAGAAAATTATCTATTGTGTAAATGGTGTATAAGAACATTATTGGCTATGTTGGTGTCTAACATGCTTGTTAAGCCTTTTTATTTATTGATAAGGGAAAAAATATTTATTTAATTATTATGGAAATAAATTAGTTTCCATTTCTTAATGAGGAAAGGCTTTAGAGCAGTTTTCTCAGAGGTTGTGGTGAAGGGTGGTTAGGGGTAGAAAGTCGGGGATGCGGAGAGGGAAGGGGTGTTTGAATCTCTGGCTGTAGGAAGGGGATGAGTGCCGCTTTGCAACCATTCCACCAAAATTTGAAATTTGAAATTTCCTATTAATAGGGGTCAACACTCTATGCCCCCCCCCCCCTTCCACTGTTTCCAGTATCCTTCTAGCGCAGATAAACTAGTGATGTCGGGTAGTTTCGAATATTTGTGTATAAGAATGATGAGGCAAGCTCTTGAAAGTGAGATTATTTATTTTAATTGGGATGTTATTAACGAATATGGTTCATCACCATTGATAGACTCTTTGGAGCATGTTGGGATTCTTTCAATAGAGGTAATGCCTCTGCTGACTTCGATGTTTCTATCGCTACGTACACTGCATATTACGCCGGCACTCCCTCCGATGTTTCCATCGCTACGTACACTGCATATAACGCCGGCATTCCCTCCGATGTTTCCATCGCTACGTACACTGCATATTACGCCGGCACTCCCTCCGATGTTTCCATCGCTACGTACACTGCACATTACGCCGGCACTCCCTCCGATGTTTCCATCGCTACGTACACTGCACATTACGCCGGCACTCCCTCAGATGTTTCCATCGCTACGTACACTGCATATTACGCCGGCACTCCCTCCGATGTTTCCGTCGCTACGTACACTGCATATTACGCCGGCATTCCCTCCGATGTTTCCATCGCTACGTACACTGCACATTACGCCGGCATTCCCTCCGATGTTTCCATCGCTACGTACACTGCATATAACGCCGGCATTCCCTCCGATGTTTCCATCGCTACGTACACTGCATATTACGCCGGCATTCCCTCCGATGTTTCCATCGCTACGTACACTGCATATTACGCCGGCATTCCCTCCGATGTTTCCATCGCTACGTACACTGCACATTACGCCGGCATTCCCTCCGATGTTTCCATCGCCACTCTGCTGCATACGTCGCCGCCTCCACCATTACTGCAATCTGTAAACCTAAGTATTCCAAAGACAGATGAGCGTGTTTTGGATCGGCAGGACAAGTGTTGTGTTTGTTGTAAGCCTGTATACCTAAGCATTGAGAAGGTCAATGATATCAGTGTAGAGGCTCCATTATTACGCGGCTGATTATAATACCTTAATTTTTTTATTCATCATGTTCTCCACCCCCAACACAGTTAATACCTACACCCTCCAGTGTATGTTATTGCCCTATAACATCCCTAACCCCTCAGTTAACTTGTTCTCCTCCCCACCTGCTTCATACTGTCTTTTACTCCCTACTGGCCCTCGACAATTTGAAGGATATCTTTAAGCCTTAAATCTAAACGCAGGTTACTAAAGATAATATTTCCTTTTTGAAGAATATCAGTATTAGATGTCTGAAATAATTTGTTTGTTTTTTTAAGAATGCTATCAACGTTCAAAAGCCTATGATCTTTAATTGTTTTTTGTTATCAGAAATTATTTGTTGGTTTTTTAAGAATGGTATTACCGTTCACAAGTCTATGTTTTTTAATTGTTTTTGGCGGTCAGAAATAATTTATTTGTTGTTTAATTTAATTTATGAAGATATCTTACAAGTTGTTTGTAAATATATTTTATGGGTAATTGTTTTAAGCATGTTTTAGTAATTTTTGAAATAAAAATATTTCAATGTTTAAATGACTATGATGTCTTGTTATTTCTTTAATTTCTTATGTCGTTTACATTTATTCTGTTTACAGTATTTTACATTGTGTGACTCTAATGCCATGAATGCGAAAACGAAGTGTCTTTACGATGAAGTGATTGTTTCAACATAAATAACAAAGGTAAAAAGAATTTTAAACAATTTATATGACATACAACAGCTCTAAAGATTAAAAAAAAATTCTTGTTGGAAAGCAGCAAAAATTTTCGTCCTGCAGTGACCTTTTTTAGGTAGCAGCTAGCGGGATGTCTGCTGCCTGTACATGAGAGATGTAAGTCTCCCGAAAGGTTTTAACAACTCGTTGCCTCTATTCACTCTGGACATTAAACTCTGACACCATTCACTTGGCATTTGTTTACATCCATAACACTAAAGTAAATTTCATTATGGTTTACTATTAAAACAAATATTATTTGTTCTCAATAAATGTTAAAACTTGAAACGATCGTTATAAGCTTGAAAATGTTTTATAACCCACCCCCCCCCCCCCCCCCCAACAACTTCATTTCTTAACATGCAAGGATAGGATTCAGCGAGTAAGTATTATGTTTACCTATACGATGATGTACATTGGTATAACAAAAGCCTTGGGTGGAAAATTTATAAAATCATTCTTTATTTTCACGTACCTGTAAACAGTGTATTCTAAAAGCTTGTCTTGTAGAGAAATCTACACGAAAAATGCTTTCAAAAACGTATTTTCTCGGCTGTAAACTAATATTTAAACAAAATTGTACGCACGTTTGTTTAACGTGCCTTCCATCGTATTAGTACTGTTTACAAATATATACAACGTATGTAACAAAAATTTTTAAATGCGAGTTTAACGTGTTCTCCGTGTGACAACATTACGTAAAGCCGCACGCTCTGGCAGTTGGAAAACACTTTTTGAATATTATTATTTAAAAATTATTAAACATTTCAAATAGCTGACATATACATAATTTTAAATCATAATATGTACGTCTGGGCAGCGGGGTCTTGGGAGGCAGTGGATCTAGTAATATGTTTTTAAAAGTATTTGTTAAGTTTGTCGACGTATTTTCCGGAATATTACAGCTTAAAGCCATTTGGGATTTATTATATTTCTTTGCTTGTAACGATACATTTCCTGGAAACGGGATATAATTATGCGAATTAATAATTAATTTTGGACTTAATTTCAAAAATGGCTTAGGCTCTGGGTATACAGGATATTTGCAACGGTCCCCGTGATAAAGGACCAGAGTCATCGCTCCTCCGCTAGCGTCCTGCTTCAGGGTTTAAAAGACGAACAAAGTATAGTGTGGGGGAGGGGGGTGGGCGGGGGATGTCCAGCTGGACCTTCCATGACTAGCTCGTTCGTCTGCACCCAGTCACTACATAGGGCTTTTGCTGCTCTTATTGAGCACTAATAATTCTGTTGGTATCAACATCGAAAAGCCATTCAATTGTAAAATAATTTATTCATCGGATTGGTGATCAAGGAGAGTTATCATTTTTTTTCATTTAAGACCAAATCAACTTTAATCGTACACACGTTAAGAAATAAGCATACAATTTAATAAATGTTTTGAATTGTCTATGCAGTAATTATTCCATAAAGTTGGCGTTCTTGAAAAGTTGTTTACAAGCTTTGTACGTGAATTGAACTGAATTCCAATGATCCACTTTTGAAATGGGGAAAATTAAAAAAACTGTGTGACAAGGTGTTGCTGGGTTCCTCGCAATCCAGAAAGGTAAGTTTGTAAACCAATTTTGTTTGTTTTGACTGGTACCTAGGTCTGGGCTGTTAATATTGTTACGAACTTTCATTTATTTCCTATAATAATACATACATTGCCTATATACTTCCCTCTTTTATTCAAATGCTACAGTTAACTGTCAAACAAACAACATTTATTTTGAAACATAGCTTTTTGGATTGCTGGGAATCTCGGACAAAAGTACCGCTCTAAAACAAATGAAAAAGAGAAAATACAAACCAATTTAATTACCATACATCAGTTTGGAAATTATTAATGCTAAAAAATCATTACCATGCCTTCTAAAATTATATTTTATCAATTTAATGTTACACAATAGCCACGACAAAATAATAATTTGTTTTATATGTTGGTGACAAAAGAAGCGTTATTGGCCCGATCGCAGAGAGGCAAATAAGCAAAGGAATTCAGCCTGGCAGTGAAATCTGTTTTTCTTTTCGGTACTCTATGCCTGCACCCTTGCGAATTCATGTTAGTTTCTCTGCAACCCTTGGCTGGGACGGAGGGCAGGGCTGCGTAGATCATACTTAACTTCCCTCCGTAACATTAAAAGCAATAGAAGCCACAATAATATTTGCGTGTGTTAATATAATAATTTCGGTTTTCATAAAACATCTGATATTGGAAAGTGAGCGTGTAAACTCCATTGCTGAAGCTTATCTACTTTTGGATATAGTGTTCACTGAGAGAGTTGGTAGGCTTTTAACTGCGTTTGTGTTAAGAAATTCCATTCCGTAAACCTAAAAACAGTTAACGTATACGTGCGTCTATTATTTTTTAATCGTAATATTGTTTTTAAAAATTAAATAATTTTTGAGGAAATGGTGGGATGTTTAGTTTAATTAGATCGGCTAAGCAGTGAATAGATAGTATTCATAAATATCCTAATTTTCCATGATGATTTAATAACTTTTTATAAAACGCGTGATATCGGAAATCGTGTGTGAATTCCGTTTCTGAAATTCATCTACGATTGGGTACAGTCTTCACTACGCCCTGCGAAAGTTGATAAGGTTTCATTGTGTTAGACTTTCGACGGAAGTTTTGTTAAAATTACTTTAATACGTCTTCGCATTCTAGAGAAGTTTATTCGGACCAATCAACTGTGTTTGTAAATACGTCGTGTATGAGTTAACTATTTTTAAAAGAATAATTTTTTCTAGGGAATGTGTTTAAATGGGGTAAGTTGTTCATTTTCTGTGCTTGTCTGCGTGATTTATTTTAACGCTCGCGTTTCTTTGTCCGTGGTTAACATTTCAAACGTTCCTTGTAATTGTATTTAAGTGGTAGATCGTACCGTATTACATTATATGCGATAAAAGGTTACGTTGTAAGATACGTGTTTAGGCTATTGTGATTTGCTTCCATTGGAAATATAAACCGGTGTTTTGAATTCGTAAGCAGGGATAAATAGTTTTTATTGCATTTTTAATAAGGTACCTTTGTTAATTACTTCGCAGTATGTATACGTCTTACTTATGTTTAGGAGTAGCGTGATCCAGATTCAAGCAGTGATCCAGATTTTTTTGGGCAAATCGACTGTTCGTGTGAATCTACGGGCGTTTCCTATTATTTGCTGATACTTGAAGGTGGTTTATTAATACTTGAGCTGAGTTTCTCCAGACTTCGTGAGCGTACATCACGGCAGATCAGACTATAGATGTGTAAGTTAAGAGTTTTAATCGCGTGGGGAGTTGAGGATGTTTTAGCAGGGGATAGAGTTGCCTGATTTTTGCTGTAGCAGCAGTTTTAACTTTGTTAATACGTACGCTCCAATGGAATCTATTGTCTATAGTTAATACGAAGTGTTTATTTGTTTTACTGTAGGTGATTTCTACTCCATCGTATTTAATTGGCTTTATATTTATAACGTTTAGTTTTCTAGTGATTAGCAAGGCCTGCGATTTTTCGGCATTGATTTTAAATTTTCCAGCACTCGAACCACTGGCTAAGCTCGTCCATTTGTAGCTGCGTGAGAAGATGTGCGAATGGCAATTTCTTATCTTTGGCGTAATATTAATGTGTTATCGGCATATATTTGAACAGTTGCATAATTATGTGGGATGTCTGCTGTATAGATATTGTAGAGTAAAGGCGATAAGCGTATCCCTGCGGCTCGCCTGCGGTAAGTGGGCGGGTAGAAGAATCAGAATTCTCGATTGAAACTTAAAATTCTCGGTTTGTGAAATAATTATGCAGTAAGTGAATATGACAATCAGGGAATTTGAAATTGATTAGTTTTTGAAGTATGGCCGGGATCCATACCTTATCGGGATCCATACCTTATCGAAGGTTTTGGCTATATCCAGAAAATTTGCGATGAATGATTTTTTGTTGTTAAGGTCGTTACATTTAGCCGTGACAAAGTTTGTAAGAGTGTGGGTAGTGGAATGTCCAGTCTTGAATGGAAATTGAGTTTTTGGGATTATTTTTTTAACTTGTGCGTGAGTTTTGAGTAGGGAAAGAAGCACTATTTCGAATATTTTACTGAGTGAGCTCAGAAGTGATATGGGGCTACGGTTTGTGGGTAAGCAAGAGTCTTTGCCGGGTTTGTGGGTAAGCAGGAGTCTTTACCGGGTTTGTGGGTAAGCAGGTCTCTTTACCGGGTATGTGGGTAAGCAGGGCTCTTTACCGGGTTTGTGGGTAAGCAGGAGTCTTTACCGGGTTTGTGGGTAAGCAGGAGTCTTTACCGGGTTTGTGGGTAGCAGGATCCGTCTTTGCCGGGGTTTGGTGGGTAAAGCAGGAGTCTTTACCGGGTTTGTGGGTAAGCAAGAGTCTTTACCGGGTTTGTGGGTAAGCAGGAGTCTTTGCCGGGTTTGTGGGTAAGCAGGAGTCTTTACCGGGTTTGTGGGTAAGCAGGAGTCTTTACCGGGTATGTGGGTAAGCAGGTCTCTTTACCGGGTTTGTGGGTAAGCAGGAGTCTTTACCGGGTTTGTGGGTAAGCAGGGGTCTTTACCGGGTTTGTGGGTAAGCAGGAGTCTTTACCGGGTATGTGGGTAAGCAGGTCTCTTTACCGGGTTTGTGGGTAAGCAGGAGTCTTTACCGGGTTTGTGGGTAAGCAGGAGTCTTTACCGGGTTGTGGGTAAGCAGGTCTCTTTACCGGGTATGTGGGTAAGCAGGAGTCTTTACCGGGTATGTGGGTAAGCAGGTCTCTTTACCGGGTTTGTGGTAAGCAGAGTCTTTACCGGGTTTGTGGGTAAGCAGGAGTCTTTACCGGGTTTGTGGGTAAGCAGGTCTCTTTACCGGGTTTGTAGGTAAGCAAGGTCTCTTTACCGGGTATGTGGGTAAGCAGGTCTCTTTACCGGGTTATGTGGGTAAGCAAAAGTCTTTACCGGGTTTGTGGGTAAGCAGGAGTCTTTACCGGGTTTGTGGGTAAGCAGGAGTCTTTACCGCGTTTGTGGGTAAGCAGGAGTCTTTAACCGGGTTTGTGGGTAAGCAGAGTCTTTACCGGGTATGTGGGTAAGCAGGTCTCTTTACCGGGTTTGTGGGTAAGCAGGAGTCTTTACCGGGTTTGTGGGCAAGCAGGAGTCTTTACCGGGTTGTGGGTAAGCAGGAGTCTTTAACGGGTTTGTGGGTAAGCAGGAGTCTTTACCGGGTTTGTGGGTAAGCAGGAGTCTTTACCGGGTTTGTGGGTAAGCAGGAGTCTTTACCGGGTTTGTGGGTAAGCAGGAGTCTTTACCGGGTATGGTGGGTAGCAGGTCTCTTACCGGGTTTGTGGGTAAGCAGAGTCTTTACCGGGTTTGTGGGTAAGCAGGAGTCTTTACCGGGTTTGTGGGTAAGCAGGTCTCTTTACCGGGTTTGTGGGTATGCAGGAGTCTTTACCGGGTTTGTGGGTAAGCAGGAGTCTTTGCCGGGTTTGTGGGTATGCAGGAGTCTTTACCGGGTTTGTGGGTAAGCAAGAGTCTTTACCGGGTTTGTGGGTAAGCAGGAGTCTTTACCAGGTTTGTGGGTAAGCAAGAGTCTTTACCGGGTTTGTGGGTAAGCAGGAGTCTTTACCGGGTATGTGGGTAAGCAGGTCTCTTTACCGGGTTTGTGGGTAAGCAGGTCTCTTTACCGGGTTTGTGGGTTAGCAGGAGTCTTTACCGGGTTTGTGGGTAAGCAGGAGTCTTTACCGGGTTTGTGGGTAAGCAGAAGTCTTTACCGGGTTTGTGGGTAAGCAGGAGTCTTTACCGGGTATGTGGGTAAGCAGGTCTCTTTACCGGGTTTGTGGGTAAGCAGAAGTCTTTACCGGGTTTGTGGGTTAGCAGGAGTCTTTACCGGGTTTGTGGGTAAGCAGGAGTCTTTACCGGGTTTGTGGGTAAGCAGGTCTCTTTACCGGGTTTGTGGGTTAGCAGAAGTCTTTACCGGTTTTGTGGGTAAGCAGGAGTCTTTACCGGGTTTGTGGGTAAGCAGAAGTCTTTACCGGGTATGTGGGTAAGCAGGTCTCTTTACCGGGTATGTGGGAAAGCAGGTCTCTTTACCGGGTTTGTGGGTTAGCAGGAGTCTTTACCGGGTATGTGGGTAAGCAGGAGTCTTTACCGGGTTTGTGGGTAAGCAGAAGTCTTTACCGGGTATGTGGGTAAGCAGGTCTCTTTACCGGGTTTGTGGGTAAGCAGAAGTCTTTACCGGGTTTGTGGGTAAGCAGGAGTCTTTACCGGGCTTGTGGGTAAGCAGGAGTCTTTACCGGGTTTGTGGGTAAGCATGAGTCTTTACCGGGTATGTGGGTAAGCAGGTCTCTTTACCGGGTTTGTGGGTTAGCAGGAGTCTTTACCGGGTTTGTGGGTAAGCAGGAGTCTTTACCGGGTTTGTGGGTAAGCAGGAGTCTTAACTGGGTTTGTGGGTAAGCAAGTGTCTTTACCGGGTTTTGAATTTGTAATTACTTTAGCTCGGTTTCAATCCACGGGGAAATCATTGAACTTTATTATGGAGTTAAAAATGTGAATTATTATGCGTACGACGTGATAGGGTAAGTTTTTTACTGGCTGATAAGTTATTTTATCATGCCCTGGGGGTTTATTAAGGTGAACAAATTTTAAAGTAAGTAGAAGTTGTGGTCGGGTTATTAATTCCGGCTTTTTTCTAGGTTTCCTGCAAGAAAAGCTGATGTGGTTGTATAAGCATCGCGAGTGAAATTAGTGTCTCCGAGGTCGAGATTTTGTGTAAACTGATCCGCGAAAGAGTCTGCTATGGCTTTTGCCTTATATATTAGCGCTTATTTTAGTCCTAACGGAGCTAAAGTGGAAGTAGAATTTTACTATTATTTTACCTCGGAGGGTTTTTGTTATTCGCCAAAAACCATTAATATTATCCGCTATATCTGTAACAAAAGTCTCCCATTTATTTATTCGAAGTTGCGACAATTTGACTCGTAAATCCTTCTTAAGTTTTTTTAATCTAACTTTTAATTCAGCCGTCCTATATCTGTGAAATTGGTTTCTAGCTTGGCATTTTTCGGCTAGTAAAAAGTCAATTTCGGGGTTGATTTGCTTTAAGAATTTCCGCCGGGTAAGGAACAGAGTATTTTTACTTAATTGGGTTTTGACTGTATTCTGAAATATCTCTATTGACGGCTCTATATCCTTTTTATTTGTAATATTTTATTAATGCTCCGTGAATATTTCGTCTATTACGATTTTAAATTGATCCCAGTTAGTCTGGGGTGTCTAACCATTTCAGTGCTAATTTTGCTGAAGACAGGGGAGTGATCAGAATCTAATTCGTCCAAAACTGTTAACTCTAATATGGGGTTGGCTAAGTTAGTTATTATTATGTCTAGAACATCTGGCTGGTACCTACATTGAGCTGGGTAGAATGTTGGCCTGTTCGGGGCATCAATTAAATAGTTATTCTGTTGCGAGTGGCGTAATTGAAGCCCGCCTTCTAAGTCCCTTTCCTACTATTCCATGCGGGGTTTTTAGCATTCATATCTCCCGCGAGTAGGAACGGATATTGTTGCGTGGTTGTTATATTCAGATCTGCCTCTAGAAGTATGTTCTTGGGGGATTGATATGCCGAAATTAAAGTTATGTGTCCGGTATTTGTTTGAATACTAATGGAAGTGGATTATAAGTTTTGGCAGTCTGTATTGGCACTTAAATGGTGGTGTATTTTACTATGTATTTGTATCATTGTACCGCCTCCTTCAGTACCTCGGTCGTTCCTGTAAGTTACGTAATTTTTAATCGCGCATCTTTTAGTGGGTTTTAACATAGTCTACTGTATTAAAGCGACTTCAACACCGTATGTTTCCAGTAGTCTCTCTAGCTCGTATAGTTGGCAAAAATGCCATTACTGTTCCAATACAGAAGGAACAGGGAACCAGGGTTCTGCTCTGGTTGTTGTAGCCCATTAGGGAGCGGCGTGGAACGTGGAGAAAGCCTGCAGCAGCAGCTAAGTTTTTTCAGTGGGATCTGTGATTTGTTTTACCGCCTCCATGTAGGTGCGGAAATGCGACATCAATGCCTTGAAATTTGTATCAGCAGGAAGTCCAGGAATTCCCGGACTTCTCGCATGGTTTCGCCAATTTCACTCATTGGTGCGGCATTATGAGCGGTGGGGGGAAGTGGGTGGTGGTGGGGAGAAGTGGAGAGCGGACTCGCGGAATTTGTGTGTGGGAGTGTATATCTGTGTGGGACCCCTGGTTGCACTTGCGTACGAATGGGAAACTGGGAGTGCCCGAGTATTCAGGAGTTTGGGGTAAGCCGTGATGTTTATGTCGTGGGGGGGGGGGGGAGGCTGCAGATGCAGCCATTCTGTGCTGCACCCTCTGTTAAGCTCTACGATCGATTGTTGCCTGGTGGCACTGAATGATTTCTATCATCTTGGGGCACTCCTTGGAAGAAGCGAGATGAAGGCCTTCACAGTTGCAACACCGCGAGTTGGGACTTTCCTTCGTGAAAACATCCAGGTTGTCCGGGCCTTCGCAGTGAGGGCAGACGGCGGGCAAGTGACAGTGGGCTTTGGTGTGATCAAGCGATGTTGATAGCGAGTAGTGAGGGCAAAGTGTCGTTCCGAGCGGCTGTCACATTGAAGAGGCGCAGCGGAGTTAGCCTTGTGTGTCCGGGGATGGAGGGATCTGGCATATTGTATATGAAGTGGTACACGTCCAGTATGTTGTAGGCGCGCTCTGTAAGTTCCTGTTTGATGGTATCAGGGTCTGTCTCCGCCGGCAGGTCGAACACTACTTCTTGTGGGAGATCCACCGAGTGAGAAAATGTGAAATAGGGAGTGTGGCTGGCTTTGAGTAAGTCTAAGGCTGCTTTGTATTTCTGCAGGTCTTCAGCCACAGTGTGAATGCCGTTACGGGCCATTGAAAGTGTATAACCGGATGCGTGAATCGCCCGAAGATTGGTGACGTGGTTTTGAGTACTGTTGTGGGCCTGGGACTACATGTCTATACTGTGGTTTTATCTTGTTCGTGTCAGAGTGTAGCTGTGTTCTGTTGGGGGAAGGTCCGAAGGGCCGGGGGCGTTTTGAGGGTATCTGACCTCTCGGAGAGCGTCGAATCGGTTCGAAACCGACACACCGGACTGCATTGCCTGTGACTGTGCAGTGCGGCTTGATAGGGGACGGTTTCTGGTCAGAGCCAGCCGTTTTCTCGCTTAAATTTCGGATTCCCTGTCCTATTCTTCGTACATTTCCGCTTGTCGCTTGCTCGGTTTCCTCCGTTCTTTCTCTACCGTCCATTCATCTTCAGTGGTGTGTGTGGTTTCATCATCTGTCCCCATTCCATTGTTGAGGTTTAGCTCGTGCTCACCTTGGTTTCTCAGTGAAAGGGGGATGGGGGAGTTTGTGTTCGTGTTCGAGGTGCCGTTGTGGAATTTCTGGTGAAATTCCGCGGCTGGCATGTGTGCGGAGTCTCATTGAAAAAGTACTTGCACTAGATCTGCATCTTCGTCGTGTGTCTGGGAGGACAGCTCGACCAGCTGCCGCACCACGCCCTCCACCCGCATCAACCTCCTAAGTTCCTTCCAGGGCCTGGATACTTTTGGAACAGCAATAGCTAATGGCAGTTTGTAATAAAAATTACGGGTAAAAAGCGTATTTACTCCTATGCCGCTGACCGGAGGCTCGTCGCTGACCCGATCAGGCTAGGCTCGAGATGGCCTGTTGTCCAGAGCAACAGGCCGACGAGACTCTCCATGTGTCCGCGAAGAATAGTGTACTCTCTCGAAAAGACAGGCACTCACACCCAACGGCCAGGAGGGCCAAGCAGCGAGTGTGTGTGAGGCTGTGTCTGCTTTAGAATAACATTTAACGGGACTTAGTAAAAGTTTTCAGGGCAGCGCTGTGTCGTGCACGGTGTCAAGGGGTCCGGTGGGCGGATCCGTAACGGAGCGTTCTTGGACCGTTTCTCGACCGTGTTGGGGGGGGGGGGGGGGGGGGGGGAGGAAAGAAAGTGCGCAGTCTTGGATGCGCGCTGAGTCATTCTACCTGCTTCGCCCAGAGAGGACGGTTCACCGTTAGTATAGGCTATTCACTGTAAAGTAAGCACTTTTGAAAGTCCTCTTATCTTATTAAGAATAATTGTCAAAAAATATATTTGATTTTAGCCTTAGACGTTAACTTCCGAGTGCAATGGAATATACACACTGTGTTTGTTACTTACATTGCTATATTTACTTAAAAAGGTGGTTAAAGGGAAAGAAATTGATGAAAGAAAAAAGTAAATAGGGTTAAAAAAAACTTTCAAACGTAACTTCGCCATTCCTCGAACACTATTAAGTCAATTTTTTTTCCACAGCGTTAATGCCAATTCATCAAGATAGGGGACATTGCTGCCGTATATTTTTTTTATTATGTGAAATATTACGATATCCGAAAATTAAATGACAATATGGTACTAACAGATTGTCAGAAAATTAGAAAAATTCCGAAAAAAATAAATAAAAATTATGTTGCATTTACACTTTGGCTTTTTAAAAAAGGCATGTATTATGTGCGAAAAATATTTTTGCCTACAAGGCCAGTAATAATATCAAACATCTTGATAGTCTTACTAATCATCGGTTTAATTGATTATAGTTTGCTTAATTTTATGTACTTACCAATTTTCCTTCGCGATGGATATTGCTAATTATTAGTAATCCAAAAGTTAATTGTACATCACACATTTAAATATATTGCAATAGTCACCAGGGCCCCTCCCTCCCCCCGATGCTGAAATTTTGGCGTCTGTGGCATACAATGTACCATTCTTGCTTGTAAATCTACAGATCGTAAGTTCGAGTCTCGCTTAGAACATTGGTAATGTTAGGTTTAGTTAGTATTTAAGTCATCTCTCAATATACCTGGGAGTAGAAAAGTTTGTTCTTTCAAAAGTGCTATGAATAAATATTGCCGAAATTTTCACATTTCTTTCGATGTCCATGACGCAATGGGCGAACTGGCACAGGAGGAAGGAGCCGGCTCTCCAGCCCTGTCCGCCATGTTGGATTCCGTACTTTTAACTCTATCATTCCGGTCACGCGACCGCCATCTTGGATTCTGCCATGTTGCTAGCCAGTATGCCACAATCTATGCAGCCAGTATACCACCATCTTCGACCACCATATTTTAAGCCAGTATGCCGCCATCTTGTTACTCAAATTCGTTCGACTGCCATCTTGGTAAACATTTTAAAATTGTTTAATGCTCTTGCATTACGAGGGTTTTCTCCGAGTGCTCGCACTTTTTTCTCTTTTGCATTCTTTCTTTGCTTTTATTTATTTTTCTTTATCTTCCTTCTCTCTTCATCTTTCCTTTTTCTTCCTTCTCTCTTTCTCTCCGAGGGTTTTCTCCGAGTGCTCTTATCTTTGATCTTTTGCATTCTTTATTTATTTTTATTTCTTCTCTTCCTTTCCTTCTTCTACTTCTTTCTTTCTATCTCTTTCTCTCTTCTTTCATTTCTCTCCCATTCTTTCATCATTTGTTTACATCGGCTGTTACTGTAAGCTGCCATATTTTTTACCAGAGGCCGCCATCTTTGTTTACATTTACATGGATGCCGCCATATTAGTTTTCCGTTTATCATTTGTTTCCCAAATTTATTGTGACATTGGCCACTAGGAGGACTGCTATATTGGTTATGGTTTAGCCACTAGGAGTACTGGTGTCGCTTTCGCTCCGCTTATTACTCCCCTTTGATCGGCCGCCATATTGGTTCTGGATTTAGCCACTAGGAGCTCTGGTGTCGCTCTCGTTTAATTAGTCGATCGGCTGCCATTTTGGTTCTGGAATTGGCCGCCGGTTTTTTTAGACCACAAAATACCATCTGGAATAGTGCGGGACCGAACTTCCAGACCTTGGGTCGCCAGACTTATGCGTCTATCGTGACATATGCTGGTACAAGAGTTTATAAGTAGTATATACCTTGCAGAAGTATAAGTATTATCTTGCTTCTCATTAAAGACGTTACATTTTTTATTTCTTATGAAATTTTGAATGTTTCTTTATTTACATATCAATAATTTATAAGTTTTAATTTTTTATTTCCGAAATTTTTGTTCCTGGTATTATTTGTCAGTATATTATTAATATTTGGTGTATTTTTTAAAGAACTTGTATAATTATATTATTTTTAATTATACTCTTATTATTTAGGTTAAATTTATATATATATATATATATATATATATATATATATATATATATATATATATATATATATATATGTGTGTGTGTGTGTGTGTGTGTGTGTGTGTGTGTGTGTGTTATTAAAGATTCAACTTGTATACTTTTTAAGTTTTCTATTTTTTATTTTGATAATTTTTTAAGCATGTTTTATTAAACTTTAAAGTGTATCGAGTGACGAGTCTACATGTGCATATTTTTCAGGCAGATAAGAATGTCATCAGAATATGCAATTACGTGTCTATGACCAGCACCACATTGGATTTTTTATAAGCATATATAAAAACTGTTTTTATAAATATTTGCCAAGTGTTTTATATTATGAACATTGATTATACACACTTTTTAGATTTATATTTACGTATCAAAAATTTTTTGTATCCCAGACTAAAGTATGTAGGGACTTCTTTGTTGAACTTAGAAAATAATATTTCTTACTCCTATGTAATGTAATGCTTGTAAATTGTTTCCAACACACCATCCCGTAAACTGTTCAGTGTCCAATTAACCTAACCTAAGATAACCTAACCAAACTAAATATTTTCTAAGATAACCTAACCCAATAATCTTGTAAGAACTCTGAGTATGTATTTTTTTATTTCTCTCTACATTAACTTAACAAAACTGTCATACTTTAGTTATCGCCAGACACCTCTTCACCGCTTCTCCTTCCAGTCTTACTTAACAGCTATATCGAATTGTACTGAGTACCAAAACCGACATAGTATCTTTCACCATGACATTAGCTTGCCTCATTCATGATATTAACAATACAGTCCATTATCCACTACCATACCTCAGATTTACTGATAAAAATAACAATCAAATATATTAACTACAATTTCACCCCTTCTAATATCGGCAGTTACACATATAAACAAGCCATACAAGCTGCCGAACCAATCAAATACTTCAACCATGCTATCATAAGATCAATACTATTAATTTAGCCATCTACGACACCTGTATTGTCTTAATTCTCATCAAACCATCTCGATCATACTAACCGACCATCCCAGCTAAGCATTCTGCCTCTCCCATTTTACTAACTAAAAAATCCCATCGAATTATTTCCCCTCTTACAAATAATTAATCACACAATTAAACCATTCACTTCGCACCATCCCAACTATACATTTGTATACTGTCAAAGAAACGGAACATGTGATCAGATCATACCAATCAACATAACAACTATACCAACCATACAAGCAAACTAACTGTACAAACAAATCATACCCATGTGCATTCCGCCCCATGTCAGGACTTTGAATATATAATATTTCTCTCAAAATTCATTTAACCTAATCATTAGTCCAAGTAAAATTTCAGTTTAGTTACTTCAACTTTTTGTCGTATTTACTCTACACACTTGTGTAGGACTTATTTCCATTTTGTGTATGACACAGAATATTTTTTTAACTTAGTCACACCCATTCCACCCCATGTCAGGACTTTGAAAGACATGTTAACTTAACCTAACTCTACCTAACCTACCACCACACTCTAGTCATGTATTCAAGAACTCAGAGTAATTTTTAACTTCTTAAAAATATTAAGTATACTTTTTAAAATATATAATGCAAAGTTGTACATATGGAGCTATGGAGCTATGGTGCGAGTCCTGAGTTAGAAGTCAAGAGTCAAGGGTCAGAATAATTAGTCTTGTGAGAGGCAGGTCTGACAGTAGTCAGCTTTAAGTGTAACCATGAGTTCAAGCTGAGCGAAGATAACACTAGGACCAAATATATTTTTACATTAGATAAACCTTATTTACTGGCAATTATGAATAGTAAGCAACTATCGTAGACCATTTAGAATGAGTACTATAGCCCTCATACGATATGCACTCCCATTCATGTGATTTAAACTGAATAAACAAGTGTTTCAGAGAAGCAGACACATGCATTACTATGAATTTATATAAAAATTTTATTCACATACATATTATGGCATACAATAGATAGATCACCAGATTTTTGGCAGAAACTCTGCTCTACTAACCGGGTCCCAGACTAAATTTACTCATACCTTACAACTAGAAGTCAAGCATACCTCAGCCCACAGTTCAGATATCATGGAATAACATTGCTAGATTTAAACTCGCCATGCTCCCTTCATTTTATCTGTGGACCAGCTAACCTTGTAAATATCAGGAACAATTCTGTACCTGCAAGGTAATTGGAGTCTGTACATGCTTACAAGCAGTTTCGCACCTGCACTGTGTAAGACAGCCTTAGTCAGCACATATAATTTTTGCTCCCCATTGGTGTATGGTAACTGGAGTCTGTATGTCTTTACAAGCCGTTTTCGAATATGGACGGTGTCAGATAGCCTTAGTCAGCACATAGCTTTTCTGCTTTTCCTTGGTGTTTGGTAACTGGAGTCTGTACATGCGTACAAGTAATTTTCACACATGGATGGTGCCGGATGAACATGTATGTGGAGATAGCTGTGTTAGCAGGTCTGTACCTGCATGGCATCTGATAAATAAAGTGAATGAATCTGCAAGCTTACCTCCACCTCCTTCCAGTCGTACTTATATTCCCATTGATTAGTTTTCAGAGCCAATCAAGGACCTTCCGTCCCACTTCAATAACATTCATATAACAGCATATAAAAAACCTCGGGACGCAGTCTTCCACCTGTTGCTGCCATCAGCATTGTCAACCGCTTAATGCAGTTTATTTCTTGTCTGGAGTTTTACAATATTCACGCTTGATGTCATAAAATCATTTCGGCCATTCTATCATTTGGAAACATGCTTTCACTTAGTGCCTTCGACAAGCAGGCGAGTTGCCGTATCCGCCGAAAGAGTTCCTGTTGACGTACGCACCATAAGAAATTTCGGTCGTATTCAATTATTTACCGATCTATCTACAGCTGGACGAAGACATACAGGACTGAGTGTCCTGCAAGGAGTGATGCAAAGGTAGCACCACGTCCATTCTGGACACTCCTCATTCCCGGTGCTGGTTCAAGTCGCGACGTTGTGCAGCAGCAGCCACCACTGAGTCCACTTCCATCGACAAAGGGTCTGTACAGTGAACAAATGACGGCTCTGCAGACCAAGCGACTGGCAATCTCATGCAGCTGATCACATCAGTTCTCTGGTGCAGCACATCCTTCACCTCGATTACATGCCACTAATGGCTTCCAGCACATGAGGGGTCCACACAGACTACTATTGCTACCAGCAGCAGTTGGTTGTCCCCTGTCAAAGCTACTACCATCACACAACCGCAACAATCTTTGATGGTGATATACACCAGCTCCTTCGAGTCAGCTATGTTGAAGTGTTATCCCAATGCCATTACCAGGTTCCGACGAGTGGAGTACTGGCTAGGTGACCCGTGGTATGAGCATGCTGTGAGAAACATAGAATTGTTCGATGGTGTGAATCATCCCCACATCTACTATGCACTGGTGCCTGCGTACAACCCAAGCATCATGAACGCTGAAAGCAAGTAAAAAGTGTATTTTATGGACAGAATCCACTGCGATGGTGAAAACTTTGCAGTGTACAATGTGAGGCCGGACATATCCCTACCATGCAGCACCAACGAACTGTTGGAGCTGAACAATGATGAAACTATCATCATTAAAGATGGCATCCTGTGTAGGGACTATGGAATACTATGTACTATGATTGGGGGGGGGGGGGGGTGCAGGAAACAGTGCTTCGCTTCAGTGAAGAATGCAATGGCAAGACCCATAGACTCTTACCGGACGAAGAAGCTGACAGGATCGCATTCATCGAGCGGACCACGGCTAGTGTCCCAGCCTGCCCTGCGAGGTAAAGACAAGCTCACCAGATGAGGACGGGGAAGGGCAGTGGTAAATAATAAAGTTATAAAGAAACAGTGTTTCGACAGAACAGTATAGTGTGAACAAACATATAGTTGTTTTGGGCACATGGCGCATGTCAATGTGTGTAAAACATAAAAAAGGGTGGGAATAATTTTTTAATAAAAAATCTTTATGTATATAAATTTATATATGTAAGGGTATTGCAATAAAAATATGTTACAACATAAATGCAGAAAAAATTACATGAAGATAACTTTTTAACTCTATGTGTAAACTATTGTTGCTTAACATATATGTGAAAATATAATTAAATAATTTAAAGAATAAAATGTGTTTTTGATGTATAAAAATTTTACCTCTTATTTTATTGTTTGTCATGTACCCACATCAATTCAGAGAAAAGGTCGTGGAAAGTGCAGTGGTGAAAAAAACTTGGTAAACATTTTATTTATTTATTTTTCAAAACAGAGAACAGAAAGTAATACATTAAGGGTACAAATTAATATATACAGTTTAGGTTACTGGAGAGAGGTTTGATAGCATGCATGAACAAGAAGGCCAGCTAACCTTGTCAAAGTAAAAACTATCTATGCTTGCATGTTAAGAGCAACGTGATGGAGAATGTCACACTACCATTTTGAACCATGGTAGAACAACATGGAAGACTATGTGTGCAATACCAACCTGAAACTATGGTACAGCACTGGTGGTAGTAGATGCTGGTAGTGACTTTTTAAAATAACCCATACATATATTCAAAACTGGTATACCCTCAAAAGCATTAAAAGTTTAACTAGTGATCAATATTGAAAGTTTTCATTTTAATATAAAATTTTTTAGCACACCTCGCATGATGGATAAAAAACAGACTCTTACAACACCATTGAATTAATCAGTCTTTCAGAGCTACCAAGAATATGCATAAGGACAGGTAAGAATAAAATTAATGCAAAGTATGGTAAAAACCAACTTTCATTTTTAAAGAAATTCCATGTATATATCATTACTTATTAAAACAAAAACATTGCTAAGTCCTACTTCTAAATATCTTTCTCGGCGATCAAGTTCTTCGAGACGGCTGGTTATCGGCTTGTAAGCCTCTTCCCTTCGATTCTTGAGAGTCAGTTTGTAACTATTCGCGAGTGAATATTTCGTGTGAACAGCTTCGATGGCTTGCTGCAGCTCAGTCATCAGTTCTGTTTGGTCCATCATCACTAATATATTGGAATAAACACACAACTACACAGATATATATATACTCATTCTCGAGTTGTTGAAAGTAAATTTTCGATCCTTTCCAGTCGGTCGATGCACGCATCCAGCACCTTCTTGCTATGCCTTGCAACATCGGTTTTGGCAGCCAGTTTGGACGTTTCAGGTCTATTATCTGTGCATCCACGTTCCCCTCCCCTACGTGCCAGTTGATAGTCACGATATTTTCCACCACTACATTTTTCACGTGCTCGATCTTTTGCCCAAGAAGCGACTAACCCCTGCGAAGATCCGTTCGGTGAACTTATGTTAGCACAATTCCATCATTATCATCGAAGCATAGAAAATGTCCAAACATGGAAATTGTATTGGGACTCATTGTCAGTGTCTTACTATAAACTGATTGAAGCCACACCTGTACCTGCCATTATATAGAGGCCAGTCTTTTATGATCAATAAAAATCCATTTTTCTCTTTCCAGCACTATGCACACATATCCTTAAACTCTGCAAATGTCACGTCTGTATTTACATGGTAGTAGAACGCATGCCGCAAGTTCATATCATCAATGCAAAACCGTACCATCTCCTTAGTATTATCGCGAAGCAGTTGTTTGGGCATTCGCGACAAAGTCTGTCCGAGGTACAGTCAACGTATGCATG
Source organism: Dryococelus australis (assembly GCA_029891345.1). Classification (NCBI taxonomy): domain Eukaryota; kingdom Metazoa; phylum Arthropoda; class Insecta; order Phasmatodea; family Phasmatidae; genus Dryococelus; species Dryococelus australis. Next base: position 258,819,157 of record CM056996.1, read on the forward strand.
CTGTCCCATGCTAAAGTAATCTTGAATACAAACTCTGTTTCTTGCTGGCAATGTCATCAAAGGCAAATATAGAGTTTGTCAGTTCTTTGATCGGCGACACAATGGTTTCATTATTATTGCATGGGAAATAACTCAAGCCTTCCATGGTATTAGTGCCAATGGTTGCTATTTCGGTTGCTGGAGTGATTTGGAGAACAGGTATACATTCTCGAACCAAAGGCCATTTGGTTCTTCAAGCAGGCTCAGTAGGACGCACGCCTTGCCGCAGCCAGATGGTCCCGTGATGGTGCAGTGCACAACATTCGGAAATAGGCTTCCATGTCGCGATTCGTGGGAGATAGCTTCATTTTGACCGCGTATGCATAGGGTAATATATTTCTTGACAATCTGTATGTTACCACTACAGTCTTCTGGAGCAGGTAGAGTCGACTGTAGTTGTAGAGAATCAGTGCTACAAGTTTTTTTTAATGTTTCTTTAACACATCCCTAAGAGAAAGCTGCCTATGGCAGATCTAGCACGGAAGTTTCACACTCGATTTTTTCAGTCTGCAGTTCGTTATTTCATCTGTTCGCAAATTCTGCAAATCTGCGAATGCTTTACCACAGAAGCAGCACATCAGATGCAACTTTGACATTTTACATCTGTACTGTTCCAAGTCTAGAAAGAGACTGAAACAAATAAGTATAAAAGGGTCATACTTATACATTTAATGTCAGTGTTATTCAATATGTCAATATGTCGTAAGGTAAAGACATCGTAATGCGGCTCTGGTATCATTGATACGCTTATTAACAGTCTACCTTTCGAGCTACACATTCCTGGATACAGGTTCTATGAGCCAGGAACAAAGCTAGCCAAAAGGTTGGCGTGTGGCGATACAGGCATCAATGTCCTGTCTGAGGTGTGCAAGTGACACGATATCACTTATTCCCAGCACAAGGATCTGCAAACCAAGCACCAGGCAGACAAGATACTTGCACAGAAGGCCGACGAGATAAGAAAATTGCCAGATACTGGAATCGGTGAAAAAAAAAAGCTATGTGAGGTGTTTCCAACATGATGAATGACAAGCTGAAGATGGGCATGGAGCAAAGAAAGCAAGACAAAGTTCCAAGAGGAGAGGGAAGAGAAAGAAGGTAGGGTTCTTTCTTGCCTTGGTACCTGCAATCAGCGCCCTGGGTGGTATCGTCGGGGCCATAACGAATATCGTTAGTGTGGTGAAACAAACTTCGAATGAATGTAAGCAATTGGATGAAAACTATCACCACAACTGTAAATTGGAAGCTGTCGCCATATGTAAAAAAAAAGGTGAAGGACTTTACATACGACGGCCCTACCGAGGAGGAGGAGGAGGTGTGAGAAAGAAAAAGGGTCATAGCAGGAAGAGGAGAATACCTATTGAAATCTCTACCAAAACGACCGCTCACAAACATGGATTAAGAACTGTTTGCACAAAAATTGAGGATAGCTAATTTTATTCAGTTATTTTCATACGAAAACAGTGTATCACATCATCTGATATAACGCAGATTCTTACATTCTCTTATGATCGAAACTACCTCTTTCATGGTAGAGTAGTCCCCACATCTTTGAAGCTTAAGCAAGTATCAAAGTCTGTCTACAAGTTTGTTGGGATCTTCAGTAACCGTATGGTCAGTATACTCAGCATCTTCTATCTTCTTCACATCACTTGTTAAAGGGAACTCGTGGATATCTGTGGAAAATTCGAGGAAATAATCATTATCTTCTACACTATCGCTGCAGTCATAGTCATCATCAATGCTGTATTTATGATCATCTTCACTTCTCTATTTCATCTAATATATTAAATTTACTTTTCTTTGTGGGGGTTGTATGCTCATCAATAGTTAAAGCCAATGTCTGTTTATTTTGAAGTTCGCCGACTTCACACAAAAGTTTTGCGAGTGTATATTCTGCACAAACCGGTCTACTGCACTCATTCCATCGTTACCATTAACTGCCCATCATAATCGTCTGTGGAAACAATACCCATCGATGTAGCAGGAAGTATTAATGACATAACTTGCTGATCCCCAATAGATGAATCCTTATAGATCTCTGTATGTTCCTTCAACGCAATACCTTGAATAAATTGCATGTGGTCATTATCATAATGCTTCATCGTGTGAAAGTTACTCTTTTTACAGGCTGTTCTCTCATGTCTATGAGCATTGCAACTTTACTGAAGGACCTGTCACAGAAACTGCAATTAATCAGTGGTGAAGTCTTCGATAGCAGCACTGCTGCAGGTGATCCATCTGAAGAAATAGAATACTGCTGTCACAAGTGCCCAATCTGAAGAAGTCGTTAGCTCTGCTCGAGACATGCCCATAGTAGTCGTCAATGGTGCTACTGTATGTGTATCATCAGAAGAGACCGATATCACTGTGCCAACCTCAGGCATTGATGAACCAGCAACCTTTGGTTCCATACTATATTCCATGTGCTTACACTTGTTGAGACGAAGTTTCTTTCACGACCATCACTGTTGAAATTACATATATTAATGTATTAAAAAAACAAACCTACATTAACCTACAAAAGGCAGAAAATAAATCAGAAATAACCTACCACAGTCCAGATAAAAACAATATATACATATGTCCCACATGTCTAGCATTAATTCAGCCACTTAAAAACATGTACTAACAGCAGAAATGAACTTCAATCTGACTGCAACCAATCAGCAGTTCGAATAATGTTCACCTTACTCTTACATATGAATATATGGAGCAAGAATAATTTAAAATCTAACATAACCAAATAGAAAGTCAGACACAATCACTGCTTCCCAAGCAACCATACATTCAAGAGTGGCTACATGGCCAAAGAGATAGCAGTGACTATGGTGATGATGGAAAAATGTGCACGTGCTCCTTCCACCCCCTTATTCATGGAAACTCTTGGATGAGAAAAGTAAGAAGACAAACGACCAGCTGATCAAGTGCCACCATGGACTGGAGTGGGACGAAGGCAAGATTCCAAACCATCAGGTGGGAAAAGTACTGTGCGACTTGCTGATGCAGTATCCACAAGTACTGGTTTACATGGCAGGGCCCGAGCAGAACAAATGGCTGAGCGACTTGTGCAAAAACGAAAATGAAATCATCGATGTGCAATGCGAGTATAGCTGTCCTTCCCTGTGCAAGCTGGCAAAACTTACGACAAACAACACTGACACGTCTGCTGCAGGTTAGAACCTTTCTGGACACGCACATGAAGAAATGCACAGCTGCTGCACAAATGGTGTGCTTCGTCCTTGGATTGTGAACTGGCAAGTTATGACTAAACACAAAGTCACCAGAAATGTACCAGAATTTTAGTTTTTGTGCAGTGGCACACCTGTTATTCTTCCCTATTATATATGTGGAAACAATCGGTGTACTACAAACAGTTATACAAATGTCAAGCCTAAATATGGCCCCATTGAATACAGTTTCATTGCAGAAGATGGTTATCTGCACACCTACACTGAGACCTGCAATGGTAGCAGCATGCAGCATTGGCATTTCACGCATTATCCGATCTCCAATGAAAAAACGCAGTTTTAATTTAAGTGTCCAGAATGATTGGCCTGTGCCTTGTTCCATATGACAGCTGCCCTGCACCACCGACCAAATCATCATCTTGAACCAGCTGCCTGCTACCGTCCATGAACCAGATTGTGCAGTGGAGCTGTACCAGGCAGGACATGAAACTTCACAGCATCCTGGAACCAAGAAGAATGCTGTCAATCAGAATACCAGACATCACCAACTACAGCATCGGCACCAGCCACTCGTGACAGTGTCCACCACGAATGTCTCTGCCTCCATCCCGAGAAACAAACCTGCACCTACCCATCGGAGCCGCCCAGCAGTGCATGTTCTTGGAGCTGTGGATGTCAGACCTACTGTTGGTGGTGATCCCACCATTGCCGAGGCAAATGTTGTGGAACCAACTGTTACAGACGAGCAATATCTGCTATGCTGCTTTGATGAGTTGGATGGTCAACTGGGGACCGATGGACATTGTCATTATTCAGAGCCTGGCACTGCCTTTTGCAAGAAACTAATGCTTACAGTCAAACGCGAACTGCTTAACCTTGTATTTGACAGTCTTCTATAGTAGAGAACTACAAGAACTAATTTTTTTTTAAATTATAAATATGTTTTGTATTGACTGTGTACTATATAAATAGTGAATGAAAATGTATGTCAGTATTTTATTTATTTTGTATTTGTGTCATTGCTTTTACTATAATTAATTTTATTTTCTTATAAATTATTTCTTTATTGGTAAAAATAATTATTAAGAAGAATATATTTTTTTAATTACTTTTAATTTTTTGTCTAAGTAAATAATCAATCATAATGTTCTGGGGTCACTCCCCCATATTTTCGAGCAGGAAGTAGCAGCTAGTTTTCTTGGTGATGTCATAGATTTTAAAATGTATTTGTGCAATTAACTATTAATGTTCTGAGAAATGCTATTACAGATGCATTGCCCTATCAAGGTATATTGCCACAGATGTAAAAATATTCATTCGCTTACACACTGTGAACACTGACAGCAAAATTTATTCGCCTATAAGGTGAATCATAGGGACAATACGCCTGGTGTGTTGTGATTGTAATTAAATTATTTGTTTTCAAGAATAGGCCCTTATTACTCAATGATTCAAGGAGAGCTTGTAAACTAACTCCTCCACCACCATTTGCAATGTGCGCTGTCAGCTAATGGTTGCTGGTGTAGAAGAAAAATAATACTTATTTCGTATAATCTGTCTAGTTGAATTTATGGCCAAATACATGCTTTTTGCCTGCATGCTGGATCTTAAATCAATTGTTTGATTACAAATGCATATCACCACAAGGATAACATGCTCCTAGTGAGTTCCCTGTGGGCATTTGTATCACTGTCAACTGTCTCAGGGGTGTGGGTTAATCAGATGGGATGTATGTATGCCTGTCTGTGGAATAACCCATCTTTAAAAAATAGATGATAAAATTATAATAAATTTAAATATTATTACAAATATAAATATTTTCAATATCATGACCAATATAGATTTCTTACTTATTAATTTAAACTATTTCGATATTGACCAAAATGCATATTTTTTCCAGTAGTACTGACTAACTTCTGATATAACCATATTTGAACCCAAATCCCTAACTTAATCTTATTCTAAGAGAACAGCACTGGAGTGGCATACATGCTAATTATAATAAGGATGTCCCCATCCCGTAGCTGTTGAGAATGCTGAAGAGATGCATGCATTGTAAGGTAATTTGCCCATCCATATATGGGATTTTCCACTGCCATATACATGAATTTTATTCCAGAGTGTGGCAATTTTACCTGACCTGTAAGGAAAACTATGTTTCACCCACAAGTTTGCGAATATTACCTTACACTTTTACAGTTTTTTTCCTATTATTTTTATAGTGTATTATTCGAAATGAGATAGATTTATAAAGTGCTCACTTTACTGGGGATAATATATATATATATATATATATGTGTGCTCAGTATGGCTGTATATTTCAGCTGTGGCATTTACTCGTGCTGTAAAATCTTCCTCAGATATTACTGGAGACCCACACACCATTTTATTCTCTAGCACCACAAACAAAATAGTCGAGGAGCATAATATCTGGTGAGGGTGGCAGCCACCGAACAGGCTTACATCTGCCAGTCCATGGATGTGGACACGTGACCTCCAGGTGTCTCGCACATTTCTGTCGAAATGCAAACATAGAAGTTAAGCACATTGTCCGAGAACCTAGCCTCATATCGATGTGAGAACTTATTACACAATTAACACGAATTTTACACAAGATAATATGACAACTATGAACCCATATTTTTCTCACACTTCCACTTCCATTTATCTTCCATTACTACTCCAAGAATAATAAATTCAGTAATTATATAACAATACAAGAAGGCATTTGTTATTCTATGTATCTTGTGCAAAAAAATGAGCTGGGTCTCCATTCTGTCGATGCCAATTCACACAAGGTAATTCCACTTCTGTATACTCAGCAGTTATGTGCTCGAATGTGGCTCGAATCAGGCTAACATGAACAATTATTTTTCTTGAAAAAAATACAAACCAATTTAGCTGATCTTATTCCGATATTACTAGGATACTTATAACAACATTGATTTCCATAAATACAAATAACATTGTAAAGTTAATTAAGCGAACTTCACAGAACGTTTCACATAAAAGGATAGTTAATATTTGATTTCTTATGCCGCTAACTTACGTCCAACTAATAACGAATGTCAAATAGAACAGTTTGTGTAACGTTTGATGTGGACCAAAAGTATTGGCGGTTCTGTAGTGATCGATGAAATATATCTACTTCTAGATTGTCATGAGTGTTTGAAAATATACAGATATCAACGTACCGGAACGTACCTTCATTGTATCTCGATTACCCACTGTGCGTAAAATGGCGCCTTCCATCCAAGCAAATAAGGTTCTATTATCAGCGGGATCACTGCTGGTTTTTTGCATGTGGTAATCGTGCCGGACGAAGCCAATGGTCGGCAGGTTTTCTCGTCTCCCTGGCCTTGCATTCCGGCACTGCTCCATTCTCACATTTCACCTTCGTCGGCTCTCAAGACCTTGTTAACGTACTCATTATACTGTCTTCTCCAGTACCAATCATAAGTATTCTGCAACACGTAATACTTGAACGAATTGATTCTGGATAATACATATTTTTCTAATTATTTATGGTTTTGCTTTTACAGAAATAATTACAGACTAAGTCTGAATAGATTCTGGAGGCTCCTGTAAAACGAAGAAATTGTAATAAAATATAATTGTGGTCTAGAATTAGAACGTAGTTTTAAAACAAAACATATTTTTTTATACTGAAGTAATTCATGAAATTCATTGTCTAAGCTATTCGCACAAAATTATGAAACATAATTTATTATATATGCGTTCTGTTAGCTTAATAACAATATATATTTAATTTTTATTATGCAGGGAAGTTTCGGAAATATAGTTTTCTTACATTTTATTATTTAACACGTAAATCTTACTCACCTACGAATATTATATGAGTATATTCCCTTCTAAAGTTCTACTTCCGGAGTATGAGCCTCTGCCTAGTGCAACAAAGCTTAGAACAGCTCCAGACACTGCCATTATGTAATTGCTGTATAAATCAATGATGTCACCTCCTACTGTCATGCATGCTATGCCTCTCCCATGCACTGATAGCACGACTTGCATGATAATATTTCACCTTCGCGATGCTGCAGCGCGAGACTCTCACTGATGTAACTGCTATAATCTCATAGCTGTACACTTTTCGATTGCCTCGGTCTAACAGCGATGCTAAGGACTGTTTATACAAACTAAGGCTTGACAATGGTAGACATGGAATTTTAATGCCCCGTGTCTGTATATAATTTTTAAAAAAATTATGTTTTTCAGGAAAAATTATATTAGTCTGATAATAATTGAGAAAGAATTTCCAGTGTAACCTAACTAAAAAATTGACGGAATATAATACTGAATAATACGGTGTATGTAACTTATAATGCAAGTTATTTCACACATATTGGATGAAGAATAACGATCTTATAGTGAGATAAATGGTCCACAGTTCAATACCGGCCCGAGTGTGGCATCAATCTTAATGCACTTTTGTACGTTATTTTCTGTCTGTTAACATGCTTAAATGTGCCTTATATAAAGGATTATACAATATCTATCGGTTAAGCATATAGTAAGACTGTGGGTTCGAGTCCTGAAATTATTAAATATGTTAACTTTCTATCGGACTTAGAAAAATACGGTAATTTTTTGCAGTATTAATGTGTGCCTGATATAAATATCACCAAAGTCAAGGTACTGTGTAGGGCTCTGAGTGTTCGATATCGGAAAAATATTTTTTTAAAAATATTAATTTTTTTTATCGGACTTAGAAAAAATATAACATTTTTTTCCTCATTGTTTGGTAAAAATTATATAAATTTATATTAAAGGCGAAACGTAAGTTTTAGGCATCGGATATAGGAATGAGATTGAGATAATACGGGCACAAATCAATTAATGTCATGAGTTTGTGAAGCTTATTGGCGAGGTTTGTGTGCGATCATCTGGCTGATTGCATACCCTCATTATAAATGCCTAAGCAATATATAGCGGCTAAGCATGGTGTAGGGTTCTGTGTTCGAGACTCTGAAACCATTTAAAAACATAATTTTTCTCTGTTGGACTAAAAATTTTGCAATTTTGCTCAGTGTTTCGGAGCCCACTTTACGAATGTACAATATACGAAAAACATAGGTTTAGGTAATCGATATAAGAATCATGGTGAGATGAAAGGATCGTTATTCGACTAGCGACCTGAGTTTTGAAAACATTTTTCTTAATGTTAATACATTTTTTTTTTTCAAAATTGTAATATTCATGTACACCTGATGTAAATCCGTAACTGTTAGGCATGGTGTAATGCCCCGAGTTCGAGACCCGAAACTATTTAAACAGTATTAATTTTGTCTATCGAACTTAGAAAATAACGGACAATGTTTTCCGGGTGATGAGAGAGAATTTATATATAGAGCATAAGGGGAAGTTAAGATCTATTGGGAAGCTTTCGCTCGCTATGCTGTGAATACAAAGACCTTCCATTGGCCTGAACTATTAAGGAGCCTCGACCCGCACTATCGCTAACTCAGCGATATGAGCATTTAAATTGTGCCACGAATCCCTGTCATGTCATATTTTTGTGACAAGTGCGGTATGCAGTTCATCCATAGCTGCAATTTACTTAGAAATGCAAGGAACTGTAAAGGGCGAAGCGCATTTCTCATCAGTACTCTGGTACCAAGTTTCCTGCAAGCAGGTCTCTTGTAAATCCGGTACGTGTCTTTAAAAAGTGTAGCTACTTACATAGCTTGCACTGCAAAATGTGTCGGTGTAATAAATTCAATGATATTTACGCATCAGAACAACACGAGTGTGAATAGCAAAATATTTACAGAGTCTCATATAATTAAGGTCAGTGTGCATAACAAAGTTTCTACGAGAAAATAAAATATTTAGAAATTTGTAAAGCTATATCTCAACAGTGAATTAAAAAATTCTGAAATGTTTAACCCCTCACCATGGGTTATTATAAATCTGTTTCAGTACCATTCGAAGCTGGAGGTATCTTAGTTTTCAGGATTCTTTAGAGCAGCAATAAGTATGGATGGCTGGCATAATTAACTGGTTTGTTGGTTGATTGAGATTTTTCATATTAGCACACAAACAATTTATGTGAAAAGTAATATATAATCATTTATATGAGTTCGTCTAGTTTTAGCATTTGCAAAGTCTTACATGATGGTTAGGATATGTAGAAAATTTATTTCGTGCTGACCCAATGATCAATTCAGTTGCAGCCTTGTACTTGCTCATGAAGTCTGTTGAGTCATTCTCTATATTTACCTGACACCATGCAGGTGCATGGTGTCAGGTACCCATGTACATGGTCACCCGACACCATCCAGGTGTGATGACTTGTAAGCACAGTAATGACACAAGACGCCAAATGGAGCAGAGATGCTGTGTGCTGGCTAAGGCTATCAGACACCAAAGGGGAGCAGAGATGCTATGTGCTGGCTAAGGCTATCAGACGCAGTCAAGGTGCGAAAACGGCTTGTAACCACATGCAGACTCCAATTATCGTGGAGGTACATACTCGCTCTTGATATTTACATGGTCAGCTGGTCCGCGGATAAAATGAAGGGAGCGTGGCGAGTTTAAATCTAGCAAGGTTTTTCTTTTCAAGATGTCTGAATTTTGGGCTGAGGTATGCTTGACTTCTAGTTGTAAGGTATGAGTAAATTTAGTCTGGGACCCAGTTAGTAGAGCAGATTTTCTGCCAAAAATCTGGTGATCTATCTATTGTATACCATAATATGTATGTGAATAAGATTTTTATATAAATTCATAGTAATACATGTATCTGCTTCTCTGAAACACTTGTTTATTCAGTTTAAATCACATGAATGGGAGTGCATATCGTAGGAGGGCTATAGTACTCATTCTAAATGGTCTACGATAGTTGCTTACTATTCATAATTGCCAGTAAATAAGGTTTATCTAATGTAAAAATATATTTGGTCCTAGTGTTATCTTCGCTCAGCTTGAACTCATGGTTACACTTAAAGCTTTCTACTGTCAGACCTGCCTCTCACAAGACTGATTATTTTGACTCTTGACGCTTGACTCAGGACTCACGCCATAGCTCCATATCTCCATAGCTCCATAGCTCCATAACTACATAGCTTAATAGCTCCATAGCTCCATAGTGCCATAGCTCCATAGCTCCAACTTTGCATAACATATTTGAAAAAGTATACTTAATATTATTAGAAACAAACAATTTTTTTCCAAGTTCTACATGACTAGAGTGTGGTGGTTAGGTTAGGTAGAGTTAGGTTAAGTTAACGTGTCTTTCAAAGTCCTGACATGGGGCGGAATACATATGGGTATGATTTGTTTTTGCAGTTAGTTTGCTTGTATGGTTGGTACAGTTGTTATGTTGATTTGTATGATATGATCACATGTTCGGATGTTTTGACAGTATGAAAAAGGTAAAGGTTAGATGGTGTGAGGAGAATGGTTTAATTGTGTGATTCGTTTTTATAAGAGTAGAATTTTGTGTTAGGATGTTTTAGTTAGTAAAATTGGAAAAGCAGAATACTTAGCTGGTATGGTCGGTTAGTATGATCGAGATTGTTTGATGAGAATTAAGACAATATGGATGTTGTAGATGGGTGAGTTAATGGTATTGATCTTATGATAGCATTGTTGGAATATTTGATGGGTTAGGCAGCTGGTATGGCTTGTTTAAATGTGTAACTGCCAAAGTAAGAAGGGGTGAAATGGTAGTTAATTATTTGACTTATATTTAATCAGTAAGTTTGATGTATAGTGATGGATAATGGACTGTATTGTTAATAGCATGAATGAGGCAAGCTGATGTCATGATGAGAGGTACTATATCTGTTTTGGTACTCAGTACAATTCGATATAGCTGTTAAGTAAGACTGGCATGAGAAGAGGTGAAGACTAGTGACTGGTGATATACTATAGACTAGTGACTAGACTGGTGATAACTATAGTATGATGGTTAGATTAAGTGAATGTCGAGATAAATAAAACCATATATTCAGAGTTCTTACAAGATAATTGTTTTAGGTTATCTTCGGTTATGTTTAGTTAGGTTAGATTTTATTATTTTAGTTTAATTGGATACTGAACAATTTACAGGATGGTGTGTTGGAAACGTTTAAAAGGATTACATTACATAGGAGTAAGAAGAATTTTTTGTTCAACAAAGAAGACCCTACATACTTAAGTCTGGGCTATTAAAATCTACGTTTCTTAATATAAAACACTTGGTGTATATTTACTAAAACTGATTTTATATATGCTTATAAAATCCAGTGTGGTGTTTGTCATAGTCATGTAATCACATATTCTGATGACATGTTCTTATTTGCCTGAAAAGTACGCATCTGTAGACACGTCACTCCATACACTTTAAAGTTTAATAAAATATAAATTAAAAAATATTTAGAAATGTTTATATGTTGAATTTTAAATAATGTATGTTTATAAGTTAAACCAAAATAATAGAAATAAATATAAAAATATTATCACAAAAATACTTAAAATAATACCAAATACTTTGAAATGACATAAAAAATAAAAATAACGTAAAAAAAATAAAAGCTTTAAAATTATTGATATGTAAATAAAAAACATTACACAATAAATTTAAAAAATGCAATGTATTTAATAAGTCAAGGTATTATTCATTTGTCTCCAAGTTACATACTACTTATAAACTATAGTCCCAACGCATGTCGCGAGAGCCAAGTGGTCTAAGGCGTTAGTCTAGCGACCTTAGGTCCGTAGTTCGATCATTATTCCAGATGGTATTTTGAGTTCTAAAAAACAGTGCCCTTAGCAGCAAATTCCAGAACCAATATTGCGGCCGATCATCTAATCTAACGAGCTCGACACCAGCGCTCCTAGTGGCTAAAGCCAGAACAAGTATGGTGGTCGATCAAAGTTGAGTAATCAGTGGAGCGAATGTGTCACCAGCGCTCCCAGCGGCTAAAGCCAGAACCAATATGGCGGTCCTCTTAGTGGCCAATGTCATAACTAATGTAGGAGACAAACGAAAATAACAAGATCGCGGCCTCCATGTAAATGAAAACAAAAATGGCGGCCTCCAGTAACATCCCATGTAAACAAAGAATGGGAGAAAAAGTAAAGAAGAAGAGTGAAAGAGAGAGAAAGTAAATAAGAGAGAAAGAATGGAAGAAAGAAAAATAAATAATATTTAAAAAAATGGGAGCACTCGGATAAAACCTTTGGAGAGGAAGAGAGAAGGCAGCAAAAAGGAAAGAGGAAGAAAGAAGAAGAAATAAGGCAAAATAGAAAAATGGGAGCACTTGTAGAAAATCCAAACTTGTAGAAATGCAAGCGCATGAAAAAATTACATACTGGTTACCCAGTTGGCGGTCGAAGATTATGGCATACTGGCTTAAAATATAGCGGGCCAATATGGCAGCATACTGGCTACAGTGATGGCAGCGTACTGGCTAGCAACATGGCGGAATCCAAGATATTGGTCACGTGACCGCAATGACAGAACAGTAAGTCCGGATCCCAACATGGCGGACAGAGGCGAATAGCCGGCTCCTGGATCCTGTGTCAGCTCACCGATTGCCTTACTACTGATGCCATATTGCACTTACCCAACCAGGATAATGGTAAAATCTCCTGAGTTTTCACTAGCGGTAATTTTACTAAAATTCTTACATTTAAAAATAACTTAACTTATATAATTCTTGGCTACTTAAAAAAAGGCTCCTTAATGCTGCTGCTTAAATTAGAAGGTTATCAAATGGATGAGTAAAAGAATTACAATCTGAAAATTTAATCGAAATGCTTACTGGTAACATGGGAAAATTATCCGTTTACCCATTCTATTGTAGTGACATATATTTGCAATATAGCGGAATGGAAATTATTACCGTTTTAGTAGCCTGTTCAATTATTTATATTGTTTAGTTATCTGAGATTCAGTGGAATAAAAATAATATCTGTGGGTTCTTCTCGATTCTTCTCGATATTTGATTTTATGTGCAATTGTTACACTATTAGAATACATTTCATGTGCAATTGTTACACTATTAGAATACATTTCATGTGCAATTGTTACACTGTTAGAATACATTTTATGTGCAATTGTTACACTATTAGAATACATTTCATGTGCAATTGTTACACTATTAGGATACATTTTTTATGTTACGCAGCTCCTACGTACAAACGTTCGAAGTTGCTTTACTTGGTGATTTTCGGCACATTGCATTAAATTTCCCATGCGCCGAAACACTAAGCCAAAATTTTGATGTATTGTGGCTTACTCATAAATGTTACCTAAAATAGGAATGAATAGTTTGTATTTATTTTTATATTTTACAAAATTATGAAGAAAATACCAAACCCTTGTTATTGCTACTTAATTTGGTTATAATGAGCCTGTTTTGGTGATAGTAGTCCCTTATTTATCTGTGAACTAATTTTTACACTACTCTTGGAAGTAATGTAATAAAAATGAAATCCATAAAATTATTTTTAAATACATCACAAAACATAAAGACATAAAAATGCACATTTCACTCCCCTGTAACTATGTTTATTGCAATATGATACATTCCCGCAAATATAAGGGGAAAACAAGTATACAACTATGAATACAAGTAAAAAAAAATACTTTTTATATAAAAATATGTATATATTTAGAGATGGTGATTAGCGTGGCAGCACTTGAAATAAATTAAAATCAATAATTAATATTATCTTCTAGATATTTATTTGCTGTTTAAACTACACAGCGAACATTGTTGAAAAGAATAACCTGCAATGGAAATTAATTATTCAGCTGGACCACTAGATGTTCCGTATTTGAGAGTATAAAACTCTTCTATCTCGAAGATTTTAAACCAACAACTAGGCCTCATTTTATAAGTACTATCCACAAAGAATTAAACACGAAATATTTCAACATAATTATATTGCAATGATAAAAATTGTTGACCGTTATTATTTCTATGTCGAAAGGCCAGGTAAATGTAATACAATGTTTAAAACATTGAGGCCCATACAATATATATATTATTTAATTTGTATGCATTATACCATGTTACTTAAAGTAACAAATATTATATAATTTAATCCTTGCACTCCTGTACCAGCAGAATAACAATAATAATGTTAAGAAAAACATATGGTTTTAGTTTTTTATAATGGCGATCATTCCCTGCGAATTTGCGGTACATTATTTCCAATTTTAGAGGCTTGTCACCCACTTTTTTTTTACAAACATTACCGCTTTATCTGTTATTACTTTTAGATAATACAGGTTTTATATATGCATAATTTAAAAAAGTGAGGCTTAAACACAGTATCATAAATATAAACTTTATAAAAACTGAAATGTATGATCTGTAGAGATGATGTTATATCGTGGGGAAAATTGACTGTTCGCTTGGATTCAACGTTCTGTACTCATGATCGACAGGTTTTTTTTTTTTTTTTTTTTTTTACATATTGGATGTCATGCATGTATGAAGTACTACCCCAATTCACTCCGCTAATGAGTATTCTGATTCTATAAGGCATAACGATCATGACTAGTCTGCAAAAAACGCAGCCGAGTCAATATTTCGTTCATCTAATCATGAAATAATAAATAAGTTAGAGTGTTATAGAAGATATGTTGTCTCAAAAATATTTCGCTATTTTCCATCATATCTAATGATCTGTTAACATTTATAACGATATGAAGACACCTTGATGAAACAGCGGTTACCCTGTATCTTTGTAATCCATGAACAGTATAAAAAAGCTGTACTCTAACAATTTATAAAACATAACACACTCTCAACTGTTGTAGTGTGACACAAAAATGTAACTGTTGTTATTTTTTTGTTAAAAAATATATGTCACTTACATTACACAGCTCTCTTCAAAGATAATATTTGTAGTTTCATAAGTAACTCTGGTTTCAGATTTCTTCTTTTCACGTTTAGCCTCTTGTGCAAATTTTAAATGTTGAAGTTCGCGTATAGGCATATTTCTGGGATGTCTAGGGTCAATAATTTCTGGTAAAAGGGAATCGTATAAGAAAGTTACAAGCTTAGTAACCATTTTGTTTTCTCAAATGTCCTTATCTCGTTGAATTTTCAGTGATACTATGCCTTCTGGAGTCCATACAACGAAATTGCACGTGTTCCGCTGTGAAGTATGGAGGACTTCCTGTACATTGGTACATGTAGTTATGGCTCAATTTGAACTGTCGCTTTCCATCTTTCATTTCTAGGTACTTTATTTTACCTTTTGCAAGTGCATCTAATGGTGGCATACATATAACAGAGGATGGGCAATTTACTTCAATTATTTGGTCATTGCCTATGAGGCCATCTGGCGATGCTCCTAAAAAATGGATATTCTTCGTCCACAATTAAACCACTTCTTTTGATTTCTATACGAGGATTTTCTCTTTCAAACTGAGCAATCGCCACCGACTCTTTCGATGCCCGTATTTGTACTAGAATTTCCCTCGAAGACTTGGTTCCTAATTTACTTTACAACATTTGCACAAGAAGTTGTAGTCTTCATTTTACAAATCTTCCTAAAGAACGATGATGTTATGCGTTTGCTACATTCTACTTTCCACTCGTGTGAAGAGTTCTGTTTTCTTGTTCTTTCCTGTATCTGTTCTCTGTTTTCAAGATTCATCACATCTAAAAATTGTTCTTTTGCATTTTTTCATACGTAGATTGTGACATGCCTGGTGTGTTCAAAGAAGCATTTGGACCATAATCACTAGCCAAGTTCTTTTTATCCCTGTTTTCATCTCTCTTTCTGCCAATTTTTTTCGCCTTCCGATAAATGTCTTTGTGTGGACTCTAGGACTTTTTTTAACAAATGACTTGTGGATAATTCCATGCAATTTTCCACCCGAGTTGACAAATAACACGACCGCTTCACACCTTGTTTTATAGAAATTAGCCAGGGAAAATTTGATACCCTTTGCTCCAACCAACTTTACAGTAGAATTGTAGTTCTCTGCTATATTGTTGTCAACATCCAAAATGAGATTGCTGGCGTTATTTGTCACTCTTTGGACGTATAGCAATGATTACTTTAGCAATCCTGCCTTCTCCATTTCATTTAACAAGTTAACTTTTCTAGGTTTTGGGAGTCCATCACAAAAGTACTGTCTTTCATAGCACTTTGAATGGTCACCAAGGACCTGGAATGGACTGTTTAAGATATATTTTCTAAGTTCTTAAATCGACAAGTAGTATTTGTCTTCGCTCTGCTTCTTTCTGTATTTAATTGCAAATCTTAAAAAGTTGAAGGCAGTTCATAACTTCCCAGTTTGGTGTTGCTGCATGAATCTTGTACTTTACTAAAGTAATTCCGACAAATGTGACTTCGGCACCCTACTTTGTCCACTTGTATTGTTGTCCCGTAGGGCTTAGCATGAATTTGCGATAAACGAGGCCATGCATGCCAATGCTCTGCAACATTCCTTCAACAATTACATCTTGCTCCATTGATGCTGATGACCCAGACCAGTTCTTGTTGTCCCGTAGGGCTTAGCATGAATTTGCGATAAACGAGGCCATGCATGCCAATGCTCTGCAACATTCCTTCAACAATTACATCTTGCTCCATTGATGCTGATGACCCAGACCAGTTCTTGGCACATTTGTGAGATGCAACAGTATTCTTCGCATCTGTTGCAGAGGAGTGTACAGATACTGTGCAGTATTTATTTCTCATGCCAATAAATAGCACTTTCTTTATTCTGTATCCTATTGTAGAACCCTGCATTGGAACTTGTCTTTAAATTACAATAAAATGACTAATCACAACAGCAGTAAGTAAACAGTTTTGCCATGACATCAAAACCTTCTCTCCATATAGACCTCACTATTTTCTTTAGTGCTAGGAAAAATATATATTAGTGAATTAAGAAAAAAAATATGTTGTTACATGGCTTGCAAGAAACTGTAATGCTGTGAGCAGCAGAAACCAATACATTTCTTACCAATAAATAAACCAATTGAGTGTGATCTATATTGACGTAACTTGTTTTCAAGATTTATTTACAGGGATGCATGCACAAAATCATTCAATGATTACTTACCAGGCCGGACAGCGAATTGTATTTGGTTTTGTAGGAACATTTTGACCAAGCACCATTTGCTACAACTGTGATCATTGGGTGGCCTTCATTATCTACGCCATCAGCTTCGATTACCATCTTTGCTTCTTCTTCAGCAGCTTCGCACATCAGTTATGAGGTTGAGTTTTTAAGCGTATGAGAAATACGATCGCGATGAACTTTCCAGGTTTCCTTAGAAATGCAAGGCATATTCGGTGCTCCACGTAATTCTTCGAGTTGTGAGTAACTCCATCTAATGGAAATTACCCCAGATACTGCAGCTGAGTTGACATTCAGCCTTTCCGCACCTTTTTCTGCAAATTCAGTTTGCAGTGTATCGGCAATATTTCAGAACTTACATATTAATGTTATAAGGCTGCAAAACCCTAAATGTCGCTCATTGATTATACTCATATCACTGAAAGTACAGTTGAATCGTTCATGTCGACTAATCCGTTTGATACTGTCAATTAAATATTCAATATTTACCATTCTTCTGCATTCTAACTTAATGTATATTGTGGTTGTTAATGGTTCATTATTATCTTGTTCATACTTGTGAGTTATAAATTCCTGCTCACTGCCAGTTATCTGTGTGGTGTTGATGGTTAAGTCTTCGTAGTTTCAGACCTGAAATATGGAAGTAAACATAATTAGGTTATTTGTAATTAACACAACAGCACGTAACATTTGACTATACCCTACATCCTCACGACCTACACTTAGAAGGGGTGGTTCTCTCCTGGGTGCATAGAGATGTTTTTAATTAAGTACCACTGAAATTAGGGACAACCATTTTGTTTTGTTTATTAAGTATTTGTTTCGTCTGAGGCGAAATCTAATTTGAATAAAATATGCCATGTGGTTAGAGTATATATATATTCCCCAGGCTTTTAATTTTTTTGCTTGAATTATCATCATTCTTATATATGTAATTATTAACATTTTGACATTAAATAAAAATTCTGCGCACATTTCACAAAATTAATTAAATAAATAAAATTTATCGTGATACAGTTTTCTCATTATCAAAGGCATTCTATCTATACAACTTGTTATTATTTTTCTTAATCCTACCCATTGTGCTACCTGAATTCACACGCATAATACCACATCACCCGTACGGCGAGAACACTAGCTCAAATACTGTCTGGTATAGCTAGCTCTATAAACATTTCATCTTCCAGCTATCCGCAATACAGTTTTCACCTTTCCCGACTTTCGGAAAACTTCCATCCTGTCTCCTCTGACCTGACGATGACAACTCTACAGTTATACCATACAAAGAGCTGGCGCTCGGAAACAATACTCAGTAAATATTACGCAAAAAATAACCGAAAACTATATATTTTTTTATTTTAATACCGTATCAGGAAATCAATTTTCTTATCAAAGAGTAATCCATATTTTAAAATACCGTGGAAAGAAAACGGCAAAATATATTTAAAATATTTCATTTTTGCAATATGAGAATTATTCCATATCTTTTCCATTTTGTAGTTGCATGAAAATTTATCTTTTCATCGTAAACTAATATTTTTATTGAGGTGAAAAAAACCAAACTTCCCATACAGTTTAGCAACATCACAGTGTCGTCAGTTCTGAGACTGGTTGGATATACCCATCCTCCTTTTTCTGGGAAATTCCATAATGTAAACTGGATTCATACAGCATAAAGTTATAGCTGGTTTCGAAGTAAAACATTTAAAAAAAAAAAACTCTCTTCAATGGCAAATTTATCAGCATGTTGACTTCCAACTCAAGAGAGAACCTCGTATACATCACAGTCTTGAAAATTATGAGATATTATTTTGGTCATGCACGCATTATTTCGCCGACAGTCATATCAATTATGAGTTGTGAACATATCATCTCGGCTTCTTTACAGTTGGACTGAAATACGAATGGTTTCATACTATAAAATTCCTAAGCAGTACCTTCGAAGTTATTCCGTACAAATAAATCCATACAAATATATAATGAATTCTTTTGGTAATTATACGATCAGTTTTCAATCCTAATCTGGAAAAAGATACGCTACGACGTAAGAATGTATTTTTTTTTGTATGTGTGAAGACTTTAGGGGACATTTGGACTGTTACCATAGAATATGAATTCATATATGTTTTAACATTTTAGACACTTTTATTTGTCCTTAATAGGATTTTACGGCATAAAATATGTTCTTCAAATATGGATGTTAATATTAAATATTTGTTAAAGTGGGGGGCATGGAGTGGGCTTTGCGAATATCTCATTCCACATTGCAGAAACAGATAAATAAAATGACAAGCTCTGAAACACATGAACATTTAGTCACGAAACTATTCATAAGATTTCAAGACAGAAAACTTTTTTTCTACTCTTGTAAACTTATTTCGGTGCATTTCTGAATGGTAGACATTCACTTACTCGCGACAAAAACCAATTAGCCAACTCAAAGTTGTGAGCGCGAATGCACTGTAGCCTATTTCATATCGTGTTCCTGTGTGTATTGTCCATTTTCAGCAAAATTAATGCATTTAAAGTAATTGATAGTTTATTCTTTCACGACGGCTGTAAAGAGGTTATTTTGAAAAGTTATATGTTATTTTAGACAGTTTTATATATAATGTTTTTTAACTTAAGCTGTTATCGGTCTTCAATGTTTATAAAATATTTTTTTAAAGAGTTTTCCGATTTTCGAAAATGCGTAATTATTTGAAAATACTGCATATAAACTATTTATTTGAAGAGTTTTCTGATTTTAGATTATTCGTAATTATTTGACATGTTACAGCGGTTCTGAAGAATTACGTTATAAACATACGACTTTTCTTTTAGATTACATTTAAATGACTTTTAATTTTTCAGCTTATCGTACCGTCGACAACGAGGTTATTGAGAAAATTATCTGAAACTCAACAGATAAAAGAACGAAGAAGAAAGTGTCCATTGTCTTCATTCGGGACTCATCCGGCATTCGCCATGCGTGTTATCGTGCACGAAAAACCGAATAAACAGATATGGTGACCAGTTCGTTCTAACAGAGCTCCTTTTTATTGCAAGCTCAAAGTTTTGTTTTGTGCTACTTCATTTTAATGGTTGTAATATTACCACCTTCAATACTGCCTGCTTGAACATTTAATCTGTATTTATACTTGTCTACATTCAAAAAAATTATGTGTTGATGGACAACAAGAAAAACCAAAACGGTCCAATCCGTTCCCTGACCTGGCTGTGTCCTTCCTGTCCCTCGACAACTCCTCTACCCCTCCTCGCGCCCCTTCACCAGAATGCATTCTTTTCCCCTTCCATTGGTGCATCATCAGCTTTCTCTCCCCAGCGGCAGGAGGGGAGGGGCACAGAGCGCGCCACTGACCAGCCCTCTAGGAAGAGCTGGCAAGCAGAAACAATGTTTTAGGTAAATTCACACCATTTAAAATTTCTAGCGATAACATTATGTTTTTATTTAATGGTTTTTTCATCAAGCTTCTATCTATGTTTAGATAGTCTTATAAACATAAAAATCCTACAGGATAAAGTGTGTAAAGTGTGCGAATGTTGTCGATTTTCTGCCTTTTTGTCACTTAATTTTGATATAATTTTCTGCTTGTTTTGTAGAAATTCGACTATGGAGTCATAGCCACGTCTTTCAATTTCACTATTAAAAAGAAAGACACGGAAAACATTTAAAGTGCAGAAATGGCACGTTTCTCTGTAGACACTTAAATCACTGCCTAAATTTTTACTAGGAAGTCCTCCATTTCTCTCTAAAGCATGTTTTTGTGATGGTGAAAATGGCTCAAACAGATGTTTTTACTGTCATGTTTAGGTATCAACATTCCTCTACAAAACATTAAAAAAGAAGAAGGGATGCGCATCAAATCTTAATTTCTATTATTACGTTATTAAATGGCAGTGTTTCCACTGAAAGTCTCACAGAGGCGCGTTATCGACGGCAAGACAGCACGCCAGTTTAGTGATTTCCGCGTAGGAGCGATGAGAGAGTTGATGCGAATCTCTCGGTCGCCACTAGTGCCCCCACACTTTTATTCCTTCAACCAGGCGGCCACCTTAATATCCGCATAAATTTCTCCAATACACTCTGCACCACAGCAGTCATGACTGGGTCACTGGCAGAACCGACTAGCGATATTGTCGGCGAGGAATGTGTTTGGCAATATCTTTACAGCAGTCAGGACTGGATCACTGACAGAACCGACTTAAGATTCTGTTGGTGAGGAATGTGGTTGGCAATATCTATACAGTATGTCCACTGGGAATACTGTAGCTGATGGCCTTAGACACTTACTTCAACATTAGAGTTCATAGCTTTCCACATTTATGAGTCCTTATTTCATACAGTGTTTCGAGAACTGAAAAGTGCGAGTCCCGATCAATAAGCCCATCATATAAATATACATGCATTACCAAATCCCTCAGTTGTCTCTTCAAATAAATTTTATTCATTTGTTTAGATCTTGGCCCAAATGTTAGTATACTGTCAATTCGCTCGCTGTGGTATAATTGAACGTTGTCGCTGCGGTCCATGTGAACGATGTCGCTGTTGTACATGTGAACGATGTCCAAGTTAGCAAGGTCATAGCAGCATATGTTGGATAAAGTCCTACGCCGGCCACACCATATTCAACTCTGTATTAGACAGGACACTGGGAGCATTGTTTGGTTGTATTTTTGTGCACTTCCATCCCAGAATATCACTAAACACAGATAAGTATTTACTTATCGACGAGATTGCTCGGGAGACTTGCGATTACGCGCGGTCTTTAATCGTTCGCAGTCGTTTCCAACGTGCGAGTAGCCTACACCTGTGCCATAACATACACAAACTAAATTGTCTGCATTTATATACCGCGAAAGTAGAATGGATTTCCTGACATCTCTGCAACCAATAAATAAGTACTGTTAAAGCAGAACCACTACAGAGAATTCCAAAATTGTCTGAAATGTACTATTAGTTGTATTTGACCGAAGTATAAGCATATTTTATAACACTATAAAATATTTCGCAACTTTGTGCTTATTTAAAGGTTGAATTAATTAATTTATTGAAAGTCTTGTCATCACAGTTTAGGAGTACATCCTTTTGGGGTGCTTTACAATTTCTGACAATCTTGGTGGTGGCTTTACTGGATTTTATGGTGCTCTATTCATTACACTGATGTGTTGTTGTTTGTAAAGACTTAAATAATATCAACTTCACTTATTTCTTCACCTTTGAAAATAGTTTCTCCTCGTTAATTTTGATTTCTCGTGTTTACGTGGCTAAGAACCTCTTAAAATAACGTAACTTTTTATCTTTCAGCTTCCATTATTTCATAATCGTAAATAGTTTAGTTACTTTTTTATTATCATTAGTTTCATTACTTACTCGTTGGAAAATAATACAAGCTCTTCACTAAATAACAAGCATGTTGTGGAGTTTGATGTGTTGTTTGCCATGAGTCGAATTTCCAATATTTATTGTACAATGAAAAATCTGATCAATCTTATTCAAAATACCTTTCGTACTATCTTATAAGAAAGGAGTTAGTATATCATTTGCTTAAAGTGTGCATCCAGATAGAACCATGATTCGTCTCTGAACACCCCATGTCCGCAAGCAGCCTTTCTGCACGTTCCCAGCAGAAGGTCACACATACTCAGCGATGCTCAGGTCGTAATGGTAGACGTCGTAAGCGACACCGCGACGACAGATACTACTCTGCTAGACGCCTGGATAAGGCACTGGTGGACGTAGGCGTATACCCAGCTGCCGTGATATGTCCTGGGGTGATGAGCAGCAACGCCAGTGGAGTGCTTAACAGACTGTCGCACAATGAAACGATCCTCCCTGTCGGTGTCGATCAGAGCCTTCTCGATGTATGTGTGGGCATCCTGTTCCCACTACGTCGAGCACTGCCTCACAATGTAGGCAGAACGGTTCAAGGGGCAGTCAATACACCCAAACGTCCAGCCTGCCTCTTGGAGGACTACGAAAAGTCCTCTCTCAATCTCATTGAGCAGGACAAAGGCTTGTGAAATCCGCCGTCGGGGCGTACTGCGTGTTCAATAAACATGGTTCTGTGGCTCACATGCTGATAAGACTTGATTCGGTGTCTTGCAGCTATGAATGATGGAGGGTCATGTATGCCTTAATGACACATCCGTGCAGTAACCGGCTTTAAACACAAATGGGGCACATGCCGGGCTATGGCGATACTGAGTAGCAACATTCGTGTTTCTCGCATGAATCGTTCATGGTAATCAATGGTTTTTACTAATGAGTGTATTTTTGTTTTATTGCTGGATATGATTCCTACATGTAGTCGTGCCTCTTAGCTCTGTTTAAATCTCTCAACTTAAGTAATTGTAAGTTTTCTTGTGATAAGTTCCAAAATACTAAATTATTAAACTTTTAAATCCGTATAAAATATGACAGTAAAATTATATTCAAATTAAAGCTCAAAGATTCCTGGTAAAACAAGGTTGCCCCTCCCCCTTACCACGAAGGAGCAGTTTGATAGCATTCCTTCAAACAAACAGCCACCCATCCCACCCCCTGGTGATTGGTGTCCCACCCTCCCCCCTCCACCACCACAGGACGGACCACCGTTGTTCGGGGTTCCTTTAAATGAACCGCCACCCAACCACTGCCCTGGAGGAGTGCCGTACCAGTCTGACGGATACCCTTTCCCCTCACCATCACAGCTAAAATGTGTGTTGTGCTTGAGTGATGGGTTATGGTCCCATCCCCTCCCTTTCTAATGCCTTGTGAGACTTTGAAAATTTTTTGAATGTGTGTGGGCTAGTACATGGTTCGAATTCCATTTAGGGTATTTACATGTAATGAGAGTAGGTACACATGTTCACACTTCGGTTTTCGGAGCACAAATGAGCAGAGTAGCAGTCACAAGTATACATGTTCACCATTCGGCTGCCTAATCATAAGTGACGATGTTGGGACGGGGAGGGTTGTGAGGTTTTTGGTTTGGCACCCAAGTAGGGTAAATATGTGCAATAAACAATTAGAGTTACTTAGTAGAAACATTAATCACATCTCTTTTTTGGAACTGCCCACTCGCGACTGAGCTCCAGTCACCCGTAGCTATGGTTTTAGCCCCAGCATCATGAAGAAATGCAGCTTAGCGCTCAGAAACAGCCTGCATCCCCGATGGTTTGCGTCTCTGGGCCACGAAACCGGCTTCTCTTTATGTCTCCGGGCCAGCACGCAACTCAACTGCTCGCTTCCCAACACACAAACTGTGAGGTTCGACATACCAATGCTAGGAGCAGAACCTTTCAAGGATCGCTCTGTCTTTCTCCCTTACTCTGTCTGTCTCTCTCTCTCCCTCCTCATCGCCATCGAAGTTCCTTTGGGTTGGCTAGCCAGCGAATACACACAAATGCATCTCTAGACAAATACATTTTTGTTAAAAATGCCTGGGGTTCTAACATTACATAATTTCCTCGTATATTCTTGTTCTTTACAACTTGTTCTTCATTTCACTTACGTTTTACATTCAACGAGTCATGTGTTCAAAATTTTTATACTTTCTCAAACATTGTGTAAGTCACAAAATGTATCGACGCGCACTACACGGATTAATGTAGGAAAATACAACAATGTTAACCTCCATAATGCATTGCTTTACTATATAAGGAGAAAATGTATTTAGAAATTCCCTAGTGTTATTATGGAAACAGCTTCAGTTAGCGTGATATATACTACATAATCAGTGACATTAATAGAAATTTCGATAATCATTGTTAATATATATAAGGCAGAAATTTATTTTTAAAAAAGTCGCATTAAAGTTTTGAACCACTCAGCTTCGATTCGCATGATACACGCTGTGTTGTACTCAATATTTTTAGTTGAAAGTATAAAACTGTAACCCAGATATGTTAGTCAGTGTTAATACTATTTCAGTTTGCGCCATTATTCAGTTTTTATTAGTTTAGGAATTAAATAGTAATCCACAAACAAGACCCATTGAAGGTAAATAGATTTTGTGTGCATAATTATTAATTGTGTATCGAATAAGTAATTTGCAAATAAAAGTACAAGAAATACAAATAAAAATAACAAGAACTGAAACACACCTGATGAGGTTAGAGGCAAGGGCTATAGAATTGAGGAGCTACTCTTAGGTTCATATACAATCAAGAATACTTACATTTTATTCGCATAATTAATAAGCAGCATAAGTAATTGCACGTTAATTACACATCTACCCAAACCAATGCTCACTTCCAACTGTCCCGAGATTTGATATTATGTATAACTTATATGCATATCATGTTATAATATCAAATGCACTGCAGATCGGGCGGGCAAATTATACGCCTTTCCATAAAACCTACGTATTTCATTCGGTCTACAACTCTCGAGGTGTAAGGAAGGGAGACTGCATTCCAAACTCTAGATATATATATACCGCTGACAGCGAGAATGTGTTTTGGCGGTGGCTCGCTCGTGGAGCGACAAGGACAAGCTATCCCCAACCCTCCCTCCCTTACATCACCAGTCTCACTTCATCTTTCTAAGAGAGAACAGCTCTTTACGAGCCCGAAGAGACACAGTTGCTCGCTTTGGCTTGGAAGGCTACACCAACACTCATCTCTGCATATAAAATATCACGATCTTACAAACAATTAATTGTAGTATATCTATATTTAAAATCTTTACTCATAATTTAATTTTTCTAAGTTATTACATGTTGCCATTAAAAAATTAATTAAAACTCATTACATTTACTTAAAATACGCTTTCATCGATAAGTTTCGAAGACCAAATTACCAATATTATTCTTCGTTCAATGTAAATATTTTGCTATTGCCCTATTTTTATATTTTACATATATCAAATAGGATTTGTTTATTTCAGAAAACAAAATTCCATAAACAAAGAATGTTAATTTATACTTGCTATTTATTGGTGTTGGTTCGAATCCCATCAAAGTGAAATCTATTTATTACAATTTAAACACTGATTCATTTCCCAAGACTAAGTTTTGTAATGGATTACTTCAAGCTTCGAATCCCGAGAAAGTTAAATGTTATTAACTAAGATATTCCTATATCATCAGCAGCAAAGGTAATTAAATTTTTTTACTGACACATTCCTTGCTTCAAATCCCAGTGAAGGCAAGTAGGCATATACTGTTTTACTAAATGCGTATCGAGAGTAAATAATTAGGCACATATAAAAACGAACTATTCGAAACATGTATGTAGATGCATTCTAAAAACAGTATTGTTTAACCCCTAAATCATTTTGAACTTTAAATAGGAGTAAATTTATGTTTAAATGTAATACACTTTTTATCATTTAAATTTAGTTACGTGTAAATAACAATCATGCCAACTAAGTGTTAGAATAAGCAAGAACAAATCCCTGAGGAACTGCATGAATTTCTCTATCAACTTCCTGACAGGCGAAAGGCTGGTTTATTTGTTACCTTTACACAGACAGCAGTGCAGAGGGCTCGACATGACAGTGCAAAAGCGCCTCCCCTGTGATGGAGGGGTGAGGGGTGAGCGAGTTCCATAATTCACCGAAAGGGTGCATGCCCTGCGACTCCTGAGTCTTTGTATAGCAACCATCCGAGCAAGAAGTACCTCCCGCTCCATGGAGGTGTGTCAGAAGTGTGCGTGATTCTGTGGTTCATTTTACTAAGAACTTCCTTTCTACCAGACTGTAGCACAGCAACAGAGGCCACACCAACACCCTAATTCTCTGCCTTTCCATGTATACTTTTCGTTACCATTAAAACAGTCTCACAAATTGAAACATATCAATATAAAAGAGTATTTAAAAAAAATTAATTTTCTTCTAACTTTTTACATATTATCAATTAACATAAATTAAAACCCTTTCTCTAAAATAAATATTTGCCTCACCCAAAACATGGTTTTCCTGCTATGATTGAGATATGAAAAAAACACTATTAACATGTGAACAAACATTTCCATTGTAAAGGTAAATACTGTTAGAGTAACCATAGTTTTGTCTCCATATACCCAATTCCATAACCAACCAATATTCGTTCAGAATTTTGTAGGCGTATAAACTCTTTGCATTGCGATCAACGAAATATTCAACATCTCGTGAACAAACACAGAAAAATACACTAATATTTGTTATTCCATCTTTGTTTTCTTTCCAACCAAAAAATTCAGAACTTTCCCCCGGGCTAACAACTTCTCATTCTCTAAACAAGAAGTTATACTACAAAACCCGCAGAGCAAGACTGTGGTCGCATATGTATTCTGCAAAATCTTTGTGTAACCAACAGAAAAATTGGTTTCCCAAATACTAAAATAATTCCTTTATATATTTTGCCTCTCCTTAAACCAAATCTTTCATCACATAAAATAAATAAACCAGAATATCAACACAGACACATTTATTAAATTCTTAAAAATAGTAAATAATCATACAAAATATCTGCAATTATATCTAAAACTCATGAAGACAAACACTATTGCAATACATTACATTCACATTTTAACAGAAGTTACACTTATATGGTCTTTCTTGTAATTTTACGACCACACATCATACATCGATGTACAACACGCTCAGGATTCCTTAAACAATCGTTTCTCATGTGGCGATACATGATCGAATGTAAATTAAATAATTTCAAACAAAAACTGCAGTGATATCCAGAAGCCATCGAGTTTTGCAATTTATCACCATCTTCGCAACTCAATAAATGTTTTTTTTTTTTTAATTTGTGTATTATCTTTCAAAGCAGGCGTTGGCGCCGAATTCGAATCACTAGATACTGTTAAGAAAAATTCGCATTTAATCATATATTTCTTTAGTACGTTGGCCCGATTGAACTAATGTAAGCATATTGTACATCAGTATAATTTCAATTGGGGATGCTTGGAACTGGTTCTCATCTCATGGCGATGCTTATAACGGTATGTGGTAAATGTTTGTCCACATAAACGACATACCGTTCAGCTTTTATTCTCAGTGAAGCATTATATTTACATACTGCTGAATGCCTTGCTAATGTAGAATGTCTCTTACATATATATTCAGACCATCTGCACTGATACATAATACAACAAGGTTTCCTTTCTCAACTACTTCTTTCACGAGATTGTATATTGCGACTATGTATAAAGTTTTTATAACAATGCCGTCTCTGAAATCCAGTCATTACATGGAAACACAAATAAACAGAATTAAGTCTTTAGCTTATTACATTGAGCTTGTATACTTTTTGTGAAGTTATTAACATATAGGGTCAAAATGACATATAATATGCAAGTCATCTAGAGCTCCGACCTCTGGTAATAGTAGTGAGCGGAGCTCAGTCAGACTTTAACCAAGGGAGTGTAAACATCTCTCCGCACTCCCAATATTCATCACTTGTTAACATGTCGTTTACCTAAACAGACCAAGCACTTATACTTTTCGTGAAGTAAGTAACATACGAGGAACAAAAATATAATATATGAAAATCATCCCCAGGGAATTTAAAATGATTTTATGATGTGATATGTAAGCTTAATGAAATCTATACTTGTGCCATACTCTTAAAAAATTTTTCCCAGTATCAGTTTTCAGAAAATAAATAAACTATTTTCATATCAAAATTGTAAAACATGCAAAGCAAGTACTATATTTAAACCCATATTCGAAGCAAGTGCTGCATTGTTTACATACTATACACAATAACACATTTCCTTAACAATGAAAATATAGTTAAATGTTTCCCTACTCAGTCCATCTCAACTGCCTCAGTTTATGTCTTCTGAATATGAATATGTAAAGGTAACATTATTGTTGCAGTGTTATACGAAACCTAATCATCGTATTCAATATCTTTCCTGCGAAGTTGCCAATCCAATCTTCTTTACATTGTCCATCTTTCTGTCTTCGAAGCACCTTTTTTTTTCTTTTTCAGAACTCTTCTGACATGTATTGCACAAGCTCAGCCAACCTGACCATTTGTATTAGGGAAAGGCGCTGGATCTAAGCTCTGGTTTCCTGTAATGGGAACATGGGTTCGAATCCCACACCTGGCAAATAATATTCATATATATATATATATATATATATATATATATATATATATATATATTCCAGATGATCAACAGTGACTGGGTTTTGTATTTTCCCAGGTTCTTATTGTTGCATATAGAGTATGATTGTTTTCTCAGAGTGATCCCTGGTTCGTCGTATTTTCTCTTCGTTCCTGATAGAGTTGTGTATTCCCCGAAAATAGATTAGAAGTTGGAGTGGCTGGAAAGCGAGGGTATATAGGCACATGCAAGAGCTCTCTGGCTATTTCGCATGTTAATCTTTCGTTCGAGTAAGAAGTCACTTTATCTGACTGACTTCGAGTAAGTTAAGAGTTAGCTACATTATTTTAGGTGTATAAAAGCATCTTGTACTATCGCTACAAATCATCCAAAACTTCATTCTTTCGTCATAAGGGTTCAGAGAAAAATGTTATCACTGCTGTTCTAAGAGTCAGAAAATTTTATCAGCTATTGCGTTATATGGGAAGCTTAAGTCACTTTCAGCACTCGATAAATAAAGTGAGCTCGCATACTTCCCTAAAGAATTCCTTCTGATGTACGCACGAAAGAAATAAAATTGGTGTACAAACATCTACAGGCTGATCTGCAACAGGACAAAGAGATTCTTGGCTGTCTCCTATGTATAGAGTGTTTTCAAGGATGCATTAGTGTTGTGGATACACCACATTCTAGGAGCTGGTGTAATGCACATTGGAAGATAAAAGGTGCATCCGAAACAGAAAGATGAACAACTGCAGAGAAGATTGGATTGGTTTGATTGGCGACTTCGCAAGGAAATATAGCAAATGGGATGATTAGATTTCGCCTAATGCTACAACAATCATGTTGCTTTGCATATTCATAGTCAGCAGACATATACTAAGGCAGTTGAGATGTATAACATAAAGTGTTTGTTTTGAAGTGAAAACAGTATATAACCATGCATCTTGTAAGAAGGTTTTCACTTCTTTGTAGGATGTTTCGGAGGTCAGATCGTCACGACTAGAATTATCTAGTGATAGTGCATGTGAGCTTTTGTAATATGAATGAGAAAGGTGTTGGTGAGAATATGTTCACATCGTCAATGCTAATGCGAAAGCCCTCGGCCTGCGGGAGTCGAAGATACACAAGAGTATCGATCATATGCAAATATTGTGGCAAGACTTTCACAAATAGCTCTCACGCCACACGACGTGAAGCTAGTAAATATATATTCAGCACCTCATACAATATATATCCATGTGTTAATTGTGGTGTGGTGTAAGCGAATTTAGAGTAATTGGAATGCTCACAACAGGATATGTTATATAAAAATAATCAAAATCGTAAATGAATTTTTGAATGAAGAGTATGTTTGAGTTTGTAACTATTAACATGTATTTTTGACAAGTGTGTGAAATAAATTTAATGTGTATAATATACTATGGTATTTTTGTTCGTTTATTCGATCCTTACTTTCATTAGTTTTTTGGGGTGATACGAATAAATCTAATCTGAGTTAAATGAGTATTGAATACGATATTCATTTTATCACCAATATAAATTTTTTTCTAATGGTTTGTCTTGATATATACAAATATTTGTTATCTGTGAGGAGAAAAAAATTAAAACATATGTATATACATAGAATGATCCGGACATAGACGTCAAACAGAGGCAGATAATAGAAGGTCCTAAGACCGACAAAAATGATCAACACATATGGTACTCGATAAGTGAGTAGCGGAAACGTTCCCACAGCACAGAGGGCTTTTGTCGTCTGCTGTAATAGCATGCTCCTATTATTGCGGTGAATCTTCAGCAATTGTGATTTAGACCTTTTAACAGCAGTGGTATATGAACAGTTAGTTACTAACTGGCAAGAATACTTTGCATGATGTATTGGATTTGGCTTTTCTGGTAATCGATAGGGAAATGTATACTCCGGCACAAGGGAATGGAGCAGTTGTTCGTTGGCTCGAGAAACTAGCAGGTTCTGTCTCATCAGGCCGGCGGCTCGACCTAACAATTTTTCCGTTTTTCCGTCAAAATCGCACGTTATAGCCCACAAAAGTATTAAAATTTCTTTTTTTTTTCCCCTAAAAATTTCCTCATTTACCCTTAAAAAAATCCATGTCCTAGATAGAATATGCAGTAAGAAACCTCAGAAAGACAAAAGCGATCCGATTCTAAGATTTTGTGTCACTTCCGTAATGCTTCTAGCCTACATAATGAGAAGCCGATAAAATGAAATTAATTTAATTATTATTTTTACAAATAATATATATTTTTATAATTAAAAAAATTTAAAGTCGTAAGTATTAAGTGTTATGTATCACCGGACTCATCTTTTCAAGGCGCATACAATCATGATGTCATACCATCGGTCTATCTCATTTCTTCATGCTCTATCATTCTGTGTTGTCTCTCTCCTTCTTCCTTGTCTCTCTCATTCCCACTCTTTCTCTCATTCCATCTCCTTCTCTCTTTCCTTGGTTTTTCTCTCCTTTTCTTGTGTCTCTCTCATTCCATCTCTTTTTCTCTTTCATTTCTCTCTCTCTCATTCAATAATTTTCTTTCTTGTCTCGCTGACATTCCACGGGTTTTCTTGAAGCCCTCCCATTTTTGTTGCTTGGTTCTCTCTCTTCCTCTCTTATCTCTCACATTAGTTTGTCCAATTACTCGCACTTGTTCGATCTGTCGCATTTGCTTCACTCCACAGTCTGCATAGTTCCTTCATCGCCTGCTAGAGTGCACGAATTTCAAGTGTGTATATTTATTTATGGATTTAAAGATGTACTTTTCCATAAACGAGAAGGCATATAAAATTTTTTGTAAATTACATTCCAGACAGGACTTGGGAAAACATATTCGATTTTTTATATTTTATTTATTTTAATCGGCATATTTTATTATTTTATGTCATTCAATTAGTTATTTTTTTGTTGTATAAAAATTAAGTTGACTAGCCTTGTGACCACGCATGCATTTATCGCAGGCAGGCCCCGCAAGTCAGACACGCCAGCTGTGACAAGCGAAGAGTGCTGTCATCAGAAGGTAGGCACTGCGCGGGAAGGATGGGAGGCCAATGACTGCGGCTGCTCGTGCTTCTGTGCGACCTTGCCAATCAGATATTTATGAAGCGATAAATTTATAAATAAAAAATATATTTTAATTTAATAATTTTTATTTGTCATTTGAAAAATACCGGAAAAAAAAAAGTTTGAAAAATACGTTATAATTTATTTTTATTGCATTTGAATGGCAAAAATCGGTTTAAAATGACTTGAATTGCATTAATTTCACACTTTTCCATAACAGCTGGTCAAATTTAAAATAGGAAAAATTCTCATGTAGGTGCTGGATTTGAGCTCACGTAAGAAGTAGTGCTTAAAAGTTTTATACGAATTTCAAAGCGAAATTGGCGAATTCCCTCGTAAATTTAGAGAAATATTTTTTGTGTTTCATTATATTATTTTCAATCAGTTCATATATGGCTTAAAAATACTATATTTTAGAGCGTTATTTAATTTGGTTAAAGGCAAGTGATGTACTGTATTACATTCATTTTATTATTTTCGGTCGGAGTCTGAATCCTTTGCGCCTAAGCTCACATCTAAACATTTTTTATATATTCTTTTTAAAATAATTATTCAGCAGACCACTTTATTTTTCGCAATTCGAGCTCGTAAGCATTTGTATATGTACATGCATATACAAATATAATTTCGAACTCTTAGGAGACAAGTTTGAGAGATTCAGTTTGCAAGCACGATTTATAGCTCCAGGAATGTATGTTCAACCCCTATTTAACCAACAGAGTAATAAGAATAAAAACTATTTAGCTTTTTTTTTAACGAGTTATGTTTATAACAGGCTGGTTATGATACAGGATTAAAATAAGAGAGTAAAAAATATTCAAGTATTTTTGTTTTTAATTTAAATATTTTTTTTTAAGTTGTACTGAAATCGTATGTTGAGTAGTACAACAAATAGTTCTCTCAAATTAATTTCAGGCCTTTTCTCTTCAACATAATACTACACAATATTAATTATTTGTTATCTAGACTATTTTTTGTAGCCATAACTATCCTACTTAGATTTATTAAATGCATGTTTATGTGAATAATCCAAGCACATATCATATGCTCTTTATATCAGGGGAAGTAGGCAGAGTACAAACCAGCGAGAAGTTAAAGATTTTTCTTTATTTATACCATTTATACAATTTCAAACTAAAGACTACAAATATAAAAATAGAAATCTTAGATTTTCCACGCCATTCATGTGGTGTCTTTAAACCCTCATGCAAATTTTTCACTTAGGGAATATAATCAGTTTATACGCAGTTCAAGGCAATTTGTGCTAGCAAGCATCCAACCAGAAACCTTGACCATATATTATTCTTCATGATAAAGTTTCACGACTCCCACGGTCAAACAAAGCTTCCTAGCTGGAATCTGGGTGCTTAATAGGCGCCATACAGCCCACCATAACTCAAGTTCTATAGAGTTCAGACCAGCCGAAACACAAGCATCCCTGCCATCTGCTCTACCAACCAACGCCATACTTACATGGGCCAGCAAAATGTTTTTTTTTTTAAGATAAACATAAAAAATATATATATATACACGAAAACATACATTATATTTTTTTACTATTCCATACATTTTTCCAGAATTTTTTTTTACTATCCAGATTAAACTTAGGTAATTTTTAAATATTTTATTTACATGTAGGGGCTTTGTTACTCACAGTGACATTACCAAACATTCAGTTACTGCTCATACTTTCTGTTCTACTGGCCGACACCAGCTACAAAATATACTTGTCAGGCATGTAAAACCGTACCACCCACTATAACTCTAGCATACCTCAACCATCCGTCTACACAGACCATACAAATCAAACATACAGCCCATGTCAGTGACACAATAAATTTCTTCTCATACCATCCGCCATGACGACACCACCAGTAAAAAAAAAAACTGACCACCCATACAAAAGATTTTAACTCAAGCATGTCTTAGCATTACGGGACTCGCTGACCCACACACACACACACACACACACATACTGTTAACACCATTTGACATACACCAACTATCGCAAGACAGACATACTGAAAAAAACATATCACCCAAATAGCATCCATGTTAACCCAAGCGTACCAAGCAAATATATAGTCCAGACCAATCAGCAACACAAATATTCTTACTATCTGTCAATGTAACAAAATCGACTGATACCAGCCACCATGTTATGACATCACCCAACCGCCATTTTGGACCCAGGTTACCTTGACCCTTGACCTTGACCCATTGACCCATGACTCACTATATCGCTCCAACAATTGACCAATCCAATTCATCGTTTAATCGATCCACAGATCCATTGATCAATCGAACCACTGATTCAATCAATCCACCGACCCACCAATGCATCGATCTTTATTAATCCTCCACCCCAATAGCAATACTTCAATCTTTCCATTTATGCAATCAACTGTCCATTTTACTTATATATTTAAATAATGTGATAAATAATCTGTATGCAGATCTTAGCATTTAGAGTCGAGTGCTCATAGGACCACTTTAAAATTGTGAGGCATGAAAGGATACGAATCACAAATAAATAACAAATACAGTAATTACTTTATAATGAAAATTTGTTATTATATTATAATTACATTTTCAAAAGTAAGCAGTTCATCACATCATTTGATGTAACCCTGATCTTTAAGTTAATCGATGATAGAAACTACCACTTGCATGTTCGAGAAATCCCCGCATTTATAAAAGCCAAGCAAATATTCAGTTCCATCTACAAGTTCATTTGCGTCCTTGGGAAATATGTAGTCGGTGTTCTTGTCGTCTTCCGCCTTCTTCACGCCACTTGTCGAAGGAAACATGAAGGCTAATGTGTGTGATACGTCATTTTCGTCTTCATTACTATCACTGTCGTCATGGCCATCTTCACTTCCTGTTCCATCTACAAGTTCATTTGCGTCCTTGGGAAATATGTAGTCGGTGTTCTTGTCGTCTTCCGCCTTCTTCACGCCACTTGTCGAAGGAAACATGAAGGCTAATGTGTGTGATACGTCATTTTCGTCTTCATTACTATCACTGTCGTCATGGCCATCTTCACTTCCTGTTCCATCTACAAGTTCATTTGCGTCCTTGGGAAATATGTAGTCGGTGTTCTTGTCGTCTTCCGCCTTCTTCACGCCACTTGTCGAAGGAAACATGAAGGCTAATGTGTGTGATACGTCATTTTCGTCTTCATCACTATCACTGTCGTCATGGCCATCTTCACTTCCTGTTCCATCTACAAGTTCATTTGCGTCCTTGGGAAATATGTAGTCGGTGTTCTTGTCGTCTTCCGCCTTCTTCACGCCACTTGTCGAAGGAAACATGAAGGCTAATGTGTGTGATACGTCATTTTCGTCTTCATTACTATCACTGTCGTCATGGCCATCTTCACTTCCTGTTCCATCTACAAGTTCATTTGCGTCCTTGGGAAATATGTAGTCGGTGTTCTTGTCGTCTTCCGCCTTCTTCACGCCACTTGTCGAAGGAAACATGAAGGCTAATGTGTGTGATACGTCATTTTCGTCTTCATTACTATCACTGTCGTCATGGCCATCTTCACTTCCTGTTCCATCTACAAGTTCATTTGCGTCCTTGGGAAAAATGTAGCTAGCTGCTTGAACAGAACCTCAGAATGTTTCTGCATTCAAAATGCCAATATATTATAGCTGAGATACTACTTTACATTAAATTAGTTTATACTCTTAGATCACGGCACTCAGCTTCCCCTAACTGGACCCACCTGCACTGGGAAACGAAATTCACTTACAACTGAATAAATTATCGACCACGCACGAAAATCCTCCGTCTTGCGATGATCCTGAGGTCCTCGAAGCTAACTGGCTGACGTCCTCCGTCGTCCAGGGTCTCCTGGTCACTGGCTTGCAGACGCCCTGCCCTGAAGTCTGTCACGTCTAAGTATCGTTGAGAGAGATTCGAGCAGACAAGGAACTGAACGCCTATTTATATGTGCCTCTGATGACGTCGTTGCCACTCTGCAATTCGTCCTGCCCTCCACCGTCGGTGCCATAACCTCGACACCATGGCCGGCATAGGACACACCTAGCGGGGTGCAGCAGGTTCTCACAACAGTACTTACAAACCATATTGATAACCAATTGGTACTGGGTACCAAAACAGATATAATACCTTTCACCATGACATTAGTTTGCCTCAGCCATTCGGCGTCTAAAGCAATATAACACAGAATGCCAACATACCAACATGCCAACATACTATACCATCCGAATATATCAAGGAACCACCACTGCAGATCACCATGCCAACCAAAATATAAAACCCAAACCATATAATTCGCTCTGACCCAAGCATATTTCATTCATGCTTTTAATGATACAGAGCATATTAACTACCATACCTCAGACTTACTAATCAATCGTAATAGTCAAATAAACTCACTACCAATTCAGGCCATCTACCTTCAACAGTTACACATATAAACAAGCCATACCTGCAGCCAAGGCAATCAAAATATTCCAATAATAAGCTCCAACCATGATATTATAATATCAATATTAATAATTTAACCATCTATGACATTCATAGTCTTAATTCCTAGATATCATATAGTACCATCAAATCATACTAACCAAACATTCCAGCTTAGCATTCTGCCCCTCTTATATTAACTAAATATCACATAAAACCATTCTACTCTTACAAACTAATAACACAATTAAACAATTCTCCCCAAACCATCGAAGCTAAACTGTTGTCATACTGCGAAAACAGCCGAACATGTCATCATGTCATACCAATCAACATAATGGCTATACCAACAATACATGCAAATTAACTGTACAACCAAGTCATACCGATAGGTTATACAATAAATATGTACCACCCACAAAAGAAATGAAACCATACAGGAAGCCCACACCAGCAGACAATATCAGCATGTTACTTCAGCCATTTAAATCATATCAAAATACTATACTAACCAAAAATACACTAGTCAGTCATACTAACAAAACATATTACTAAAATAAATTATCTACAACAACCATGCAGAGAGTTGATACAGTACAAACATTCTAAAACACCTCTACCAATGATGAGCCTACATACAATTCATATTATGAGACTGACCATCATAATATTACAGCCACACATTTAGAACTTCTGTATTAAGCATCACACCTGCCATCATACCTTCTGGCCTCCTGTTTAACAGTTATACAGGCATGTTACACACAGAAACAAAGCTATTAACTCAAAAAACGCCCTCCTATCAT
Source organism: Dryococelus australis (assembly GCA_029891345.1). NCBI lineage: Eukaryota > Metazoa > Arthropoda > Insecta > Phasmatodea > Phasmatidae > Dryococelus > Dryococelus australis. The sequence continues at coordinate 258,856,802 of CM056996.1, forward strand.
CAACCCAATCTACTACAATGTCCTAATCACACATTTAAAACATCACTACTACAGTATTGATAAGGCCATACAAGCAAGACATGCCACCAAACCAGTCAACCAATGAATATACCCAGATAATCATAAAGAATAGTTTAAAAAATCAGAGAGGCCGCACTCACAACTCTAGCAAATCTATCAAGAAGTTAGATCTCTCGTGAATAGTAGACGCGAGTATGGCCGACCAACTTGCAAAAGTGATGAAGGCGAAGTGTAGGAGAAAACGAGACTAGTTTCAACATTGCTTCTAGTGGAGATGCGTGTTGACGAAATTATATTTGTTCCCCACCACTCGACTAGATCACATTATCCTAATATAGCAGCCTGCGATGGTATCCATAAAACCCTTCCAAATAGCAAATTTTCCATTCGTTATAGAAGAGATCTACCAAGCTATCGCAATACATAAGACATACATATATCTCGTCCATCACACACAACCCTATGCAAAGATCTCAAAAGGGGAATGAGTATCTCTGATCGTTTTGTAAACGATTCATGCAAACCAACATGTATAGGGTAAAAAGTAAATATCCATTCTTACTATACTTCTCACACGCGCACACAGCATGAAGTAAATACCTAAAACTTCAATGCTTGCTATCAGTCTGGTTTACCTAAACACATCAAACATTTATACATTTCGTGAACGTAGTATACAAGAGAGGAACACATCAAAACTGAAATCCAGACATGGAGAATTAAACAGATCGTAAAGGTTATAAAATATTACTTTAAAAAAAATACTAATGCAAAACTCTTTAAAAATATATATCCATATACATATAACATATAAGAAATAAACAATCTATATTTATACACATATTCAGAAGAACTTAGGTTCGGACATTCCACCTGCCCTTACGTATACGCATCCAAGATATTCCATTTACTATAAAACCTTGACTATAAGTATTCCATTTCATCTCTCCTATATACAAACATTTTGAACCCTCCTCGCAAACATGTTACTACCATACCAGGATATTCTATCCACTAGAGAGCATTCCTATAAGAAATAATTATGTTATAAGCATCACAACTCCAACACACTTCTCACTTATAATCTTCAATTTAAAATACATGATAGATTGTAATTGTTTGATGCATCCATTTATTTGTTAGTGTTATATGTAATAATTTATTTTATTTTACCCATTCCGATAATGCAATGCTTCACTTACAGAAACGTACACCTCGCCCTTATAACAATATTATTATTAATTAAATATATCTACCAGCTTCCCCCAATGTTCAGTCATAATTTAATGTCGTATCAAGCAACTATATAGCCAAATCCTCCATTTACCCATAAAAAAATGTTAAAAATATCACTTGGTATTTTGATGTCATATTAAAAAACAGACCAAAGTATCAATTTCTACATTTAATTCCAGAAATAAAATTCTAACATGTAATATCCCAAAATACCTGAACACTACTAACAATCCATTCCATTACATTCCATCATATCGGTTTTAACATTCGCTTCTCTTTATACCACCCAGTACAACAAAGCAATCATATAAACATTCCTATGAAATAGTCCAGCGAATTTATCTGATAAAACATTTCATCATGTAATAGCAAAACACACATACAAATAATACCAACACAAATACAGTTTACCGTAGTGAACTATCCAACCTTAACGCTTAACGAAATCTCATTCCAATAGACCATATCACCCAACAAGCAAATCAAAATGTTCTGGCCGAAGAAACATTATAACTATCCGTTCGCATCTCCCTTACTATCAAACATTACCAGCAAAACTAACAAACCATACAGACAAGATATATTAACCATCGAACAATGCATTACGAATAGAATTACCAACACACAATACGAACAGTCTAGTCAACCAGCACTCATACTAAACAGAAAATTCCTATCAAACACTCCTGTGAAAGATATTAAAACTAACTACATGAGAACTATATCATACAAGACACTTTATCCTAGTAAATAGCACATCATTTCGATAACATCATAGATGTTCAGAGTTCAGTACTTTCAATTATTCGCTCTATACTCGCCATCAGTTATTACCAAAAGATGTATAATAACTACACCAGTGCTATTTTTTCCCCATATATTGTTTGGATAAAATAAATATTTGATGCCAAGGTAGCCTTATTCGCATACACAATACTGCAAATAACACATGGATACATCTTGTATGTAGTGCTGAACCTGGAGTTACTAGCTTCATGATGTCTGATGCTAGAGCTAGTCGCGAATGTCTTGCTGCAATACTTGCACTCGCTTCCCGATGATCGACAAACAGTACCTCTGCACTTCTTATGTCTATATAGGATATCACTGCGAGTAAACACAGCATCGCTCATATCACAGTGGAATCACTCGTAGGCTGGACTGAACAACCAATGAGTAAATTTTTATATCTGCGTGCAATACAACTTTGGCTAAAAGTATTTCCACAATAACAACATTGATACCATAATGCTTGTAGCGACTCTTCAGAAACCCTTGCTGCCCTCTATACTGTTGGTGTTACAGATGGTAAGTCTTCAACCATTGATACCATCTTTAGCAGAGTACACAGTCACAGTAGATGATACCATCTTTAGCAGAGTACACAGTCACAGTAGATGATACCATCTTTAGCAGAGTACACAGTCACAGTACATGATTCCACTTGTAACAATCTGCCTTCCGATATGGTCGTTAGTGAAATTGCATCCGTTCTTACAGTATACATGCTTGTATACTGGTTTCACAACAGAACAACAAGTGTATGTTATCCAATTCAACTTTCTCACTATAGATCTAAGTATGAATATGTAAAAAGCAATATGCTTGATATAGTGTTATACAAAGGATAATCAGGCTGTCCAATATCTAACCTGCGAATTCACACATAAAAAAACCATTCGTCTTTACACTTATACATCTTTAAATGTTGTATACACCATTCGAATTTCTCTTGTTAACTTTTTTTTTATGTCATGCATACATTAGAAAGAATTGTTTAGGTAGATGTGTAGGTAAGCGAGTTCAGTAACTGTGTCGAGTCCTGCAAGTGATTTAAGCTTTCCATATGTCACGTTAGTTAATAAAAATTTTCTGACTGCTAGAACAACAAACCATTATTTTCACTATGCCTTCAAGATGCGAGAAAGTAATTTCTGATTATTTGTAGTGACGACATACATGCTGCTTTTATATGTCTAAAAATATGTAGCTAAGTCTCAAGCCACTCGAACTCAATCAGAGAAAGAGAACTCTTACTCAAACGACAGACGAACTGCGAATGAGACCATCTCGGCTGTCTCAATATATTTCTGAAAAATAATTGCATTGCCCAGGATTCGAACTCACGATACCCTTACAAGAAACTGTAGCTTAAACCCAACTGCTCGACAACCTGAGAAGTTCAGAAAAAGTTTGTATAGTGAAAACTCTCAACCTGATCATTGGATGGTGTCATAGGATCTTAACCTTACTTTCCATCTGTTCAAAATCTACTATTCCAAAAAAAAAGAAACAATATATATATATATATATATATATATTGATAATTATCTATAGGATAGGAATATTAATAATTATATACAAGATATGCTTTACAATTTTCTGTCTGGAATGTACCTTACAATAATTTTTTTATACTTTCTCGTGTATGAATTATTACAGCTTTAAATTTGTAAATAAATATACACACTGGTGATTTGCACACTCTAGCAGGCGATGAAGGAACTATGTAGAAAGTGGAGTGGAGCAAATCGACTAATCGAACAAGAGTGAGTAATTGGTCGAACGAAAGTGAGAGACAAGAGAGGGACAAAACAAAAGTGGGAGGACTCCGAGAAAACCTATGGAATGATAGAGAGATAAGAGATAAAGAGATGGAATAGGAGAGACACAAGAGAAGGAGAGAAACAGAAAGGAAAGAGAAAGAAATGGAATGAGAGAAAGAGAAAGGGAAGAGAGAAAGAGATGGAATTAGAGAAAGCGAGAAAGAGTAAGGAAAGAAAAAAAAGAGACAGAAAGAGAGAAAGATATGGATTAAAATAAAGAGATGGAATGAGTTAGAGACAAGACAGAAAGATAGAAATACAGCTTGGAATGATAGAGAATGAGAAAACGATACCAAATGACTTTATGATCGTATGTGCCTTGAAAAAACTAGCCCGGTGATATATAATTATTAATACTTATGCCGTAGAATATTTTAATTGTAAATATATAGTTAATTTTATAAATATAATTATTAAATTTATTTTATTTGATCGGCTTCTCATTATGTAAGCTAGAAGCATTAAGGAAGCCACCCAAAATATTCAACCGGCTCGTTTTAGCCTTTCTATGGTTTCTACTGCACATCTTAGGGTATGGCTTTTTTTGTTAAGGGGGGGGGGAAGAAATATGGAAATTTTTGGGGAAAAAAGGATATTTTAAGGCTTCTGTGGGCTAGACCGCGCGATTTTCAGGGAAAAACGGAAAAAAATTTAGGTCGAGCCACCAGCCTGAAGTGCCTGAACCTGCTTACTTCTCGAGCCACTGACCCACTCCTCTATCCCCTTGTGACGGAGTCTAAATTTCCATACTACTTATTCTATAAACAAATTACCATGCCTATTCACCTCGCGAATATACTGAGAAGAGGATGCCGGCAATGTGAAATATATCCTGATCACCGGATGTTTATCAACACACACAGCACGTTCATGAAAGGCTTTATGCCTGGTTCAAGATGTAAAGGAATCCCGATGGTTGACTCGGACCGCGTCGACCAAGTGTTGGAAGAGGTGCAGCCATTGAACCTTCTACCAGTATCAGGAAGATAAGCAGTCGTACATGTCATCCGACAACTAGTGTACATCGTAAGCTGCATGCCAGCTATTACCACCGATATCACATAGAGCCGGTGCATGCTATACGCCCAGCGGATTATATATATAAAAAAAAGGGGCGGAATTTTGCCCGAAAATGCAGCGTCGGTGTAGGGATCACCCAAGCTTTTTTGATAATATTTTGTAAAAGGGCGAGTCGCATTTCCAACAAGGCTGAATATTCAACATTCACAACATTCACTCACGTTCTATTGAAAATCCTTATGTAATGAGAGACTCGCATTTCCAACACCAGTTTGGCATGAACACGTGGGCGGACGTAATAGGCCGCCAATTGATTGGGCCATTTGAACTACCACCAAGACTGAACGGTGATATGTATAGCAATTTTCTCCGGCACAATCTTAAGCCACTGAACCTGGAGGTGCAGAGAAACATGTGGTTTTAGAAAGATGGTGCTCCATGCCATTATGCAGTGCAAGTGAGGCAGCATTTATGTAATATTATTAAGATGCTTCTGGGGCAATGATATCTGGCATCGGAGCTAGAGCCTGCCAGCCACCATGTTATGATGTCACCCGTCCGCCATCTTTGATCAATATGATTTTGACCTAGACCTTTAGACATTTAACCCTTGACCTTGAACTTTAACACAGTGACCTCGTACCCGAAAAACCCATAAAAAATTTTCTAAAAAAATTCTTAAAAATTTATAAATATTGTATTATTTAATATTTTTGATCAAAAAAGGGTTTAAAAATTATAAAAAAAATATAATGAAAAATGTTACAAAAATTATTTTTAAATGTATAAAAATTGATTACTAAGAATTTTTTCTTCAAAAATCGTAAAGCAATTATTAAAATAAGTATTGCTGAAAAGTTTTATAAATAAATTTATTTAAAAAAAAAAAAAAAACATTTCCGAAGGTAACTAGTTACTTTTATCCCCCCCCCCCCCCCCTTTTCCAAACCATCACGTTTGTTCTAAATTTGGCGACATCATTCGTCCCGCTGGACATGAATGTGGTCAGAATCACTTCGCCTCTGCAAGTAGAGAAGACTTTTCTCTTATCGGACGAAAATTGTAAAGTGTGAAGAACAAAGAGGTTAGAGATTCGGTAGCTGTCGACCAGCTCGTAGGATGTGTGCGGATAATAGACTTAATTAACATATCGTAAGAACAGATACTAGAATAATTGAAGGAGCTACAGAATGTATTGGATAAGTGTGTCGTAAACCTCGATAAAGCAATTTCGGAAAAATTGTGAATGATTGACGACAAACAAAGGTGAGATCTATATTTATACATGTACGAAAAGTTTTTTCCAGTCAGTGAACGATGAAAAACCGAGGCAAACTGGTGAGCGAGCTTCAGTGAGCGACCGAGGCAGTACAAGCCAAATGCTTATACCCGAATAGAATGATCGTTGAGACTCGAAGAGAGGAAGTTCTCAAATCAAGGTAGTATGGGTCAAAGATGACAGATTTATGACGTCACAACATGGCCGTCAGCTCCGGCTCCGATGCCAGATGCCCATGTCCCAGAAGGAACATAATCACAATACTCATTTAAATACTACGTTCCCTGATAATTATATTGGACGTGAGGACCAATAGTGTAGCCCCCACGACCACGAGATTTAAATCTGATTGAATTTTGCTTTTGGGGGTACTTCAAAGAAACTGTTTATTCAAGTGACTGTCACTTCATAAGCGGACTGAGTCACAAACTGTCAAATGCTGAAATTACAATAAAAGCAAACGTTCGTGCATTCCAATCATAACGAAGTACTTTAATACGCAGGTGCAAGTTGTGTGTACATAGACAGGGAAGACAGTTTGAACATATGTTATTATTATGCAAATTAATGACTTCAGGTCAATTAAATTCATTTTATTGTTCTTCCTTCATTTATTAATCTATCAAAACGAGTGAACCTGAGCAAACGGAAAATTCTCTGTTGCTTACATTACATTGTAAACTTTTTTTAAAGTCACTTGTTATTTATGATGTTTTCAATGTAAGTAGTTTGTCCTACAGTTAGTTTGTTACTTTTGCAAATTTTGGGTCGTTACTCGGTTTTCAACTTTACAACATCGACATTTGCATATTACAGCTTATTATTTATACTGCTAACAAGACATAAATGTAGGCAGTTTTTCCAGTGGTAGGCATTTGTATATGTAGTACATTAGTATTTTTCTATCACACATAAACTCATGACAAATATCTGGACGATAGATAACTTTTGCAAAGCTGTTATTATTCTCCAGATAACTGTAACGACAATAGCATAAATTATGTTTGGAAATGTGACTACAATTGTCGGCTACCATTTATACAAAGATCACTTCACTAGGAGAAGTACTTTCTTCACAATCATTAAGTTCTTTGTGTAGAGTAGGTAAAACAGATCGGAAAAAATCCATAACTTTTAAACGGTCCAGAAACGGACCACATATGTATTGGGTATTTTTGTCAGTCTTGGGCCCATCTATTATCTGCCTCTGGACATCTATGTCCAGAACACCCTGTGCATTAGCTTAGTATAGCTATCATCACGGACATCTGCGAAATTTTTAATGCCAATTAAAACCCAAATATTAGAATTTTGTTGAAATTATTTTCCAATTAAAGAGTAATCTGTGTATACGGAAGGAAAACTTCTATCAATTAATGCGACATGTTAGTAATGGACCTAAAATATAATAATAATGTGTTTCTTCTTAGATACTTGTGGATGTTTTGAATATGTATGCCATCAGTAAAATTCCGAATGTTATCCACCCTCAGTAGTAAACAAAATGACATTAGATTGGTTGTATGAGATCATAAGGGATTGAAAATAAAGTTTATCTCTGCTGGTTTGATATTAGTTTATTTCAAATATTAATATGATATAAATTAGAAAAATTAATATTGAAAAAACATTTTTATAATAATATACTTCAATTACATTTGTGTAATTTTGTGTTATCATATAAGCTGAGATGAGTGTTGGTGTGACCTCTGATGATGCAGGTGAAACTTCCCCAGCCCAAGTAGACACCAGTGTCTTATCGGGCTCGTGGAGAGAAGTTCTACCTTTGCGGGTTGAAATCAGCCTGGTGGAGGATGCGGTGTTTGCCGGGTAGGTAGTCATTTGAGGCTCGACTACCTTATTTCAAAACGGGGTCTCGCGGTCACTGGTAAAAGTCACTAGAGGAGGGCATGTGAAGGAAGTATCACATCACTAGAGATGATGGGAGAGAGATATGGTTTGGGAAAGACTAATGTTTGCACACACTATCAGCAGTGTTCTTTGTTGATAAGGTATTAATTATGAATGGGTTGTAGGGAATGCTGTTCGACATATTTAATTATTGTTATTATTTGGTAATAGGGATGAGATATCTTATTCTAGCAAATGAAACTTTGACCTAAGTGTTTGTAGGAAAAAATTAATATAAAATTTGAAAAAAGTTACAACTTTTTTTAGAATGGTAAATTTATGATGCTAAGGGAATTTTATAGTGTTGCATAACTTTGTAAGTGTTGGTTTACTCGAAATGATAGTTTCAAAGGAATGTTCTAACATTTCTAGCAATGGTTCTACATGGAACTAAAACCACAAGTGAACCCGTTGGTACAGAAACCCCCCGTGACCAAAGACAGTGATTTTCCAGGAGACAAATAAAACTGGATTACTCTTCACACAAAATATTAAATGAGAACACACTCAGCTGTACGTATACTAGCTTGGAATCAAATGTTTTGGTCGACGTTTCAGGAATCCGGTAGTTACCACCTCTGAAAAATTAATAATTAAATCGTTGGGCATAAGGGGATTCTGCAGAAAATGAAAATACACATTATATAGGGTACTATATTATATTAACACGCCATTATAAACCGTAAAGTTCAGTCCAAAATTATATCAGCTACGTTTTGTGATATACATAGGTAGGTTTTGAGTACAAATTGCTATAAAAGGTTTGAATATCTGTTGAGTGAGGAAGGTAAGCCTCGAATTTCTTAAAATCAGCCATCTTGTCATTAATCATTGTCACTTCAACAGGAAAAGCTAGTTGTAATGGTAAATCTGGAATCAGGTCGGATTCTGCAAGTCTGAAGTCTGAAGGTATGTTCCTGCAAGCCGTCGATGAAATTCCGAGCTTTCACTACACCAGGATAATATTTTCTGCAAGAAAACTCTATGAATTCTGATATTGAAAAATGCTGTTTCATCTCTCTTGATACCTTTCTCCCTTGCGATTCCACTGATAATTCATTCTTTTTGTAGTGTGCTTGCCACCAAGATTTAACGTCAAGTATTCCATATTTATTGACCATGTGAACTGTGAATGCACTTTTAGAGCTAGAAGAGATGATTAACAGTGTGTATTCCATCGGCAAGTACTCTCTTTTTCCCTCCCTTAAATTTATCTTCACTACACTGAATTATCTGTCGCAGGGCAGATAGCTGTGCCATCTGATAGGAAAATATTGGCGTATTGAATCAAATCTTCCTGTAGCTACCATTGCCAACATTAACCGAATGACGCAATATTTTTGATTTTGGCCGATGCAGCCATCGGAGAAAATATAGAAATGCCTAATGTCTGGACACACATTTTCGTTGACGTAACTGAGGATGAATGAACATACTTCATTAGGACTCTTTTCAGCTGTTGTTTCATTGTATGTATAGAATACGGCCTTGTCAGATTTTAAATTGTGTATATTAAAGACATTCACAGTAAGCTGACACAAATAAAATAATGTATTGAACAGGAATAACAGGGAGCATCAGATTTTGCGTGTAATCAATGCAAATTCCAGAAACGTCTTCATTTTCTCGCCATAGTTTCTTCACATGGTCTATTTTTGTGTAAAGTTTGTCTGCTCTTCTTTGTGAACTATCTGTTTAGCCACAGCTACTCATTTCGCATTGTCATTTAGGCTGGGACATTTTATTGTCACTTTAAACTGTTTTAAAAAAAAACACGTATCAACTCGAGGTTGACCAAATTTTAAATTGAAATGTTCATTGAATATTTTCCAGTAAAACCAATATAAAACATTCAATCCTGCATGTTCCGACTGAAACAGAGTCCACATTGATTTCACATTAACATTCGGTGCCGGGTAATTTTACTCTCCATGTGTATATCATTCTTCATTAATTTGGAAACTCTTAACGTGATCTTCAACTAATAAGGTCACACTGGCAGATCGCCGTTAACCGCACATATCTTGTGGTGCTTTACCGGAAACAGACAGGTCTCTTAAGTCTTCGTATATTCTGTCATCGGATACACCATATACAGATAGAAATGCAGACTCACACACGTGTATACGACCAGCAGAGCTAGCAAAGAAGTATTTGTTTGTATGGTCTTTGGGTTTCCACTTCGAATCACTGTTGTTTTCTGACAGCCTTGGGCGTTTCTTGCAATGGGATGCACGTCTATTTAGCTCTGCAAATACACATCTTGCTCATTTTTGTGCCAAAACTCAGGAACCTTGAATATAAACCCATAATTTTGTCAGAGCTAACTGTACTGGTCATGTATTTCCATTTGCATCTGCAACAATAGAGTAGTGACCTTAATAATGTTTATTGTACTTCACGAATAACAACAGTGTTAGAGAGTGTTCGAATTGAAAGATTTTTATGACAAAATGGTAAAGTGACCCAATGTTTATACATAAATAATCATGCGTTTTGTGTTTTCGTATTTGGCATGTTGGTACGTAGATAACATCTACAAAACCCGAATAATATAGAAATGACCTAAATTGCCATCATTCTGATATAATTGTTTTCATTTGGAGATATCAAATAGCACTGGTTTCGTGTTGTACAAATAATTATTACCGTGTATAAATATCTTCGTGTATAAATAAATATACTGATACATAGATATATTTACTGTCATTGACAGTAAATATATAATTTTATTGTAAATATAACAGCGTTAACCTAATCTCTCAATGGTATCACCATCACTGGGAAATTAAATATCCGATGTTTCCTCATTGAACCATATGCAATTGCTATTTGGCGATTGCGTATGGTTTGTAATTATGTTTTACTGAAGTATGTACATAATTACAACAATTTACTATCTGAACAAAGCTTTAATTTACCAAAGAAGGAATAATACATGTTACTTACCAGCAATCATAACCTTGTTCTCTCGGTTAACTGTAGTTAAAGTAAGTTTGATTTTTTAGTCTACATTCTTTTATTTTCTCACATTTGTAAGTCACGCCTTTTACACCTTTTATTCGTTTAGATAAACTTATCTCACTACTTATGGATGCAATTTTGTTCATGAATGGTAAAACACACAGAAACAAACACCAACACACACGACTGTGAAATGACTGTCGTAAATATACACTTGCAGCTCAAGGTTAAAGAATAAACAATTGAATGTGCGGTACATATTGCCATACTCACGATTTGTATACAAGTCCCTCACGTCCAGGACATAAGGAATTTGTATACAAAACCCTTATGTCCAGGACATGAGGGGTTTCTGAACAAGTCACGATTTCGTGTCACCTCCTGCAACCACAGTTTGCAGCGGACGTGAGGTGTTTTCACACAAATGAATGTATCTATATAGATTGTATAGTCAAACTCAATTTGGCCAAAATATGGACATGTGGGTTTTCTGAATCAAGCTATTCGTCATTGTGACAAACATACCTGGATTATTGGTAGGTTGAAATTATTTTATGGGAAATATTACATTTTAAACTTCAAGGATATAGAGATTTTACATACAGATTTTTGTCATATCTGATTGACAAAGTGCAGATAGTCGCTTTCTGATGGACAAAAAACATTGGCAACATATAAATATTCCATGGTAAATTATAAGTTGTGTGTTATGTGGATAGCTAAGATAAGGATATGCTTGTATAAATAAACTGACACATTTGTAGTGTAAATGGTATACAGTTAGAGTAACAATTTTAAATTCACATTTAGTAAACATGTTGATCACGAACTAACACTGACCTTTTGATGCAGGATGGAGATTTTCATTAGGTACATTAATTTAAAGGGACATTACAAGATATTAAAATATAATTTTTTGTTGTTATATTTGGTAAGTTGGATAGGGTTATTTCGTAGGAATGCTTTGATAATATGTTTTCATGCTTCGAAATGTCTTCATGCTAAAGTTTGCTTGTCTAGTTTCGCTAATATGTAATATGCATGAATATTTTATGTAAAATATACGACATGTATGCATATATACAAATGTGTGTGTACTTATGTGTGATTTCTTTGTCTGTTTGTAACTTTATATTAGATATCTTTAACAGAGTGTGCTTTTATATATAGTAAATTTATTCTACTTGTGTAAACAAAAATATTAAATATATACGGTAAATACCTATATTTCGAAATCAAATTTCAATTGTTTACATGATGAAAACTAAATATATTTGTTAAGTGAATATAATAAACGAGGTGAGATAGTTCTAACAAAGCTGTGTCTGATATCGAATGTTCTCTACTAAAAATAATATCTTGGTTGTGATAACCAAATAGGGCAGATGAATTGTAATACTTAACGATAAGTGCAAATTACATCTATCACATCTGGTTATTACTTTAACAAATATGTATGTTATGTACAATCCAGATATTAAATTATATTCTCTTGCAATTTTTTAGGGTGGAAAAAACCTTCGAATTTCAAGACTGGGATTCTGTTATATCTTGACACTAGCACAAAAAATTTGCTGTGGTATAGGACTGACCTTGTAAATTAAGAGGACATATTCTCTTCCAATTACATCGGTATGTGTTTAGATGTTTGTTAATGCGAGTGATAAACGAACGAAAATTTGTATTTTGGATTGACCAATATGGCATGTTTTTGGTAGGAGGCGAGTGATTTGATTATTGCTCCACCATAAACTTAGACTGTATGTTTCCTATGTGAAAATAGGGTTAGGGAACACAGGAGCGAAGAGCTAAGTTGATAGTATCATAATTATATTTCATACTATCTATTTCGCATGGTTACAAGGTGTATAAAGGTGTTTGTGGTTCTTATTTTACAAAATTTAGGAAAAAAAGTTTGCAAGGAGGGTACATGAATAGTACACACTTTGATAATGGATTGTTTGAGTCAATAGGTATATGTTGTGGGAGGAACAACCTACTCTAACCCTCTATGACTGAGGAAATTGTTAACTGCATTTACATTGTTAAGGAAATGTGCTATGAATTGTGGTATATAAACAACACAGAATTTGCTTGGAGTGATTTGGGAAAGTATCGGGGGAAAAGAAAGAATTTGGAGTTTTTTGGATTGGATTAGAACCCACATTCTTCCGAATATGGGTTTAAATACAGTATTTGCCTTCGCATACTATGCAATTATGCTATAAACATTACTTATTTCTTGTATGTAAATTGGGCCTGGGAAACTTTTTAAAAGTGATTTGCACAAATATAGTTTTTTTAATTTTTTTTATATATATATATTTTTTTTAAGCTTTTGTATTACATTATAAGATTAGTTTAATTTCCCTGGGAATGATTTTCATAAATTATATTTTTGTTACTTGTGTATTACTTACCTCAAGATAAGTATAAATGCTTGGCGTGTTTATGTAAAACAATATGTTAGCAAACAATGAATTTTGGAACAGTGGAGAGATGTTTACGACTCGTTGGTTGAAGACTAACCGTACTCCACACACACTACTGCCCCGAAGATCACATCTCCAGCATTCTGTAACTTTTATAAAGAGTTTTGCAAATATGTAATTTTTTCACCTTACATTATAAAACATAAAAAGAGTTTAATTTCCCAGGATATGAGTTTTCATATATGCCATTTTGACCCCGTATGTTAATAACATCACTAAAAGTATAAAAGCTCAATGCGATTAGATAACTACTGCATCGTATTTGTAGACCTTTCCATGTATGACTGAATTTCAGTGACAGCATTGTTATAAAAACTAAACATAGTCGCAATATGCATTCTCATTAGAGGACTAGTTGTGAAATGAAACCTGGCTGTATAAGTATCGCTGTGGAGAGTGTGCACGTACATTTATGATAAATTCTACATTGGCAAGGCATTCAAGAGTATGTAAAGGTCAACGGGAATAAAAGCTGTATGTCGGATCTGTGGACAAACATTTACTACTTATCGTTATTAGCATCCCCATGAGATGAGCACCTATTCCAAGCATCCGCAATTAAAAATATACCGATGTACAATATGCTTACATTAGTTCAAGAGTGAAATGCACTAAAGAAAGTTATTATTACCTGCGAATTTTCCTTAACAATTAGTGATTCAAATTCGTCACCATCTCCTACTTTGAAAGATAATAAACAAACCCTTCATCAGCATATATATTGCCAGAAGAAATTTTTTTCCCTTCGGAAATTGAGAAGTCACCATAATGTATTTGTTTGGGAAAAACTGTCAGAAATAAATATTGTTTTGATAAATGTCAGTCTGCGTATAGTGATCATATGGAAATAAAAAAAAAAACATTGTTGAGTGGCGCAGATGGTAATGCATTGGAAAACTGAATGGTTTCTGGAAATCAGTGACAATTTTGTTAGAAGTTATTTATTTCACGTATGAACATGCACCGCCAAATAAGAAGCAATTGTTTAAGGAATCCTGAGTGTGCTGTACACCGGTGCGTGATGTGTGGTCGTATATTCCATATTTTGTCTGTTATTATTTTTATATAGTTACTGTTATACCACGAGCATGCAATCAATACAAACACACACTTAAAAAACAGAGAGACAAAAACACCTAGGTACTTTTTTTTTTCAAAACACTACAAAATAGTGCACAAAATTACATTAAAGCGTAAAAAAATACAAATTTACAATAAAAATTGAGTTGAAAGTTTTGTCCCATCTTTGTAAGAGAAGCAATATCCACACTCAATCATTACATAAGAAGACACTGTGCGCTAAACATAGATATTTTCTCCACTTGCAACAGGAGTAGCGAGTTTTCCTCTCTTTACAGTCTTCTTTTATTTCCTGGATTTACTTGCTCTACATCATCCTCCATCCCGGATATTCTTTTTGCAGCAGTGCGAATGTTTTTAGGAAGGAATTTACACACTGCTCTCTCTCTCTCTCTCTCTCTCTCTCTCTCTCTCTCTCTCTCTCTCTCTCTCTCTCTTATTAGCTCCTCTGTTAGGTTGAACATCAGTTTCCTCAGAAATGTTCTGTTTTTTTCATCTTGGGAAGTAGGATAATTTGACAACAAAACTAAATAAGAGTCGAAACCTGCAATTGTAAGCAATGCATAGAAAATAACCATTGTCCATCTTCTAATGTTTCTGGCGACATTATAGAATGCCATTCTCTCATCAACACAATCCACACCACCTTTGGTTAAATTGTAGCATGTGATGATTTCTGACTTTTTCTGTTCTCCTGTGCTCTCGTCAATCTTATCATCAGCATGCATATATGACAACAACAATACATTTTTTCCACTTTTTGGAACATAAGAGACAAGAGTCACGTCTTCTTTGAAGCCAAACACACTGCTGTAAGGTTATCGTTTTGCAGCTACAGTAAAGTATGGTGGCAGCTCCTTTTTATTTTTTTGATAGTTCCAACAACAGCAATCTTGTGTTGATCATTCATTTTTCTAACAATATCATATGAGGTGAACTACTTATCGATTGTTAAATTATGCCCACTTCCAGAGACCGGCAAGCTCATTCTTTCAATAACATCAGCAGGTCTGAAGCTTACTCCATGGTATGGCTCTTCAGTTTGTAGGTATAAAACAGTTTTGCATCAAACAGGGCGAAAACATTAATGCAATATTTCCCTGATTTCGAAGGAATATACATCCTAAAACCACACATTCATCTAAAAGAAAGGAGCATTTCGTCCAATGTCATAAACTCCCCCATAGAATAGATTTTTTTTGCAGGTTTTCATTGAATGCTTCAAAAATGTATCTCACTGCTGCCAGTTTGTCAGTATCTCTTTTCTGCTGGCTGGTTTCTACATAATCGAAACTAACATATTTCAGAAGAAATCGGAAGCGCCTGAAAACCATGGTTGCTGGAAACCGCTCTGTTCTTAAACCATCAGTGGACCAAAAGTCTTGGATATTCATTCTTCCACCATGCAGAAAACCCATTCTGTAGATAAGTCCAACGAGAGATATTTTTATGTCACAGATGTTGGATTGCAGTCACTAAGATCTTTGTAACCAGAAGAAATTTTTGTAATGTACTGGTTAGTGTACACAACAATTTTTTCTATTACATTAATAGTTGTCGAAAAATTAATTCCAGCATCCACCAACACTTCTTTCTTCTTTGGCAAGCCCTACAACACCTGGAAGTTTATTTTTATGATATTGTGTCTTCTAGTACGAACACTTTGCAGCAGTCTACATTTAACCCATTTTGTCTGATTGTCTTTCCCCAAAGAATAATTGTTCTCAAGGTTATAAAATTGAACTGATTTTGCTTCTTTGTTTGCTTTGTCTGAGTAATTTTCTGAACAACTACTCTGGTCACTGCTAACTACATAATCCTTATCGGCATCAGTGTCTGTATTATCAGGAATATCGTCAATGGACGAAGGATCTTCTAGAGGTGCCATAACTTGTTCCACATCACGAGGATTGCTCAAGTTCTACAGCTGTTTGTTTCTTGACCTAGAAGAGACAATCAATCTCTTTATATCCTAAAGCCTGCCTTTTTTTGGTAAAAATGTATTTACTCTTGAAGCCTGCATGAAAAACTATCTATTACAAAAATTGAGTTAAAATATAAATTTAAAAAAAAACTTACATGATTGCACGGGTTTGGTCTCACAAACCTACAAGGCAATACAATACACAGGCACGAGGAGATAGCTTCTGCCATCTGTTGGCGATACGACAAAGTACTTGTGCCTGGGTCTCACAGACCCAGCCCGTGCACTGGTCGGTTAAAATATGAAGGTAATTTCTTTCAACAGTGTTTGCTGTTTCAATCAGAATTGTATATAATTGTGGACATTTTGTGTTCTGATTTTTGTTCTTTTTAAGGATATAATAAATATATCTCTGATCATAAACACTTTTTTAATTTTCATAATAAATGTTTAATTTGAATTGAATATATAAAATCATTTTTTTTATAATTGGAGATATAATTTTTTATTAGTTACTCAAAGGTTTTGCCGATTGCATACGCGATCACAGTCTCGCTCTGCGGATTCTTCCAGTATAACTTCTTGTGAGGGGATAATGTTTTGAGAATGATATATAAGTGCAGGGTTGGGTTCCGAATATTTTGGGGAAAAGAAAACAAAGATGGAATAATAAGTAATAGTGTATGTTTCGGCATATTTTCATGAGATATTGTATATTTGGGTCATCGCAATGCAAAAATAATTATACACCTACAATAAGCTTAAAAAAAATTGGTTGGCTAATTTGGTATATGGAGACAAAATTATGGCAACAGGAAAATTATTTACATTTTCTATGGAAATATTCGTTCACATGTTAACAATGTTTGGTTTTCGTAACTCAAGCATAGGGGAAAACTTTTTTTGGGGTAACGCGAATATTTAATATGGAGTAAGGGTTCTTATTTATTTTATATGATAGAATATAAAACACAAGAAAATGTTAATTTTTGAAAAAGAATTTTTTTCTTATGTGCATACTTCAATTTGTAAGATTGTGATCATGTTTTCAAAAACTATGTGCAGAGAGGTAGACAGGCAGGATGTTGGTGTTGCCTCTGTTGCTGTGTGATTTCCTGGCAGAATGGAAGTTATTAGTAAACGGACACCTTGACACACCTGCACAGGGCGGGCGGTGCTATTTGTAAGATTGTGATCATGTTTTCAAAAACAATGTGCAGAGCGGTAGACAGGCAGGATGTTGGTGTTGCCTCTGTTGCTGTGTGATTTCCTGGCAGAATGGAAGTTATTAGTAAACGGACACCTTGACACACCTGCACAGGGCGGGCGGTGCTATTTGTAAGATTGTGATCATGTTTTCAAAAACTATGTGCAGAGCGGTAGACAGGCAGGATGTTGGTGTTGCCTCTGTTGCTGTGTGATTTCCTGGCAGAATGGAAGTTATTAGTAAACGGACACCTTGACACACCTGCACAGGGCGGGCGGTGCTATTTGCTCGGGAGATTACTATACAAAGACTGAGGGGTCGCCGGCACGTGCCCTACTGGCGAATTCTGGAGCTCGTCTCGCCCCTTAACCCTCGGCCCTTCGATCTCGTGGTGGGCGCTTTCTGCTGCCGTGTCGAGCCCTGCTGCATGCTGTCCTTGTAGAGGTGACAAATGAACAGCCTTTCACATCTGAACAAGATTACTAGAGAGACACTACCTCCGCCTGGATTTGAAGAAATAATATGTTAGTAAATAATTGTAAATATTGTAGTTGGGTTTGAAGTAGGAATATCTGGCTGAGTATCTTTTAACTTTGTCGGAATTTGAAGTGCGAACTAATACATTTCAAAACTTAGTCTCCTTGGAAATGAAACTGGGTTTAAAACATTGTACATATATTTACCCTCGGTGGGTTTCAAACCAACACCTAAAATAAGGAAGCCTTATTGAACAATTGTTGGTTATGGAATTTTGTTTCCTTAAATGAACAAATACTGTTTGACAGAAAATGAAAAAAAAAGGGTAACATCAAAACATTTACTTTTAACATATAAGAATATTAGTATTTTGGTTTTCGAAACTTATAGGTGAAAGTGTGTTTTGAGTAAATGTAATGAGTTTTAATTTATTTTTAAGGCTAATATGTAATACCTTAGACAAACCTAATTTATAAATATTTGTATATAGATATACTACAATTTGAATTTTTGTAAGCTTGTGATATCATATATGCAGATACGATTGTTGGTGTAGACTCCCCAGGCAAAGCGAGCGCCTGTATCTTTTCGGATTTGCAGAGAGCTGTTCTCGCTTCAAGATGAAGTCAGACTGGTGCAGTAAGGCTGCTAGGGGGGGGGGGGGGGATCTCGTTCTTTGTCGCTTTACAAGCTGTCACCAAAACGCATCCTCATACTTAGTAGTAGGTAATGTATCAAGAGGATGAAACACATACTAGCTTCTTTACACCTCGAGAGTTATAGACAGAATAGAATAAGTAATGGAAAAGCATATCGGTAGCCTGCATAATTTGCAGTGCATTTGATATAATAACATGGTGTACATATAAGTTACACGTAATATTCAAATCTTAGCATATGGATGTGAGCATTGGTTCGGGTAAGATATGATCTTGTGGTGTAATTACTCATGCTAGTTATTTACTACGTGAATAATATCTAAGTATTCTTGATGGGACACTAAGGACTAACTCAATCCTATAACCCTTAACCCTAACCTCGTTGTGTTTTTGGCGGTTGTTGTGTAAACATGAGTACTAACTTTCACTGCTTACTTATTGGATTCACTATTAGTAATTATGTAAATGAAAGCTATTTACCATCGATGGATATCACTCGTTTGTTCACTGTTTAGCTTCCAAACCAATAAAAACTGAATAATGATGTGAACCAAAAATAGTATTAACACTGACTAACATGTTGATTACAGTTTCATATTTTTAATTATTAATAGTTACTAATGCTGGTTGCGTCATGCGAATCTATTCTGAATTGTTCCAAAATTATACAGAGAATTTTTTAGAAAGATTTTCTGCTATATATACTAAATCTAATCATGGTTGTTAGCGTGTTTGTATTTTCCTACAGTAATTCATGTTGCACGCGTCAATATTTTTTGACATAAACTATGTTTGAAAAAAAATAAAAAAAGTTGAACTCATGACTCATAGAATGTAAAACGTGAGTGAAATAAAGTAACATAGTTACTATATATATATGTGTGTTATATATATATATATATATATATATATATATATATATATACACACAAATATATGAGGAAATTACGTTAGATAAGATAGTCAGGCATTTCGAACAAAAAGAAAAGTATTAGCGTGCATTCACCAGCTAGCTGACCCAGAGAAAACTTCGGTGGCAATGAAGAGAAAGAAAAAACAGAGTTATCCCCGGTAGGTGCTGCACGTAGCGGTGGTAGGTGGGATGCAGTCTGTTTCTGTGTGCTGGGCTGCATTCCGTCATGACAGCAGTGGGTAAAACAGAGTTATCCCCGGTAGGTGCTGCGCGTAGCGGTGGTAGGTGGAATGCAGTCTGTTTCTGTGTGCTGGGCTGCATTCCGTCATGACAGCAGTGGGTAAAACAGAGTTATCCTTGGTAGGTGCTGCACGTAGCGGTGGTAGGTGGGATGCAGTCTGTTTCTGAGTGCTGGGCTGCATTCCGTCATGACAGCAGTGGGTAAAACAGAGTTTTCCCCGTTGGTTGCTGCACGTAGCGGTGGTAGGTGGGATGCAGTCTGTTTCTGTGCGCTGGGCTGCATTCCGTCATGACAGCAGTGGGTAAAACAGAGATTTCCCCGTTGGTTGCTGCACATAGCGGTGGTAGGTGGGATGCAGTCTGTTTCTGTGTGCTGGGCTGCATTCCGTCATGACAGCAGTGGGTAAAACAGAGTTATCCCCGGTAGGTGCTGCGCGTAGCGGTGGTAGGTGGAATGCAGTCTGTTTCTGTGTGCTGGGCTGCATTCCGTCATGACAGCAGTGGGTAAAACAGAGATTTCCCCGTTGGTTGCTGCACGTAGCGGTGGTAGGTGGGATGCAGTCTGTTTCTGTGTGCTGGGCTGCATTCCGTCATGACAGCAGTGGGTAAAACAGAGTTATCCTTGGTAGGTGCTGCACGTAGCGGTGGTAGGTGGGATGCAGTCTGTTTCTGAGTGCTGGGCTGCATTCCGTCATGACAGCAGTGGGTAAAACAGAGTTATCCCCGGTAGGTGCTGCGCGTAGCGGTGGTAGGTGGAATGCAGTCTGTTTCTGTGTGCTGGGCTGCATTCCGTCATGACAGCAGTGGGTAAAACAGAGTTATCCTTGGTAGGTGCTGCACGTAGCGGTGGTAGGTGGGATGCAGTCTGTTTCTGAGTGCTGGGCTGCATTCCGTCATGACAGCAGTGGGTAAAACAGAGTTTTCCCCGTTGGTTGCTGCACGTAGCGGTGGTAGGTGGGATGCAGTCTGTTTCTGTGCGCTGGGCTGCATTCCGTCATGACAGCAGTGGGTAAAACAGAGATTTCCCCGTTGGTTGCTGCACATAGCGGTGGTAGGTGGGATGCAGTCTGTTTCTGTGTGCTGGGCTGCATTCCGTCATGACAGCAGTGGGTAAAACAGAGTTATCCCCGGTAGGTGCTGCGCGTAGCGGTGGTAGGTGGAATGCAGTCTGTTTCTGTGTGCTGGGCTGCATTCCGTCATGACAGCAGTGGGTAAAACAGAGTTATCCTTGGTAGGTGCTGCACGTAGCGGTGGTAGGTGGGATGCAGTCTGTTTCTGAGTGCTGGGCTGCATTCCGTCATGACAGCAGTGGGTAAAACAGAGTTATCCCCGGTAGGTGCTGCGCGTAGCGGTGATAGGTGGGATGCAGTCTGTTTCTGTGTGCTGGGCTGCATTCCGTCATGACAGCAGTGGGTAAAACTCATTGATACTGGTTACTGGAGCTCAGTCGCGAGTGGGCAGTACTAAAGAGAGGATGTTTAATTAGAGTTTGTACTCATTGGTTGTATTTACTCATTTCACATAATAAGACATTGTGGTAATTAAGGAAGTGCATACTTATAAATTGTGCAATTTAATAATGTAATTATTTATTACACACATTTACCCAACTCGGGGACCCAACGTGACCGCTCCAATCCTCGGTTTGTACTCCGACTGCCGAAGGGTGAACATATGTACTTAGTCTCATTACATGTAATTACCCTAGATGGGATTCGAACCAAGTACTGGCCCACACACTCAAAAAAATCTCAAAATCCTACAGTGTAAGGGTTGGGAGGGGGTGGGGCATTAACCCATCACCCAAGTACAACACAGCTTTTGGTGGGGATGTTGAAGCGAGAGCGTATCCATCAGACTGGTATGGCACATTTCCAGTTGGAATGGGTGGGCGTTGGTTCATTTAAATGAACGTCGAAAAACAGCAGTCTTTCCAAGGGTTGGTGAGGGGGAGAGGTGGGACATCAATCACCAATGGATGGGGTGGGCATCGTTTCGTTTGAAGGAATGCCGACAAACGGCTCCTTCTAGGGGGAGGGGTTACCCATTAACTTTGGAAGGGTGGCTTCACTTGGGATCACTCCCTCCCCCACTCCTTGACAGGTTGATAAATATGAATGACCGCCATTCTGAATAAATAGTTGTTTGGTATCCCCACTCTCGTCCTAATACCCCATCCTAGACACTGAGGAAAGTCAACTTCCGAGAGAATACTTAACTGTCATTTTACTGAAAATGACTTTGAAGTGCTGACTCCGGGGTTTTAGTGTTGTTTTGACAGTGATTAATCTGCATACAAGTAAGATACGAGAAAATAAATATATCCCCAAACTAGAAACTTTTCACTTGGAAGATGTTGACGACCTCAGGATAATGATGGTTCGTTGCGATCAGAGCTACATCAGGCTAAGATCTGTCTTGATTTGCATGTTTTTCCTCGAGCAATCACCGAATTAGCTCACAAGTACTAAATGAAAACATGTAGCTCATTTCATTCGAAACGTCCTGTTTTTAACTCATTTTTTTTTCTACAATTCTTACTCTCCATGAACCACAAAAGTGCATTTAAATGAAATACTCTGATTAACTGAAATGTTATCCACAAAGTGGTGAACTTGATTTCATCAAATAAAATCTACTCACTTGACACACCGTCTCTGATGAGCTCGCTGTCGACGAGACGTTAAGCCCACTTACCTACCTACCTCTTCGAACAATACTATGAGACTGGCTTTGCTACTATACAAAGTAGACTACTTCGTCCAGACACGTCAACATGTTTCCTTTAAGCCCCTATCACACCATTAAATTTTCTCCTTCAGCTATATTTGACAACAAAATTTGAAGATAAAATACGGCTAATTTCCTTCCAACAAATTTTATAAGTAATCTCGAATGTGTTTGAAAATGTGTCAAACTGTAATTTTTGTTCTGGGAGAATCCAATTTGAATTATTTTTTAAAAACTATTTTCATAGTAAGATGTTACTTTTTTTTTTTTCCATGCAGTCTATTGCAGGAAGAAATGTAAGGAACGTTGTAATTTATTTTCGCATCTTTATTGAATTGAAATTTTATTTATCAGAAATGTTTCCTGCTCAATGAAATTTAATGCTTCCAAAGTCGTAATATTATGTGCAATATTAAATTTAAAATAGTATTCATTACCTGACATCTACTACATTAATTCAATTATCTTTATAAGGTACTACTTTTCCGGACATTGTTCGTCATTTTAAAGCTTTTTGAAATCCATTACTGTCGTGCGCGATTATGATTAGCTGAGACCGTCAAACAACAAATAAATATCAAAACTGGTCCAATTTTCAAATGTTTGATGGAAACTGAGGCCATGTAACATTCGCAGCAAAATATGGTGACGTTTATGACGTTTTGATGATGTTGAATTTCACTGGTATAGGGCAGGTGAGAATGTGTGACTTGCGACGTATGTGCGAATGCACCACATATGGGCGCCAAATGAAACGTGTAGCATGGACTGGTTCGTATATTCATATCGCCCAATAATGTGTTCCTGTGAACAATGAATATTCTCAACATATGTTACCTTTGTGTGTAGGTGTGTCAGAGACTAGAAAGATGCTTTTATACTTGTAGAAAGTCTTACCCTTGTAGTCTTGAAGTTCTGGGCTCTCACAAAAGGGTAAGTTCTCTTAATAAGCATAAACGAGACACACCACGAGCAATAGTAATTCTACACTACTAGCAATACTACAACGACATCGTGTCCATAGATCAAGTATATGTTCAATGAAAAATACTGTACTTTAAGCGGTAGATTCAGATGTAAATTATATTCCAACGATATAAACAAGCAACATGTAGGTATAGCTCACCCCAGCTTGTATAAAAATACCAATCTTACTAATTAATAAGGCAACTGGCAACCAAAAGTTCTAAACAGTGCCTCATAAATGTGTTCTTAAGTAAAATTCTATTTTGGTTTAAATTCGTCACTCAACACACAGTTCCTATATATGCCTGGCTTAGATCGGAATTAAATCAACTGAACAATAGAAAACTTCTTATCTCAGGTCACTCGTGAGATAATAAACAGGAAGTTCTGATAAAGTTGTTCACAGTCAAATATCTCACTACAAGTGCCAGCATTTTTCATAATGATAGACATGGTCCTAAAGGAAGATGCAAAGGGAAATTGTGGAATTGCTTCATCTTTTCAAACTGGTAATGAAAGGATTAGTACTTCTGTAAGGCACAAACTACCATATAGTGATAGGATGAAGAACCGGTATAAGGAGAATGTCGGGTGTGTTAATTCAAGAAGGGAAACTTGTGTCGCTGGATAACCCACAGAGGAGAAAAGGACACTTCCCGAAGCTACATAAATGTTGGGAAGGCGCCTACAGGAGGATTCTAAATAAGATCGATGATGTGGTCTTTCGGATTTGTCGTCAAGGTTCTCGGGCGAAGACGAAGGTTGTTCATATCAACCGACTGGCAGTCTACATGGTCCGGATATTGCAGTGTCTGTTCGGGACGAACAGTCTTGAGAAGGAGACAGAGTACGCGCTCGCTGCTTTTCGTTCCGCGCGAGCGAGTATAAGTAAATGATAGCAGGTATACTAGACTGGCGGCAGCAAGTCAAAGGATTGTTTTGAATTAAGAGGTACGAGTGATAGGCCGGTGGCCGCGTATCTGTTACAGAGAGCGAGCCGACATGATAGCCGTTTTCGCAGCGCGCGCTACTGACTTTAGTTGTATTGAGTTTCTGCGTCTATCTAGGAATGTTTTCGTGGTTTACTGCCCTAGATTCTGTCCGCATGACTCAGGGTGTGTCGAACTTTCCAGGTCAAGGCCAGCAGAGTAAAATTGTGTGACGGGCCTCCGGTCTGGGAGTTGTTGATGAGGGAATGAGTGGCTGAGTTCCTAGCGAATATAACGAAACAGCGACATTGAGTAGTACATAAATTAGATTTAAAATATACCTTAAATATTGCGCACACTAAGAAATAATAAGAGGAAGAGTGGAGATAGATCATTAAATGCTTTAAATAATAGCTGTGTGAATAAATTAGAACTCGAATTTAGATGTTTTTTCATTAATACCGACATTCCTCACAAATTCAGATACGCCCCTCAGGCGTCCATGTAACAATAAGAACAGGATTTTGCTGATAAAATTATTCCTTAATTTTTATTTAAGTAAAATCTGTGGTAAGAAATTCGGAATTACGTTCGATAATCAATTAAAAATAAAAGCGCTTTCAATATTTACATGCTTCAAGAATCATTATGTGATGATTTTCTAAACCTCAAACGTCTCAAAAAATCAATTTGTAATTTAATTTACTTGCAGTTTTTAAGATAATTGAAGTGTTTTACATTACGTTTAGTTGTCTGAAGCGAAATAATCGTACGAGTAGTTACTAATTAGAGTAGGCCTATTGTAAAACTCAACATAGCTACTTCAACTATATGTTGTCACTGAAATCAACACTTCCGTACGAATTTGCTATCTTGCTTTAGATTTTTGGAAGCGTGTGGTGTAAGGATGCATTCAAGGGGTTTTAACTTTCATATTTATAATTGGGGATAAAAAATAAGCGACATACAACATACAACCCACTTGAAAAGCAGCAGCCGGAGCTATATTAATAGAATCTCTGAATCACACCGACTCATACCGCTGGTACCGTTTTCTCTCAGGAACTGACGGCCGCGAGCCTTCTGTAGTTAGTGTGAATATAAACAAATACATTTTCACCGTAAAACATACTCCTAGGTAGAGAATAGCAGAACAGAAACTTGTGTTTGGTTTTGTTCAATGTCATTAATGTGATGAAGTTATCTAATTGGAATGACAATAAAGTAAGAGGATTATTAACTTTCTATTAAAAAACAGCATCCTACAAATTGATGTTTGTTTCCCTATTTCAGTACGACAGTGTTTCTGTGATGATGTGACGGACAACTGGAATATCGGGTGTAATGCAGAATGAGGGGTTTGCCTGAGTGAAACAGCAGTGACAGAAATGTGATTTGTTGTTCTGGTTCTCGGCAATAGAATCAGTAAGTTACTATCTGGAATATGTGTTCAGGCTCGCCGCGTTTAAATGAGAACTTAAACCTATGGAAAATATCACTGCCCTCACCTGCACGCTGACGTCTTGCGACCAGAAACTTTGGTAACGACCGAGGAAAACAAGTTCTGTGTCTCAACGTAGAATCAAAGTAGTCGGCAAATTTGTAATATATTAACTTTTATAAAAATGCCACATTTTCACTTTACTGAGACATAAATATAATGGCCAGACTCATGGCAAAGTTTATATTTCATATGGTGTAAAAATACAGAATGAACATACAAGTAGATCTTATTCAGGGCTTTCAAAAGTGAACAGCCTATGCGTGGGTGGACTTACGTGTAGAGACATTAATGAACTCGAGTAACGAGCATTATCAGTGGTTCATTGAAGATGTTTCCGCAAGCAGACTTGAGCGAGTAATCCGTGGTGTTAGTGGGAGGATACATGCCTGGTCCATTATGGTGATTGGAGATGGCTATCAAGTCGCTGCTGCTGCTGCTCCTCACGATAATGACGTCAATATCGGCCGAACACTCTCCGAGCGGACGAAATGTGGTCGCCACACACTGCAGCTTCCGTTTCGGGCACTCGCTATCAGTGGCGTCTAGAAAAAAAGTAATTTTGCCTCAATAAAACACACTTGTAAGCGTTATGTACTACGTTTTCATAGTTATTTGAAATCTTTGGATGGTTTGAAGGCTTCCGTTCCTCGGTTACGGCAGCGGAAGTTGGCTGAGTCACGATGTGAAATATTGAGCAACAGTGTAATACATTCACTGAATGGCAAGATGAACTCATGAACACACATTATGTTGCGAAATATTTAAATTAAATTTTTTTTCAAAGACATGATTACAGCACAAAATTGGACATAAAATTTCAGCAAAAAATCTTTTCCAACTAATTTCAAAATGTTGCTAATTAGCTAACACAATGTCAGCATTCACTGCAACAATTATTTTCACTTGGTTAAGTCAACAAAACTCATGGTCTAAACTTACATCCCTACTGTTAAGGATTAATGTGTTTAAAATGCTGATATATATATATATCAACATATTCATTGTCGCCAATAACTGGACGTGTGCAAGTATCAGATACTTTATCTAATACCGCTCACGTTCAGTCGTAAACACTCGTTTTTGTTCCAGGTGCTAATGCATTTTTACAATAGCATTTGCGGTACTCCGTCCACAAGCGTAATTTGTTTACACAAATATACACCACAGTAGAAACTTCATCGAAGCCGGTGTATTTTTGCATATAGAAATTATCATTATTATGCCCTCATAAAATGTATTTAAAAAATAGTTATATATGCTTACACTGTGTTACAAATTATAATTTGAAATGTGTAAAATTACAATTTACTTTCGTGTATATTTTTCCCCACTACATAGTAAACGGAATAGAACGTCACCACAGTTAGTTTATTCTTACTATTAGGAATGAAGATAGAATGATTATTTGCATTCTGGCGCAAGGGTATGGGGACAGGAGCGCATGACGCGACCACCGAGATCCTGGAATTGATCTTCATTTCCTTTTTCTCTCTAAAAAAATGTCCCGGTTTTCGCTCAAAATCGACTAAATTTCCAAAAATGTCACTTTTTTTTTTAATTCCAAAAAATCGCAATAAATTCATAAAAGTCAAAGAGCATATTACGTTACTGACAAGTACCGCCATATTGGTAGTAGGTGATTTTGACCTTGACCTCATTACCTTGAATGACCTTGAAAACAAAAACTCGAGAAAAAATTTATAAAGGTCAGCAAAGCATATTAGGTTACTGACTACTAGTACCATATTGGGTGCAGGTATCCTTGACCTTAACCCCATGACCTATAATGACAAAAAAAAAAGCTTCAGGAAATATACACAAAAATCAACAAGCAATTACATTACTGATTAATACCACCATATTAGGTGCAGGTAACCATGGCTACGAATAAGCTTAAAAAAAACTCGAAAAAATACATACAAGTTAGCAAGCATATTATGTTACTGCCTAATAACTGCCAAATTGGATGCAGGTGACCATTAACTTGGCGCAGTGACCTTAAAAACAAAAACTCGAGGGAAAAAAAAACCAAAAAATTAATAAATCCATGAAAATCAGCGAGCCTATTACGTCGCTGACTTCTACCACTAATTTTACTCTAGCAAATTAGGTAAACACGAAATAAAACACATTATACAATTAACGCAAATTTTTTATTCAACCAATTTATTACAATGTTTTATGTCTTCGAAAAAATACAGTATTCTTCGATATATATGTATCTCGACATATGCAACTTTGTTGTAGGTTATAGTCTTTTATGCATCTCGCTATTCACACTCGTGTTGTCCTTGTGCGAAAATATCGTGACATTTATTACACCAACACACAGTGCAGGACAGGCTATTGAGGTAACTACACTTTTGAGGACATGTACCGAAGTCAGAAGAGACCTGCTTGCAGCAAACCAGGTACCGCGGTATTGATGAGAAATGCACTTCAACATTACAGGTCTTTGCATGTCTAAGTAAATTGTCGCTACGACTGAACTGCTTACTGCACCTGTCGCACAAATACCACATACGACAGCGAGCTTTGACACAGTGAAAGCTTTCATGATGTTGTACATTGTGGTCGCAATGAAATGTATTATCACAAATGTGACACTGATGACGACGTAGTGGTTCAGGCAAAGACTCGGGTGGACCTGTTGTAGATGTAGATACTGGAGCTCAAGAAGCAGGTAACGTTGGCATTGATGTTCTAGGTACCTCACTCGAAGAGGTAGATAAAAATACTTCTATAGGAATGCCGCTCAAAGATATCGATGGCACTGCTGATACCACTCCCGAAGAAGTTGATGGTATTGTCGTAGCTACCATTAGCTCAGAAGTACCCGAGTACATAGCAGGTGCAGGATAAGATTTATATGCGAAGATGCAGAAGCTAGCCGAGACGATGTACCTTTCACGCCATCTGTTGTCAAACTAAGCCTCTCAGCTGACCTCACTAGTTCTTATAATATACGCGTATGCAAGCTCTATGACGTCATATTGACTTTGAACCAATTTATTACACAATTAATACATTGTTCGGACACCGACCGGCCAATAACCAAGTTGCCAAGTGATTGCAGCTGACCAATCGCATTAAGACATTAAGATATCACACACAAGCAGGCAGGCAGGCTTTATATGCTAGTTCTTTGATCACATTACCGTGCAGTTATATCTTCAACAGCCATATCTTTCCAAACAAGTTCTTCGCTCAGCTTGAACTCATGGTCACTCTTGAAACAGACGACTGACTCCAGTAGACTGACTCCTGATTGCGATTGCGGAGCTGATTGTGAAAGATAGACGGAAATACTGACTCCAGCAGACTGATCGCTCAAAAAGGACTCTTCGTACAGGCTTTATCTCATGACGACGAGCATTTCGAACATAGGCGAAAACTCGATCGCAGAATCGACACTGGTGTCAAGGAGTTAGCGATGATTCAGGTCGGGGTACTATGATCGTCGAGGTCAAAGGTAGGCCTTCGTATTCACAATTCAGCTTTGCGGAATGGGATCATTCTGAGAAAACCCAAGTACTCGTTTTCCCCAGTAGAAACACGCAGGTATAAAACGGAGGAGTTCGCTCACAGAAGCAGGAGCGGAGATTGTATCGGTCATGGCCTGTAAAGTGGAACAATTCCAACATTCACTTGATACGATCTCGGAAAAACACGGAGAAACCGAGATCAGAATGACCGGATCGGGTTTCTAAGCCAGGTGCTCCCAAACCCGAGTTTAAAGTTTAATCACTGTGCCACCTCGCTCAAACTAATACTTAAATAAAATGGAATTCAGTGTAGGTTAATACATGCAATATCAGTACATTTTCCACTGTCTCACGAAATAAATGTGCACCCAAAATAAATTCATAATGCTATCGGCCCTAACAGTTATTTTACAAATAGTGCCTTGATAAGCGAAATTTACTAGTTCCAATGCATTCTACTACCTTCTATAATACGATAAATACAAAGTAATAAAACTGATTTCTCTTCAAAATCTGGATAAGAAATTGTTATATATGTCATAGGCAAACAACTATTAACTTCCGTAAGTGCGAGTCTAGTTTCACTGTGGGGAAATTAATAAAGATGAAAGAAGTTGTACTCGCTAAGGCAAGATTTTTTCTTATTAATTACACAAACCATGCGTAGAATTAACGAAAATTTGTGTAACAATATGTCACACCAGCTAACCTGCTAGTAACACCATTAAATTGGATGATTATTTCTATTCGCATATGCAATTCTATGGTCAATTCCTAACATGCTAGGATGTGTTATGCACTTATAATATCAACCCTAACTACAATAATGATACTTTTTTTTATGTAAAAGATGTTCACAATTGTTAAATGAAATAGGTATATTTTTTAATATATTTCAAACTGTATAAATCAAGCCGTATGCTCTTTTTAACAAAGCAATAAATTCATATTTTTAACTAAGTTTTTAAATTTTTAGGTATATTAGTATAAAATCAAAAAACTGCACTCACTTTTGTAAATTTCACAACAATGTGTAAAATTATATATAATCTTTATGTGCAAATTTACACTCTCTGACCCTGCTGCGTTCTAGGCCAAAGGCGAGGTAAGGCCGGTCTTTCATAAAGACATAGTTAAACCTACGGAGAACCATTTACTTGCACAATATAAGGATGACTTGACTAGTGAAAACAACTTGTGACAGAAACAAAGAAGTGTGGTAGTTGTCTTTTTACTGTTATTATTTTTCTTTTCATTTCTTATCAATATTACATGAGTAAAAGCTAACATGAATTTCCCTACCCCTAAATACCAAATTAATAAAAAAAAAAAAAAAATACACGAAACACCAAGATACAATAAAAAAAAGAAAAATGCAAATATTTTTCAGGTATATAAATTTGCTGTTACTCAGCTAGTAATTTGATTATTCACACAAAAATATGGGCAGTGTTTACGCAAACAACTGGCCATTTTGTAATACAGAAGGCCATCACAAGATACACTGGGCAAGTTACCATAAAATACAATCGTCACAAAATGGCGAATTAAATTCTGTCGTACCGACATTTACTCTGAACTTTGGAGAGTTTTATTTGTTTCTACACTAGGAAAACCTATTACTTTACTTGTCATGATTCAATATTATGTGAATATTGTAACCTCAAAGTTTTACACAGTATTTTCCCCATATACATAACCTGCTCGCGATTCCAAGTGGGTAGAATCAACTTTTGAACAATATCATGCCTTAACTCTCTCCAGCAAATACTGTTTTTTCAAAGTGTTCCCAAAACTTCGTAAAATATTTTCATTAGTTTACAATTGTTAAATATCACAAAGTCCCGAGTACTTACTAAAATAGCCGTACCAAGCGCGACTTGGTTACAAAAGGTTAACAGCACAACCTCAATAAGGCGTGACATGGTTGCAAAATATTAAGACCAAAACTTTCATAATTATTGCCGGGCTATAAATGTTTGCAACCACAATTTTCCTTCGTTAATGACTTGGTCACAGACATTCATAAGGGTTTGAAAACTAGCTACGGAATATGACATTACTTCCCTCTTATTATCAAATCTCGAATAAGAGACCAACATTCGCAGATAATTTAAAATGAGTTAAAATTTAGGCCATTACAGCCCTCACCTGACATCTAAATGACGTAACAATCCCACTAGCTTGAAGACTCTACATTTACGCATCAAATTCAGAATACTACTTATCTTTTAGAAGTATGGCCCCTCGAGGCCGCTGACTAACTCCGAATGAAGCATGTACAGAGATTAATTACACAGTTCCGGCTCATAGCACATCC
Organism: Dryococelus australis; assembly: GCA_029891345.1. NCBI lineage: Eukaryota > Metazoa > Arthropoda > Insecta > Phasmatodea > Phasmatidae > Dryococelus > Dryococelus australis. The sequence goes on from CM056996.1 coordinate 258,888,765, forward strand.
AATTACAGCTACGATACGTTATTTTCCTAAGAAAATAACGTTATTCCAAGGATTAAGAGGTATTTCCAATACTTCATATAGGGGTTATGGAATACACGACCATTGGTGGTCGACGTAACTAAATATAGTGAACCGACGCCGCGGTCACATATTCCCCTTAGGGGGATCTTCATAAATGAAAGATAAACCTTCAATAACAATTTAATACGCAATCACACTTCCGGCATAACGACCAAGTTGCAGGAACTTATGTAACCAAACGTCTCAGTTTTGCACTGTGCGCACACAGGTGGCGAGAAGTCTGCAGGGCTTGCCGTTGATGGTGCTGCCATCAGGTGGCGAACCGCCGAAGTGCCTTACCGCTTCACAGTTGTCTGCCATGGATTGGTGTTGCTGCACGTGGAAAGATATCACGTACGTTGATACACGTTTCCTGTTACCCCAGGTCTTCCAGTGTCTTTATAAGGTAACGTGAACATGCTGAGAACATTGCAGGTTTGTTACTCAATATATGTAAGCCATTATTAGAGTTTTTAACACCAAAACCAGCGTGTTTAATTTTTGCGCTTATCGGCCATTGTGCTATAAAAATGTCAGGTAAACAAAACACAGTAATTATTCGAATGGGTGATTATGGCGACGTGGTCATGCCCGCTGATTAAATAGTTTATTATTGGTGTACTTCAATGATAATTCTAGTGCGATTGGCGACCTGGTCCAGCCCTTCACAACTCACAGATACTCTTGTATATAACATACGTTTACATATCGGTTTACATATAGGTTGCCACTGTAAAATTTTACTAACAATAACTACAAACAAAATTCTCACAACCTCAAGACATATAGCACGATAAATAATTAATAATCTTTACAAGCAAACTATCCGATTTTGAAGAAATCAAAGTCCTTGCTATAATCCCACCATCTGCTAAACGACCTTCTTTCTGGGCTAGTTCGATTATGCCCAACTTCCTGACAAATTTCCCCTGGCATCTGCCTTGAATAACAACATCACTAGAAGCAGTGAGCACAGGCGAATGTTTATTCACTACTGGGCAGCTCATTGACGAATATAAATCCTGTTATGTAAGTTTCCCGAAAGTATTGCACACTTACCGGCTCCTTGCTGCCTGCTCCTTAGTTACTGCCATTGGGGACAGTTGTCTCTCAGGTATCTCGGTTGTCATCACGACCAACATTCCGGCCGTTTGGGTGGGGGATGGGGCGTCTCCATAGTGCGCACCATGGAGGCGAAGTCCTTCAGCATCCTCATGACGCTGTCGTCCTCCTCTTCATCAAGCACCATTGTCCGCACTGGACGTCGGGGCACTAATGACTGCCGTGCTGACTTCGCCTCCAGTGAACTGGCCAAGGCATCCTGCGTCGTGTGAGGCGCAGCTAACCGCACAGCTTGCCGCACCTCGGTGACGACGAAGAAGACGACTGAGATGACATCTCGGGCTTCTTCAGAGCTTCCCTCCAGAGACAGGTGTGACAGCCTCACGATGTCCTCCTACAACTCCTGCAGTGGTTCGCCCGGGTCGCTGGATGCAGCATCGCAGTTGGACATGGTGGGCGTGTCGCATGTATCGGTCACCGAATCGCAGCTCTAAAGCTGACACCAGTGTCGAGTATTCTATCTGATCTCGTTCTGGCAGGGACTGCAGTATGCTTAACGCAGTTCCCCTCAGTAGAGCCGGCAAGTAGTATACCCGTTGTTCTTCCGTCCAACCATTCAGGGTGGCAACGATCTCGAACTGGTGCCAATATTCGCGCCAAGGTATCTGTCCATCGTAGGGGACAGGCTTTATTGAAACGCCACCTTTTCTCACCTCTGGCTGAGGCGTACCCACACCACAGAACTCCTGCGCCTGCCCTGCTATTGCTACATTGGTACATTGCTACATTGCTACATTTTATCGCTGCCCGTACTCATAGACTCGGTGGTCATCAATCTCGGATTATTTTCCGCCCGTGCAAGTTGTCTCCCTTGCTGCTGCAAGAATACCCACAATTCCCTTTTAAGGCGCTCACTTTCGTTTACATCTTACCATCGACAATGTCTACCATCTTGTTAACACTGCCGTTCCTTTCGTTCACACTGTCAATTCATTATTCATTAATTTGCTTACGCATTCTATCTTTCGGTATATATTTTCGTCCAAATTACTAATTGGACTAATTACAGATACCCTGGCACTATTTATTTGGCTACTTAATCCATTCATTAAAGAGCGAAATGCTTCCAATTCTGGTCACGTTTTCCTAGTTAGCATTCGCAATTAAATGTCTAAATAATACCTTGTACTAATATTACTATTATTGTAGTAGTAGGCATATGGCGATTCGGGGACAGAGAGGATGGGGGATTGGCTCTGATTCTCTAATCTTGGATCACGTCACGCGACCGCCATGTTGGATCCCGGACTTCCGCTCTGTCAGTCCGTTCACACGATCACCATCTTGGATTCCGCAAAGTTGTTAGTCAGTATGCCACTATCTTGGGCCGCCATATTATTAGCCAGTATGGCACCATCTACGACCACTATATTTATAGCCAAAGTGTCGCCATATTGGACCACCATCTTGGTAACCAATATTTAATTTTCCATGTTCTTACTTTCCGATGATTTTCTCCTAGTGTTAACACTTTTTTCTCTTTTGAAATATTTCTTTTTTTTTCCTTTCTTCTATTCCTTTCCTTCTATTTCCTTCTCTCTCTTTCCTTATTTCCTTTCTCTCATTCTCTCTTATTGTTTCCTTTCTCTCCCATTCGTTCATCATTTTGAAACAACTCCCTGCCTCATGTTTACAAAATGCAACTTTCTAATTCCTTCACAGTTACTCTCTTCACCTTAAGTGGTGTTAAGGTGTGTCTAGGGCTCATAGGTAGCTGAATAATATAGGGAATTATAAATATATGCATATATTTAGTGAACAACAACTAATCACAATTAACAAGTAACAATTAAAATAACACGTGATATCAATTCTAACAACTCTCACGACTTTTACTTATTACAGAATAGCGGCTTATGTTATGACTCAATTACAATATGGTAACTCTGATAACCACGACGCAGCTAATCCCTTTCCCTGCCAGTAATATAAATTATTGAAAAAGGGGGAATAGAGACGATGTCTCGATACAAGCATTGGTCCATACTGCTATGCGAATAATGCTCACACTTTATCTTCTGCTTCAGTTGGCCTTGGAACCCATCTGTCCAGGAGTAGGTAGGTGCTTTCCTCTCCAGCCTCGACCATGTACGCACTCAATACTCGTCGTATTCTCGGGTCAGCTGGGAGGGGGCGAGCGCCGGCTTCTAGGCCTCTTATATAGCCGGGCGATCGTAGGGCATGTTTATAAAACAAACCCTCCCAGCTATAATCCATAGTGCGCTCTACCTAAGATGGCATAGCGCCGCCGTATGATGCTACACTACCCCCCCCCCCTTTTCTGGTCGAAAAAGTAGGCGTCCTCGGCTGGAAGGGATGAAGTAGTGGGCCTCCAGAGCGACCATGGTACAGGAGTGTGTGAGAGGCACAGGTTCCAAAAATACGTCAGTAGTGGTAGGCCTGGGGCGTAGGGCGATGTAGACGGTACGGTAGGGTGGCAACCCAGGAGACTTACTACGGTACCGAGGGACCAATGACAAGTAGGAAACACCGAACAAAAGAAAATAAATATTTTGGTGTTACAATCAGTGGATTTAAAGTTTCAAAGTTAAAGGTAATATTTTTTAAGGGGCAAAAGGCAAGGCGGGTAAAAATTAAAAGATACAAGGTTTACACTGAAGAAAATGCTAGCCAAAATTTAGGGCCACTGAACATGTAAGTGTCACTGAGGGAGGAGAGGGTGTGGCTGTGTCTACGGCCACATTTAATAATCAAACGAAAAATAAAAAGTAACCGACCAAGACTAGACCATGGCCATAGGGAAGGGAGAGGGTGGTACTGTGACGACAATTAGCGAGAACTTGACAACCTGCCAGGGTAATTGCGTGAAAAAATGTAACAGAGTAAAAGGCACTGCCATTTAGTTGAAAGAAATAATAAAAAAAAATTGTTTAAGTTAACGTACTATGTGCCATAGTTAACATTAAAAAGAATAATGGAAAGATTTAAATCAGGATATACAATGTAAAAGAAAATATATATCCGACAATTGGCAATGCGCATGGTGCTTAAACAATATTGGACATTCTGCAGTTGGCTGTGCGTCGTGCACGCTCAACTGTCGTTAATGTACAGTGATATTTGTTATACAAATAGTGCTAAAGTGCAAAGAAATGAGGTTTTTTAAAATGTAGTGCACTCTTTAAGCATACAAATTATTGGACTATACATAATCATTTATCTTTAATGTGTTTTCCTGTGGGTTTTGTCAAACGAAAATTTTTGAAGGCTCTGAGCCTGGATTAAATTTTGTTCAGGGAACTTGGTAGCAACAACTTGAGCGAGAAGGGCAGCTTCCATGCCATGAAGGAGATAAAATGGCGTAAATTATGCTGATATTTATGTTGAACTGAATTAAGGGGACATAAATGTCCCAATTTACTAGATAAGCACTTGCACAAGCCGTAGGTTGTACCGCGATCTCGCGAATATTTCGTTCCGCTAAACTATTAAACGGGGGCTGTAAGCAGTCGTTGTGAGCTTTTTGATACCTAGGGATTTAAGGAGATTACTTATAAGCTCATTTTGAAAACTGGTTCCCCTATTGGTAAGTATTTGCTGGGTGCAGATAAATTGTAAGATCAAATCTTTTATAAAATAGGCACATGTGGTTGCATCTATAACCTGAACAGGTTGTCGATGGCATAACATATGGCGTACTCTGTCATTACTAAGATATATTTGTTATGATGTGCCGTAAGGGGTAAAGGGCCTTTAGCACCCAGAGCCCAGGAATGGAGGATAGGTTGAGTTGGAAAAGGTGTGAGTTGACCCGTGGGCATGATTGCATGTACTTTTTGATATTTTGTGTCATAGACTCCCAAAAATAAGACTGTTTGATTTTACAGAGTGCCTTGAGGACCCCAAAGTGCCCTCCCCCAAATATGGCATCGTGGTGAGCCTGAATAACTTCCGGGGCGTAAAATTTGGCAATGAGTGTCAATTTATTTGGGCCCTGGGTGTGTTTACTTTGAGGAATATTTTGCAGTTGCTAGCTATTCTGTAACAACGACTTAAGCACCTATAGTAGATGTCAGCCTGAGCTCGGTGTAAGAGTGCTTGTTTAAGTTTTAAAATATGGGAGTATTTATCATATACGCCAATGAGTGGGGAGTGAGAAAGGGTGATGGGACATAAATAGAATTCAGAGTCGTTGTGAATGTGAAAGTAATCCTGCTCATGCATGTGCATAGGTAGAAAATGTAAAATACCATCCAAGCAGACTACAAGAAAGGTACAGTTGAGGACAGGATAAATACAAGTTAACGTGACAGTGTTAGTGAACCATTCTCTAATGACATGAATGTTAACATGGTACAAGGCAGAAACAATTTTCAAGATTAAAGGTAATGGGTAAATGTCTTCATCTCAAATAGCCTTAACAAGTCTACCTTTGTCTGCTGGTGATGAATATGTAATAAAATAATTTTTAAATTCCTCAAAATATATCCTAAAATAATGATTAAATTCCTCAAAATGTACCCCAAAATATTTAGCAGCATAAGTAACTATTTCTGCCACCTTGTGTGTGTTTTGAAAAATAGCCTCTGCCAAAGCTGTAAAAAGAAACTGACATGACATCAAAGAAAGCTTTAAATTGTAATGTTATCCATGAATGGTTACCGACTTGGTAGGGACCTGGGGTGCATTGAGCAGCCTACTTAATGGTTCAGGTTAAGTATTCTGTGTTCTCTTAATTATATGTGTTTGGAAATAAAATTTATTAAAAGCTATGACCATTTTCTGAATGCGCACATTGCGATTGGCAATTGTGCGTAAATACTTTATACTAGCATGGTCAATTTCAATGGTGAACTTCCATCCATATAAGTATTGACGAAAATGGGAACATAAATATTTTTTGGCGGATAGCTCTCTCTCCGCTGTGGACCAGCGTTCTTCTTGAGGAGAAATTTTCTTGGATGCGAAGGTCACGATAGTAAGTTGTTTAGTTTTAGGATCAATTTTAATGAGCACCCCTCCGACAGCCAAGTTACTGGTGTCACATGCAAGAATAATTTTTGTTTTTGCTTTTGTGAAATTTCTGTATAATTGGCACCTGAATAATGGCTTGTTTTAAACTAAAAAAGGAATTCTCTTGTTCTGGACTCCATTTAAAAGAAGTGGTGTGTTTAGCGAAGTTGAGCAGTGGCTAGGCGATAGAGTTATAATTTAAAATATACCTTCATAGGTACCAGATCAATTCAAGAAATGAGTGGAGTTGTTTTACGGTGGTAGGAGGAGCCATTTGTTTAGTATCTACAACCTTATTGGGGTCAGTGGACCCATCTTGGGGAGTAATTATATGGCCTAATACCTTAAAAGTCTGTCTGGCAAATAAACATTTATTAGTGTAGACCTTCACATTGAAACGATGTAGATTCTGAAAAACTTTGCGAATATTGGTAATATGTTCTTCGAATGTAGAGCCTAAAATAAACATATAATCTATATATTCGATAGTGGCAGTCACCTGAGGGGACATAAAAGTTTATTTATGAACATATGGAAGTATTGTGGACTGGTAATTAGACCCATTGGCATTCTGCAATATTAAAATCAACCAAAACCATCAATTGTAAAGGCCAATTTATGGCGATCCTGGGGGCGACTAGGTATGCTATATAACCCAGAGAACAAATATATGCTCGCAATGAAGTGGAATGTTAGATAGCATTTAAGGTGTCCTCAGTGCAGGGAAGGGGGTATTAAACTATAGTTTGGTTTTGACTAAGTTTGCGAAAGTCTGTTAAGAACCAAAGACCACCACTCTTCTTTGAAATTATTAAACTAAGGGCAGAATAGGGAGAGTCAGCCTCATGGATAATTCCAGCGTTAACCATGTCTTTGATCTGGACCAAAAGTTCATCCCTTGCTTTGGGGCTAATTCAATAGGGGCGAGTGGCAATAGGCTTGTCAGTATCTAATTCTAATTTTATTTCAAAATTTCTGCCTCTGTGAGCTCAAGAATTGACGTAGCAAAACTGTCACTATATCCTGTATGGCTAGTTTCTGAGGGGTGTAAGGGTTGCATTAATGCTAGGGTCAAAGGGAGTTGCTGTTCAAAAGCTTCAAGAGTATTACACAAGTGCTCTAGTGATGGAAAATCAGTTACTTCTGAGTAATCAGATACAAGTGGGATTTCAGTTTTCCTATTCTCGTTGTGCACGTGCATAAAGATAAAGCTGTATTTGAGTACCAGAATAATGTCATATTTCCTAATAAAATCGACACCCAAAATTACACCTTTGTTGAGGATTGTCGACGACTAAGAAATTCTGGGGATACATATTACCCTGAATGTGGAAAATTGATAGTGGTTTCGAATTGTGCCAGCGATAAGACAGATGTGGCTGCAACTAGTGTAATGGGCTCTTTCAAGGGAGAAAGGGGTTGAGTAAATAAAACAGTACTGGCAACACAACTACATGAACATTCTGTATATAATAGTGCATGGTAATGCTGGCCCTTAATGGTAACTAGGATACGTGCCATGGCTGAACTATTGTGGGTCCAGTGAGGAGGGGAAGGAGACCCAATGCACGTCTGTTTATTGATACCAATTTATGCCAGTGCTCTGCTCAGTTTTATGGTCTCATCATCACAGACCCTGCTGGTATTGTTTAGAAAACATTTGGCATGCGCTGCATTGGGAGTGGAAGTGGTGCAGGCGACAAAAAAGGTACATGGTCTCAGCCAGAATTGGTTTTTGAAATGTCTAAATCTGTCAGCTATGTCTGTAGAGAACTAAAAATCTTGTTTAGGAAACAGGGGACACTGTAGACCTGTATGCCCGACATAAAGGCACAATGCACAAGTGTCACTAGCCAAGCTGCACAGGCCCTAAACTGTAAACTGCGCATTTGTTGTATGATGCAAAGTGGCAACACTGCAGTTTCGCATGCTGTGCATGGGAGGAGTGGCAACCGCGACCTGCTTTACATGGGCAGGGGAAGTGCTGCACTTGTGCGGGCTGCTGTAACGAAATTGCGTGCGCGGTGCTACAATTGATGATACTCGGTGTAGACACAATAATGGAGAAGGTCTTGGGCGTATGTTTACAAATCAGTTGGGAAACCGCGGCACATATCGAGCCTGCATAAAAGTGTGCTCTATTGGTTTGTGCAAAATGTATGTGTGAACGGTGCTGATTCTCGATGTCACCACTAACAAAATGGTGTGATGCTGTGGAAACTGGTGGAATGGAATATGTTGGAAAATGTTTGCCCTTAGAGATGAATTTGGCTATCTCGGAATTATGTCTGTGCGGTGTTACTTTGTTAAACAAGGCATTGCACGTGGCCCTTACCTGGCCACTTTTGAAGTCAGGGGAGGCATATCTTACCCCCTTGAGGAAGTTTTTTGACCGATAACTAGGCTGTTGAGCGGCCTGGTACGGACGTGGCTGTGGCGGGAAAGAATTGCCCTCGTGGTAATGTGGCACATTATTCATTTGGGGTTGAAAGCGGGGAGTATTTGGCCTGCCTGAGAAATAGTTCTGTGAATAATGTGGCTGGTGGTGAAAATCTCTATGCCCCAAGTAGTGAGGAGAGTTGGGGTAGAAATTTGAGGATTTGAGGTGGGCAGGTTGATAAGGTTGTCTGGGATAGTATGACAGATAATGAGTATGCTGTGGGGGTTTGCACGAGGTTCATTCTGACGAAGGGAAATCTGAGCAATTTCTTTCTTTAGTTTACTGATCTCGGCTTCCAGCCTAGTAGAATCTGGCTGAGGGCTGGTGTGCGTTACTCTTTGTTGGTATTGAAAAAAGGCCGATTTCAATGTGTTGCAGGTTCTCAAGCAAATGCTCTAGCATGACTTTTTCAACCCAATTAACTTTTCCACAATAGACAGCAAGAGACCTTTCCAAATAAGACTAACGAAATCACTGGTGTTCATGGTAGGGTTGTACATAGCCCGGTAATTCTTAAGTATTTCGAGGTAGTGCATATTGTCCTCATCAATGGCCTGCTTTTTGTTGTTGAATAAAACCTTTAAATCGTTCACTGCCCACAGGGCTCGTGAATACCTTAGTTAACCATGTTTTGATCTGTTGTCAAGGGACAGGTTGCTCTCGATGATGTGTCAAGTTTTTTAACACATGCCTGGTGGTATCAGTGAGGGAGAATTAAATGCATTTACATTTGTCAATATCAGTCCACCCATTAAGCTCGGCGAATTAGTCGAAAACTTGTATGGATTCGTCAATGTTTTCCCCGTGTTTGCCTGAAAATGATGGGGTAATTTCTAGTTGCATGAACGTTACATTAATGAGAGTTGGCTTGAGTGCCGTAATTCATGCTGATTGTGGTTGATCATTAATGTAATTGTGGGTAGTGGGTGGGGTTTTAAATGTGCATGTAGGGAGGGGTGAATCGCCAATTTCTTCATACAGAGGAAATTTAAAGAAATCGGCAAGATGGTATTCGTGTTCTGTGCTAAGGAATGATGTATGTAATGAGGCATTTTGTATGTGGCTAGTGGTATGTGTATCTAAGGTAGGGTGCTCATTTCATTGCCTGTCACATTAGTCTAATGAATGCTCAAAATCTATTGTGTTAATCAAAATGGTTTTAACAAAGTGAGAGAGTTTAGTCTGTTTGGCCTTGCTACACATTTCCATGTACTGATGAACAGGGGTGTGTGGGAAGTGATGTCTGGTGAAATCGTGTCGTGCACTTCGTGTAAACTTAAAGTAAAACAAACTACAGAAAGGGAAGAGAACTCACTCCGATAGTGCCCACAAAAATGGGAGTGATTAAGCAGGTAAGTGAACAGTAAGTTCAGCCTGCATGAAAATCACTACACATATACTACCTACAATAATAAAGCATTCTAAACAGGGTGTGGGTGGGTGGATAAGAACAGTAAAGTCAAGGTTGCTATACACGTGCCTCATCGAATATGTGGTAACTGACCTAGGAGAAGGTCTGCTTACCTTAAGGAATGAAACAGCTGCTAGCGTGGTTGGGCGGGGAAGTTTGTAAGAGGCAGGGGAGGGGGCAGTTTTCTCAGTTGCGTGCTTACACTTTCAAATACAAGGATATCAATTAAAATTATTTTTATATTTAGTAACTCACTCGGCGTGGAAAGGGGGAAAATCTGGCGCTTACATCAGTGAAACAGCTCCCTGCCTCCTGTTTATAAAATACACTTTCTCCTTCCTGCAAAGTTACTCTCTTCACCTTAAGTGAAGTTAAGGGGTGTCTAGGGGAATAGCTCATAGGTAGCTGAATGATAGAAGGAATTATAAAAATATATATATTTAATGAACAACAACTAATCACAATGAACAGCAAGTAACAATTACAAGAACACAACAGGATATCAATCCTTATAACCCTCAAGACTTTTACTTATTACAGACTAGCAGACTATGTTAGGACTCAATTACAATACAATATGGTAACTGATAACCACTACGCAGATAATCCCTCTCCTTGCCAGTATTATTAATTACTACAAAAGGGGGAATAGAGACGATGTCTGGATACCAGCATTGGTCCCTACTGCTTTAGCTTATGTTTCAGTTGGCCTCGAAACCCCTCCACCGAGGGGTAGGTAGGTGCTCTCCTCTTCAGCCTCGATCACACACACACTCAATACTCGTCGAAGTCTCGTGTTAAGCTGGGGGGCCTCCAGCCTCTTATATAGCCGGGTAATCTACCGTCTGGCTATAATCCATAGTGCGCTATACCTAAGGTAGTGTAGCGCCGCCATAAACTGCTACAATTGGTTTACATCGGCTGTTACTGGAGGTCGCCATCTTTGTTACTGGAGGTCACCATTTTTGTTTACATTTGTCATTTATCTCTCACCTCTGTTCGACGCCATCTTGGTTTCTCGTTTGTCATATGTTTCCCCCATTAGTTCTGGCTTTGGCGACTAGGAGCGCTGCCATATTGGTTCTGGTATTTGCCGTTAGGAGCGCTGGTGTCACTCCCGTCAGATTAGTCGATCTCACATGTGCTTGGCCGCCATATTGGTTCTGGAATAGGCCGCAAGGGGTGCAGTAAATATCATCTGGAATAGTGCAGGATCGAACTGCCGGGCCTTGGGTCGCCCGACTTATGCCTTAGAGCACTCGGCCATCGCGATATGCGCTGCGACAAGAGTTTATAATTGGTTTATAGGTTGGAGACGAATAAATAATATCTTGCCTCTACATTTTTTATTTCATTTGTAGTTTTTAATGTTTTTTTATTCACATATCAATAATTTTAATCATTAATTTTTTATTATATAGTTTATATTTCTTATGTAATATTTAATGTCTTTTTATTTACATACTTACTTTTTTAAGTTTATATACAAATCAATAATTTTTTAAATATCTTTAAGTGATTATTTTTATTATATTATTTTAAATTATAATTTTTATTATATTGGTTTACCTTAAATATTCATTATTTAATATTTAACTTATATATTTTTTAAGTATTTTATTATTATTTTGAGTATATTTTAAGCATTTTTATTAAACTTGAATGTTTATCGAGTGGCGAGTCTACAGAGTCGTAATTGTCAGGCAGATAAGAATATGTCATCAGAATATATGATCACATGACCATGATAATTGCAATATCGGATATTTTTATATTAAAACTGTTTTAGTAAATATTTGCCAAGTGTTATATATATTGTGAATGTTAATTATTCGCACTTTTTAGAATATTATTGACATATAATCATTTTTTTTAAATATCCCAGACTTAAGTATGTAGGAACTTCTATGATGAACTTAAAATAAAAGATTTCCTACTTTTATGTAATGTAATGCTTCCAAATTATTTCCAACACACCTTCCCATAAACAGTTCAGTATCTGCTTCACCTAACCTAAGATAACGTAACCTAACCTTACCTAACCTTACTTCACCTAATCTTATTTCACCTAACCTTACTTCACCTCACCTAACTTCACTTAATCTAACTTCACCTAACCCAAGACAACCACTCTTCACTTAACCTAACATCACCTAACCTAAGATAATCTAATCTAACTTTATCTAACCTAATTTCGCCTTAACAAAAAATAAGTTACCCAATCATCTTGTAAGAACTCTGAATGTATTTTTTATCTCTCTTGTCATTTACTTAACCTAACATCAAATAACCTAACATCAACTAACTTAACTTCACCTAACTTAAGATAACTTAACCTAACTTTACCTAACTTATTGTTTACAATTAATGACTTAAATTAATATAAAATATAATTACCTTAAAGAAATCATTGAAATGAAATAATTAAAAATCAGTCCCAATAGACAGTGTATCGAAACCTGCTTTATTCTTTTATAAATTATGTATCCATATTTCGCAGTTCTAGATCTATATTAAATGTCCACTGAGTCCCGCCTCAGTTTAGTCCATGTCCCACCAGTCCGCAATCTTCTAGAGTTCTCCAATCGCCTTCACGCACAGTACTCTTCATTCAACGGATTTCAAACTCTCTTGTCCATTCACGCCACGAACACCTCGTCCGCAGTCGTACTGTATTTAACATCACGCCCGCACTCAGCTAGATGGCCTTCGCCAAAGACTACCGGACGCTGAATCACTGCGATATTTATAGTGTCGGCCATAATCCAGAAATTTCTCTAAATCTAGCACAGCGTCTTAACTCCCAAAATATTCTTGTGCCTCCGATATGTTTTTTCGGCTTCTCAGCAGGTGGATAAGGAAGAGTTGTGACGCCAGGTTATCTCAACTGAATATTCTTGCACCTCCTGTACCTGTGTCGGCTTATTCAGCTGCTGTCAACAATGCATGGGCTTCCCTAGAAGGGAGAAAATAAAGCAGCGAGAGTATCGGTCTGGGGGAGGGTCCATGTGGGTCAGACTCGGACCTTGCATAACAGGATCTGGTGACCGAGATGCAGTCCGTAACAATAATATTACATTTTGGTTGAGGCAGTTTAAGAATGAAAATATTTTCTTGATATAGTGAAATATAAGGTTATAGTTATTTTATAAGGTTAGAGACTAATAGAATGAAAAGCTTTATGCTAAGCTATAATAATGAGGTCCACACAGTCAAAACTGATGCGTATTTGAAAAATTATCTCTTGTTTATTGTTTGGAGACATTTAAGTAAATTGCTATCCAGTAGCTAGGCAGCCAGGCTAGAACACATTACCATTTTGAGAATGTGGTGACCAAAAGTAACTAAGAGCAGTTATATGTTGATGTTTGAACTTGAATGTTGTGTGTCATTGAAATAAACACAAAATTTACTGCAATAAAATAGATGAAGTTGGATTCCTATAAGTTTTACGTGCCGTATGCTAGTTGGATTGTACAATTTCAGTGAGTGAAGATATTTGGGCGGCTCTTAACAGCGAGGTCTTGAGAGCTGATAAGGGTTTATCAGGTGAGTATTGAGTGGCGTCGGAATGAGAGGCCAGGGAAAGAAGAAAATCCCCGAGAAAACCCACTGACCAACGGCATCGTTCGGCACGATTCCCACTGGCAAAATCCGGTCGAGGATTGAACCTGGTTCGTCTTGGTGGGAGGCGAGCAGGCTAACCACTCAGCTACCATGTTCCCTGTACACGTCAAGTGGAGTGTAACCAATGGCAAACGGTAAGAATTTCTGAAGCTATTATGAACTCCTATATATATATATATATATATATATATATATATATATATATAGTATATATATCTGATATCAAATAATATCCCATTTTGCACGACCCCGTCATGCAGACAGCTTTGTTTTGTAAAGTTTTAATGCTTTCCTTCGGCACTATAAAGAAATAATAATAATAAATGCGTGAAAATGCTTTCCCTCAATACGCTGCAAAACAATTACTTATTATGATGTAAACTGCTGACTTATTAACACAGTAGGTCTGATACTATATGTGTGCCACACTCATACGGCATGAAGAGAATTTAAGAACATTGCAAATTCGTTTTTTTATTGGAAAACCGTTTGGTGTTGTACTGTAGCGTGTCTCACCAGCGATTAGCACTTTCGACTCCCACCAAGGCGAACCGGGTTCAATCCCCGGCCAGGTCACCTGATTTTGCCAGTGGGAATCGTGCCGGACGATGTCGTTGGTCGGTGAGTTTTCTCTGGGATCTCCCGTTTCCCCCGACCTTTCATTCTGGTGCCGCTCCATATTCACATTAATCACCCTTATCGGCTCTCAAGACCTCGCTGTTAAGAGCCGCCCAAATCTCTTCACTCACTCTGGTTCCGTGACTGGCTAGTGCTATGCTTCTCGACTTTGGCAGAATGTTTAACTGTGGACGCGACATAAAAATAATTAAAAAATGGATGTAAAATATCATTACACGTAAGGGTATACTAACCCTCGCCCGTACACGTAAGAAAAAATTGACTCAGTAATACACAATAAATGTATATAATAAGAAAATTATTACACTATAACTGTAAGGGGAAGTACCTAGTTAAATTCATACAAGTAAGGAAATATTCACAATATATGGTATACGAAAACTATATGAAGATTAAGTGGGAAGAGAAAATACTGCTAGTGTGTCCGAAAGCACAATTATAAAATCATCTATAATAGTCGTGGGTTAGCTGTCAACCATTGTCCATTATCATGAGAGGCCAGTTTCATACATTACACCACAGAGAAATTATACATCTGAGTGACCACACAAAGTAATAAGAGTTTTTAGTTACCTGCGCGTTTTAGACAGATAATAACTCATTCCTGGAACTCTCTATAAAAATGCATTGCTTTGACAGAATGACCAGTTCTTTTTTTACGCCAGAAAGCAAACTTCAACGCTCTAATAAGAGCGTTGAAGTTTCTTAACGAATTAAGTTCTACAATCTGTCCAAAATGGTGTATCATTATGTGTCTAACTCTTATTGCTTAGAAAACGCTGAGGAGATGCGCGCATCGTAAGGTGATTTTCCCATACATGTACACGATTTCCCACAGCCATGTAAATGAATTTACCTCCATAGTGTGGTAATTCTATCTTACACACAATTAAAAATTGCTTTCCCAGACAAGGTTTGCGAATATTATCTTACAACGTCTTTCCATTAATCACTGTACGCTATTGACCTGGGTCAAAATTATGTACACATTGCACCCTGCATGTAATTACTTAGCATTAGCATTAATCGGAAGTGTTTTGTATCGTGCTTAATGTTTTTTGGTTCTTTATGTGCGCTCTTTATTGCCCAGCAATGACTCGCTCAAGTCGTCAAATTTATGCTGATAAGATATGGTTATGCGTACGAGTCACCTAGTCAAATTTTTAATGTATCGAAAATCCTAAATTTTTTTATTAGAAATTTTTATCCTCGTAGTGCAATACGCATTTTTGTATATTTTTCCCTATTGACACACAGCTAATAACTTTATATTGTGTGAATATTCTCTGTCATTATCAGCTGTTCTAAAGTACTCTTTTCTGTAATGATTACGCTTGTTTCCATTCTAACGTAATTACCAAACGTATTGCACGGAGCAGCAACTTATTCATTGAGAAGGCTCTCTAATACTGATGAGTTGATACAGTGAAACGGACATAGTTTGTGTAAGCGTTATTAACCAGTCGCGTTTAACACTATAAAATTGCGTCGTTATTCATTATTTATATCAAGCCGTAATATTTAAGTGTGCCTATGGACATTATGTTACTGCTAGTACAGTTCTGTTAACTAAGGCCAGAAACACATGGCAAGCTACGGGCCGGGCCCAGCTCGTTCACTTTTGATGACAAATGGAGAGGCATTGGACAGCACACACGGGCACGGGCCGGGCCCGGCACGGTGCAAGGATAAAATGGGCCCAGCCGGGCGCCTGACGTTTCCTGGTGCCGTGTGTTATCGGTCTTATACAACACTTCCTTTCCAAAAAACTTTCGGGACTGCAAATATTCGACACGAATATTAGAATCAATGTCATAAAAAGCGGTGAGTGCAGAAGTCTGCGTGATAACAGGCAGATCAGTATGTCACAGTGTCGAACATGTGAAGAATATCACCAGCCAGACCAATTTGAACGGAGTCGTATGGTTGGACGGCACGAATACGGCTCGCCTTATAGCCATTCATCTATACCGTGCAGTCACCACTGACACTTTGTGTGCATGCGTGGATACATAACGAAGAGTAGGTACTGGTCCTGCCGGACGCACTATAGATAGAGAAGATCATCGTGTTCGCCGACATACAGTAGCAGAATATGGCACCACATCCAGTCTGCGGAGACTGCAGGATCTCTCTGCCGGTCTCAACAAGAACCATTCGCCACTGTTTCAACGAGACTGCCCTACTTGCCTTTGAGCCCTCGGCATTGGGCGGCACGTCGTCAGTGGTGACAGATGTCAGCATTGGACAGAGGAATGCCGACATATTGTGTTCTCCGACGAGTCCTGCTTCTATCTCGATGCAGATGGTGAGGTTTGACGCCGCAGTGGGCAGACAGTGATCTTGCACTGATCCTTGAACGTCATACTTCCCGGACACCAGGTGTCATGGTATGAGGTGCCATCAATTATGACTCTAGGTCACATCTCTTGGTTTTTAAGGTACCAAGACATTAGACCGATATGTGAATGAGGTTCTGTGGCCTTGTTCTCCTCTATTTTTGCGCAGCATACCCAACGGTAACATGCAGCAACATAATGCTCGTTCCCATACAGCTCGCATCACCCAACAGCCTCTACAAGATTTGGACACCATTCCTTGGCCTGCCAGGTATCCAAATTTGTTCTCCATGGAACAAGTAGGAAATATGATGGAGCGAGGTTTGCACTGCCGTCAACCACCTGCCCAAACAATGGCTGATCGACGTGGTGGTATATGCCTCAGGACACTATTCGCCACCAATATGATGGAGCGCCTTGTGGCATCACGGCCTATATAGCCGCGAGATATGGCTCTACGTCATTATTTAGGGATGCTAAACAATGTGCCCTTTAATAATGAAAGACTAATCACTACTCATTTGTACTACCGCTTTTACACTGCGAAATGAGTTTGATTGTTTAATTAAGTTTTACGTAAGGAACGAGGGTGTAACGTTTTCCATGTCTAGAAGTGTAAATACTTTAATATACTCGGTGGTAAAGTATTTTGAATGCATATTAAATGAGTCAAAGGAATAACGATTTCCCTCTGCCCATGGTGGTTTGATAACAGTTCTCTGTTAATATCCTTACGCCAAAGAAATTACATATGAAACGTACACGAAATGTTTTACTGTCATTGTTATTTTTCAGAATATTTCCCGAGACTATAGTTTATACACGCACATGTTGTATTGTGCACAGCCACAAGCACATTTACATCGTTGGCATAAGCGATCCTGGAGAGTTTCACAGTCCAGGAAATAACTCGCATAGCCGTCTTTAGGTATTTTTTTTATAGCCTATGATAGTTACTCGATACAGAAGTTGGCGTTTTATGCTTCCGCGTTCCGAGAGTAATAAATCCGAGCTTTCTCGCTGGCAATAAACGAATAAAGCTGTGCCTTGCAAAGTGTCTGCTGCATGGTGGAGGTAAGATGAAATGGGAGGTGGAGAATAACTCATCTGCAAGCTCCAGCTACGAGATTTCCTCCACCACCGCATATATAACCACCGCTGCACCGCGGCATTTCTTATATACTGTCACCCGGCACGAAAGTCTAACCACTTTCCTCGAGGCAGTTAACGTTCTCATTGGAAAGTTGGCTTCTTAAACTATGGCATACCCGCCCTCTGGCTCACCAACCCGCTACTTTCACACAGCGATTTATCTCCCTCATCCCGCTCCTAGTGGCCAAGTTACATACTACTTCCGCTGGTGCCTCGTTTCTGCGAGATGTATTTTGCCCGCCCGGTTTCATTTCCAGAACTTATATTTGAACTGCTCTTCAGAAGAGATTAAAGGAGAGAGCTAGCGCACTTCAATTTTCATTAAAAAATCAAGCAAATTATCTCCAAATACGTCTAAATTTGAGTAGGTGTGTAAAGCCGACTCTAGACCACTCCACTTTAAACCGGTAATTTCCATTAAAAGTACAGGAAAACACTTGCATAACTATTTTCTGTTATTTCTAACGAAAGTACAAAAAAACATTTAAAAACTCGAAATCTGAAATTAGATTTTTAAAAATACTCAAAATCATGCAATTTAAGGCAAAAATCGAGTAATTTTATCGATTTCAAGCCACTTTTTCTTGTTTCTAGAAGTTTAATTCTTATCAATTTCGATTCAAAAACAAGCAGTTTTTAGCTATTTTTAATCGAAAATCAAGCATTCTAACTCAAAAAACCGAGTAAATTTCTCGATTTTAAGCATCTTCTTCAAGTTTCTAGAAGCCTCTTTAAACCTACATTTTCGGCTCTCAGAACACCCAATTTTCATCGAAAACCAAGTAATTTTACCACGAAATCACGCATATTTTCCAATTTTCCAAAAAATGGTCGTGTACGATTCATATTAACAAAAAACAACAAAGTTAAACTAAAAACAAACAAAATCAATCAAAAATCAAGCAAATTTTCAACTTTTCCAAAATCGTCATTAATTAAAAAACAGCAAACTTTAAGCTAAAAACAAGCAAAATAAGGTAGAAATCAGATGAAATGTTAAAAAAAGATTCTAATTATTAGAATTTATATATTCTAATGAGAATTCTCTATAATCTATAAATATACCATTTTTAAATTCTTGTAGGCCTCTATATGCTATAAAAACTGTTTCTCATTTATTAGTTTCAAAGTATTTTATCAAACATTTTCACATAGTGGTCTGGTAATGAAACATTAAACTTACCATCTAGGATGTAATTAATTTTTTACAAAACTTACATTCATAAATTTCAAAATCTGTAGCAGAAAACCTTTGATTTTTTTTCTAGATCTTGTAGTTTAATCAATTCAAATGAATTGTTTATCTTATTTAGCAGAGATTCCATTTTTATTTATAAAGAAAAAAAATTATTAACATTTAAAACATATTTCGTATAAATTATTAAACAAAAAATGGGAAATCAGGAAGAGCAATGTAGAAATTGTGGTGCAGTATTATACATAGAATGTTATTCACCATATAAATATACAAAAGATAAGCATTGTAACACATGCAAAAATTGTATTGGTTTGTATACTAGAAAACAATATGAGTAAATATATATATAATGTGAATGTGGTAAATATGTTTCAAATGAATATCTAAAAAACCATAAAAATTCTGAATTAAAAAACTATTTTTAATTGTACAATATAATCATTCACCAAAACATGTGCAGCATGTAATAAAAATTAATCTATCGATTCCTTTTATCCTCATAAAAACACAATTGATAAACTTAAAACAAATGTAAACAATGTTTTTGCGAATATTGTAGAAATCTTCATGAGTTAAATAAAGATAAAAGGAAAGAGAAAGTACTATGTAAATGTGGAAAACATACTCCTATGAATATATAAAAAGGCATAAAAATATAAAAATACACAATAGCTAGAAATAAAATTATCATAAATAATTTAATATTACAGAGTTTTTGAATCCATATAAATTTATATAAAATATAATTATACATTAGAAAAAGAATTAAATTTATATTTTTGATAACCTAATGGTAATGTAACTATTTTATTTTCTGTTATAGTTCTCTTATTGTGGAAAGGACTTACTAACATCTATCATATATATTTTTTTGCCATTCGGTTCTTAGTAAATTCATTGTTCTATATTGAATATTTTCATCAAATTAACATTTCGTATTATCATCAAATGTTATTCTCTTATTAACTACACACCTCTTTACACCTTTCGATCTTCTGTTTTATTTATCATCAATCTATATGCATACATTTTTGCTCTTAAACCATGATATTCATCTTCCACATTAAATAAAACTTTCTTATTAATTTGTGACATGTTATAGATGTCATTTGAATAATCCCTTGTACCAAATTTTGGTATCATTATTTTCATGTCTTCATAAAAATCTTATATTATTATGGTATCAATGTATGAATTGGTATCTTGTTTGACCGATTCAATTTTATCGCCATATTTAGGTTTCATCACTTTATAATGAAAATCATACATTAATTTCGTTGATAGTTCTAAAATTGACATACCAAAATAAATAGGCTTATTGAATTTTACACTTGTTTTATTCATATGTATAGCCACGAGATTCTCATTTAAAATGTTTTACTTAAAATTTACATTTGTTTCTAATTTATCACAAACTTTTTCATTTCAGATCAGTCTTATATCTACTTTATTTCTTATATTTTTCCATAGTTTTACCAATCACAGAATTATTCATTAATTTATAAAAATGTTTTTTCAAATTCTTTTTTAGCATTAGTTCTCATCGTTGTATTTAAATTTATATACCTTTGTAGCCTTTCAGACTAATCAATTTTCAATGCTCTATGTATTTTAATAAGTTTCAAATCATACTTCATACACTGTATTAAAATACTATAATGTATTATATACTATTATTTTTATATAAACTTGTTAATAAAATAGATTGATTTGTTCTTGGAACTACCTTCTCTTCTGGATAAAAGGAAGATATTTATGTAAATTATCTAGTTCTCATGGATATTATAAATCAACTTCTAAAAGTTATCCGTGTGGTAAATCATCATTCAAATTTAATATAGTTTTAGTCCAAAAATTTAAATTACATTCTGTATTAATGAACCATCAAAACCTCCATGTGGTAAATATTGTGACATTGCCCATCCATAAAGGTTATTTGCATCGATACATGCTAAATAATTAGACTCTTGAATTGGATTAAAATGTTCTAAATTATTATTATCTGCTTTAACATATTGCTTACAACATTGCGATATTCCACCTCTTATTATTTTTCTATCATTAAAATCATATCATAATCATATAATAAATATAGTGGCCGTATAGTAATTTTTACCATTGCATCCCAAGATAATCCTGGTGTTGTAAAATACCATGCAGGATCTAAATCATATACATTTATAAATGTATTTCTAAAATTTTCAAATATATCTGTTAATAATATATCACTAGTTAAATATAAATCATGATATTCCCCATGATTCCCCATATGAAATTGATTCCATACAAGTTTTGCATGTCCATAATCATTATCAGTTATGTCAGATTGATTTAATTTATTGTAAAATTCACTAATAGGTGAAAGTTCTATTTCCTTAAATTATTTAAAATTAACCATTTAATCGTACAGATAAATATATTTTCTAAAAACTAAATCTACTTTGTCTTCTGGAAAATGTTTTTCTGTATGTTTCATTTCTTCTTTGGTAAATTAGATGACAATTTATCTAAACTGCTTGCCATAAACTTAATTGTGCCTATAAACCTCATTTTTAAATTTTTTGTTTGTTTCCCAAAAGTAAGAAACATTTCTTCATTACTTGCATTTTAATATATTTCTTAATTATCATATGCTAGCTCTTTAATAAATAAATGAGCATCATAACCAGCTAAATTATGAAAATTAATTGAAACGAAATCGGGTAATTTTAATTGTATGTTAGGATTATTTCATGTTGGGTAAGTGAATTTTTGCAGTTATATAATCATGGTGTTGTACTTTTATATTTTTCTTCGGATATTCAAGTTTGCATACAGTATTTTTATTTATTACATAAACTTTTTCTTCTTTTGTTATTGGGCGCATTGGTTCAATTTGTGAATATATTTCACCAATTTCTTCTACTTCTTTTTTCATTAATTCTATAAACTTTTTATGCACTTTTGAACCTCGACATAAAACTAGTGGTTTATAAATCTGTATAATTACATACAATATAATAACAAAAACCAGATAATTTATTTAATTGTTATTTCATAGTATGTGATTCGTCATTCGATTTCAAATCAATGTTATTTATTTGTTCATTAGTAAGATTATATATTTCTTAAAGTATTTATTTATAAAGACTATTAACAATATCATCTTTAGTTAAAATTGGACAATTTTTGATTATATGTAATTTTTTTATTTCTCTTGGGTTAGGTTTAGTGGTTGATGTTTCTTTAGAATTGATTCAAAATCTGCATAAATTGTAAAAGGAACCTTTATTGTATCGTAATTTTTGAAAAATATTTACTCTCCTTTCGAAAGTATACTGATTCTTACTGATTCATATTTTGAACAGTCTTCTGTATCTTTATTAAATTTTTCTTGAGAATAAAAAAAATTGAAGACACATATCACATATGTAGGTTTTATATTGGTGATTATTTTTTGTGCTGAAAGCAGTTTCAATAAATCTTTTATCCAACAATAATGTGGGTCTTTACCGCCTTTGAAATAAAGTAAGTTTATGTATGTATCCTTATTATTCATTGTGACTTTTAGTGGATATAGTGTAGATTTGTCTTCAATATAGTATACGTTTGTAGATGTATCAATTTTATTTTCTATTTATGGTAAATCATTAATTTTAATAGGTTTTTTTATAATTATCTATTACTTTATCAATATTAAGCCCTACATTTTTATATTTAGTTACTCTATCCGAATGGTTGTATGCTGGAAACAACGCAGATTTTACTGCCCAAAGAAAAAAAAATTTTGTCAAGTTTTTCACATTTATGACTTTTTTTATACTTAATAAATTATGGTAGTGCAATAAATGATGCTCCATTTAATGGATTATCTTTATTTATTGCTAATTGTATTCCAATTAATTTAGCTAAAGCCCATCCTGAATCTCTATTTTGAAATTCGGATAATTTCGTAGTTATTTCGTTTTATAATTTGGTTATCCTTATAATTTACCCCTTTGTTTAATATTTTATGATAAAATTACTGAAATGTAAATAATTCTACTGATTATTCTCTTCTTTACAATTGGTTAGTAATTTAATGCTAGTTTTCAGCCCTCTGAATGTTCTAAAATGATCACGTATTACCTGAAAAACCTTATTTTTTATAGGAGTTAAAAATTGGTTAGGCATTACTAAATTAAAGAAATTCTCAGTGTTATAGTTTGATATTCAACTTTTAAAAGCTTTATTAATTCTGTAATTTCTATTGCTCCTTCTATTTACCTTGCTCATGAATACATTAGTAGAATAGGGGAATATATCTTTTAATTTTTTCTATCTTGTTTATGAATTGATACTAGAATCTGCTAAAGGTAAATTTGAAAAATTATTCTTTGTTAGCCATTAATTTATCTAATTACTCATCTCTTGGTTTTAAACACATATTATTAGAAAAAGGAAATATTTCCTTTAAATTCTTTTTAGCTTTTTTATATGTTATTTTGTAACTTAAAAAAGTCACATTTGTAAAATTCATTTTTCTTTCCTATTTTAATATTTTTGGTATAATAATGGGATTAAATCAACATTACTTAAATTATACAAATATTTCATTTCCAAATTTTAAACAATAATTCTCAACTCGCGAACTCTCATTTAACTCAACCTACTAGTTATATTCGAAGTCTCCATTTTTATATTTGTTTGTAAATTGAATAAAATTTAATAATAAAAAATAAATATAAAGTTATTTGAAATAACAAATTCACAATTATTTTCAACTATTTGACTTGCTTATCTTAATTTTAAACATCTTTAATTTCCATAATATTGTCGATATCAGAACCATTAAAATTATTCAGTTTACAACTTTTGTCTCTATTTTTTTTAAAAACAATATAATTAAACTGTTCATAATTTATTTGATTAAAAATTTGATGTGGACGCTCGTGAATAATATAATATCGAAAACCAAACATAGATTTTGGTGGAAAACTAGCAGTATCTGTTTCTAAGTGATTACATTCATCATATTTTATACACATTCCATTGGCTAAATTACAGTGAATATTTATTGTTTTGAATGGATTAAAATTCGGTCATTTACTACCTGTAACAACCTTTTCTTTTTCAATAGTCATATTTCTCTCAAAACTAAGCATACTGGATAAATTAATATCAAATTTAATATCAAACTGAGAATTAATAGATATTCAGTTTTTCACATTGTCTGCTGTTAATTCAATGTTTTTAGTTCAAAATGGTTCAATTGAGTTTATATATTCTTTTAATGATTCAATATCGTATTGTCCTATAGGAATAGTTATAACTTTATTTTTGTAAACAATATGAATCCATTTTTCAGTAATTATATTATTATTGTCTATATTGGGAGCTAAAAAATTCGTATGGAAACTAATCAAAGCAACCGACTTATCTTTTTATGAATTATGTTATAATGAAGTTTCCTCTTTAGTAGATAAGTATTATTTGTTAACTTAAATACGTTTTATTCCATCCATTATAAAAATTATATTAAATAAATAAAAAATTTATTCGGGTGTCAGTGGTTTAAATACCGAACAAAAATTTTTAAAAATATAAGGACTGGCAAACATTTGCGCGACAACATAAGGCCGATTATTTCTCGATCGAGTAATTGTGTATAAAATATTTCGATAATAAATGTTATTTATAAGAATGGTTGGTTAAATTGTAATAAATTGTATGTTTGCTAAAGAAGTTCACTTAGAAAATTATTTTCATGTGATATCCAAACAGATTAAAGAAAACAAGGCATATTTTTATAATAACAATGAGGAAATGATTCCTTTAGATCAGTGTAAAAATGATTCTCTAGTTATTTTTGATTGTGTTATTTTAGAAAATCAATATTTTACTCGCGATTATTTTACTCGAGAGAGACATAAAAATATTGACATATTTTATTTAGCACAGACATATTCGAAACTGCCTAAACAATTGGTAAGAGATGTTACAAATTTTCTATGTATATTTAAACAAAATTATACTAATTTAAAATATATTTATAATGATTTTGCTGGTGGAGACATGCCATAAGAAAAATTCTTAAGAAATGTAAACAAAATTTTGGGACCAAGATTATGGCTTTATTATATTAGATTCGAATAAAAAAAATTAAGAAAAAAGTATAGAAATAAAATCAAACAATTTGCTAATTTAAAAAAAATTGAAATCATGTTTATATTAAAACGAACATTAGAGTGAACGTTAAAATGAGCATAGAGGTTTTGCTTTTGGATTACATAACTATAAAAAAATTAATTCAGAAAACACCTGTTTTATTAACCCAAACGTTGTGAGAATTATCAAAACCCAAAGTATTTAACACACATTTCATTTTCTTTAGTTTTTAAGACTTTTTGAACTATGTACTCATTAGGATAGTTAGTTATCATTTTTTCATTTTCATAAAAATTACGTTTTATTCCTTCTCCATTGATACATTTTAATTTGTAAGTTCATTCAACATAATTTTTAACTTTAATGTTTGTAAATAATTCTGTAGTTCAATTAGTATTGAAATGCTTTTCGAAATTTTGTTTAATTTTGCTAACGTGGACAATATTGCAATCTTTATATTTATGTTTAGTATATATTAAATATATTTGAATAAAATTTTTATTTTCTTTATTAACTTTTATTGGTTTCATACCAATAGTTCTATGTTTTGAATTACTGTATTCTTGAACTAAATCATATGATATATTTACCCACTTATAAATACCATTGAAAGTTAATTTTTTCCACTTTTTATTTTTTGTTCTATTAAATGTTTATACTATACTAGTATTTATTTCGTTATATGTATAATAATGATTAATTACATATTTTACCTTAAATCTCGAAATGTTTATAGTAAAATTCAGAGCCATTATAACTTTTTATATTATTTGGTTATCATTTTATAAATTTGGATTGTAAAGTAGTTCCTAAATTTGTAGCTGTTTTATTTTCAATTGGTTTAGCAAATGCATATTTTGAAAAAAATGTTGTCAATTGTCATAATATGTATGTATCCACTATTTATATGTGATAATCCTTTCAAATTTCCAGTATCCATCTCAACAAGGTCAATTTTCCATGAATTATCAATACAATACGAAAGTACTGTTCTTGGAAAATTAATTTTTGCTGGCTTATATACTTCATTAATTATTCCTTCTCTTGCAATGGGCAATTTTTTTTAAATGTTGTATTATTGGACTTACATATTAAACATTCTACATTTCTGAACTTATCATCCTTTCTTTTTGTATTTTCATTCGTTATATTATTGTTTTTAATGAATTATTTAGACGTCAAGCATCAAGTATTCTCCATTTAATAGTTATATATATATATATATAATCCTCATATTTTACGAATATTCCTATTGTAGTCATTATTCATCATCATATTCAGATATATTTTTTTAAAGTTAAAATAACAACTCTAATAAAATCAAAGTGTTTACTATAATCTATTTTATTAGATCCTGTAATAACAGTCAAAGTATAACGAGGTAAATTGAAATTAGCAGTAATTATTTCACTAACAGTAAAATCCATCAAATAAGTAAAGAAAATTATATTAATATCTCAGTTTAAAATATTTTTTTTATTCAACTTTGCAGGTAAATTAAATATATGAGCCTTTTCTTTAACTTTCGAGTCAACGTATGCTTAATGTTTCGCAACTGCTTGGGTGAAAATTTATATTTTAGCATATGTTTCTTTATCAACTACATCTATACATTTTTCTAATTTAACATCTAATTCTTTATCAGATTATTCTTTGCTTTTTCTTCAACTTTTGAGTGAACGGGCATTTCACAATAATTAAAAACTGATTTGTTTAAATTTTTTAATTTATTAGCCATTACTTTCATAGAAAAATCTTTTATTGACTTCATCTTTTCCCTCTACAGGTTAAGCCATACTATTAATTCAACAATTATGAAGAGAAACATAATCTTTGGTATAAACAGAAACTTTAGTAAGTTGATCTTATAAAGAAGTAAAAATAATGTTATATTTTGATTCTTCATAAGTTTGTAATACATAATCAGAAGCTATAGTTTTATAATTTGATTTTACGTATGTTTTAAATCCGTAATTAGAAGTATAATATTGTATTTTGATTATTACACATTTTCAATGCATAATCATAAATAATAGTTTTATACTTCGAATCGACATATTTTTGTTAATTCGTAAGCGGAAACAATATTTCTGTATTTCGAATCTACTTTCCTTTCTGATACCTGTTTTTGATCATTTATCCAATATATATATATAATTGGCCAAAGTATTACTGAATTGTAAATTTATATCTTCTTTTAAATCATAATCAGCTAGTGGTTAATGAAAGATATTTTATTGGCTGCATTTTTTATCATCTCTAGGATCATCTATATTAACAACTCTATGCCATAAAAAAGAAACATAAGATATTGTATTATAAAAACAAGTACAAAGTTTACTTGTAAAGCAGAAACACCAAAGTTGCATTGTGAACCAACATATGTTTTAAACTAGTGTCAACAAATTTAGTTAAATATTTAATTAATGGTTTTCCAAATATCTGACATTTAATAACAAAGAAATTTTAACATTAAACTTAAAAATCTTTCGAAGAAAGATGAGATACAATTAAACATAATTGTACACATATAACTGAATTAAATTTCTGAATTCTATCATCATTGTAATAAACATTTCTATTTTTATAGTTATTAATTAAATTAGTAGGACAATTGTCTCCAAATAAATCGAAATAGTTAACATTGTTGTTTTCTTTAAAATGCAGACCCAATGAGTACCAGGATTTGTTGAAATGTCAAAATTAACCACATCACGTTCATTTTTGTGCATTTTATGTAGCAATTCATCAATCATATCAATACTTCTGAAATTTGATTTATTTAATATTTTTACATATTTTTAATATCGATAATATATAATCGTATATATTCAATTTTTTTTAGTCTGCCTCTTTTTGCAACTTAGCGCTTCCTGATTTATTTTCCATTGCTAAATTATGTAGCTGTTGTACTTCTAATTCTTCTTATTTTTTCTAATTTTTTAAACAGAGTTATAAATTGCAGTAGCTACTCCTGCTTAAGCACCAAGTGCACCTAAAATTGGAAAAAATCGTCTTTGATGTTATCCATTTCCTGGTTTTTCTTTTAATATATTTTTTTAAAATTGAAATTGTTAAAGTTAATAAGAAACCTTTACCTTCTATTAATTTTTTTCTCAAGTTGATCTTATGTTAAAAGTTATCTATACGCAAATCTCTTAATTGATCAACAGGTATATCGAAGTTAAGCTTTGTATGTTAAAAAAATATGTATAATTAATATAATTTTTTTAATTCCCCCATTCTAATTTTCTCTTTGTAAATGTAGTTGAAGCAACAGCAGCAGAGCAATATTTTTTACCAATTGGTGTGTTTTTATCTAACATAATATATTTTGCTTCTTTATGTAAAATTATATTAGCTTTGTGTCTAGATTCTAAATCTTTATGATCTCTAAAAGCAATAACATGATATTCACAAGATTCGTCACATTTATTTATACCTGTGTCACCTCTTTCTAGTCTTTCGTTTAATTTTGTAAATGGCTTAGAATAATTATAACCAGGCAAATGCATTTCGGGCAAATTTAAATTGTTTAATGTCCAATTTATTATACCTTTGCTGTGGTGTTCGGAATTCCAGAAAAAGTGTGGAATTACATTTAAAACTCTTATAAAATAAGGTATCCCTTTTGGATCATTAAGAACAAAATCAGAAAATTTATTGGTCAACATATCCATTATGCTTTATATTTTCATTGTAAAAATGTTTATTCCCAGTATTTTCTTCACCATGTATAACAAATAATCTGTCAATTAAATCCCTAACATCATTCATCTAAGTATGTTCTTTTGGTAAAATACTGTCTTCTCCAGACTTAGCAGAACTAAGAGAAATCATTCTTTCAGGTGTTTTTGGTACTGATCTTGATTGTGGTTTTATAATTCGGTATTATCATATTAATATTCTTCCAACTTCCACTAGAAGTTAACTTTTTATTAGGATCATGTTGTTGGAATACAGCATTGGTTAATAAAACAATTTCTGTGTAATTTTTATAATCTTTATCATATTTATCCTAACGAGCTTCTGGAGAATTTTCTCTCAATAAATTACAGTGTCCTGGTGTTAATTTATATTCTTTATCCTTAACAAATAGTGGATCATTATTTATCATAACTATTGTATCACTGATGTAAAAATCTTGCAACTCTCCTCATCAACGCAATTTTTGATCAATAACATTAAATCTTTTAGAAATTTCTGTTCCGGGATTTATAGTATATTCAGACACTCGCTGCGGCAAATCTTCCAATGGCATAATACTTGTCTGCTCTTCCAAATTAGGATATTTTGAGAATGATTCTCTTTCAAATGATGTTTCTTCAGGGGTAGGTGGATAATCTAAATTTTTTGCTGCAACAAGAACTAGTGCTGTTATGAAATTTCAATTTTTTTCTCTTACTTTTTCTACTATTTTACCCGTATGATGTAATTCATCAATAAAAGTCATCTCTTTTTTTATTTTTTTTTTCATTTATTTTTTCATCATGCTTTTTTTGTTTTTCATATCTTTCGATGAGTATTTTAATTCGAGAAACTCCCTTTGATTCCGTTATTTATGTCAATTTTTTCATATATATTAATTTTTTTTCTTATTAATGAGTTTTAAAGTATTGAGAGATTTGAAGACAAACTTTTGCCCAAATTGATCATACTATATAAGTATGGCAGGCATGTTCAGCCCATCAGACGAGTTCGAGGTGCTGCACCCAGGCTACAGAAGAGTTTACCTTATGATATTAATATACAATTTCAAATTTACAACGGCATTGAGCACCTTCGATTCTTACCTAGGCATCAGATTCGGAGAAGAAATATCTTGTGATAATTGTGTCGAAAGATATCTGAGACAAAACAGTGATTTACCATGTACCCTACATGACTACGCTCGCCTCGCCGGGCGGGTAACACAAAAAAAAATTTCGCAAGGTGTGGAAGTCGTGTTAGGCGTTGCCGATTATACGAGAGTTTTATCAGATATCTCGCTCGTTTCCCTAGTCTCACGCGTGCGACCCGACCCGCCGCTGCTCCATACTCACCTCGCTTCACCCTCATCGGCTCTCGAGATCTAATTTTCGCTCACTCCCCAAACACACTCAAATCTGGGATATCCGTTACCTGGTATTGTACACGAGGTTTTAGTATACTCGTCCCCGTTTCTTTTATAAAAAAGAAAAACAAGTCACTGTAGTCGACTGCTTTTCCCAAATTAATTTGGAACTAATTATTAGTTAACATAGAACAATAAATCTAAGCGATATTATATTATATTTTCCTATATGACAGTACTCTCTAACAATTCTGGGCTAGCGAAATCTACACGTGAAATACGTATTTTTGTCTGCTAGACTAAAAAAATATATGTCTTATTTCAATACTTGTAAGAAACATTTTTACGATTGAATCAAATATGTCTTGTATTTCTGCGTGATTTTTCAAATCATAGTTTGCTTGATTCAAATATACACTTGTTGCAATGTTAAATCTGGGGATAATCTCAAGGATTAAAGAAACTTTATTTCAAGGATATAAAATTTCATCGGCGGTAGTTGTGAAATTTTTTAATTCACTGAGAATACGCCAGGCTCTTGCATGACCTTGGATCGGCAGCGAGGGCTGACTATGTGGTCAGGCCAGCTCTCGAGTTATTCGAAAAAAAGCGTTTATGTTAACAAGTGCTCACAGCACTTGTTAACACACTTTTACGGACTTTACGGGAAAAATTTGTAGTACGTACGTTATATTTAAATAATTTTCTCTTCGAGAATGGTTGTTCATTTTTTTTTTTTCCGTTATATATAAAGTGATGTGGGATTAAGTTCTATGCTTCGACGCAAGCAGATTATTTTAAAACAAATAATTTGGGGTAAGATTTTCTATGGTTAATTACTTTTTTGTAGATCGTTATATATTTTACTTATTGGAATAGACGTACGCTATTGTGTCTGCTTTAAATAGTATGCCGTATACAGAGTTTTGCCGTAGTTTCAACTGAGTTGCTTTTAAGATGCCGGCCGCGTTACACGTCATACGATACACTCATTCATCGAGTGACCTCGCAGCTAGACAGACGTCGGCAGCGCTCCATGTATCTAATCGTGCTTATAAGTCTCCGAAAATCATATATTAACATCATTCCTTCAGCAAACTAGACGCCAGAGACGTGTTTTGGGAGAGGTGTAATTTTATTACGCGTGTTAATCAATTAATTTCTTTTTGCATGTGGATTACGTTTCTAAAGTTCCTCCTCGCCAGCCCGCAGGCAGATGGACATGTAAGGTATGTGCGAGAGGCGTCAAATATATCTTGTTATTGGGCTCATTTAATTTATAGTGCCATTTTGTTGTAGATCTTTAAATCCATACTCACGTAGTTGTGTTTGTTCGTTATACTTCTCTGTCGTGTACATTATAGTTCCAGCACACAGCTGAGGGTAGAAAAATCACGTTACGTTTGATTCCATACTGGAGAGTCACGTAATTGCACTTGCTTCTTTATGAGACCAGGTAGTTATACTTATCTCTCTCGTGTTGTTTATTCATATGTATAAATCATTTAAAGACTCTGAATAAGAAAAAGCACCTTTAGCACATTATTGCACTGAACTCAACACTTATATAACATGTAGCAACCCACCACACTGGTCGGTCGTCTCCAGGTGCACCACACCTTCAACATTGTACAGAGCTCCTGCTGCCCCCTCCCAAAAAGAATAAAAGAATACAACAAAATAAAGAAAAATAAATAGTAAAAAATTAACCCGTTTTAATACATTTAATCCTTTCAATAAATTTTAACCTTTCAATTTGATTAATCGTTTTTAATTAACCCTTTCAATCAATTTAACTAACCCTTTGATATTAAATTAATTAGAATAATAAAAAAAAGTTGGCATCCCTTTGTATCTAGAACCCCCCACCCTACTACTTAAATCGATATTTCTGTAACGTAAAAGTAAAAATTCGAAACTTTGTATTCAACTACTTGTGAACTTGTATTGACATTTATGCATGCTCCACTGTGTGAAATAATAATTGTGAAACAAACATTTAACAAATACAAAAAAAAAATCTACGCAATAATTTAAAAATTGTACTAGACGATGAATCTTCACTGCAATCTTCCAGATCATTTTTGTCATAATATTCACTGTTAGCTATATATTCATCGGAAATGAGTAAATTTTACCAGTCCCGTTTATTTTCAGGGTGAAGTTCCCGAACATTCTTTGATGGTAATTTGCGGCGCACAGATTAAATTACCGTATCTGAGGATAGTAAAAGCAGATGAAATAAATCACTGATATTTAAACTTCTACTTATTTCCCAGCAGATCAACTCACGGTACGTTTTGACATCTTCATTTCTTGCTTCCTGTGCCTCTTCAGGTTAAATCACTGATATTTAAACTTCTACTCATTTCCCAGCAGATGAACTCACGGTACGTTTTGACATCTTCATTTCTTGCTTCCTGTGCCTCTTCAGGTTACTTGCCCATTAGTAATATACTCTAATAATTTATGCAAAGTCGGTGTAAGCTCATACCAACTGTACATTTTCTTTAAGCCCAACAAATTTTCTTTTTACAAAATGAATCAAATTGGTTAACACTGACTTTGTGACCACTAGCCAGAACCAATAATATGATAGAAAATATTTTTTATAATTTCTTGGTCAATCCTTGTTGCTTTGGATGTTGTATTTTAATCACAAATATACCTTTGTGCAAAGGGTCCATCTAAGATGGACCCAAATCCTTGTCTTGGACGATTGCGATTAATGCGCATTAATATCTTCAACTTCTGTATAACAATCTCGTTGCGCTTATGGACGGCGGGTTCATTTTAGTCGCAACGCCTTTTTGTTTGAGAACCTGCTAATAATGTCAAGTTGGAATATTGCACCCACAAAAGTCATTATCCCATGTAACACTATTTGAATACTTACCTAATCTGCAGGAAATCGCCAAAATGGTGGGGTCTTCGTTTATGGGCTTTGAAACTGTCCGCTAAAAAGAGCCTTTCGCAGCGTTCTTACAAATCGTACACTGCAATCTAGAAGTGTCAGTCAAGGCACAGAAAACTTTAACATCGATCATTGTCAGTAGCTTATTATATCTTATTTGTCATTCTTCTCTCATAAAATAACATAAGTAGTATGGAATAGTCATTGACGCGCAAGAGCGTGGGTCGTCGGAGCCGGAGCTGCCCGGCCGCCATCTTGTTATGTCATCCATTCGCCATCATTTTTCCCTTTTTTCCCTCAAAATGTCCCCTTATCACTCAAAATGACCAATATACCATAAACAATTTCCATTTCTCTCTAAAAAAAATTTCCCTAAAACTTTCCTTTTTCACCTGGAGCAGATGAGAGGGATCAGCGATTCCGAGCCACGCAAGAGAGAGGGATCAGTGGTCAAGGTGTCAGGAGAGCAGGACTCAAAAAATCTAAAATATTTTTAAAAATCCCAAAAAATTAAAAAAAAAAATCCCAAATAATATATATTATTACAAATTATTAAGAAATTTATTAAACTTTTATTATTACAATTTATTTAAAAAGTATTTTAAAATACAGCTATATTGGAAGTCAATGACGATGACCTCGACCACATGAACTAGAATGACCTTGAAACCAAAACTCGAGAAAAATGCATCAAAGTCAGCAAGCATAACATATTACTCACTATTACAACCATATTAGAAGCAGACTAACTAGACTTTGACCCCATGACCTAAAATCATCTAAAAAATAAAAAGCTATAGAAAAAATACTTAAAAGACAACCAAAATAATACATAACAGACTACCACCATCATAGTAGGTGTAGACTAAGTCAAAATTTACACCATGACCTTAATTGACCTTGAGGTAATAATGAAAACCCGATAAAAACATAAAATATTATAAAAAATTATTTTTAAAATGATTAAAAATGAATTTTAAAAAAACCTGCGTTACCGAAGGTTCCCTCAGCACCAATATTAGTTTAATTCGTTTCATTCCCTAGCAGACGACTGACTCCCTCGCTTCCACTCCTCCCACTTATATTCACACCGCTGTCTTGATTTCTTGTTTCTCATTCATTACATACTACTGGAGATTGACTCTCGCCTTTGCTCGACTGCCATCTTTGTTCATATGTTAGTTACTCTCACACCTTCCACCGACTGCCATATTATATTTGTACATCTTTTGTTTATATATGTTACTGGAGGCTGCCATGTTGGGAGACAGCCATCTTGCTAGGTTCAGTCCTCCATGTTTTTTACAAACAAATGTTTTATAGTTTGCATTTCACCTTCGTGTGACATACATATTATATTTCATTTGTTTACATCACCTATGTATGACCAGGTGACAGCCATATTTGTGTATGTGTTTTAAGTATAGGTTGCACTGTTGACACCCGCCAATATTCTTCATTGTCTAATTAGTGTTTAGTCGACAAGCCTCCACCACCTTCGTTCCATCAATTACGCACTTTAGTTCCGCTCCCTTCATATTGAATTCTATTCTCAAACCAAATTTAGTATCGATTATGACACCTGCTATCTGCCTGTGCCGAATGGTGACTTTGTCCGTTCCTGCAAAGCATGTAAACTACCATGTTTAATTCTTTTTTGTTTTATTCTTAAATGCAAGTAATTGTTTATTTGAAACAATTTTTTATATAAAGTAGAAGGGTTGTCTTATAAAAATAAATAAAATACAACCAATTTTATAGACGTCTTTTTATTTACAAAACTCTACATACAAACATTACTTTGCGATGATTTCTTCGAAGGCAAGAGAGATTAATCACATTATTTGGTAAGAGTTTGGTATGCACTCGTTTTTAGCTCCAAATAACTCATTGACTCGAGTGTCCAGTCCGAACACTTCATCGACATTTCTTCTTCCTCGCAACGTACCTTTTTATATTATCCTCTACACTCTTTTCGATGTCGTATACATTATAAACAGGTTCATTAGAAGTCTTGAATGCCCTCTTGATGATACTTTCGTCCAACGGTTCTTGTTTTGTATAATTGCATTCTATTTAGATATCATATTTTAGAAGCCCGTGTTTATCAATCTCTTCTGTAAATTGGTTTATTAAATTATGTTTCATACTCGTCAGGAATGAGCAAACATCTTTCGATGAAACTGTCATATTCGGAGCAATGTAGTCTTTCAACATGCCCCTGAATGCAGATTGCTTCAGAAGAAATCCATTGGCATTAGGTTTGCCTAGAACATGAACAGGTTCCCGGACACGAGTTTTACACTGTTTGGCATGATTGTTATACGAGTCATAACATTATTTTCTCTGGCGGTCATGAATTTCAAGTCGCACATTTTCTGGAACAATTTTGACTCCACATTTTTGACTATTAATTGTCAGATAAGGCCATCGTGTCTTCGTAGATTTACCACTATCGTCATTACTAAGTACATTGCTTCCTTTACTGTAGGTCTTACCACAGTAGCAATACGATCGATCTGATATCGACAGCGAATTGTCCGTACCATCCACATGCACATCCTCACTTACTACACAAGGATAGCGATGGCATGTTTACATCATAATTGCGCAAAGCAGTCCATCACACGTTTTTGACAGGGATAATACGTCTTTTTGTTCTGCTGGTGGAGGAACGAGTCCTTTACATATTTTTGAATGCTGGGCTAGTTAGTCAGTACGAGTATAAATACGAAGGCACTTGTCACACTTATATGACATGAGGAGTGGGTTCATCATACATTGATGCATTTCGTGGCGTCTAACATTGCTGCTAGTCGCAAAGGCTTCATCGCAGTATATGCAATGAAGTCTTGAAATTGTCAGGTTGTGTCGCGATGCCGATAGCCGAACTGATGTATGCGGTCAACCCGAAGAGGTGGATGGTGCTGTCGACATTATGTCTGATGTCGTCGATAGCTGCTCTGCTGTAGGCGACCCGCCTGAAAATATCGCTGGTGCTGTAGGCGTCGTGCCTGAAGAAGTTGATGGACATACAAGTACTATATATACTTATATATATATATATATATATATATATATATATATATATATATATATATATATATATATATATATATATATATATATTGGTATTGCTCGTTTTGATATGAAAATCATCTATTTCTGCTGTACCTCGGCGATTCAGATCAGAAATAGCTGTTTATCATAGCAGAAATAGCTGCAGCTATCGCCAACCGAACAGCATACAGGATAAGTGATTCCTGCAACACGAATGCTAACTAGCAGAAAAATAGCAGAAATCAAGCTTAACCAGCATACCAAACCACGCGAGCACGCCTTTGTTTTCCCCCACAATAGGGGATGTGAGTACCAACACCATTGAGTGGTTTATTTTCATACATCCGTATATTTTATCTATTGAGGACGAGAAGTGCCCTTATATAAAAATGTGTAATAGAATACAAATGTTTAAAAAATTGAATAACTATAGATAAATACATCACAGAGCCAATGAAACGTCTTAAATCATTACATCTAAATAAATAAATAAATAAGAAAGGAACACACAGATAACACATGGACCACTAATCGCTCCCAACTTGAAATATATATAATAATAAATATTATGTATTATTTTTAATAACAAATTTTGGTGGCGTGATGGCTTCCTCTAAAACTATTCTCATCTCCAGTCAAGCATTTCCTCACGTTAACGTAATAGAATAGCCGGCTTGGATAAAAAAGGAGGGCTAGTCCCCTCTCCTATTCTATGTCGCTCTCTTCAACATTTGACATGTCAATTGTTTTGAGTCAGGCTACCAAACAGGGAGGCAGTGGAGTGATTGTGGAGAAACTTTCCCTTCAGAGCCGTACCTTCCCTCCGGCGAGATGAAGGAATACTGTGGTGCCGTTCTCTTTTGCTATCATATCCTAGACGTGTCCATTGCGCGAGGACACGGAGCAAGAAGAAAGCTGCACGTGGGTGATTCCAGCAAAACTAAACTTAACAAAGATTTTGATTGGAGTTTGTATACACGTTGAACACTTGCGCCCCAAAAACACCTAACGAAAGACCAAATATTGCAGCTGATCACTCTTTTTGATTTTAACTACGCGACGTTCCGGACAGGCGTATTTGAACAGATTAGCTTCGAGTTGGTAATACTATTCCCTACACACTGTAATAAATTCTGTGTTACTGGAACTGAGATATTATGTGTAATTAAACAATTTAGTTGATTAACAAATACATCTTTGGAAATCTACAAGGTTTGTTCACTTTCAAGAATAGCATATGTGTGAATAACAAAATAAGTTTGTATTGTTACAAATGTATTGTAAAGAGCCGCGTGTCACTCATCAATTCTGTTAATTCCGCACATTCCAAGAATAAACCACCTGGATTTAGGAGTGGTGCCATTTTAAACGGTATAGCATTATGAAGAAGGTTTTGGCAGTATATTAAAGCGCAAAATTCGATTATGACTAACAGATAATAGTTTATACACTATAATTTCGTAGTTATTTGGAGTATTTTAAAATTCATCGGTAAAAAGTATATATGCACAATGGGTTCGAGGCTTAAATTTTAGATGATGGATTACAAGAAAACCCAAAAAAAAAAAAACTGATTTAAGCTTAAAATATTTTACTTCGAAAATCATTTTAAGCATTAAAAATATTCTATGAAAACAAATTTTGTGTAAATTTACAAAAGATATTGTAAACCTGTTTTATTTGTAAACTTGTAAGAGTACCTGTACTGCTATAAAATTATTACAGAAATACTGATGTTCAGTAAACTACTGTTATCATCGCAGAATTTCAAGTTAAGTTGTGTGCTAAAGGTCGATGAGTCATCACATCTGAGGATCCACTTCTTTCCCTGCACCGTTGGGCAAAGTCCATTTGACTGGTTTGAAAAGGCTGTTTTCCCCCTAGTTAGAATTTGCAACATTAAATTTGTAATAGTACAGGCCAGGTTTTGCAAATTTATGTGATATTAGCTGCGATAGTACAATTATGTAATATGCCTTTAAATCTTTAAGAAATGTTTTGAGTTATTTCTTAATACATATTTTGTATTCGATAATGCTTCTTTAGACAACCAAATGTAAAAAGTGTGTTTGCAAAATACGAGTAAAAACGCTGAGAAAAATTCAACCGCTTTCGGCAGTATTAATTTTCCCCTGTATGTGCAAAATTGTCTCTTTTTTTACGTGAGATCAAAGTTTTCTTTGTGATAAGTATGATACTAATTACAGTTCTGCCGCGACCACTTGCTGAACTGGCGAGGTGCATTTGTTATAACTCTACCGGTGAAGTAGGGTGTCACAGATCCCATGGAATTTTTTTAAAGTAAATTTGAAACTATTTTTTTGGAATATATTAACCTTAAAGTTAACCTAGCACTGTTCAAAATAGAAGATAATACAAAAAAGAAAATTTTTAATTAAATTTACAATTTTTAATTATTTTTTATTTATGGTGCAAAGAATGTTAGGAAAAAGCACACATTATTTTAAGTGTTATTAAAAATAAAACAAAATAATTCAGCTTCCTTTTACATAGTGATTTAAATAAAGTTTAAGTATACGAACAACATATACACGAGTGGACAATGAAATTCTAAAAAGAAAAATTCTGAGCAGGTTTGAAGTTACCCAAAAGTATCTTTGCTACAAAAATGTAGCTTTGCTAAACATAGTTTTCCTCAGTTCTGTCCACTTTCTAAGCAAAGATCTGCTCGAAAAACAAAGCAATAACATACTTGAAATCGGCTACACTGAAATTTTGTCTTCCTGTCCCTTTATCTTGGACACAATCTGCGTCTCTTTCTTTTTTCTCCCACATGTATTTGCTGTGTTGGCATGGTTTCGTCAAGCAGTTTTGCAATCATAGTCAGCAACTGTCTAGGATGAACTTGGTTTTGGAGGCAGCTTTTCATAAATGGTTGAACTAAAGACCTTGCTTGACTCTTTAAAAACTGAAAACGAGTATTTTCCTGACAATTTGGCACTGAATAATGGACCACAAAAGCATTGACAGCTGCAATGTTCTAAATAGCATAAAATATTAAAGTAGGACATCTTTTTGTGCGCCTGCCAGTATTGTAAGATGCCCATTTCTGATCCAGTGCATCTACTCCACCTTTTGTTGAGTTGTAAAATGAAATTATGGTGGGTTTTCGTATTTCCTCATCGGTCGATGCACTGTGGTGCATTGAAGACTCAAGAATGACCGCTTTCCTATTCTTAGGAACGTAAGAGACAAGTTATTTGTAAATCCATGAACTCAACTCAACATAAACCTCTAGTACTTTGGGTAGACACTGAGGTGGAATTTGCGATTTATTTCTTCTGAGAGTTAATACATAAGTCAAGTTCTTCTGTTTTAGTTCTCTAGCCGATTCAATTGACGAAAGCCAATTATCCGCAGTTATGTTCCTGTTTGTGTTTTCAACAGGCCTAATCAAACACAAAACACATTTTTTCCTTGTATATATAACCATTTAGAAAATACTGTGTCTCAGTATCAGTGAGGGCAAGAATATTTAACCCATACTCTGCAGGTTTCTTGGACATGTAAACCTTATAGCGACACAGGCCTCTAAAGGAGATCAATATTTCTTCAACAAACGCGAACTCATATATTGAATAATTAGCCCGTGAATGTTCAACAAGCCTACTAAATAACCAAGATGTGACTGCAGATTTTTCACTTTTTCTCTCTCGCCTTCCTAACTCCTTTGTTCTCAAATCTGAGACATGATAGCAAAAATAGTAGCCTTTTTTTGTGACATACTTGCCCTAAAAACATATCTTCCTGTTTCGTCACATGCAAACATGGCGTTCAGATCCTCACTGTTGGATTCGAAAATGGCAGAATAATATAAAACACCAAGGAGTGTTCGTATTTCCACAGCATCTGTGTCTTTTAGGTCAGACCTGTCCTCATAATTTGCATATCTCGACCTAGCCTTCGCTAATTTTTCATTCGTATGTAATACAATTTTATCTAACATGTAGTCAGTAAATATACAGTTCCATGCATCTAATTCAGAACAGTTTACATCTAACTCTCTTCCTGGTTTAATATTATCCGGTAAATGTTTTTTTCTGATGATATTTTCAGCTCCAACACGAACTCTTGTATTAGGTGCCTGCTTAAACCACTTGAATTTTGCTCTTCCTCGAACCCAATAATAATTAGATGGCTGTGATGACGGCGAATCTATTTCTTCCCTATATTCATGCTCTTCTCGAGGAAGTTTAGTTTCTTCCTCACTGTCAAAACAACTTTGCTCCTTCTCAGAACCATGATCATTTGGTATGAAGTCTTCATTATCATCGGTATCATGCACTACTGATTCACTTTACAGTTCATCAAATATATTTCTATCATTATTTGAACATTCTAGGTCACTAACCCTGGAATTTTCACCAGCAGATGCCATTTTACGAATCCACTCACAAAGCGGAAATGTGACACGCGAGGTGAGGTGGGGTCTTGCAGACCCCACAGCAATTTTAACTATTTTTCTAAACTATACTACTCGGAAAACATACACAACCAATACTTGGGAAGGTTAACCACAAACTGACTTGAGGCTATAACATCTGCCAAGGTCAACCGACTTCCAGTATAGCCACCTAACCAGTTCAGAGTTAAATTATTGAAAGGGTGTCTACCATATTATAATAAAATACACTGTATGTAGGCATCCGTGGCGTATATGTTAGTGTATTTGCTTCTAACATATAAGTTCCATGTTCGATTCTCTTCACCCCAATGAAATTTTCAAAATCGAAGTTTGGTTGAGACATGCCTTACTAAACCGCATTAAAAGCGTTCCGTGCAGTCCTAGCTGACCTACTGTATAATTTTTATACCATAAAAATGACTGAGATTTATCATTGAGACAAATTACTTTGTAGAAGTCAAATAGTAGCTGTGATTTTCCAGGAAAACAATTTAAGAATTGCCTCACATATTGCTGTAACTCTACAGGAAATCCGCCGGTAGGTTATACCCAAGTAGTAAAATATAGTAGTCCCAGAAATGCAGATCTGATTGTGAACAACAGCCCACATGCGGCATCCATAGGCACTCAAGACGCGGAATGCACCCGTAGATGCATGTGGCACACATGATGAATGACGACTGTGGTATGATGTGTTTACATGTGGGCCACATACGGATATTTAACTGTCAGTAGATGTCTGGCAATACAAGAATTACCAGTAAGTGAACCACAAGCGGGTCATTTCTTGATGTACTGTCGGCTGATGTCTGGCAAACCAAGAGTTGCCCATAAGTTAACCACAAGCAGGCCACTTCTTGATGAACTGTCTGTCGGCTGATGTATGGCAAAACGAGAGTTGCCCATAAATCAACCACAAATGGGCCACTTGTTGATGAAGTGTCGTCTGATGTATGGCAAAACAAGAGTTGACCATAAGTCAACCACAAGCAAGCCACTTCTTGATGAACTGTCGGCTGATGTCTGGGAAAACAAAAATGGCCGTAAGTTAACCACAAGCAGGCCACGTTCAGCTTTCTGCTTCTAGTCTGTCGTAAGTAAACCACATCTCGTTACTGTTGGTAAGCCACTTGTGGCCCAGCTATTTGCCACTTGTGGCCCACATAGACACAGCTTGCCATGCATTTTCAAAGCCAAAAAATAATTGTGTCCAACGCAAATAAAATTGATGTATTTACCATATTCATATGTGTTATCTTCAGCTTTATTTCACAATTACTAAATTAGTTTGGAGAAACCTGGAATCCAACTTGCAAACTTTTCGTTTACAGTCAAGTAAGCTATCAACTACCGTACTATGTATTCATACACGACCTTTTAAGTAAATCTGGATACTTACTTCACATACACAATGCTTTATTAGCTTTGCTATGTAGACAATGTTAGTATCACGAGTCAATGTTGGTGTTTATGTGTTTTGTTTAAAAGACTAGTATTTTAGTTTTTGACTATTTTCTGGTAGAATTTAAAATGAAAAATAATGAATTGTTTTGTGCGTTATGCTTTGCAGGTTTCTAGTTTAAAAACTGTTGTTTACTATTACTAGCAATGCCATGTGATAATTTTACTTTGCATATACATGAAATAAAAAAAATCAATTGAATACACATATGCTATTTGCTACTGCACAACATCATATAGTCGGTATTCCATCAATGGAACATAAGCTTGCTGATCATGTTTCCTCAGTAATAAGGAACAGTTTTCATAACTCAATAGGCGGTAAGTATGCTGCTATTATGTCCACAGCAGTGAACAACAGTTGGCATACCGTAAATGTCTCATAATCATGCTGCTTATATTTTCCCAACAGTTAGTAACAGTTAGCATTTCCTTTATCATCTGTTGAAATCTAATAATCGTCGTGAGATCATTGGCCCACATTACGAGTATTTGTAAAATATCTACTGTCACTTTTGTTTATATCACCTGATTGTCAACTATATAAGAAATGCTAACAGTCATAAATGCGAACGTTGTCATCACTGGCAACAGTTGGCCGACTGTTAACTACTTGTTGTTTGCTACTTTGGCCCACACGAAGATGCCCAACTAACAAAAATGAATTGTTCT
Organism: Dryococelus australis; assembly: GCA_029891345.1. NCBI lineage: Eukaryota > Metazoa > Arthropoda > Insecta > Phasmatodea > Phasmatidae > Dryococelus > Dryococelus australis. The sequence goes on from CM056996.1 coordinate 258,931,439, forward strand.
ACTACACGAGAGATTTATGTACAAACATGATATTATGTTATGCACTCTTTGACAAACATCACCCACACATTCTCTACATACTCTAAGATGCCTGTGGGTGTTTCACAGACATTTGCTTGTGCGTCATATATGAAATTCCGTCAGTCATTTTGTGATAAGTGGCAGATAATTGGCCACATGATGATGCCCAACTTTCAGAATTTAACCTGTCTACCACATAAGAGTTTTATATGGAAAAATTATCTTATTTTCATACTCTTCGGCATACATCAGCCACATGTTTTCCACGTGTTTTAAGATGCCAGTGGGTTATTCACTGATGTTTGCTTGTGGGCCATACATGAAATTCTGTCTATCATTTCGTGTTTAATGGCCCACATCAAAAATACTTCCCCAGCAAATACAGTCACTATTGTTCACGTGGTCTTATTGTGTACCATATAAGAAAACACTTACAGTCATGTGGGCGAACATGTACCACCTGTGCCAACAGTTGGCCAACTGTTATCAGCTTGATGTTTGCTACTTGGGTAGTACATTTTTCGTACAGATACTTCATATATCAATTTTTTTTTCAACCAGTTTCACGCAAAGTTTACAAAAATCTTTTTTTGTAGTTACCTGGAATTCTTTTTGTAACTAGTTTCCAAACTTTTTTGTGTCAAAGTAAAACATTCGTTTTACTGTACAAGCATAACATGAATCACGAAAGTTGTTACAGTTTATCCGTCTGTGGTAAGTGTGAATTATAGTGTTAAAATTAATAGACGATTTGATAGCTACAACTCAATAAGTTAGACGTGATGTACGTAAGATATCACAGGAATATCAGGCTTCGAATAGGAGTCTCAAACGTGTAATGTCATTGCCGCCTCACCGATCAACAGCAAGCGTTGCATACTTTCACTGTACGAGACACGACGAAATACACTTCAAATATGATGCCTGCAAATATTCTAAATTTTAAAAAATGTCAAACGTATATTAACATAGGAAGAGTTGTGAAGCACTCGGCAAGTAACGACCAAATACTGTTTTGAGTATGAAGATCATTTCATTACTAAGTAAATACAGTGATTTCTCACTGTAATTCCACTGTAAAATACGAAACACAAGATTTGAAAGTGGTACTTTTATGTCCAACAAGATTGCGGTTTTGTTTTACAAAAATAGTGTTATGTGATTTACAGCATAACACAGAAGTGTGATTTTGTATTTTTAAAAATCAAAATACGAAAACGTTTTATTTCGCTAACTAAAAGTATAAATAATGATGTATTTCTATATTGCTTTACAATTTCGAGGCTATATGCGTCTGCTTAGGCCTCCGAAACGTTTAAAATATTTTTGGAATAATAAAACCCGTGTCATGCTGATTAAATCCAGACGCTTAACGTTATCTTTAGATTGAGGGCGCATTAAATAATTGTAGGGAACCAAAATAACATGGTTATTAAGAAGCAGAAATAAAATGTTCTTCAAATGTGCCAATAAAACTTGTCGTTTTAGGAGGTATGTGTCGCAGGAAAAGGTTAAAATTAAGTACAATAACACGACTCTAAAGCAGCGCTGAATAAAAAGTGTAGAACAGTTGTTATTCTCGAGAGAAAAGTTCTTAACCGAAATATTTGATAGTAAGTTGGAAATGAATTGTTTAATGCTGTACTAAAATAGCATTTTTTAACGCCGATGACATACTTAACATTAATGAAGTCCGAAAAAATGGGAACGAAATCACGTTTAAAACAGCAACAAACTTCGCAAAGAAACATACTTTTTCAACAACAATTCCATCCTCCACTCCCCCCCCCCCCCCACCCACCGACAAATAACATTTCAGCATTTCTCTGTAATCCACGGCAAGCGGTCGAAGACACGTTCGCATGCTGATGCTATGATGGCTTAGCAAAAATACGTACCGCTATTTCACAGAGACGGTAACCAAAAGGAAAAAGTTTTTATTGTTTTCAAAAGAGTTAAATATTTTACATCTTTAGAGGGTCGTAATTTATAAAGTGAGGTGCTCATGGAAATAATACTTTGCTTGGTAGTTGTATATTAAGCATATATTTTAATGACGTATATAAAATAGTAATTTACCTATGACTACTCCAGAACTGCAAACATGCTTGCTAATCACAATGAAACAAATCCTTCTCTTAAAGTTAAGAATCCAACCAGAAATATCGATTTACTGTGGAAGATGGGATGGTTGCTAAACTATCAAAATGGTCAGGAATGATGTAAATAATGCACAATGGTTGACATTTGGGAAAATCAAGTGTTACATTTCTCCCCATCGTAGACATTAACCGTTGAGACAAGAATTGCATATATTCAGCACTTCATTCAAGTTTTAAAGATGAAAACTATGCCTCAACTAAATTCTGACCAAACTATTGTGATGGAAAGCCATACATATCATGCTGACAGAACCAGAAAATAACCCATTGTACAATTTTGTGTTCAGATTTGGTCAATTTCATACATTGAGTTTCCTAGGATACAATGGACACTTGAATTCATCGTATTTACAGGTCATATCTAGGGGAAATAGTACGAAATATTACGTGAAATATGGTGAATTTTAGATATCATATAGGAAATTTGCGTTCTTTAAGTTGTCTCTACACTTTTGGCGGAGAAACACACATCATTTTTGACTTATCAATTTTTGAAATAATTTTTCCGGGGAAAATCCTGAGAAAAAACTATTAAATATGAGGTGGATCATGGCGAATTTTGGATATCATATTCGATATTTGGGTCTTTCATTTTTGTCTGCCATATTTTGGTCTTCAACGCACCGTTTTCGACTGATAATCTTTTTTATCGGTTTCCGGGTAAAACCCTGGGAAAATTATAAGAACTGTTGGTGGATTTTGGATATCATATGTAAGATTTTGTGTTTTTTTTTCTCCACACTTTTGGTCGTAAACGTATAGTTTTTGAATGATTAACTTTTTATATCGTTTTCTGGAAAATAAATTCTAAGAAAATTGTAAGAATATTACGTGAATTATGGTGTATTTTGGATGTAATATTGGAAATATTTGGTTTTTAATTTTTTTCTGCGCACTTTTCGTATTAAAATCCACAGTTTTCGGTTTATTAATAATTTAATCGCTTTCTCCGGAAAATGGTGAGAAAATAGTGAGACATATTTTGTGCATTTTGGTGTATTTTGGATGTAATATTGGAAATATTTGGTTTTTAATTTTTGTCTACGCACTTTTGGTCGTAAAATGCACCGTTTTCGAATAATCAATTTTTTAAAATTGTTTTTCCGAGAAATGATCCGGAAAAATATAGCAAAATAATACGTTGATTTATATGATTTTTGTATAAGCTAATATTCAAATTTTCCCGCAAATTTTGATGTAATTAAATATTTTCTTGTAATATTTCCATGTTATCTCACAAGACAAATGTAATTGGTTATGGTAAACAGTAAACAGAACACAAATTCTAAACCACAATGTACTTATGCACTCGTCGGAACAATGAGGGATGAAGAATTTCTTGAAACTTTTTCTTCTTCCACTATGTCCAGTTAAGAAATATACCTGACTACTGACTTTTTCACGAAGAATCAGGAGTTGATCCATATATATTAAGGAGGGCTGTTTTATACGTGCATTGTGTAGTAGATACACACAAGTGCACAGTTGTGTGTTTAAACATGTATATTATGTATACATATAATAAATATACAAACATTGTTGCTGTTTTGAAGAACAGTTTACGAATATGAAAATACATAGCCACAGAAAAGAAGAGACCAAGTCCATGCTGATATGTTCCACTAATTGTTTTCTAAAATTATACACTCATATAGTTTCGTTAAGAAGAAAGAAAGAATATTAACGGTATGAGTTATGAAATACAACAAACATATAAATTAAATATACTTTTTGATACTATGCACTATGTTTTGTATTAACAGTTTCCTGATACAAAAAACAATAAATGCGATAAGTTTAATAAAAAAATCGGAAAAAGTCACTTAATTTGACATCATGCAATAATGAACGCATGCATTTCTCTAAGAAAAATTTCAGAATCTCCAATAAAACTACTACTCGGCGCTCCTTATGTTGTCTTCTTTGGATAAAAAAGTTATATGCACAAATTTTAATTAAAAATTGATTTAAATAATAATGAATAGGTGAAGAATTGTATGGCATTAGCATTTGTCTTCAAGTACACATTACAACCCACCTGCACGTGTTACTAACCAAATGATAAAGTAGGGTCCATGCTATGAAGGCGGCTGTACATGGGGTAGAGGAAAGCTCGTACCTGCGCGACTGCTTAGTCGTTGGTGGCAAGAGAAACCTCTTGGTACCACTAACATCATAAATACCTATTAACTGTCATCATTGCGCATTTGCAAAGCTGGCATTTGTTGCAAATAACTTGGAAGTGAAGATTCTATCTGCTGTAAAATAATTCCTGCCAGTTACGATTGAAGTAAAGCAATTACCTATGAAGCACTGCACCTGGCTATGCAATGTGAAGAACTCATAAGAAATAAGTACAGACACCAAACAAATTGTCAGAAAAGTGTTATTTATGCTGTATATGAAATAAGAATGCATATATTTTGGAACCAGTATAAAAATGTTACTGAAATATGCTTTTTAGATATAAATAATTAATCGACGAATAGAGTACACATTTTTAACCAAATTTAGGCGCATTTCAGTTTTAGATGTTTCGGAAAACAGAATTTACAAGAAAATGTTTTTCAAGAAAGATCATCATATTATTTACTGTGATCGTGTGTTGTGAAATCATAGTAATCATTTATCATATCAATTTTATAATGAGCTTTACTTGCGTTAGTTTCAACCATAAATATTTGTGAAAAAGCACGCACATAAAATCGATAATCAAAATTACTTCCAAAGTTATTATTACAATTCTCTTACACACAACCATCTATACTAATGTATAAATATGTAGTGTTTATAACTTTGTGTGTTTGTGTGTTTGGATGTAGGAGGTAATCTTCGAAACTACTCATCCGATTTTAAAAATTCTTTCACCAGTAGAATGCTACGTTATCACTGAGTGTCATAGGCTATATTTTATTTTAACAATCAATAGGGATCCCTTCTAAAATACCAATAATGTAACCCAAAGTGAAATAAAAGACCTATAAAATTCCTTACATTGCGTGCGCTGCGAAAACTATTGATGACAGAACAAAATAATGTACTACGACTTTGCAGAACACATCATTATCTACAAAAAGTGTCGCGACACCATATGTCTAACTATTATAGTTATGTCACAATAGCTATTTTTTTTATTTTGAAAACTGAATTAAAACGCCGCCGCTAGAAAAGGCACTTTATTTGTACCTCGGTATTAATCCTTATCAAAATTAATTACTTCACATTCAAGACTGGTTCAGTACCTGTATATTACTTTTTGAATTATTGGGAAACATATTAGGAGGGCTTATATTCCTTAAAAGCATGATAGGAGTACCGACTTTTAATGATAGTTCGTGAGGTGGCAAGCCAGAAGGATTAAGCGAATTTAGAAAATCTTGAGGAAAGTGGACGACATCGTCAACATTGGTGACCGTGTCAATGGACTTATAGGTTTTGACTTGGCCGGGAACTCTTTGTATAATGAGATTGTTGATTTCATTGACAGTGTCGTTCCTAGGCGATACTATTGCCCTGGAACACAACCAGTGAACGTCATGATTAATGATTAAATTATAATGTGCTTTTTTTTAATGCTTTAGGAGAGTTTATCCAACCTAATTAACGCCGGGTTAAGCAGTTTTTTTTATCTTAATTGCACCCGTGCGAAGCCGGAGCGGATCGCTAGTAGTAAATATTATGACGATATTCCATGACGAAGATTTTCTTGCAAATTCTGCTTTCTGAAGCATCCAGAATCGAAATATGCTTAAAGTTTGTTAAAAATACACACTATTTTAAACGATTTTTTTACATTTAAAAAGTATATTTTAGTTACTATTTTATAATGTTGCAAAATATAGGCCTATACATTCTTCTTTCATATACAGCATAAATTACACTTCTCTGCCAATTTTTACTGTGTTTGTAATACTTTATTAATGAGTTCTTCACGTTGTATAGCCAGGTGCAGGTCTCCATAGGCAGTTGCTTTGCTTCAATCTTAAGAGCAACGCATTTTTAAATAACAAAAATAGTTAACGTTTTTTAAATACATGGCCAAGGAAGGGGCAGGTGGGAGATCCCCCTGGATCCGCCACTGCGAAGAAACACTTGAAACTTTGCCTCTCCTTTACACTGTGTATATTTAAGAAATGTGTCTGATTCTATCACTGGTATTCCAAGGTCCTAGGAATCTCAGCACACCGAGCCACCAAGACAACTGCTCAGCTTTCCAGTTAATGGTCTAGATGGTAAAATTCAGTAATGCGTTTCTTGTTCATTTCAATATTCTGATTCCAATGATTTGAGAGAAAATTAACTACTTTATTATTGAATATACGTTTCAAATTTAGGGCGGGGACAAATACCTACATTGTCCCTCCCCTCTGTTCTAAGGGAGGGACAGGGAACCCGTGAAACCTCAGTCCCGTTCTGCGCCGCGAATGGGTGTTGGTGATGTACAGACTGTGGTGTGTGAGGAGACAGCAGCCTCGTCGCAGTGCAAGAGTGCGTGGAGGCTGGACAGCGAGTGCGGTGCGATGAAGGCTGGGTAATGAGCTCCTCGAAGCTGGCAGTGCAAGTGTGCTCGAGGACTCCCCGAGCCGAGCCGAGTGGCTGGCTGTTATTGTGCTCATGCTCTCGACTGCACGAGCGCCACTCAACTCAGCCCACGCGACGTGAGTCACCGACATTCACACGATGGCTGTCGTCGTCTATCTCCGCGCGAGCCGACATTTACTATCAATTGTTATAAATATGATTTTAAATGTATAACTAAGATTTACTTGAATTAGGAATATTTAGCTAGTGACTTCTGCAAACGTTTTTATAATAAATTGTTTTATTCATTTCATTATTGATTAAATAAATTTAATGTAACTATAATATACCAGAAGCCAAAGGATAACGTTTTTCGAGTCAAAAAGGAAAACAAACCTTTTATTACAATGCCTTTTAAAAGATTACCACGACAGGAAAAATATTTTTCTGTCTTTACTTGTAGGACTATATCAAATTAATCAGTATTGTGTTTTCGACGTATCTGACATATTCTCAAATCTGTTGGTGAAAGGCAGTACACGAATACCTGTGTCGTCTGTCGATAAACTCAGCACTCATCATATATTTGCTACATCTTGCACTTAAGTTTGCATACTTGAACCAGTATAAACTATATATACTTGAGATTTCGAAACGTTGCAGCGATACTGGTAATTATAATGATGTTTGTGATACTTAAACTTAAGTCATAATCACAAATACACAAATTATGTTAGTTTTATACTTTAGATTCGAATTTAATAAACTGGGGTCACTTATTTCATTCACGGGAATAACGTCACCACCATTAAATTCGGGTAGTACAATAGTACATCAGGTGGTAGATTGTTTAATTTTTGTGGAACCTTAATATTTTCCTTTATATAAAATACACAGTATATTTGTACAGCAACAAATTTCGTAATTCCTACTTTTGTTTTCCTGTCAAATATGTAATATTGGGAATTTTAATTTAAAAATATTAATTCATATAAAGCAGGCGGTATCAATACCCACATGAGTTATATGATCAGATATGCACATATATGGTGTACGTATGGGGACCCCTTGTGAAAACTGGGCGTGTAGGTGTACCGTACAACAATACGCTGTGCAGAACGTAGTATGTGTACATTTGTATATTCAACAAGAGAATGTTAATTGGCATATGACACTGTGTTAGGCACGGGGACACTGCTAGGGATTCCAATTAATTAGGAAGCCGTACCAAGTCGGTCAGTCGAGAGAGCATTGTAATGCTTACAAAGCAACTCAACACAAACAGTTAACACGTTGGGCAAGCCAAAAAGTATGCAATGTGCTACTTTTAACCCGTCTGTAATATATTAATTATTTCTACTGGAATTACCTTTGTGTTCACGTGTATGGCCCTCACATGAGAATGACTAAATATATATGTAGTGTGTGTATTCAGAAGGAAGACAATACGGCAAAAAGTATGCCATTTTAATTTTAAATTTAGGTAAGTGTAGATTTCCAAGCATGGAGTTCTGTTGTGCCCAGTCCGAAACTTGGTTGGCAGAAGATACCTCTTACTATTTGAACATCACTCTTAGAGCTAGACGTCCGCATCGTACACTATTTGTGTACCTTGACAACTCAGAAAAACCGTACTTATATTTAGTCACAACTGGCATGTAATTAGTAAGCATAGGGAAAAACTGGGATAGCAACTGAAATGAGGTAGGAGACCACCAAGCCACTTCAGTTTAAGTCCAGTATTTATTCATAAAGTATGTTCAATTCTTATTTTCCTTTATTATTTGTCGACTATCTAATATGAAAAATCCAAGTGGCAATTGGCAAAAACTAATGAAGACACACAAAACTCTTAAAATACGCGAAAGTCGCTGTACCTAAACAAGCAAAATCCCTGGTATGCATAGTTGCACTGAATTAAGTTCAAACACTAAAATATATTGTTAAAGATAATGTTAATCTTAAAAATAATATTAAAAGTCAACTTTTTGAAAACAAATAGTAAAATGTGTCTAGCTCAGTGTGAGTGAAACTCCTCTCAGGTTTACCATAGGCAAAGCCTTTAAGTTCACTTAAAACAATATGACTTCGCCGATAGGGGAAAAGCTTCTAGATCATTATGCCACCATTAATAATGTACTATGATGGCCTTATCTGTTTGCAGAAAACGTGTAACTCTCGTTGTTCTCGTAGACGTAGATTCTGAGAAGTGCAAACCAATATTAACCGGCGCAGGTCTCGCAGGCAGTAGGACATAGTAAGTGTGCCTCATTGACGTGGATATACTACTCGTACAGGTTCGTGGTCAAGCTTCTATCGCCTCACTTTCTAAATCCTAGCCAAAGGGCAAATTGGCACTCTCTAATGATGGACATACTTATATATACATAATATCACAAAGGAGAAGCCAAAACACCCTAACAAACAAGTTTAAATCCTACTCTGCACCCGCGTACAGGTGAAAGTCCTATTACTAACGTATATGATTCACGATGGTTGACAAGAGAAAGAGGGGGAAGCTAAGGTCTTTTGACTAGAGCAAGCTTAAATGGGACCTAACGTTCCAGACAATGGGAAATGAGGGTTCGAACCTGTGGACCAATGGGGATTCTACAAACTATCTAAACGCCCTTACGTACCACTTTCAATGTCCTAACTGTTAGAAAGCATAGATAATAGGTCCCACAACATACACAATAAAATTAAATAAGAGGAAACACGAAACCTAAACACTTAAAGTCTATTGATGTTATGTATTTTAAATAAGGCCACTATGACTAACATAACCCACAACCAGGCAGTTTAGGGATGAAAACCAACTATTATTAGACAACAATACTTACACGCATATTTCACTAAATATTCAATAACCTGAAAAATTACGGCGTATCACAAAAAGTAAACAACCTGTTACTCGCTAACAATGGAAAGCGCTAAACAAAACATAAACACATTGCAATTCATACAAACCTATAAGAATATACAGCTTAAACAATATGCAGCAATACATTGTCGAAAATGCTGGCATGAGCAAACTGAGGAACAAAATATACCATGTAAACAAAATATATCATGGAATCAACGAGACATTAAAAAGGATTGCATCTGAGAAGAACAACTAATCAACAGCGGGATATATTTGATTATTCCTGGAACTATGGTACGTGATAACTCTAATACCAGTGTCTATGTGCATTATTTAACATATCTATTTGTTTGTGGTAAGATACGGGCGGTGCCCATCTCTTCTATGTTGCAAGTCCTCAGACTTGACTGGTTGCAGAAAACATGGCGAGTGAGCAACTTTGGAAGTGATGCAACATGCTTGTTAGCTTCGGGTGCTCAGGTAACGTTAGCTCGTTTCTCCCTTGTAGGATCTTAGGCTCTTACTTTATGGAATGTTTATCGTCTCCTAGCCTACAAATGGATAATGACAAAAACTTACGAACACTATGTACAAATTGGAATGATTTGTGACAGTAGGGCATTCTTGTGTGTTAACTTTGTGGCATAATTACATAATTATAAATCACTTTTCCTAAAAGTAGTTATGTTCTGTGTGCCCCAAGATTTGTTCAAGGAATATATACTCTTTTCGTTTACGACCACTCATTTTGTTTGCACGATTATACTATACTAACGAAATATATTTTATAACATGTATGGTCGTCTTCATAACAAGGAGTCTTAAATCATACAGCAAGCGTAGATACGATTCGTTTATCGTAGGTATTTTCTCCTTTTTACTGGAATTCCTCTACCACTTAACAATATTAATTGTAATATGTTAGTAAAAAACTAGCAGTATGTAGTGTATCATATTTTCAAAACAGTTCTTCTTCCGAAATTAAAAAAGGTTTCAAGAAGATTCTGGTGCCTAAATTCTGCGAGTGGCGTGAGTCGTTTATGCCGGCCTTATACGATACCCAATTTCTGCTACTTTTAGTTATACACATGGGCACGACAAAAGGCATACAAATTGATATAAGAGAAGAGAAGTAAGAACGCATCCTTTCATACTCACAGGTCTTAGAAACTTGTAGATGACAGACAAAACAACTCGCAGGGGACAGGGGTACAAATTCAACCAAAATAAATATGTAGGCACTTTGTGGTGCATCCACAATGTATGACGATTGTTTCTTTTTTCCCCTGAGGAATGCATTGGTATAGGTTTCAATGTAAGAGTACTATTAATATATGGAAAATAATATGAATAACAGCACTGCTTATGTATGGAAAACAAGGTACTGTATTCACATGTATGTACCACGGACAATTTACACCAGCCATTAAAACATTGGCATATTTAATTAAACAAAGGCTGATGATCATAAGGGCGTTGGGGGGTGGTGGGAGATTTCATATTTCTTTTTTTGAACAAAATATTAAACATATATCGTTATAAATGTATAGTTACATAATTACTTATAATGAATGGGTTGATGTGCAGATATGAAACTACAAAATGGTATAAGCGTTCTTCATGTTCAAAAAAGATCATATATTCCTTGAATTAAAATAAATTAAATCTTGTAATTGGTTTTCCATATTTAATTTTCATTTCGGTGGGATGAATTTCGGTGGGATGATATGTCACAATAAATCACCCCTCCCCCCCCCCAAATACTGGGATATGCCCTTGTTTTCAAATGTGTATCTTTAATGAGCATAATAATCATTCTTGTGCTCTCCATAATTATAAAAGCTTTTACTGTTATAAGGCAGAAAGAAGACAGAACTGTAACAATATTAAACTTAAGGATTTCATGTGTGCCTGTTAATATTACTCATGCTATACAGATCAAATTATCTTCTTAAGAAACCAATCGTTATGATTAGAAAACAAACACTGCTCGTCGATTGTACTGTATTGGTACTTGCATATTATTACTTTTAGACAAATATATTCTGAAAATAAATATTTTCTAACAATAAAATAAGCTAGAAGTAGCCATAATATGTCACATAGAAATATTTGTTAATCATCAGAGATCTGAACTCTAAAACCCAAATTATGTGGCGCAGACCTCTGCACTAACTCACTGAGCTACACAAACCACTTACAGTGCACCTGTGTGATAAGGTATATATAATAGAAATTTAAAGTTATCGCGTATTATATAAAGTGGCGTTTATTCTTTTATTATGATCGCGTGAGTAATATGCAACGTTTCCCGTTACTTATGCGGACATTAAGTTTCATTTTGCACATGCATATGTTTTACAGAACTTGTAATCTTTCGTAGACGGGCATATACGACTTGAGTTAGGAACTCGGGTGTCCACCATCTTGTCTGCCGCAGCTTGTGGATATAGCAGACATTCAGTACACTTTCTACTGTTGCGGAGTTGTGACTTGGGGTGACAGAGATGGAGTATGAGTGAGAGAGAGGGTAGATGTCAATGTGGCAACTCCGCCGACATTCTCCACGCACATGCCACGAGAGTGGACTAGCGCAACCTGGCGTTCAACACACAAATTACAGATTCTTACCTGATGGAGTGGTTAGAAAATTTAACCCGGAGAATTCCACTCTGGGTATAGCTTTACTCAATGGTAATACTTAGTGTAGAAACACAACTCAGTCTTATCTGGGTAATTTTGTTGTTCTTCTAGGACTCTGCTTTATTTGATTAGGAACTCGTAAAATCGCGGTACTCTCCCACAGCAGGAACAAATTAGCATACAATGGCGTCTTTAATATGTGAAAGTACAGTTCACGGACCAACTGTCGTTCCTGATACCTGCTAACTCCTCAATACCTTACATACAGAGGGGCTTAATGGCCATCTTAACTTCCTCGTGGATTCCTTTTAAACACAAAACAATTTATGTGTGGTCCCACACTCCGTAATAGTTAATTAAAAACTTATACTGCACCCACTCGGGTGAGCAATATACTGCAGTTATGACCTCCTCGTCATATTAAAGCAAAGTGGAAAGTTACCGCTAGCATACAATGCTAGCCTATCTTATCTCTGGGTTCGAATTTGTTAGCCAATCGGAAGGCTGCAAATTAAAGCATACTTGAACGAGCCACTAAAAGGTCCGTAACACACGAAATTCTGAATAATACGTTGTCTCTAAATTGTGATACAAACATTAAAGACTCTGAAACAAAGTACAAAAATTGAGACCGAAAAAAAAAATACAAGTAAAATGCTAGCTAAACTAATTGATTTAAACATTCCTTATTGGCATTATTATGTCTTGTTTAAAAAATCTTGCACTTGAAAAATTAAAAATATGCATAAATTAATGAGATATTAAAAACAATGTGTAATTCTTGTGTGCTACAATATATTTTTATTTTCTCCTTATCGATCGATAGTCAGAGTACTTAATAGCAAAGGCTAAAATATGGAATATGTCCTTACCATGGAATATTGAAATTTCGGGAATCCGACACATGGAAACTATGTATCAATATGGCGAGTGGAAGCACATTCAAGTGACATACTTCATGAATAGCAACAGCTCAGTTTAGATGTGCTGTTTGTTGGGCCTGGTTGACTTCGTTTTCCTCCTCTCTGAAGAAGGTACATTCATAGTGCAGATAAAAATAAATTGTTAGTGTAAACAGCGGTGGCCAAGTACAGTGTAAATACTGTAAGATTTGAACATATCAATGAAGTTACGTAATAAAATATTCGTTCACTTGATGTGCCAATTCTAATTATTTATGATACAAACTGGCTACCCGTCAAACACAACCTGTCAGCAAAGTGTCGGCCCGATATCTATATTGTCGGCAACTGTCGATTCTATGCCATCTGACAACGGCGTCACATCTTTTTTGAGACAGTATGTTTTACGTTAAAAGAAAAGACAATAGCACACTGTATTTTTCTGGATAACAGATGGATATCACCTAAATTACGTCGGCGTGGTATCTCGTAGCCAACATGTCGCCAATAGCAAAAATAACATTCTGGTCCCATTCTGATATAGCATCTTTGTTTTTTCGGTAAGATGGCCGTAATCTTATATATTCCGGCCCGCTAACGTTTTCCAGACATGGCTCTTTATCACAATTAAGATACAAATATGATATCTTTTTGCCAACAAACTTTTTGAAACCGTTTTATGAATAGGCAAGATGTTAACTTGCTGTTGATGGCATGATGTTTTTTTTTAGACCATGTGTTAACCGTTAGAATTTTTTTTTCATTACTATATTTGTCTCAAATCGTAGCACATGGCATTTTTACATTGAAATTTTTTTTCATTTGTATAACCATCCGACATATATAAACTATCTACCAAAAAGTAATTGGGCACCTGTGAAGATAGGTATTTCAGTACATCAGTTGACTTGTGTTTCACGGCCTTCGGTGTAGAACCACTGGTGTTTGTCCGTGGTAACATTCTGGATAATGAAATGCTCCCAACATTATGGTGTTTTTACGGAATGGACACGTGTTACTACCAGAATGACAATGCCAGGTGCAATTTTTCAAGGGCTAATATTCAGTGGTACGCCAACAAAGTTCGCCGATTGGACTGGCCCGCCCAGAGCCTCGACCTCAACCCTATAGAACATCATTTGGACGAATTGGATCGCCGGGTGAGGGCTCGTCAGACGCGGCCAAGATCCATTGCTCAACGCATGTAATGGTTGCAAGAGGAATGGCGATGAATCCCCGTGGATGTTCCGCAAACACTCGTAGAGAGCATGACAGACAGGGTGGCTGCTATTATAGTCCCAAGATGTGGCCTTACGAGATTCTAACGGGGGGACAACCACCAATCAAAATTGTGGACAAGTGCCCTAATACTATTTGGTAGCTAGTGTATTAAAAACTAACAAAAAATATTTTGTTTGCAAGCCTTTGAAGAAACAAGGTCACTGTTTTAAATAATCGGTGTTTTAAAATTATTTGTTATATTGCCATTTAATTTATACTTTCACATATAATAATTTGTGTCATGATAAATTTGAAATTACTGGAGAGTATCAGCAACTTACCCCGTGGTGTATAGGTTAGCATGCTGGTCCGTCAACTCAGGGGTCTTACGTTCTGTGCTACACAGGGCCTCGGGAGAAACACATCATAGGGCTAAATACCCTAGAACTTGCCTTGCTCCCAACGAACCCATGCAGCAAACACTCAAATAACAAAATGCAACAGTAGCATCAAGTAGAGATTACGAAAGATGAGATGCAGGGACGAACACTAGTCCAGTTCGGCAAACTTGCATTCGCTTTTACAAAGAATAGTTTTGTCTGCATTGTAAAGGTAGTTTAAATTATTATATAAATTTTATTATCTTAAGTTCTAAAAGGCGATCAAATAAAAAAAATAAAAAACCAATATCATAGTGACACTCTTTAATCAAAATAAAATATCTCTGTAAAAATGAACAAACACCTTTGTATAATCTCTTGTTCACTAGGCAATTGGCCTACATATCAATAATTACGTTAATATCCATCTTATTTCATAAACGGTATACCGACTACATACTTTGAAAGGTAAAGTTCATAACAACTTAGAGCAGAACACAAATATTTAAGTTACGTTTTCTTCTTTTTTGGATATTATTTTTAATGTCCAAAAGCCAAAACTGCTTGAATATTTGGAATGGTCACAAAAGTAGGGTCGGACTGCAGGTAGAAAAGTAGGGTCGGACTGCAGATACCAGGTAGAAAAGTACAAATTAACGAGTAGATTAGTGAAAACACATGCTTAGTATAGAAAAAATTTTTGGCCTGAAAGCAGCAGTAGGAAGTAGGAATACGCCTGCAGCCCTGGGTGGTACTCAGGAAGTAGCAGTTATCGATCCATCAAAGAGATAGTGCAGATGGAAACCAAGAAACATCTTATGCCATGTTAAAGTTAGTACCTACACGGGAACTGCTAAACAAACATGGCAAAACACATCAAATAACCAACTAAAAGGTTTAAAAGTTTCCGTGCAAAAAGGTGTACAAGCCACACTTACCAGAAGCGGCGAAAGTACAAAATTAACGACGGATCATGATGATGCAGTAGAAATCAATTTTTTGAGACTGTCACGTCGTGTTATAACGATGTAGAAGAAGGAAACGAGACTGGCGGAAGTGGTCGTAGATCAGGTATCGATTCAGGGAGTTTTGGCTACAATCGATATAACAATTTACGATAATAAATAAAATAGTCACGTGATTTAACTTTAATGAACTTACAACATTTTGATAAACAATTAGTACTATATTTCAACATAGTACAAAATTCTGAAAAAGGAATTTTACATAAAATGTTACATTTTGTTGATATTGTATCTTTGCCAATTCATTGAAAATTAATAAGGTACACGATCTGGGTAAAAAATGGCAAAAAAAAACTATAAATGCAGAAAATTTTACCAAAATTCTGGCAAATAAAATAAATTGACAAGGCAAATTACAAACATGAAAATTACGCAGAATTACAAATATGATGTCTCAAATGTTGGTAAACTAGTAATATATATAACAGAATAACTTACTAGGTCGCAGTAACAGCGACTACCAGAAATTAACAGTGAAAACGAATTAATTACATTACCACACCAAAGCACAACCAAATGAATTAGCCGAACCGAACACCAGTTTTGCCAAAAAAAAAAAAACATTTTTCTAGATAAGAAATATACAAAAAAAATTAACATTAATAAAATAAGGCAAACAAAAGTGGGTGTCACAAACGGTGGCACACACTCTCCCTCCCCCCTGCCTCCCTTAAGCGTAGCTACGGGGAGCACAGCGTGACCCGACAAACATAGGCACCACACACACAAAAGAGATAAAGGGACTGCAAAAGACTTAAGGGTCACAAAAGGGAGACTAACTCTCAGTTGAAGTAGTGGGAGGTGATGACGGAACCATTACGCAACCTTCGGGTACCACAGCAGGTTGTATAGGGGGTGGATTGGTTTTCTTACAAAATTTGTATTTGTGCCAAAATACAAGGATGGTCACACAACAAAGTAGAGCGGCTGGAGACACTGTAATGGCGATGAGTTTTGGGTAGGTGGAATGAGGAGATGGACGAGAGCGTAATAGGTATAGGACATCATGAAAATCTGCACCGTGTTGAAGTGATACTAAAAGGTTATCCAATTCTTTGACAAGAGAGTCGTTCATGGTTAAATTAGGAAAAGTTAAAACATTAACATGGAAAAGTTTAGCTAGCAGTTTGTGAATGTGCGTGATAGGAAAATACATTTTATTTTGAAGAGCCGCATTATCCATACCAAAAGTTCTAAAGAAGGGTCTCATCAGGTCATAGTTATAAGCATTGTTTATCAGGCCAGAACCTGATAAGGTTAGTGTGAAAGACGGAAAGGTCTCAGTGGTAGATCTACACCAAAATGTGACGTCTAAGAAGTCATTAGTAGCAAAAATCCATCGTGAGTAAGTTTTTCTTAAAGAAGGGAGTTTTAAATCAATCATAGACTTGTCACAAAAATCAAAATATGCTCTTCCAACAAAAATATTGAACTCGCAGTTATCTACATGAGCATTAAAAAACAGGAAAGTTGCGTGTCAAAGGTTGGTGCCGTGAGTAGTGCACTTGCTAAGGGAACAGTGACTGACAGATGCAAAATATTTCCTGTCCAAACTGACAATTAAGTACTCTGCTCCATTAAAAAGAAGATATTAATTCAACTTTGAAAAAATTAATGGAACTTGATAGATATATTATTTCTCAAACAAACCATCTTTCTTTGCTAGTGGGATGTTGATCACCATATTCATGGATGAGTTGTACACAAAAGCCTGGAGATTGCTTAAACCATAGTACATATACAAATTCTCATGGATAACAGGTGCTAACATGTATAAACCATAGCACATATACAAATTCTCATGGATAACAGGTGCTAACATGTATAAACCATAGTACATATACAAATTATCATGGACAACAGGTGCTAACATGTATAAACCATAGTACATAAACAAATTCTCATGGATAACAGGTGCTAACATGTATAAACCATAGCACATTTACAAATCCTCATGGACAACAGGTGCTAACATGTATAAACCATAGCACATATACACATTCTCATGGATAACAGGTGCTAACATGTATAAACCATAGCACATATACAAATTCTCATGGACAACAGGTGCTAACATGTATAAACCATAGTACATATACAAATTCTCATGGACAACAGGTGCTAACATGTATAAACCATAGTACATATACAAATTCTCACGGACAACAGGTGCTAACATGTATAAACCATAGTACATTTACAAATCCTCACGGATAACAGGTGCTAACATGTATAAACCATAGTACATATACAAATTCTCATGGATAACAGGTGCTAACATGTATAAACCATAGTACATATACAAATTCTCATGGACAACAGGTGCTAACATGTATAAACCATAGTACATATACAAATTCTCATGGACAACAGGTGCTAACATGTATAAAGGTAAGGTAAGTGTTTGCTGGGTGTGTTTCAGAATACTAAGAAATGAAACTGCACTTATTAAGATGGCACCATGCTTACCACTTATACTGGTTTCAATGGCGTGTCTAAGGTAAAAAATTTCCAAACAAGCATTGATGACTGCCGCACTTAAAATATAAGTAGCATACCATTGAAATATATAGGATAACTCAAAATAATCATAGCATCAAGATTGTCATGAACAGCATTATAGTGTTCCAAATATATTAGACTCAATTTTTTGATGTACGCAGTGTTGTTGATTACTCATTCTTCCAAATTTCTTATCAGAATTATCTGCTTGGTTGCACTGATTGAAATGTCATCGTAACTGTCTCTTAAGGAGTCTAAATGTTGTTCCAAAACTGAAAGATCATCACTGTCCAAAGTTCCAAGCACAGTTTTCAAAATTTCCCCTCCCCCTAAATCGATTAATGCTCGCTTTGCCTGGAAAGGCAACAAGGGAGTAAAAATTAGCATTTCAGATTGATTAATAGTGTGATCAAAATATTGCTCAAAAGACAAAATCTAGCCGGAATTCTTAGGTTCTTACTGACGAACAGAGACAATGGTTTCAATCATCTCCTGGAGTTCATTGTATTGATTGTCTAAAGAAATTAAATCAAAATTCAGCACCACAGAAAAGGTATTGTCCGAAAACAGGAGATCGTCGTCACGCTCAAAAACCACAGCTGAGTCCAATGGTGTGACGGAGACTGAGGCCAAAGCTGCGCTGGTAATAGCCAAAACTGCGATGCAGGTTAACAGCATGATGGGATAGATCACTAGAACAGACAAAACAATATGCTCATAGAGAGTATAGAGTGAAGTTAAAGTGTCACTACAAAATAAAAATAAATCACTTGTTACTAGACAACTGAAAGCAACCCAAAGTAGCCTCAAACAAGAGAGGAAAACGCCCAAAAGAGGAAAACCCGAATGAAAATACGCAAATTCACCTACAAATTGTAGATTATTACCCATACAAAAGGTAAAAAAAAAAAAAAAAAAAATACAAAATTTCCATCTATAGATATGAAAACAAAAAAAAAATTCTTAACATATCATTCAAATGACATAATTACCACCTAGAATTGTTTGCATTAATATAACGCGCAAAGAATAATGACCTCAAAACGACTCAAACTAGTGGGTGATCAGTCCACTTGTCTAATCAAGTCAAGGTCAAAGAATGTTTCACAAGTTGGAGAGAATTAGGCCCTGACGAAGCTAGGGTGTGCAGCTCGTAGACATATAGAACCCACAAAATATATTTGGACACATGAGATTATTCCAAATTAGACATATGTGTTCTCATTATGTATTTTCCAGAGCTGGGGTCAGCAAGACTGGCAGTGACTAGCATCAGAAAATGCTGGATATGGTAAGGACCAGTCAAACGGAACGAAAGCTTAGCCATTCTTTTGTCGACTGCACTGCTGACAGTTGAGATTCACGAAGAACTAAAACACCCACACCAAATGGATTGTCAACCCTATTTTTATCATATTAAACAGAATTTCTAAAATTAGCTCTCTTGGAATTTTTAAGGATTGCTGCCCAGACCTGACGGATATCCTTAGGATCATCTGGCAACAAATCATCCAAACTCCACAAATTTGACAAAGAATTGTTGGGTAGATACATAAAGACAAGGTTGAATGGAGTATTATTTTGTGACTCATGTTTAGCAAAATTGAATGCCATTTGTAACCAAGGGAGATTCCTATCCCAACTAGAATGATCCAACGCATGAAAGGCTCTAAGGGTCGAACAAATGTTCCTGTTGAAATGCTCCGCATTCGACAGGGGCGGGTTGTCCGGAGACAACATGATGTGGTGAATGCCAAACGAAAAACACATATTACGAAAAATCTTGGAAGTGAATTGCGAACCATTATCAGATACGGCAAATGTGGGGACACCAAAATAAAAAAAAACACGGGTTTGCAAGGCCCGAATTGTTGATGCTGCATCAGCTTTTCTTATAATCAATGAAAAGTTTTTGCATGGCCTTCTCAGCAACATCAGAAGACATGAGACCTAAATGAGTGTTTCGAGCAGGTTTGCTCAAAGCACACATCTTACAACATTTGACACATTCTGCAATTTCGGCATCCATGCCTTTCCAGATGAAACATTTTCTAATCGCCTGAATAGTTTTATGGGCTCCTAAATAGGCACTAAGGGGTGATGGGTGGAAATATTCAAAAACCATGGGTTTGAAATGGTTCGGCAACACAGCACATTAAAATTATCCCGAGTTTACAACACAATACATCTTTGGAAAGGAAATATGGTTTTTGTTCAAGAACTGACTTCAAATTTGAGATGATTTAATTAATATCCTGATATTTCTATTGATGTTCCTTGATATCGGTAAAAGCCAAAGGGATATTCACTAAGAGGTTACAATTAGGAAGAACTGCGGTTTCATTACAAGATTATGTATCTTCGAACATACGAGATATTGTATCATCCACAATGTTTTGCGACCCTCCAATGTGCTGGACTCTGAATTTCAAAGAAGCTATTCTAACAACCCAATGACCAATTTTTCCAATGCCTGATTGTCAGTTTCCAAAAGTAACACTGCATGTTCCCAGTATTGCCTGAATTTACAATGCCAAAAACTACTGAACACTCTAGCTCATAAATGGATGACTTTTTCACCTGGGGTGTATGTGTGCGAGAAGCGAAAGAAATTGGTTGCATGACGCCGTCAAATTCTTGACACAGGACTGCTCCCACCGCCAAACTGGAAGCGTCTATCTGCAGTATGAATAATTTTGAAAAATCGGGCATCCTAAGAACAGGAGTGTTCATAATGTGATTTTTGAGTGTATCGAAAGTGTTCTGTTGTCTTCGCCCCACACAAACAGTACTGATTTCATATGCAAACGATTAAGTGGGGCTGCCTCTTCAGCTAGGTGGGGAATGAACTTGTCAAAAATCTGAACCATGCCAATAAAACGGGCAATGCCCTTAACATCCCGAGGTGGAGGAAAATCTCTAATATATTTGGTTCGTTCAAGATCAATGGAGACACCTTGTGCCGAAATTCGATGGCCCTGAAAAGAAATTTCTTGAACAGAAAACTTATATTTCTTAGGGTTAATGGTCAGACCTGCTTTTTGTAAACGAAAAAGAACTTCCCTCAAATGTTCTAAATGCTGTTCAAATGACTCAGAGTATCTCACCAGGTCATCCAAATAGTTGTACATATATTTAAATTTCACATCATAGAAAATTTTGTTGAGCAAACAGGTAAGAACTTGAGCACCAGTGGCCACTCCAAAAGGTATGCAAATGAACTGATACAAATTCCAAGATACACAAAAACTTTTAATTGGTTTGGAATTTTTTGATAATGGAATTTGTTTATAAGTTAAATTTAGATCAATAGTGGTGAAAAATGTAGTTTTACCAAACTAATTAAATGCCGAATGTAGGTCAGGAAATGGGACATACTCAATTTGTATTTTTTTGTTAAATTTAAGGTAATCAATAACCATTCTATGTTTCTTATCAGGTATAGGGACCAAAAAAAGCTGGACTTGCATATTGGGACATGGAGGGCTAAATTTCAACCTTTTCTAAAAGTTCCCAGTCCTGTTCCGTCAAAATCTCCATCTTGGGAGGGGCTAGCTTATATGGGCGGCTAGCGACATACTCATTGTCTAGTAACTTAATTTATTATTCTAAAAGGTATGTAAGACCTAATTCTGGGGTAAGTAGGCCTACGTTATTAAGTTAATTGTTAAATTTTGAATAACAACATGTTGTTGGGGTTCCAAGTGCACAAAATTGTCTGCAGATAAAATGGGCTCAGCATTAAACTCTGACAAAGGCGATTGACATTGATCACAATCAACAGAATCACTTTTTCACTAGGGTAAAATTTAAAAAATATGTATTGTGCTTGCATGTCTAAAACAAGTCCAATGGAAGCCATAAAGTCAGCTCCCAAAATAAAGGATAATCCAATTTTTTCTGAAACAAACATTCATGTACCCATGAAAAACATCCAATTTTTAATTTAAACTCAACAAAGCACAAAATAGGTAATGCCTCACTAGAAGCAGTATGACACTTAATTCCGGAAGGCTCAACCGATTTTACTAATTTTAATTCTTTCAAAAGATTAAAAATTTCACCTGAAATGATAGTACGGGCTGATCCCGAATCTACTAGAGCTTGAACTGACAAAGAACCTAACTTCTGTACACCTACAACAATAGGAAAATTCACTTGAAATGATTTATGCTCAGTTTTAGGGATACCAGCATCATAAGGGCCAAAAACACCTTGGAACAGTGTCCTAGATTTGTAGTCCTTACCATGTGAACATTGAACTGTAAACTTGCAAGGTCGCTAACATTGCGGGAAGGAACGCTCACTTTTCATCCCCGCAGAACTTGTTTTTTGCTAAGAGCTTGGGACAATTAGCTATCAAATGGCCAGTTACTTTGCAGTAAAACATACTTGTGGGTCACTGTGAGAAACTGTTGGGGTAACTACTTTACTCTTTTCTTTACTGTTATTAATAGTGCCCATGGCATTAGTGTCGGGACCACGTCGCTTACATCTTACGGCGCCTGTCTGGGGCAGAAAATTTGTCTCATTGCTGATATGCATACCTAATGATTTGTGAGTAAATACAAATGCGGTCTACCTCAGGAAATATGTTTGGCTTTCCGAGGAAAACTAAACGCGAATGCTCCTGCAGCTCCAAGCCTTCAAGAATGTTGTTTACAATGTCACTTTCAGATAAGTCTATGCGCAGGATGACTGCAGCTTCTCTAATGATGCTAACATAGACTGACAGGCTCTCATTATACTCTTGTAGTCGGTTGAACATGTATGACTGCAACTGTGTGAGTAAACGGGATGGTACGAATTAGTGAAGTATGTTGGCATGATACCGATCGAAGGTGAGGTGATTTGAAATGGCCTGCCTGGTTCTTTCACTAAGGGGACCCTGCGTGAATGGGGAGATAATTTCTAAAAGTTGATGTTCAGGGGCAGTGTTACTTTAGTGCCATTTAATAATAAGTTTCAAAAAGTCAAGAAATTTCTGAAAATGTAAACCATCTGTATCAGGAAAATCATTCAACAAATGCTCCAATGGATGGGTAATTTTACCAAAAGTATGTGATGCCAGGTGTTGAGAGGTTGGTTTCACTGAGGGTGTCATGAGTGAAGTGGTGGCAAAAACAGAATGGAGACGAGTAGGAGAGGATGTGGTGGGGATGTGTGCTGAGGTAGAAGAAAAAGCGACATGTGGATGAGGTTGGAAAATGGAGGGCAAAGTGACTAGACTGTTCAGCCGGCCTTTCAACCGGAGGTACTTTGTAGGATTAGAATCATCTTCAAGATTTTCAGCTATTTTCCTGAAGGGAAATAATTTTATTGGCGGGGACACGATACTCCTCATCAATATTTATGTAAGAAAAATATTCCTCTATTATGGGAGTGCCAGTATTGAGTGCTGCATGAAGGGCACTTATACATGCCATGACTGTCGATTCAGGAGGTTGGACTCCCCTGACCGCACACTCATAGGTAACTTCATCTTCAACAGAAACTCAGGGACAATGGCAGCCATGGCGAAATATGACACAAAAGGGGACACACAATACACAAAAACTTACAAAAATATTACAAGAAACACAAGACAAATAAACTCTAAAAATTAGTAAAAATTACTTTGTGTGTGTAGTCCATGCCTCAGGCGCCACGCCAGCGAAAACACATCCCGAAAGCCACACAAAAGGTAAGGCAACATGCAGAAAGCATGCACGAGTAATCCTTCTCGAACACAACCACCAGCTCCTGCTACCAGCTCGGGAGAAACACACCATAGGGCGAATACACTAGAACTTAACTTGCTCCCAACGAACCCATGCAGCAAACACTCAAATAACAAAATGCAACAGTAGCATCAAGTAGAGATTACGAGAGATGAGATGCAGGGACGACCACTAGCCCAGTTCGGCAAACTTGCATTCGCTTTTACAAAGAATAGTTTTGTCTGCATTGTAAATGTAGTTTAAATTATTATATAAATTTTATTATGTTAAGTTCTAAAAGGCGATCAAATTAAAAAAATAAAAAAACTATGTCATAGTGACACTCCTTAATCGAAATAAAATATATCTGTAAAATTGAACAAACACCTTTGTATAATCTCTTGTTCACTAGGTAATTGGCCTATATCAAATCAATAATTACGTTAATAGCCATCTTTTTCATAAACAGGATCCCGACTACATACTTAGAGCAGAACACAAATATTTAAATTATTATTTTTTTCTTTTTTGAATATTATTTTTAATGTCCCAAAGCGAAAACTGCTTGAATATTTGGAATGGTCGCTAAAGTAGGGTCGGACTGCAGATACCAGGTAGAAAAGTAGGGTCGGACTGCAGATACCAGGTAGAAAAGTAGGGTCGGACTGCAGATACCAGGTAGAAAAACATATGTTTTACTTAACATACTCGTTAAGAGTATGTTAAGTAAAACATATGCTTAGTATAGAAAAAAATATGTCTGGCCTGAAAGCAGCAGTAGGAAGTAGGAACACGCCCACAGTCCTGGACGGTCCTTATAAAGTGGAAGTTATTGATCCATTAAGAAGATAGTGAAGATGAACACTAAGAAACAGGCTCGTCACATCTTAGGCCATGTTAAAGATAGGACCTACATGGGAACTGCTAAACCAACATGGCAAAACACATAAAATAACAATGGCCTGCCAAAATTAAAAGGATTAAAAGTTGCCGTGCAAAATGGGCTACAAGCCACACTTACCAGAAGCCACACTTACTACAAGCAAATGAAGTGGCCGAACCAAACTCCGGTTTTGCCAAAAAAAATAAATAAATAAATAAACGTACTCAATTAAAGGAATATATAAAAAACAAAAAATTTCATGAAATAAGGCAAACAAAAGTGGGTGTCACAAATGGTGGCACAGTTCGGATCCAGCACTAGGCAAACAAAATATTTTCATATCATATAGTGTGTTGAGAAGTAAATGAAATAAATATATGTTAAGAGGAAATAACAATTACTAATATTTTAAATCGAAAAGTTAAAGTTTTTTTATGGTTATACAGCTTATTTCTGTACTTCATGCCGATGCAGGCCCGGCATCATAATGACATCCTGCCATCGCTGGTCCAGCATCTTGCCGCCATCCAGCCGCCATAGGCCTGGCGTCTTGCTGCTATCCAGCCGCCGCAGGCCAGGCGTCTTGCCGCCATCCAGCCGCCACAGGCCCGGCGTATTGTCACCATCCAGCCACCACAGGCCCGGCATCTTGCCGCCATCCAGCTGCCGCTGGCCCGGCATTTTGCCGCCATCCATCAGGCCGCATCCATCATAATACAGTGAGCCGGCATCATCTGGTCGGAGTTTGTCGGCTATCTTTTACCGGCCCATTTCCAGCCCGTACTTTTTGTGTATGTCGGGTCGGAATACATTCTGTGTCTTGCCGTTAGCGGTACGGTGTATTTTTGATACTGTCGCAAACAGTCAGCCGCCAGCCGCCAGTCTGTATTTCCATCCGGCCGCTTCCGGCAAAAGACAGCGGGCCGACATTATCTTGCCGGAGTTTGTCGGCTATCTTTTACTGGCCCAATTCCAGACCGTTCTTTTTGTGTTTGTTGGGTATGCACCTATTATGGAATATGTTAGTGTTACAAATATGGAATAGTATTCCATATTTGGTACATTTCACATTGTCCTGACTTTTTTTCTTCACAGAATTATGTCTGACCGGAAAAGACTAAACAAGTGGAATGTAGGCGATATGGAGCAAGTAATAGCAGAAGCGAGAAAAGATTATATGGGGTATAAACATGTAGCAAAGGTTCTCAATGTATCACGAACGACTTTGTTTCGTATGGCGTCGAAAAGTGAACACTCACCTGCAGAAGCAAGTCCATCGACATTAGGCAGGCGTCCAGTGTTCCCACCTTAGCTGGAATAAAGGTAAGTAGATTATATATTAACTATGGAATAAAAGTTCTATGGTTTGACTAGGTGAGATATCAAGAGGCCAACTTACCAGTTGGTAGTTGTAAACGCCATACCAAATCCATTCTCTTAGTAAAATAAAACTACTGGTCGCAAGAGCCTTGACTTATTTCTTCTGCATCATCAAAATGCTATCACAAACAGAAATCCAACAGAGACATCATCCAACAGAGTTAAGGGATTTAATAAAGAGAATGTGGCAGCATTTTTTTGATCTACTTGAAGGTGTAACTGAAAAAAAACATGCATGATTCCACCACAGTCGACTGACTTATAGACATCGACCTATCGGAAACCAAAGTCATTGGACCAGAACACATAGTTCCTATCCCAAAAAATACAAAGAACAAAGGCCCACAGAACGGACGAGGAGCAGGAAGTGTAGCACTTTTGACATCATCGCCATACAAAAACACTTTGATGGAGTCACTGAAACGTGCTTCGAAAACAATACGAAAAAAGGGAACCACACTAAACACCCTTCAGTAAAATCAGGAAAAGCTTCTACAGCAGGCACTGACCTGGAACTATACAAAACTCAGCCTTCTTGCTATGGTTTGGTTGCACGTAACATGCAAGAAAGGAAGAAACGGAGATGCGAAAGTTCTTCTGATGAAGACACTCAGCATGAATTATCAATATTCAGATAATGGTTTAGTGGATACCGGGCTAGTAAGTCCTGTTGATCAAGATGCCGCATGCTTATATTGCGAGGGTAAATTGTCACAAGATCGAAGAGGTTAAACGTGGATAAGATGCTTGGAAAATGCACAGTGGTGTACACGGAATGTTCTGCTGCAGAAAACGACGTGTTTGTGTGCAAGTATTGCAAAAAGTAATGTACATTTTCAATTTTTCCTAAGAACATTCCTATAATGGGATCAAAATGTAATCAGTGGGCAATTTTAATTGTCATAGCATAATTTGTTAGACTAATTGACAGTATTCTATATTATGTACCACTTTTCCCAGTGACCAAATAGTACATCTGTTGATAAAACAATTTTTTAGAATTGATAGGGGATAAATATTTTTAATTCTTACTTTACTGGGATGACCTAAGATGGTGTATTGAATTGATCAATATGTGCACACATGTAATTAAAATCGAAACAGTAATTATTATAAACAAAAATTAAAATTGTATTTCATTTTTGGCCCCTTTCCTCTAATAATTAAAATTAATCACTCGCTATTATAGATACCTAGTTCATTTAACATGCGCTGCTGAACACAGAAAATGAAACGCCCGAAAGCAGACTTGAAAACATTATGAAATCCATTACACAAGACTAAATGGATGGTTGTAAAGAAAGTTTAAAGATTGGGGAAAATGTCGTTAGTAAATTGGCACAGAGCAAAAATGCAATGACGCGAGACACAAAATATAACATGTAGTCTGCCCACACACCATTACAACGATGTACTGCGATCATGACACGAACCACATCAGAGGTTATTCGTCGATACACACAACTGACTTCGAGCAGCTCCACTTTACGACCTATATCAAGTACCTGGAAGTGTAGATATTCTGCCCGCTGTCTATGTTTAGAAAAATGCGAGGCAGGATGTAACCCACACCACCTGCAACTCTGCCCGTGCTAACATTGTCAGCTCCTAATGTCTTTGTCTGTGTAACAACTAACGTTCTGTATGTAACCTGTTTCGGTGACACAAAGCAACCGCCATTATAACAATTTACACACCTCCTTGGATACTACTTGTGGACAATAGGTCGCGCAGTTTCACCTTTGTTTTCTGAATGTTCAGTTCCCTGTGTCCGAGAGTATTTTACGTATCAAATTTAACATAACTAATAAAATTTAAAATCAGTACGATTGATAATACCGCGTGTTATCGTGAAGAAAAGCCGACCTATCTAACTTTTAAAAGATTACTGTCATGTCTTGAAAACCGAGAATGTCTGAGCATACTGGAGTCGAGAGGTTGAAGTTTCGATCGTGAAGATAGCAGTGGAAATTGTTAGTGCAGAGTGGTTTTCCAGCACCATTCTTGTCAAATGTAGCTTTTCCACGTCATCATGTATGTAAGTCTTCTTTGCATATAAGTTATTATAAAGATCTCGACCGTTGTAAAATGGGCGGAGCATATACAGTATTGCCGACATAATGTGGACACCCCCAAAATTTACGGAAAGGTCGCAGAACACAAAATGCAGTTTTCGCTAAATGAAATAACGTACTGGGGCAAGTAATTTTCCGTAAAGTGACTATTCATTACATGAGTATGGACAGAAATATATAAACCATTTATGATGTTTTTCCTGGAAACATACATTTATTTAAATGGCACCTGAAAGTACGTGCAAAGAGGAATTAATTGATATAGCATATGTAATAAAAAGAAAACAGAGGCCAAGAAATAACGTGCAAATATGATTAAGTGAGGTGGGCCGGTAGCAAGGGCAGTGGATCTGTATTCACAGCTGTAAGCAAGCAGCATGCGTCGTGACACATCATAGCAGGATCACTTTCTGATAGCAGCATAGCACTAGTATACGATAAGTCCTCATTCAAAACTGGACGCTCTACTTATTTATGGCGACTGTGACAGAAATGCCAAGCAAGCCGTCTAAATGTGTGGGGAAATGTATCCTAATCGGACGTCTATCTCATGGCAAACGATATGAAGAATTTCACCACGTCTCTTGTCCTCCACAACACGAGCGCGAAAAGGGACCGTTACGGGAGAGACGCATCAACACGATGTGTTGGCACGTGTCGATGCAAACCCCCACAAGGGTAGATGAGAACTTTCCAGGTTCGTAGGAATATGTAAAACAAGTGTGTTACGGATAATGCGACAATGGAAATTCCATCCATTTTACGTCGCCCTTCATCAGACAATACTTAAAGGTGATTTCCAGCATCTTGTTAAGATTTGTAGGTTTGTTCTGATGTATGTAAAGGATGCGCGTAAATGGACTAAATATGCACAACTGGGCGACGGAGAATCCG
This sequence comes from Dryococelus australis, assembly GCA_029891345.1. Lineage (NCBI taxonomy): Eukaryota > Metazoa > Arthropoda > Insecta > Phasmatodea > Phasmatidae > Dryococelus > Dryococelus australis. The sequence continues at coordinate 258,960,613 of CM056996.1, forward strand.
CGTTGGGTGCGGAACGTAGAGCACCAGCGACAGTGGAAGGTGAATGTGTGGTGTGGAATACTAATACTTCATTCAAGGGACAATGACCGGCTGTAGGTACGCCCATTTCCTCAGAGAGACTTTACCGGCACTTGTGGAAGATATACTGCTCGACTTACATCTCGATATGTGGTTTCATAATTATGGTTGTCCTGCACCTTTTGCTTTGGTGGCGAGGCAAGTGTTAATGAAATGTTTCCAAACCAGTGACTAGGGTGTGGTGATGTTCTAAGATGGTTAGCTTACTCCCCCTAACTCACACCTCTCTTTTTATTCCTGTGGGGGAAATTGAAATATAGGATGTACAACACCATTCCCACAACACCAGAAAACATGCAGCAACACACTGTGGTAGTTTGCAGAGGCATTACACCAGAAACACTTCAGGCCGCTCGTCGCTCGCTACATATGCTTTTACTGATGTCTATTGCTGTAGAAGGTATAGTGGGTCAAGAGACAAAACAACATGCACAGACCCCAGTTTCAGCGGGCAGTTCACATGACGAGTACTTGAGGTATTGGAGGGTATGAATCACTCAGCAGCTCGCAGTCCTGCTGGATCGGTCCAGCACGGTTGTTCGGCAGCCTGACATACGCAGTACAACTTACCTCCATGGCATCTACGTCGCGAATTAATTTCGGTACACCACTGCAGATTTAGGATCCCCACTGCAATCACGATAGACTCCATGGGTCCCCGAATCATACTTATACCGAAATTCCTTATTTATTGTTACTCTTGGATAGTCTCATAAAAGAAAGTTCCATTCAGTTTATTCTTTTACTTTACTATCGGACATATTTTAAGGCAAGTGTTTGGAGTGTGGCAAACATCACAAGAAATTGGAAGGTTTGATTATACTATGGAAAGTTAAAAACATTTCACTGTCTATCAACACGATAACAAGAAAGGTGGTAGCATACAACACATATGTTTAATATTTTTAATTAAAAGCATTACCCTTTAAATTTTACTTGGCGAAAATAATATAATATTTCGTTAAATTTCTAGGTTCACTCAAAAATAACAGTTTGATTCAAAGTTGGTAACTGGTTTAAATGTTTTTGCACTACATAATTTTCGAAACAACTTTAAAAGTTATAACTCAATAACAATGTGTTTTAAGGCAGTCATATACCTAGTGTTTAAAATCCTCTGTAGTGTAATCGAAAAATGTGTATTTTGACGAAACTATTAAACGTGCCCCAAGTAGGTTTACCTATGGCAAGAAAGCACATTCCAAACGGTGACGGAATTAAGATATCATGCAAATTGGTAATATTATTTTAATGCTATTTAAAATAGTTAAAAAGTGCTAATTCAGACTGCTGCATCTCTCAATATGCGATCCAGATACATGGGAAGCTACGACATGGGCATGCATTGAACTTTGGTACAGAGGGGCGTCCAATAAAACTAGAGGGTCATCGATTAAATTTCTGAAATTTTACGGTCACGACGAAACAGCTCTGCGATAGTATGTACTACATGAAGTGATACAAAGTTATTTATGTGTAGACGAAATGTAACTTCAACTTAAATATGCAACAGACTGAAACAGGTACTGCTTTAAATGTCAGCGTGATAACCGAGCACACTTAAAAAACTTGCCTCGCTCCCATGTATAGATGTTGGTGAATGCTGCTGATTGTCTTCGTGTTGTGATGTTAGAGAGACGGGATGCATGATAGGACGTTGGTATGGCATTGCTTGGCTATGGTGTCAATATACATGGCGGGTGAAAGGATATGGTTGTGGGTGGGTGTGTGGACCATACGGATAAAGCGTGAAAGTTGCTGGCAGTGGGTTATGATTTCCCAAGCGAGCCTGCGAAGCACTGGAAATGGCAATGTAAAGCTAGTTGCATGACTTCTGTAAATCGTATTCGGGCCATAGTTCCGTTCCATCGGTCGCTTTCTTGAACATAGGCAGATGAGACACAATGAAAATAACCTATCAACTTCCTCTTCATTGGCTGTATTACTAGAAATAAATAAGATGGTCTAGTACTTGTTCTTCGAATTTGTTGACCTTTCGTTTGATTCCTCTTTCGACTGACAATTTCACATGACTGATCCAATCCATTTTACAGATCTCAAACGGTTGTTTTTTCACTGCCAAAATATTATATTAAATTTGCAAGGAACCATAACGGCAACATTTTGACATTAATAAATACACCAACACACATTATCGACTTAATTGTGCTTTGACTTAAGGAATTACTTCCCTGAGGGTGAAGTTACCTTAAAATATTGAATATGCATAACTTATTGTTTATATTCAATATTCATACTACCGATTACATACAACATAGAGCATATCTTAACACATATTTTGAGATCAAATTGCTTTATATAATATTACTGTTTTGACATGTGATATTGATATTGTGTAGAATCTAATTATGTATTGTTGTCCATCACACATCAGAAAATATGGATGCCAGTCAGTTACGTTCAGCTTCGAACATTCTATCAACTACTTCCACATGCCGTGTTTTGCTCTCATTAGAAAGAATATATCAAACAAATCAGTTACAAGTAGTTAAGTATAAAATCAATCTATCTAGCGAACTATCCCCTAAATTTCCACACGTCGTCCTAAATAATATCCCGTATGTAAATACTAACCAGGTACTTACGTTCTGTCGTCCATGCAGTCAAACAGAAACAGCAATTGGTCAAAATACTCGTAGCACCTCCTCTTTCTCTGCCCACATCCACTCGGCACTTTTTGTTGTCGGAGTTTCCTCGAGAAAGCATCTCATATTTATTTCCATTTTCTTTGCAGAACCTTCACTGTAAAATGACAAATACAATTGTAGCAATATGTTAAAACTACTGCAACTCTACATACATATATATTTGTACTCCTTTACTGTTAGTTTTGTTGTAAATGTGTACTGCTTAACACGTACATTTTGTTTAATTTACTATAGCAGCACCCATCTATGAACATTTTGCAACGATGTAAATATGATCTCCAGAACATACATGTATATTGGATGGTATACGTGTATTATAATCAATCGCCTAAGTGTCATACATAAAGTTGCAGAATAAAATCTATATCGCGGCACAATGTTCGTTCATGTTATAATAGTTCGCTAATACACATCAATTTTTAAAATAGTACTGTGCTAAAGTATATTAGCGTTAAAGTGAACAATTTTAGAGCACTGCGTATTTTAATCTTTCATTTCTAAAAATAATTTATTCTGCCAGTTCATACGGACTCTAACGTTGCCACGAACCTGTTGGCATTATCAATTCGCCAACCAAGTGGCACTGATACAATGTGGGCCTACTTAAAGTTACTACCAACTAAACCGAGATTAGATAATTTCATGTTTGTGTGGGATATTATGTGCAGTTAATGGGCAGTGATATTAAAAAAAAAAGATTAATTTAAAATGTGTTCGATTTACCATAAACATATTATAACATACACATGCATCAATTTAGTTTCTCCCTCTTTTATGCTTTTTTTAAAATGCATTTCACTCTTCTATAAATGGAAATATACATGTTCATAGTGGTATGTCTGTTCTGGTTTCTTACAACAGGGCATACATTTCGATACCCTGCTTTTGAGTTCCGAGTGGAAAGGAGTACTGTGTCCGATACTGTGAAAGAAACACGCAGTGCAGTGTGCACAACAATGAAAGGCAGAATCGTACCTGAGACGGCTACAGAGGACTGGGTCAGAATTGCAGAAGAATGCGATACTGTGAAAGAAACACGCAGTGCAGTGTGCACAACAATGAAAGGCAGAATCGTACCTGAGACGGCTACAGAGGACTGGGTCAGAATTGCAGAAGAATGCGATACTGTGAAAGAAACACGCAGTGCAGTGTGCACAACAATGAAAGGCAGAATCGTACCTGAGACGGCTACAGAGGACTGGGTCAGAATTGCAGAAGAATGCGATACTGTGAAAGAAACACGCAGTGCAGTGTGCACAACAATGAAAGGCAGAATCGTACCGGAGACGGCTACAGAGTACTGGGTCAGAATTGCAGAAGAATGCGATACTGTGAAAGAAACACGCAGTGCAGTGTGCACAACAATGAAAGGCAGAATCGTACCTGAGACGGCTACAGAGGACTGGGTCAGAATTGCAGAAGAATGCGATACTGTGAAAGAAACACGCAGTGCAGTGTGCACAACAATGAAAGGCAGAATCGTACCGGAGACGGCTACAGAGTACTGGGTCAGAATTGCAGAAGAATGCGATACTGTGAAAGAAACACGCAGTGCAGTGTGTACAACAATGAAAGGCAGAATCGTACCTGAGACGGCTACAGAGGACTGGGTCAGAATTGCAGAAGAATTCGAAAAACGTGCCAAATTCCCCAACGGTTTTGGGGCAGTAGACGACTAGTATATTAGAGTTGTGAAGCCAGGACATCCAGTATCACATTATTTCAATTATATGGCTTTCTTCTCTATATTATTGTTAGGAGTGGTCGATGAAAATAACTGCTTCACAGTAATAGACGTGGGTACTTATGGGAGATCGTCCGACTCAAACATTTTCAAGCAATCAAGCAAATACAAAAATGAGCACTTCACTCTTTGAACTTGCCACAAAACCAACCATTACCTCTTTTTGAAAACACTATGCCAGTGCCTCATGCATTTGAGCACATGAGGTATTTTCTATGGATAAACAAGTTGTAAGGCCATATGCAAGACAAAACCTTTGTAACAAACGAATATTATTATTATATATTGTCCTGAGCATGTAGATTTGTGGGGGAGCGTTTGGTATTTTATCGAATAAATGGAGGCTCTATCATACAGCCATACAACTACACCCAGATTTTGTGGATATTTTGGTCAAAACTGCGTGTGTACTTCACAATTTTGTGAGGTTAAAGAATGGTTTCAGGTTTGTGGAGATGTTAACATGTGACATGGAAGATGTATCAATTGTTGGTACAGGTGGTTCTTCTTTAAGAGTAACTAATGTCCGAAACACATATGCTGATTATTTTGTCAGCCCTGCTTATAGTGTTCCGTGGTAGTATAATATGATATGATATCAATGGAGAGTTACAACATGAGAGTTAACAACTTATATTAGTGTGTGAAAATTACAGGGGTCTCACATATGTGTAAATTACACACAATAACCTGCTAATACTGTATCAAAACAAGGTTGTGCATGTTTTGTAGGCCCATTTATAAATGAAACATACTGTGTTATCTGAAATTGAGACTAAACAAATTGGAGGTACTATGACGTAAATTATTGCATGATAATAACGTAGTATTGTAGAAAATACTGTTGACAAATGTGTGCACACACGCCTATTTAATTGCAGGTCATAGTTTCTTTCAAACAGAGAGTGTGCTATTTATAACTTTTTTTATTAATGTATAGTGTTTAATTTACTGTTGTATTGACATTTTACTCATACGTTGTTCATTTTTTATCAATCATTTGTGAATCAACCCCACATTTCCACTATTGCTGCGGCGACTTGTATCCAGAGTCTTGATTTTACATCTCCGTTAACGTGGTCATATTAGCTTTATATTCAAGATTGCAGGTCTTACCTGAACATCGTTGATAAACAATTCAGGATCAAACTTTATCCTGTGGTACTCTGTAAGTAGTAGGCATATAGCGAAACGACTACACACGGTATTCGGGAGTGGCTCGGTAGCTCTAAGCTTCACCTCAATTTTTTCCCGTTTTTTTCGCTCATTTTCGCAGAAAATCTTACGTTTCAGCTCAAAAATACCTTAAAATTTCCCTTATTTCCTACGAATTTAAAGTTTTTCCATAAAATTTGTCCATGTTTTCTCCAAAAAGGCAGAAGCCACACCGAAGCCCTCGAAAGGCAAAAACGAGCCGATTTTAAGATGATGGTCGGGGGGGGGGGGGGTTTGGGCCTTCCTTAATGCTTCTAGACGAAAGTATGTGGAATCGATAAAATAAAATAATTTTAATAAATCATTTTTTTTATTTAAGTATATTTTTATAATAAAAACATTTAAAGGCTTAAGTATTAAGTGTTATATATGACCGGACTCGTTTTTCAAGGCGCATACGATTGTGATGTCATACTACCATACTTCCTTGTCTTTTCATGCTCTAGAATTACATTATGTCACTCTCTTCCTCTCTTTCATTTCTCTTTCATTCTCTCATTCTATCTCCTCTCATGTCTCCCTCATTTAATATCTTTCTCATTCCATTCCTTTCTCCCTCTCATTCCATCCCTTTCTCTCTCTCTCATTCGTTTCTCTATCTTGCCTCCGTCAATCCATTCCTTTCTACCTCTCTTTAATTTATTTCCCTTTATCTCATTCCATCTCTTATATCTCTTTCATTTTTCTCTCTTGTATATCTTTCTTTCTCTATTTCGCTTCTCTCTTCCTCTCCGAGGGTTTCTTCATAGTCCTCCCACTTTGTGTTGTTTCGTTTCTCTCTTTCCTTTCTCTCTCGACTCGCAAATTCGCTTCCTAAATTTATTCAACACTCGTTTGGCCAATTAATCACTTGTTTGATTAGTCGCATCTGCTCCACTGATAACTTCTACATGTTTGATTAGTCGCATCTGCTCCACTGATAACTTCTACATGTTTGGTTAGTCGCATCTGCTCCACTGATAACTTCTACATGTTTGATTAGTCGTATCTGCTCCACTGATAACTTCTACATGTTTGATTAGTCGTATCTGCTCCACTGATAACTTCTACATGTTTGGTTAGTCGCATCTGCTCCACTGATAACTTCTACATGTTTGATTAGTCGCATCTGCTCCACTGATAACTTCTACATGTTTGATTAGTCGTTTTACACCATTCCACCATGTAAATAGTTCCTTCATTGCTTTGCTAGAGTGTGCAAATCATCAGCTCGTATAGTTTAATTACGAATTGAAAGATAATTTTCCATACACTACAATATATATATATATAAAATTATTGTAAAGTACTTTCCAGCCAGGACTTTGTAAACCATATTTGATTTTTAATACTTTATATTTTAAAACACCAAATTTTGTCCTAATATTTTTCTTTATTCAATTCGTTTTAACATTTGTTGCCTAGCCTTGTAACCACATTTGAATCACCATACCGATAGGCCACGAGGCAGATGCACCTGCTGTAACCCATCAAGAGTGATGTCATCGACATGCATGAGCAGCGGCATCGTCAACAGGTGTCGCTCAGGTAGGGGACAACTGCTTGCGAACTTAAGCGGTCACAAGGCACTGGGCTAACCGGTCTTCTACACATTCATCTACAAATCGATGCATTAATATATAAGTAGAATTATTTAATTTAGTATTTTGTTTATCATTTGAACAATGCCAAAAATATATTCTTTGAAAATGTAGTAAAACTGTATCAAAAATATATTTGGCAAAGTAAATTCAGTTCAAAGATATTAAATTTTGTAAATTTCACAATTTCCCCTCGACAGCTGGTAATATTTTAAAAAAAATTAAGTATTCTCATGCATGGATGGGATTCGAAGTCGCAACCTTTCGATTATAAGTCCAACATACTAACCAAAGGTTTACCACAAACTCACATTAAGTCTTGTGCTTAAAACTTGTATACAAGTTTCAAACATATAAGCTACATTCCCTCGTACAATTACATAAATATTGTTTTTTTTTTCACTACTATATATATGGCTAAATAATACTATATTTTAGAGCAGTTTCAGTTTATGTAAAGCCACAGGATGTGCTGTATTTTAACATCACGTAACTTTCAGTCAGAGTCTGAATTCTTAAGCTTACAAGTAATTATATTGTTATATATACTTTTTAAAATAATTATACAGCGAGTCGGGCTGTAAGCAAGTGAATATGTACAGACACTTATGTAGACAAATATAATTTGCTGTCTATTAAGACCAGGCCGTGAAATTCAATTATGGAAGCACCATTTCTAGCTCCAGGAATGTATGTTAAAGCCCTTTATATAACCATAAAAGTAATAAGATTAGAATAATATTTTGCTTTTCTTACTGAGGTCTAACAGACTGGATTGGAATAAGAAATAAAAAATTCAATAATTTTTGTATTTTTAAATTTTATTTAAACTTCTTAATACAAAAATTACTTTAAAAAGTATTCATGTTTGTCTGCATCCTTATAAAAATTTCAGTTCTTTTTTAAACATGAAGCCCTCTATTCTTACACTTTTAACTTCGTGTCGTCCTGGTCCTGCAGTAAGCTTGAATGCAAAGACCTTGCAGCAAAGAGCGACACCAATTAGATACTGAAAATTCTGTACACGATACACTAGCGGGTTCAGATGTTTTAGCTAGCGACATGTCGTAAGGAGCAGGAACCAGGAACAAAATTGTCGATCACACTGATGATGAAACTTCCAGCAGGCTCACTTTTCACATAGTTAATATAATCTGCTTATATGCAGCTCTAGGCAGTCTACACTAGCAAGTGTCAAACCAGAACCCTTGCTCATATATGGTTCTTCTTAAAGGAAAAGTTTTTTTCAAGGCGTCTGCAACCCCTGGGATACTATCAGCATTGTACAGTGCTTGATTCACAGTCTTGAATGCTTGGCGACTGATGGTTTCATCCAAAAGCTGAGGCTTTTCATAGGTACACTCCAGCCAAACATTGTATTTTATGGGATCATCTTCAACTTCTTCGGTTAAATGATCGATTATAATTTGTTTAATATTCCAGGTATTTACATGTGCTTTCGTAGCTACAAAATTATTTCCAAACACATAATCCTTCAAAGTGCCCTTGAATGCCTATTTTTCAATGTAGAATCCATTCGATGTGGTTTCACCAACAGCTAGAACAGGCCGTTTCTTAGCTGCTGAAACTAGGCCTTTATAGTTCTTACCATGTCTCTTCAGCTTATCACCACGTTTAAACAGACACTTGCACTTGATGCATTGCTGCATAGCACAGGAAGATCCCTTCACACAAGTAGTTCTTTCACGCTTCCTAGCACCGTGGCTGTAGGCAAATATCTTGCCACGTTAGCAACAAGGAAGCCTTGGCAAAGTCTTCGATGACAGCACTGTTGTAGGCGGCCCACCCAAAGAAGTCTATGGTGCAGTCGATGTCATGCCTGAATAAGTTGATGGCGATGTTGCTGCTGCTGCAGGTGTCACATCTGGAGAGACCGATGGCACTGTGCCAACCTCAGGTGTTGATGGACCAGCAACCTTTGGCTTCATAATATATTCCAGTTTCTTACACAAGCAAAGACGAAGTGTCTTTCACTACTGCCACTGTCAAACTAAGCTTCTTAACTGAAACCTGGCTACTTATATACTCGCAAGGAGGCCCCTTGACATTCAATGTTCCACCCACCATAATTCAAGTTTACAGAAACTATAGAGTTCAGACCTGCCGAAAAATAAACTATTATGGTTATGTTAAGGACTTTAACATACGTTCCTTAAGCTAGAAATGTTTAACGAAGCACTGCGATTTGTATAAGGATGTAGACGAACGTAAATACTTTTTAGTTTTTTGTAGTATTGAATTTAAAAAAGATTTGAAAGAAAAAAAACTAAAATATTTGAATATTTAAATTCTTTTTTTCAATCCTGTCTCATAACAAGTCTGTTAGACCTCGTTAAGAACATTAAAATATTATTTTAACCTAATTACTGTTAAGGTTATATAAAGGACTGAACATACATTCCTAGAGTTATAAATGCCATTTCCATAATTGAATTTTTACGAGGATGGTATCAATAGATCGCAAATTATATTTTTCTACCTAAATTTCTGAACATGTTCACTTGCTTACATCCCGACTTGGTATATAGTTATTTAAAAAATATATATAATTACAAGTGAGCTTAAGAATTATGACCCCAACTGAAAGTTACGAGATGTTGAATTACAGCATACCACGTGGCTTCGTATAAACTAAATCTGCTCTAAAATATAGTATTATTAAACCATGTAACTGATTGAAAAAGTATATAATACATTTGCAATATTTCTGTAATTGTACGAAGGAATGTAGCTTCTACATTTGATACTTATATATAAATTTTAAGCACCTGATTTAATGTGAGTTCGTGGTAGACCTGTGGTAAGCAACACAACAGTTTGTACCTGAAATCATGCCGCACCAACACAGCCAGTGAGCCCTACCAATATCAAAGCTGACTGCAACATGGATGACCTCTCTCCACTCGAGATGACATTCCTAGCCGTTGAACTGATTGCAATGTTGTGCGTGTTCTATACCTGGAACACCCCGCTGCTATCTGTTTACTTGACTGCAAGGCATTTCGATAAATTACAGCTGCCTATCTTCGATGAGGTATCAGCACTCTACAACATATGTCTTCGATTGCTTTGAACCAACAACCTCTCTGCATTCGTGTCTGCTACATTAGCCCCCTGTGGTACTCTGGGCGCCCGTATACTGCTACAGCTCCCTATCTGGCTGTGTATATATTTGCAGTGGTAAGAGCGACTTTGTAAACACAGTTTACTACGAACGTCACTACACAGCGAGGGATGTTCCAGATTACATCACGCCTTGGAAGATTCAATCTACGAATACATCACGACACCGCTTTTGAAGTTTCAAAGGATGGTCTCGCTACATCCCGCCTCCACCCTGGATTCCCCTACATATATTGGTGTGTTGTACGTGTGTGCTTGGCAACACAAAAAAATAAATTAATAAACTGAATGTGTGCAACGAACTTTCCTAAGAGCATCAAGAATTTTACATATGTGTATTTTAGAGGGACAAAATATGTAAATAGTTAGTTGTAAATAGACGGTACTAGTACGGCGAAATTTGTAAATATATAGTTTTTAATGACAGTTAATTTTTAATTAGTTTTCAGTGCTACATTGTATGCAAATGCCCAAGACATCCTTATTATTGTTACAATCCTGTACAAGACAATAGATCGTATAGTGTTTTTGTAAATATTTTGTGTACATAATTAGAGATGTATTGAAAGAAGAGTAATTTTAAATAATTGTTTTCATAGCAGTGTTTTGTAAAAAAATTTATGAACATACTTAAAGATGATTTCGCTATTTAAAAACACTGATTTATTACCATTTTATTATATAAATACACATTTCCAAACTCAGTCGATAGCCATTTCACATATGTAGAGCTCAGTATGACGGCAAACAGTTATGTCTTAGTGCTCCCGACACACCGTCCCTGCCCTCGCCCGCCATCCCAGCTCATTCCTCCACTGACCTTAGAAGTGAATAGACCTCTCACGCTCCCAACCTCCGACTTTAGTACACACACTATCTCCGCTGACGACAGACATAAATATGCTCTTAAGCCACTCTTGCCCGAATAACCCTTATGAGACTCTTGCACCAATGTCAACACATGTATGCTGCTGCCCACGCACCTCAGAGCTCAGTCCCCTGCCTAACGTCAAAAGGTTAAGACTTATGCCGCTCTCCCAAAATAAACCTTGACACTTTCAACACCAACTAAGCAATTAAATTTTTTTAAAAAGGATTAAGTGATTATCCCTTCCTACACTTAATCTGGTACATCGGATTAACCGAAATTTAATCCAAATCAGATTATCCCATCAATTCACCCGATTATCTAATTTATTAATCAATTAATCCGTCCCCGTCCGTATGTCATTATACTACTGGGCCAGCACAGTGGCACCTTTTCGCGATGATTTCAAGTTTATGGGACATGAAGGGAAATCTCCTCTTTGCTCCGAAACACCAGAGGGCAAAGAATTATTGTACTGTGATTTTCTTATGTGGTCCGACTTATCGTGGTGTAAAATACCTCGGGTTATTCCCTTGTTCGGTCTTCATACCATAGTTGAATATATCAATACCTCATTATCCATCACTCATTCGTTAGGTTGGCCAAGAACAATGAGCATGTCCATGGGTAGCTCAGCCGGTTCCACTAAGCCCGTGGACTGCCAGGTGAGGATGCCGTGTAGACATTCTCCCCCTTCGCTGATCGCATACCATTTTGACGCTATTTCAGTGTCCATACTAAGATCGCTGCCAACCTTAATGGCAGCGTCGGAAAAAGTTACTGCATTTAAATATGTCATCAACTTTACATCTTAAGGTTCGCAGCATGCGAAAATGGGGAGCTCTCGGCAAAGTAGGTCGAATGTCTCACCACTTCCATCCTCAGAACGATGGGTCGGTATGCGGGTTTTCTCCGCAGTGTGTGTGTCACCATGGCTGGTGGTATTATCGTTTACTGACTTTAGTGATGACAAAGTTGTACATCATTCTAATTATAAACCGTTATTTTCAAATATCGTTTCAAAAATTTTCGGCCAAAACTTATTCCAAAACATTCTTCGTTATCACACTTGCTACTATCGACTTCATACAACGTTGCTAGCCATGAACAGTTTTTTCTATGGATTCTACCGTGGTTTCAGGACGTTACTAATTCTTCAAATACATCGGCGACTTCATATGACGTCACTAGTAATTTTAATGAAGTTCACTGCAATATAATGTTACGTCGATAGCACTCGATTGGAAACACTCCAACAAACAGAATATCTTGAGTGTCATGTTGCATAGGTAGGAACATTCCATTGTTGGACAGTGTACTCAGCATTATACTGGCTCGCAGACTGCCAGTAATGAACGTTTCCCAGTACAGTAAGCAACCCAAGTAGCAAACATCAAGCTGATAACAGTTGGCCAACTGTTGGCACAGGTGGTACATGTTCGCCCACATGACTGTAAGTGTTTTCTTATATGGTACACAATAAGACCACGTGAACAATAGTGACTGTATTTGCTGGGGAAGTATTTTTGATGTGGGCCATTAAACACGAAATGATAGACAGAATTTAATGTATGGCCCACAAGCAAACATCAGTGAATAACCCACTGGCATCTTAAAACACGTGGAAAACATGTGACTGATGTATGCCGAAGAGTATGAAAGTACGATCATTTTCCCATATAAAACACACTTGTGGTAGACAGGTTGAATTCTGAAAGTTGGGCATCATCATGCGGCCAATTACGGGCCACTTATCACAAAATGAATCACAGAATTTCATATATGGCCCACAAGCAAACGTTAGTGTAACACCCACAGGCACCTTAGAGTATGTAAATAACGAGTATGATTATAAGATCATGTTTGCGCATAAAACACTCGCTAATAGAATGGTTCATTTCTGATAGTTGGGCATCATCAGGTAGGGACTTGTGGGCCATTTAACACAAAATGACTGACGGAATTTCATATATGGCGCACAAGCAAATGTCTGTGAAACACCCACAGGCATCTTAGAGTATGTAGAGAATGTGTGGGTGATGTTTGTCAAAGAGTACATACCGCCTTTTGTGGTATGCCAAGTGTTCCTTTTTTCTGATATGCAATAGCGAATAACATATGCATATTTAACTTTTATTTTTATATTTTGTATATATGAATTAAAATTATCACGTGGCTTTGTTAGTAATAGTAAACAATTGTTTAAGACTAGAAAACTGCACAGCATAACACACAAAAAAAACATTCATTATTTTTCATTTTAAGTTCTACCTGAAAGTAGTACGAAAATAAAATACTAGTCTTAAAGAAAATAGATAAATCCCGGTATTGACTCGTGATACTAACATTCTCTATATAGCAAAGCTAATAATGCAGTATGTATCTGACGTAAGTATCCAGATTCACTTAAACAGTCGTACATCAATACATAGTAGAGTAGTTGATAGCATACTTGACTGTAGTCGAAAGGTTTGTGAGTTCAACTCCAGGTTTCTCCAAAGAAATTTACTAGTAGTGAAATAAAGATGAATATGGTATACATCAATTTCATTAATGTTAGACATAATTATTAATTTAGTTTTGAAAATGCAAGGCAAGCTGCGTCTATGTGGGCCACAAGTGGCCAATAGCTGGGCCACAAGTGGCTTACCAACAGTTGGCTAACGACACGTGGTTTACTTACGGCAGGCCAGAAGCAGAAAGCCGGTGGTGGGGCGCATGTGGTTACTTACGAGCAACTCTTGATTTTCCAGACATCAGCCGACAGTTCATCAAGAAGTGGCCCACTTGTGATTCACTTACTGGCAAGTCTAGTTTTGCCAGACATCAGCCGACAGTTCATCAAGAAGTGGCCCACTTGTGATTCACTTACTGGCAAGTCTAGTTTTGCCAGACATCAGCCGACAGTTCATCAAGAAGTGGCCCACTTGTGATTCACTTACTGGCAAGTCTAGTTTTACCAGACATCTCCTGACAGTTAAATATCCGTATGTGGCCCACGTGTAAACACATCATACCACAGTCGTCATTCATCATGTGTGCCACATGCATCTGCGGGTGCATTCCGCTTCTTGAATGTTTGTCTGCCAACTATATTTTGCTACTTTGGATGGTGAAGAAGCAGGACGGTTAACAGTGACGCTAACACACTGGTGCTCATCAGTGCTGGATTAAGGCGTCCTAATTTTTCAACTTATCTTGAATGCCTGTATGTACGTGCCACGCTCAAAGTGTTGATTTATTTGTTGTTCAATATTTGAGCAGTTGAAGTGAAATTTAAAATATGTTTCTTTCAGTTGGCAGTGATTGTTTTTTGATTTAAAGTTGAAAGAAATATAACATAACATTGAGTAAGTTCTGAAAAAAAAGATGAGCTACAAAGTTTAGCACACAATTAGAGTGTTATAAGATAAGGCCATTTTCAAATGTACTAGGTAAGGATAGAAAATTCGAGTAATATATTTTAAAATTTGTTTGGGGGAGGGGTAAAATCCATATATATATATATATATATATTAAGTTCGGTATTCAATTGAAACGTTAGTACAAAACGTAATGAGACGATTAGAAGTAAGGGAACAAATGAGTGTAAGTCTAGCAGCCGCCCAATGCTCGAAAGAGCTCAAGATTAGACATGCTGTTCGTTATACTCCAAGTATTACAAGCGGTCCCAACTGCTCCACTTCTTTGGGGCGCCACTGTGGACTAAATAACAAGATGACGTAAGGTTCGGTAATCGCTTACGTAGGGTCACCGAACCACTTTAAATCTCTCGGATGCACGTATTACATGCTGCTGAATCGTCATAAAACAATATTGGAAGAGAGTCTCCAGGCGGAATAGAATATTTACGATGGTGTCCGGATAGTCAAATATGGCCGGAATTCACGATTATTGGCTTGCGCGTGCGGTGGAGCCCTGGTCTGGCGAGCCCCGCCCCGGGAAGTGACAACGAGAAGCGGTATTTTAATGCCAACACTGCCGAACGAGACCTTCGCATTTCGTTTCTCGTCATATTTATAAGGGTATAATGGGTGTGTGTGGGGGGGGGGGGGAGTGGCACGGGGTTATTTGCGTGCCAGCCTTTTCGGACAAAACCCCTCCTCTACATATCCTCGACTGGCCGGTCGTAGCAAGCCGCGCGGGCGGTCGGGCTCTGGAGGTATTAAAAACAGATTTCGGGAGCAGAATGTCATTGCTGACGGGAGCAGGCGATCGATGATCAAGCCGCCTTCCTACAAGACGAAATGCAAGGGTGTGGGTGGTTGTCGGAAGGGGGGGGGGAGGCTGTGCAGTGGGAGAGAGACTGTACGCACCTCCCAGGTATACTTGGTTTTCAGGTTCCAGGAGCGAAAAATGTTTTTAATGCACACACTTATCCAGTTAACATCTGCCCACGTAATTTATATACAGTAAGGAATTAAATTGCTAGCTGGGGTGCTGGAATATCGCACTGTGTTTTAAAAGTGCGCCACGTGTAGTGTTGCAATAAATTGTAATAGTAGGATTTGGGAGAGATGGACACAACATATTTTAAAGGGCAGCCACTGCGGCTTGTGCTGCTGGGTGGCTGGCGGTCTTCGGCTCATCTAGGACGAGCTTAGCAATCTTCGGCTCGGGTTGACCGAATGTACCCGAAGGTGCTCGGCAGTTATGACCACTAATTCGTCAAGCATATGTTTGTTTCTGGCAGCCATATTGGTTTTATAGGCATAGGATATGTCAAAACATTTAACCCCGGACCCCTGACTTTTGACCTTGATTTTAGACCGAAACATTCCCTAAAAAAGCCAAAAGTTCCCAAAAATTTCAAAAGATAAAATTTAAGAAAATTTAAGAAAATCCCCCAGAAATATCATTAATATATAATTGAAAAAATATTAAAATTAAAATTATTTAAACAGAATCCCCAGAAATGTCCAATTTTTCCCAGAGCAGGCGACGTGACCTCGTGACTCCGAGCCAGAAGAGCTGGACTCAGAACCACTGACCTTTGACCTTCAAATTTAACCCCAAAAACATAAAATAAATAAAATTTCCAAAAAGTCCCAAAAAAAATGTATGCCTAAAAATATGTTATTAAAATTATTAGAAATCATATTTAAAAGATTAAATTTCCCAATTTTCCCCTTATCACCTACCTATCTAATTAGTCGGCAGGCCTCTGCCACCTCGCCCATACCCAGTCAGCAAGCATAAATCATTAATGACTACTACAGCCATATTAAATGCAGATTACCTCGATTTTGACAATGTGACCTTGAATGACCTTGAAACAACAACTTAAAAAATCCAGGAAAGTCAGAAAGCATACAGTAATATATAACCGTCTCTTGCCGCCATAATGGATGCAAACTACTTCGACATTGAAAACAAATATACATGAAAAAAGACATTGACTTTGACCCCATGACATTTGAACCAAATAATTCCAATAAATCCTTAAATATCCCAAAAATATATAAATATGTATTAAAAATTGTAAAAAAAAAAAAAATGTAGTTGAATGATATTACAAAATTTATTTTTTAAAAACTTAAATTTCTGGAAATCCCTACACCAACACCATTAGTTACATTATTTCCATCCCCAGTACATGAATGTCACCAATTGTGATTGGCCGTTAAGGCTGCAGGCCTCCATCCCTTCACCTCCTCCTCATACGGCCATACTGATTTTTTCGTTCATAATCTATTTATATGTTTCTGGAGGTAGCCATATTGTTTTTTTGTTCATCATTTGTGTGTATGTTACTGGAAGAGGCCACATTTGTTTTTTTTCTGTTCATAATTTATTTATAATTTAGTGGTGGCAGCCATATTTGTTTTCCCTTTGTCATTTGTTTACATCTGTTACTGTAGGCTGCCCAGTAGGTATGTGCCATTTGTTTACATATTTTACTGGAGTCTGTCATGTTGGGAGGCAACCATCTTACTAGGTGCAGTCCTCCATGTTGGTAAGCACAATTTGTATTAGAGTTCTTGCCTCACCCTCGTTCGACTACCATATAATCAGTGGCGATGCGTGCTATAATTTCATGGGCAAGCTACTGTGTGCAGGGGGCAGTAGTGGCATTGATTTCCCCAATAAAAGGTGAGGGAAGTCCGGGTTCCTGGGAAAATTTGGATTACGAGGTGCAAAATGCTGCCACTTAAAATTTTTTTCATACATAAATATAAAATACACCGCTTGTAAAATATTAATATTTTTTAGCATAAAATTTGCCCGAGTGAAAAAAATTTCAAAAATACCTTCATCATACCCAGAACCTTGTCCAATAAAAATCAATATTAGTTTAATACCCGTCGACAGTGAGGTATTTACGTACGGATAAATTTTGTTTTTACAGAAGTTTAGACAGGAAAAATGATTATTCGTTTGTGTAAAGATGGAAGTCAGTCAACACGAATGAGCAGAAGGCAGGAAAAAACGAACCAGATAGAGTGCGCATCAAAAGAGAATGTTCTACTCGCACAGCGTGAGGAGAGGAAGTACAGAAGGGGAGGTAGCCAATGATAGCCTACAGGAGGGTGGGAACGCGAGAGGGAGGGTAAACGAAGTCATAACAGCCGAGCTGAAAACATATTTACCATTATCCTTGCGCCCGTGTAAGTTACTGTTCGTACCGTGCAGCTATATTTCACCAAAAATAAACCGATGATTACATTTCAACCAGCTGTAGCACAGTTGCGAAGATATAGGGACATACGAGCAGATCATGCGGTGTGTGTAAGATATAGGGACATATGAGCAGAGCATGCGGTGTGTGTAAGATATAGGGACATATGAGCAGAGCATGCGGTGTGTGTAAGATATAGGGACATATGAGCAGATCATGCGGTGTGTGTAAGATATAGGGACATATGAGCAGAGCATGCGGTGTGTGTAAGATATAGGGACATATGAGCAGAGCATGCGGTGTGTGTGCGAAGATCGACCACGGGTGTAACAGGTGTTTATGATACCCTAATGTCCTTGAATTGATAATCAGTGTAATTTGATGCACAAACACTGAACATTGTCACTCAGAGCGATAGTTCGCGACACGATTCTATCTACTCGGTTCTCAGTCTCACAGAGTAATTTTATAATTTTTATGTGCAATATACATCGAGCACGAATGTGTATAACATTCTCAACACCAAAACTAAATTAAATAAAAACAATATGGATTGTGTTGTGCGTACGAACTTGCCCACACATTGATCAAGTTACTGTAAACTACACGATACCAACTGCCTGCGACTAGGCTAGCTTCGGCTATGTCCTCTTCAGTTTGGTGAAGACAGCACTACCATCGTAGCTTCTAACACAGGTTGACGCAGCCATAAACCCCCGCCCCTCCCCGGGCGGTCTCCCTACCCTTCCGCCCCTCCGTCGGCCGGGAAACCATTGCGACCACCTACCTGCTGAAAGTATTAATTACAGCGCTTCCAAACATCTCGGTTTTGCTAGCCAACGAGTTGTTTTCTTATAATGCACAGTATTGTTCCCCGAGTAGAATGTGTACTGCATGATTGAAAAGTTATTTTAAAGCAAATATAAGTAAGAATTTTATATTTATTTTAAATATAACGTTGTTAGCGAATTGTCTGGGCAAGCTCTGCTTGCCTTGCTTGCCCGAGCGAGAAGCCACTGCATATTATATTTAATATGCTTTCATCACTTGTGTACCACCAGGCAACAGCCATATTTATTTTATGTTGTTAAAGTGTACGTTGCACTGATAACCCCCATCAATATTTTTCTTTGGATAATTAGTATTTATTAGGCAAACCTCCACCACCTTCGTTCCATGAATTACTCACTTAAGTCCGACTCCCTCCAAATTGGTTTATATTTTTTAACACATAGGTAGTATCGATTAGGATGGCTGCCATCAGCCTGTACCAAATTGTGACATTGACGATTTCTGCAAAGTACATTATCTGACATATATATTTTTTGTGTTATTCTTAAATGCAAATATTATTATTAGTAAAAATAATTTTATATGAACTGGAATATTTTTTTTATAAAATAAATAGAATGAAAAATATTCGAAAAATATTTTTATTTCCAAAATTTTACATACAAATATTTCTTTGCAATGATTTCCTCAAAGGCAAGAGGAGGAGACATTGTTTCGCAAGAGGTTTGTAAGCACTCGTTCTCAGCTGCAGATGATTTACCGAATCGAGTGTCCATCCCTAACCATTCATCATCAGTTCTCCTTCCTCTCAACTTATTGTTTGCTTATTATAATCTACACGCTTTTGTATGTCATATAATTTATTGAGAGGTACATTATATTCTTGAAAGCCATTCTGTAATGTTCATCCTGCAGTGGTCTGTGTCCCCAAGCGTTAAGCCTGTTCACCACGCCGCCATCTGACAGCCATCAACCATCTCTGTGCCACGTGTGGGCGTTGTAGTCTAAGCCACTGTCCCACATGTGCACACAAATGCGTCTAGTACGGTGCAGTTCAGTGTAATGTGTTCATGTTTGTTTTTATTTCTGTTTAGGGTAAATATTGTGTTATTATTTTACTAGAGTCAGTGAGTGCAACTTCATGTCATCGCCCGTGCGATCCAGTGCACGTGCTTTTGTTTCTTTCACCAGTGTTTATGTTCAGTGCTATGTTTATTTTGAGGGTCATGTTATTATTTATTTTTATTAAAGTCAGTGAGTGTATTATACTTTGATATCGCCCATGCGATCCGGCACATGTGCTTTTATTTGGTCGTGTAGTGATATGTTTTTCATCAAGGGTATTTGATTTCAGCGAATATCTCATTTTGTGTTTATTATTATTGTTTCCCATGTACCTAACACATAAGTATTGAGGCGAACAATATCTTATTTATTTATTAACTTATGAAGTGTAATCTGTATTTGTATTTCTATTTGTTTTAATGTGTGAAATATATCACATGCCTAATGGCTTGTGCACTGAGTGTGTCCTCTATATTGAAGGTTTGGAAACGAACACACGAGATAGATAAACAAACATAGTATACAAGTGAAAATATTAATTATAAATGTATGACATAATAGTGATGTGACTGAACATCACGAAGACCAAAGAGAAAACTTTAACCGTTAATGACAGTACTAAAATAATGTCCGATTCTGGCAACAATGAATGTTTGGCAAATGAACCGACCGGTGCATGTGGTGTGCCCGAAATCGTAGCTGGTAATTTCTAAACTGCAATAATGTTTGTTTTGTATGTTTCTAAGAGCAGGGACTAGTTGTCAGATGTTTTACTATTAATATCATGTGTTACGAAAATACTAGTTGAGAGGGGGAAGAGACACGTCTAGGAAAATTGCCAAAATACAGCCCTCCACAAATGGGGTTAGATTACCATGTGTGTAGAGTGGTCGAATGGAGTTTTGTTTCTTGTTAATATTTAATAAGAAAGTTGTTGCTTATTCTAGAAGAATATTTTAATATTCCCACCTCATTTGCCTCATGGCTATACATTTCAATTCATTTTTCATTTCTATATTAATTCTACAACAAGTCACGTGATATTCAGGCAACAGTTGCAGCCAATGAGAGGGCCTCGCACCCAAGCCCAGTCAATCTGGAATTCGGCTCGGTATGAGGTGGCCGCCATGCCGCGGGGCTCTGGGTTGGTCACTTTGTTTTTATCAATCAACGTTTAATTTCTGTCTAATAACGTTGGATAACCAGAACCGTTTGCCATTTGCTCGCCTGGAGTCAACGCCACTTCACAGCTCCGTCGCCTTGTACATGGCCAGGGTATTTTATTACCGTAACTCCCTGTAGGCCCACGGCCTTATGCACAGTGTAAGAGCTTGCCTAACTTTAACTGCGACCCGTTCATGTAGGTGCTCTCTACAGAGGAAATCAATTAAATAAACCATGTGACTGTTTAACCGGCATGATTATTTAATTCAGCCGCTTTTCAGCTGTGTATGGTAACCATAGCTTAGAGTTACTACGTAACATATTAATGGCATTGGGAGGCCACAACAGCGTGTATATTTGCGTATTGGGAGTGGGGGGGTTCAACAGAGCCCACTAGACCAGGCACTATTGGTTGTTGCTCTACAACAGAGATCATCGCCATCTTGGGGAGTAAGCATTGTTACCACTTGGTTGCCCCTTTCACATCTATAAGTCGGCACGGCTACCAGGAAGGGAACATGGGCCGTCGGCTATCACGACCGCAACCTACTCTCGTGCTCTCTAGCTCTGGCGTCCTCCCCCGGAATTTACACACACCTTTTTAAATATTCTTTCCACAACCTTTCCCTGGAGCTCGTAGCCCACAATCCTGGTTCGGTTCAGTTTTCTCTACGTATATTATAGCCATAGATTTTATTTTAGAGGCCCTTGTTTTTCAGTCTCTTCTGTAAATTGGTTTATTAAATTTTGTTTTGTACTTGATAGGAACGAGCAAACATCTTTCGACGAAAATGTCAGATTCGGAGCAACGTAACCTTTCAGCATGCCCCTGATTGCAGATTTTTTTAGAAGAAATTCATTGGCATTAGGTTTGCTAAGAGCATGGACAAGTTTTCGGGCACGTTATATGATTCATAACATTGTTTTCTCTGGGGGTTATGTATTTCAAGTATCACGTTGTTTTAAACATATTTTACTCCACAACACATTAACTTACGTCCACATTTGTGACAGCTAAGTGTCAAATAAGGATATTCTGTCTTCTTAGTGCATTTACCACTGTTCTTGTATTGAAGCCTTTGCTGTACGTCTGACCACAGTAGCTACACGATAGAGACCAATTATCGACAGCGAATTGTCTGGACCATCCACATGCACACCTACACTTACCGATGGTAGCATCTTTACATCATTACTTACTGTACGAGATAGCGATGACATGTTTACATCATTACTTACTGTACGAGATAGCGATGACATGTTTACATCATTACTTACTGTACGAGATAGCGATGACATGTTTACATCATTACTTACTGTACGAGATAGCGATGGCATGTTTACATCATCATTGTACACAGCAGTACTCTTAAGTCAGTCACAGGTTTTGGGCAATGATAATAAATATTCTTGTTTTGCTGTTGGAGGAACAAGTTCTATAAACATTTTCGTATGTTTGTATAGAACGTCGGTTCAAGCAAACATACGAAGGCACTTCTCACACTTATAAGCCATGAGAAGCGAGTTCATCTTCCATTTATTCAGTTGTGTAGTCTAACATCGCTGCTATTCGCAATGATTTCATCGCAGTACATGCATCGAAGTCTCGTTCCGGGTTCGATCCCCGGCGGGGTCAGTGCCAAATTTTTGCAATGGACGATTTTGTTGTTCCACGGGTTTCCTCGGGAATCTCCCTCCCCCCCCCCCTAACACCACCGTAACTTCAATACAACCCAACAAAATTGTATTCCTGGCGCTACTCAGTATCCGCCTCATTTATAATTTAAATTCATCAGTTCTGATAACCTCAGAAGGCGTTACTTGCGAGGTAACTTGGAACAGTTGTATTTTTTTCCCCGTATGCTTGTTAAACTACACTAAACTTAACACAAATGACACATCTGTTATTTTGGAAGGAAAGTAAATGTTTTACATTAACATTTTCGCTAACATGAAATTAAACATACTTTTAAATGCCCAAGTTACCGCATGAGAACTATCATTTGTTTACTAAAGTTTATAGAAGTACGAAAAACTTAAAATCACAAATTACAGAATATGTTTGCAGTGAATAGTGTTAAAGACATTTTAAAATGAGCTTACTTAGTGTTTGAAAAAAAAATACATTTCATTTGTTGAAATTTATGCACATCTTGCTAGCGTTCCTTTGGTGTAACATGTACTCTTTTTATGGAAGTGCGACTACAATTGGCAATATTGTAAAATTTCATATCTGTATATGCGTAATGAGTGTTTATGCTTACCAAATTGCTATTATTGCATAAACACTGCATTTAATGTCCCTTGTACACTCCGTTTCCTTCGCACGGACAAATGCAGTCTACCGCCAATATTACCTTTTATAATACGCAATTACTTTCCGCCATTTATAAATTAATATCTCTCAATACATTCCGAGCAAGCCACATTGGAAAAACTAATCTCGACTATCTCGCAGTCGATTCTACGCCACTCTCCATTTCCAAGAACTGTAGACGAGCAAAACCGGAAAAGGTCTGCTACGGCGGCTGGCTCAGCGCAATATCGATCTAACGTACAATACCAGGCACACGCGTTATGCGACAAGCATTTAGAAATTCCTGTAGTTATTTATATTGCTCTTAATAGGCATATTTAATTACTTCCTGGGTAATCTGTATTTGCACATTGCACTAAAAGTGCCTAGAAAATACAGTAGGCTCAGA
This sequence comes from Dryococelus australis, assembly GCA_029891345.1. Taxonomy (NCBI): domain Eukaryota; kingdom Metazoa; phylum Arthropoda; class Insecta; order Phasmatodea; family Phasmatidae; genus Dryococelus; species Dryococelus australis. The sequence continues at coordinate 258,984,256 of CM056996.1, forward strand.
CCACACTTCGCATTGCTCGATGCACAACTTGAACTTTGTACTGAGCAATGCAGCACCACAAGAAGCTCCCCCCATGTTTCGCAATTGGCCGTTGCGCGACTTGATACAAGCAAAATAGTTCCAAAAATCTGATATAGGCTAGAAACGCAACTGCTCCGTTCAATTCAGCCTTGTGGATTTACTGTGTATAATACCAAGTGTGTCTCCTCTACTGTCATCTTGAGTCAATAAACAAGTTCAATCGGATAAATTCAGTAAATTGGTAGCCAGTATTCTCGAAGTCTTCTGCCTTTTTCATATCGCTGGTTGCAGCAAATTTGTTGTAGAGGGGTGTCAATGCGTCGAGTAAACTGCCATCATTGTCTTCAGCTATATCACTGTCTTCATGTTCATTTTAATCAAAGCTCTCTTGATGCTCATCTTCACCTCCTGTTTTGTATTCTATATTAAATATGCTTTTATTTGTAATAGGAGCTGTATGCTCATCAGTATTTAGAACCGACGACCGTTTATTCTCAAGTTCGTCGACTTCACGCAAAAGTCTTGCAACCGTACATTCCACACAAACCGACTCTACTGCACTCATTCCGTCTTTAGCATGAACTCTCTCATAATAATCGCCTATCGAATCAGTACCCATCGATGTAGCAAGAGGAAACGCCAACTACACTTGCGGACTCCCGGTAGACAAATCCTTGCAGATCTAGGTATATTCTTTCAATGTATCACCTTGCACAAACTTCGTGGTACCAATGTCGTAATGCTTCACTGCGCAAAATGGACTCTTCGTACAGGCCATTCTCTCATGCCAACGAGCATTTTGACCACAGGAGAAAACTCGATTCCCAGAATCTGCACTGGCGACAACCAGTTAGCAGTGATGCATATCCCAGCTCCACGATCGTTGAGGTTACAGGCAGGCCTTCCTATTTGCAATTTATTTTCGTGGTATGACGAGAGATCGCTTATAAATCGATATTCACCTTACAGTGTCAGAACGTCAACTCTCTGTCCGAGTCATTGCCTAAACACAATGTTTTCATCAGTGTCCCTTTTGTGGTAAGGCATTGACTTTGGCTATAATTTACGGCGACTATTGACCCAAATGCAGCACGATCATCTGCAGATGTTAAAGTACAATCAACTTCTGCAGTTGTTAGGCCTACGATATCTTTAATAGATCCATCGATATTTTCCGCTGAGTTCTGTAGAACACCACTGCCGGCGTTACATGCTTCTTAAGCTCCAGAACATTCATCTTCAAAAGGTCTGTCCGAGTCTTTGCCTGAACACCTATGTCGTAATCAGTGTCATTTTGTGATTGTTTACTTTCGGCCACAATGTACGGCAACATGAGCACTTTAACTATGTCAAAAATCCTTGTTGCATGTCATGTTTGTGAGACAGGTGCTGTAAGCAGTTCAGCTGCAGCAACAATTTAATCAGACATACAAAGACCTGTAACGGCGAAGTGCACTTTTCATTAATACCGCAGTAGCAGGTTTGCTGCAAACAGATATTTTGAGGCTTTAATACATGTCCTCAGAAGTGTATTTACCTGCAAAACCCGCCCTGCACTGTGTGTCAGTGTAATACATATCACGACATTTTTGCTAAAGAACAACACGAATGTTAATAGCGAAATGCATAAAAAACTGTAACCTACAACAAAGATTTATATATTGAGATGCATATTTATTGAAGAATATTGTAATTTTTTGGGCTCATCAGTGACTGTACAGTATTAATTAATAAAAAAAGCATATGTTTGAAAGTTGTGTTTTATATTAGGTTTACTTAATATGCCAGATAATTCAAATTTAAAAGGCACAGAAAAAGAATAAACTTAATTTAAAATTATTATATAATGTACCATTTTATCATAAGTGTAATTGTATAATTAAATAAAAAAAAATTGTTAAAATTGAACAAATTTAATTTTTTTGATAAAAAAACATATATCTATTATGTATCTAGTCAAAGTACCGCACCTAGCATGCAGGTACCTATAATATTGATTGAAAAAAAATATACGATTGAAAATTTACATAGTTTTTATGTGTCTATAAATATGAGTACTGTCAGCTCACCTGGCGGATGAATTGAAAATCTAACACCCCCTATGTATTTAAAAAGGTCGTCACCTGAATCCAAGATCCAAGATTTTGGTAGTAGTCATTAACTTAATATGCTGGCTGGCTTTTATGTATTTATTCGATGTTTACCTCTTTTATCGAATTTTTGTTTTCAAGGTCATCCAGTGTCACAGTTATAGGGTCAATGCCAAAGGTCAAGGTCACCTGGATACAATATGGTGGAAAATATGGCTGATGGTAAGTTCTGACTCCGGACAGTGGACCCCTTGTACCGATTTGGCATACCCTATGCCTATAAAATCAATATGGCCACCACTGCTCTGCTCTCATGAAGCGAGCATCCCAAATACTTCCGAACTGGCTGAAAATTGCCTTTCTCGGAATTGTTCTTGCAAGTGGGAGGCTCAGTGCTATTTGAGGGAACAATGGTAATTTTTAGCGAAGAAAGGGAAATCTTGAGGGGAAAAGGGGAAATGTTGAAGGAAGTTTAGTCAATTGTGGGAAAAGCGGGAAATTTCTAAGGAAAAACTGCTGCCGACCAACCGAAATCACAGAGCATGAATAGCTTCTAGCTCCGGTCTCAGGTCCCGTCGCCTCCAACTTCCCATAATTAATCTACTGGGGTCTCATAGCTCCCTTAATAATCTAATCACTTTACGGCATAAATTATACATGTATTTTCCACTTTTTTTCGAAAGGAATTGCATGCCGAAGTGTTTTAGAAACACGTAGTATAAATGGCGTAACAATTACTATTATATAACTGACTAAAACGAGCTGTTAAACTTCCAGTGTTTTATTTACCTGGACAACAAAGAAGACTCTTCAGTCATTATATCGATATATTCAGTGCGTAATACCAAAGAGCTGGGGGAAAATAACATTTAAGCTCGTTTGTCCAGTGGAGCTGTGCTGGAAACTAAACAAATGCTTTGAAATGCAATTAATTTAAACCAGTCTGGTTTCCATTACTCTAGTGTACTATTCGCAGTGGGAGTGATGATTGCGTTCGTTCACACCAACGAACACAGCTGCAGACATCGTTGAGCCAGTTTCACACGTTCAGGCAAAGGACACTGTGTTTCCTTTAATGATAAAAATATCATATTTAAGATTTTTTATTGGGCTGGTTTACAAACGGCATACGTAACATATTTATCTCAAATACTCATTTTCACAGTGAGTGTAGGTTTTATTCAAGTATAAAAAACACTCTTAGCTTATAAACAACTATTTACATTGCTTTTTAACAGGAAGAAAAAATACTGTATCTTATAAAGTGCTAGTAAATATTTATGTTCTCAAGGCAGGCATTGCACCTGGAATTTCCATTACTAGCTGATTGCACGAGCTATCACATGTTCCTTACCAGCTGAGAGAACACACCCGTGGACAAGTTTCTCCTGTCCCAATATCCCACATAATATCTTCTTGTGACGCAATATCAGCCTGAAGCTGGACAGCGTAGCCAATAAAGCAGAACACTTTATGACTCGCAGATGGAACTTACACGTGACGTGATACCCCCCTCCAGCCTCGACAGACACTGTAGAGCGACGTGCGAAAAACCCTGAGTACGTGCGGGGTTTAATAATACTTCCTCTACTAATAGACATTAGGGTTACGACACATCTTAAAGCTATTCAGAGTTTCATATCTCAAATTTCTTTTCTTCGCGGAATTTAGGGTCGATTCCATTTACCAATAGAAGAATCGATTTCCGGGAGACGGTATTAACCACTCAGCTCTCGTCATAATAATTATCAGATTCATAATAGCTACGGGAAATGTATGGCCCGAGTGCGTTATACTCAGTGAGATACGAGTAACAGAAGTAGTTGTAAAAAGTCGAATCTAGGACAACTGGTGCCTGCCAGAGGACTAGAAGACGAGGACGCAATCTTGGATCTGTACCTCCTGATCTGCCAATCTGGTCCGATTACGTCATCTTTCGCACAATAATGGGGAAATTCGCACAGAAAACGGCCAAAATCACCAGAAATGACTACAATACCGGCAGAATTTTCGCGAAATAATCATGTTTTCACACACCTAGTCTTCATTTTCTTACATTCCACCGATGACCCCACATTGTGACGTATGACTTAGTGTGAAGCTGTGGAGTCAACCTGACAGAACTTCCTGCTCTGTCAACCTGTTCCGTCATCTTGGAAGAAGCACTGTCCAACAAAATGGCTGCCAATGCACAACCTAGCAAAATGGTGGCCAATGCTAAATAATACTACTCTGTCTATCTGTTCCACCATCTTGGAAGTGCTGCTGTCTAGTAAAACGGTTGTCCATACAAAACTTCATCATCTGTCAATGTGGTCCGACATCTTGGAAGTGGTGCTGTCAGCAAAATGGCTGCCAATTCGCTACCTAGTACAAAATGGTTGCCGATGCAGAACATTCTGCTCTGTCAATCTGGTCTGCCATCTTAGAAGTGGTACTGTCTAGCTAAATGACTGCAAATTTATAATGACCCACTCTGTCAATCCAATTCACCATCTTGGAAGTGGCACTGTCTAGAAAAATGGCTGTCAATTCACTACCTAGTAAAATGGCTCTTAATTCACTACCTAGCGAAAACGCATCAAAATCACTACCTAGCAAAATTGTTGCCAATACAGAACTCCCCCCTCTGTAAAACTGGTCCGCCATCTTGTAAGTCTGATATTTTACAACTGGTGGCCATTTTGGCAGCCAGTAAAATTGCTGGGTCATTTTGGGAACCAGTATGCTAATGGCGGCCATTTTGTTAGCCAGTGAGAAACGTCTGTAAGCTTCCATCCTACCAAATATTTATACTTCATGCTCTTGCATACTGTAACACTGCTCCCTGCTCAAGTCTGTTCCTGGGATGAGAACTTTCTGCACTGCCAATACAGTTCGCCATCTTGGAAGTGACATTGTCTAGCAAAAATTGTGACCAATGTATAAATTCCTGCTCTGTCAATCTGGCCCACCATCTTGGAAGTGGCACTGTTTTACAAACTGGTGGCATTACCAGGCCAAACCAGAAGTCGCACTGCCAAACAAAATTGTGACACCTTCAGAAAAACTATTGACCAACAACATTTCTCAAACCCCTAACCAGCAAAATGGAGACTATGTCCCCAGCTCAATGCCACACTAGGATAAGGGCACCTGGCAGGTGACGAGGCAGCCATATTTGATCAGAACTTCCTGCTCAATCAATGTGGTCCACCATCTTGGAAGTCCTGCTAACTGGTGGCACTGTCTATCATAATTGCGGGACTTCATAGAAAAAAAATGGTAAAGTGTTCGAACCGACTTGTGGAGGGGGCAGTGTTGTGACCGCATACCCAGCCCGACGCCACCTCAGGACAAGTGCAGCAGGTATGGGACGAGGCAGCCATCTTCGATAGTAAATTCCTGCTCAGCCAATCCAGTCCGCCATCTTGGAGTCATGTTGACTGGCGGCACTGTCTAGCAAAATGGCGGCATTGCATAGAAAAAATGGTAAAGCATGCTAACGACTTGTAGAGAGGAGCAGTGTTACGACAGTGTCCCCAGCCCGATACCACCCTAGGACAAGTGGCACCAGGTGAAGGACGAGGCAGCCATCTTTGATCACAACATCCTGCTCAGTCAATCTGGTCTACCACCTTGGAAGTCTTACTGACTGTGTCTAGAAAAATTGCGGCACTTCATAGCAAAAAAATTGTAAAGCGTTCGAACTGACTTGTGGAAGGGGCAGTGTTGTGACCGCCCTCCCAGCCCAACGCCACCACATGACAAGTTGAGACTGACAGGGGACAAGGCAGAAGTTACTGCTCCCTTTTTTCCTTCCCGATAGTGCCCTTGTACAATGCGGTTTAAAATTTGCACAATGTGGCTGATGTTTGCGGAATGCAGCTCAACCAGTTGGAAATTGTGTGATGGCCAGCTACATTGTGAAACCACTCCCGGCGGCCATCTTAGAAGCGAACCTCCTGCTCGTGCAGGGGTTCCCTCGGTATGCTGTCGCGACCACCTTGGCATATGCTCCAGAGTCTTGTTGATGGCACTGTCTAACAAAATTGCGGCTGGCGGTATAATCTAAAGGTTCCCACTGACTACCAAAAAATGGCGACACTGTCTAGCAAAAAATGGCTGCCAATGAACTGTCTAGCAATAATGGATGTCAATGCAGAACTTCCTGCTCTGTCAGTCCAGTCCGCCATCTTGTAAGTTATATTGTCTAGCAAAATGGCTTCCAATGCACTGCCTAGCAAAATATAGTGCATTGCTCGAACAGACATGTGGAGTTGGCAGGGTTAAGACTACATCCCAGTACTGACCTGAATACACTGTCTAGGAAAAATAAAAGAGAAGGCTCGCAAGACCAAGTATGTCCTAAGGCTACTTATAAGCATATAAGGGTATAATTTACGAACTGTTGAAAAAAAAACATTGTTATAAACATGTACCAACCAATACATATTGTGCGAGCATCGATGATGGTACGTTATTTTAGGCGAAAAAAAATGTTCCATTGCATACAGATGCAAACATACATACAACATAATCTAAAGTACATACAAATGCTGTGTGCAACATCATCTGTGGTCACACATGCCTCCCCCACTGACTGGCAGAAATGGTGCCTGCTACACTTTTCCGAACCGTGTGAGAGACTACCAGAACACATGTATCACCCCAGACCATAGAAAAACAAAGGACAGAGGGATCAATTTTTGACCTATACGTTCAAGGTCGACTATCATGGACCCTAGCTGTGCGTGCGAAGTGCTCAGCCTATGCTAAGATACAGTTACCAAAACATAGACATCACCTCAGACAACGAAAAATAAGGGCGAAATGTCAAACTGTATACAGAGTGCTACTACTATCTAAGCTAGGTCGCACTATGGGTTCAGCCACGCACGCCTGGGCTGTAGAAAAAAGTGGCGCGGACATACGCAATGAGGCGGACGGAATGCGAGCAGTGCCGCCCGTCACAACATGTTTTTTGTCGCAAAGTCACATCCAAGAGCCCATGCCACAACATAATTTTTTCGTGGCAAATTCACGGCCAAGGGTACCCGACAGGTGTACCTTCGGAAGATCTTAAAATGATTTACCAGGCAGCTATATTGAATATATAATGCAGATGTGTGGAAAAAAACTAATCACTAAAGGCTGTTGAAGTGAGCACTTTTGAACTCAACCATGGAGAGAGATTTTTTCGGTGGGACTGGAACAACACTGGAATCATGGTGGGTAAAAAACGAGAGATCCGTGAGAAAAACCCGTCGTACGGGAGGGGGGAAGGGAGATACTTGATAAAACAACCTGTCACAAATTAAAAGTACGAAAAGTTCCAGGAAGAAACCTTGTTCGCGTAGGTGAGAGGCGATCACTCTAGCCGATGCTACATAAACACACAATTTGTTAATGCACTCAGCAGCCTAATTGTAAATTAAATTAGCGTACTGACATAGATGTTCACGATAAACTGTTCACATTAAAAAAAACCTGCTTAACATCTTCTTGTATACACGCTGTCTGTATTCTTCCATCTTATGTAAAATTTACATTTTCAATGGGTCTGATCACTGTATCCATGCATCTGTCAAATGGAACTCTGAAATTATTTGAAAAACAAAAAAAAAGAAAGTAAAATAAATAATTTTTAATACTTTTTTACAAATGTTTTATCTAACATTTTGTTAATTCAATGTTAAAGCATAAGTAGTAGGCTCACTAGGTGAATAACATGTTGATAGTGAGGATCTAATATAGATTTTGCAGATTAATTGGTAATCTGGATAATTTGATAACCCTAAACGGATTAAATTGCAAATTTTTTATTGATCGGATTAAGCATGATCCATTTTTTTTAAAATTTTTATTTATTATTTATTTTATTTTTGTATTTGAGTGTTATGTGTAATTGTTCGATAATGTTCTATTTTTGGAGAGCGATGTTAACCCTTGGACGTCTTGCAGGCAGATGAGCAGTGAGGTTTTGGGGAATGGGTATGTGTGTGTTGAGTTTGGTGCAAGAGTGGCATAAGTGTTATGTTTTTGGGGGAGAGTGTCGTGTTTTGAGGTCTGGAGCAGGGCACACATCCATTCACTTGGGAAGTAGGTGCAGGACTGAAGTCGTTTAGGGGATGTGACTAATGGGGTCGGAGATACGCCTGCTTTGGTTGCTGTCTGAATGTAGAGACTAATTAGATATTTGAAATGGCGGAGTTTGGAAATGCGTACTTCAAAATAAATGTTTAAACATTGCGGCGAAATCAAATAAGTACGAAACACGCAACATTAAAAATTACATTTTATAGAAGATGAGAGAAACAAATGAAAAAATACATCACAAATCAATTATCACAAATCAATTAAAATTACATACCCCGATTGATCATGACGTCGCACATGCCAAAACATTTGTAATGAATGGAGCAAAAATTCAAAATATTAATAAAACTGCTTCACTAACCTACTGGATTTCCTACCAATATAATATATTTCAAACACCAGAATAAATTACACAAATCAACTGCTAACCAAAATAATTCATCGAATTAAATACCAAGGAATTGCAAAAAGAACGTATTTAATTTGCAAACGAATTATCTCAAATCCATGTAACTGCATGAATTACAACAACTACCATATTTCCACGAACAATTAAAACTCACCCAGCAATCCAGGTGGAATAAGATAATAAAAAGGAATTGCAAAATCGTATATTAATATACAAAACATACTTTACATAGAACCTAATCACAATAGCTCACTAGACCAACACGTAAATTGCTTCACCCTCATCGGCTCTCAGGTCTAGCTAACCACAATGAAATATTCTTAGCATCGATATGCAACTATGAACGAAGTTACATTGCTGTCACTCATAATTTGTCAAAAAGGCCCATAATGATCTATCACCTTAGGTTAACACAAAACATTTAAAATTAAATATTAACCATACTCAAATAGATTGATATAACACCAAATCGCACACGAAAGAACTTACACTTATTGACATGTGTTCCCTAGAAAAATTAAATGTTTGTTAGGAACAACAACTCGTATCAAAACCCGCAAAGTAGATTTAAGCACACGTGCACAGGAAACCGGCTTTACTCTTACCGACTTGTGATGGCCCGCAACTTGCGGTTCTCAATGAATCACATGTTTAATTAATCTACGAACCGATTGTGAAGTACAGTGTATATTATGAACGAAAGCTCAGTTTCTGTCCACTGCCCAAAGTCGATGTCTGCTCCCTCTCTCCAGCACTCCAGCTAGAGTGCGTGTTCGAGGCCAACTGAATGAGAATCCCGTTAGCAGTGGGATGCGCGGGAACACCCTCTTCTCGCCCATACAATTCTAGAGCATTGAACTTACATAATTCCAGCTCGGGACGAAACTGCGCCAACCTGGCGGCCCCAGAGTAGCGCCCAAATTGCAGGATAATCAAATATATCATATCGAAAGTGATATTAATAAACTTATTCCAATCCCATGAAACTTTTTCCCAATTCCAACAAATTAACTTTAATCTAAAAAAGTCCATTAAAACATGTTTCAAATCTGGGAAATTATACCAACAAATATAGTCTAAATGATATTAAAATGGATTTTAAATCGGGGAAAATTTATCCCAATTCAAAGAAATATAAAATCCTAATTAGAATGTAAATACTATTAAATTCAAACAAGACCTAAACACAACGAATTAGTATTTAAATATTCGCAAGTAGCGATATAATTACGTTCCAAATACATTTGTTAATATTTTACGAGATCCAATGCTCACCCTATTCAACTCCCAAGACCCAGAGGTTTAGACGTAATTATAATTTCCTTAAAATTAATTCTGCATTAGGTATTAGAAATGTTTAATTTCTACAAGCGTTTAAAAATGGTTTTCCTTCTGCCAAAGCATTACATAATGTTTTCATGCGAATCAAACTTAAAACATTTTGTTACCTAATTCGTATATATTTACCAAACACTACAACACGATTCGAGAAGTACCTTAAACGAGCGTGCATACATATTCATTCGAACATTCAAGTACCTTTAATCGGGAAAATATGTATTTGTACACAATTGCGTACAGATTTCTCTGCAAGACAAAATTTTAAGATATTTGATAACATATTACCCAAGGTTTTGAATACCTGTAGTCTGTCAGTTATAAGTTATTTTTACAATTTTTTCAATATTCCCATCCAAGATATTTGATATATCAAATATATAATAAATGTGTATACATAGACAATTATAAATCTTTTTTATATAAAAAATACTATGTTTTAGCGATATATTATAATGAAAGAATGATCACATACGATGTTTCAAGCCTGAAATGAGCCCAGTAGAAGTTGAAAGACGGCAAAAATAACGATATTTCAACAACATTTTCGAAAATGTATTTTAGGCAAAATACAAGGAAAGCGACCACAATTTTGAAATTGAAAACTACATAAGAAGGAATAACTAAAGTTTATTCTCAGTTAAGTCAGCAGTCATCCAGGTCAGATTGTATGGGGTAAGTGTATCAATACAAGGTTTACATTACATCAGCTATCAACAAGATGTACAACAGTCTTCTGTATCCCCAAGATGTACAGCAGGCTTTAGCATCACCAAGACATACAACAAGCTTCAGTATCACCATGATGAACAGCTGACAGCACCGTGATGTACAGCAGGCTTTAGCATCACCAAGACATACAACAAGCTTCAGTATCACCATGATGAACAGCTGACAGCACCGTGATGTACAGCAGGCTTTAGCATCACCAAGACATACAACAAGCTTCAGTATCACCATGATGAACAGCTGACAGCACCGAGATGTACAGCAGGCTTTAGCATCACCAAGGCATACAACAAGCTTCAGTATCACCATGATGAACAGCTGACAGCACCGAGATGTGCAGCAGGCTTTAGCATCACCAAAACATACAACAAGCTTCAGTATCACCATGATGAACAGCTGACAGCACCGAGATGTACAGCAGGCTTTAGCATCACCAAGGCATACAACAAGCTTCAGTATCACCATGATGAACAGTTGACAGCACCGAGATGTACAGCAGGCTTTAGCATCACCAAGACATACAACAAGCTTCAGTATCACCATGATGAACAGCTGACAGCACCGAGATGTACAGCAGGCTTTAGCATCACCAAGACATACAACAAGCTTCAGTATCACCATGATGAACAGCTGACAGCACCGAGATGTACAGCAGGCTTTAGCATCACCAAGGCATACAACAAGCTTCAGTATCACCATGATGAACAGCTGACAGCACCGAGATGTACAGCAGGCTTTAGCATCACCAAGGCATACAACAAGCTTCAGTATCACCATGATGAACAGCTGACAGCACCGAGATGTACAGCAGGCTTTAGCATCAATGTAGCGTATATCTGCAAAACCAGATAATATGCACAGTGGTCACTCTTCCGACCACTGTAATGAAGAGTGTGTGAAAGCATACAATGCAATTGATAGCATTTTGTAACAACAAAACTTTGCTAAGCCTAGAAATAGAGAACCAGCTCTCGCTATTATCGAAAGAGTTTTAATTCTGTTCTCTTCCCACGAAATCCAACATTTTTATCCAGTGCTCTCAGAGGAGTGAAGGGCGGACAAAGATATGGTTAGTGTTTTTTCCTGTGATGAAAACACTCTCCATATGCTACACCAGCCTTTTTCCGAGATGTAAATACATCATCTGAGGAGGAATTGTGTAATGCGAAGATTGGAACAAGTCATGGAACTTCATAGTAACAATCGTCACAACTTACCAAGCGACGAATCCAGAATCGATGAAAATGATTCAGAAGTGTCAACTCAAATGCTGTAAGCAAAACGTGTTGCAAATAGGTTTCTTAAATGCTGCATCTTCAGTACTTTAAATTCTGATGTAACTATGCATAATAAGGAGATAGTCTAACCATGATTTGTTACATGCAAGGCTTTCAAAACCATTATGATAAGTTTGTATTGTAAAAGAAGTTGCTATATCGTGTACAAATTATGATATAAACACCAAATTTTAAACATTAAATCATCTCAACCATGGCCTTTCCTATAATATGAAGTGAAAATGATGTTTCGCCATCAAACATATGAAGTACATGATTTGAAATTGGACTCTGGTGTTTTAGAATATGAAGACAGATTCAAGAACGTTAATTGTGCTTTTATTTAATACTATCCCGTATATGTACTGCGAAGAACCGAGCAAAAGGAACGTATGAAGACGATAACTAATGCAGAAGTTATACACATTAGAAGATATTATGAATATCCAAGTATCAATTCACTTGTACAACATTATATAATCATCCATGTTCGAACAAAATATTTTGTTCACAGTGAAAAATGAAGCCTTAAGAGAATACATGCACCAACACCCATTAATGGTTTAACTTTAAGAAAACCTGTTTGTTATAACTTAAAGTGAGAAAAGTTATAAATACAGATACATTTACAACTCTTAAGTGAGTTTACATACATCATTAAAATGGAGAGGTTCAATCCAGCAAGGTCTTGCGAGAGAGTAGCAAGTGCATATAGGAATGTGTTTTTCCAGCCTAAGTACAACACACCATCTCAAATACAGCTTTGCAATGGGGAAGATCATTGGAATTTCTCACAAACTAGTGCAGAATATGCATATGAAGAACGGAGTTAGTGCGACAAAGACAACTGTCTGGTATTCAACATGCAACCTGATATGGAACTGCCATCTACTTCAAACAAATTAAGATTCCATGTTCGATGGAAGAAATACGGAGTATACGGGATATAAACCGATTAAAGAATAAATAAATTAGCAAATTCTATGTCAGTCATACATTGTGGACTGAAACCTGTAAAATAAGAAACACACCACTCAAATCCATGGAAGTAACCAACGTCAAGTCTCGCCTTGTGGAATGCAGAAGTATGGCTAAGCAATATTTGAACCTGAAAATTCGATTTAACGAATATGCCATTGGAAAAATATTAACCTTCAAGATGATGTTAAAAAACATACTCTGTGGTACACTCCCGACCATATGTTGAAATATTTGAAAAATGAGAAACTATATAAAAGAAGAATAACCATATACCAGAACACTAGTTATGATGGAGAGGTTCAAGCCATCACTTCATTACACAGTTATTACTCCAGAATATAGGAAATTGTGGTTTCGAGGAGAAGAACAAGATACTCCACTACAGATTCAAATGTGTAATAGGGAAGAGCATTGGCATTGCTTGTTAAATACTCTGACATATACTTTAAAAGTTCATGATGTTTGTTATGGATAAATATTTTGTACTTTGTATAATTTGCATCCTGACAGTAAGTTGCCTTGCAGTGAGAATGTCTTAGCATTCGAAGCTCTAGCTGAACACATCACGAAATGTACCTCATGCAAGAAAATTGAACTCATAATGCAACTGTATTGTTGTTGTTCTATTCCTATAGTGTGGAGCGAACAATGTGACGATATGGAACATCTTTTGCACATAGGTAACCAAGAATTAACGTCTCCCTGCAGTATGTGGAAATGCAAAGTTTTCGAAGGAACATGGTTTAATTACCAAATGAGAAACAGTAATGTCACATCTATATAAAGGAAGCATATTCAAATATACTATCAGTCATGCTTCGTGTGTTCAAACCTACATATCTTTATGAGGTTCTGCAAATATGACAGAGTTTTCTTAAAATCTTTCGATAGAATGTTACACGTTCAAGTGTGCAACAATATCGAACAATGGTGCAACACATTCGATACCAGTCTCGGCACTCAACTTGGTTAAGGCTTGACATGCAACAATTGTGCTGTGAGGTATTGCCACCCCAATAGTGAACGACCATGTACATAAGGAGACCTGATGATAGCTAGCCTGACAAAAGAGGTGGAAGAGGAATGAGGCAACAGATTAATTTCCTATCAACTCACCATACCTCACTATGGAACCACTATCTGCTGGAAGGAAACCTGCAATGGAGATGTTCACAACTTTCCTTTCGAACAAGAAAGTTTAGCTTTTCTGTCTAAGTGCAACATTTATATGTGTGACATAGCTAATTCAGAATAATGTTGAAGGTGAATTGTAAGCATTCGTTTACTGAAAATGGTTTGTATTCTGTAACTTGTGGTTTATCATATTTAAATGTCACTGCAAAGGAAAAGTGTGTCAGATCATCATTTAAAATGTGCATACTTTCAGGGTTATATGTTGTCATAATCTATAATGTATTTCTGAATCTAGTTTAACCAAATATATTACTTAAAAATGTTTTCCTAATCAATGCAGACTGTACAGGGTAGAGAAAAAAACTCAAGTTTAAGACAGAAGGTGAGTGTATTGTAACAACTGTTTTTGGGGAAGAACAGAGGTTGAAACATGTTATGTACACAGCTGATAATACTGGTTCATTTGAGTATTTCTCAGAATGTGACAAAGTTATACATATATTTGTTCATAATCACAAGGAGTTTGGTAACTTATTGCATACTGGGTGTAATTCATAAAAGTATACATCAAGCTGTAAAATTAGCAAAATTAAACTTAGCCCATAGATGCTGTTAAATTAAAACTATTATGGAAGTTTTTCAATACTTACATTATTTTTTAATATTTGTTCTCAGTCGAGTATTGAATTTCGTATGATCGACATGTTTCATCTCATGAGAAATAATTACATTACAATAAAACCAGGCAAGTCTAATGTATTGTATACTGTAGGCACAACAGTTTATTGTGTGATGTTACACTGAGCTGTAATGGGTGTTTCCATTTCAAAGTGATTTATTTCCTGCTAGGGGATGATAAAGTCATGAACTGATTCAGTGTCGTGATACAACCAAATGTCCTGTGTTCTAATTGACTGCAACCACACCACTTCCCTCTAGCAATGAAGATGTTCACTCACACTATGTCGAAACATACCTACATTTTGTCGAATGTGTGGTTTTACATAAACCAGAATATAAAGATGTTTGTATTCAAACTTAGAGAAACAAAACAGGTCGAAAGAAACGTTCCCTCTTTTGAAAGTTGACTTCAAGAAGAGGGCATAAAAACAATAATAAAAAAAGTGCATGAAAACATTGTTTACAGAATAGGCTGTATTAAATTTACATGATTTGTATGTGGTGAAACATCCCATACTTGTAAAATTGTTGTATAAGTTTCGAAAAAAACTTGTAACACTTGCTTATATTTGAAACAAACTGTGTTAAAATGAATTGATGGAACATCCTATAATATATGTGCAATTTGTAATTAAATATGTATTAATATAATTCGATTTGTATTTTTATTTACCAAATCCCTTCACAAACTGTGAAATGCAGTTTCCTTAAGAAACGGAAAAAAACTATTACCCTTGATTAATAAAATGTCTCAACAGAGAGAGAAAGAGTGTATTAAAGTTTCTAAAAGCATGTTGCAAATTACTAATGGTTTTACAAGTTAAAAAAAGTATTTTATTTCTAGAAAGTGATAATTAACTAAGACTACCTAGGTTTCAGTAACAAGAATGAGTGGTGCAATGAAAAAAAGGGGTATTAAAACATACTATCGTAGAGAAAAACCTAATAACATAATCTGGAGGTGAGAACTTCAGCCGGTTATCCATTAGTCAAAAATACTAGTTATAAACTAGTGAAGGTAGTAATTTTGTTGAAACAGTTTGAAACTGTATCCAGAAAAAACATATTATTTCTTATGTATGTATGTTGAAACACGTAATATTGATACACTGTGTTTCAAAGAAATAATAAATATATTTGTATCTCGGAAGTGTAGCCAGCATACTGGGTGTGGTATTTGAAATGGTGAGCTGTTCAGGCTGAGAGCAGACCTTGTAAATAGATTTGTTTGTCTGCTGTGTGCTGAGAGCATTAACCAGCTCCAGCCACCACCCTCCTGTTATCGATAGCATTGGGAGATTTATGTGGTTACAGCTAATGAAGGTGTTTGGCGAGTGCATTCCACTGCCCACCCCAAACCCAGCCTTCACAACCCTAGCCTTGTCAACCTCACCCTGTTACGCACAGCTCTACTGCATACACACAGCATATTTACATAAAAACATATACACAAAAAAACATTATTAATATTTAAAATAATAATAATTTCCAACACACCACAATTATACTAGATGTTTTATTTATGTCACCGACCTTCAAGGCGTAATTGGTTTATGCTCAAGTATGGATGTCCTGGGTTAGAATATTGGGTAAGGCATTTATGATATAAGCTTTTCCTTCTAAGGTTTCAAATGTAATAGACATTATATAATATATGTGATGTAATACTAAAACAATGCTTAACAGATTAATGCACAACTAACATATTATTTGAAAAGTAAATATAATTAATTGATATTAAAATCAGAAATTTATACATAAATGGTTATAACTGTTTAATAAATGTTTCGAATTGTATAACTTTATAAACTTCTAATGAAGTACATTCTGGTTTAAAAGCTCATATTGGAATATAAATTTGTGCATTCATGTAAGCGATTGGTAAATAAACAAGTCATTTATATTAAATATAATTGCTATTACTTAAGAAGAAGCATATTTCACATAACATTTCAAATTCAGCACAATTATACACTGTGAAGATCAGACTGTGTGTTCGTTTGTGAAATACGTATTTTAATTTCATAATTTTGCGTTAAAATTGATTACTTGTTAAGGAAAATCAGAATTCCTGAGATAGAAATATATTTTAATACCTTTACAGCCAATTACCCCTATTTCTATAGATTTTGGAGGCAGGGGAAGGGCTGAATCATACATATTTACGAGCTCCTGACTGGACCTCCTCATTCATGATCTAACTTCCATGAAGTGAAGACCTCTGCTCCGGACTCTGACTGCTCGCTACCCACCATTCACTGTCCGCTGGGATCTGGTGGCATCTCGCACTACAACTTGGTGGTAGCACCCACGGCAGCACCATGGTTCGACCTAACCTCTGCCCATTCTATGCCTGGCTGGGCAGCAACCCAAGGTGTTCGCCGGGGGCTGCCTTCAAGCTTAGTGCCCCGCATACCTCCAGTCCAGCCCATGTCATAGCTGTATGGTCAGGCCATCAGCTGCCTGGGGTTCGAGCTTCTGGCCACATTTAATGCCATATTCAGCTTTAATTTTGCGCTGAATAATTTTATTGATGAAGGATAGTAGAAAGCTGATGGGAAATGAGTATATGATGGAAATGTGGAATTATTGTGAGGTGTCTGGGATATTTAATTTAGATTGTAGGTAGTAATTAAGATATTTGTGTGAGGGGAAGGAGGTGGGTCTTATGGCTGTTTGTGTGTGCTTGATGCAGCAAAATGAAAAAATCGGGAACAAAGCAAATTGTGCCTGGCATGATGGGGAGTGCACTACACTAGCCCTTCATTTTGCTCTGAATGATTTCATCGATGAAGTATGGCAGAAGGCTGATTACAAAACAAGCATGTGGTGAAAATGTGGAATAATTGTGAGAAGTTTGGTATATTAAATTTTGTTTGTAAGTAGTGTTTAAGATATTTGTGTGAGGAGAAGGAGGTGGTTTTTATGACTGATTGTGTTTGATTGATGGAGAAAAATTAAAAAATTGGGAATGAAGCCCATTGTGCCTGGGATGATGGTGAGTGCTCTACACTTGTCCAATATTTTGCTCTGAATGATTTGTATGGCGATGGATGAATGTCTCAAGCTGATTGGAAAAGTGTGACTATTGAGAATTTTGTAATGTTTGAGGAGGGTGGGATTTTAGTTGTGATTAGTTTGTACTTAGTGTTCAATATATACGTGTGAGGGGTAACATGTTGGTGTATGATTACCTGTGTGAGTGTATGGGCTGATGAAAGAAAGAATACTACCCACCCTCTTCAGCATGCTACGAGAAGTAAATAACCTCTGATTCTAATCGCCATCCTTGAATAGTGTTGAATGTTGATGGATGTGATCTGATGTCTGTGGAGAGTGTGGGATATTAAAAAGTTTGGTTTGTAATTTTTTAAAATAATTTTTTTCAAAATGTGAGTTTAGCGTGCATGGGTTAGAGAAAAATAACATAGGGAAAAGAGCCCACTCTCCATGAGAGTGACGGTGGGCAGAGTACTACTTGATATCTTTCTCTATCTGTCCAGGAATGGTGTTGAATGATGATGGATGTACCTATGTCTGAGGGGGTGTGTTGGTAATGAGTTGTAATTTAAAAAAAATCAAAATTGTTTGGTGGGTGTGTAACTGCGAGTATAAAGGGGGAAAGGGTGAAAGATATTCCGCAATCTTCCATTATATGGAAGAGACAATATCTCCACAACTAACTCCTGAACCCATTATTTTGAATGGAGTTGTCTAATGAGAATTATTGGATATGTATATGGAGTTGTTGATGTTTTTAATGTATGTGAGGGTATGTTTGGGTAGTTTGTAACTAGTGTTTAAGGTATTAGTAGAAGTACAAAAAATATTTTTTTATTTAAATTTTAAAAATTTGAGATTTTTAAATTGAATTTATTTATTTCAGAATTAGTTTTTTCATTAGTATGTGACTGTGTTAATTGCTAGTAATAAATTTATATATGTTAAGGTATAATATAGTATTTACTCACAAAATTTTTCTGGGAAAATATTAGTTATTAAATTTTTTTTGGATGTTTCAAACTTTAACATTTATTAAACTTTTTAAAGTTTGAAGTAAATCACATCAACTCAGAAATACTTTCTATTTAAAATGAACAAGTCAATTTTATCACGATATTTAAAGTTTTGTCTTAAACAAATTGTGTTAGCATGAGGTTCAAGTCACTTAAAATTCAATACAATAGTGCAAGGTATAAGTACTAAATATGGTCTAAACATTGCTCGCCTGTTGCGAAATTCGGATACGAGGATGCTGTGTGCTGTGAACACAGCTCGTAAATGCTTAGGCTAGAGGGCTTGAGTCCCTGTGTGTTGGAGAGTGGTAGCAATTTTAGAGCCTGCTGTGCTGTGTAGAGTCGCGTAGGTGCGAGGAGGGGAGTGGTGGCAATTGCCATCGATGTATTTGGGGGGAAGGGGGGCCACTCAATGCTCATCTGAAGCAGGGCGGGGAAGTAGTTGAAGGAGCATGACGAGCATGGGGAAGTGGCGGGTGCCGCAGCTGTTTTTCCAACCATGTCCGGCTCCCTCTTCTTCCCATCCCGGTAACTGGCGTTAGTAACAAGAATTCCTGTAAACAACATCCCGTTGGCATGCTGCGGGAGAAAGCTCTCGCCGAAAAATGTGTGAGCATGGTGATTTATTCAAACACAGCTCACAAATGAATTAAAAATAATGAATAGAATTAAATTAGTATGCCGACTTTATATGAAAACATGATTTTTTTCAACCCTATTGTTTGGTTCTTAGAAACATATCCCCAGTTTTTGTGTTGTTAATAACAAGTATTATCTTTCAGATGTAACTGTACATAGTGGAAAGTGACTATAATGGTGGTTTCTTTCTTTTCACAGAATGATGCATCACTTTAATTGCACTGTGGTAGAGAGTGTATTGTAGTGGGAAACAAAAATTAGCTAGACACAATGAGTGAGTGAAAGCATCAAAGTTTTGACAGTTTGTTTGCAGATATTTTCTTAAGTGATTAAGAGAGTGAACCTGAATTACAAATGAAAAGACTGGCTAAAGCGAGCTGTCATAATGCTGTTGCTTCACCTAAACATTGGCATGTATTTCGATCTATTATTGGATGACCTTTACCTGACCTAAATAAGTTAAAGTCGATCTCTTCTTAGATGATTTATATTTATAAGGCACTGAAAATTTATGTGATTCTGTTAGTGTTTCATCCAAGTTACATGCGAGTTCTGTGTCAGATAGATAGATTTTGTCTAGGGAAATGGAAAATAATTCGTTTTCAGACTCCTCAGCTTCAGTGGAGTTTTGCCAGACCTCACATATAAACTAATGGTCACTGAATTCGTCACCAGGTTGATGTGCGGATATTTAATGGCAAAGTAGATACTGATGTGGAAATTGAACGATTTTTCACAAGGGGCTGTGTCCACTCGCTTAGAAATAGCAATGGCATAACCCTAGCCAATAATGATTAGCATCACTGTAGCGTGTAAGTTTCTGAAATCCTTTGTGGTGGATAGAAATGCTATGGGGATAAAATACATTTAAAATAAATCTCTTCCCATCCTGCATTAGCTCAATATAGGCGAAAATTTCGATGAGACAATTAAGACTTATCTAATTAACCGACTTGAGGACTTTAGTGTTCATGGGAGCAGCTGGGCTCTGTTACTAATATTGCTTATGAATGTCCATATGTCGCAATATAGGGCATTTTCCATTGGTGCAGCACACACTAAGTTGTCCAAGTTATGCAGTGTCCTGAAGGAAAGAGTTTCCATTGTGCTACTTAGCATCTATGTTTCCTGTTGTAAAGAATGTCGATAGATTAATTTCATATCCAAATCCTTACAAAGGTTTTAGACACTGAAGATCTGTTGGATCTTGTAGTGATACAGGATATTCGTAAGTTGAGGAGAACAGTTTTATTTCTATCAGTATCTACAGTGTTGTGGACAAAGGTAGCAATATAATTTATGAAACTTGTGATAAGGAAGGGGTTATTGTACCGATGCATATTTTTTCTGTATGCTATGCTAATCATGTAAATTTTTGGCCAATTATGCTAGTGGTAATAATGTACATTTCATTTACATTAGAAATTTGTCACAGCTGGCTGGTATCAGCTGAATAAACATGAACATAAAAAAATATGCCCGCGAGCGTTGCTTCCAGTACATTGTTAGTGAGGAGTAACTCGCAAGGCATACTATTCTCTGTGAACATCAATATACTTTTCGCAGTACTTTCCCCATTAGAAATGACAAGTATTTAGAGTTTAAAGATTACAGCAAACAGCAAAGAATGATTTCTTCCCCTATTACGATGTTGAAAGTTGCCTAAAATGCTTGTCCACTTGCATGTCCTGTAGTGAGACGAGTAATATCACTACCATTAACCAATATGTTACATATGCTTGTAGGATTTTGTTGCTATGTTCATACAATCCACCTTTATCTAACTACTTTGAGTTTGTGTGTGATGATTGTATGTACCAATTAGTCGTTAAATTAGTTAAAAACCAAAGTGCATTGCAGGAATTTATAGCATGACTGTTTGATGAAGCCAAAAACCCCATGTGATTAAGCTAGGTTGGCGGCTCAGAAATGTTGTCATATTTGCAAGGAAGAACTCTGTACAGATTCTGTATTCTACCATGACCATCTGACCAGGGAAATCAGAGATCACGCACATAAAAATGCAACTTGAACTTAAGACTGCCCAAGAGACAACTTGTCATTGTCTTTAATAACCTGCAAAATTACAATGCTCACTTTCTCATAAAGCCTTTGGCTGAACGTTACTAATACAACCCAATGAAACCATGGTAATCAAAAACCCAGGTAATATCTAGGTGATTGGAATGACCCTACAGGAATACAAATCCATCACCAAATAATTCCCAATGGGATTGATTTCAAATTAAAAACACAATATTTAAATTACATTTCATTGATTCATTTCAGTTCATGAGTGTCTCTCTGGAAATTTTGGTAGGTAATTTACAACCTGCGCCATTGAAAATCACCTGCTCGATATTTCCAGATAACACCCAATTTGAGTTGGCAAAATAGAAGGAAGTTTTTCCTTATGACTTTGTTTAAGTCGAAAGCCAGTTTGATATGTTGGTCACTCCCGCCAAAGGACACATGTCTTATTGTGATGAAAGGCTAAGGCATTAGCAATGAGGATTACACTTAAGCTCAAGTTGCATAGGATGCATTCAACTGCATGAACTTGTTGCAGTACGCCATCCAATATTTACATGTGGAGACTTGCTTGCTGGCAGACTTTTTTTTAAATTTCAGGACCATATGTTTTGCTCATTACGCTCTTCATCCTGCCATGTATGTCATAGATCCGTCTCTTTCATGGGAAGCTTTATTGCCATTGACACGTGCATGGCTAGAGTTGTTCAACATCCCAGACATGTATCTTTTTGTAGAACATGGTGTTAGGGGCGGTATTACCCAGGTTCCCATAAGGTGTGAGGGAGCCAATAACGTTTACATGGCTGAAGATACAACCCCAGAGTGGCATCGAAATATATATTCTATTTCGATCTAAATGGGCTGTACAGTAACACAAAGAAGTGCAAGCTTCCCATTGGCAATTTTGATTGGTTTGAGTCAGACGTATTTCCATCATGGGATTTCGCGAAAATGGTGAATGACAATGACACTTGCTGTTTCGCAGAAGTGGATTTGTCATTTACAGATGAATGCCACGACGCTCTAGCAGATCTGCCTTCAGGTCCAGTAACTGGCGTACCTCCGAAAAGGCTAGCATCCAAAAATTCTTTTAACACTCGTGCCATGCAAAGAAATATGTTATACATGGATAAACACTGTAGCACTATTTGATATACAGGCCAACATTGACGCTGTTCATTGCATTCTGCCCTTTCAGCAGAAGGCATGGATGGAGCCGTACATCTAATTTCATATTGGCAAGCGTGCTCAGGCTGCAAACAAATTCCAGAAAGCATTTTTTAAACTTATGAATAATTCCATATAAGGAAAAATGTTGCTGAATACCCACAGGGAAACGAACATAAGAGTCGTTTCCAGGTATGGAATGATCTATGGGGCTGTGGAGCTAATAGGTTGCCCTGTATTCAAGGTGTGGCAAATCATGACTGAAGATCTAGTACTGATTGAAATTTCAAAGAGCCCTGCTACCTTTAACAAGCCTATGAACACTGGTTTTGCTATTCTCGATCTTTCCAAATTAACCATGTACGAATTCCCTTATCAGTACATGCAAACAGAATTTTCTCCACCAGCCTTGCACCTATTATATTCCTACACTTATTCCTTGGTTTGTGAAATAGTTTGTATTGACTTCAATAAACTAATTGGCCAAGATTTAAAAGTGCAATTTGATATATATTACTATGTGCTCGATGATCCACAAAAATTCTTATGTGAGAATAGAGTTTGTACCAGGTTTATGAAAGACGATTGTGGTGGCAGCACAGTAACACCCTTTGTAGGTTTACATCGCAAGCTTTATGCATACATTGTTGTGAATGAGCAGTATATATGTAATGCAAAGGGTGTAAAATCTAACATCTTGAAGAAACTCTGTTACGATTAGCGGGATTGCCTCGATAATTCGAAAATTGCACCAGGGTTTTGGGGACTCAATTTCATTTCCATTTGTGTGGTCACAAAGTCTACACCGAACGTATGATGAAAATAGTGTTATCAGGATTGGATGATAAGCGCTACATTGAAGCGAATGGAGTCTCAATTTACCCTGGGGCACTGCAGAATCCCTGCCTAATTTTTTTCCACAACATTAGACTCAGTACCACAATAACTTCAGGCCTGCCAACTCCACCACAACTTCCATACCAACTACCAGCACTACAACCAATAACACACTTAGCCCCACAACCAACACTGCACATAGCACCATAATCTGCTCCACAATCTGCTCTACAATAGCACTACAACTGTATGCAACATCTACAGCATCTGGTGCATAAACAGCGACACCTCCTCTCCACTCGAGATCATATTCCCAACTGGAGGGCATGTTAGTAGATACCTGTCAACAATTGCCTCTCTTCAGAAATACATTATATTTCTCCATCATCGTTCCACTCAAACATAAATTCTCTTCACTACAAAACCACCTCACAGTGTGGGTTCGCATAACAGATAGGAGCCTATACAATGCTACAAAATTTATCTTCTTTTACCTACATAGATGCTATGTGTGGGGCATCATTGGTGTGTGGTTGGCAAATATTACCCAGAAGTGATGTATGAACACACCATAAGTGCGACATAAGTTGTTAATACGTAAATGCATAGTTTTAATACATGACCACCATAGTGGTTTGATTTGTAGATATTTGTTGATGTTTTTTTAATGATGTGTAAGGTGGTTTTTGTTGTAAATATGTCATGTTTTACCGAAGTGGAGATTGTTATTGGATTTATAGATAATATTTGTGTAAATAATCAATTGTTTATATAGGAGAATGTTCAACATGATGTGTATGCATGTTTGTGTATGGATATTTATGTAACTAAGTCTGTTTTGGAATTAATTGTTTTAAATATTTGTTTTAATGATGAAATAACAAGTTTTGTAAATAACATTGTTTTGAAAGTGAATGTTTGTAAATATATTTATAAGGATTTGCGAAAAAAATTTAAGAACATTAAATTCATTGGCAAAGGGAGTAATGTGTCTTGTTATTTGATAGTTTTAATTACTTATGCCATTTCAATATAATGTCGATGAATGGTGATGTCAAGAAGATGAAGTGTATTAGAGATCAAATGTTTGGTTCTTTCTTTTTTTTACACAATACTAACATAATTTAGATGATTTGAAAACATGTGAGTATATAAGAGCTTTGAAATTGAAGGCATGGGGGAATTGAAGTGATCGAGCAAATCTTGTGAATGTGTAAGGAAGAACACTGAAATGAAAGGACTGAGGAAGTGGAGAAATCTGAATTAAACCACGACGACCTAGCTGGAGATTGAAGCTGGAACATTTTTCTGATACAACCTAGAGTTTACTAATAGACAGAGTACTGCAGTGACCTTGCCAGAAGGCGAAAGTGGTTTGGGAGAGAACTACAGTTACAGTAAGGCAGCAAGTTATAAAATGTCTAGTGATGATGTGTGTGCGAGCTTCGCCCTGCTGCACTAAGTGAAGGCACTTTGTCTTGTAACTTTCAACAAACTAAAATATTTTAAAACCTTGCCAAGAAAGGGGATATTATTTGAACAGGTTTTATCATGTTTTAACAGGTTTCAACAGGGTTAAACATGTAATTATCATTCACTCGATAATATCTTATACAAAGTAGTACAGCAGTGAGTCAACATGTGAAGGTCTGCTACTACTTCTGGTCTAACACATAGTCTTTGTACAAACTCTGTAAACCTAAAGACATTTAACATATGCGTGAGAGCCGATGAAGGTAAAGTGACTTACGTGTTTCTCTAGTGTGCTATTGTGATTAGGTTCCATGGAAAGTATGTTGGATATTAATGTATGTTTTTTCAATACTTTTTAGTATGTTATAACTACTAGATTTCTGGAGCGGTAAGCGAGTTTTAATTTTGATGTTGAAATAGGGTAAGTTGGCTGTAATTCGAATGGTTATGTGGATTTGGGATAATTCGTTTGTAATTAAATATATTCTCTTTTCGATTCCTTACTATTTTATTCGATGAGTGATTTTGGTTAACAGTTGATTTGTGTAATTTATTCTGATGTTTTACGTATATTATATTGGTAGGAAACAGGTGGGTTAGTATACTGGTGCTTTATTAATACTTTGAATTTGTGCTCCATTCATTTGGAGTTGTTTGTGTGTGCAATGTAATGATCAATTGGGTAAGTCGTTTTATTTGTTTTGTGATAGTTTATTTCTGATGTATTTTTTCATTTATTTTTCCCATGTTCTGTAAAATGAAATTTTATAATGTCGCATGTTTCGCACTTATTTGCTTTCGCCGAAACACTATTTCAAAACGTTTATTTTGAGTAATGCATTTTCAAACGTCACCATTTCACATATCTTATTAGTCTCTACATTCCGACAGCGGCCGAAGTGGACATATATCCGACCCCATTAGTCACATCCCCTCACCGGCCTCATTCCTGCATCGACTTCCCAAGTGAACTGATAACTGCGCCACTCCCTTAGGGACTTTACCATGTTACCTCTTTGCTTGATCTTCATGTTCGGGCGATTGTTCTCTTCTACAGTCATGGTAACTTACTTTCGAATGGTGGGATTTTTGTGAAAAAATATGACATTCTATTTTCGGGCAGTTTTTTTTTAATTGGCCAAAATTTTGATCTCCTTGAGCTGCAAACAAAAATCTTATTAGCTGGGCACATTGATCCAATCAGGGATTTCATTGCGTGGAGAAGTTTGTGAGACTCCTAGTGAAAATGCTACTTTCGACCAAATTTTCAGTATGCCATTGGTCAGTTAGAGGAGAGTGCATTGGCCTTTAACTGGAATTGCTATCCTAACTTCCTTTGCTACCCCTGCATTTCGTCAGAAAAGAGGAATTTTGGACTTTGGTGGGAACATTCTCAAGACTTTGTTTGGCATGTTTGATTCAGAAGACAGTGTTCTTTTGGAAAATAGGTTGAATTCTATTTCTGATACACAGGATGACGTTGCTACTAATTTGGAAAATCATGTCATTGTAACTAAAAATCTGGATGATAGTATTATGAAAAAATACTAAGAACATACAAAAGTAAGCATCCAATTATTTGAAACATTGCCAGACCTTACATAAGGCTGTAAATCAGACAGTACAAGAGTTGGTGGACAGAATGTTGATAATGAATTTCAGGATTGATTTAAATGCTATATAGCTATGGGTTAGCAAAACTTTGGTTTGTGTCAGATTCGAACTTTTCGATTTGAAAAAGGCGATTGATACCAGTGTCCATGGAAAGTTAATACCTACACTAATAAAGGCAGTCACTTGTATTAATGTTTGGAACAAAATCCATCATTTGATTAATTTTCCATTGTATATGATAGCACCAGTCTCACAAGAGAATCTCCACTTCTTCTATGTATTAAGTAGTGCTGTAATTTCTGGAAAATTACTTGTTGTGGTAGTTTATGTAGATGGATTATTCCTTAATCCAATTAATTAAAGTTTGCCATTTAATGGGATTAGGATTATCAAACTATCCGGATTAGCCATTAATCAGCTAAATGTGTTGTAATATCTGTTCCATCAATGTCATTCGCGTAGTGAGCCAGAACCGGTACGCCCCTACTACTGACATGGATCAACTTTTACTTCCGTCGTTACCAACCGCACTGTTCAGATGCTTCTCGGGGTGTCCGTTACACACACGTTTATTTCATATGTTTAAGTTCGTCTCAGCTCTTAACCACGAGGTCTTGGGAGTGTGTCGTTTCTGTAGAAGGACAAACTGATTAACGCAAAATCCACTTACAAAAAATAATATGAAGATCTTGTCTAACCTTCGAAATCCATCGCAAAGAAATGTTTGTATACATGTAAAAATATGTAAATAAAAAAAATATGTTGCTTTTTATTTATTTACATTATAAAAAATCTCTATCATTCCACCCGATCTTTTCACCTGGCATCCTGATGGGCCGAGACACATGCTCTGCCTTTCCAGAAAAAAAATAATCATAAGCACTTATCAACTAAACATCGGATGCTATGAGATATGTGTGTTAAACGATGCTAGACAGCAGTCATCTACTGAGACAATCTAAGACGGGCAATGCAAACGAACACACAGCATACAAGCTTACATCGTGTATAAAAAAAATACTCACGTCATTTCGTCGACGAGCGTGGTGTCGGAAGGCTGATCGTTGCAACAACATTCATCTGCTGCAATATTAAGACGGAATTAATGGTTGCACAATTCCAATCGTTGTCATCGTGAACAGCAGGGGATCCTAAATAATCGTTACAAGCAATACGGTATGAATGTTACTATTGAGGTAATGAATGTCATCATGAAAGTTTCCATTGCAAAGGCAATGTTTGCCATTCACCAGGAAACGATTGCAAGTAAGACATTCGCTAACAGCACCAGTGTCAAGTGTTATAATTATAGTAACTGACCATTTGCATGCACCTACAAGACCTACCAATGTGTTATATGTAGTGCGGCATAAGTGATTAACTAGCGCTTGTATGCTCAAAGTCTGGAAATGTTCTCCAGAAGGGCATGCATAAATTACTTCTCATGTTGTTTAACCTGAGCCGATGATATTAGGTTTGCTTCCATCATACAAACCTGAAACCATTCCACATCACTGGGAAAAAATTATCAGATTTTGTCTGAGTCTGAAAAAGAGAATTAATATTTTTGTATAGTTTCAAGTCTTGAAATCATGCCACTGTACCATACCCAACCTTAGAAGATTGTTTATGTATGTGTATATGTATATCGACCATATTTAAGTACATGAATAGTCAGAAAATCACATGCAAAACTAATCACGCATATGCAGAGTTGCCCACATGATAATAACACAAACATTTCAACGATGTATGTACTCTACTTTTATAAGATGCAAAACAAAAAGAGAAGAGGTTTATCTGGTGTAGACGTTTGAGAAAATCTGGAGACCATGGTGAATGTGAACTCGATGACTGCACAGACCACAATGATCGACCTGTCTATCCGTAAACGGTATTCATTACAGACCAAGAAAGCAACTCGTCACTTGCAAGAACGCTACCACTGACAAAAAAAAGTACTTACTTTTCTACAATTGCTATTGAAATTTACAAGAACTGTAATTATATGTATATCACACTTGTCAAGATGCAGATATGCTACTGCAATTTATAGGAAATAACACATGTAGCTTGACGAGTGCTCTGGAGACTGTGTACCATCCTATTGAATTAAACTGACATAGTTAAAATAACTTATATATAAAACATAGGTTTATTTTAATAAAAGTATAACATGGTACATAGTTTAAACAATATTTATTTAGTAAAGGTCAACGTGAGAAAATAGGAATGCTGCTCGAGGAAGTCGATGGCACTTCTGGTACCACTCCCGAAGAAGTCGATGGCACTACCGTATACACAATTAGCTTGGGACTGTCTGAAGACATTGCAGAGCTGAAACTGCATATGCTAACCGAGATGATCCACCTTTCACAGTAGCCTGTGTTGTCAAATGCACAAGCAGAAGTCGCTGCAAGGCTGAGTAAAAAAATTCCCGATTGAGACAGTATTTATACACGAATCTAAGTTGTCTGTGCCACCCACTCACATCCCGTCCCACTTTCGCCCAGTAGTCTGAATACACGTAATATGTACTTGCGATGTATGACCACGTATCACGTGATGTATTACCATGCATCATGTGACAGCCGAATGACCATGAGTACTTGTCATATGTCGAACATGTAATAAGCAGTCATGTTTGACAGTAGCATTGCGATTCATTAACAGAACCTGAGGAAAATGTGACACTAATGGTTTATTTTACACGGAATCAATGACACCATTACAGTCGTCTGCACCCCCCTCCCCAATCTAGGAAAACATTAATTCTTACGCCCCTGACCGGGCCTCACTTATTTGGACGCGGCTTCACAGCTCGCAAATTTAGACTCCTCGGACACGGAAAATAGGTTTGGGTCAAGGAAATGTTGTTTGAAACAGAGCTAAACGAATAAATCATGGATGTTATAAAATAAATTGTTTACTTAGCGATATGGGTGAACAATAAAACTGCTTTTACCTACCAAACAAATATGAGTTGCGTATATTTAATAAATTTTTGAAAAAAAAAAAAAAGGCCACTGTCAGCCAAGATATTATATTGAAATAACAATTTAAATTTGTATTTCATAATTGGAACAATTTTATAAATGTTAAACAAACATTTCGCAGTTAACGTATATAATTTAATTACCTGAAGGCTACATTTGAGAATAGAAAAAAAACACGAAGTTTTCTCGAAGTATTTTGCAGTGGCTACGTGAATCACACACGCATTGAAAAGTTTGCATTATTGTTAACATAGAGAGACGGGGAAAAAATACTAATTCCGTATAGCTGAATTGAAATGTCATGTGCTAGTACCGACTGAGGGGATGTTTTTTTTCCTTCATCAAGAAAACGGTGATTATTCACAGGCCTAATAGGTGGCATCCCACCCTCTTGGTTTGATTGATAAGGCTTGCAGCTGTGAAGGCAATCCATGGAACGGAACGTATATGATCAGCAGCTCTGTCTAACTGTGAAGTGTGAAGCTATTGAAACCCCGGAAAATATCTCCTATCATGAGTATACCTTTGATAAGCTGGCCATTTCCTTCACACTTCAAAATTCCAAACTTTTGGTAATCTGTAATTTTTTTCAATATAAGAAAGGTGTTAGGAATTAAATCCCTACATTAAATCGGCCCCATAACCTACACGGGTAACATTCCAATGGATACGATCATGTTCATAAGTTCGAGAGAAACAAATTCTATAACGATACCCATCAAATTATTGAAAAAAATGTATCCAATGCAGCAGATTTTGTAGGAAGAATGTCTTGGCCTCGTCTACAGAGGCAGCTAACACGACGATGTGGTAGTAGAGAGTCCTCTTACACCGCTGTCTCCCTCATTCGTCAAGGGGATATGATGAGATTGCCTTGACCGCATCTACAAAGGAAGTAAACACGACGATGTGGTAGTAGAGAGTCCTCTTACACCGCTGTCTCCCTCATTCGTCAAGGGGATATGATGAGATTGCCTTGACCGCATCTACAAAGGAAGTAAACACGACGATGTGGTAGAAGAATGACCTCTTACACCGCTGTCTCCCTCATTCGTCAAGGGGATATGATGAGATTGCCTTGACCGCTTCTACAAAGGAAGTAAACACGACGATGTGGTAGAAGAATGACCTCTTACACCGCTGTCTCCCTCATTCGTCAAGGGGATATGATGAGATTGCCTTGACCGCATCTACAAAGGAAGTAAACACGACGATGTGGTAGAAGAATGACCTCTTACACCGCTGACGCCCTCAGTCGTCATGCGCCATAAGCTGAGTTAGAGTTGAATGCGTCTAACAAGAATATATTGCAATACAGTGACTTCTAAACCTGCTGTCTCCCTCAGTCGTCAAGTGCCACATGCTGAGTTTGTATTAACTGCATCTACAAAGGCATCTAACACAATTATTTGGTAGTACAGTGACATCTTACACCGCCACCTACCTTACTTAACAAGGGGCATCTTCTGTGATTGTGTTGACTGCATGAACAAAGGTAGCTTACACGATTATGTGGTAGAATAGTGTCCTCTAACACCACCGTGTCCCTCATTTATCAAGGGGCATATGCTCGGTTTGTCTTGGCCACATCTACAGAGGCTCATAACACAACGACGTTGTAGTACCGTGACATCTAACACCACTGTCTCCCTCACTCGTCAAGGGCCATAATCTGAGTTTGACTTGACAGCGTCTACAGAGGAATTTAACACGACGATGGTGTAGTGGAGTGTGCTGTAACACCCATGTCTCCCTCACTCGTCAAGGGGCATATGCTAAGTTTGTCTTTAACGCATCTACAGAGACATTTAACATTGCGATGTGGTAGTATAGTGAGCTATAACACAGCTGTATCCTTTACTCATCAGGGGCCATATGCTGAGTTGGTTTTGATGCATCTACAGAGGCAGCTATCACAATGATGTGGTAATACAGTGACCTCTAACACAGCCGTCTCCCACATTCACCAAGGGGCAGCTGCTTAGTTTGTTTTTACCGCATCTACAGAGGCATATAACACGACGATGTTGTACTACGGTGACCTCAGACACTGCTGTCTCCCTTACTTGTCAAGGGCCATATGCTGAGTTTGTCTTGACTGCATCTACAGAGGAAGTTAACTCGAGGATGTTGTAATAGAGTGATCTCTATCACCCATCTCCATCACTCGTCAGGCGGCATATGCGAGTTTGTCTTTGCCACATCTACAGAAACATTTAACATTACGATGTGAAAGTATAGTGAGCTATAACACAGCTCTATCCTTCAATCATCAAAGGGCAGATGCTTAGATTGCCTTAACGGCAACTAAAGAGCCAGCTAACATGATTATGTGGTAGTGCAGAGACATCTTACGCCATCGTCTTTCGTCAAGGGACAGATGCGGAGTTTTTTTAAAATCTGTCTACAGAGTCAGCTAAAATGATGATATAGTAGCATAGCGACCTCTTACACCAAATTCTCCCTCACTCGTCAAGGAACAGCTGATGAATTGTTCTTGACCATGTTTAGCAAGGCAGATAACACGATGATGTGGTTTTACATTGACTTCTAACACTTCTGGCTCCCTCAACCATCAAGAAGCACCTGCTTAATTTTGCCTGACACGGTCTCTAGAGGAAGCTAACACGATGATGTGGTAGAATGACCTGTTACACCACTGTCTCCCTCACTCGTAAAGGGGCATACGCTGAGTATGACTTTACCGCATCTACAGAGGCAGTAAGTCCAACGACATGCCAGTATAGTAACTTCTAACACCGAACTTTCCCTCATTCATCAAGAGGCAGCTTCTTAGTTTGTCTTGACCGCGTCCACAGAAGCAGTTAACACCACGATGTGGTAGTATAGAGATCTTTAAAATCGATGACTCCCACATTCAACAAGTGGCAGGTGTTTAGTTTGTCTTGACCGCATATACAGAGATAGTTGAAACAACAATGTGTCATTAGAGTGACATCTAACACCACTGTCTCCTGCACTCGCCAATGGCCATATGCTGAGTTTGTCTTAACTGCGTCTACAGAGGCAGCTAACACGATAATCTGGTATTACATTGACCTCTAACACGGCCGTCTCCCAAATTCGTCAATGGCAGCTGCTTAATTTCTCTTGACTACGTCTACAGAGGCAGTTAACAAGACGACGTGGTAGTAGAGTGACCTATAACACTTCTGTCTCCCTCACTCGTCAAATGCAATATGCTGAGTATATCTTGACTGTGTCTACTGAGGGAGTTATAAATATGATATGGTAGTACAGTAACATATATCACCACCGCCTCCCTCACTCGTCAAAGGAAAGGTGCTGAGTTTGTTTTTACTGTGTCTTCAGAGGCAGCTAACACGGTGATGTGGTATCACAGTGACCTATAACACTGGTTTCTCCCAAATTTATCAGGGGCAGCTGCTTAGTTTATCCTGACCACGTTAACAGAGGCAGTTAACACACGACGATGCGGTAGGTGAGTGGCCTCTAACACTGCTCTCTCCCTCACTCGTCAAATGCCATATGCTGAGTATATTTTGTCCGCGTCTACTGAGGCAGCTATTACGATGATATGGTAGTACAGTGCCATATATCACCACCGTCTCCCTCACTCGTCAAAGGAAAGCTGCTGAGTTTGCCTTGATTGCATCTATAGAGACAGTAAATATGACGATGTGGTAGTGGATTGAACACTAACAATGCTGTCTCCCTCACTTGTCAAGGGTCATAAGCTGAGTTTGTCTTAACGGTGTCTACAGAGACAGCTATCATGATGATATGTTAGTACTTTGGCCTCTAATGTCGGGGTATCGCTCACTCGTGAAGGTGCAGATTCTAAGTTTGTCTTACCGAGACTTCAGAGGCAGTAAACACGATGATGTGGTATTACAGTCTAATCTTACATCACCATCTCCCTCATTCATTATATTGCAGATGCTGAGTTTATCTTGCGAGCATTTACAGAGGCAGCTAACACAATGATGTGGTAGTATAGTGACATCTAACAACATCTTCTCCCTCATTTGTCAAGGGGCAGATGCTGAGTTTGTCTTGACCGTGTCTACAGAGACAGCTAATATAATGATGTAGTAGCATAGTGACCTCTAACACTGCTGTCGCCCTCATTCATCAAGGGGCAGCTACTTAGTTTGTCTTGACTGTGCTTACAGAGGCAGTTAACACGACGATATGGTAGTATAGTGACCTTTAACACCACAATCTCGCTCACTCGTTAAGAGGCAGCTGTTGGATATGTCTTGACCACGTCTTCAGAGGTTGCTAACATGTTGGTGTGGTAGTAGCGTGACCCCTAACATCGCTGTCTCGTTCACTCGTCAGGAACCATATGCTGAGTTTTCCTTGACTGTGCATACAGAGGCAGCTTACACGATTATGTGGTATTTCAGTGTTCTATATTGCAGCCGTCTCCCTCACTCGTCAAGGGCCATAAGCTGAGTTTGTCTTGAATGCGTCTTCACAGGCAGCTGACACAATGATATTGTAGTAAAGTGGTCACTAACACTGTGATAATGCTCAGTCATCAAGGGTAGGTGCTGAATTTGTCTTGACCATGTCTACAGAGGCAGTTAAAACGACTATGTTGTAGTAGAGGTACCACTTACACCACCGTCTCCCTCACTCGTCAAGGGGCTGTAGCTGAGTTTGTCTTGACCGCATCTGCAGAAGCAGCTAACATGATGATGTGGTATTACAATGACCTCTAACACCGCCGTCTCCCACATTCATCAAGGGGCACCTGCTTACTTTGCCTTGACTGCATGTACAGAGTCAGTTAACTTGACGATGTGTTAGTGGGGATACATCTTACACCGCTGTCTCCCCCACTCGTCAAGTAAACACGACTACGTGTAAGTAGACTGACTTCAAACACCACTGTCTCTCTCACTCGTCAGGAGCCATATGCTGAGTTTGACTTCACCGTGTCTACAGAGGCAGCTAACGCGATTATGCTGTAGTATAGTGACCTCTAACACAAGCGTCTCCCTCCTTCGTCAAGAAGCTGACTCTGAGTTTTCTCTGAACCACGTCTACAGTGACAGCTAACACGATGATGTGGTAGAATACAGAACTCTAACAGAACTGTTTCTCTCACTTGTCTGGGACCATCAGTTGAGTTTATCTTGAACGTGTCTACAGAGGCAGCTAAAATGGTGATTTGATAATAAAGTGACCTCTTGCACCGGCGTCTCCCTCATTCAAAGGGGCAGCTCCTTAGTTTGCATTTAACACAGTACAGAGACAGTTAACATGGCGATGTGGTCGTAGAGTGACCTCTAAGACCACTGTCTCCCTCACTTGTTAAGTGCCATCAGCTGAGATTGTCTTGAATGTGTCTACAGGGGCAGCTAACATGATTATATTGTAGCATAGTGATCGTTAACACTGAGGCATCGCTCACTCGTCAAGTGGCAGATGCTAAGTTTGTCTTGAATGTGTCTAATGATACATCGAAAACGATGATGTAGTAGCATAATGACCTCTAACACCACCGTCTCTCTCATTTGTCAAAGGGAATCTGCTTAGTTTTTTTCGGCACCGTCTACAGAGGCAGTTAATAGAACGAATTGCTAGTATAGTGACCTCTAAAACCGCCCTTATTCATCGAGGGGTAGTTGCTTACATTATATTTACCACAACTACAAAAGCAGCTAACACAATGATGTAGTATTACAGTGATCTCTAACACCACGATATAGCTCACTCGCTAAAGTGCAGCTGCTGAGTTTGTTTTGACCTGGTCTACAGAGGCGGTTAATAGGATGGTGTGGTATTACAGTGACCTATAACACCACCATCTCTCTCACTTGTCAAGAGATGGCTGCTGAATTTGGTCTTCACCTAGTCTTTAGAAGGATCTAACACAATGGTTTTATAGTAGAGTGACCGCTAACACCCCTGTCACCCTCACTTGTCAAGGGGAATATGCTGAGTTGGCCTTGGCCGCGTCTACAGACGCAATTAATATGACGATGTCGTAGTAGAGTGACCTCTAACACTGCTATATCCCTCACTTGTCAAGGGACAGCTGCTTAGTTTGTCTTGACTGCATCTACAGAGGCAGCTTATCCGATGATGTGGTAGTAGAGTGTATTCTAACACTGACATCTCCCTCATTTATCAAGGGGCAGCTGCTTAGTTTGTTTCGACGCCGTCTATAGAGGCATCTAACACGATGGTGGTGTGTACGAATGACCTCTAACACCGCTGTCTGCCTCACTCATGAGAGGGCAAATGATGAGTTAGCTTAACCACGCTTACAGAGGCATTTATCAGGTAGATTTGGAAGTATAGTGAACTTTAAAACCGACCACTTCAACTTTCATCAAGAGGCAGGAGCTCAGATTGTCATGACCGCATCTACAGAAGCAATTAACACAGCACTGTGGTTGTATAGTGACCTTTAAAACAGACATATCCCACGTTCATCAAGGGTCATGTACATACTTTGTCTTGACCGCATATATAGAGGCAGTTAACACGACAATATGGTTGTAGAGAGATCTCTAAAATCTCTGTCTCCCAAAATCTTCAGTGATGATATGCTGCATTAGTCTTGACCGCGTCTGCAGAGGTAGTTAACACGACGATGTGGTAGTAGAGTGATCTCTAACACTGTTGCCTATCTCACTCGTCAAGGACCATATTCTGATTTTTGACAGTGTCTACAGAGGCAGCTAACACGATGATATGGTGCTACAGAGACATGTAAAACTGGGTATCGCTTACTCGTCAAGGGGTGGCTGCTGAGTTTGACTTGACCATGTATACTGAGGCATTTAACACGATGAAGTGGTATTACGCTGATCTCTTATACCACCATCTCCCTCACTCATCAAATATCAGCTGCTGAGTTTGTCTGGAATGCGACTACAGAGGCAGTTAACTCGATGATGTGGTAGTACAAAAAAAGTCTATTTCCGTCACCTCACTCATCAAGGACCATATTATGAGATGGTCTTAACCGCGTCTACAGAGGCAGCTATCAAAATATAATGGTAATACTGCGACCTATAAAACTTCATTATCGGTTACTCTTCAAGGGACTGCTGATATGTTGTTCTTAACCACATCTATAGAGGCAGCTAACACGATGATGTAGTATTTCAGTGAACTCTAAATCTGCAGTCTCTCTCATTTATCAAGAGGCAGCTGCTTATTTTTTACTGAACCGCATTTACAGAGGCAGTTAACACAACTATATGGTAGTACATTGATCTCTAACACCACCATCTCCCTTACTCGTCAAGGGGCTGCTGCTGAGATGGTGTTGACTGCATCTTTAGAGGCAGCTAACACATTGATGTGGTATTTCAGTGACCTCTAAAACCGCAGTCTCTCTCAATTATCAAGGGGCAGCTGCTTAGCTTGTCTTGACCTCATCTACAGAGACACCTAACACGACTATGTGGTTGTGGTGTGACCTCTTAACACCACTGTCTCCTTCACTTGTCAAGAAAAATATGCTGAGTTTGCCTTGACAGAGTCAACAGAGGCAATTAATATGACGATGCGGTAGTAGAGTGACCTCATACAGCGCTGTCTCCCTCACTCGTAATGGGGCATATGCTGAGTTTGTCTTGGATGCCACTACAGAGGCTTTTAACACGATAATGTGGTATTACAGTTACCCCTTACATCACTGTCTGCCTCATTCATAAAGGGACAACTGCTTAGTGTGTCTTGACCATGTGTACAGA
Organism: Dryococelus australis; assembly: GCA_029891345.1. Classification (NCBI taxonomy): domain Eukaryota; kingdom Metazoa; phylum Arthropoda; class Insecta; order Phasmatodea; family Phasmatidae; genus Dryococelus; species Dryococelus australis. The sequence goes on from CM056996.1 coordinate 259,021,476, forward strand.
AGCAATTAACACGAAAGTGTGGTAGTAGAGTGACCTCTAACACCGCTGTCTCCCTCACTCGTCAAGGGGATATGATGGGTTTGTCTTCGACGCGTTTACAAAGTGGGTTAACACGACGATGTGCAAGTAGACTGACTTCGAACACCGCTGTCTCCCTCACTATTCAGGGACCAAGTACTGATTTTGACTTGACCGGGTCTACAGAGGTAGTTTACACGATGACGTGGTAGTACCATAACCTTTTACACCACCAGCTCCCTCACTCGTCAAGGTGCAGATGCTTAGATTGTCTTGACCGAGTCCACAGAGTCAGCTAACACAACGATGTGGTAGAATAGTAACCTCTATCACCACCGTCTCCCTCATTCATCAAGAGGTAGCTGCTGACATTGTCTTGACCGCGTCTACAGACGCAGCTAACACGATGATGTATTACAGTGACCTCTAACACCACCGACTCCCACATTCATTATGGGTAGCTGCTTAGTTTGTCTTGACCGTGTCTACAGAGGCATTTAACACGATGATGTGGTAGTACAGTGATCACTAACAAGACCATCTCTCTCACTCGTCAAGGAGCATCAGCTGAGTTTGTCTTGACCGTGTCTACAGAGGCAGCAAAGCGATGATGTGGTAATAAGGTGACTTCTAATACCATCGTCACACTCATTCATCAATGGGCATATGCTGAGTTTGATTTGACCGCACCTACAGAGGCAGTTAATACGACCATGTGCCAGTATACTGACCTCTAACACATCCATCTCCCTCATTCATTAAGGGGAAGTTCCTTAGTTTTTCTTGACCATATCTGCAGAGGTAGTTAACACGTCGATGTGATAGTTCAATCACCTCTATCACCGCTGTTTCCATCACTCGTCAGGGGCCATATACTGAGTTTGTTTTGACCGCATCTACAGAGGCATTTTACATGACGATGTGGAAGTATAGTGACCATTAAAACTGATGTCTTCCACTTTCATCAAGGGGCAGGTGCATAGTTTGTCTTGACCGTGTCTACAGAAGCAGTTAACACGATGATATGGGAGTGCAGCGATCTTTAACACTGGGCATCGCTCACTAGTCAAGGGGCTGCTGCTGAGATTGGCTTGACCGTGTCTACTGAGGCAGTTAACTTTTTGAAGTGGTATTACAGTGATCTCTTACACCACCATCTCCCTCACTCGTCAAGGGCAGATGCTGAGTTTGACTTGACAGTGTATATAGACACAGCAAACATGATGATGTGGTAGTATAGTGCCTCTAACATTATCATCTCCCGCATTCGTAAAGAGGCAGATGCTCTATTTTTCTTGACTTCGTCTACAGAGGCTGCTAAACCATCTCCCTCTCTCGTCAAAGAGCAGCTGTTGTGTTAGTCTTGACCACGTCTACAGAGAACAGATAGAACAATGATATGATATTACAGTAACCTCTACCACCTACGTTTCCCTCATTAATGAATGGGTAGTTGCTTAGTTTGCCTAGACCGCGTATACACAGGCAGTTAACACTACGATGTGGAAATAGAGTGACTTCTAACACCGCAGACGCCCTCATTCGTCAAGCGGAAGCTGCTAAGATTGGAATGACCACGTCTACAGACGCAGCTATCACAGTGACGTGGTTGTAGAATTATCTCTAACAATGCACGGTTCCCTCACACATAAAAAAACAGCTGCTGAATTTGTCTGGAACGCGAATACAGAGGCAGCTGACATGATGATGTGGTAGTACAGTGACCTCTAACACCGCTATCTCTCTTAACAGAATTATTCTTTTGGTACATGATAACATATACACGTTTATATTGTCGCGGGGCTCGTGGATGTGTATGTTTTACAAACACGTCTGCCGTCTAAATATCTACACGAAGTTATTTTGAAAAATTACCTTTGGTGAATAAAAAAATTCATTTATTATTTACAATGCGGGGAAGTTTTGGACGTGAATATTACGTGCCCATTGATTGTTACTTCCAACTTTTTCTGAAGCACTGCAAAAGTTATACTTCCAGGATATTCCTCTGCCTAGTGCAAACAAAGCTTAGTTAAGTCAAAAAAATTACGCCAAAGGGACACAACGAACCATTTTCGTATAAGTATTTTATAAAATAACCGTAACTATTCGATATTATAAATAATTAAGCTAATACAACATTGTTTTAAGATCTGATTATTTCCTGCCACGCTCGAGGCTGCTCGCAACTCTGCCATGACATAATTGTTGACTTGACATTCTATGTATGATATCACCTGCTGGCAAGACGGAAGGCTTAGTTTACGTGCTTAGATAATACAAAGGCGACCCTTTCCCGTCGTGGTCTGACGCATGGTCAGCGAATCGCCTGTCCGCGGGGGCTGGCAGTCACGTAACTGCTGTGTGATCTTATAGCTGGACTTCTGTACTTTTCGCACGCCGCGCCATCAAACCATTCTTTCTGCATGCAAAGCGTCTTATTGCCGCATGCATCATCACGCTGATACTGGGTTTTAAGTGATTTCAAGAGGGGATAACTTCCGTTATGAAAACGCTATTTTATTGTCATTCAGCTCTAGTATTCTAATTCCGGTTCAGGCATGTAAGGAAGACCGAACAATAGCACGGATATGTCTATCAGTTCTGCGCCCAACTAAATAAATGTATATTATATTATGTGCAGTCACTAATGTTATCTATATTTATTTTTATCATAACTCCCCAATTAATTTAATCTAGAGTCGCGAAACATAATTTTAACAAACATTCTACACTTAGATCACCTGATGAGTACGCCCCGACTTTTATATAGTTTTAATAATAGTCTATAAAACGCTACTTAATTAAAAAATTACAACCATTTACACCTTTTTTTTTTTATGGTGAATCTTGCAATTATCCATGTAACCAATTTGAGCCTACCTGATATATCTTCGGTATCTTTGTGAAATTGAATTATACCATTATTATTAATTCTACTCTGTCAAGGCTTTTTTTTTCTTCAATCATATATGTTTCGTTAATATACTAGAGTTACTGAACTATTTGGCCTATATGAATCAAATTTGACATTTTTAGAAGTAAATTGCACGAGCATGTAATTAGTAAGAACAGGAAATTTTAGTACTGATAATGTTTTTCCGTGGGCAATTTTTGCGGTATACCTATTTAGGAAATAACAAGAGACGTGATACAGTGGGCGATTTTTGCGGTATACCTATTTAGGAAATAACAAGAGACGTGATACAGTGGGCGATTTTTGCGGTATACCTATTTAGGAAATAACAAGAGATGTGATACAGTGGGCGATTTTTGCGGTATACCTATTTAGGAAATAACAAGAGACGTGATACAGTGGCCGATTTTTCAAATTTTCGATTCATAAAGTGTGAAGAAAGAGCGAATAGACTATATAACTACTTTCAAGTGCCTAAACTCAATCGTTATTGTGGGCGTGAGGCTGTGGCCCGAGTGGCGTGTCTGCTCTATTGGCTGGCCTGGTAGGTATTGGTGAGGAGTGTCCTGACATGTCGCTGGTGAGTGACGCCACGTTTCTGTGACATTTACGAGTGTGAGCTCAGCGTAGTTGCTAGTAGTGTGTGGCTGGGTGATGACAAGCGGCCGTCGCCAGGGCGGTTCTGCATGTTGCCGTGTCACGTGTTGCCTTGGTAACAAGATCTCGCGACAACCACATCACAGCCAGCTCCCAATTACAGCAGCGCTGACCGGCTAGCTGTGTCGTCACACCCTATATCTCATAATGAAACATCACCCCCCCCCCCCATACCAGCCCACTTAACAGGCACAAAACTCCCCTGCCTGCAGGAGGCGGGGAAAATTATGTTTTGTAATTTATTGAACGGTCATTAACATCGCTTCTATTTTACGCCTTTTCTCTTGCCGCGGGAGGGGAATCTCATGTGCACAACTTACCCTTATTATTGCTAACAACGGCGAACATATCTTTTCATAAACGGAATTCGAACTTGGGCCGTCTCGCACTGGAAGCTGATGTTCAACCAATTACAAGACGGATATAGCGAACTTTCAGTAAAGTTTTTCCAATAAGACGGGCTGACACGGTATTGTATTTACTTCATACACCTGGGTAGAATATAAAAAATTATCTGTTGTCAACCACAAATTACATATAACACATACATATCGATTAGGTACTATTACGGTATCACAGCTTTTATATAAGAAATGTTGAGTGTTACTTTTGTAGGTCCATCAAGGGTCAGAATATGCCTTGTGACAGTTACATACTAAATAGAATACAGTTTGCACGACGATTCTACCTTAAACAAGTGCTACAACCTCTTCTAACTAATACACGAAACATTAATTATTCCTGCATGCAAGAAACACGCCATCAGTAGAGCATTACGTATATAGTCAGAGCAAGCAACGACAACATAATTAGAAGTATTACAGCTGTAGCTATACGCCCATACAGCTGTACTTTCATGTAGGATTTGATATGCAATGCGTGGCACATTATCAACGAATTCCTGTGTTCCGTGATTTATGATGACAGTTTCTCGAACTTTTTCTAGTCTCAGATGATTGTTAAGACTGCACTGTATGAAAACAACTTCAGTTACTATGTTATTGAGGGGGGGGGGGGGGAGGTAGGTGAATTGTCATCCAGAACGCGAAGCTATGCGCGCGCTGTTCTTGTATCTCTCAGCTTGTACTTTCAAGGCTGAGGCTTCTCTAGTTTGTAGTGGAAAAAAATACCTTGATTTTTTGAGAGAAAGAGAGGGGGACAAACAGGAACGAGAAGACCGTTAGCGCGCGCAAAAGGCGGAGTAATCACTATATTATTGAACTACTATATTATTGAACTACTATATTATTGAACTACTATATTATTGAACTACTATATTATGACTACAACGGGAACGACTTTTCCAAACTAAATATGTTAATATATGGAGTAAATATCAAATCTTGATCGATACAATTTTGTTCGTGTTATTAAAATATATTTAAGCTATTATGTTTATTATACATAAAGTGTTAACGAAGAAACTGAAAAAAAAAGCGTGATCAATTACGTATAGTAGTGAAGCAAAATCAGTGAATAATTATCTTGTAGATAATAATAATACTACCAATTTTCAGTGTTAAAAAATTAAATCTGCTCACACGAATAACTTTGCCAGTCATCTTCCCTCGTTCCACAGATTGTGTATTTAAATTATTACAAAATATTGAGACGTGTTATTATATATAGATACAATACACAGGTTGTTTGGGAATTAAATATATTAATTCCAAGGGATGACCGGGATGGTATTTATTTTTGGAACGTGCGGTTGGAAATATTTTCTTGCTGCTACAGGTGCCGAATGCAATGCGTACCGCCTTTGCAGCCAATGGATAGTTATGGCAACTTCTTGCTACATAGCCAAATATATGTGGATGTGTTTGATATTAACACACGTATGTGACGCACCATTACATCATATGTTGATAGTGACGATCTCTGAGCCGGCAGTGTAGCGACTTGCTAAGTTTAACGCAGTCGGTTGGAAATCCCTGGTATGCGTTGCATGGCCTGGCAGGCCCCACTGGAAATACTGAAATGGAGTCAGTGTGTTGTAGCAATATGTTGATAGTGACGATCTCTGAGCCGGCAGTGTAGCGACTTGCTATGTTCAAACGCAGTCGGTTGGAAATCCCTGGTATGCGTTGCATGGCCTGGCAGGCTCCACTGGAAATACTGAAATGGAGTCAGTGTGTTGTAGCAATATGTTGATAGTGACGATCTCTGAGCCGGCAGTGTAGCGACTTGCTATGTTCTAACGCAGTCGGTTGGAAATCCCTGGTATGCGTTGCACGGCCTGGCAGGCTCCACTGGAAATACTGAAATGGAGTCAGTGTGTTGTAGCAATATGTTGATAGTGACGATCTCTGAGCCGGCAGTGTAGCGACTTGCTATGTTTAACGCAGTCGGTTGGAAATCCCTGGTATGCGTTGCACAGCCTGGCAGGCTCCACTGGAAATACTGAAATGGAGTCAGTGTGTTGTAGCAATATGTTGTTATGCCGCGCGTCCGGCGTCTTGGACTACGTCAGCGCCGTCCGTTTGCTGCAAGGCCAACCCCCTCCCCCCCTCATTTAAAAACATAACATGCTAGCCAAGTTTAACATGTGCGCGGTGTGTTAGGCGCCCATGGCAGATTAGGGAAACCTTCCTGTAAATATATTATTGTCCTGATTTAGCCTACCTTCCTTTAATTTTAATGTACTGAATTCCCTAACGTTATGTTTAAATAAGTTGTCTCATGAAACAGGTACATTTAAATATAAGCTAATATGCATTGTTTATACTTTGGTTCTTTACCTTTATATACGCTAGTGACAATCATCGACTGGGTGCACAGAAGTTATCTTAGAAATATGAGTAAATAGTCCGGATATCGGGAGTGCCATCAGATCAACTAGCTTTGTGTGCTCCCAGAAAGCTATAACAAAATATGAGGGACCACAATAAGTCCCATATTCCTTTTAAAAAAATGTTTAGAATTTGTAAATGCATAGGCTAGTTAATTTACCATTCGCAGGGCGTTAGTGACAGGATTTGTCGCTGTAATGACTACTAATTGCGGACTTAAGCTTCGTTCATATTAAAAATCTTCCAAAATTTAAGCGACGAACATGACGATTTTTAACTGAATTCTTCCAGTAACTAATGAACCACTTTCTTATCTGAAGCTATGATATGTCTAGGTAAATTTAAACTAAAGCACTTAAACTGTTTTGACTATTTTCTATCGTTTAAATTGTTTACTGGAAAGATTATATGTACCAGTTGCCTACCTCCACATATTTTATTGATGAGTTATATTATTAGACTATTATCATATTACTTGTTAATAATGTATGTTGAGAAAAGAGTTATATTTGATTTATATATTTGACTTACCCAATATATTCAAGTCCGTTTTTACTAAAACATGTTTCGAAAAGGCGTGATGTTAATATTTCCTCAACCAAACTCCCGTTCTTTCAACCAGTACATATACATAAATAAATCACTTTTATATAAAACAAAAACCAGAGATTTAATGTATCTAAAAACCATTAATATATGTTTTTCAAGCCATTACTATCAGTAGTTTACAATTGCGCGCATTCTTAAGTGTACTTAGGGAAATATACTTAGAAATAATCAACATCGCCATCTAAGTCGAGTAGTTCAGACACTGTTGGAGACGAAGTATAGTTTACGCCTGAGACAACGGTTACACATATAACAAGCTATACCAGCTTCTGAACCAATAAAATATTCCAACCATGTTACCATAAGATCAATAATATTAACTTAACTGTCTATGACACCCATTTCGTCTTAATTCCCATCAAACCATTCCGCTCTTACACAAAACGAATCACACAATTATATTATTCTCCTCACACCATCTAAGCTATACTTTTTTTATACTGTCAAAATAACCGAACATGTGATCAGAACAATATAACAACTATACCAAACATACAAGAAACTAACTGTACAACCAATTTATACTTGTATGCGTTCCACCCTATGTAAGGGCTTATGAGTATATTTTATTTCCCTCGACATCCACAGAACCTAACCCCCAGTCCATGTAAAAATTCCATTTAGCAACTCCACTTTGGTCGTATGGACACCACACATGTGTAGGACTTACAAATCATTTTCATTTTGTGTAGAACACGGAATATTTTTAACTTAGTCACGCCTATAATACGCCATGTCAGCAATTTTGAAAGACATACTAACCTAACATAGCCAAGGCAAGGAATTTAGCACATTAGGCATTGCACCTAGCACCGCAGGCATCGCAATTAGGGTCAAGTGTCACGGGTCAAAGCTTCCTCCTCCTATCCTACTCCTCCTCCCGATGTTACGAGTTCTATAGCCCTCCTACGACATCCACTTGCATTAATTTAGCACCTTAGGCACTGCATCTAGCCCCGCAGGCATCGCAATTAGGGTCAAGTGTCACGGGTCAAAGCTTCCTCCTCCTATCTTCCTCCTCCTCCCGATGTTACGAGTACTATAGCCTTCCTTCGACATCCACTTGCATTAATTTAGCACCTTAGGCACTGCATCTAGCACCGCAGGTATCGCAATTAGGGTCAAGTGTCACGGGTCAAAGCCTCCTCCTCCTATCTTCCTCCTCCTATCCTCCTATCCTCCTCCTCCTCCCGATGTTACGAGTACTATAGCCCTCCTACGACATCCAATTGCATTAATTTAGCACCTTAGGCACTGCATCTAGCCCCGCAGGCATCGCAATTAGGGTCAAGTGTCACGGGTCAAAGCTTCATCCTCCTATCCTCCTCCTCCTATCCTCCTATTCCTCCTCCTCCTCCCGATGTTACGAGTACTATAGCCCTCCTACGACATCCACTTGCATTAATTTAGCACCTTAGGCACTGCATCTAGCACCGCAGGCATCTCAATTAGGGTCAAGTGTCACGGGTCAAAGCCTCCTCCTCCTATCTTCCTCCTCCTATCCTCCTATCCTCCTCCTCCTCCCGATGTTACGAGTACTATAGCCCTCCTACGACATCCATTGCATTAATTTAGCACCTTAGGCACTGCATCTAGCCCCGCAGGATTCGCAATTAGGGTCAAGTGTCACGGGTCAAAGCTTCCTCCTCCTATTTCCTCCTTGTATCCTCCTATCCTCCTCCTCCTCCGATGTTACGAGTACTATAGCCTCCTCGACATCCAATTGCATTAATTTAGCACCTTAGGCACTGCATCTAGCACCGAAGGCATCGCAATTAGGGTCAAGTGTCACGGGTCAAAGCTTCCTCCTCCTATCCTCCTCTCCTATCCTCCTATCCTCCTCCTTCCTCCCGATGTTACGAGTACTATAGCCCTCCTACGACATCCACTTGCATTAATTTAGCACCTTAGGCACTGCATCTAGCACCGCAGGCATCGCAATTAGGTCAAGTGTCACGGGTCATAGCTTCTCTCTTCCTCCTATCCTCCTCCTTCCTCCCGATGTTACGAGTACTATATTGCTCCTCTACGACATCCATTGCATTAATTTAGCACCTTAGCATTGCACCTAGCACCGCAGGCATCGCAATTAGGGTCAAGTGTCACGGGTCAAGCTTCCTCCTCCTATCTTCCTCCTCCTCTCCTCTATCTTCCTCCTCCTATCTCCTATCCTCCTCCTCCTCCCGATATTACGAGTACTATAGCCTCCTAGACATCCACTTGCATTAATTTAGCACCTTAGGCACTGCACCTAGCACCGCAGGCATCCAATTAGGTCAAGTATCGTGGGTCAAAGCTCCTCCTCCTATCCTCCTCCTCTTCCTCTCATCTTCCTCCTCCTATCCTCCTTTCCTCCTCCCCCAATGTTACGAGTTCTATAGCCCTCCTACGACGCTTCCTCCTCCTATTTTCCTCCTCCTCCCGATGTTACGAGTTCTATAGCCCTCCTACGACATCCAATTGCATTATTTAGCACTTAGGATTGCACCTAGCAGCAGGCATCGCAATCTAGGGTCAAGTGTCACTCGTCAAAGCCTCCGTCCTCCTATCTTCCTCCCTATCTCCTAACCTCCTTCTCCCCGAGTTACGAGTACTAAGCCCTCCTCGCATCACTTGCTAATTTGCACCTTAGGCATGCATCAGCCCGCAGGCATCGCAATTAGGGTCAAGTGTCACTCGTCAAAGCTTCCTCCTCCTATCTTCCTCCTCCTCCCGATGTTACGAGTCTATAGCCCTCCTACGACATCCAATTGCATTAATTAGCACCTTAGGCATTGCACCTAGCACCGAGGCATCGCAATTAGGGTCAAGTGTCACTCGTCAAAGCCTCCTCCTCTATCTTCCTTCTATCCTCCTATCCTCCTCCTCCTCCGATGTTACGAGTACTATAGCCTCCTACGACATCCATTGATTAATTAGCACCTTAGCATTGCACCTAGCACCGCAGGCATCGCAATTAGGTCAAGTGTCACTCGTCATAGCTTCTCCTCCTATCTTCCTACTCCTCCCGATGTTACGAGTACTATAGCCCTCCTACGACATCCACTTGTATTAATTTAGCACCTTAGGCATTGCATCTAGCCACCGCAGGCATCGCAATTAGGGTCAAGTGTCACGGGTCAAAGCTTCCTCCTCCTATCTTCCTACTCCTCCCGATGTTACGATACATAGCCCTCCTACGACATCCAATTGCATTAATTTAGCACCTTAGCACTGCATCTAGCCCCGCAGGCATCGCAATTAGGGCACATGGTCACCGTCATAGCTTCCTCCTCCTATCTTCCTACTCCTCCGATGTTACGAGTTCTATAGCCCTCCTACGACATCCACTTGATTAATTAAGCACCTTAGCATTGCACCTAGCCGAGGCATCGCAATTAGGTCAAGTGTCACTGTCAAGCTTCTCCTATCTTCCTACTCCCATGTTACGAGTACTATAGCCCTCCTACGACATCCACTTGATTATTTAGCACCTTAGGCATTGCACTAGCCCGAGCATCGCAATTAGGGTCAAGTGCAGTCAAAGCTTCCTCCTCCTATTTCCTCTCCTCCCATGTACGAGTTCTATAGCCCTCCTACGACATCCAATTGCATTAATTTAGCACTTAGCATTGCACCTAGCACCGCAGGCATCGCAATTAGGGTCAAGTGTCACTCGTCAAAGCCTCCTCCTCCTATCTTCCTTCCTATCCTCCTACCTCCTCTCCTCCGATGTTACGAGTACTATAGCCTCCTCGACATCCACTCATTAATTTAGCACCTAGGCATTGCATCAGCCCGCAGGCATCGCAATTAGGTCAAGTGTCACGGTCAAAGCTTCTCCTCCTATCTTCCTCTCCTCCCGAGTACGAGTCTATAGCCCTCCTACGACATCCATTGCATTAATTTAGCACTTAGCATTGCACTAGCACCGCAGGCATCGCAATGGGTCAAGTGTCACGGGTCAAGCTTCCTCCTCCTTCTTCCTACTCCTCCGATGTTACGAGTACTATAGCCCTCCTACGACATCCAATTGATTAATTAGCACCTTAGCATGCACTAGCCGCAGGCATCGCAATTAGGTCAAGTGTCATCGTCATAGCTTCTCCTCCTATCTTCTACTCCCCCGATGTTACGAGTTCTATACCTCTACGACATCACTTGTATTAATTAGCACCTTAGCATTGCACTAGCACGCAGGCATCGCAATAGGTCAAGTGTCACGGGTCAAGCTCCTCTCCTATCTTCCTACTCCTCCGAGTTACGAGTACTATAGCCCCTACGACATCCATGCATTAATTTAGCACCTTAGGCATGCACTAGCACCGCAGGCATCGCAATTATGTCAAGTGTCACTCGCTCTCACTTCCTCCTCCTATCCCTACTCTCTCCCGATGTTACGGTCTATAGCCCTCCTACGACATCCATTGCATTAATTAGACCTTAGCATTGCACTAGCCCCGAGGCATCGCAATTAGGTCAAGTGTCACTGTCATAGCTCCTCCTCCTATCTTCCTACTCCCCGATGTTACGAGTCTATAGCCCTCTACGACATCCACTTGTATTAATTAAGCACCTTAGGCATTGCACCTACACCGCAGGCATCGCAATTAGGGTCAAGTGTCTCGTCAAGTTTCCTCCTCCTATCTTCCTCTCCTCCGATGTTACGAGTTCTATAGCCCTCCTACGAAATCCAATTGCATTAATTTAGCACCTTAGGCATGCACCTAGCACCGCAGCATCGCAATTAGGTCAAGTGTCACTCGTCAAGCTCCTCCTCCTACTTCTTCCTATCCTCTATCCTCCTCCTCCTCCCGATGTTACGAGTTCTATAGCCCTCTACGACATCCACTTCATTAATTTAGCACCTTAGCATGCATCTAGCCCGCAGGCATCGCAATTAGGGTCAAGTGTCACTGTCAAAGCTCCTCTCCTACTTCTCCTCCTCCCGATGTTACGAGTACTATAGCCTCCTACGACATCCATTGCATTAATTTAGCACCTTAGCATGCATCTAGCCCGCAGCATCGCAATTAGGTCAAGTGTCACGGGTCAAAGCTTCCTCCTCCTGCATCTAGCACCGCAGGCATCGCAATTAGGGTCAAGTGTCACTCGTCAAAGCTTCCTCCTCCTATCTTCCTCCTCCTCCCGATGTTACGAGTCTATAGCCCTCCTACGACATCCAATTGCATTAATTTAGCACCTTAGGCATTGCACCTAGCACCGCAGGCATCGCAATTAGGGTCAAGTGTCACCGTCAAAGCCTCCTCCTCCTATCTTCCTCTCCTATCCTCCTATCCTCCTCCTCCTCCCGATGTTACGAGTACTATAGCCCTCCTACGACATCCACTTGCATTAATTTAAGCACCTTAGCATTGCACCTAGCACCGCAGGCATCGCAATTAGGGTCAAGTGTCACTCGTCATAGCTTCCTCCTCCTATCTTCCTACTCCTCCCGATGTTACGAGTACTATAGCCCTCCTACGACATCCAATTGCATTAATTTAGCACCTTAGGCACTGCATCTAGCCCCGCAGGCATCGCAATTAGGGTCAAGTGTCACGGGTCAAAGCTTCCTCCTCCTATCTTCCTCCTCCTCCCGATGTTACGAGTTCTATAGCCCTCCTACGACATCCACTTGCATTAATTTAGCACCTTAGGCACTGCATCTAGCACCGCAGGCATCGCAATTAGGGTCAAGTGTCACTCGTCAAAGCTTCCTCCTCCTATCTTCCTACTCCTCCCGATGTTACGAGTACTATAGCCCTCCTACGACATCCAATTGCATTAATTTAGCACCTTAGGCATTGCACCTAGCACCGCAGGCATCGCAATTAGGGTCAAGTGTCACTGATCAAAGCTTCCTCCTCCTATCTTCCTACTCCTCCCGATGTTACGAGTACTATAGCCCTCCTACGACATCCAATTGCTTTAATTTAGCACCTTAGGCATTGCACCTAGCACCGCAGGCATCGCAATTAGGGTCAAGTGTCACGGGTCAAAGCTTCCTCCTCCTATCCTCCTCCTTCTCCCGATGTTACTAGTACTATAGCCTTCCTTCGACATCCACTTGCATTAATTTAGCACCTTAGGCACTGCATCTAGCACCGCAGGCATCGCAATTAGGGTCAAGTGTCACTCGTCAAAGCTTCCTCCTCCTATCTTCCTCCTCCTCCGATGTTACGAGTACTATAGCCCTCCTACGACATCCAATTGCATTAATTTAGCACCTTAGGCATTGCACCTAGCACCGCAGGCATCGCAATTAGGGTCAAGTGTCACTCGTCAAAGCTTCCTCCTCCTATCTTCCTCCTCCTCCCGATGTTACGAGTACTATAGCCCTCCTACGACATCCAATTGCATTAATTTAGCACCTTAGGCATTGCACCTAGCACCGGAGGCATCGCAATTAGGGTCAAGTGTCACGGGTCAAAGCCTCCTCCTCCTATCTTCCTCCTCCTATCCTCCTATCCTCCTCCTCCTCCCGATGTTACGAGTACTATAGCCCTCCTACGACATCCAATTGCAATAATTTAGCACCTTAGGCATTGCACCTAGCACCGCAGGCATCGCAATTAGGGTCAAGTGTCACTCGTCAAACTTCCTCCTCCTATCTTCCTACTCCTCCCGATGTTACGAGTACTATAGCCCTCCTACGTCATCCACTTGCATTAATTTAGCACCTTAGGCACTGCATCTAGCACCGCAGGCATCGCAATTAGGGTCAAGTGTCACTCGTCAAACTTCCTCCTCTTATCCTCCTCCTCCTCCCGATATTACGAGTACTATAGCCTTCCTACGACATCCACTTGCATTAATTTATATTTAAACTGAGTTAATAAGTGTTTTAGAGAAGCAGATGTGAATATTACAAATTATATATATAATATTTATATTTTATTCTTATACATATTATGCTATTCAATAGATAGGTCACCCCCTTTTATGCAGAATATCTGCTCTACTAACCGTCACTAGACTAAATATACTCATGCCTCTTACTAGATATCTAGTACACCACAGCCCACAGATAAAATATTTTCAACGTACCATTGCTATATTTAAACTCACTTCATTTTATCCGAGGGCCAGCTGATCTTGCAAAAGTTAAGCGCAAGTCTGTGCCTGCACGGTAACTGGAGTCTGTATGGTAAATAAAGAGAATGAGTCAGCCGGCTTCATGAGCAACTACAAGCCTGTATCGAATTGAACATTGCATCAACATGATTGAAGATTTGTTTTACGTATTCTAACCATAATGGAGGACTTTGCAGATACTAAAACCTTACCAACACAAGTAAATAATAATATATTACTTTTCACATAAATTTTTGTGTGTTATTATTAAAATAACTCAATCAACCAGAAAACCAGTTAAATATTCAAGCCATCCATACTTATAGCTGCTCTTAGGAATCCTACAAGGTAACATACATCTAGCATCGAATGGTACTGAGTACCGAAACAGATATATAATAAACCATGGTAAGATGTTAAACACTAATTTTTTTTAACTCCATGTTGTTCACCTTTGATATGCTTGTATATAGGCACAATCGAAGTAATAAATATTTACATTTCAAGTGTGAAATATTCCAAGTCTTGTTAGTTAGCGATTTTACGAAGTACCACTGGGTCAGAGTACTGGGTTTGAATCCGTCATGTAGTTATTATTGTCAGCAACATTTTTTAACCTTTGCAGATGTCAGTTTATTAACTGTCTGTAAAATATACATTTATCACAGAAGTCTTGGAGTACTTACACATTTTCGTTCTTAGTGATGCTTGGATGCTCCTTATAACTTCTAAAGATCTGTATTTCTCACAATTTTCATAGCAAAAATTTTATTTTCCTCCATCATACACTGTTATGAAACACAATGCAGGCTTGTGTAATGTTATGGATGCTTTTACTGAAGATTTTGGCACAGAAACGACAGTGTTCGGCGAATATTATATAAAGGCAAAATGCAATTATTCTGGAGTCGGGGGAACTAGGAGAATTCATGCGAACTGGGAGAATTCATGCGGAGTAACAACGTCAGCATTCTGCTGCAATAAAGATGGGAAACAACCGACGATATACCAATGATCAATGCAATAGCAAAAACCGAAGTCGTACACTTGTGAAATTCAAAGACGTGCCAAGGAATAGATATATAATGTATGTTCAGGGGCTGGGTCTTGGAGCTGGGGATGAGAGACGACCGCCATCTTGGATTTCCTTTTATCACTCAAAAATTCCCTTTTCCCCTCTGCTCCTGGGGGCCATGTTGGTAGCCAGTAAATCGCCAATTTGGATTCAGCTTAGTTGGCTTCCACCATTTTAGTAGCCATTATGTCATTTTTCATTATCTATTATTCCACATAATATTTTCACGCTCTACCATTCCATGATGCATCTCTATCATTTTGGGTGTTTTCTCAGGGTGATTTTTTCTCTCTTCCTGTCTCTTTCTTTCCTTTCTCACTTTCTCTCTCTCGTCTCACACATTCAGATGTCATTTACTTCCAACCAACATCTGGTATCTAGAGATGACTGCTAGTGTCAATTATGCCTTAAGCCCTCTTATAAGCATAGTTAATCATAATTTCCGCACCACTTAAGCTATATTCATCAAATTCATAACATTCACGCCATTCCCGATGTCAATCATGGTGGCAAAGTCAATTATTCCTCAAGCTTTTTATAAGCCTAGTAAGTCATAATTTATGAACCATTGATG
Source organism: Dryococelus australis (assembly GCA_029891345.1). Classification (NCBI taxonomy): domain Eukaryota; kingdom Metazoa; phylum Arthropoda; class Insecta; order Phasmatodea; family Phasmatidae; genus Dryococelus; species Dryococelus australis. Next base: position 259,037,174 of record CM056996.1, read on the forward strand.
CTATATTCATCCAATTCATAACATAAAATGAATTTCCGATGTCAATCATGGTGGTAAGATCAATTATGCCTTAAGAGATTTGTTCAACACTTAACAGCGAGGTCTGAAGAGCCGATGATGGTAATGGAGGTGAGTATGGGGCAGCACAGGAACGAAAGGGTGAGGGAGATGGGAAAATCCACCGACCAGCGGCATCGTCCGACAGGATTCCCACATGCAAAAATCTGGGAGTGATCCAGTCGGGGATTGAATCTTGTTCATCTCGATGGGAGGCGAGCAGGCTAGCCGCTCATACACCGCGGCCCCTTTCCTATAAGTGAAAAAAAATTCTGAACATGGTAATGGGTGGAAAATAACTTGCTCTTATTCTGCCTTTTGCATGGTTCTGATGTGGAATGCAAACATTTCGCGAAGTGCGATGACACTGCGAATAATGTACACCTAGGATTTTTTTAAAAATATTTTATCTAACAGTTCACTAGAGTAAATTTTTTGCTAGGTTTTGAATTTTTTTTACATCTGATAGTGTTGGACATGTAATCACATTGGTCGCGTTAATTGCAAGTAGGCTTAATGCTCTTTTGTTTGAGAAATCGTAGTGGACTGTCTCCAAATAATAAACACGGTATTAACGAAGACCTAAATATTCTGACACAGTTGGTTTATTATTAGTCAAACTAAACAAATACGTGGTGCAAATTACTATGATTAAATAAATATGTATGATGTATTTTGAATAAATATGATATTGACGTGTTCCGATGGGCTATAAATTTAGGTATAAGCTGTTATGTTATGTCAAAATTATATGAATATTTGAATAGATTGTACGATTCGGTTTTCCAGTCCTAATGATAAAGTAGCTTTTAAATAAATAAAATACTCAGTCAGTTTTGCCAAGCTGGAGGTCATCACATGACATATTCGCAATGAGTAATCCATAATATTGAATACATAAAATTTTTAAAACTTATATTTTTTATAATTTGTAACTCATTACTGCTTCTTTTTTGTAGTTCTTAACAAAAGGATTGCAAAGTATTTTTGCAGTTTTGTGTATTGTTTACATTTTTAAATTTATTAAGTAAAGAGCATAAGTTTTCACCTAAAAAATTCTTAACCTGTAACTTGTATCATCATCTAAGCACATACACTTGTTATCTCTAAAATACAGTAAGGCGAGTAGGATAGCTATGCCAACAAAACCTTCCAGATAATTAATAAATAATAGATATCGACGTCGTGTAATGTTTAGTCTTGAAAAGAGAATATGTTGGGAGCACTTTTTGATGTACTCTAAGTATAATTTCCGTACACATTAAAAATAATAAAAATAAATTAAATTTCAAAATCTAATAAATACGCCGATTTTTTATCTGACAAAACCTGTGCCTGTAAAAGTAATATAGTTACCAGAAATAAATATAGAGGGACAATGTCAACAGATGTCAACAGGTATATAAGTAACTGGGATTATTTTTGTGTTTTTGTAGTGATATTTTTATATAAATCTTAAAAATTAAATATTAACCACAATTTTTTAATTTATTAATTTCATCCAGCACTGTAACCAGTCTGTTAAAACACATGACGTTACAAAAAAGAACCTTGAAGTGAATACTACTTTAAACTAATAACTATGCTTATAAAAGGGGTTTAAATATACATTATTGGAGCCACAAATTATACGTCCAAAACTGGATTTCACGAGCATGGCCTAAATTGTTCACAAATTATATTCACCTGTGATTGTAATTATTTTCTTGCTTACAGCCCGATTTGCGAACAAATGCGGTCTACCGCATAGTTGTTTTATGATTAATATAAAAACAATTAGCATGGACACACTATGATTTAATATTAAGACGCGGATTGAAAAAAAAGAGATATTTTAATACAGTATATCACGTGCATATAGATAAACTGATTGAAGAAATATATAACAAAAGGTTTAATATATTAACAAAATTTTACCAAGGGAATGCAGGTCGTTTGTTTGAATGCTTATACACAACTTTTAAGGTATTGCTTCTCATCGTTATTTCGGTGGTTTCCCTGCCCCCATAGCTCAGGGGTAGGATGGCCAATCTGTAGTTGAGGGGTGCAGGGTTCCCACCCTGCACTCTCCGTGACACATTCTCAGTTCGCATGTCGGTCTAACTTGAGGTCGACAAAGTTACTTCAATAAAACTATATCAACAACGACAGTAACACAAAAAAAGATGGTGGCGGACTGGTCAGGGTGCTTCTTACATAATCAAGAGGTATCGTGTTCCAATCCTATTCAAGCGTGTGAAGTTTTTTTTTTTTTTTTTTAATATTAGCGGCTGTCATGGCGAAGTGTGAAATTTACATAATTAAATTTTTTTAACCGATTTTACATTAGAAAATACTTTTTACATACATTTTACTGCATTTTTCAAAGATGTCGGCATTTTCCAAATTATGTACGAAATTAATATAAATAAAACAATTCAAATTGTGGTCATTCTTAGACAAGGCCGGCCCGGCCAGCCCAGTGACTCGCGAACATGTAACACATTTGTGTTGGAAAAGGGGGGGGGGGGCGGTTTATTTACACTGGCCACGTCTTCCCCCAGCACGGCACCTACCGACGTCACTGCACTTTTCACGTGTTACAGCAGTTGCGTGTAACTTAAGGTACTGTCGGCGCATGCGTGCATGCCCAGTTAGAAGGCTAGACGACTTAACTTTCATACAACAGTAAAAAATTAATTGAATAAAGTAAAATATTTTGAAAAAATGTTGACTTTTTAAATCATTAAATACTGACATTCCAATATTTTTTACGAAGTCCTGCCTGAAATGTACTTTATAACAATTTTTTATGTAACTTCTCGTGTATGAAAAATTACACCTTTAAATTCGTAAATAAATATACACACTGGCGATCCTCGCACTCTATTAGGCGACGATGGAATTATTTAGATGGTGGAATTGAACGAATGTGAGAGACAAGATAAAAAGAGAAAGACAAAATGGAATGAAGGATAGAGAACGAAAGGGAACATGGGAGGACTCAGAGCAAACCTATGCAATGATAGAGAGATAAGAAAGATAGAGTAGGAATGAGAGGGGCAAGAGAGAAAGCGACAGATATTATCGATAAATGACAAGCGAATGGGAGAGGAAGAAAGAGAGGAAGAGATAAGGAGATAATGGAAACAAAATAAGAGAGATAAAGATGAAACAAGGTAGAATGAGAGAGACGAAATGAAACGAACGAGCATGAAACAACAAAACAGAATGGTGGTATGAAATCACGGTCGTATCCTGCTTAAAAAGAGCAGTCTGGTGATATATAACACCTAATAAATTGTGCCTTAAAATTTTTAATTATAAAAATATATTCAAATTTAAAAACTAATTAAAAAATAAATTTATTTTATCCGCTCTTCAGATGCCACATTGTTCGATCCAGAAGGAATAACGGGTCACCCAAATCACCTAAGTTGGCTAGTTTTTAAATGAGACTCGCTAATGCTGGTTGAGGCACAGGCACATTTTTTTAAAAAGAAAAATGGGAAATTGTTAAGGAAAAATGGGAAATTTTAAAGCTTTTTTGGCTAAAAACATGCGATTTTTCGCTAAAAACAAGCGATTCTGAAGGATAAAATGGAAAATTTTAGGTCAAGGTCATTCAACCTCGATCCACCGATCCACTGTCTGTAGCCTGAATGCACCTATTTAAAATACGTTGTCCTAGCTTTGGCATAACAGTATTACTCTGTGTAAATTGCCACATTATCCGATCGTTTAGTTGTTCCACTCCAGCTAAAAACACAAGCTTCAAACCAAGGAACAGAATGCAGAAATAATATAATTTGATGTCAATGTCAGCATCTTCCACGATGAAAAAGGCACTATTATTAAAAATATGTGCTGTGCCTTTAAAAAGCAATTTTATTTCATAACAATTTTTTGGGACTCTGTATGTGAGTGGTCACGCGAAATTATTTTCGTCTATCCTATCACCGTAACATAAATCAAATTAGCCTATGACTAGGGATGGGCCAGTTTTATTCTTTGATTCATCAGTATTACCGGTTCTTAACCGAGGGATCGGAACAGATCCCTTGGTACCTCAAAAAATTCGGGTATTTTCATTCCGTTCCGGGACGTCCTAAATAAACTACATTTCTATTGCATACAGCAGGCTTTAGACCAATATATCGTTATTTATTATTTTAATGAACTAAAATAAGTATGTCACGACGTTTAATATGGGTCAGGTAACTGATGTTCTGCGACTGTCTCGCATTATTTATCGCTACCATTAAGAACTCACGTAGAAGATTTTAGTACAAGAAATTATTATTCGTGATTTCGGTACGCATTAAATTCATTTCTAATATGACACAAACCATATCAAATTGTAAGCGTCACTATATTGATTCATCGTGGTCATCATGTTTCGTATATCACGTGATTTAATGCTTCCAGTCGTAGTTCGGACTATTCAATTATTGATTCAACCGGATTTGGCTAGAAAATAAAGTGTTCACTTTTTTTTCTAAAAATAACCACTTATATCTTAACTAAGAAGAAATACGATCAAAGATAAAATTTATTAGCGTAGAGGATAATTTTACTGCGACGGAGAAAGGTGCACGTTATACAATGTGTAGGTAATGTTTGCAGTATAAAAAATTGCATACTAAGTTGGCGGGAGAAGTCCGACACTACTACATACATGACAAAGCATGGAGTTGCAAGTAATTCAAATCACAGAAGACATTTTTCTTATATATATATATATATATATATATATATATATATATATATATATATATATATATATATATATATGTATATATATATATATATATTTAGTGGTATGAATATTAGAAAAATGCGTACAACGTCTTACACTTTATTGATAGCGCCTATTTGTCATTCAGTATCAACTTTATGAATCCGGTATTATTCTTATGTAACCACGCTTGTCATACCAATATAAAATATTTCTCTATTTTTATGAAATAGAATCGTATCGAGTACCTGGCATCGAGAATTTAAACAATAATATTGGAATTAAATCACGATTGGTATCTGGACAAATGTGGAATCTTTTCACCATACAGAAAACATTTAAATATCAAGTAATATGTAGCTTTAATCATAGAACTTGAACGTACATCATGCTACACACATCTTTAATAACCCTAGCAATGCATTATTAGCGCTTTATATAAGTTATATATTAACAAACTAACTGCAACATTGTATTTTCACAAGACAGCAGAGGCGTAACACAGCTCGTGAGAGATGGAGGTCTTAATGAAAATAAAAAACTAAAACTGATTTATAACTTATTCTCATAGCTACGTATCTCCACTACTCTGATTGTTCTTCTCAATGAACACAATATTTAATGTCTACCTCAGATTTAATTTACGTTATATTGCCTACAATCCATTCCCAGTCATTATATACACATATATTGCCGTCATTCCTAATGTGTTACATTCACACATCCAGTTAAGTATTATGGTCCCGCCTGTCAGTTTCACTCTTCGCCACACGTCACATCGCTGTCTTAGCAGGCTTAACCCGCAAGTGCTGCCACAAGCCTTTGTAAACCACCGCCCGCTTCTTGGATTATAACACGCCTCTTACGCACACACTGATTCGTCCGACCTAGTGGAACGGAGCGTGGGAAGCGATAACGAGCATAAAAAATGTAACAATATTATATACATCTAATTAATTAAATTTGAAGTATATTATAATTCTGTGTGAACTATCGAATGGCTAAATTTAAATGAACAATTGAGAATAACAGAGTCCGAGAAAGTCAACTATTTCAATATTACCCACATTTTCTTAGTTATATAGTGAAACACAAATCTGGAATAGTTATTAATAATTGTAGCCGTGGTGGTGTAGTGATTAGACTCTTACGCTCCTCTTACCGAGGTAAACCAAGCTCGAGTCCCGGTCACGTTTCCTCCCGATATTCGCATGTGGGAATCGTGCCGGATTATGCCGCTGGCGGGTTTTCTCGGGTATCTCCCGTTTAACCCCACCCCTCTCTTTTGCATTCCGGCACTGCTCCATACTCACCTTGATTCACCCTCATCGGATTTCAAGACCTAAATGTGTTGAGAGGACCAGATCTGTTCACTCACGCTCACTCGCCTATTAATACGGTACATTTGAGTATCGAAGTACAACTTATTGTTTTTTAGTCGCAAGTAAAAGCCGTTCCTATTAAATATTCCTTGTGTACACTCTTTTTGGGAACGCATTTAAAGAAAATACATTAATTTCGTCTCACATAGGACGAAGAATTGATTACTAGTTAATTGTAAGGTGGACATTTTTAAAATATGTGTAATAGAATTACGTATATCAATGTTCTGTGACAGAAATAATGTGAAGGCTTATTTTCGTATTTTGGAATTGGCCAGCGACCAGCAACAGCCAAAAGGCGTCTTAAGACGGGTCCTTAAAACACCACGCCCTTTTCCTTTCTTATGCTCCCTTCATGGCTTCGCATTGGCATTTTTCGTGGTGGCTACGCTTCCATTTCTCATCCCTTATCAGCAGCTCCTCGCACTCTTCTAGGCCACTTTTCTTTCCTCCCCCACACATAACCACACAATGCCACGCTTTTCTCATTGCAGATACGGTGGAGGGTCGAGCCCCATTCGCGAGAATTCCCTCATTGACCCTAATCCAGATTGAAGGCAATTTATTCCGGAATGATATATCGAAACGAATTTTCCTTCATTTTCTAAGCCTTTTTTTTGTACCCGCGGGAAATTACGCTTCGGTTCAGTTTTATTCAAGACTTGTGCTGCCTCCCTTCTGGCGGGAGATCATTTTTCACCCTGCTGTTGAATGACTGCAGGTGTTCAAAGTGCGTGCACGCCGACCATGATAAATCTCATTAATGTGTTCAGTAATGAGAAGGTGAGAGGCTGCAGTCGAGATTAGTTTCCTGTCATTCTTATTACACTCCCCGGTCATGGAAAAATTTATAGTGCTGACTGTAACGGATGAAAATGCCGCTTGGTTCATTGTAGCAACGAGATTTCACCCTAGTGATTTCAAATATATAAAGGGTCCAAGTTTTAAAACAATCATTACATGTATTTATGTTTTCTTCGAATACAGCAATAAATAAACTACAGGGAAATGATAAACTACTATTAAATTAAATTATTCTAAACGATCTTTTATTACAAAATGTAACATTGCGTCTTTATAAAGGAACATTGTAAAAGTCTACTGGGAATAAGTGGGTTGACAACATTGAAATAATTGATGGAATTAATTTCCCGTATTCCTTTGTGGACCATATAAACAGAAACTACTAAAAGTCAGCTAGTCTGTCCATGGGGAAATCGGGTTGGTTGAACGAAGCCACCGACTGTCGCCTAGACTTCTGGATCTGAGCGACACTCATCAACCTTATCGTCTTATCTCATGCCAACAGACGAACTCAACATCGCCTACAGTTGCAGAGCGTGAAACTGACAATGTTCCAGACTGCTGGCAGAAAATTAACGTGAAATTACGGAAAGCTATTGATAAAAATACTGTCGAGAAACTATGTACATCTCGTTTCCTATAGACTTACTTCCTTTCAACTGTGGGTCAATTTTTTCCTGCAATGTAGTTTGTTACTTTTATATGCTTACAGTGTCTTTAAAAAGAACGATTTATCTTCGTTAATGGAAATAATATTTCTAAAACAAGATCCAAATGCGAACCAAAAGTGTAGTAGCATATACCATGAATTTCAATATAAGTTAACATGTGTACGTAAACGACACAAACATATTTCGAGTCACCGTATTGCTGAATATTTGAGGCGTTGCCGTATCTTACAGATTGTGTATGTTACTGTTTTATATTTGAAGGGATGGGTTTAAGTGACCTAGATGTACTTACAAAGGCAGTATTGATAATAGCTAATGTACAGCGGCGAAGAACGTATTGTTTAGACTTGACATTGCTGAATCTCAACAACTTTATCCACAAAGTTGTGACGGCTATCCCTGCACATCGAACGAAATGTAAAACCGACGAAGCCCTATTAAAGTTGAGAAAATGTTGGCAATCTGGGACGGCTTACCTTCACTGCGACGGGGGTGTGTTTGACGAGCTCCACGCCTCACATCCGCTGGGTGGGCCTGCTGGTCTGCAAGTGTGGGCGCCGCATAGCTGATTCCACCTGTGAAATCTTGGGCTGCCTTCCCCTCCCTTGTATGTCACGACCACGTGACGCTAGCCAGCTAGTCGCAAACCACCAGGGTGCCCTTCCAGGACTTCCGAATATCGACGGATATTTTGTATTGTTCTCGATGGTTTATAATAAAATATACGTAGGAGTGTCTCGCCCAGACTCAGGGAGACAGCACAAGGTATTCACTTGGGCAGGAACTGTTATTCCGTCAACATTTTAATTTTTGGAGGGGGGGCAAGGGCCTTTCTGCCATTCGTTAACTATGATGTAAAGGGAAATATTTAATGTAACCTGCATATAGCTGGAAAGAATTATATTTTGCAAAAATGTAAGTTTTTCGGGAAGTTTTAAACAGAAATATATTTTTGATACTATTTTATACCAAATGTAATTAGTGGGAAAATTGTAAATTTACATTTTTATATAGAATTATTTGTTGTGAGATTAGGGAGATAACTTTGTTAATCATGCAACTGGTAATATAAGAACAAAGGCATCGAATAATTCTAACATTTTCACTGGAACCAACCCAAATCCCTTTTCGACAACATTGGGGGGTTCTCAGCTGTTTTCAAACTTAACTTCTTACATCCAGGAAGCACTAAGGCAAAGACCTTGTCCTGTGTGTGCTGGCTAACACCATCCCAAAGTATAGGAAGATGTCTCATTATTTTGTCTGAATAACATTCGGGTAAGTTTTTCTTAATTTTTACGAATTGCGTTAAGCAACATTAATGTGTAAATTCCAATCAGTTTGCGGAAATTTTAGCATATACGTAATTTTTAGATACATGGGAGTCTGTACGAGAAATCTACACACTCTAGATTTGCCACGAGAGTGAGCGACACTTGGCGAAGAGTGACAATAAGTGTACGGGCAAGATGTTGATAAGTGTGACTGGTGTTGAGTTGTTGGCAACCGTAGACTGAAGATGAGATGGCTGCGCACAACTAGTCTCCATGTCTCAACATTGATCTGCTTTACTGCCAATACGTTTAGCAACAACGGCATGGATTGGCTTCTAGTTTTAGAACGTTCTTTAGTAAACATGTGCTTCGAGATGTTTTATAATTCCTCTAAACCATTTGTAGAGCTGTTTGGTGATATTCGAGTTGATAAAATTATTTTATTAATAAAATAGTGCTTTTCGTTTCAAAATCGACACATAGTCAAAAACGTTCTTCCTTGTCGACAATGTGACTTAAGTTGTGTTGCTTTGGATTAAATCAATGTTGGGTACATGCGCATAAGGATAAAAAGGGTATGCCTATTATTTAGTCTATGTTGGCGACTAATGGGGGCTGAGTGACCCTGGCTTAGGTGTCGGTTTGGGAGGAAGAAGGTTGCAGATACAGTGCCCAACAGCAGAGAGCACGCATAGGAAAGTACAGCAGGCAGGGGATGACTGCCACTAGGCTGAAGTTTTTTGTGGTTGGTACCAGGCGTACAGAAGAACACAGCATATATTACAGCACCATGTTACTGACATGTACAACGCCTCTACGACATGTCGATAAAACCCCTGCCAAGTAGTTGTAAATAACCGACTCTAACTCAGGGGCTTGGTGCTACGGTTCCGCGGCCCCAGGGCACCCGGCCGCCATCTTGGATTTCGTCATGCCGGCTGCCATCATGTGCGTCAGTATGCCGGTGGCCATCTTGTGGGTCAGCATGTCGGCGGTCACCTTGTTGGTCTGTACAGTGGCGGAAATCTTGCTGGTGGCCATCTTGTCAGCCTCTTCCTGCTCTAGCATTCTTTTCCGATGGCGTCCATCTTGGATTATCTCATCGAGGGTCTGCTTGGGGTCCTCCGAAGTTTTCTTTCTTTCACATTCCACTTTTTTCCTTCGTTCTTTCTCTTCCTTCTCTCTCTTTCTTCCTTCTCTCTCTTCCTTTGTTCTATCTCTCATATTCCTTCCATCACCATCTCGTCTGCTGCTGGATACGGCCATCTTGTATCACAAGCCGCCATATTGGTCGTCTGCTGGATGCGGCCATCTTGTTCGCTGTTCATCTTTGATTCCCACATCGGCCGCTAGAGTGTGCTCGCGGCCATATTTTATTCCCGCACTCATCACCAGAGAGTGTGTAGTAGTTCCACTGGTGGTGGCTAGGTGCGCTGGCAGTGGCAGCCATCTCGTTGTCTGCCAGGAGAGCTGGTAATTTATTTTTTTTTAAAGTGTTAACTCAAAAAATGCCGGAGGCGTGGAGATTCGTTCCGGCGACCCATGACACAGTTAGCTCTGCAGTTAGCTCCGCAAGATCCGCAATCAGCTCCGCACACTCCTCAGATACTTCCGCATGCTCTGCAATAAGCTCTGCAGTTAGTTCCACAGTTAGTTCCACAGCTAGTTTTGCATGATCCACTGCTAGCACTACAGTTAGAATCACAATAAGCTCCGCATGCCACCACAAAATCCACAGTTAGCACTAAATGTCAAGTATGACCTATTTCTACTTATAAACATATCTGGCCGTAATTTCCGATCAGCTTAAGATTCTAGACCAGACTGTGCTTACCAGTACAACAGAATAGCAATCATTTGTTCGATAACAATTAGTCTAAATGGATGTATTTGGCCTTGGCGATGATGCATCATCGTTAACTGGTTGTCGACAGTAGCAAATCTTCGATCGAGTTTTCACATAATCCATTGGGGTTACCCCCATGGTGGCAAAATACTAATTTTGTATGTGGGTCCTTACGTGGGTACTCATCGCCATTTTGGATCCTGATCTCGCAAAGGCTTCCGAATTCCCATCCTGCCTATGGCGACCATCTTGGCAGCCAGTGCTGGCAGCCATTCCCCCACTAATTAGAATAATCCAGCAGGTTGTGCCCTCTGGGTGGCAAATGACTCATTTTGTATGTGGGTCTTCATTTGGGTCCTCGCCGCCATTTTCGATCCTGATCCTGCTAAATTTTCCGATTTTCCCTCCTGCCGACAGCGATCATCTTGGCAGCAAATTCCCCCCTAATTAGCATAATCTGGTGGGGCGACCCTTCAGGGTGGCAAATAACTCATTCTGTATGTGGATCTTCATGTGGGTCCTCATGCGAATCCTCACTGCCATCTTGGATCCGAATCCCATAAAAAATTACGAATTTCCCTCCTTCCGAAGGCGATCATCTTGGCAGCCATTTTTCCCTTAATTAGCATACTCCAGCAGGGTGACCCCTCAGGGTGGGAAATGACTCATTTTGTATGTGGGTCGTCATGTGGGTGCCCACAGCCATCTTTGATCCCGATCCCACAAAATAGTTCACGAATTTACCTCCCGCCGATGGCGACCCTGTTGCCAGCCAGTTCTGGCAGCCATTTTTGTCCTATTTAGCATAATCCAGCAGAGTGACCCATCAGGGTGGAAAATCATTCATTTCTATGTGTGTCCTCATGTGGGTCCTCACAGCCATCATGGATCATGATTCCACAAATGTTCTCGAATTCCCCTCCCTTCGATGGCGACCAGTTTGACAACCAGTGCCTGCAGCCATTTTCTTCCGATTAGCACAATCTGGCGGAGTGACCCTTCAGGGTAGCAAATTACTCATTTTTATATGGGTCCCCATATGGGGTCTCACCAACATATTTTATTTCGAGCATCATTGACAAACGATATGGCGGCCGCAGGACAACAGGCGACCAGCTGAGTATGTCGGACATTTTTGTGGGAAGTAAGTCAGCAGAAGGTATTAAGTCGTCTCGAACATTAATTTTGTATCTCGTGCACAACTCTCTTCTCCTGGAGTCTATGAGCATAACACTTATAAGCATAGTTGGCTCTAATTTCCGAACTGTTTGAGATACAAATACCAAATTCATAACATTTGTATCAACTGCGACTATGAAAATGGTCGTGGGGTTTAGTATCACCTATTTCTATGTATAAGAATAGAGTTACGAAAGTTACAATCCTTTTCAATTATAGTTGTCACATTCATAACATAGGCATCGCCCCAGACAATGAAAAGGATCGAGGGTCAAGTATGGCCTATGTCTACATATAAGCATAGTTTGCTGTAATTTCCATACCATTGAAGTTATAGTTGTCAGATTCATAACATAGACATCGCCCAGATAACAAAAAGGTCTGCAGAGCCAATGAGTGTTAAGCAGGAGTTCCCCGAGAGCAATAAAAACCTGTTTCGTTGTCGCTGCATATGAAGATGTTCTCGCAGTGTGTTCCCTCCCGACCTTGCTGCTGAATATGAATGTGCCTTTTTTTTCTATTTCATGTTCGATAAGGTTTTGCAGTGTTCATAAAGTGAGGTGCACCAGCTCATTCACAGTTCGAGCTTTGACTGACTCTCTCGAGCCATTTGAGATTGCATCCTTGTGAATAGGTTAGCAACTACACATTACATTCCACTGTAGTGGACCTCTAACACATAGCAGTAGGTACATCGCTTAGCCAATAGGAATGAAGAAAAACTAAATATATTGTTAATGTGTTTATTTACATGCATAACGAAATCATACACATGTACATATATTTATTATTTCATTCAATATAGTCTGTGGCTCTGACTTCATCAATAATTGCATTTATCTCTCCGATGACAGAAAGATATCCACCTCTCTGCGAGGAAACCAACAACCGAAGTCTATCAGCTAGGTCAGTGGAGTCTTCAAAACCATGTGTACGCCTTCGCTTGGCAAATTCCGGCACTTCATTGTCATCAGTAGAATATGCATCTTCACCAGCAATATGTTTATACTTTTGCTTTGAATTTGTCGTCATGCCATCGTCATAAGTAGAAGACAAAACAGCATCACCAGCAGATTTGGAGGTCACAGATTCGTTGTTGCAGTCCTGGGTAACATCTTCGGTTTTCACTTCACATGTTAGCGGTGCAGGTCTAAAGTTTACAACTCCTGACGATCTGTCTAGTTCATGCTCTTCAGCACCTGTAGTTCCTTCTCCGCACACATCAGGCTCTCCAGCACTCGCATTTCTTTCTTCACTCACAGCATGTCCTGCAGCACTCATAGTTCCTTCTTCGCACACATTGTGCTCTGCAGCACTCATAGTTCTGTATTTGCACACTCGTTTGGATCACCACCATGGTGCTCGTAAAGTTATGAGTGCTTGAAAGAACATAAGATTACATGAAGAATCAGCAGGAAGGCTAGTCTTGTCGTGCGACAGCACCTGCTGGCACATGCCAGGCAAAGGTGTGTTACTTTTACATGTACCAGTGTCTCTCTTGAGATTATCGTCTCTACCAAATGCAGCACCACACATATCACATTATTATTCTGGAGGCCGGTCCTTATGAACAGTTGCTTTTCTCATGCTGACGAACATGACAGCTTTTGCTGAAGATTATTCCACAGGAACAACACTGTTTTCTAGTCATGGAGTAAGTTACCTACATTGAGGCATGCTCTACGATAGACATTGTATCAGGCTGCACCATCTTCATGAAAAACAAAACTGAAGTTCGTCCTACAGTAGCTTGATGGGTATAAATAGGTACTCACACACATTTCATCAGTGGGAATTAAGCATTGTACCAGTTGAAGTAGCAAGTATTTCACCCTGCAGAACCACACATCAAGCAGACAACTGTCCCTGTGCTCCTTCTGCCAATTGCCGAGTGTCAGTCCGACACTATATATATCCTGTGTCGAGACAGGCAATGGGAGCGATAAAATTATCACTTCTATCAAAAACAAATTGTTGCACTGCACATACTAGTATTCTGGAAGTCGGTTTATTCGTACACAGTGCTGACCCCTCACTGCAGCTGACCCCTTGCTGTAGCTGACCCCTCACTGCAGCTGTCATACAAGATGGTTTAATAACTGTGTGAATTACTGTGGATGTAGTATGCCCTCCTTTCTACTGGCCGAAGCTATGTCGCCATCTGCTTAGTAGTAGAGGGAATATCAGTATGTGCACCTATCATATCTCTACAGTGTCAACCTGTCACGAGTATCAGCTTGACGGAATGTTTCTTTAAATTGTCCACATGCCCAAACGTTCTTCGATAATTATCATGTAAGACAGTGCAGGGTTACACATTGCATGATGACTTCTCAATTTAACACACCAGGCAAACTGTGATGTACACATTTCACATGTGAACACAGTACACTCCAGATTATGATGGCGACCGGCCTTGTGATGTCTACAGCTGGTTATTTCAGAAAAGGACGTCTTACAGTAGCAACACAAATAAATGTCCTGTTCCCTCATCCTCGCCGAGCATGGTAACCATAGACAATGTTTACTCTTCGCAGTCCGAACAGCAACTGAGCAGGCCAGCCTAATCCAACATGTATTAAACCACAATGTATGAATTTAACATGAGTATCAGCATGAGAGCAAGCATGCGAATTTTCTAGACCTTCACCCAGCATGGGACTGTGCTTCAAGCCCTGGGCTCATTCCTCCTCCAGTTGACAAGTGTCTATTTGCGAAGGGGCCTATACGAACTCGTTCTCAACTGTAGATGATCTATCATGTGTAACATCCAACCAGAACCTTTTCCCATATACTCTTCTTCCTCTTTGGAAATCTTTTCTATACCAGATTCTACACTAGCCGCAATGTCGAGCGTGTTATACAGAGGCACATTCATCATCTTGAAGGCTTTCCGAATAAATACATCATCATGTGGTTCTGGTTTGGAATATTTACATTCCAACCACATATTGTACTTTAAAGTGCCGTCTTTTTCCATCTCATTTATAAGTTGATCTATGATACTCTGCTTCATTTGCTTAAGGTATGTACAAATTTATTTCACCATGCTGGATGCAATATATGTCTTCATTAGGCAACGAAAAGCAGATTCCTTCAGGATGAACCCATTCTCATTGGGTAAGCTTGCAGCAGGTGGTGTTGTAGTAGCTTTTTCATATGTACAAGTTTTCATATGGTTGTTATTTGCCTCAGGAAATAGTTTTCCTAGTAGTTATGTATTTTGCTTCATGCTTCGACTGAAACACTTCCTGATACTAGATAACATGTGAACTCATGTTTGCACTTACAACACTGGTGAGTTAAGAGGCCCCAGCTCGACTTAATCGAACATTGTCCAGGTTTCCCATGTTGATCTGCACTGGATCTTTTTTCTAAATGTCCTACCACAATAGCAGCATAAATAGCTTGATGTAAGTGGAGAATAATACATGTCCAGGATCGGTGTTGTCCATGGTGATGGTGCTTCAGTATCCACTATAGAATCGAGAGTATGGACTCAACCAGTTCATATTCTCGATGTCTGTAGAGAATGATCTACAATGTTTAGATCCAATATTGAGTGTGCGCCAGTATCCAATGTGGACCTACAGTGCTTAGCAGGCACGGACAAGAGTCCATCGCATGTTGCAAGATGTCTTTTTACGCTATCACGATGTCCAAATTGAGACTTTCACTGTTCACACATTAATGCAGAACGCTTTGTGTTCATAGCACACCCAGTCTCATTTCGACAAGATGTCAACTGCTAGAAAATGACTTCTTGCAGAACCAGCACAAATGATTGTCTGAAGTAGTTTCCACCATTGCTCGAGTCGATGTTCACTCTTCGAATAAAATCAACACACTAATGTTTCCGACAATCCCACATGCTGTATATATATATATATATATATATATATATATATATATATATATATATATATATTATATATATATATATATATATATATATATATATATATATATATATATACACACATATATATTCATATTCCATCAGTGGGAGCTAAGTATTTTGTAGACATGTATTCAGCTAATTGTGGTCGTATCTTGGTTACTACACCGGCATACAGCTGCAAGGTAGAAGCGGAATTTCACATAATGTCAAATACGTTAACACCGACCTCTTTCCAACACAGACACATATCTCATGTCGATGTGCGTTGTTATTTCTACTAAGGAGCTGACCACAATAGCGACATTGTTTCCGCCCTGAAGGAACGCTCAGGTCGGAAGTTGGTGTACCACCATTATTCGATACGGCAGGCACCTGAGCGTTTGTTGCGTAGCAGATGCAGGATTTTTACACTTGTTTTTTTTTTTTCATGTGTATGTGTAAACTGTGTATACGAGTTAAATAACAGTGACACTTATCACATCGATAGCCTGTACGACATGGATTCAGCTTTCATTTGTGCTTCATATGTTTCTCTGCACCGGGGACATGTGCAAATGTCCTGTTACAGTAGTTGCATGGATGTCTAGGAGTTGATCCAGCCATTGTTTTCACTATTGGGTCCTTTGCTGATGTTGCTGGTTTTTTTTACAGGTATCTACCCTTCCTTAAATTTCAGCATGAAGTATTTGGTTTGAACAGGAAGGAGTTCTTTGCATGTTGCAATATGTCGTTTGAAGTTATCACGTCGTCGAAAATTCGATTGACACTCCTGAATACACATAAGCATGCTTAATATTGTGCAGACACCCAATCTCATGACGACGAACATGGCAGTTTTTACAAAAGATCTTCTTACAGTAGTGACACAGATAGCTTTCGCGAATATTTACTATCGTCTTGGAGGAGCACGTAGCCACTGTTCACTCTTCGATGCCTGCATGGGAACTGGGTAGTTCTGCCTTTAATCAACATATTACTAGTTAAACTACTATTACTCTAAGTTTAATGTCTTCCTAAGGAAATGAATACTATCGGTGCTGAAAGCTCCTTCAGCGCTCTTCCGACATGCATTGCACCAACCCCTAGAATGTGGTGTGTCCATAACAGGAGTACATCCTTGCAAACACACTGTTCACTGGATACAGACATGTTTGTCTTCGTCCTGTTGTAGATATGCAGGAAGATGTGTGTAGACATACCATATTTCATCTCGAGAGTATGTCAGAAAGAATTATCTAGGCAAGTATGCGAGCTCAGTTTCTTTGTCGAGTGCTGCAAATTGAGTTATGCTTTCCATATGCCACAATAGCTTATACAATCTGTTGATCACTAGAACAGAATGCCATCATTTTCCCTGTGTTCCATGACAAGATTTTTGGGTAGCTATGGTACAAACCACTGACCTGAAATGATACACTCTCAGGTCTGTCCGACCTCGAACGACAAACTAACTGCGAATGAGCCAGAAAGCTCGTGTGGCAGTGTTTATACCCTTGTTTTATGCAGACACAAAATCCTTTTCTAACATGGGTAACACACCAACAATGAAGCAGAAAAATATTTGTCATGTGTAGGATTATAACCTACACTCCCCTCACAGGGAACCAGAGCTTAAATCCAGCGCCTTATACCTCTCTGCCAACCTGACAATCAGTATAAGTAAGGGAATTACAAGGCTTATTGAATGCTATACTATGTGTGTGTGTGTGTGTGTGTGTTATATGTGGCTACAAAATGTGTTTCTTTTGGTACTTCCTAATTTTAGCAATGGTTATGTTGAATATGATAAATGATGTACACCTTTATGTTGGAGAAGGCTGGCATTATCGGAACAGAAGCGATAGTTGAGTATTTATTCCAGCACAGATGTACGAGATTTACAGAGAGTGTATGACTGCCCTTCTTTCGCACATTAAAGTCTCTGTACACAACGAACGACGAGTGCATGTCATGCCCGAATGTGCTACTACTGTGGTCATGGACCCCAGTGGTGGTGGTGGACAAAGTACGAGCAATGAAGGTCGGACAGAGTAAGTACTTGGGTAGAGTATTATTCTTTGTATAATTAGAGACGTGGAAGGCCATAGGCCCAGTACACGAGTGCCCACAGACTGTATCTAAGCACATGCAATGTAGGTTCGGTACACAAGTGCGGATAGGTCATGAAGACATATTATGTCCACCTGTAAGTACAGGTACAATGCATATTATGCATGCTAATCAAGACCAGACAGTCCAGGCTAGTACGGTAGAATAGCAAATGGTTTCCTTACATACCGATCAGAATGAAACCATCAAATTCAGATTACAGTCAAAACTCACTACACTAGGGATGGAATGTACCAACCCTGTGCGATCAACTTGTGAATCTGAAAGGTAGCCAGGTGGTCGATCGATGGTGTAGGCAGATGAAGGCCGCAGCCACCATCTTCGAACAAAACTTCCTGCTCTGTCAATCTGGTCCACTATCTTGGAAGTCACACTGTCTAGAAAAGATGTCGGCCAGTGGTTGGCGGCCAAGTTGGGGACCAGTAAGCCCACGATGGGCATTTTTGGACTACGTAGCTTAAAAGAAAACAAATTCTGAAAATTATTGTATATAACTCTTATACATAATGTTTTATCTTTGTATATATTAACTATAAAACTTTATCACCATCATATATTCCAAACTTCTGTCTGCCCATCACCTTTGAAACTAGTGTAATTAATCAGCACTTTCTAAATTTATCCGAAAAATTCTACTCGTGTGGTATCAGTAAACTATCGAGCATTCACATTGAAAATGATCGTGGTTTTCGTCGTGCTGTGCTCGTCGAGGCTATGTGATTGCGCCATCACAGAGTCCGTCTGTGTGTGACTGCACCAATAGATTATCAAGAGCGTACAGAGTACAGTAACGTCACAAAAAGTCATGTACACACAACAACGATTCCATTCTATGTTACCTGCAATGCAAAAAAAAAATTACCGCGAAAAAAAAACATAAAAAATGTTTTGTACCAAATTAACGTGCCATAGGTATAGGTTACCGCACTACAAATCACACTATATTAAAATATTCATTCAAAAACTATAGGTTTATTGATAAACAAATTCTCTAAATGAAAATTTAATTGGGTTACATCATACAATCACGCGTACGGGTGATTAACAAAGTAAAGACACGATCGGTACTTTTCCCAAGAACAACTATCATTGGGCGACATTCTACATCACGCGATGTTCTGGTCAATAACGTAACACCGTACAAGAAGATGTGTCGCTTTCGGCAACTGTTCTGCCGTGTAACCAAACAAGAAGCATGTGGCCGTAAAATGCACTATCTTTCCGATTTGTATTAGCTTAGTGTGTGGGAAAGTAATTGCGTCCACACCAATTGAAATGTGATTGTTTGCATGCATGCCTTTTGGCCTACGATGAAATAATATTTTAGCCTTTATAAGAAGTTCGCGAAATTCAACAAAATTACAAGTGCGTGAAAAGTAAAAGATAGATTTCATAATCATTTCGATTCTTAAACAATACGGGCTTAAAATTCCCAACGTTACTTTCTTAATGTTTGTGTGTATTGTGCATTAATGTTTGTGTGTATTGTGCATTAATGTTTGTGTGTATTGTGCATTAATGTTTGTGTGTATTGTGCATTAATGTTTGTGTATATTGTGCATTAATGTTTGTGTGTATTGTGCATTAATGTTTGTGTGTATTGTGCATTAATGTTTGTGTGTATTGTGCATTAATTCAGCTGCTAAAATACGTGTGTAGGAAAGGGTTTTTATTTGGCAAAACTAAACATCATCAAATCGATAAAAACTACTTTTTTGTTTTAAAACATATAGGGTCTACTATAACAAGTGTTTTGGAGGTGGCTAAAAATTCCGTTAGCATTTATGAAGAATTTTGGTCCTGGTTCATAGTACAAGAGTTAAGAAAAAACTGGCGTAATTTAAATAGAATGGATAGACAAGGTTTTCCTTGAACGATTTTCTCTTCTGAGATTAAACAAACTGCGTCTATATATGTTCCTTCTCGAGAGAAGAAGTGCGTACACAGAGAAGAAAGGAGACTACATTGAATAGAAAATATGTTGGCCTCGAGTAGGTTCAGCAAAATAACATTCTCAGATTTATTACGCCAGAAAGTATGCTTGCGACATATATCACACATGACAATGATAACATTACAGTAAATAGGCAAAGTTTGGCCGATACCGCTAACAAAAAAAATGCAGGCAAAAAAATGTTGCAGATTTATTCGAGAAACCCACATGCTATTCTTTATGTAATCCCCCAGTTTTATCAATTCTCAATAATATCCTTCACAAAATGCTGGTTTACGACCCAAATTTACACAAACTGTATCGCCTTCACGTAAGTATTTCGTTGCGTTAATACCTACGTTCTGATTTATTAAATCGATATAAAATAAATAATATTTTTAATAACTTGGACAAAATACCAACCATGATAGCTATGTCATCTTTTCAGGCCCACCGGTTAAGCCTGCCCGCTTTCTACGAAGGCGAACTCGGTCACCGGATTCTCACATGTCAGAATTGTGCTGAATGATGCCGCTGGTCAGCAGGTTTTCTCGATGATTTCCCATTTCCCCCCGCCTTTTCATTCCAGCGTCACGCCATTATCACCTCAAACACACCCATCGGCTCTCAAGACTGCGCTGTTAAGAGGGGCTCAAATCTCGTAAATTTCAGACACACGTTTTAATTTTACGGTTTCTGGTGTTGCAAACAAAAAAATTAATATGATGTGTGCTGTGCTTAACTCGACTAAATACTTTTCCGTAGACACCGTCAATGATCTGTAGTACACAGGATCAGCTACAGTTATATGAACCAGTTAGGACCTAGACCAGATTTGCAAATAATTTACCCACATGTAAATCATTGGTCATTGAGTTTCGCAGTGTGCAGTACAAAGAAAAAAATTACCTACTTGTTGCGTAATTTACAGAACTGTATACAGTGGTTCAGAATGGGTTAAATACATTTTTAAACCAGATATTTAAGTTGTGAACTGCGAGATTGTAATCATACGATGTCATTTTACAAGGTTGTACACACTGTGCATCGTGCCGCACGAGACGACAAAAAAAAAACAGAAATAATCCAAAAAACTGATGTGCTGGCCGAAGCTATATTTCCGACATGTGCGCGAGCTGAGAGCAGGGGTCAGATCGCGTGCACATCTTGTTTGATTACTATTCATTATGCATGTGTCTGAAGGGGTGTTCAATGTTCAATACCGGGAGGGGGGGGGGGGGTCTCGTGCGGCACAAGCCCAAATATATGGCTGCGCCGACAACCATGTATATGACATATGGCTGCCTGCATCTCTCTATACGACCCTTGTTCTCACGAGCCGCGCCCTCGGACATAGAAGAGCAAAATTTACAAGACGACATAATATATTTACTCTGATTACATGTGGGAAATAATTTTATGCCCGATCATTTGTCACAAACATTTATGACTGACATAGATAATCTTAATGTACTAAAACGAAATAAATTATGAGCTTGTACTGAATTAAACTTGCAAAAAGGACATGTGAGTGTACTATGTTACTGCAGTGGTTGATAAGTGCTTATAACAGTTTGTAGTATATCGTTCCCAAACTTTCGCTACGTACAGCACTCATTGCTCACTTTATACGCATTTGATGGTAATGCATATAAAATACCTTTTTTTTCTCTATTTGCCACAGCAAATATTGATAGCTTGTACTGAATTAATCTCGTAAAGGGAAGCTCGGTACACGAGTGTGGGTCTACATTGGTCTTGTAGGCGAAGGTAAATGGACAGTTACTTTCTTCATGATATTTGTCACTGGGGCTCTTAGCGAAACTGCGGTAAACGATATAATAAGACTGGTTCAAAGTAAATATGACGTCATAGGGCTTGCATTCACGCATATATAGGTACACACACACACACACACACACACACCACACATATATATATATATATATATATATATATATATATATATATATATATATATATATATATATATATACACACACACCTATATATGTATATACATCATAAGAATTAGGGGTAGGTCAACAAGAAGCTCAGTTCGACACAGGCTACTGTGAAAGGTGGATCATCTCGGTTAGCATCTGCAGCTTCACATCTTCAATGTCTTCAGACAGTTCAAAGCTAATGGTATCTACGGTAATGCCACCGACTGCTTCAGGAGTGGTACCAGCCATGTCATCGACTTCTTCGAGCAGGATTCCTATGGTAGCATCGCCATCGACCTCTTCTGTCATCTGCCGTGGGCATGGTACCAATGCCACCATCGACTTCGGGAATGTTTGTCACAGTACCTGCAGAAGTGCCAACCATTCTGTCATCTGCCGTGGGCACGGTACCAATGCCACCATCGACTTCGGGAATGTCTGTCACAGTACCTGCAGAAGTGCCAACCATTCTGTCATCTGCCGTGGGCATGGTACCAATGCCACCATCGACTTCGGGAATGTCTGTCACAGTACCTGCAGAAGTGCCAACCATTCTGTCATCTGCCGTGGGCATGGTACCAATGCCACCATCGACTTCGGGAATGTTTGTCACAGTACCTGCAGAAGTGCCAACCATTCTGTCATCTGCCGTGGGCACGGTACCAATGCCACCATCGACTTCGGGAATGTTTGTCACAGTACCTGCAGAAGTGCCAACCATTCTGTCATCTGTCGTGGGCACGGTACCAATGCCACCATCGACTTCGGGAATGTCTGTCACAGTACCTGCAGAAGTGCCAACCATTCTGTCATCTGCCGTGGGCACGGTACCAATGCCACCATCGACTTCGGGAATGTTTGTCACAGTACCTGCAGAAGTGCCAACCATTTCTTCGGTCGCGACACCTTCATCATCAACTGGACTGTGGACCTCTGTTCCAACACTAGCGACTGTATGGTCAACTACCTCTGCTGAACCATTTCGACATTATAAGTGTCGCTTCTGTGAAACGACCTTCACCAACAGGTGCAGTATTCGTCACCATGAGAGGTGTGTTTGTACAAAGAGCCCCAACCAAATAAAATACATGTGTTCGAAGTGTGGTGTGCCGATTTTACGGATGGATGGTCTAAGAGTGCATATGAATCTGTGCAAGGGGCTACCTCCAAGCAACATAGTGGATGAGCCTTCACAGCTGACGTCATATGTTGACCTTCCCGACTTTATCAAACACACACGTGCCGTAATCAATCCCCACATCTATGACACCCAATGTTTCAAGTGGTCAATGTTGTCTGGATTTGTTGATTCATTGAGGTCTCAACAGGGGGGCAAACATTATGCTGAGGTGGACAGATTGATTGATTTTAGTGGACTATATTTTCCGACTCCGCTACGGCAAACAAGGGTCTTCGAGAACAACAACCCTGGTGTGTCTGTACATGTGTACTCGGTAAATGATAAGGAAAAGTAGTACCAATACACGTGACAAAGAATGAGAAACCAGAACATATTGATGTGCTGGTAGTGATGTCGGAAACTACGCATATTCCCCATTATTGTTACATACGCAACTTTTCACGTCCTATTAACTCTCAGATAACGTCATGTAGGTACAAAGTTCATGTCTGCAAACAGTGTTATAAGCCTTATACCAATTATCCTCGAAAATAATGACTTACTGGGGGACAGTGCCTTGCATTACACAAAACAAAGTGTAACAGAAAATTTTCAATGTGCATGTGTTTTCTCATGATGTGCTTTACTGAATAATCTTCTATGTAAAATAAAAATGTTGTGTTTAATGTATTTAAAAAAAATATTCAATTTTTTATATGTATTCACATAAGAGACACTTACAGTTCTAGCATTGAACACTGGCGTGTCAGCATGCACTCTCAACGGGAATTAAACCTACAATACATTATGTATTCAAGTAGGGTACAAACAAAAATATGTCAGGTGCAGGTATTCGAACACACGCTCCCTTTTACTGGAACCACAGCCTATATCATACGCCTTAGGCCGCTCGGCCAACATGACAATTTGTATTAGTAATGTAATTACATGGCTTTTGTCGAATGACATACGATGTATGGTCTTGTCTAGCCATCGCTTGTGTAATATGCGCATACTGGTTCATAGGTAATTTTTTATTCCTTTTGTGCACTCTAGCGGACGATGGAAGAATGCTTTCTCCCGTCGTCTGCTAGATGTTAGGGACAGCTGACTTTTTTTCAACAAGCGTATTTCAGAAGCTGGCAATTATTCGTGAACAAGCAAATAGTCATTACTCAATGTACGAACACCGAACTGATAGGTGCTGCAGTGCTAGCTGTGGCGCTTATATTTGTGCTTAGGATGTAATTGACCCTTCGATCATTTTCACTGACTGTTGGTAGTTGAATCTCAAATGGTTCGGTAAATACGACCAACTATGCTTATACATAGCCATGGGTCAAAACGTAACCCCTCGATCATTTTTCATTGTCTGGAGTGGTGGTGGAGCCAATGTTATGGTTTTGGCTACTATATGTATTAAATGGTTCGGGAATTACAGACGACTATGCTTATACATAGCCATAGGTCATACTTGACCCCTCGATCCTTTTTGTGGTCTGGGGCGATGCCTACATTATGAATTTGACAGCTATAACTAAAATGGTTTGGGAATTACAGCAAACTATGCTTATACATAAACATAGGCCATACTTGACCCCTTGATCCTTTTTAGTTGTCTGGGGCGATACCTATGATACGAATTTTATAACTATAATTTTAATGGTTCGGAAATTACAGCAAACTATTCTTATACATAGAAATAGGCCATCCTTTCCCCTCGATACTTTTCGTTGTTTGGGAAGAAGCCTTTGTTATGAATTAGACAACTATAACATAAACGGTTCTGAAATCACTGCAAACTATGCTTATATGTAGACATAGGCCATAGTTACCCCTCGATCGTGTTCGTTGCCTATGTTATTACTTTGACAACTATAGCTTAAATGGTACCGAAATTGCAGCAAACTATGCTTATACATAAATATAGGACATACTTTCCCCTCGATCTTTCCGTTGTCTGTGGCGATACCTGTATTATGAATTTGACAACTATAAGTTAAATGGTTCGGATATTACAGCAAACTATGCTTATACATAGAAATAGGCCATACTTGTCCCCTTAATCCTTTTTGTTGTCTGGGGCGGTGCCTATGTTATGAATTTGTCAACTATAACTTAAAAGGTCCGTAACTTACAGCACACTATGCGTATATGTAGACATAGACCATACTTGACCTATGATCCTTCTCATAGTCGGGATTGATGCATATGTTATGAATTTGCTATTTGTATCTCCAACAGTTCGGAAATTACAGCCAACTATGCTCATAAATCGGCATAGGTCTTACATGGCCTTGCGACCCTTCTCATAGACAGGAGTTGTTGGCTATGTTATGTATTTGAGAACTAAAACTTAAACGGATCGGAAATTACATCCAACTATGCTTATAAGTGCTATGCACACAGACTTCAGGAGTCAGTGGTGCACGAGATATGAAATGAACGTTCGAGACGACTTACTACCTGCTACTAGCTTACTGGCCACCAAAATGTCCGACATCCTCAGCAGGTCGCTTGTTGTCCCGTGGCCACCATAATGTTTGTCAGTGGTGCTCAGGATCCAAGATGGCGGTGAGGCCCCACATGAAGACCCACATACAAAATGAGTAATTTGCTACCCTGAAGGGTCACTCCACCAGATTATGCTAATAAGGATCAAAAATGGTTCCCTAGCACTGGATGCCAAGATGGTCCCCGTCGGCAGGAGGGGAATTCGGATACTTTGGCGGGATCAGGATCCAAAATGGCGGTGAAGACCCTCATGAGGACCCACATGCAAAATGAGTCATTTTCCACCCTGAGGGGCACTCCGCCAGATTATACTAATAAGGAAAAAATGGCGGCTGGCACTGCCTGCCAAGATGGTCGCCATCGGCGGGAGGAAAATTCGTGAATTTTTTTGGGATCGGAATCCAAGATGGCGGTGGGGACACACATCTGGAATCACATACAAAATGAGTAACTTACCACCCTGAGGGTTCACCCTGCCGGATTATGCTAATTAGGGGGGAAATGGCTGCCGAGATGGTCGCCATTGGCGATTGAGAAATTCGGGAACTTTTTCGGGATCAGGATCCAAAATGGCGGTGAGGACCCACACAAAAAATTAATAATTTGCCACCCTGAGGGATCACCCCGCCGGATCAGGTGAAAACTAGATCGAAGATTCGCTAATGTCGATAACGAGTTAACGATGATGCAGGTTGCTGATCCATGATCGTTGTCTAGGTCAAATACATCCCTTTAGACTAGTTGTTATCGAACAAATAATTGCTATTCTGTTTTACTGGTAAGCACAGTCTGGTATAGAATCTTAAACTGATCGGAAATTACTGCCAAATATGCTTATAAGTAGACATAGGTCATACTGGACATGCAGTGCTAACTTTTTAAAATTTATTTTTTAACCCTACTTAGCAGTACAGCCATCCAGGGTGTTCAATTTAACAAACAGTATATTAGTTAATAGATTCAAAAATTTTTTTTGTGGAAGGGCTGCTTCCCTATCTGTGCTATCCTATTTTGTCTTTTTCTTTTTTCTTTTCCCTCGCCCACCGTTTTGCTGCAACCTAACCATCGTCCATTACATCGAAGTACCCGGTTCTGAACACTCAAGTGCCCTTTTTTTTTACAAAGGCTTATACACATGCATCAGCCAACATATTATCACAAATCACATCTTTCCCTCATTTATATTTTCTTCTCAGTTCCTTTCGTTCTCCTTTCATCCGTTTCAGATCTTGTCTTTCTTCTTCTCTTCCTTGCAGCTTCTCCTCCTCGTTTTCTCTCTGCTGTTGTTATTCTGCAAAACTTCAATATTTACTGGAAATTTTTAATATTTATATTTTATTTAATTGATAAAATACTTGACAAACAACAAACACTTACTCAATAATTCGCTTAGTTTCAGAACACTCTCATCAGGTCCCTAGACTACTCAGTTAAATCATCATTCATAATTTTTACCAAATCATATAGTTTACTGATACTTTCATTAATAATTTTAATTTCCTTGTCATATATATTATATAGTACTAACTGTGGATTGTGCGGGGGCTTGCGGAGCTGATTGTGCTGCTAACTGTAGTGCTAACTGCAGAGCATGCAGAGCTAACTGTGGAACTAACTGCGGATCTGACTGCGGAACATGTGGAGCTAACTTCGTAGCTGATTGCGTAGCATGCAGAGCTAACTGAGGAGTTAACTGCGGAGCTGATTGCGGAGCATGCGGAGTTAACTGCATAGCTAACTGTGGAGTGTGTGGAGCTAACTGTGGAGTGTGTGGAGCAGGTGGAGCTGATTGTGGCCCTAACTGCAAAGCATGCAGAGCTAACTGCGGAGCTGATTGCTATGATAACTATATTGCATGCTGTTCTAACTGTCTAGCTAACTGCAGAGCTACCTCCCAGCGGGTAGGAGCCATGGTGCTGTAGTGGTTAGACTTCTCACCTAAAATCTAGGCGAATCGGGTTCGATTCCCGGGAGGGCCACTTTCGGATTTTCGCAGCCACATTCAGCAAACGATCAGCCTCATTGTGCTGGAATGACAGATCAGGTAGTTTGGCTTCCAAAATTACTGCAGGGAGTGGTTGCACAATCCAGCTCGCCATCACACAATTTCCGACTGATTCAGTCACATTCCGCAAACTATCAGCCTCATTGTGCAATGGCGCTCCGCCATGGCATATTGGTAGCACTTGCTTCCAATATGCACTTGAAGGCCTATATTGTGTGCCATATGGTATTAATAATAAAAATGAGTGTGAGGATATTTACAGATCTATATACTTTAAAACATTTAGTGAGAACTTACATTTCCATACAGAGTGGAAATAATTTCCACCATACGAAAACGTTAGACTAGTATCCAGCTTCGTGTGCGGATATAGTAAATGTGTCATTCATCTATGTGTACTGAAGCTGTCGCCATCCTATGCCATACAAGGAGATCCTAAGGACATCAACTACAGAGAATCATACAATGATAAACATCATTATACAAGTTTTAAGAAAGATATACTTAGCAGTTTACCGATATTGGGTGCACCATGTACATCATTTTGTGTTTCATGTATAGATAAAAACTGCTTCGAAAAGCTAGATTTTCTCCAAGACATTCAAATCAATTCAAGCCGGAATAGATCAATAATACAGATATGTTTTTTCATACACTACAGTATTTATACTCCACCAGCAGGTATATCAATAGTGACTCCATCTCCTAGGACTTGTCCTCCAATGTCTACAAAAGCATTACTTCCACCCTACAGGTCCGCTATGTTTATCAAAACAGACAGTGATGCTCTTATCTTCAAAACATTAAGAGACCTTGACATGCAAACTTTAGGTACACAAAACAAATTTAACTGGTGTGAAAATCTATGATATAAGTCTGTGGGTGGTACTATAGACTTACATCGCGAGAGTTGAACACTCGCCCATTAAGAGTAAAATGTGTGTATAAAATTATGAATACGTAGCAAGAATATTTTCACAAAAATAGTATGTATGTAGCAATGCAAGAACCATATAGGTTATGTAGATTTGTTTTTAAAATTGTGTTTCAAATAAGTAACCAGAGTATTGACATAATGGATACCCTAGTGCAAGTAGTATGTATATGATGAGCTGAAACCAGCTACCAACCGACCAACGAAACACAACGATCAAGATTAGAATACAACTATATGTTTCAGAATGTAATTCTTGCTTTATATCCTGGCAAGGTTATTTATAAATCGTATTTCAGTATAACCAAAGCCAACCTCCGATTAACATATGTTAGATATTATGCATAACTTAAATGCATATCATCTTGTAATGCACTACACAACTAACGTTAAAGCAATATACCATTCCGTTATCTATCTCACTCTATCTACATCATCTCTACCAAGCTATCACAGGTCGCCGAACAACAAAGAACTACCTACTATTCATCACTCCGTCAGTTTATCGTCATATCTGGAAGGCAGAACAACGGTCACATGGAAAAGATGAAGGTGAGTGATTTATCTAGGAAGGCTACACTCATTCACAAACTATATAACAGATATGTTATTTAAGTATACATATAAAATCTTTTTTTCAAAATATCATATACTTTAGAAATTAAAAATTCAACACAAACATATACGAAATTACTTCTCTACATATCATTGAAAAACATACATTATACCCCTGAAAACATTCCTTATACCTCAATAAACATGACTTATTCTTTTAAAAAAGTCTTTATTTTTTTAGTTAAACAAGGAAATGGTTTTTAATGTCAACCTTATTTCCCATAGATTTCCCATATGCGGTACATCCAATGTCGGTACATAGCTAACTATGTATTTCTTAAATGTTTTATAATTATGGTTATCATCGCAATATTCTCTGTAGTTGATGTCCTTAGGATCTCCACGTGTGGCATAGGAAAGTGATAGCTTCAGAACACCTAGATTAATGATGCAATTACTATCTTCGCACATGAGCCTGGATTCTAGTCTGATGGTATTCTTTCCACTGTATATGGAAATGTATATTCTCACTACATGTTTCAGAGTATATTAATCTGTAAATGTCTTCACTTACATTTTTAAAGGTATTGCTTATTGCACACAATGGAGACCTTACTGTGCATACTTGTAGCAAGTGCAGGAGTTGTAAATTTAATATTCTTTCCTCAACACATCTTAGGTTCAGCAGGAATACCCCGACGATACTCAGATTATCCAGATACATTTACATCATGAAATATTATTTCATCAATAGGAGCGTTAATTTCAACAATAAGAATAATAATATTTATCATAATTTTATGAGAAAGTGTATGGTGTTGCATCGGTGTTAGTATGATTCGAAAACTTGATCACTTCATCAGAAAATGTTTCGTTACTCTGGTATATGGGCTCCATGGTGTCTGGGTTGGCCAGTGGCAGGAAAAGTGTTATTTTCACTTTCAACAGTTAGCCTCGGTGCATGCATGTTGTTCTCTGTTGCATAGAGTAATCGCGCTGTTTTATGTGATGGCTGTTTGGTTAACAATTTCTTCTCCACTGCATGGACGTCTCCCTGTAACACGCATTGTGTAGTCGGGTTCGAAACTTGCCTACAGTACTTCCCAGGTGATGATGTAAGTACCTTGTGTCACAGCCTGTCTGTGAAGCGATGTCGATAGTTTCCGACCTTTAAGTGAAGATTTTTTCTTAATTAACTCTCATACTTTTATATGCTAAGACTATCCAGGATGGCAGCAGTCGAACATTGGTGTTGGAGTCTTGCTGACTAATCCGATAATGAGAAACAGTGATGGATTAATTAGCTAATGGAAAAATTTTCCTTGGTAGATACATAGGATTTCATATATGCGAACAACCTTCAGTAGTGTGTTAGCTGTCATATTGAGTGTATGTGTTCACTGTCTGTATCTTCATGCATACTTGTGTAATGAGTGCTCATCATGTGCATATGTGTGTCCTTGTGCAATGAGTATTTGTTAACCATTCATGTGCATAATTGTTAATTATGAAAGTGTGTAGTTTTCAGTTGTGTAGTTAGTAAGTGTGTACTTACATACTTGCAAACATGCATATTTAATATATATTCAATAACTAGTCCATTATGCATGATTAGACACATGTAAGTGTGCTATTAACTGATATAATTGAAAATATTTTCTTTAACTTGTAATACTTTTGGAATCCTATATGTCATTCACAGGAACATAAGTAATAAGCCAATGAAAAGCAATGATGAAGATGGATCGCATGCATGTAATTGGTTGAATGTAGGTGATGAACTTAAAAATAAATAACTGTAGTGGAGTGCCTGCAACTTAATGTTTGAATGCTGATGTTGAAGGTGTGCTGATTAAACAGCCACTGGGAAAACATTGGTTTATAACAACTGTCTTAGTCAAGAGCTGGTTTTTATATGTGGATGATTTGTAATTTGTCTCATTGCGCAAATAAAATGTAAGTATCTTGAATGAGAATCGACAATAGTAACATTCCTCTCACTGATTGTCAAGAGTCCAAGGGTTAGGAAAAACAATAATAATAAGTTTCTTAATGTCTTGTTCGAGGAAATGAAACCAGTAGTAATCTACCCATCGGGCCTCAGAGCTTAGGAAATAAGTAATCATTTTAATGTCTTGTTCGCGAATCGTACTCAAAATTTCATAAATCTGAAGATTATTAAGTAGTCTGCCCGGGAATCGATGTCCATGCCAATTTACTCACCATTCATCACAGCTTCTTCCCTCCTGTCCACTATTCATTCTACGATGTTCCAATATCTCTGGTAGTTCCACAGGATTAAAAGTGTCTGTATGTGTGTATGAATTTATGAGTGTATGCATGCATTTGTGTGTGTGGTTGTGCATGGGTGTGTGTGCATGTGTTTGTGTGTATGCATGGGTGTGTTAAACAGTCCACCATTTCTAGTTATAGCAGTGTTAAATCAATACATCTCAACAATCAAATTATTTAAACATCAGAAAATGATTACATTTTTAAGAGGATAAAATCCAATAAATCACTAAATTCCAGGAAAATTATAAGGTTCACGAGAATAGAGAAACGATTAAAGTGTAAGACTGGTGAAACTGTAGAAAGCAATAAAGTGTAGAAAATGTCAGAGTTCGAAGGTTATGAAAGAAAAAAAAAAACAAAATTTGAAATACTGTGTCTGGGACTCGATCACTGTGTCAATCCACTCACCACTCGTCAGAGCTCCTATCATGTCGGCCTTCCAAGCCTTAATGTCCAGTAAAACAACTTCTGAGATCTCTGTTAAGCCTGCAGGTTGTATGGGTGACAGGAGTTATTGGTGGAAATATGTGTGCATATGTATTTCTCCCTCCATGCCTACTCGGTTGTAAATAGCCGGCTGACAAATAAAGATGACAGTTGCTGCCCAGCTATCGGGAAGATAACACACGTGGCTGTCTGACATATCACTTTATCTCCAATTAACCTGCATTCGATGTGTGATTTCGCACCAGCATTTCCTGGAAATTCTGAAAAATTGCTATGCCGAAACTTACATAAATAGTCCGACTGGGGGTTGAATCCAGTAGTCTCAAAAACAAAAATTTACCAATTCCATTAATTATAAAGCATTTTGCCCAGTAGTCGAACTTGGTATTTGTGCTTGTGTTCTTTGCTAATTACACGGTTTTGCAAGTATGGACTTGCATGGTTATGTCATTGAACTATTACATCATGTCATGATTATGTCATACAAGTGCATTACCCCCTCCACGCCAACGAGTCAACACCAATGAATACAATAGTCGTTGGGCATCAGTCGAGCGAGGGACATCGAGCTTGTAACAACTATGGAGAAGTAGGTGTAAGTAACTGCCATTCGCTATAACACTTGCATTAATTACTGCATAAATATTAAATGATTCACTCTGGAATCGAACCTGATAAACCAAAAATTAAATTACACTAATTGATCTAAGCAGGAATACAACCCAAAAATAAAATAATATTAAGTAACCTGAACCAGATTCGAACCTTGCAATATAAAAATTAGCATTACAATAATTACCCTTAGCAGAAACACAGGCTAAATAACTTTTTGTTTAAAACCACAATTAAACAATATTAAGTGTTCAAAGGGTTATGTGTTGAAAGGGTTTGAGTGTTCAAGAGGTTAAGTACCTAAAGGGTTCAGTGTTCAAAGTGATAATTGTTCAAAGGATTAACTACCTTAAAGAGTCAAGTGTTAAAAGAGGTAAGTACTCAAAGTGTTGAGTGAGCTTAGGTTCGGTGGCAGACTCAAAAACCAGGTGGCAAACTAAACAAATGGCAAACTCAAAAATGAAATGGCATGATATAGCAGGAAAAGCAAGATGGAATGTTAAGGCAGGA
The DNA here is from genome assembly GCA_029891345.1 of Dryococelus australis. Lineage (NCBI taxonomy): Eukaryota > Metazoa > Arthropoda > Insecta > Phasmatodea > Phasmatidae > Dryococelus > Dryococelus australis. The sequence continues at coordinate 259,069,985 of CM056996.1, forward strand.
AAAGATCATGACAGAGTGACAGAGCACGAAAAAAAACATATGGTAGAGCATGAAAAATTACATACTGGCAACCAAAATGGCGGGTCCAAGATGGATGTCGTCTGATCGTCCGAATCACCACTCTCCTGCACCAGAACATACATAATCAATCTACTAGCATGACTGTATTTTCAGGTTATCAAAGCACTGATAAACACATATGCAGCTTGTGTGACCATATTTCTAGGCAGATCGGTAACCAAGGAGGACCAGAGGTTCTGAACGCGCTACTTTCACCACCTAAACAAAGAAGTATGTTCACCGAGTGTGCAGATAGATGAAGTTCCTTGCGTGCCAGATGCTGAGGTGGATACATATCTCGAGCAGAGTAAAGTCGTAAATAACGACAACCTTTTTGACGTGGTGGCAAGAACGAGAGTGTACATTATCCTTCTCTCTCAGCTGGCACGCGGAGTTCGTCGCATATCTGCCACCAGTTCATCAAACGAACGTGTTTTTAGCTACGCTGGTCAAATCATTAGCAACATACGTTGTGGCAATAGCCTGTGCGTGTGCATCCATGACAACATACCTTACGTGTCGCGAGATATAGGTACAGTTTCTACTGTAACCGGCATTACGAAACTCCTTACGTAACAATGCTGCCTCTGTGATTTACATTGATTTTGTTCGATAGTTCCATCTCCCTTAAAGGATATATATATATATATATATATAATCCATTGTGCGTGAGTAAACGGCATCATCACTGACAAACCACTGTACCAATTGAGACCATATTCACACCATATGTTATTGAGGTGGCGAGTAAGGTTTTAAGTTATGTTTCATTCTGATTGGTGGCGCTGGAGTCTAACTTCTGTATTTATGGGCCGATTTTACTCATACGCATTGAGAAGGCAAAATAGAATGTGAACACGCGCTGCACAAACTGAAAAGGCACGGACACAATATCGAGAATCACAAAGCACTATCATAACATAAACACGTGCCCGCAAATAAGACTCTAATAGACAAATATGTTTGTTAATCGAAAAGAGAAAAATGCCAACTATACCACGGTCAAACATCGAGCGCATAAGGGCCCCTTAGCCCTGCGTGTAACACACTGCAATGCCAATCATTATAGTTCCTGCGCAGCCTCCTAGGTGTATTGATGTAGACAAAACTGAGCAGTTCTTAAGGGACAGCTCAGTCTACATTTAATAAATTATATTACTTTCTAGGAAAACAGGTTAAGCTGGTAAACCTCTCATCCCAACCAACTGTTTGTAGGTATGGCTCTTTGCTACAGCCGATTCCAAAGCCGTCTCTGCAGTTCTGCAGAGACTTGCGGCGTCGTGTGGCTCTCTGCTGCAGTAGGTGAGAGACCTCCCCTGCGCTACAATTAATATATACCCCTTTTATGTTAATAGTTAGTTAAGTTAGTTGTTAACTCTCATCCCAGCCAGCTGTATGCATGTACAGTCCGTTCGCCACTGCCGATTCCAAGGCAGCCTCTGGTCAGAATACCTGCAACTTCTGAGTAGGCTGTGGTGATAATGTGCTTTCTGCATCAGCTAATGAGACTTCCCAAGCAAGAAGATAAGAATAAGAGGTCCCCTTACATGCGAAGCTTCGTGCACTTTGCAGTATCATGGCTGTATAAATGATCTGTCACAGCCCATGGCTACAGAGATTGGCCGCTGCAAGGTAGCACAGCACCAGATTAAACACATGTCCTCTAGGACATATGTTACTATAGGTAATTTAAGTTAACTTTATTCGTCTAATCTTTTCCTTTCACATGTTTATACCGTCCCTTCCGGAACGCGTAAAAGCCAGTGGGTGTTTACCTAATACCTACTGGCAGATCATTCTCCCTTCTTTTAGTTTTAGGATTCTGCCGAGGAAAAGGGGGGGGGGGGTGAAGAACCAGTTGAGCAGCTTCCCTCAACAGAGAGATATGCAAACATCACTCTGGTTGGTCCAGTCATACTCCACAGTCAAGGACCCACCTCCTCTTTACTAGTCTTTTACCCCACCTAATAAATAACATGATTTTCTAACATCTTTTTCCTGCAGCATTTCTTTAGACTAAGTCATGCATGAAAGATTTTGAATTCTTCGCTGTCGAAAAGGGGGGTTTAACGGTCCTTGCTTGCCTCCTTGCACGATTTCCTTCCCTCTTAGGTGTACGGGGTTAGATCTGACACTCAATAAAATCCTGTACTACCTTCGGGCCTCCATTTTAAGTAACCTTTAGATTAAGGTACATTAGAAAAAAGTCGGTCAAACATCGGTCGACGTACCCGACATAATAGAGAGGACACATTGAGAAGCCAAAATAGAAAGTGATCACGCGTTGCACAAACTGAAGAGGTACGAACACAAAATCAAGAATATCACAGCACGAACATAAGAGAAGCACGTGCACGCCAAACAGATTCTAATAGACAATTATGCGCAAATAGAGAGGACACATTGAGAAGCCAAAATAGAAAGTGATCACGCGTTGCACAAGCTGAAGAGGTACGAACACAAAATCAAGAATATCACAGCACGAACATAAGAGAAGCACGTGCACGCCAAACAGATTCTAATAGACAATTATGCGCAGAAACAACACAGTTTGAAACATACATGACACACGTCGATCATACGATGCTCTACAATATACACTAATATTCTGGGGAGATGAATGAATGTCATTTTTAATTTTTAAAAAATCCAACAACAGGTGCTGAAACTGAAAAAACTGAACTTCTATGCGTATCAAATAATTACACATAAGTTATGTCATTGTGCAACAAATACGTATGAAAACTCATAAAATAAGCGGTGTTGAATGTTTAATTACCTGTTTATTATGTCAATTCCATCTAATTATAACATTTAAAATATAATACTTTTATATGATAAAAACAATTGTCTTTACGAAACACAAAACACATGACATTTGCACCTAATTTACTATGACACACAATGCACATAACATTTACACTTCGTGTTCTAAATTTGTCATTTACAATTTAAATACAACATATAGCGTTATATAAATATTTATTATAGATTAAAATAAAAGAGAGGCGGAACAACGTTCACCGGAATTATATATATATATATATATATATATATATATATATATGAAAAACTATTTCACTTATTAACTACTATGTGTTGCTTTCACTGTTATCTCCTGGCTGATCATGTAATATTTATATGATTTATAAATAGGGGTGTACAAGACCTGAGAATCTTCTTGTGTCTCTGTACGTGTAGAAGCGTTTTTTCGCGAACGTCGCGTGGAGTAATGTGCATTTCGTGGCTTTGGTTGCGCCAGCAGGCGGAAGAATGGTCGGTTACGCGAACGAGAGAATTAGTTGGAACATACCGAGTCTCGCTCTGTCCTATCCGTGAAAGAGCGCCGTGGACAACATTGAGTCTCGGATTTTCGGGCCGACGTTACACACGAGTTAGGTTCGTATGAATGAGCGCGCCCCGTTTTTTTCTAGCCCAGAAACAAGCGGATAAATTTGTGACCTTGAACATCTCTATCTGGCATAGTGGTCATCGGCTCTCAAATAAGGGCGATTCGTCACCAAAGACAATACATGGCTTGTCAACATCACTGCAAACATAGGTGATGATAATACTTTTTAATAACAGAGCACGTCGGGATCGTAGATTTACGTGCGTTGTGTGTCTGCAAATACTTCTGGTAGAGATACAGTGCTATGTTGAAATTGCGTCATGGATGGTGTATAAGGTAGCAACTGGCTCTGTTCCTGCCTGGCTGACAATCAAATGGCCATTCATTTTGGTGGTATGTCAGTGTTATCTATACCAGACTTGAAGTGCATGGGTGTCTTCAAGATTATGTTGCTCCCAACAGAACTTGATTTTAAAAGTCCGAACTATAAAAATACAGTAAGAGGGGCCGCATATGGCAGCTTCCACCCAGCTGCCATATGCGGCCCCTCTTAAACTCCATTATTACTCTTACGGTCGGCTAAAACTTCTGGTAGGCATGCTTTTCTCTCGTTATTCACTTCTAGCAAGTATCGTGCATGTCACATTTCATGCACCATTCTCAAAACTGTTTATATTCGTCCCACAAATGGGCAATGGCGGTATTACGTATGTGTGTACGCCATTGCACGACACATTACGTATGTGTGTACGCCATTGCACGACACATTACGTATGTGTGTACGCCATTGCACGACACATTACGTATGTGTGTACGCCATTGCACGACACATTATTTACCTATCTATCACCGATGCTCCTAATTGCCAGCTTTCCAATTTATCGGAGAATTATATATTTTATGGCAGTGAATGTATTCAAGTCAGTGACAGAGTTATGAGCACATTATCAAATCCCAAACAATACAAACAAATATCTTTGATAATTAGCTATAAAACATGACGTGGTCATTTTTAGTGCATAGAGGAAGGGTCTGTTTGTTATAAATGACATCATATACTTCTTGGCTAGACGTTTTGTCGAATATAAATGTAGCTGCACAGACAGAAATTTCACCCCAATATGCAGTCAATGAATCTAAAAACAATGAACTCGGTGATTTCGTCATAATATAATAAGAATAATATATTTACAGAATCTTCATTCTGTGAAAATGCTCAAGACGCGGCCCTTTTGTAGTGTAGTTAACAGTCTTTCCCATACCCTAAGATGCTCAATTTTTAGTTATTTTGCTGGGTTTTTACATAGTGTCTGTCGAAAACATGAACCTAACTGAGGTAGACTTGGATAAATACACATATTTTCTATTCTCCTTACGCACTACTCCCTCACATTTATTTCGAACAGATTAACATTTAGCAGTTAGTTTAAGTTAGTCCGAGTATGCAAATGATAATCTCAGTACGAATAATTTTTATATCTGTCTTTGGTGAATGGATTGCAAAAGTACTTACTTATCCACAAAATGTTCGTGATTTGCGACACCCATTTCACATATGTATAATTATGGCATCATTAAATTTCAATATTTATGTTGACTGAAAAACCTTAGGGTAAGTAGTATGGCCGGGGGTGTTGTAGATCAAAGGGGATGCCACCTTTTTTGATTGGCCTAATTAATTTTATATCAAAATGATATCAAAGGTTTAATTAAATTGATTGAAATGGTTAATAATAAGGGTTATATTTATTGAAAGGATTAAATTTAATGAAAGTGTTATATGTGTTGAAAGGGAAAATTTTTTATCGGATTTTTTTTGTGTATAGTTCTTTCTTTCTTTCATTTGTGAGGAGCAGCAGGAGCTCTGTACGATGTTGATGCTGTGATGTCCTCGAGGTGACTGACCAGTGAGGTGGGTTGCAATGTGTTATATAGGTGTTTAGTTGAGTGCTAGTCTGTGCTAAGGGACATTATTTTTATTTCTTCTCATTTTGATGTCTTTGTAGGTATGTTGGTGGTAGATAGGCGATTTTTAAAAATATATTTAACATACGGGATAATTTCAGAGTCTTTAAACAAGTTCTACGTATGAATAAGTTACATGCATTAAATCACAAATTTCAAATAATTACAACTATGTCAATAATAAGTGCAAATATGTGACTCGCAATATGGAATTTAACATAACATGATTTTACTACCCCAAGCTGTTTGCTAGCAATACAATTTATATGAGAGAGGAGTATAATACAATTATGTGAGTGTGCAGTATGGAATTAATTATCTACAACTAAATGTCCCTATAAATTAACAAATACAATAACAATATATATGACATATCTTGCACACACGTAACATGTCCATCTGCCTGTGAGACTGGCGAGGAGGAACATTAGAAACACAATCCACACATAAAACGAAATTAATTGATTAACATGCATAATAAAATTGTAACTCTCCCAAAACACGCCTCTCCTACTGCAAGCTCAGTGAAGCACTGTTTTATTATAGACTTCAACTCTGAAATTTTAAACAAAGCGAATGTTTCCAAATAAAGGTAAAAAGACATATAATGAAATGGCACCAGGAGCTCTCCGGCCATGCATCCGTCCACCTCGGAGGTCACTCAATGAATGAGTCGATTGTATGATGGGTGCCTGCTTCTATACATGTAATACAGCTGGCATCTTAAAGGCAACTCATAAATTTAAATTTACGACTGATAGAACCTATTTTCCTACCAAGCTACCATTAATGACTTGATTCGTCCTACATGTACACGAATGTATAAAAGTGAATTATTTAAAAATATTGTACATAATACAAATTTTTTCTGTCAAGTCTGATAAATAGAGCACACTTGTTAGCAAAAACACGAGTTGAAAATGGTACGAAGTATCGTCGACCGAGCTCAGAAATGTACTTGAGACAATTGTAAAAATTACGAACGCACTATATCGAGCTATCACACAAAAATTTATATTTTCATATAAATTAAAAAACTTAAAATATTTTACACTATAGTTTAAAAATACTCTGAACGAGATCTGAACCCGTGAGCATATAATATTGTTTAATGAGTATTGCAGCTATTACACATAATATCATTTAAAGAGACTCACAGCTATCACACTCTGAATCCCGGTGTATATAAAGGAGCTATGAGATATACATCCATCTAGTCCAAGCTTTTTATGAGAAACTGAAGATTGCAGCGACTAGACACAGGGGCGCAGATGGCTCCTGATATCCCCACACCTTGCCAGAGTGCGCAACTCTTTCCTCGAGGATACTCATTCCTCTGTCCTCAATTGTCAATTTTTTCGGAAATGTACCAAGATGTCAACTACCAGTTCGAGACCTTCACATCGCTCCCTGCACCCCCACCACCCACCTCCACACATCGTGAGAGCCATGAGGTCAATAACGTAGACCATCCCTCCCATCCCTCCAACACAAAATTCATTTTTCGGAGGGGGCTAGACCCTGGTGTCGATCCAACACTGCAAGAATCTGTTTAACATCAAACAATCCCTCTGCCCACACTGCCCAAGAACTGTCCCTTCCAATACAGAACTTAAAACAGCCCTCCTCAAGGTCAGAAACCTTTTTATCGGTTGACTGCGCCTGTCCTCAGAGGGTGCTATCGATTCAAGACCACGCACTAAGCCTTACCTTTACAGCACTCAAGTGACATGTTTATTGGCTATCTTGGGAACTGGCTGATCCACGGAGGTCCAGCCCGTCACTCTCAGAGAGCTTCCTCGGCAATGAACAGAGGCTTGCTTAGAGGTTAAAGCTATGGTTCTTAGGGATGCAGCAGTGGATTTTGAACTGACCTGGGCTATTTCCCTGCTCCTTACAATCTGTTACTTTGACTTGGAAACTAACACTTCCTCCTATTTTATCGAGTCACAAAAGGTTGGTGTATTCCCAGGCAAATAAAAAATTTCACAACTACTGCAGATAAAAATTTATTTTTCCTCATCACTAAGTAATATGTTCTAAATGTCTTCTACACACAAAAAAATCCAATTAAAACATATAAATCATTTTCCACCAAATTTACTCCTGTTTCCAGATAACTTTACTCACCTATCCAGCAATCTTTATTCCCTTTTCCAGCAAACTTTTTTCCTGTTTCAAGCAAACATTATTCCTGTTTAATTTTAACAAATTAGTTATTAATGGTCATACTAACCAAAAAATAAGGCATAGTATTTGTAAGTAATGCCAAACATGCAACTTTATTCGATTTTTAACTATTATGATGTAAGCAAATCCTCAAGTTAAACTTTATCTCTCAAACATTTAAAATGTATGTTAAACAAACTTATTTGTAACGTTTTTAAATATTATGTGCGTGTTTCACGTGTAGCTTTTCTTAGCCCAGAATTTTGACTCTACTATCGTATAGGAAAATATAATATCATCGACGTTTAATATTCTCGGTTAAGTAATAAATACTTCCAAATTTATTGTAAACAAATAATTTGTGTTTCAAAAAAATGCATAAAATATTTTTCAACAGTGAGACGTGTTTTTACATAACATATGTGGAACAAGGCTCTTTAAAACCTCGTAAACAAAGCCAGATATTGGATGGTCAGTAATTGAGGGGATGGGGAATGAGCAAAAATTAGCTCTCAAGAGCCCACGAGGGTGACCCGCGTGCAGATTTAGAGCAGAATATGCAACAAACGAAAGTTTACAGCACGAGGGCTGGGAGTTTGGTTCGCGAGTGGGCGGGAGATTTACACAGCATGGAGCAGGTGAGGGAATGAGAGAATGGTTTAAAAAGGCACTGCTGTCTGCATCACGTGCCACTATCAAAACCCGCCTGCTAGCATCCGCCCAACAACCACCCATACAGGCACAAAGACTGGTGGTCGCCTACGTGCATGCGCAACAGCGGCAGAACTTCCACCATCCCTCCGCCCCATGCATCCATGAAACTTCACTCCACGATGTACATCGCCCTGACTGCAGCTCGCCTCCACTTTTCACAACAATTTGTCTTGACTTGGTTCGGCTAGCACATTCAAGAATTACATCTTGAATGTGCATTTTTAAAATTTTTGAATCTTACACCATCAAAGTAGTGTACACCATAAAAATTGTTTACACCATCAAAACATTTAGTAATTTTACACTATAAAAATCATTTACACCATAAAACTTTTTTTATAAATTTTTATACTAGAAAAATGTAATAACAATTTGTGTATAAAACATTTTTCGTGTGGGGACTACTATTTTAATTTCTTAAAACTAACCAATTTGCAAGAATTGCATTATTGCAAGCAAATAAATATAACCCAGCACAAACAATTATGAAACCCAGAAATGTATTCCAATAAATTATCCAGCACTCTAATATTAATGAATTAAAAAATGATCAATTATGTCACAAACAAATAAAAAACCTGAATACCACAGAAATCTAATCTGAGAAACGAATTCCAGGAAACTCTATCCACATTCTAAGTAATATATCATGTTACAAATACATTCTAAATAATATTAAAATGGAATCATGCCCCAAATGCCTTTAAACTGTAAAATTCCACGAAATTTTATCCTGATTCCCAGAAATTTAACATCAAAAGCAATCATTTTCGTCACATTTAAAAGGAATCAAATGCATCAGAATACCACCCAAACACGATGAATTACAATACAATCCAAATAAACCCAATTAACACCTAAATGCTATTCACCAATTAAACAAACTATAACAGATGCCAATTGAAATACAAATAAAGCACTACAAATACTTTACATTTCTAAGGATTCAATCACACTGGATTATCGCTCAAATGCTTATCCAATGAAATGGTAATCCAATCAACAAAGCACTTGATAGCACAATATATTGTACATCCAATCCCCATCCAGAGGTTTATTAAATGAAAAACACATTAAATATTATTAATAAATCTTTCATTTAGTATCATAGTATTACAGAATTAGTATAACAATCTTTTAAGATCTTGATTCATAATCCACAACACATGTGGTTTTGAGAAATCCCTCCATCGAACAAGGACATCTTTTTTCCTTTTAATGATTTTATCAACCAAATATTCATTTCGAGTACTGACTTTTTGAAATTTATTTTCGTAAAATCCTCCTTTTTATTGCTCTTCATCATAGCTTTCTAGGTAATTCACTCTAGGTTGTATTTGTCTAACTGAAATAATTTTAAATACTGCATAAGACTAATTAACAATACATTTTTTATCAAAGATTACTTTCTGCTTCGAGATACGTATAAATTTCCCAACTTTGAACTTTGGTATCTTTTCGTCGATGATTTAACATTTAACTTCTTTGGGAGCCATTTCATAGTTCTATGATATCTGGAATTACAAAATGTAACTATTTCAGGCAAAACGCCAACCGATTTGTAAGTCCCCCTTGATGTGAAATGTTTATATATTAAATGTTTAATCGATTTGTTGTAACATTCCACAGCACTGGCTTTGAGCTATGAATACATTGTGTAGTGATTAGTACCATATTCAGTCATTAGTTTCTGGAACTGTGTAGAAAAAATTCAGATTGTCTGTCAGTTTGGAGCGCTTTAGGCCTTCTCTCTTTCAAAACGATTTTCATTGCATTGGTAACCTGTTTCCCAGTTTTGTTTTTCAAAAGTATACTCCAAACATATTTCGAATAAACTTCTATTATGGTTAAAATATATTTGTATCCCTTTTCGTCTGTGGAAAGCAATGTCATTTCACACAAACTGGCTTGAAAAAGATCATTTAAACCATGAGTTATAACTCTTCTTCTAGGATATCATATCCTTGCAGGAGCATGAAACTCTTGAGCAATATTACTGAACTTCATTGGTAATATAACGACCTTCTTTCAATTCTTCAATAATAGAAACAATTTCGTTTGTATGTGAATTATTCCCTGACTCTCTCTCGAAGCGATGAGAAGTTTTAATCTGTCAACCAATACATTAGGATTGTTCCAATATACAGGAGAAAAGACCGTAGTTTCATCTTTATATTTTCTACTTCCAACTATATCTCCTATTAAATGTATTTTCTGGTGGTTTTCATTTCCAGAACGAATAAGTTTTTATATTTCTGCAAATTAGTATCGGAATATCCATTTGGAAAGATTTAAAACAATAATTCAAACAATCCTTGACTTACATGTTATGTAATCACAAATTTTAATTTTATTGTCAGGCAAAATTTAACTACGAATCTCTCAGGAACCAGACGTCATGACGATAAACACCAAATGCCATATCGTGCAGAGGTGAAGAATGTTGTAAAGATTAATAACATTGTGTTAAATGAGAAAGAGTTTGCTTTTTATTTGTTAAATGTTCTTCTTCCGATTTAATTTCCAAAATGTTTCATTAGGTTTACTCAACACAGAATGCAATGTATCCATTCTAGTCGTAACAATTTTAAATATTTCTTTGTTTAAAACATCCCATTCCATACGGGCTCATTAATTTATGGATATTTCTCTTTAACAGCAAATACGATTTTATATAATTCTGAAGCAGATGCCGACATGTTTTGATTATATTATGTTTAATTCAATTGTTTTATATATTAAATAAGTTTTTGCTTTTATAACTAATGCACTAGGTTCAATAGTTTGGGACTTTTCAATATTATCAACTTTACTTAAAATAGCATCTTATTTAGTTAGAGTTTTAGATTTCAAATCATCAATAAGATAATTTATTTGTGTTTCCAAATCATTATTTTGTTTTCTCAAATCTATTTGCGTAACTGAACCAATTTTTTTATTAATGAATTCATCTCTTATATATTTTGTTATTTGTTGCATTTGTGTTTCAAGTTGTTTTGTAATAGTAGCATTTACCACTTCATTAAATACAACTCTTAAATTTTCTTGCCTTTCTGTAAGTTGTGTTGTAAAAACTATGTTTGTCATATCATTGAAATCATTACTATATACTTTTAAACATACTTATATTCTAAATTAATTACTCTGCAAATCATTGCTAATATTGTTTAAAATATTTTCAATTACACTTGTATTTTATAAACATTATCATTCAAATTAACTAACTTTGTTAATTTTTCTGGAATATCATTTGATTGCGATTTAAATATGTGTAGCATAATAGTGTTTAAGTCTTCCATATAATGTTTATTTATCGCATCACTATCTTTCACAGCCATACCCATATTACGTAATATATGTCCGATCGAATCACAATTCCCACACGATTTTTGTGTTAAACAGCTATTGCAATGTATGCATTTTATACCACTATGTTCAAACATAGAAATACACATTGTTCTTTCGCCTGGAAGTAAAAAACTGTCAAAACCAGACCTATATCGGCCTTTATACAGGAGAAGTGCTGGTATAATAACCAAAAAAACGTATTTCATTCCAACAGTAGAAACACATATCTTTAAACTTCGTAAATGTCATATCGCCTAAAACATGATCATTTTAAATATGTGCAGATTCATATTATCCATTTTTAAACACAATTAGAATATTTGCATTATCGAGCAAATTATGTTTTGGTATACGTGTGTAACTTTTCGATAGATAAAAACAATCAACATTTGAATGTCGACCAAAACTGAAATATTGCTGTATTTCGCCCTGCCTTTCATGTTAAACATCGTCAAAAATAAATACGGAATTGGTCAATGTTTCATTCGGAGGCACTATATCTTTATTATTTGCAAAAGGAAATATCGCATTCCTTTAATTAATGCCGGAATGCACATTTGTCGTTGATATTTCTCTTTATGAATTGTTTTAGAAAACACAAACATTTTCAAATTTAAGTCCATTCGGATACTTCAACAGCGACATAATATCATAAGTTTTTTATTGTACAACAAAAATGTTATGGTAAAAGAATACCATGTTTATGTTCAATTATATTTTCTTTTGTATTTACAATTACCAGAAGATATACATTTTGTTTTATAAACTTCATTTCTACACAAATAGATAGTGTAACGTAATGTAACATACTAATGCAACATATTGTAATGTATCTTAATGTAGTAATAAAACATATTGTAACATATCATAAGCTACTAACATAACACATCATATCATATTGTAATGTACTAACATAACATATTGCAACGTATCATAATGTACTAATGTATCATATAATGTATTGGAACATAATATCGTAACATATTGCAATGCATCATAATGTACTAATGTAATATATCGTAATGTAATGTATTGCAATGTATTGAAATAATGTAGTAAGGTAAAACTAATGTAACATACTAACTTAAAACTATAAATGTAGGTCTATATATAGGTTCACATTCAGTTGAAAACAACGAATCATACTAAACATATCAAAAAAGGATGTGGTGCATTGAATACACTAATTAATAAATTACCATTTGAATTACATTAACCGAAATACAATTATTGCTGGCCAGGTACTAAACAATCAAGGAATAAACTCTTTGGATAACTAGTGTAAAGAACACAATTTAGTTTACGATCGAACAAACGATTTGAAAGAAAGACATATAGCTGATACAATTCTGCCCAATAAATCAGCAAATACAAGGAAGAATCCATCGACATCTACAGGTGGAAAGCTTGGAGGTTGGGTTTTGTTAAAGTTATGTGCGCAAAGGTGAAGAGAGGCATGAGCTTAAAGGGTATCATTCTTTTTCTATTTCCACCATTAACAGCTCTTGGATCAATCCTTGAAGGGATTTCAGCAATTAGTGAAGGAGTTAAATCAAAAGGTAAAGGAATGTATTTGAAACCTTATAAAGTTAGACAAGGACGAAAAAAATTCCATATGTGAATAAATGCAGAAAGTCCTAAATAGTCTTCCAAAAGGTGCACTAACAAACAAAGATATTAATGTGTTTGTAAAAAAAACTGGATATTCCCTATTTCCGAGGTGTGTATATAAGGGATAAGTTACTAAAGAAACAAAATCTTCGTGAATATATGATGGTAATTTAGATTTTAAATAAAATGAAGACACACATTGGATTGCATTAATTCAAAACGTAAATCAATCATTGTATTATGACAGTTTAGGAAATTAACGTTTTCCAATTGAAATACATAATTATTTAAAAAAACATGCAAGTAAGGTATAGTTACAAAACAGAATAATTACCAAATACAATCAAGTGCGGAAATTTATATTTATGTTTTTTAGCAATACATAGGGTATATAAGTAATTGTAATAATAAAACATACTAGTAATATGTCAGTTACATTGATATTAAGTGAAAATTCGTCGCAATTTGCATGAAGTATTTTCCCTGCATTTGAGTTAGATGGAGAATATCAAATAAGTCTAATCGAAATCGTTACTTACAACAGCATACCAATCATTGATATGGATAGCCAATCATTTATGGCTAATATTGGCGAAAACTTACAAAATTGTGATACTGGTAGGATCTTATAAGTTGGATGAATTTGAAACATTCATTAAAACGACATTACTTGATGATGCACATTTCCAATTACGTTGAATTCCAAATATGTTTACTAGTGCGATGTATAATAATGTTTGATATCGATTTCTCGGAAGACAATGCATTTGCAAATATGATGTGTTATGAACAGATAGTACATTCAGCTAATGAATTACACGAATCATCAAAACAGGTTAATATACTGTCGGTAAGTGTACTTGGTGTAAATGATAATATTGTAGGTGGTTCATATTTGAATGGAAAACCAACAAATACAATTCTTGAATTCACGCATCCTGAAGCTCCAAGTTATAAGATAATTGAAAAACCTAATACATTGATACATCTTCCAGTAATATTGTATCATGTTGATGAAATAGTTGTTACAATTGTCGATCAAGATGGGAAAGTTATTTATTTTAGAAACAATAAATTAGCATCCATTTAGATTATAAAAGCTATATAAACAGTTGCATTGCGATGTCCATTACATTCATAATGGGTATTGTGTATAATAGTAAATTCGGACATAAAGTAGGCGTTTCTTTTAAGAACTATGTCACAAAGGAACGTATTTCGAAGAAAGGAAGTATAAAAATACGTAAACACAAGATAAAAACGCTCACTTCAAATAAGTTACCCGTGAAGTTAACACGAGGCAATGAATTGTATTTAAAAGAATTAGTAAATACTGTTAATAGAAATGGAAGACAAACTTAACGTTGAAGAACCGATAAGTTATGAAAATTCAATCACCAATACGGAAATACTTGTATATATGAAACATTCCGAGCAGGACCGAGCACATTTCCTTCGGAAATAATGATTTCAATACAAAATAACGATATTTACACATTACTGTCGAAATCGAGTTTAAGGTTTAGAGGAACGATTAAAAAGACATGTGATGCAAGTTATCCAGCTACTACAAAAATAGTAAGAAATGGAATACTTAATTTAATCGACAAAATGACCTATCTGCTAAATGGTGTGGAAATCGATCGAACACGAGATGTTGGAATTAGTTCCGCGATAAAGAACTATCTCTCAGGAACTGTAAACGATCTTCATACAGGACTTATGGAGGGGTGGAGCAATGCTAGTGATTACTCACAACAAATAAACTCAGGTGGAAACAACGAATTTGTTATACCGTTAAGTATGGTTTTGGGTTTTGCTGAAGACTACAAACATGTCATATTAAATGCTAAACAATAATTAGTTATTCTATTCAGCAATATGAATTTTAAAGCCATATATGATGCAGCTAATAATGAGGAAGGTGTAACATTTGAATTAAGCAGTGTCGAATGGTTCATGCCACATATTTGAAATTAACACTCGTGAATGTGTAAAGTTTTTAAATTTAATCGATAAAGAGTATAATGTATACATTGCATTTAGATTGTGGAGTTTAGAGGTTTTTCCAACTCTACCATTAGCTCGAAAAATAGTGTGGATTATGAAATCATATTTTTTGTCTAAAAAATCTAGATGTGTTGTTTTCAAACAAATCGACAAAAAAAGTTTAATAGCTGATAGATCTTTATTCGATAATTGTGATATGAGAAATATTAAGCTATATCTAAACAGTCAAGCTTACCTCTATGTGGATTTAAATATGAACTTTGCTAATGGGAAATTCCTTATTTCATATGATATGTATACAAAGTTTCAGAAAACATATTATAACAAAAACAGTTCACCAATCCTAGAACCTGAAACATTTAAAAGCAGAGGAGCATTATTTGTGTTTGATGTAAGCAAACCGGACAACATAATTACCTATTAGCGAGTTACAATGTAAGAGATAAGCTGGTGAAAATAATGAATTGAGTCAGTAGATGACGAATCACAGTTACGACGAAATGTTTTACAATGTGCAAGGATTTCAGTCTGCAGATAAATTTATCATTAAATAATTAGCTATTACTTATATGGACGAATTCAGCTTCGAATCACCATTTGACTAGAAATATCTAAATTCCCAATTACAAGAAATCAAATAGATGGGTTACTAAAGTCGCAACACCATGGTTTAAAATGGGAAATTTTATGTATAGAGTATGAGAATATTGAAGATCTTTGCAAATATTACCTAAATAATAGTGAAATATATGTAGGTGGATTTGAGCAAAAACACATTTTAGAAAGTGTGTACAACGGGAAAGTAATAGCTATTCAAAAAGAATACAATTGCCCCTCATTCAAACAATTAAGTAAAACATATGGTTCTAATTCGACACTCTTCTCTGCAGAGTAAAACTCAAAATTAATGCTAACTTGGGCTATGATGTCTTACTGGGGTGAAACAGAGTATAATAATTCTCCTACCGAATCACCGGTGGATATTATTAAAATCATATGGGATTATTTAGGATGAGTGGAATTTAATATAAAAAGTATTGGATTGTATGTAATCCAATATTTCTTAAAGATGGATCAACAAGACAACGAAATCACCTGTTTGTTCATACAGAAATCGAAATGTAAATTGAATATCAGCATTTGTTTCAGAATGAAATAGTTTTAGTATCTTTGTGACGTCCTTTCTTCCACCCAGCTTCTATTTATAGCTCTGTCACCCCTGGAAACTCAAGTGTCAATTACTCTTGTTTGTTTAACGGAATGATACGTCGTTTTGAAGAGATATGCGATGGGCTGTTTCATTTCATCAATATCCAATGTCCCTTAGAGGGTAGAAATATAATGATTTAATAACTTCCAGAGCTGAAAAGATGTCCTGGATACTATATGTGTCCGAATACAAGTCTACCAGCGAGCTATGTATAAGTGTATTCACACTTTTATAAAACTTTACGTGATTTACCAGAATGTATAATATTACACACACCTGAGTACACGAAAAATTATAAGAATTAAACTGATGAAAATACTATAAATGTTAATGTGAAAAATGTTTTTGTTGACACACAGCGATGAGAAAATATATTCTGTAAGCAAATCTATTAAAATTAATTGTTTAAAACTATTTTTCTGTTTTACTGACTTTACAAATGCAAGAATTGTAATATACTATATTCTGACAGTAAAAAGTTATGTAAACTATGTGTGCATTTAACATTCAAATTGAAATGTGTTTGCACATAAGGTTTGTGTGTGGGATAATGATTAAATAAACATTCAGTAATTTGAAAGGGATTTAATTTATAAAATTATTCATTAAACATACATTCTAGGATTCAAACATATTATGTTTTAAAGTTGTACACTTAACACCTACTAAAATGTGTTTAAAACGAATGAAGTAATCCAATTGCTTCCTGGATTTGCCTATAACTACCTATAAAAAGGTATACACTATACAGTGTCATTATAATCTTTGAATAGTATGGAAGAAATGATGTCTTTGCTGTGTTACTTCTGGGGTAAAGAATTTACTGTTCTGAATAACTTACAAAGACATGAAAGAAGTTGCTGTGAAATCAAATTTAAAAAAAAATATATCAGTTTCAGTGTGAATTCTGCCAGAAACAATTTTCTAGGAGCGATGTTTTAAATAGACATTGTAAAACTTGCTACACTGGTTCTCCACCTCCACAATCTGCTCCTCAGTTAGCTCTGCAATCTGCTCCACAATGTGCACCACCTTCTAAGCCAACACCATAGTTAGCTCCACAGTTACCATTTCCAGCTCCACAGTTAGCTCCACAGTTAGCACCCACTTAATTACTTCCACAAATTCGATGTGTTGATTCCGGGATGAAAATTAATTTGATTTCCAAGTCTCCAGCTTCAATGAAAAGTTCATCATCCAATCTCAGATACAGGATACTGGCTAGCGCGGTCGCCAGCAGGTTAACTGATGCAAAGATAGTAAACGATAGACTTAACAGTGATGCCGACTTTTCTCATTTTTCCCAGAGGTGTGATGTCCCTTTATTGAGCTTAATAATGGCACTACTCCGACCTATTAGAATTAGTATAACAGTAACATGTAATGGCGGAGAAAGACATTATGCAAACCGTTTATTTTCTAAGTAATTCTCTCCCTGTCCTACACTACCGCATTTTTGGTGAACTTTATAACAATAACATAGTCCCTTACTTAATAATTAGAATTGAAGGATTTAGTGCTTGTGAAAGCGATTGGACTTTACCACTCATATCAAAAATGGATGTACATGTGAGCCAATACTGGCCGTTCACCGCTAGTTGTAAGTTATCCAAGTTTATTTGCGATAAGAAGGCTTGAAATCAAATCCTGCTTCATTACTCGCCTCGCTTCACCCTTATAAACTCTCAAGACCTCCGTTTTTGAGAGCTGTTAAAATCTCTTCATTCTCTCCAAAGCACAGATAAATGTTTTTCTACAAGATTTAAATACAATTAGAAATCTGCAAAATTTTCCGGTTCCATGAAACCCAGAATATGTGTGGAGCCTCTGAACTGCGAGCCTCGCCTCATGTCAGTACAATGTGTTGTCAAATTTCCTCCACAAAATTTTCACTTCTTGTATTTAATCGCTTCATTCAGTTGGATGGTGTATCCCTGTGTGATATCACAGAATTTCGGACTACATTTTTTTTCTGCAACACTACACTGAATACCATAATAAATTCAGATCTGCTACATGCAATACTGCCAATGGGGTATTTAAATGACATAGTAGCATCTACAAGTCAGTTTAAATGTCAGTCATATCAAGAGTGAACCAGTCAACTGAAAGATAGTGTCTTAAAATAACTGATCTAAAATTTCTAACAACCAATGCCTCATCTAGAATCCGCTGTGAATAACAACTTCTCACAGATTTGAGAGCAATGAGTTCGTCTTCCTGCAACATCAACCAAATGTTAACAACCTCATTCCCAGAAAAGAAGATTGAGTGTTTTTTCTCTATGTAAATAAATATTTTTAAGAAGAATGAGATTTTTGTATAAGTAAATAAATATTGTGTTTGTTGAAAAAATGGGATGTATTAAAAGTGTATTTCAAAGTGAATGTGTTTTTCATTTATCTCCAAACTGTAGATCTGGAAATTTATTATCATATATATTGGAGAAATGAGTGAGCCAATGTTTTCGCAAAAATATATTTTATTACTTTATCCACCAGGGTTATAGCGTTTGTTCGTAACAATTGGCGAATCACTTTGTCTGAGAGTATTCCATTACAGAAAACAATACTGTCTGGCTACGAAACCAACTTGCGTGAATATCACCTAAAAATAGCGAAATCGCTAATATTTTACACAGTAAAGACTATGCAGATTCGCAATGTGTTAACGATTTTGCATCTTAACAAAAAACATGTCAAAATAAATAGTTTACTTATAGTATATGTGTTTTAAATATATATGTAACATGCAGTTAGTGGCTATTAACAAACACTGGCGATTTTCATGGGAATTTTCAAAATGCATATAAATATTATGTCCTCAATATCTTTCTTTATTGTGTAAACCATTTAATTTTGTGTTAAATCAGAAAGCAAATGTGTTTAACACTTTGTGTGAAGCCTGTAGGATTCCTACAGTTGGGATGGGTTCAAGACATTTATAAACTGAAGCATTGCTAGCAGCTATTGTCCCAAGCGAGAGAGAATAGTTGCTTGGAGACTGCTCGCCATGGTCTTGCATTCCCTTGACAAAGGAGCGAGGTCCTCCCTCATCGGCTAGCTGTCTGTTACAGGATAGAAAAAAGACGGACAAAGTCGCGGAAGTCTATAGCGGTGACTCCTCCTGTTTACAAACTCGCAACGACTCTGTGCTTCACCTAGCTGCTTCCCAACCCGCAAGCGCTTGTTAGTTGATATCATCATATATCTACTCGGGGTTCACACCTCGCTCACATTCTTCATGGCAATATTTTTCGAAATATTTCTGTTATTCACGTATTTAACCTTTGTAACATAAAATACGATAGTATGTAGAATATTTTTATGCATATTAATAAATTTATTTCTTTTTTAATAATCGTTGAATAACATTTGAATTCAGTTTCTCTAGTAGCGTTAATTATGGGAGTCAGTAAGATTTTATTTCAATAACTTATAGTGTAGAAATGTTTCCTGTAATTTTTAAGTTTGTGACCATCTATTATTTATTTTAAATAATCTGTATCTCATTCGGCTAGGATTCGAAAATATGGTTTTCCGAAGCTAGTCTACATGTGTTTATTATGAGAATTTTTTAAAACTTTCTATGCGATTCAATTTTGAAGGAGTTTTGTTAAAATTATTTTGGATCGATAAACTGTGATTGTGTTAAGTTTCTTAGTAATGATTTCATAGTTTTTCTTTCACGAAGTTGGGGGGACTCAAATCTTTCCTAGATTTATAATTTATTTTCCTATTTTATATGGATTATTCATTCGCCTAGATCGTGATTAGGCAGTATTTGTACATTTTCTAACAATGAAGTGCAATAGTAAAATAGTGGGAAGTTTTAAAATATATTTGTTTGCAGTAAACGATCAAACTTTTCAAAGTCTAAATGCGAGAACTTTTCAAACATCCCCTGTGCACAAAGGTTTGAAGGTTGTTGACCAGCTTCAGGTATGGAAAGTCAGCTGTTACAGGAAGGGGGGGGGGGGGGGGAGAGATAACTAGTCCTCTCACAGAAAGGGACAGGGCAGATTTTCGGGAAATTTCACAGTTCAGGGGTAAAGCGTAGTTTTTGCCAAATAAACATTTTGGAATAGTTCAACTTGGTGTCTTGAGGGGTGTCGAGCAATTAGAGAGTCCCTGAAGTAGTTGTTGGAAAAATATGTATTCTGGGCTGACGGTAAATGGAGGGAGGTCTGGGGTGCGTGTTCTTGGATCGGCAGCGTAGGTGAGCGACCTGGAATAGAGCGTCCCTCTGAAAACGGACTCAGCGTGAAGGGGTCATTTCCCCAGAAATATGTCCTGGGCTGACGGTGTAGTGCTTGATTTTGGAACAACCACAAGGGTGCGTGACCTTAGAAAAAACTCTATTTTCGCATAAGTCGTCTTTTTGACAAGGGGTGGAGGGTAGGGAATGTCTACAGGCAAGCATTAGCGATTTGAACCTCTCTTGCCAGTCATCGCCATCTTGCCTCAGTGGCGAAAAAATGACAATCGGGGAAGATGGGTGAAAGACCACAGGACCCGTCGCTCTGGCGAGGGATGGAGGTGGGATGTGGGGTTGGCAGTGTAGGGAGCTCGGGAGTGACGTGGCCGTATCTAGCCACTCGTCGCCATCTTGCCTCATTGGCAAAAAATTTACAATCGAAGGCAGAGGGATGAGTAACCTCAAGGATAGAGTAGAACACTCTGGGGAGGGGTGGGATGGTTGGCCTTGGGCAGAGCGACTTGGAGGTTTCTCGAGGGGTTCCACCATCTTCAATTGCTCATACAAGCTTGGACTAGATTGCTCTTGGACTCAATAGCTCTTTCATATATACAGGGCTTCAGAGTGTGATAGCTGCGATTCTCATTAAATTATATGTGTGATAGCTGCGATTTTCGTTAAACGATATTATGTGCTCAGGGGTTCAGATCTCGTTCACAAAATTCGTAACTTATAGTGTGAAATATTATCGGTTTTTTTAATTTATCGGAAAATATACATTTTTGTGTGATAGCCCGATATAGTGCGTTCGTTATTTTTATAATCGTCTCACGTGCGTTTCTGAGCTCAGTCGACGAAACTTAGTACAATCTTGAACTCGCGTTTGTGTCTATTTACCAGACTTTACAGAGAAAATTTGTAGTACGTACGTTATTTTTAAATGATTTACTTTTATACATTCACATACTTGTAGGACGAATCAAGTCGTTAATAGTAGCTTGGTAGGGAAATAGATTTTGTCAGTCGTAAATTTCAACTCAGTTGCCTTTAAAATACCGGCAGCGCTATATGTATATAAGCAGGCACACGTCATACCATCCACTCATTCATCGAGTGACCACCGAGGAGGACGGATATGTTGTCTGGGAGTTCCTGATACCATTTCATTATGTATTTTTTTTACATTTATTTGGTAAAATTTCTTTTGTTTAAAATTTCAGAGTTGAAGTCTGTAATCAAACAGTGCTTCACTGAGTTTGCAGTCGGACAGGCGTGTTTTGGGAGAGGTGCAATTTTATTATGCAGGTTAATCAATTAATTTCTTTTTACGCTTGGATTACGTTGCTAAAATTCCTCCTCACCAGTCTCACAGGCATGGTATGTACGAGAGGTGTCATAATATCTTGTTAGTCTGTTCATTTTATTTATAGGGACATTTGGTTGTAGATCATTAATTCCATATTGCACACTAACGGAATTGTGTTATACTTCTTTTTCGTGTAAATTATATTTCTAGTATACAGCTCGGGGTAGTAAAATCACGTTACGTTAAATTATATACTGGAGAGTCACGTAATTGCACTTATTATTCACGTAGTTGTGATCGTTTGAAATTTTCAATTCGATGCGTGTAATTTATTTATACGTATAACTCGTTTAAAGACTCTGACCCACGGAAGAAAGCCTTGTTAGTGTCGCTTACTCGGCCCATTAACCAAACCTTTATAAATATGGTGACTGTGTACAACATACACCCCACAGCATAGGTCATTAACCCTCTATATCGCTAATTCCTTTCGGTGGGAAACTTCTCAACCACTCGGAATGAGAAATGCATTTATGCAAATATGCCTGCGCGGATAGACATTCGCTATAATTCGGGTACGATCCCCGATGAGGCCGCGATTGTTCCTTTCAGCACTTGGGCGTAAAAGGCGATGGCTCTGTTCTGTATCGATAGGTCGGCTGGCTATACTGCCTTATTTTAATCGTACGCTCGCTAGTCGATTACTTTGTCTGGGCTAGTTGGCTGACTAGACCACCATATGCGCTATAATTCTCTCTATTCCCGTTCTGTCGCGAGAAACCATAAAACGTGGCCAGTTTTTCTCACGAGCTATATTTAATTGTATTGCCATTAAGTGTGAACATTTCTATTACAGCTTTTATACATGAAGTGCCAAGTAGTGGTTAGATGTATCGTATGTGCCTCTAAACACGCTTTAGTTTGTGAACCTGATGGTGCGCGCGGCGCCGTGGGTTTGTTTCAGCTCGCCCTGTCCGCCGGCAATGCCATGGAGGCAATAGATGATGGAGTGGCAACAGCCTATCTTCTTCACGTTTATCAAGTGAAGCAGATACCTTGTTTGCTTCTTTCAACTGCGCATGTGCAGATCGATCGTTTACGTCAGCCACGATATTATGAGTGGCAAAAGTTACATCGTAAGCAATGTAAGACATGCACCTTTTTGCCACTACTAGCACTGTCCTTGTCTTTCATTTTCGACTTCACTTTCGTGTCTCAGCTTCCATTCCATTGACTAATACCTCCATGGTTGACTCGCACGAAAGTGGCGAGTGGTAGGAGGGTAGTGTAGTATGTAAACCTCAACACTGTAATAGGTCGCAGCTCCGTGCATCTTTGTGCCCACCTTCCTGCTGGCACAGTGAAAATGCACGCATTATATATATATATAACTCAATTATATAGCGCGTTTAACGCACCAATTGTCTTACTCAATTACTCTCTACTGTAAGGCACTGTGTTTTAAAATATAACCATGTAAAATTTAATATATTATATTAGATCGGCTGGCATGGCACTAAATTTCATTATTTTACAGCTCGCAAACTTCATTTGTATACAATGAAATTGACGCATGAAGACAGTTTAATTTAATTGGCTACTTATGCCTTCAAATATCCTGATTAACTAATACTTGATCCGTATTAAAATCACACATAAAATTATGCCATTTAATATTCTTTATCCACTTTGACACAAAATTATCTAATGTAAGCAGCACTCATTAAATTACTCTACCTATTTCTGGTCATAATTGGCTTTATTAAACTTCCAGATTTACTGTCATAAAATTCCTACATTTGATTCCATATTTGCTTCCCCGGGCAATTTTCTGCTTTCAGTCCCTAATTTGTACATTTTGGAATATTTCTCTTTCAAAAATATTTGTTACTTTTATTACATTTTATGCAATTTCTTATGCTGAATTTGCTTTCTGTATTACGGTAACTGCTTTCTTCAATTTATGTATATTAACAAAATATTCACTATCTGCCTATAGTAAAAATTGTAAAAAATTACTAATGCATGGGTAGGAGGAGATTTTCTAAATAAATTTACTAATGCATGGGTAGGAGGAGATTTTCTAAATAAATTTACTAATGCATGGGTGGGAGGGGATTTTCTAAATACAGTTACTAATGAATGGGTGGGAGGGGATTTTCTAAATAAATTGAGGGAAGGTGGTTTTCTACCTATCCTTCGCAACGATTACTTTTCTTTCTGGAACATATTAAATATTTATCAAAATATATAATTCTTTAACGCAATTGGCGGAGCTTTGTGTGCTAAAAGAGGCGGCGATAAGCCCTGGCCTCCACCAATGTTACGGTTTGGCTTGTGGCCTTGCCGTAGTAGCTGTTTGGGGGAAACATTTAGAGATGGCAAAATACATTACATCAATTCTAAGTCATATATATTTAAAACCTTAATTATCAGATACAGTAAGATTCGTACAGCATATTACATTATAACCAATTCTTTGTATTGCAACGATGGAGCGTATAAGCTATCTGACTTTGCAAGCATCTACATTAAATATATATATATAATGTATATATAGCAATGATACAATACGACCGCGGTTTCTAGCTAAGAGTCCCTACATCGCATCCTACTGGAATGGCTTCACCTTCAGTGATGCCGTAGGCTGAATACTCTGCGATTACGGCAGCTCTAACCCCATGAGTTGGTCCATATGGCGTGGTTATGTGACATTTAATAATGTCACATAACAGTAAAATAAATTGTGTTTGCTTTAGTAATTTATACATATGTTTATATCATTTACCAAAAAAAGGACTTTTTGTGTAAGTAATGATTAATGTAAATGATAAAGTATAAAACTAAATTTTTGCGATTTATAAAAAGTGAATAACGTGCTGTGAGTGTTTACAACTAATTTTTATTTTTTCGAGTTGTATATCGATCGATTGCTCTATATGAGTTCTGAATACGTTCTCACATGTATACGACTGATCCAAGGTTAATGTCTTCTTCTCCATTTTGTCTCTCAACATGTAATCATCTTACTATCTACTATTGCTTGTTGTATTTTTAACTTCTGATGTAATTGTTAGTCTCTTCCGCCATTTGGCGGTGCACGGTGCCAAATTAATTTTCGTTGCTACGAACTAATAGCCATCTGCCTGCAGTCCGTTTAGCGTGGTTTGGGCGAACCATGTTCTGTTATTATTTGACTGGCACCGCCGATGGAGTTTCAGGTAATACTTTCAGGTAATAAGTTTACATAATCTTATATCGCCTCTGCATTATTGGAATGCTCCTGAAACGTTCTCGGACATTCATCATATAGACTGTTTGACAAAATAATTTTTTTTTTTCAATAAAATATTTGCTTATGTGTACGTCAATTTAAACTAATAATTTTGGTTCCAAAACTTGGTATGTTGTGTGGTAATGACTTTATAATGTTCTACTATTCGCCGGTACACCAGCATCGCAGTTCATCGTTATGTGGGTGTTTACTCACTGTCGTCATGAGGTCTCTGCTGTACACATTTCTAGTGGTATAAATGCTGACTCTCGGGAAAGTTTGGTAGGAATACGACCATGGTGTCTCTTGTTTTGTAATTACATTGCATTATGTTCGCTTCAATATTATTGACACTATACTAAATTAAAATTAATGAAAAGGGTATTACTTTTTTAAAAATGTGTCCTTATATATCTTTCAAAAGTATGTTTAGGGTTTAAAATATTAGCGATTTTTGAATTCCTCTGCATATAAGACTCTGTCTTTGATCTCGATATATCAATTAGAAAATCGATATAGAATTATTTACATCACTGGGAAATGAAGCAAGGAATATCTCAGTGAATATATTTTAATTTTGACGGGGATTGAAGCACGAACTTATTCAATACAAATCTTAGTGTCGATGGGAGATGAGTGGTATATGTAAAAACAATAGGATAACAGCGAAATATTTTTCTTTGCTTTTAATTAGGTATGTAATGTAAATTTGGTTTTGAAAGAGTGTTTTGAGTAAATGTAAGGGATTTACTTAATTTCTTAAATGAAAACATGTAATAATAAAAAAATTAATTTAAAATTATATATTTTTTAAACAATGTACTTGAGTAAGGCAGTTTGTGTTGTACATGCGAAGACGCTTATGTGTAGCCATCCTCAGACAAAGTGGACAGCTGTGTCTTTTACGGAACATGGAGAGTGTTATCCTTCGTGAGATGAATACAGGTTTGCTGAGGAAGTGGGTGGGGTGGGCAGATATTTGTTGTCGGATGACCTGCGGTAACTTGCTAGAAGAGCGATCGTTGCCACGAGAGATGCTGAGAAAAAAAAATAGGATTTAAAAAGTCCTATAAATTCACTGTTTAATCTGTAGTGCATTTAATAATTACAACATGATATGAATATAAGTTATACATAAAAAGCAAATCTTAGGATAGTCGGAGGTGAACAATGGTTCTGCTATGATGTGTATTTAAGGGTGAAATTACTTTTGGTGTTTGTTCGTAATGTAAATATTACTTAAATATATTTATTTCGATACGTAAAATTCTCGGTAATGTATTTGTTATGCGAAAAAGCAATCTCGGTAATATTGACGGGATATGAAGCAACAAGTAGCTCGCTGATCCTATATTTCTTACCCCACAATCGCGTCAAATGTGATTAATCTTGTTATGCAAATATATCCAAGTAATAAGAATGAGCAATACCAGTTGTTAAGCGTGAACCGAAGATGTTTGGTTTAAAACTTAGAAATTTTCGATGTTATATATATATATATATATATATATATATATGAATGCCTTCCAATATGGGAGTTAGGTCGTAGGACTTTCCTATAGTAAACCCATGTTGCGATCGGCGATTATTTTTGAGTGTGCGTACAAAATACAAGAGGAAATATAGAAATAAATTATTACACAAGTCGTATAGTGTAAAACATAGGTGAAACAAAGTAATATTTATATAAAGAAGAAATTATGGTGGCTAAGAACTCTCATGTATTTTGAGCACAAGAGTTATATTTTGCTAGACATGTGGAGGTTACCCGACAAGCCATCAGTCATAGTGAGGAAGAGGTATAGATAGAAAGCGATAGCGAACTCTGAAGAGGCGAGGGTGCTAAGGTACTGGCCATATTTTCTGCCTTCCCTCCAGCCGGTGGCTCGCACTCGAATACATTAGTATTTGTCGCTACTTGTTCGGTGTGCAGGCGGCGTTTGCTTGACGTGTATGCATTATATTGACATGGGGCAAAATCTAAGGAATATATACAAATCTCAGGTTAATCCCGAGCGCACAGTCCTAGCGAGAGGTTGTGTAATTTGTCTGCCAGCCCATGTAAGTAAGTGATTATGCAAGTGCGTATTTATTATTTTTTTAATAGCGCTATTAAATAAATCCTTTTGTGTAATAAGTAAATGGGTTAAATGTGTAAGTGTATGATTAAATAATCTAATTTTTAATTCCAAATATTAACCCACTCGTTGTGAAACTTTGTATGCATTTCTTGTACCGCGAGGACTCGTTGTAGATACAACACGACACTGTTATTAAAATGGATTAATATAATTTACGTTAATTGCCATAATTTATCATGTAAAGGGATATAACAGGATTTGTCACACTGAGTATGCAGCTCCGAGATCCGACGGCGACTGCTTTTGAAATTATACTGAACATTTTTCTAAATAAATTTTCCATCTTATATATATATATATATATATATATATATATATATATATAACATGATCCAATATGGCAGATGCCGATGGAGTAAAAGGTGTCGATATTGGTGACTGGAGGTAAGTTAAGCTCGGACCGTTATGGGGAGAAGAGGTGTAATTAGACTTTGTAATGAGTAATTGCATTATGCATTCTCTTGGTACATGAAGCAATGCAAATGCGCGATTAAATACCCAATGCACATCATACGTAATTGAGGTAATTTCATGGTTAAATATTTATTTGCTGAATACGTATTTGTCTACACACTTTCTCGCTAAGTACAGAAGTGCGCGATTAGATATTCATTGCGTGAATACATGTATTCAGCCTACTCCCATTAATTTCTATATGCAACTGCATGTGCACTTCCAAACTCCTCAATTGTTATCCAGCTGCCTACGTGATAACTATAACTCTCATTTCGTAATTACTAGTTGCGTAATTACACAATCATCCAGTACAGGAATAGAACACAATACCATCCCCGGCCACCAATTGTCAAATCTTCCCCAATCTCGCGGTCAGCCAGTCCACGACAGCCACCATAAACAGGTCCTCACATCTTCGGCAGTCCCACGGGTCAGAATGCGGGTGAGGAACTGGATCTGCAAATAAAGGTACACCCGTGGAAGAGTGGGGGGGGGGGGGGGGGACGTAACCCATCAGCCATCACCTTCTGGAGGATGAGGTGGGATACTTTAATCGTGGAAAAGTATGTCAGGGTGGGGGGGTGAGGTGGGGATAGGGATCCGACCACACAAGTTGCAGGGGAACCACCGGACAGCTCGTCCTAGGGGCGTTGCGAGAGAGGGTGGGAGAATTGCACTGATGCACTTGTCGCCATTTTGAATAAATTAAAGACTAGTACCCATGGTGGTTCTACTGATGTAGTTACGTTTGGTTTGGAAACAATGTACAGTCCCTCGAATGCATTACGACACAAGAGTTTACGTAGTTTTTGAAATTGTACGTCAGTATCGAAATTAATTTCCCGTACACAGTTCTGCGAATGCAGAGAGCAGAGAACGCAGCAACAGAGGCGATGCATCGCTACCCATGGCATCACCTGTGATGTCACCAATGTACATCCTGTAAATCAATTATAACGCCTTGTATGACATATGTCCATAAGAACATTTTTGCTTGTTTTGATCACAGGAATAACCTCCCGAAATGTGTTACAATAGTTTATATACATTGTATACTTTCATGTTCGTGTTCAGCTTCAAAGCTAGACAGGTGTCTAGTTCCACAGTAAGTTTTTATAAGTGGTTTATATGTTATTTACTTAAACTGAAAAAAAATCTAAAGCAATTATTATCTTACATTGTGTTTGTGTGCATGTGTGTGGGAGAAACTGGAAACTTATAGGTACCTGCATATCAAATAACATAAATGGCGTGTAATATACAAACGAAGTTGTCAAATTGGATAGTTTTATGTGCCTCCAAGTTCTATAATTTAAAATTTTTTACTACATAATTTCACAGCTGTTATGTGTAGATATTGTTAACCGCTCGCTGCTTTGTCGCGCGCAAGCGAGTAGAAGTGAAGGACGGAATAGTAAAAATGATTTATGGACGCGCGCTAACAATTGCAACCATAGACGCGGCAGTTTATCACAAATAAATGTTTACAAAGCTTGCCTGTTATGCTTGCCAGGGCGCATATCGCTTCCAACCTTGGGTATCGGGTGTATTTCAGACATCAGCACAGTGCTCTGGTTTATTGACCTCGTATCTCTCAGCTAGACTCGGGGTGCTGTGAACTTCCCAGGTAAAGTACAATGGCTATAAATGTGAGCCGGGCATCCGAATCGGCCGTTGTTGAATTGATGAGTGGATGCGGTATGGAGAGAAGGATGACGAACGAGAAGAGAAGCGTGCGGCGAGATAAGTGACCAGCTGAGGAAAATCAACGGCTACGAGAATCGGCACAGCGAATAGTGCGACTTGCAAGATGGACAATTGGTCTGGATGCGTGAGTGAAAGACATCATAAATTATGGTAACAGACAGACTGAAATTGTGTTAATGATGAGTATGAGTTAATTAACTATAAAGAAACGATCCATTATGAAGGAGAGTAGATATATAACTTAATGCTGTAAATAATGGCTGTGGGAATAATACAAAATTTAAATTAAATTAAATTATTTTATTGGGACATCCATCCCTCAAGAACTCAGATACGTCCTTCAGGCATTCTTGTAAGAGTATAAACAATTTGTGAACATCCCACTTATGTTAAAACCATGTAGTATAACAGCAAACAATGTCTCACAACGTCCTTGGAAAAATAACAATGTTGAGTTAAGAAAAGGATAATTCTTCTCAGAAGACGAGGTGACGAGAGATGAGCGACTGCAACAGGGGGGGGGGGGGGGCAGGTTAGGCAAGGCGAAGTAGACTATGACATTACCGCAGCTTATCATCGGTCGCAACTCATCGCTTACACGTTTATTGACAATAGCGCGCACAATAACCTACTTTCATGTCGCCACTGCTATTTTCCGCTCAGCCGCCGCCGACTACAAAGCTTACACCACCTCAAGATAAGCAATGGTCGTGCTACTGTAAGGAATACAATGTTGTTTCATTTTTATTTGATGGAGCTCATAGTCTCCGGTAATTCATTACAAGCAAATATGTATGCGAAATACAAAGTACAAGATCAGGCAACCTCTGTGTTCGAGATAGCTACTGTGGCTAAAGCTGCAATGCAGCTTTTCCAGTTAATGTAGTTCAGCATGCAAGCCGCCACCCTTGTTTAGCCTACTAGCATAGAACGACGGAGGTAGTGCGTTACAACAAATTATTCAAGAAATGAAGTTCTTAATTAAACACAAACCGTCTTCCCGGATAATATACACGTTGTTTGGAAGCTTGCAGTCGATGGTTGCGTCCACTCTGTCTAAAATCAATTTGGTTTTCGTAGTAATCGATGCCAGTTGTTACTTACATTCATATTTCCCAACATTATGTGGTTATTATTTATATTATGAATTTTTTTACATTTATCGCAATTTTATTCTTAAGAGTGTATGTAAAAGTTAAGCATGAATATCACACATCTTTTCAAATAACATTTACTAACAACGTAATTTTGTTCCGAGTACAAAATTTATTTTTGCTCTTGTCAGTACATGCAAATAAAGTTTAGACACCCTGTTTCTGGATCGCGAACTATTTCTGTGTTTTACGGAAACGCGCTCTTATAAACATGATCGTTGAAAATATACACGTTTTAAAAATAACCCTCTAAATTTATTCCCAATCTGTTTCCTTCATGGGAAGAACGCACATTTAGGATAACTATGGAATATAGCTCCCTAATCCTTGCAGATTACAAACATTGCTTTACAGACATTTGCAATATGGATAATATATACACTAAATTTGCATAGACGATTACACTGACCTTTTCTATAACCGTTGCGCCACAAAATAATAGTGATACGTCCTCATCTAATTAGTTGCACGCAACACGACGAAAGGCTGCACGCCACATTAGTTCCTTGCACGCAGAGGTGATAGTGCAGTTGGCATTTGCCATTAGCCTTGCTGTGTTTCACAGACTAAACATGCAAGATAGTCGTAGGAAGGCCTGATACAGACGGACATCTTTTTTGTACAAAAGTTATACAAAGATTAACACCCTTTCTTATTCAAGTCCCATGTACATACTATATAAAGTACTTGAATGCTGCAGCATGTCAGTCACTCACTTCCTACAACACACAAAAATTTTACAAATTGAACAAATCACTAATATAGAATTGATATCTGTGTTCTACTCTCAAACTAACAATATCAGCATACATAAATGTACGATAACTACATAAACGTATGACACGCAAATATAAATAAATGACTTGTACAAGAAGGTGAACGAAACATAGAGCCGTCTCTAAATGATTATAGCTAGCACGCAAGCCACTAGCAAACAAGTTAGCAAGTCACACGATGCAAGTTGTCTCGAACAAGAAAGTGAACCGTGTGTAACAGGCTTAAGTGTTCCGCCTGCCTGTAGGAGCGTCAACTTCGTAGCAGAGTGTTTGGATTACTGGTTTTTAACGAAACTAGTAAACGCGCCTCCAGTATGTTCACCTGCGAAAATATACCACACCCCACACGAGGACGGAATGGTGCCTTAAAGCTATCATGCATGATGTAAATATTATTTTATTTCCCTCCAGTACAGCTAAATACGGCTTTTTCAGACTGCCCTATCTTAAAACATACTAGCCGTGCACGATTCAAACTACTATAGCAATATGTATTGAACTTTGCTAGAGATTTCTCGTCAATAATATGACAGTGTCGCTGCTGAGAGTTCTATAGGTACACACACGCAGCACTAGAAGAACACTGCACGTCAGTTCAGAGCCGTGCGCGGAGAGGCGATGGCGCTGTTGTAACGCAAGACAGTGTAACCCTTATAGCTGCCGTGCTTCTCTGTTACATAGGATTCTTTCCTCGAGGTGTGATCAGCAGTTACGATACAGGACCAGAGATCGTCGTAGCCGGCAGTTTCAGTGAGATGAGATGTCAAATAACCTCATCGTCATAGTCACGCTGCTGCATCGTCATAGTCACGCTGCCGCATCGTCATAGTCACGCTACTGCATCGTCATAGTCATGCTGCTGCATCGTCATAGTCCCGCTGCCGCATCGTCATAGTCACGCTGCTGCATCGTCATAGTCACGCTGCCACATAGCCATAGTCACGCTGCTGTATCGTCATAGTCATGCTGCTGCATCGTCATAGTCACGCTACTGCATCGTCATAGTCACGCTGCTGCATCGTCATAGTCACGTTGCTGCATAGTCATAGTCCCGCTGCTGCATCGTCATAGTCACGCTGCCGCATCGTCATAGTCACGCTGCTGCATCGTCATAGTCACGCTGCCGCATCGTCATAGTCCCGCTGCTGCATCGTCATAGTCACGCTGCTGCGTCGTCATAGTCACGGTGCCGCATCGTCATAGTCCCGCTGCCGCATCGTCATAGTCACGCTGCTGCATCGTCATAGTCACGCTGCTGCATCGTTTATTTAACTACACTGACAGTAAGTATATGATTTCACGATATCTCTTTTTTTTTTGTTTTCGCATCGTCTCTCCTCCAAAGAAATGGACATGCTCCATTGGTTGCGTCTCGTATATATTTTCTTCTCTGAATTAATTGCGCCATCATCACATCCTGATTTTCTACATCAAACCTGTAAAAGCTATTTTCACCGCAATTAAATGTTTTACAAATCTTACCTTCTTTTGCGAGGAGTAGAGATTTATGTAAACGTTTTATTTTCCATGTGCCTAAAATTTACCTCACTAGATGGTTAGTCTTATATTACGCGTAATCAAGCAGCAATTGTCACTCGGATGTGAGTGAAGATCCACGAGTATGTGTCACGAGCTTTGATGTCTCAACTGATTGTAAATGACTGAATCGATGCTTCGAACCGATGCACTGCTGGGACGGGTATTTTTCTAAACCGTTAACAGAAAATGAAAAACTAGTCTCATGACCTAGCTTCATGAGCAGCGAACTGCAACGATTCTCTCGAGAGTTGATGCGAGAAAGGCTGAAACAGTGTAAATAGGCTACTATCATAAACTTAATAGTAATCGCCTGCTAATATGATAATAAAAGAAAATTGCCAGTCTTGTAAATCAGAAGTACGGTAGAGTCGTTTCATATTCCAAGAGTTCTTAAATACACGGTAAAAGCAGAATTAATAATAATTAGATTGCCACTATTGTTAATGACTGGATTCCATTAATGCAAGGTGAGAAAGATACGTTTACTTGAAAATTATATAAACACCGTACACATTGAGTGCGGTTTTGTGCCTATCACATAACCAAATAATAACGATTTAAGGTGAATCAAATCAACAATTGAGGTGAATTAAATAAATATATATACATATATAGTTAATATTGTGACTATTACAAAGTTAATAGGAAAAACAAGTTACAGGACTTGACTTCAGACAACCCAGGTTACTAATCCAACGTTGTTCCTGAGAATGACTTCAAAATGTTTGAAATTAGTATCAGGTTACAAAAAAATTCAACAGTGGCAACACATTCCAGAAATACACTTCTTTAATATACTCCGCGGTAAACATGACTCTGTAGCATAGGAGTGACTTTTAATTAGTTTTATTTTCAATATTTCCCATCACACAATTTTTTAATCAGTTGTTACAAGCAACATAATATAACACCGATCGAAGTAATTACTAGCGTTAACAACCTTCTTTGAGCTTGTATGGTAGCGGCATTTCATTTCACTCAAAGGTCGTACATCGCCTGAGGTATTGGATTGTGTGCAGGGGTGGCGTAAGGCCGGGGGAGGGGTGGATGGTCGGCAGTTGCGAGATGAAAAGGTAACAAAGGAACATTGCTACTCTCGTCTTGCAGGCCAGGTGGGTGGCAATTGAATAGCTGTGTGCGGCCACAGGGCACACACACGCGCACACATCACAATTTTCAACGTCCTTCTTTTGCCTCAAGCTTAGTTACTATGCAATTACTACAACTGTATAAAAGTCAATAATGCCATTTATGCTGATAATGAGACAATTTATTAGGCTCTGCCGAAATGCAAACATACAAATAATAATCTACAAATATTTACAGCACAGTACGAAGCAGACACAAGACTATTTATGGTAAATTCGTAGCTCGGAAGACAAACTGGCGTATCGAAAAAATAAAAAAAAAATGAAAATGAGGTGTGACTACCGCTGTGATCGTCGCATCGTGATCTATAATGTGGAAAATCGAGGTATCTCTAGGAACATTAGTTACTGAGATACAGCTAGCCTGAGTCGTCAACGTATCTCATAATGAGGAAACATATTTTGAAAAAAAGGCTTATCTTGAGATACAACAGTCTGTCATCCTAATGAAATAGAAATGTGCTGTATGGTAGCTGGCCTAACTTGAGATACAACAGTCTGTCATCCTAATGAAATAGAAATGTGCTGTATGGTAACTGTCGTAACTCGAGATACAACAGTCTGTCATCCTAATGAAATAGAAATGTGCTGTATGGTAGCTGGCGTAACTCGAGATACGCCAATCTGTCTGCATTTTGGCTTCCTTCATGCCGTTATATACGATATATGTCTTTCTTATACCATTGGTTGTTATTTCAACTTGCTGTGTGTATATTGCGTGTGTAGTGTGTAGACCTAAATTGCGTGTATAGTGTGTAGACCTAAATTGCGTGTATATTGTGTAGACCTAAATTGGGTGTATAGTGTGTAGACCTAAATTGCGTGTATAGTGTGTAGACCTAAATTGCGCGTTTGAGTAAATTTGTGTTCTTCATGCGACTTGTTGTCTGTTCCGGACTTTGATGTGAACATTTCTGCACTTTTGCGTACGCTGCAATGAATGTGCTAGTGAAATGGAATGATCATAAGTTAAATGTTGTTTCATAAATGGAATTTAAAATTGTAGAAGGTTAAAAATTGTGTGCTGTAGGAAAAAGAGTGCGTATGTTTTGGAAACCAACAAATAAATATTATTTCGGAAACATTGTAGACACTGAAAATCCAAATTCGTTATGTGAACTGGAAGAGGATTGCGATGATAACTTGCCTTTAGCAACATTTGTAAAATATAATGGAAAATTTAAAAACAAGAAAGCAGACATTGGAAAAGAACACACATAATCATAAGTGGCAGGAAATATAGCTGTAATAAAGTGTAAAATCCCTGTGATCGGATTTATAGACCAAAATGGAATATTGTGTGCAAGCAATAAACACAGCAACTTCTAAAAATGACAACAAACAATCTGAAGTTGAAAGTACTGGGTATGAGAGTGAGGATCCAGTAGATGGCAGTGACATAGAGCCAACAGATGACCCTAATGAAGGACATTGTAATGATCCAAATTGTGATGTACAAATTTGAAGATAATGCCATAGATGTTTGACTCTCCTCTGTTACAGTCACTTCATAAACGTAGGGCCGGGCACTTACCACATTATTCGAGTAGGAAAAGTCACAACAGATTGTGACATTAATGATCCAACTACCTAAAGAATTTGTTGTTGAAGGATGTCTGAGGGAAGAAGGAGCACTACCTAGAATAAGAGAGCCTCGAGAAAACAAAAGAGAAGTAGCATATGAAATACGAACCAAATGAATGGAGTGTACGAGTTCAGGCAGTGACAAGACAGTTCCTACCTGGATGTTGAAGCCAAGGTGCAATGGTATTCCATGTACCACGCTTGGCAGATAGTGTTATACTTTCTCAGAAGATGCAAGAAAAAACATTCTCTCTACGTATTATAGCACTTCAGATTTACAGCTTCAAAGGGAAAACATTGTACGATGTGTGAAAAGGGAAGTAACAAAACAAAGAAAAAAACTCAAAACTAGTAATATCTAGTTGAAACAAGCGCCAATATTGTTATTTACCTAAAGTGGGTGAACCTAACATAATGGTTTTAAATAATAAGTGTATTTAGAAACATGATCTATGTTTCTAAATACACTTAGTATTTCTGGAAGAACTGTGAGCACAGCTATGGGAAACGAGGATGAATGTGGCACAGTCGAGACAGAGAAACGCGGAGGCATACCATAAGCACTGCATGAACAATATCAAGCAATAAGGGAAACTGTACTGAAATATATTTCAAGGTTCCCGCGCATGGAGTCCCGCTATTGTAGGGAAAGCGACACGAGAGAGTGTACTTACATATTGATTTGAACACACAGAAAATGTGAAATATGTTTGTTCAAGAGCACATGAACAAGATACCAAAATATAACAACCAGCTTCAATGGTGAAACGCCCCTTGTTTGATTGACAGAAAACGTATTGTTCTACGAGTCCTCTCTTCATTAGTAAACTTGTCAGTACATGCAAAGAACATGCATAGAACACCTATGCTGTACATTGAGATGTATTTACAGCGACACTGGCTGTCTTCATGCGGGTATTTTCTCTGCCACCCACTCCACTTACAGCTACATTCCACACAGTAACTGTATTTAAAGCTATAACGGGCGTCTTACAAAGTGTTTGGTCATTATATTTTACACCTTAAGATTTTGTTGAAGACTATGGAGATTTTTTAAAGCCATTGTTCTGATATAAATACCTCACTTATTCATGATAATTTATTAATACATGTTTATGTGATACTTTTGTCATACGAGAGTGACTAATGACTCACAAACTCTCCTTTTGTTTACTGATTCAATCAAGAAGTCTGCATGTTTAATATTTAGTTGGATGCACTGTTTTCTGTGTAAAATGTTTATTTTATATTTAAGTTTAAATAATTTTTACGTTAGCATCTCAGCTGCGGGTCAACACAATATATACTGCATTGAAAATCTGCTTCTAATTCAACAGAAGTAAAGCATGCGACCCACTTCTAGACCACTAGGCGAATGACCTGTGGATGGAATGGAAAATTCCTAATTTGCATATAAATTGCTATTTAATGGATTAATTGTCTATTAATATGCTATTTGTTTTAAAGAATTGTTTAATTGGATAAAATAATTGTTTGATTAATTATCTATGATCAAATTTCTTTGATAAAATTTCTTTCCTCATATTTCTGTGATGTATTTTTTCCTATTGTTGGGATGTGTAATTGAGGAGCGATACTCACTCTCTGACGTCCGGAAGCCGACTAAGCAAAGAGGTATATTGTAATTGGGTATATATATGGGTCGAGGTTGGTGGAACAGTGGTATAAGAGATTTTTTTTAAATTTGTGATGTGTTGGAGCACTTGCACATAATGTGAGCCGGGCTACAGATCCATCCAGGTCGCTCTCTGAATGCATAATGAACACAAATTAGATACGGGAGAATTGTTTCCTCCCATCAAGGAAATGGAAGAAAATATTTTCTAATTAATTAAACGAAAAGAGACTATTTAAGTTAAAATACCCAAATGACAGTAAACTAATTTAATTAAAATGTACATTACTCCTCGTATAGCATAAAAGGCACTAACTATTACAGCGAAGCAAATAAAATAATTAAGAATCATTAAAAATTTCATTAATCACTAACCCGATTAACCAATACATAGCGAATGAACCACAAAACTATTTCCCTACCAACAATAAAAGTAACTAATCTCTACTTTAATCACGCGATTATTACACATAACATTAAATCTGACTAATATAAACCAAACACGAGAATTTAATTATGTGATTACTGCAAATTCATTAAACAGAAAGAAATTCAAGACATAAAATACGAAATTTATATTAAAACCAAAGCCACAAAACTAATTCCCTATCAAAGAAACTAATGGTAACCCACTAACTGAATTCCCATTAAAATGATCAAAAACATATGCAAACGAACCAATAACGACAAGCCCAATAACCAAGCTGTCATAAACACAATAAATAGCATACGAAATACAGTCATCCTAGCACAGGTTCACGCCAAAACTCACTATAACTCAATGGAATAACGATTATTAACATCCATGGAACCTAAGCACACATGCTTCACTTCTCCTTCATCGGCTTTCAAGAGCAAACACCTAAGACACAACGAAATACAGGTTAAACAAGACGAACGATCTTCCATATTTCACCTAGTGCCTTACAAAAATTATTGATTACACTATGAAATTAATCTAACTTACCCCAAGCATGAGGTGCTATGTGTGGTGCTAGTGTGGTGCAATTTGGCGCTAAGTCTTAAATATGGTGTTAAACTTTAAGTGTGGCTTTAAGTGTGGGGCAGGTGGAGCATGCGGAGCATGTGTAGCGATGGAGCAATGGTGCAATGGATTTATGGAGTAGATGAAGCTATGGAGCTATGCAGCAATGAAGCTATGGAGCAATGGAGAATGTGTAGCTAATTGTGGTACAGTCTGTTGAGCAGATTGTGGACCAGGTGGTGTTAGTGTAGTACTATGTGGTGCTATATGGCGCTAGTCTGGTGTTAGTGTGGTGTTAAGTCTTAAGTGTTATGTCTTAAGTGTGGTATTAAGTCTTTAGTGTAGGCGAATGTGGAGATGGAGGTGGATGTGGAGGCGAATGCAGAGGCGGAGGCGAATATGGAGGTGAATGTGGAGGTGGAGGTGTATGTGGAGGTGAATGTGGAGGTGTAGGTGAATGTGGAGGTTAATGTGGAGGCAAATGTGGAGGAGGATGAGGAGGATAACTAATCATGGATATTTATAATACCTCTTTAAATTGTTGTTGAAAAAAACCAATTCAATCTTTAAAATATTTATTGCATGTATATTATATGCCATTCAATACAGCATATAGTTGAAAAATAATATCTCTTCACAGCAGACATCAACTTGTTGATTCACAGCCATCGTTAAAATCATAAATTTTATAGTTATTAATAAAACTTGTTAAAACCTGT
The DNA here is from genome assembly GCA_029891345.1 of Dryococelus australis. NCBI lineage: Eukaryota > Metazoa > Arthropoda > Insecta > Phasmatodea > Phasmatidae > Dryococelus > Dryococelus australis. Next base: position 259,109,046 of record CM056996.1, read on the forward strand.
TAAAATGATATTTTGGTTTGTTATACAAGTAGCTTCCAACTAGTGATGTGGAGAGGAGCTCGCCACTAGATATTCCGTAGCCACGATGTGCAACCAAAAGTTCGTATATCTGCACTCCTCCACACCAATTTCCCCTTCCGACAAGGTTACCATGTTTCACCATTGTGTTCCAATTTCAGTGGGGTCGACGAGGCTTTCTCGAGATTCTCTCTCATTGCTTTGCTTTCAGAGATCATTCACGAGATTTTTATCGACCACTTCCACTTCCCTCCTCATTTAAATTTTCATGCTCGTTGCTGTTCAAATCGTGTAAATAATGTTGTGTAAAACACGAATTAATAAACAGTACATCTCCATCATTCACAAATTCTTCATCTTCAGACACATTCAATCTTCAGTCATTCACAAAATATAAAACTGTGACAAAAGGAATTAAAACTATTAAATAACAAAACGAGTTATTCCCTTCACCATTGATTTTTAATTTATCAAACCATCATTAACACCATATTTACACATATTTAAACAAAATTTACAACTATTTACACAAACATTTGAACAAATCATTCAAACTCTCATAAAACATTTCCAAACCTTTAGAAAAATTTACAAACATTTACAAAAATGTACCAAAAAAGTCTTAAAATGTACTTACATATCAATACTCTATTGTACAACCATTCTATGCAGGATAAAATATACAAAAAATTCACACATGCATTCATACACATAATTTTAAAATTATTATTTACAAGCAGTAAAACTAAATTATATACAATATTTACAAAAATGCTGCTGTGATCTAGCGTTTGTTACAGTGCTTTATTGGGGGGGGGGGGATATGTCACATCCAGGTTAAAATTTGGTAAGCCACCACATACCAACCATACCAACACCTAAGATGACTCTACACACGCACATGTAGCATTTTGTATATTCGTATACTTAAATATGTATATGACATTATGCGATCCCACACTGTAAAGAAGGTACTGTAGAGTAATTCCTGGGTGATATAAAATACCACAGGGAATATTGTAGCCATTTTGTAGAATAACAGCATATTTTCTGAAGAGATACTTCGAAACAAGCCCTGCAGTTTGGGTAAAACAGAAGGTTTGAAAACAGCTTCGATGCAGATTGTGGTGAGGAATGCAGTGTTAGGTGCAGAGTAGGGTGTGGTTTTGGGTGCAGTGCTGACAGTTGTGGCAAAGGTGGAACACCTTTATTTCATGTGGTGTTGAAACTAAAGTGGTGGGAAAAAAATTTAATTTGGGAATTTGTAGTGCCCCCACCACTTTGGTCATACATTCGGTGTAGACCTCATGACCATGCAAACAGAACTGGTATTAAGTCCCCAGAACCTTGGTGCAATTGTCAAGGCAATCTCGATAATCTTCGTGACAGAGGGATTGCAACATGTTAGGTTTTACACCCTTAGCCTTACATATACACTACTCATTCGAAACAATGTATGTGTAAAGCTTGGGACGTAAACCTATAAAGTGTGTGATGATGCGGCCGGCACATTCATCCTTCATCATTCTGGTCACATATTTCTTCTTGTGTGAGAATCCTCACTGGTTATCGAGCACATAGTTGGAAATATCAAACCACGCTTTTATATCTGGGGTATTTACTTCATAAACATATCTACAGGCAATTTCACATATTAGGATGTCATTATTGCAATATGAAAGGTGAAAGGCTGGTGGAGGAAATTTCTGAGGCATGTACTGATAATGAAATTCGTATAGTGTTTATTTGGAAAGATCTAGATTAGCAACACCACTGTACAAAGGCTTGTTACAAGTAACATTTCTGATGCCCCACATATCGTGTCACACCTGATAACGACTCTTATGTCCCTTTCCCTGTTGACATTCTGTAAAGTTTTTCAATACACTGCATTATGCATTAATTTCAAAAACGATTTCTCAAAATCGTTCTCAGCCTGGGCATATCTTATCAAGGTTAACTCGATGTATGGAACCATCGAAGCCTTCTGCTCAAAGCGCAAAACGTGCCAAAAAGTAAAGTGTGGTCCTATACATCAAGCACTGCTTCACTGTTTCCCCATGAATAACATAATTATTCGGCAGCATAAGGTTCAAAGAGGAATTTTTCATGTGAGCCATTCGGAGATATGCCGTTTACTGCAGCCAAAAGCACATTGTGGCATTCGTCTGGAAACGACAAATCCACTTCCGCGAAAAAGCATGTATCACCATCATTCACAGTGTTCGCAAACTACCACGATGAAAACATGTCAGACTCAATCCATTTAAAATTACGGATATGAAGGTTGCTCTTCATAGTGTGACTGTACAAGCCATTAACATAAAAATAGTAGATGTATCTCGATGCCACACTGGTGCCGTACTCTTCACCCATGTAAATATTATTGGCTTCTGCGTGCCTTCTAGACATGTAGGTAATGCTGCCCCTAACCCTGCATTCAACATAAAGGTATACATCAAGGTCGGTCAACAGCTCTAGCCATGCATCTGCCATTGAAAACAAAGTGCCCCATGTGAGAGACGGAGCTGTGACGTACATGGCATGGTCAAGAGTATAATGAGCCAAACATAAGGTCCTGAAATTTTCTAAAACTTCTGCCAACAATCGAGTGTCGACACAAAAATACTGAATGGCATGCTGCAACACACTTATGCAGTGAAACACATCCCATGTGACTTGGGGATGAGCATAATCCTCATCACTAATGCCTTCACCTTTCATGACATTATGAAGGACGTCCTTTGGTGGGAGTGATGTGTACATCAGACTATCATCAGACTTAACAAAGTCATAATGAAACACTCCCTTCCTTTTTGCCAATTCAAATTGGGTGTTGTCTGGAACCATCGAGCAGGCGATGCCAAAGTTTCCAGCAAGGTGCTCATGAACTGGAAAGAATCAATTAAATGTAACTTGAAATATTGTGACTTTCTGTTTGAGTCAATCCCATTGGGAATACATTTTGTGATGAACTTGTACTTTTCAAGGGTCATTCCTATCACCTCGATTCTACCCAGGTTTCCGATTATCAATGTTCTGTTCAGTTTTGTTATGTGACGTTCAGCCAATGGCTTTATGAGAAAGTGAGTTACGTAGTTTTGCAGGTTATGAAATACAGCTACAAGTTGTTTCTTGGGCAGTATGAAGTTCGAGTTGCATTTATTATGCACGTGGCCTCTGATTTTCCTGGTCAGATCGTCATGGTCGACCACAGTATCCATACTGAGTTCTTTCTTTAAAATATGACAACTTTTCTGAGCTGTCAACCTAGCATCATCAGCAGTGGTTTTTGGTCCCATTGGAATAGTCACACTTTATAATCCTGCAACCCATTCAACCAATTTATCTACTAACTGGTTCATACAATTGTCACCCACAAACACAAATTAGTTAGATAATGCTCGATTGTACGAACAATCCAACAAAATACAACAATTATATGGAACATGTTGGTTGTTGCTATTCGTATTACTTATGTTATCATTAGGGAGGTAAGTGTATAAGTGTTTCGAATATGCCTCTGTGTCGCAATAGGCGATGTAACCCAATCTTTGTTGTTTGTTCTAACCCTGAAATTGCAAGTCTTTTTGGTCCTTAGTCGGAATAGTACTGTAAACAGCCTTATTATGTTGACAGAGTACATTATGGTCACTACTAAAGTATTGCAGACAATGATCACAAACAAATTTCCTATGCCTGTCTATACTTAACTGGCTGTTAAGCAGCCTGGACAAATTCTTAATTGCAACAAAATACAAATGGGCACTACTACAACAAGCATGAATTGCCATACGTTTACATATTTTGCATGATGCACATGAGAAACACGTATTGGAACAATCACACCTTGCTTATCGAAAGTTTCTTCAATAATATTACTATCTGTGTTTACTGGGCAGTAGAGATTCATAAAAATTTAATTGTTCTCCTCGAATTTTCGAATATCCTGTCACACTGCGGGATCCAACAGACCTTCAGTATATAAAACATAGTAAGGATTTAGATATGAAGTCTTTTTGTAGACATGTTGTGTGGAAGGAAACAAAGCTTATATTATGCCGCAATGGAAAACACAGTCCCTCAGGACACTGCACATTAATGCTGGCTTTCCTATTTGCAATGAACTTGGGGAGCATAGTGCGAGCAGCAACAATGGTGAATGCTCTAAACTGCGATATGTGAACATCCATATGCAAAATTAGAAACAGACTCCAACCTGAGACTTGTGCACAAAACTCCTCAAGTATGTTTATGAGGTAAGGCTTAATTGTCTGATCGTAAAGTTTGCAACATCAGTTCAGTGCAGAACGGGAAGTTTTTTACTTAGTAAGTAAAATGTTTGCAAAGAGATTTCCTCGCCCAAAAAGGATTTCAAGAATTTAACGACTAGCATTATTGGCCGGGTTGATGCCATTGCTAACTTTAACAAAGAAACCGTCAACCTTGATATGACATTTAAAAATCTGCATCAGTACTAGTTCAGACATTAACTATGCGCAAATCAATTAATCTACCCGCAAATGCTGGGGGTCAATAGCTAATACCTCAATTCAGACAATGGAGCTTTCACTGAAGCTGAGGAATCGAAAAATAAATTATTTCCAGTTTCTCTAGACAAAGTATCTCTAACTGACTCGAAAGTCGGCTGTGAGATGGACAAAGCACTTTCCGAATCACACAAATTTACAGTGTCAGATAGAAAAAAATTGTCTAACAAGAGCTCGACCGTTTCATGTTTGGGGGAATTGGACTCTATAGATCTGCTGCAGTCGATGGCCTTTCGATGAACGAGTCAGTACTCGAATCGCTCAAATATAGGTCATCCAGCAAGATCTCGAATCGTCTCTGCTTAGACAAAGAGACGTCTTGACAGTCTTCATTTTCCGGTCTTTCTGTCTGCGATTCAGACTCTGAATCACTTATGAAAAGATCTTACAACAAACTGTCACTACATTGTTGCTTACGTCCATTCATTGTATCAAAATAAAAATTTTGTTTCCCAAAAAACAGTAATTTCAGCATCACAAAAAATATAAAGTGCTGAGTTTTTCTGAAAAGAGATATAAACCATCATTTGTCACTAAGCATGAAATTGTGATGAATCTGTAAATAAATGTTTATTAGTGATACAAATATTTGCTAAATTTTATAATACACATAGGCAAATTTTTTTAAAAGTGTCTCTTTTTTTTAAATTGGATTAAAAATATATTTAATTTTAACTAGGGTGGTAAGTTCTGTGTTTGAAACCAGTGCACAAGGGAGCTTTTCCTACAGAATGCTACGTGTTTAAGAAAATTATTGGGGACGTGGCTGTAGAAAGCCTTCTGTCGAGTGCTTCTCTGCCAGCGCCATGTATCGGAAACTGTGTCTTTCCCCCCGCCCTGCCACCTCGGCCTTTCGCCATCCCTTATGAGCCATCTTCCCCACGCCATGTACCCGAAGATCATCCCTTCGCATGAGCGCTCCCCCGCCCTCCACCCATTCCCCGCATGGGTGCCTAAGCGAGCATTGAACAATGTTCCCCCTTTTCCTGCATCCTGCTGTGAAGAACCCCATCCATGGCGTGCCTGTGTTAAGCACCGGCCCAAGAGTAATGATAGCTACTTCTGTCAACTGCTCCTCCGTGGACAGTGCACTACAGCCAGTCGATAGCAGTCGCCCGGGGCTCTGGCAGCGCTGATCTTCCTTCACATTGTGCAAGGTCCTTGTGCTTCGTAACAGACAAACTGTGATTACAATAAATTTAATACTTTTACCTATCACCCCTGTATTGAATTTAATATAGTTATTGAACACTATTTCTTTAAGACAAAACTTTAAATGTTAATTTTCAAAAGAAAGTACTTAATGAAATGAAATACTCGACACAATCATAAATTAAAGTATTTAAAACTGCACAAAATTTAATGTATTTGACATGGTAAACAATTAAAGTATTTGACACAGTAAAAAATTTAAATATGTGAATCCATAAAAAATTAAAGTAAGTGGCACTATTAAAAATTAAATAAGTGACACTATTAAAAATTAAAGCATGTAACACCATTAAAAGTTAAAGTAGTTGACAATATGTTAAAACCCTTATAATGTTTCGAAAACAAATTGATTAGTAATTTTTATCCAAAAAGTTTTAAGCAAGGTGAATTAATGTGTTACGATCTTAATTAATACTACCAAAGAACAAATTAACTGAACATGTAATATACTGATATACAAAAATAATAATTTATTTTAATTTTAAATGTAAATTTCAGAAAATTAAAAAAAAAATTCATTTTATACTTTTGCACATAACTTAAATAATAGCTACAAAGTATTCAACCCACCCCTTTCATACATATACATACATCAAAAAACAATTATCCAGTCATTCTCAAGGTATAACATTATTCACAACAAAGGTTTTTGGTGGTAGTTTCTAAGTACTTGGTGTTATATCCTAGATAATATTGATATACATTTGGGAATTTTTAATAGGTTGGAAAGAGCCTCGGTACGTGATATTATCACATCATTCAGTACATCATAAAGATAATGGTGGTTACCAAGTGTCTCTCTCTATGCCATTCAGAACTCTTGAACATACACCAAGAACCCACCTCGAATCATTTCAAACACATTTACCTAAATTCATACTCACAGTCATATCCCGTCTCAATTTATTTTCTAAGCACTTGGTGTTATATTTTATATGGTTTTGATGTATCTTTGCACATATTTAAATGTGTAAGAAGAGCCTGGGTTCATAATATTGTCACACCTTCTCTCCATTATATGGATAATGGCAGTTACCAAATATCTCTCTCTACTCCATTAAAAACTCTCAAACATACATCAAGAACCCACCTCGAATCAATTCCAGTACCTTTCATCTCACTATTATACACATACTCAATAATTTTTTTTCTTAGTACTTGGTGTTTTACTATAGATTGTAATTGAAAATTTTTGCAAGTATTTAATAGTCTAGGAAGAGCCTTGATTTGTAATATACTGGTGGTTACCGGGTATATCTCTCTGTATTCCATTGAAACTTTTAAAAAATTCATCAAGAACTCACCTCGAATCACTTCCAACAACTTTCCCCACATCCATACACACAGTCATACACATAAACAAAATTTTTAGAAAATTAGTTAAATTTTAAAACTACTTAAAACTAAAAATTCCTACCCAACCCAGTTTTCATATATTCCACAATTATTAAATTTTATTCATGTCCATTCGTTCATCTTTCAGTCATCATTCACACATAAACTTATTCAGAACTTATATATGGGCAGGTCTAATAGACCTCCAAACACACTGTGCATGGTTCGGCTTAGTTCCCAAATATTTTTCTATGTTCCATCATTTACTCCCAAGCATACATGAAAGTCCTGTCTAGAATTTCTTAAAATACTTTAAAATATCTAAACAAACTACTTTTTTTAAATATTCCCACCCAACCCAGTTTTCATACATTCCACAATTGCTAAATTCACTCATGTTTATTCGTTCATCATTCTTTCATTCATCTCCAAACAAATCAATCAAAATAGAGAATAGGGCAGGGTTATGTGCCCTCCGAATATGGTAAGTTAATCTATCTCAGTTCTCTCTTATCTCTTATTTTTTCCCTTTTCCATAATTCATACAACACATTATCTCCCAAAACCCACCCAGAATATCTTACAACCACTTACAATCTAACTAAACAAAATTCTGAATAGACATTTAAAGCAATTTCAAAAAATTCTAAAAGTTAAATATTCCAATACGTTTCTAAAAAGAGTTTAACAAATTCATATAAAAATTTAATGAATTCCATTCAATTTGAAAATTTTTGACAAATTTGCGAAGTAAGGGTAACAATTTTAAGCAAATTCAGAAAAAAGTGAAACCATTTTTAAGCAAAATCCAGTAGAAATTCTAACAGTTATTCAATTTTAATTAGACCCTAAAAGTTTTAATATTCATATAAAAGTTAAATAAATTTAATTCCAATTGTAAAAGTTTGAACAACTTCACAAAGAAAGGTAAACAATTTTTAAGCAAATTGTAATCAAGTTTAACTAATTTAAATGTCTTAGTATATATACTGAAAAAGAATTTAAATGATCGAAGCAAAACTAATTTAAAAAATATATAAAAAATCATTTATAAAAACTTTCGACAAGTGTAAGTTAAATTAGAATATTATCGTGATATTAAACAGCATTAAGAAGCCCTTAATGATAAGCTTATTTACTTGCATAATGTCTACTATAAAAGGTGGTAGGCGATGAGCGAGCCCTGAACCCCAGTTCAGGGAAGTGAGGCTCCAGGCGGGACCTGGAATCCTAGGCATTGGTCATGGGTAGCTATCTGCCCAGGCGTACACTGGGCCGAACACCAATCCTTGGCTACATCTCGTCGTGGCGCGGCAGGCTGTCAATGGTTCCAGCAGGCAGTGGTTGCTTGAACAATGAGGAGTGGCTCTCCTGCGCTTGTATATATAACCTGACACCCCCCTCTCTTCCCTCCTCAGGGGAGCTATACAAATAAGTCAAATAGCCTGATTTGAGAATAAATTGTAATGAATGAAATGACTTAAATGGGAAATTACAAAATTAAAACATTTTTTATGAACTAACACAGTTTCTGAATTTTCTCATTTACAATTTTATTGAGTAGGTACTGTAATGTACAATATGCAAATTTCTTCAGTATTATCAATTACATTTAATTTGAATTACATAATTTTTACTGTTTTTGTACATGTACAAATATATTTTGCAATACAAGGTTTTATTATTACAGACTGTAATAGTCTTTGTATTGTATTACGTACTGTTTTCTGTTTCGAATATCAATTCATCATAATTATATTTTTTATTTAAGTATATAATTAATTGTCAATCATTGTGCACAAATGCGATAGTGTACTGTATATAATTTTGTGAAATAATTTTGCATGACGTTTATTAGGACACTGAATTATACTGAATTATATTACCCATGCCTTAGCTGGGAATCGAATCCAGAAACTAGATTACAAGAATCCATGCCTTACCTGTGATTTGAACCCAGAACCCCGCACTATAGCATTGTCCAAATATGTCACAGAGGTTGGCGATGCAAATCAACAAAATTTATATATTTGTATTATGTTGGAAAATTATTTGTTAAAAGTAATATGTGTTTGAATATTCCTTATGTGCTAGCGCTGTGTGTTAGCAGTTCGACATGAGAGGAAAGGAGGGGCGAGCAGAGGGAATGCTTTTAGTGTCACTGTTAGCCTTAGCGGTGTGCGAGGCTATTTGGAAGACTGTGATGGGAAACAGATAAAAAAATCTTATTTATGAGCTCAGCTTTGAACCAGAAATGCCACACTGTGCGTGCGAGTACCATGTAGCTGGAAGCTTGGGGCGATATATGAACAAAATAAATCATATTTAACAGCTCTGTTCATTGCCAGGTAGCTGATCGCATGGCAGAGTTTCTTTTAAATGTAACAAAATATTGTTTTTTTCTGGATACACTATTTCAATAAAAGTTTTTCACAAGCAACTAGTGTGCTAGCCTCCAGTTATTTTCCCATGATATTACATTTTTTTACACCTTTATACTGTATTTTTAGAAAATTTTACACACCTCCTTTGTGTATTATTGAGTGTAATCATTTCTTTCTTTTCTCAAGGAAACCAAAACAATTCACACTTTATTAATAAGAGTAATAATTTTTTTCCATTTCGTAGGGAAACATCTTCATTTTTGTAAAAGGGAAAAATTTAAATAAAAATACATACAAATCCATTCATTTTAACACATATATTTATTTACTAATTTGTACATCTAGGATTTAAAAAAATAGATTATTTCTATTACATAGCATATTAAATGAACAATTATTAGAATAGTACACAAGCACAGAACACAGGCATAGGAGAGTTGATTACACACAAATCAATTCATTTTAACATAGATAGTTTCATTATACATAACACAATTTACAATAATAGAATATTTCATAAATACAACTGTTATATAGGTTGTTTCAAATACATAACAATCATAAGGTATTTTACAATATATAGCAAATTATACTCAAACAGACATTTAAACCCAGATTATTTCAAAATACATGACACATTGTACAGGTATACAATCCTTCAAAACTCTATACAACATTTTTAAGAAACAAACAAATAGCAAAACTTACGCAAGGTGATACATAGCACAATTTAGTATAGGATCTTCCAGTATTATTTTAACACACGGTATAAGCTATTAGCACTAAACAATCTCTTCTCAGATGGATTGTATTTGGTTCATTGAAAAAAGCTGGTATACCATATGGGCAGTATTCGTCACAACGCAAATACGAGACTATATCCTCATCGCCCCTTAATTCCTCTGATAGGAATGGATACACATCTTGAATTTAGTGTGATGCAAAAGTTATTATAAAGGCGTTAGGTAGCAGCGAGTGTTAATTCTCAATATCTAAACTTAAAAGCATTTTGCTTTTTCCATACTAAAATGGCGTTAAAAACACTCTAACACATTCTTCTTCACAGTTATTGCAGCAGTATCCATTGTGCATATTACTTTCTGGTGAAGCTTGTACAATGTAGTACCCCTCAGAGAATCCTGCTAATGGATGTGGTATGGCTTGGTAAATTCTGTTGATTGATATAAACCTCATGGTAGTACACCCCCGACACAATCTGACTTCGACAACTGCTGGCTTAAGACTGAGAGAAAAATTAATTTATTCCTTCTTGTATAGTAAATGGATTCTAAATGGCCGCTGTTTGACTTGAATTTTGCATCAAATAGGGTCTTTTAGAAAAATGTGTTGAAATATCACTGATTTTGATTTTTTACAACTCACTTTAGGCTGGATACGTGGTTTTTTGTTAATATTTTGTAGAAACGCATTGTTTAAAATACAATATTTTATATTTACCCAAATATACACATTTTTCCAAGTATATACCTTTCTGATAAATATGACAGTGTATTCGAAAATCTTGGTTGGGCATATTTGTAAAAGAAATTTATTAGAAACAGTATACTAAGATTGGTTAAAAACTTATAGTTTCGTAGAGAAATCTAGACACAGAAACGTATTTACTGTTTTATATATTACATGTTCGTTTATCATAGCTGCCAAAATCCTGCTGGGATCAAAATGTTTAAAAAACATTTTTTTAAATATTATAACTTTACAACTTTGATACAAATTTCTATCAGTTTAATTTCGGATGGAAACATGATATTTTTTAATGAAATTGACGTATATTTGCCATATATATATATATAAATTATAAATGGAAGAAGGATAATCTTAGTTAGGTTCATTTGTAAAAGGGAATGTTTAGAGAGAGTATTTAATTTTTGCATATATGAAGATCGGTTTTAAACTTATATTTTTGTAAATAATTTTACAAGCAAAAATGTATTTTCTGGGATGAATATATATGCATGCACATTTTAAATGCTTATCGAATCGTGGTAGGTATCGAAATGTTTGATATCAACATGTTTGGTAGCATTATGTTATTTGTGAAAACTATTTTTCAAATATTTAGTTATAACTCTTGAGAGACAATCATTGTGATCAATTTGTAACATAAAATTTTTAATAAACTTCTTATTTGGAATTATCAAAAATGTGTCATTTAGCTCGTGTTTATGGGAAGTTTCTTTGAAATTTGGGTTAAGTTTTAGAACTTCCTGGAATTAAAAATATTTTTGAAGTATTTTGTTGGAGACGTGATGGGAATACATTTTTATTTTTAATTTTGTTTTTGAGTAAACTGAAATTTTCTTGGCAAGCTAGTCTTCACAGGCAGGTAGCCACCAGACCTGTCTTGGAAGCGTAAGAAATTTAGGTAGCTTCTTTGTCCCTGCTGGGATGCTGCGGTGGATGGATGGTGGTGAATCGACAAAAATGTTTGGTCCCAAGAGAGAGTAGTTCTAAGCGAGCAGCCGGCCTGCGTGTAGGGGTTATGCTAGGCATGGGACAGTATTGATGTCTCATGCACATCACACTACTTTCTTCTCCCCATGTTTGTATAAGTACTTCGGAAATTTATTAGGTTTGATTAATTGAAACATTTTTATTATTCATTTACGTGAAAAGCGTGCGATAGGCGAACGATGAGTGTGACGATCTGGCGGCATACATTGGGCTGAACGAAAACACATTTGTAAGATCAGAATTCCGGTCGCCATAATGCACATCATTACACTTACAGCATTATGACACTTCATTACACTTTAAACGGTATTGCAGCACATTGCATTTTTAATTGTTTTTAACATGTGATATAACAAAATTCATTCGTCGGTTTTTCGCAATAGGAGAGCGATGTGATGTTGTATGAGCTGATGAAAGATGCAATAGGTGAAATGTGGGAGATTGTTCGTCTGGTTTAACCTGTATTTCGTTGCGACTTAGGTATTTGCTCTTGAAAGCCAATGAAGGAGAAGTGAATGACGATTGATTAGGTTACATGGATGTTAATAATCGTTATTCCTTGGAGTTCTGGTGAGTTTTGACGTGAACCTGTGCTATGTTGTCTGTATTTTATATGCTTGTTATTTTGTGTATGACAGTTGGGTTATTGGGATTGTCGTTATTAGTTTGTTTGTGTATGTGTTTGCTTATTTGAATGGGAATTCAGTTAGTGGGTTAGCATTTGTTTCTTTGATAGGGAATTAGATTTGTGCATACAGTTTTAATATAAATGTCATACATTATGTCTTGTAGTTCTGTCAGTTTAATGAATGTGTGTTAATCGTATGATTAAAGTCTCGTGTTTGGTTTATATTAGTCCGATTTAATGTTACATGTAGTAATTGCATGATTAAAATGGAGATCAGTAATTTTTATTGTTTGGTAGGGAAATAGTTTTGGGTTCCATTCGCTACATATTGGTCAATCGGGTTATGATTAAAGTACTTTTGAATGATTCGTACATGATTCATTTGCTTCACCGAAAAAGTTAGTTTCTTTAATGCTATTCGAGGAGTAATGTACGTTTTAATTAAATTAGTATACTGTGGTTTGGGTATTTGAATGTAAATAGTCTCTTTTTGTTTAATTAAAAAAAGATATTTGGTTTGCGTTCCTTAATGGAAGGAAACATTTCTCTCATATCTGGAAAGATGTGTAGCCACGTTCCCATTATTCGCAATTGCTCCAACACATATTCAAACCAATATAAAATTGTCTCTTATGCCACTCTTCCGCCAACCTCGACACATATATATACCCAATTTCAATATACCTCTCTACTCAGTTGGCTCCCAGATGTCAGAGAGTGAGTATTGCTCTTCATTTACACATCCCAATGATAGACAAAAAGTACATCAAAGAAATTTTATCAAATATAATTAATCAAACTATTCTTAAATCCAACGAGCATATTAATTGCCAATAAATCCATTAATTAGCAATTAGTATGCAAATTAGCAATATGCAATTTCTTCCATCTACATGTCATTCGTCTAGTGGTCCAGAAGAGGGTCGTGTGCTTTACTAACAGCACTGTAGTACTCATAAAATGCTCTTTAGTGGGGGCACCTTGCGATACCTTGAGTGTTGGACAAGAAATATATAATTTTATATATTCAACTATACACTTACCCAGTTTTATTTTAAGTGACATGCTCTAAAATGACAACAATCTCTTGGTCTGAAGTTAATCAATATGTTGTACCTATGGCGTAGCTCAAGAGTGACATGCTAAGTTTACTATTTATAGCACAACAAAGAGGCATATCTCTCTTTTCTAAATATTATATTTCTGGAACCAAGACACATTATAACAATATTTGTAAGTCGGAAAGTTATCTCATTAATATTTAATTATAACCTCTTCCATTGCAATAGCTTTTAACGCTGTGACACAGCATAAGATTGCGTTTCAACAAAAACTTTGAATGCCTGTACTGAATAATGTAGAAAATTGAGATACGCCACTTTATCTTCAGAGTGACTCATTGTAAACATTTTAATAAAGATTTGGTGCAAGCAGTATGTTTACATTTAAAATCGCAAATTTTAACACAAACAAAGCGATATATACTGGTGTTGATGTTAAAGTTTCGTGTAAGTGTAAATATAGAGTAGCCTGCAGAAGTATGATTACATGTCGAGTAGTGTTGATAGCATTTTTGGATACATACAGTTATAGCAGCGGATGTCACACTTATATACGAAGAAAATTGTTAAAAAGAACTTCACTGCTTAACAATAACATACGACTTAGTTATCAAGGTTGTGCACAGAGCGATGCGCCAATCAGCAGGATATGTTTCACTACAATAAAGTGCTTCGTACTCATGCTAAATGCATAAAGAAACATACCAACAAGAGATAGAGGACAACTTTTATTTGCAAACAACTTGTGTAACATTACAAATCATATCGACTAAATTAATCAATTTACACTTTAAACTGTAATATTTTGTTTTATTACCAATATAATGAAATTTATACAAATATTGGAGATCGATTTTGTAATTATCTTACTGGTTCCCGAGAGTTGCAGAATACCTAACCCTAATTATAAATGTAAACGTGTTAATTCAGCGATTATTACAGATAAGGTTAACACCATGTTCTTCGACAAAGTAACAAGTAGTGTGTTTATAATATTTTCTAGATTTCTCTATTCGAAATAAAATGGAATAAAGCTGAAAACTCAGTTCTTTGCATTTAGTCGTAAGTATTCAACAGATGTGTTGCATGTTGAGTCACGAAGAGCGTGATACTGATCGAAATTTTAAAAATTTTTTTATTAATTTTCCTGAAGTTGAAAAAATTAATATGTGTGCAATAGTCATTCCAAAAATCGGACAAAGCGCCGCAGGTTAATTTACCGTCAATATATAACACAGAATATGATATATAAATAACACACCCATGTCTTCAGACTTTTAAAATAATGAACCACAAAACTAAAATAAGGAAATAAATTTTTAGCTTCTGTAGTACTAAGTGCTGCCTTATTTCTACAGTATTCATTTACCATATTTCTATTTGAAACTCCATGCTTCACAACCACAGTTGTTTGTAATATACCCTATCTACCAAAAAGTAATTGGGCACCCATCCACAATGTTTGCACGGTGGTTATCGCCCCATTGGAATCTGAAAGGGCCACCTGTTGCGGCTATAACAGCAGCCACCCTGTCTGGCTTGCTCTCTACGTGTGTTTGCAGGACATCCATGGGGATACGCTACCATTGCTCTTAAAACCATTCCATGAGTTGAGCACTGGATTTTGGCCGCGCCTGACGAGCTCTCACCCTGCAATACAATTCGTCCCAAAGATGTTCTATAGGGTTGAGGTCGGGGCTCTGGGTGGGCTAGTCCAATTGGCGAACATTGTTGTCGGCGTACCACTGCATAGTAGCCCTTCAAACATGGCACCTGACATTGTCATCTTGGAAGCAACACGGGTCCTTTCTGTAAAAGCGCCATAATGTTGAGAACATTTCATTATCCAGAATGTTACAATACGATTCTGTGTTCATGCTACCACGGACAAACATCAGCGGTCCTAAGCCAAAGGCCGTGAAATACAAGTCAGCTGACATACTAAATTACCTATCTTCATGGCTGTCCAATTACTTTTTCGTAGATAGTGTAGTTAAGCCACATAAATATGATTTTTAAGTAATCATATTATAAGGAAAGTGCTTATTGCTGCATTAGATAGTGATTCCCATTATATAATGGATGTTTATTTATGAACTAGATAGCCTATAAATTGTATACGGAAGAAGCTTGTTGCGAAATTGTGTTGACTTCTAGGGCGCTTAAAGAAAATTAAATTAATTTTAACTTTACTATGAGAAAAATGCTTATAATTTCAAATACTTGTTTGCAAATCCATGCAGGGTGTACATTTCTATGTGTTCGGCTGTTAAGAAACATATTATATCTAAATTCATATTGAAGGGTATAACATTTTGTTAGAAAATTAAATTCTAATCAGAGTTGATTAAGTAAGCCTAATCCTAGCACATTCTTATTCTTCTTGTAGTTCCTATCCATTCCAGATGCTGGCAACCATCTCAGCTGTGTTATCTCTACTAGGCACTTCTCGGAATAACTCTGTAGATGTCTTAGAGGTCCATGTCTTGAGGTTATTTTCAACCAGGAGATTCCTAGCATTTTACTAAGGCTTTAAAAGCTATAGCGGGAACAACTAAAATTATACACATCAAATAAAAATGTGCATACTGTAAAACAGTACTATCGTAGATTCTGTAAGAAATTTACACGGAAAAATTATTATTTCAGCATTTAACCATATTTTACCGAAATTTATTTCTGCCGTTATTTATGCATATCGAATCTGATATAGGCCATTTATGGTTACTTCGTAATTTTCTGAAGCCTTGAAAAACTTCTACTTTTGGTTACTACTTTCGCATCCTTAGATACATGTAACTATAAACGCTATTATGAGAATTATACATTTTAAATATAAAATGTTTTGCTTAATGTTTACAGCTATCAAAATGATTTTGCCGTACTTCAAAAACTATTACGTGCAGATTTTTCACATTTTAGGCCTATAAACATGGTACAGCTGTGACGGTGTTTGCCAACACACACAGGGCGAGGACTTTGTCTAAGAACTTCCTCAATGTAGGTGGTTAAGTTTGAAAACAGCTGAGTGTTAAAAAATGGATTTGGGCTGGTTCCAGTTAAATGGTTAGAATTATTCGATGCCTTGATTTTTATATTACCAGTTGCATGATTTGCAAAATTATTTCCCCAATCTCACAAAAATAGTTTTTTAAAAAATTTAAATTTACAATTCTCCTACTAATTACATTTGGTATAAAATAGTATCAAAAATATATTTCTGTTTAAAACTTCCCGAAAAACTTACATTTTTGCAAAATATAATTCTTTCCAGCTATATGCAGGTTACATTAAATATTTCCCTTTACATCATAGTTAACGAATGGCAGAAAGGCCCTTGCCCCCCCTCCAAAAATTAAAATGTTGACGGAATAGCAGTTCCTGCCCAAGTGAATACCTTGTGCTGTCTCCCTAAGTCTGGGCGAGACACTCCTACATATATTTTATTATAAACCATCGAGAACAATACAAAATATCCGTCGATATTCGGAAGTCCTGGAAGGGCACCATGGTGGTATGTGACTAGCTGGCTGGCGTCACGTGATCGTGACATACAAGGGAGGGGAAGGCAGCCCAAGATTTAGCAGGTGGAATCAGCTACGCGGCGCCCACACTTGCAGACCAGCAGGCCCACCCAGCGGATGTGAGGCGTGGAGCTCGTCAAACACACCCCCGTCGCAGTGAAGGTAAGCCGTCCCAGATTGCCAACATTTTCTCAACTTTAATAGGGCTTCGTCGGTTTTAAATTTCGTTCGATGTGCAGGGATAGCCGTCACATCCCTCCTCCACTGAAGATGAGACACGAAGTCGGTGCCGAACACGCGTCCATAACTTAAGGCGTACTCTGGCCAGACCCTTACCACAGGCTCCTTTCCGCATAGAACACAGGTCACGTTGTTAGCCACAGATATGCACCAGGGCTCACTCGATGAAGACGTCGAACATTTATTACTCTTTTTCAATTTGAGCTTTGGGTAGGCTTGCTTAAATTTGGAACCATTTTTACATTTACATATAACGTCACTAATATTTCACTCATAAAATAATTCTATACCTTTAAATATTTATAACTTTACACAATTTTACATTTTCATCTATGTACTCATTTAACTTTTGAATAGAGTATCGTTGCTTACTAAATGTTAATACTCCCTCTTCAATTTTTCTCCAATACACGCTGGAAAACTAATATATATTAAAAAATTATGCAATAATCTTAAGATTTTAGGATGCTTAATAAAACAATTTTACATCCTTCAATGAAGACAGTGTGGATTTCACAAAGGAAAGGGTGGGGGACAGCCATCTTATGTAGTGTGTCATAATATCTGTTACATTAGGAGATATGAACCTTTTCGTAATTGTTCGGAAAACATGGATCATCGATCAATACTGTCATGGGCGAAAGGAACATCACTATCTGAAACGGCCCTCGTAATTTCACTGCCAACTTAGCGCTAAAATAATCCATTTCTGAACTGAGGTGGTGAGCATCGACTAAAATTAAGTCACCAGGTTTCAAGGTTTCATCTTTGTAAGATACGTTACCTTTTTGTTCCATTTTCTGGTGATACATAATTAAATTTCGTGTCACATCCATCCATATTTCTTTCAGTTTTTTGTTACTCATATTTCCCAATCACATACCGTGGAGTGACCACACATTTATTAAAGGGTGCATCAATCTCCACCCAAAAAAACTCCTTAGCTAGAGCATAGTCGTGTACACTATGAATTAAATTATTGAAACACAAAAACAGTAGCTATAATATGTCATCCCAGTTACGTTGCGTATCTGACTGAAAACTGCGTAAGGCAATCTTAATGTTACAGTTAACAAGTTCAACTAAATTTGTCTGTGGCTGGTACGGGGCAGATTTAGCCATGTTTAAACCCCATATGAAATTCAGATCTCTGAATTCTTACGAGAAAAATACGTAGCATTATCAGTTACTACATATGTGGGTGCACCAAAAACACTATATTACCGTTACATTACAACTTTACAGATGTCAATTGCCTGTATGGTACTAACGGGAAAAATAAACAAAATTTGCTGAAACTATCAATTATTACTAGGACATAGACATAACCCGGTGTACTCCAGGGCAACGGACCCATGATATCTAAATACACACGTTCCTAAGGATACGTGGCTACCATACCCGCATACTGGCCTTCCGGTTTTTGGATTTTTCGGTTTAGCGTGTTGACACGCGCCACAATCTTTTACCCAGTTTCAAGGCCGGTGCGTACTCCCGGCCACGTAATAATTTCTGACACGCGACAGAGGGTTTTATCACGCCCTACGCGTCCTCCATAACATGATTCGTGGTAATATTAAAACTCCATTGCCCTCAAACTTCCAGGCAAAAACTCTGAATTTTCCTCGTCTCGTCCATTCACCTAGAAAACTTTTATGGATGACATACGGCTAAGTTCCATTTTTAATTTCAGACGAAATCTGCTTATATTCCTGATAAGCATTTTGGTAATTCTTTTATGTCAGTAAACAAGTTTGGGAATATTTGTAATGTATTCAATTCTGAAACGTCTGTGTTTCCTTCTGCTGGCCTTTACAGCTGACTATCTATGCTCACTACCCTCTCTACAGGTGCCACATTCTTCACCTGTCCGTCGCCTTGTTCAAACTCTTCAGCGCAGTACATGCGAGACAACGCGTCTGCTACCATATTATCGATCCCACGAATGTGTTGCACATTGAATTTGAAATGGTCCAATCGTACCAACCAGCGTGCTATCCTGCCTACAGGATTTTGCGATTTCAATAACCAGCTAAGCGCTTGGTTGTCTGTGTACAACGTGAATGGTGTGTAATCCAAATTATCTGCGAACTTTTCCATTTCCCAAATTCAACTTGAGAATTCATTTTGATAAATAGTAAATTTACGTACTACTTAGGTCAATGATTTATTGGCGTATGTTATTGGTACAAAATGACCATCTATCTTCTGATTTAAACACGCTAACCTATTGCTACCGAACTGGCATCGCATCAGAAATATTCGGTAAATGCAAAACGGGTGGACTTGCTAACAGATCTTTGAATTTTTGAAAATTATTTTCCTTGTCTTAATTGCACTGAAACATCACGTTTTTTCTTTTCAATTTATTTTAAGGTTCTGCATGATCGGAAAAATTCGGAATTAACTTACTAGTATAAAATGCTACCGTACCTAAAACTATTTTCACTCCTCGTACATTTTTGGGGTTGCGGGAATTTTACGACTGATTTTACCCTATGCTAATCTGTTCGCAAACTTCCGTCGGAAATTATGAATCCCAAATAACGCACGTGTTGTTTTGCCCAACTTATCTTTTCCGGATTTACCATCCGTCCGGCATTACGCAACGCGTCTAATACTAGCCGCAAGTGTTCCTGTAACGTATTTCTGTAAATGTACACGTTATCTATATATGTGAATACAAACTCATTTAGATATTTTCCTTATACGTGAGTTAACACTCTACACTGGGGTCCGGAATTTACTCCCATCGGTAAACGAGTTCACTGACACAAACCCTACTGTGTACAAAACCTCAACGGCACCCTAATATTGGGATGTAGCTCACACTGTAAGAATGCCGAATATAAATCCAAGATAGTGAAATACTTCGCTTTAGCAAATGTTGAAAGGACGGCTACCAGATAGGAATACACATAGAATTTTTCGTTTATTTTCCTATAATCACACATAACTTTAAACTGTCCCGGATGTTTCTTGGGAATTAGAAAAGACGGGATTGCGTACGGACTTGTGGAATTTTCTACAATTCCCTTCTCTTGCAATTCTGTGATAAAATTTTTTAATATGGAACGCACACTACGGGCTCATTATCTTTAAGTTTTAATTATACTGGAATCCCTTTACAATGCCCTTACTTCGACGTAAGCACATCTTTATATTACATTTTAAGCTTGTCTTTCCAGGCTCCTGTGCAGGATTTTCACTAGAAGCACCACGGAGGTCTTTTTGACGGTTTTAAGATTTTAAGAATCTTTTCTGTTCAAATTAACTATACAAATATCATCCCATCATGTGAAATTCATAATGCTGTTTAGTTGCATTGATAGAAGATGTTATATCATACAATGTTATCCAGAATACCATAATATAATGTATACACCTCAAAGCTCCAAATCGGTCATTTTGACAATAAGGCATCTGCTGCTATATAATGCATCTTTACAATAGCTCATTTATTTCTTTCACGAATCATTACTTCTTGCATCACCAGTGCTGCTCACTAGAGGTTTTCAATTGTTTTCATAAGTAATCTTTGGCTCAGAATAATAACTTTCTTCTCCCTGTTTACCACCGCCATGCATATTTCCTCTATGGTTTGGGAATATTCATTTTCAGACTAAGTGGCGGAGGGGCGGCTCAGTGGTGTCACGGCTGCTCTGAAGAGACACGAGGAAGTAGTAGTGGTTAGAGGGGTCATAGGAGTGGAGGAGTTTCGCCAGCGGCAGACTGCGCCGTAGCAGTGGAGGAGTAAAGCTCAGTAGTGTCACTGCTGCTCTGAAGAGACACGAGGAAGAAGTAGAGGTTAGAGGGGCCATAGGAGTGGAGGAGTTTCGCCAGCGGTAGACTGCGCCGTAGCAGTGGAGGAGTAAAGCTCAGAAGTAACTCCTGCTCTGAAGAGACACGAGGAAGAAGTAGTGGTTAGAGGGGCCATAGGAGTGGAGGAGTAAAGCTCAGAAATATCACCAGCTCTGAAGAGACGTTAGGGTGAAGAAGAGGATAGAGGGGCCATATGATAGGAAGAATCTGTCCACCCGCGGGTGGCTCCACGGAAACACGATCAGCGAACTCGTAAAGTAAAAACTTTGTTTCAGATCTTGTCGTCGCCAATAGAGGTTCGCTCCTACTTTCCCCCGCCCCTCAACATGGCTCTCCCGAAATATACGGCGATTTCGCGCAATGCGAACTCGCGAACAGCTGTCTCAAGTTAGCTGCTGATCTCTGGCAATATCGTAATGTATCGGAGATGGCGGTCCTTTCTTGTACTTAGCTAGATTTGTCAGTCACCATTCCCGTGTCTGGAAAATGACTCACTCCTCACGCCGCCTACGTTACGGAACACATTTCGTATAACAGCTACAGTTATATGAGCTTCTGTTTGATAAGGAAAATTATATAATTTTTACATTTCACGCATACTTTGTTGAGCTTTTATTGGTTTAAATCACTAAAAACACCATACATTTGGGATACCTTTAAGCACCAGTTGCGGTCATTTTGACTGTATATCTTTAAGTCCACTTGCGGTCGAATTGACAATATACATTTAAGCGCTGGTTTGCTGTCTTTGACCTCTCGAATTTTTTCCCTGGTTTTGGGTTACATTCTTCATGAAACATTATATATTTTAACATAATTTTCAGTTTGCAGACTTGATATAGCAAAATAAAGTACCCGGATTTAATAGGTGTTGACTAGAGAGAATATATATTTTTCTAATGGTAACCAAATCTATAAATATCACAATGGATTCTTTTGCACAAGGCACATTTAACTGATTTACTGCAAACAACTTACTTACCAATTGTTTCATAAGACACTTATAACTTATTTACTGAAAACCAATTTCACATTCTTGAGTAAAACACATGCAACTGATAAACTAAAAAAATTACCTATCCATTTTTTCATGTAACTTATTTACTGAACAACTTACTTACTCATTGTTGCACAATATACATACATCTGAATTATTGAAAGCATCTTACATACATATTGTTGCTTAAGAATAATGTAACTGATTTACTGAAAACAACTTACTTACACATTGCTACATGGGACACATGCAACTGATTTGTCTACTGTCGCTGCACATTTACCACACGTACACTTGTGACACTTGAAACACATGCCACAAGTTTTGCTCCCCTTGAATTTTTTAATTTGGCCCTGGTGCTGCTTCTTCATTCGTGCATCTGTAGCTTGCAGGGTAGTTTGTGTGGGTACACCACTCCCCATGTTCAAGTATGAACTACGCATTCCTTCTGTCAGTTGCAAAATAAATTTATGACGACAAACAGAGTCCCCTGTGATCGCTCTGTAAATCAATCATGTATTTATAGCGGCCAAATACAAGATGTTGTAGAATACTTGAACAGGCCATCATCGGGATCCAGCACACCCAGAGTACTTTCTTGCCATCTGGTCGATGACGTCAACACCATATTTGGTATATATGTAAAAATGTACAGTTTCAGGGTATTTTCTGTGCAGTGTCACTGATGTCAACCACTCGGAGAACAGTGCTAAGTAAAAGAACATTCTTTTTTATTTTCCTTTGATAAAGTTTCAGTGTACATTCTCCATGTTTTGGAACTGTGGTGCTATAAAGCTCAGCTGTTGATGATGTTATGCCTGAGGGGATTTCTCGTCGAGTTCCGTTCAGGGTACCCACAATACTGATATTCTTTTTTTTTTCAACTTCTCTGCAAGTTGCGAAGATGTGAAGAAACTGTCTATGGCCACATTACATCCAGAATTCGCATATGGACTCACCAATTTGTCAGGTTTGTTTGCCATATACTGTGTAAATTTACACCTTGCCTTTGTCGGGAACAGCTGCTCATCAACAGTCAAGTTTTCACCTTGGTTATAGGAAACTAAGCAGTTCTCAATAAATTTATTCCAGATATGCGACATCAAAGAAAACTCGTCAAACTGGAGCCATTCAGATCTTGTTGCTCAGACATCAAACATCAAATATTTAGTTATAGTGCGAAACCTATTCCATCCCTTAGTAGATAAGAAAAAAGCTGGTCCCCAGTCAGTTCACCAAAGTAAGTCAGTGGAACATCAAGCATTTATATGCATCTCGTGCATACAGAAGAGCAATGGATGTATCAAGTTATTCCACTGCTATGGTCCAGTTCTCATCGCCCTGATGACGGGATTCCTCCTCAGCGCATGTTTTTATGTGCCACAGCATACATTCATCAATGATTAGTCACCAAGCACTCGATACACACTCATCTGTCACACGACGTTTAGTATACATTGTTCGCCCTGGTTCTTCCATAGAAACATTTTAAGCTCGAAATCTGCTTGCTGCCCTGACACTACAAGGAATAGCAGTTCACAAAGTCTGTCCATCTTTTCCTAGAAGTTTACCTCCAGGTGTTACGGCTCCTTCTTCTGTTTTTCTGCAGCTACGACTGCGGTCTCGTGTTTAATGTCTATTTGTTATACGTGTACTGTCACATTGTTCTTGTCCCACGCTATCAGCCAGAAAACCACTTGCTTCAGCTGTGGTTATTTGAAAATTAGCTTGGCTGGTACCAGTTGTTGATCTGATTATACCATTTATTCTTCCTCTTCCAAATCCTATACTTTGAAATACACCTCTCTGAATACCTGAAAAAACCATTGCACATACCTTATAAATACTTGTGCTAATAAATATAAAAAAAGTCGATATTTCTATCCCTTGAATTGCATGGTAAAGTGGAATTTAATTTTATTTAAAATTATTGCTAATATAATGAGGTTCTGTAACTATAATAGTGCATACAGAATCATGTAGTATTTCATCTGTGCTATCTGAAAAGATGAACTTGGATATTATTGGAGCGATTTACTTCTACTTCCTTCTTCTGATGTATCACTATTGTTCTCAGAATGCTGTTTTTCTTGTGTAGCAGGAATATAATGTTAACCAGAATCAGAACGTGTAACATCGGGGTTATCTATATCAGAGTCATTCTCTGACAATTCTTATAGTAATTTGTTTATATCTTCGGGCGTTAGACCTCGATGTCGTGGCATTTTTAGAGACAGCTTGTGATCACCACTGAAGAAACAAGGTAACTTAGGCTGAAAATAAACATTCACAAACCATAGAGTAAATATGCATGGTGGTAGTAAACAGGGAAAGGGAATGTTATTATTACTTATAAAAACAAATGAAAACCTGTAGTGAGCAGCGCTAGTGATGCATGAAGTAATGATTCCCAAAATAAACATATGAACTATCGTAAAAAGCATTATATAGCAGCAGATGCCTTGCTGTAAAACTTACCGATTAGGAGCTTTAAGTAAGTACATTACTTTCTCGTATTCCAGATAACATTATATGATATTACTTCTTCTATCAAAGCAACTTAACAGCATAATGAATGTCACTTGATGGAATGACATTTGGATAGTTAATTAGATCAGGAAAGATTGTTAAAATCTTCAAACCGTCAAAATGACCACCATGTCTCTTCTAGTGGATTAATTCTTAGATATAACGATTTGCCGGTAGGTTACTTGCACAATAAATTAATTCAAATGAATACAATGCACGTCAGGAAATTTTAAAATCAGTTATGTGTTTAGTCACAGTTGAATAATCCTTCTCAACGAATTAGCTCATTGTACATACAAGAGCTTTTCTTCAGCGAAAATACTCGCATGACCTGGGTAATGGTGTATCGGTTTAAAAATTGCATGCACCTTTTAAATGTTGCTAAGTAGAGACGTAAAAGTACCAAATGGTAAAATTAAGACTACCGGAAAGATATTCACACACACACAAACACACACTTACAATAGCTAAGATTGCAGAAGCG
The DNA here is from genome assembly GCA_029891345.1 of Dryococelus australis. Taxonomy (NCBI): domain Eukaryota; kingdom Metazoa; phylum Arthropoda; class Insecta; order Phasmatodea; family Phasmatidae; genus Dryococelus; species Dryococelus australis. The sequence continues at coordinate 259,134,305 of CM056996.1, forward strand.
AAATGCTGTGGCGGCCCCTTTGATGTAAGCGAACTCTATCGCTGATTGCTCGCGCAAATGTACCCAGTAGCAACTTTTTGTTGGGCCAATGTTGGTCCAACATCTGGCGCTCGCGTTGGGCCAACGTTGGAAAACGTAAGTTGGCCCAAAATCAAAATGTCACTCGGAGCAACCTTGGGCCAACGTGTATTTTTCCATTGGCTGCCAACTGAAATTTTACATTCCGCCAACATTATTTTGCTAATGAAATTTTTTGTTTTTCTGCATGCTTCCCTAAATTCTGTTTCTTTCAAACATATGCCATATCAGTCAAAAAACCACAATGGTGTTTTGTTGGCTTTACGTTGGTTTATTTTGTGTATACTACAGATCACCAATCTAATTCGACAGACATCTAACCACTAACTAACATTGGCTATGCGTTGGTTATTCCTAGTATTTTGATCATTTGCTAAATAACATTATTTTCTCTTTCATAAAGGCATTCACAGTCAATTATGCACAGTTAGCGATGTTTTGCGAGGATGTGTTATTGCGTGCATAACGGCAACTAATAAACAAAGTTCTGCCTACATTAATTACCAGTTTTCTAAATAAATTTTACCCGATTAGAAAAGTAATTAAAAATACATTAACCTTACCATGTATCACTTACCATTACGACATAAATATTCCTTTGGTATATCAGATGCGAACTCTCGACCTTTGGAATAGCAGCATACAACTTATCCACTAGACTACTGTAACTTGTTGTCACTTTTCCAGAATACGTATATATCAATATATTCCAGTTCTAATATAATGTGTTACTTTTGTTATATAATTTTGTCAGATTTTACTACTCTGATAATGGATTTAAATCCTGCCATTTGCCCGAATATATTTCCCAACTAATAAAAATGCACAACAAAAGACAGTAAGTTTATTTCTAAAGGAGCTCTGTGCTAAAAAAACTTCAAACTTTAAGAAAATTAAATCAATTAAATTTGTGTTTATTTTGAAAAAAAAAAAAAAAAAACCAAGACGCCCTAGTATGCTGTTAACGAGTTATTAGCTAAGAAGAGCAATGATTAAGTAAGTAGTTATTATTATAGTGGAGGGTGGAGTGTGCTTTCCACGAAACTCAAAACGACGGAGTGTTATGTGTAGTATGTGATTTGCGTGAAACTGCGCAGCTAGGGCTATTAGCGTTGACAGACAAAGAAGGAGGTGACCGGGCTCGTAGATGGCATACAAACGGAGCTGATGAGGACGAGGCGTGGCAGGGGCCGCGCCACTCACAGAGCGCCCAGCTCACAGCTGTCGAAGAGTGAACTAAAGGGCAGCGATGGTGGAGTGTGTGGTCAGCAGAGAGTGTGGACATGTGTGGAATGCTAGGAGGAGAGATAGTAGTCCACATCGCGGGATCACAGTCGCCGCAACAGTAAACTGGCAGCCCGTTCTCATAAAAACACTATTTACAAGTCCCACTCTACGCGACTCTGTGTTTGTATCACCAGCGTCTAATACCCGCCCTCGTGATATTTCAAAGTATGCACGTTGTTTAAAATTAACTAGTAGTCGTCATATTGGAATTATGTATTTTTTGCTTCAACAAGACAGAACGTATCTAGCTGTCAGAGCCCAATGTGTCATTTCTTAAAGTTTCGAAATTCCATATAGTTTAATTGTTATTGCTATTATTACCTAAATAGTTGCCTGCACAAATAAATATTCTTTTTTTTCAGTTGCTTCAAGTCGCCAATAACCAAAGAAGTAAAAGTGTATCGGTTTAACGAACAAACTACGTCGATCAAATTTTTCGATATCGTTTCTAAAATATAACTTGTAAAAAATATTATTTTAATGTGACTTAATGCACCCGTTTTCATATGAAGATAAACGACATACAGTGACACGCTTAATGATGTATGTTCAAAAACTGTTAAAAAACTTTTTCAAAATGCGCCTTCTGAAGAACGTCGTTTACGAACAGCTTAAAGTCTGTCTGCAAACATAAATTCCTATAGTGTTTTATGAAATGTACATGTTCGATAGAATATACGACGAACAAGTGTATCCATTGCAGATAATTCCGGTACAGAATCATTGCAGATAATTCCGGTACAGAATATTTGAAGTAATGTTAAGAATGTTCAAGATCCCACACTCTAAAAAATTTTTTATACTTTTACAAAAAGAAAATCCTCAGAAAACTAGTTTCCAAGGAAATCGTTTGTAAAACTACAAACAGTTTTCTTGTAAAACCTGCAAAACTTTTATGTGTAGTATTACAAATGATAGCCTTGTATTACAACTGATGTTATTGAGAAGTGTGTATAAAATTACTTTTTTTTTTCTAAAAAACAAATGTAATGAATTAATAAAATAGAACAACTAAATACCATATTAAAAAAAAATACAAAGAAAAAATTACGCTTCGCCAGCACGGGGATTAGATCTCACAGCCCTTTATTACTAAGCATACAACTTAAATCACAAGATCAACTTGACTTTCATTTCGATCGTATATTTTTACTGTAAATATAGGTGCCAGTAGATACAAAATAGTATCAAATTTATGCAGTTCAGAAGAATAGGTACATGCATTTCATTTTAAGAGTTTAGTTGTTGAGTTAAGTGGTTTGGAAGGCTCGTAACATTGATGTATTAAGAGCCAATTTAAGAGTTATGTGTAGCTAGGAATCATTAACAAATAATGAAAAACACGGTCCCGTCTTATTGAAATGGTCGTTTTATTATGACTATTTGAGTTGTTTTTAATGTTTTACGTCATTCAAACTTGCAATGAATTTATTTTTGCAAGCAGCTACACTTTACATCACCAATAGTTTTCGCACAAACAGCTTAACATGGTTTCAAGTTTTGAGTGTCCACCTTTTGGCTAAAACTCGTGAATACGGCTCAGTATTGTGAAACCATTTCCTATGGTATATTACAAATACGGGCCTTGCATATTCAAAAACAAATAGTTTTACAATAAAAATCTTTGCTCTGTTACAAGCATTTGTAAAATTACCAAGAATTTCTCAGTAAAAATTACAAAAAATTTTTCTATCATTTTATTTACTCGTTAATGAAATGTACACACCGCTGAAATATGACAGTGGGTGGTAGAGGCAGAAACCAGTTCAAATCCTTACACTCACACAGGCGTCTATGCCTCGCACACACTAAATACATCATGCAGAATTGTTGCAAACATTCAAGTTCGATTTTCTACTTGTGTCAATTGACGCAAATGGTGTCAAACACGTTCATATAATGATAATTATCTTCTCAATAAATTAAAACTATTACCATTTGAATTGCAACAGCATTTTTAGTTTTCTATGTAGAAATCCCACACAATGTTTATACCAAATCAAGAGAATTTAAAACATCATTTAACTGAAATATGTACGTTTAAAATTAAAAACTTGAGATAAACACTTGGGTTATCTTAAGGTATGTGATTTTTCTGCAGTGTGCAATGTTTATGAAATGTTTAATCGACCCTTTTTATTTTCAATTCTGTTAATTTTTTATGTTTGTGAACATCCAAGAATAATTCAATTGTGAATTTGACTAAAACCTTCAAGAAATAATATTAAATTACACTTAAATTAAGAAGCTTCATTGTATAGAGAGAATAACACTTGCCTGAGATAGCTGTGTTTCAATGAAATGGAAAATGTCTCCAATAAAACTTGTCACGTCTGTGTGTGTGATGCTGCCAGAATAGTGCGTGGTGTTCATCACATTTATCGCATCGGTGCGGTTGTTTGGATAAAATATACATACATGTGTTAGCATCCAAACGACATGTGAGCTCGTAAACTCTTTTGATTGAAGAATTTCTACTGTTTTTAATATAGCTATTTGCATAATTAAAAACAGGGGTGAGGTAAATAAAATAAATAGATAAATATATGCATAGATTTATATCAGTAATATATAAACACCCACAGATGTAAGCTAAAGGGAGCTACAGAATAATTTAAAGTGGGAAAGAACCTGTCAAATATTCTGGGGTTATCGCAGAATCACGAAAATATCCTGAAACGCCACTTTCATCAAGCCAGTATCATGCAGCATTCTCATGGATTAAAGATATTTGTTCCATACAACAGCATAGAAATTATTAATCAAAATGAGAAGAAAATATTTTTATGGATACTGAAGAAGACCAAATCCACTTCCCTGTTTATGTGTTGGCTATTGAGGAAGCCCAACTCACCTACCTCATTTTTTATGTTTATTGAGAGAGCCCAATTCCCCTTCCTTGGTTTTTGGGTACTGAAGAAGCCCAAATCACCTTCCCTGTTTTTGTGTACTAAAATTCCGCTATAAACATCCCTGTTTTTGTGTACTGAAGAAGCACAACATCCCTTCTCTGTTTATGTGTATTGATGAAGCCCAACTCCCTTCCACTGTTTTATGTGTACTAAGGAAGCCCAAAACACTTCCTTGTATGTGTATTGAGGACATCCAACTCCCCTTCTCTATGTTATGTATTGGTTAAAGCCCAGCACCTCTTCTATGTTCATATGTTTTGAGAAAGCCCAACTCTCCATCCCTGTTTCTGTACTGAAGAAGACTAACTCACTTTCACTGTTAATGTGTTGTAACCAAACCAAACTCACCTTCCCGGTATATGTTCCTCTGCCCAGAAGCTCGTAATCCCTTCCCTGTTTATGTGGATTAAGGAAGCCCAACTCCCCATCATTATTTATATCTCTTTAGGAAGCCAAACACTCCTTCCCCATTTATGTGTATTGAGGGAGACCAGCTCACCTTCGTTGTTCATGTGGATTGAGGAAACCCAACTCCCCTTCCTCATTGATGTGTGATGAGGGAGACCAACTCCCTTTTCCTGTTTATGTGAATCAAGAAAGTCTAACCCTTCTTCCTCATTAATGTGTTTTGAAGGAGTGAAAATACCCTTCACTGTTTATCTGATTTGAGAAAGCCTAACTCCGTGTCATCATTTATGTATATTGAAGGAGCCCAACTCCCCTCTTATTTTTATGTGGATTAAGGAAACATAGCTCTGCTTCTTCATTTATGTGTATTGAAGCGGACTTACTTATCGCCTCTGGTTATGTGGATTGAGAAAACCCAAATCCCCTTCATCATTTAGGTGTATTGAGGGAGCCCAGAAACACTTCTCTATTTTTGTGGACTGACTGAGCCGAGCTCCCTACCCTCATTTATGTAAATTGAAGAATCTCAATTTCCCTTCCTTGTTTATGTGGAATAAGGAAGCCCAACTCCCCTGCCTTATTTGCTGTATTTATGGAACCCAATGTCTCTTCCCTGTTTTTTTGGATTGAGAAAGACCAAATCCCCTTCCTCATTTATGTGTACCGAATAAGCACAACACCCGTTCCCTTTTTATGTGCATTGAGTGAGCCCATATTCTCTTACCTATTTGTGTGGAATTAGGAAGCCCAGATTCCCTTTCTCATTTATGTGTATTAAAGGAGCTTAACTCCCCTTACCTGTATATATTGATTGGCGAAACTCAACTCCCCTTCCTCATTTATGAGTAATGAAGGATACAAACTTCCCTTTCCTGTTGATATAGATAGAAGAAGCCCAACTCCCCTTTGAATTACGTGTATTGAGGGAGCCCAGAACCTCTCACATGTTTATGTGGATTAACGAACCTAAATTCCCTTCCTCATTTATGTTTATTGTTAGAGTCCAAATTCTCTTCCCTGTTTATGTGTAATGAGGAAGACAAACTCACTTTCCATATTTCTGTATAGTGAAGGAGGCCAAATCCCCTATGCAGTTTATGTGTATTGAGAGAGTCTTACTCCCTTTCTTCATTCATTTTTATTGAAGGAGACCATGTTCCCTTCCCTGTATATGTTAATCGAAGAATCCCTACTCCCTTTCCTTATTTATGTGTATTGCTGGAACGTAATTTCCCTTCTCTTTTATGAGCACTCAGAAGCCCAACTCCCCTTCATAATTTGTGTGAATTGAAGGATCAAAATATCCATTCCCCATTTATGTGGATTGAGGAAGCCCAACTACATTTCTTCATTAATGTGAATTGAAGGAACCCATTTCCCTTCCCTGTATATGTGGTTTGAGGAAGTCCAACTCCCCATTCACTTTCATGTGTACTGAAGAAGCCCAACACCCATTCCCTGTTGGTGTGTACTGAAGTAGCCCAACTTCCTTATTGGTTTATGTGTATTGAGAAAGACCATCTCCGGTTCCTCATTTATCTATATTGAAAAATCCCGACTTCCAATCAATGTGTATGTAGATTGAGGAAGCTCAACTCCCCTTCCTCATTTATATGTATTAAAGGAGCCTACACTTACCTTCCCTGGTAATGTGTCTTAAGGAAGAACAAAACCCCTTCATTATGTATGTGTATTGAACCCACCTTCTTTACCCGTTTATATGTATTGGGGGACCCCAACTCCGTTTCCTTATTAATGTGTATTGAGGGAGCCAAGCTCCCCTTCCATATTTATGTGGATTGAAGAACCCCCAATTCCCTTTCCTTATTTATTTTTATTAAATGACCCAAACTGCATTCGCTGTTTATGTGGATTCAGTAATCTTAACTCCTATTCCTCATTTTATATATTGCTGGAGACCAAATTCCCTCCCCTTATATGAGGATTAAGGCAGCCCCAATCCCCTTTCTCATTTAGGTGTATTGAGTGAGCCCGATACCCTTTACTCATTAATATGTATTAAAGGCGGCTAATTGTACTTCCTTGCTTATGTATATTGAGGAAGCCGAACTACACTTCCTCATTTATTAATGTTGAGGGAGCCCAACTCCATTTCCTCATTTATGTATGTTGAGGGAGACCAAATCCCATTCCCTGTTAATATTAATTGACGAAGACCAATTCACATACCCCATTTATGTGTATAGAATGAGTCTGACTTCCCTTCCCTGTTTATGTGTATTAAGGAACGCCAACTCCCTTTCTTCATTGATGTGTATTGAGAGAGTCCAACTCCCATTAGCTGTTTATGTGAATTGAGGAAGCCCAACTCCCCTTACTCATTTATATGTACTGAATAAGCTAAATTACTATTCCTTCCTATGTGTATTAAGAGATCCAAACGCCCTTTACCTATTTATTTGGATTAGTGATGCCCAGATCCCCTTCCTCATTAATGTGTTATGAATAAGCCCAACTTCTCTTCTCTATTTATGTGTATTATGGAAGACCAACTCCCCTTCCTCATTTATGTTTATTGAGGGAGCCCAAATCACCTTCCTTATTTATGAGGATTGAGAAAGCCCAACTCCCCTTCCTCATTTATGTGCATTGAAGGATCATAACTTCCATCTCTGTTCATGAAAATTGAGAAACCCCCACCCCCTTTATTATTTATGTGAATTGAGGGAGCCCTGCCCCTTTCTGCATTTATGTGCACTGATGAAGCCAATATCCCTTTCATTATTTATGTGGATTGAGGTAGCTAAATCTCCCTTTCCCTATTTATGTGAATTGAGAAAGGCAAACTCACATCCTCTCTTATGTGCATTGAGGGAGCCCAACTCCCCTTCCTGTTTTATGTGGAACTCCCTTCCCTGTTTATGTAGTCTGAGGAAGACCAACTCCTCTTCCTCATTTATGTTTACTAAAGAAACCCTATACCCCTACCCTGTTTATGAGTTTTAAAGGAGAGCAGATTACTTTCCCTTTTATGTGTATTGAGGAAGCTTATCTTCCTTCAATTATTTATGCATATTAAGGGAGCCGAACTTCTCTTCCCTGTTTATGTTGATTGAGGAAACCCTACTCCCCTCCTCATTAATGTGTATTGAAGGGGCCCAACTTTCTTTCCTCATTTATGTGTATTGAAGAAGCCCATCTGCCCTTCACAGTTTTTGTGTATTGAGTAAGCCCAATTTGCATTCCTCAATTATGTGCATCGATAAAACGAACTTCGCTTCCCACTTAATGTTTATCGAGGAAGCCCAACTCCACTTCTTTATTTATGTGTATTGAGAGATCCCAAATACACTTCCGCATTTATCTGTATTGAACGAGTCTATTTCTCCTCCCTTTTTATGTGGACTGAGGTAGACCAACTCTCCATCCTCATTTATGTGTACTGAAAAGCCCAACTTCCCTTCCTCGTTTATGTTTATTGAAGGAGCCCAACCTCCCTTTCCTGTTTATGTGCCCTGAAGAAGTACAACTCCCATCTCTTTAAATGTTGATTATGGATACTCAACTCCCCTTCCGATTCGCCCCGGACCCAGCACCGTGGCGACATCAAGCTACCACAAACCCGGCACAATGAAGAGACATATGGCCGCCACAGACCAAGCACTGTGGCTGCATCGAGCCACCACATACTTGGTATCGTGGCGACATTTATCCATCGCAGACCCGGCATTGCGGCGACATCCAGTTGTTGCAAACCCGGCATCTTTGCTTATTCTAACCAGCACATATTTGGCAGAATTTAGGTATCACTTCTGTGTCATCCTGTTTCTAATACAGTGTGTTTTTGGCATTATCGGCAAACTGCAACTGTCCATATTTCTATCGGTCTTATCCTGTTAGTAAGACATACGGCCAGCATAAGCTGGCCTAAGTTAGTCTGCTTAGCTTATACTGGTCCGATTTTGACTCATAACAGTCGCGTTTATTGTATCAGTACTTATATTCGTTTTATCAGATAGAGCCATTTTCAAAAATTTTCATGTTCTAACTGGACCTGACATGAGAATGTCAATTCCACTCGTAATCTAACACACGCGTCATTGTCTACATGGAGCACTTGGATTTTTTTGTCACTCCAAACTGGACCCCTCTAGTGAGGACTGTATTGTTTGCAGGTATTTTGCATTGCGCACACAAAATATTTTACTAGAAATTGTGATGAGTAAGTGGTCACTTAATTTTTATTCTGGCCGGCCAGTTGTATTTTTCACAAACACACACACACACACACACACACCTATATATATATATATATGTATGTGTGTGTGTATGCGTGCTGCGTGCGTGCAGCTCTGGCCACCATGTGGTAGTGGCAGCACAGTGTGGGGGAGAGTTTTCTGATATCTGCTGGCCCGGTAACAAGTGCTTGGGTGTAGGTAGCACTATCTGGGCGTGTGGCGTGTCCAAATTGGGTCACCTTATAAGCGTATCTTGTGAACTACGTAGTTCCGTTAATTATGCTTGCTTGCGGTATGGCAATGTAACAAAGTAATTTTCAAGATTATTATTGGAACAAATCCGCTGACTAGACAAACCTTTGCACTTCTGGTGTGTCGGGCATGACTGGGATTGCAATTTGTGGAGAATGCTGCGAAACTCTGGAGGAGCCCCTGTTAATGTAGTGGGTCATCGCTTTGACATCTTTTTGGAGCTGCTGCTTTATGGTTGCTGATTGTCGTCCTTGGTGCCCTGGTCGTGGGCGACACTTGGTTTATGTCTATTTACGTCTATGAAGTGCGGACGTCTGCGCGGAGACAAGTTACCATAAGACAATTTTTCAGTGTATGAAATTGAGTAAGGTACAGTGTTGCTAAATAATTCGTGGGGGCAATCGTTTTCGAATCCCATCATCATCCAATGTGTGGTCGCTAACAAATCTTTGAATCTATTTTGTGGATGTGCCGGTCAGCTGGCTGATGATATATTGACAAGCAAAATCGTAGAAACTTTTGTGAAATGAAAATTGAAGTGATAAAATATTCACAAGCTGGACTCAAAGAGAAGTGAAATAAAAACTGCTAAACTGTTATAGCCACTAACTATCTGCACATAATTCCTTCAATAATGAGATATCTCTTGATACGTGGGGGGGGGGGGATCACTTGTTTGGATATTTACCTAGAAGAGCGAGGTAGAGTTGACCCTCCCCAGTCGATTCATGCTGGGGTCTCCAAACTAACGCCATTTTAGTAATAATTAATCTAAATTAGGCCTATAGTACTAATATCATAATATGCCCAAATATATACATTTAAATACATTCAATTTGGCAAAAAATGGAAAATATTGCCTATCTTAACCCAAGCGCTCTAAAAATCAATTTCGATATTATAGCCCACAAGGGAACGACCTGCCAGATGGAAAATATACATCTCAAATATTCCTAAACATGTCTATTCATATAAAATCATTTTTTAAAATCTTCAATGCAATAACCGCATTTTTAACAGGACTGCCTTGCTCTCTCTTTCTAAATGTGAAACATGAACGGTTATAAAGTACTCTTCCCCACACCTCCTCCCCCCTCCCCTAACTCACACTTCGTTGATTGCAAAATCGTGGTAACTCAGAATGCAGATAGATCCAGAAGGAACCCCCCCCCCCCCCCCAAAAAAAAAACGGAACTGCAGCCAATGACAGTTTATAAATAAAATGCACATCACATCCTCACATACACAGAATTTGCAAGGTTGCCAAACAGCTGATACTGTACCGTCATCAAAATGAGCATGCGAGCGCCACCAGCGCCGGCCATGACTATGCCCCTCTCAGCAACCAGGGAGGAAGGTCTCCTGTATCCTTCCTCCATTGCGAGGTGGAAAATAAGCCCGTGTTTTATGTGCCTTGCACTACATGTAACAGCCGTCTAGGTGAACGAACATACTGCTCGAGAATTACGTGATTACCGTCACATCATTTTAAATATTTAACAAGTTAGCCACGCATCATACATTTGTTATAATTCAATAAGTTCCGCCTTTTCTCGATGCCGAGGGCTGATTTAGTTATGCGGGTTATGGCAGTAGGCACGTCGCGTCGTTCTGTGCTCCTCTGCTGTCGCATCTTTTCAGACTGGCAACATGCCGGGATCTAGCGCTATATCGTCCGGACATGATTGTCCTAGTGTCCAGTCTGGAATAGCAGATTCTCGCTACTTTCAGTAACAAGGAGTTTGCGGGTAATGGCAGTAGGCACATCGCGTCGTTCTGTGCTCCTCTGCTGCCGCATCTTTTCAGACTGGCGACACGCCGGGATCTAGCGCTATATCGTCCGGACATGATTGTCCTAGTGTCCAGTCTGGAATAGCAGATTCTCGCTACTTTCAGTAACAAGGAGTTTGCGGATTGCGTCACCGCTTGCTTCATTGCAAACGTATGCATGCTGATGTGTTCAGCAGCATCGTCGGGAACTATCTGCTCGTAGCTTGTACTATGTGTGTTGCGGCGCGGCATTGTCTGCATGCCCGGGAAACGAACAGTCGCTATACAGTTAACCTTATATTTTTCACGAATGATTCAGCTTTACTCTCGCTGTGTCTTGGCATTAGGTTGGTTTGTGGCGAACAAGAAACTTGACAGTAATACTGCTTTTACACATCGCCATTTGTCAGAGTACGGCACCAGCAACCAGTCCGCGATGGTTAGTGGTTAGACCCCTCGCCTCTCACCCTTTGAACTAGGTTCCATTTGTAGTGAGTTCAAACCCTGTTTCCGGCTTGTGAGAAACGCTGCGCACGTTGCCATAGGCGCGTGGGATTTCTTTGGGAACTCTCATTTCACAGACCACATCATTCCACAACTTCTATGTCACCTCCACCTGTAAATCGCGCCCTAATATCTCCCAATCTCTCCACTAAAGCTACAGTCAGGACTCAGAAAGGGAAACGAAACATTGGTGGAACCTCTTTTAGAGCAGGCGCCGGACATTAAACCTATCACACGGCATGTCCCACGCTCTAAAACTTAATCAGTGAGAAGTTTAATGTTTCAATCAGTAAAACGTATCTGACTAATTCAACAGTCACGTCAGTCAATTTAACCGATGAATCAATGAAAAAGTTCCAGATTTCGTTCACTTATTGATTTAGTGACATTTTTCACTGATTTATCAGTCTTTTTTTTTTCACTGTTTACTTAGTGGTTTATTGTTTACTGATGGATGACTATCAAACAACGTTTAAAAATGGTACGTTAAACTACGTGCATCAAGCGAAATAACATCAAAAAACTAATAAATCGAATACAAAATACTTTCAAAATATGTTTCTTCTTTTACAACACCATTTTATGAGGTAATATGAACACTGAGCCTTTCGTTCCATTTTTGCGTCTTTCATTTGTTTTTCATGTACTCGTCACCGCGCTCTTTTTGAGGGTTTAAAATGCATATAATTTGGTGAAGAGAATGCGCTCATATTTCTATTCGTTTTAACAATCCTAACGGTACCAATTAAATCAAAAACTAAAAGTACTAGCATTCAATTCAAAATTTTGCGATATCGTGGCGAAACTATAAGGCATAGATTTTCCTCTCCATATTTCAACTTGATGTGGTAGCACGCCCGGCCCCCATAGCTCAAGAGTAGGGTGGCCGACTTGTAATCGAGGGGTCGTGGGTTCGCGAACCGGGCACTCCGTCGCAGATCCTCAACTCGCTTGTCGCACTGAGAATTTGTCAGCAAGTCGGTCTTACTTGAGTTCAGCAACAACGTCACTTCAATACAACGACCAAATAGAAATACAAGTCGACCTTACTTGAGATCAGCAACAACGTCACTCCAATACAACGATAAAATAGAAATACAAGTCGGTCTTACTTGAGATCAGCAACAACGTCACTTCAATACAACGACCAAATAGAAATACAAGTCGACCTTACTTGAGATCAGCAACAACGTCACTCCAATACAACGATAAAATAGAAATACAAGTCGATCTTACTTGAGATCAGCAACAACGTCACTTCAATACAACGACAAAATAGAAATACAAGTCGATCTTATTTGAGATCAGCAACAACGTCACTCCAATACAACGACAAAATAGAAATACAAGTCGATCTTACTTGAGATCAGCAACAACGTCACTCCAATACAACGATAAAATAGAAATACAAGTCGATCTTACTTGAGATCAGCAACAACGTCACTTCAATACAACGACAAAATAGAAATACAAGTCGATCTTATTTGAGATCAGCAACAACGTCACTCCAATACAACGACAAAATAGAAATACAAGTCGGTCTTACTTGAGATCAGCAACAACGTCACTCCAATACAACGACCAAATAGAAATAGCGCAGATGGTAAGGTAACGGTCTAAAGCCGTGTGTGTGTGTGTGTGCGCGCGCGCGCGCGCGTGTGAGATCAAACCTGGCCACCTCCGAAAATCTGTTTCCTTTTTTTAATGAGTAACTAATTCACGTAAATATGATTATTTCACTTAATTATTAGGCTACATTCAATTAAATCAATATTATAATCGCCTCTGTAGTCGGCCGTCACTTATTTAAACAGTGAAATAATTCCACAGCACCAATTCAATCAATGACATTCTTTCACTGAAACAATCAGTGGTTTTTCACTGATTCTAAGTGGAGCCATGTTCACTTATTCGAATAGTTCAATTTCACGGTGAATCAGTGGTTTCCAACTGATTCGAATTTCGAGTGTACAAGGTTGGAGTTGAAGCTAGTGGTTTATCTGCTACAATTATACGCGGTCAAATTAAACTCTGGGTCACTTTATTATCAAGTGTATCCTCAGTGAGTAATGCCGACTGCCAGGCTGTTGTTCTGTCTCCTCTTCATATAAGCGATGAAATATATTTTGTTTACGTATTTCTAACAAACATGCAGTCAATTTAATTTGGATTTAAACATATAACATACAATAATTACATATTTTAGTTCACAAACTTCGTCTAATTAAGATATTTGTCTTACTGAAATATTTCTAAATGCACGTGTTAAGAAATGTAATTACTTTAATTACTTGAAATTTACCACTTATGTTGCGTACAACATAAGTGTATGTAAGTGTATGTACTTACATAAGTAAAATTTATAAATCGTGTTATTTACCATTTTAGTTAACCAACTCAGTTCTCATGCAAAACATGTAACACTAATTTTCAACATCGCAATAAAGAAAATAAGATAAAACTTGTGTAGAGTGCATTGAAAAGAAAAAACAGTTGCGTGGGAAAATATTACGAAGCAATAGCAGTCTTTACGATGGTAAAATTCACGAAAATCTGCCAACATGCGTGGTTAAGGAGGTAACGAGCGATATTCTGATATACTCCAAGGGCTGTCCGTTGTAGCCGTAGAGGATAAAACTAGCGTTAGTTAGGCTGAAGTTATTTTTGAACACTCCTCCTAATAAATGTCAGAAAAAAGTAAAGCAATAAGAAATGTAAATTACCAACAATATCGCCAAACACAGTTTTGGTCGAATAACCTAGAAGGTAAGAGTTTCCATCTAACTTAAAAATATGCACACTAAGAGAATTTCGAAGGCTTAATTATTACTTATTTGGATATTCCCCTCTCTCAGGCTGAACAGTGGAAATATGTACTACGTATCTCTTCTATAACGCGTCCAAATTATATTTTGAAAGATGTAATTCTGGAAACTGTTTCACCTCCTACATTATTCATTACTGGCTCATCTAAAATTAATTTCCGGCCATGGCGATATTTTAATTTCTACCTTCGTATTTTAAAAATAGACTATGGAGATTTTTCCCTCATACTTCAGTTTCTGGACAGAAGTTGGGGGCTTTGAGGCAAAGCGAATATCTTAATTCAGTACTATAGATCGTCTAGGGCTGCTGCAAGCGTGTCGGGGAGGGAAGTCAAGTTAAACAACACAGTGTTTGGAAGTTTCTTACGGCTCCAGGAGTTACTAAACTTGCTTGGATATGGTTCTGGAGGGAGACTGTCTGCTCCGCAGGACCCACTAACCGAAACTGCGCCGCTCTCGCTTATTTACATCCTCCCTGCCTATTATCCTCCGGAACACAGGAAAGGTGGGTAGCACGGGCCCAGAAGATGGCGAGCCTTAGCGAGCGAGTTATTGAAAATGCGCCAAAATTGTTGTTTCCTCTAATGCGATCCCCAGACCCTGGTTTGGAGGCCCCATTGTTCTGGGCAACGCACAAAGAGGTATTGAGTAGAGGAGAAACAATGGGTGGTTCGAACGCGTAGACGAGCCGAGACTAGGGCACGATCGACGAGGCTCCGTGAAGTTGGCTGAGTTAGCCGGGTGTGGCGTAGGGAATACCTCCTTTCGCAGAACTTCGCTATCTGAAATAGCTGCAGCTGCCACCCACTATTAAAGGATGATTATCTGTATATATTTCCTCCAACTTCTGTGGGGGTATGTGGGTGAGAGCCATAACAGCTCACGTTTTGTGGGCCATTTATACTATATTTTGTGGGCCATTTATAATATATTTTGATTCACGCCACAGTACATATAAACACACACATTAACAGTGACACACAATCAGATGTCAATTATATTGTTTCCTGTACATTTTTACTAATATATTTTATTCATTTGAATTCTTTTCAGAACATTAGCTTAATTTTAAGGACTTGTGTAAAAACGGCCCTATCCGTGTTTTTGAACTAAACTGTGTGGCCAGGCACTTAACGTAAGTCAGCTTCAGTACATGGTCCTCACCGTATCCGCATTGGAGAGTCTCTTAACCAAATGATGATTTCGTTTACACTTCGGAAGTATTAGATGAACATAGGAAATAAAGAAGTCGGATACCTTTTCATTTTATCGAAGCAGTAGGAACGGGGGTGTTCTGGGCGACTTTTTATTTATTGGATTATCAGTTTGAATAGTTTGATAACTAACCGTATAATCAATCCGATAAAATAATTGGATTAAGGTTTACGTATAAATTAGTTTAATCCAATGAAATGTATATTATTAAATAAAATTGATGCAATAACTTTGATCAAATTTCTTTGATAATTTTTTTTGTGATTTTACATTTAGTATGTATGTGCAAGAATGCCATAAGGGTAATCGGTTTTTATTTATTTTTGGAGAGCAGCAGCAGAATCAATGTTCACACTTGGGCATCTAGTGCTCAATGAGGTGTGAGTTGTGCGGGTATGGGAATATATATATTGTGTTATAGTTGTATAATTGTTACTTTTAGGGTTAAATAACTTATTGAGATGGTTTAGGGAGTAGGAGGGTGTTGTTGGGATTGGAGCACAGAGGTTATGGTTCACTTGGGAAGCTGGTGTAGGACAGAGGTGGTGTTAACCCTTGTCTGTCTGGCAGGCAATAGAGGTGGTGGAGGGGATGTCAGGGGCACCAATACACATCTGCCTTGGCCAATTTCAGACAGTATACTGTATTCAGTGTAATAACTGAGTTTGGAAATGAATATTAGGGATTATTTATAAATAAAAATTAGAAATTATTATGTATAGGATTGAATGCATTTAGGAGAAATGAAATATATGACAATGTATTTAACCACAAGATGTTACAAACAGAACATATTTGATTACAAATCAATAAAATTCAAGAGAGATGAACACAATTTATGCTGGAATAAACGACAGAATAAATATTTGTAGTTTATTAACCCAATAAAAACATATAAAGAATTACTATCTAACCACAATGAAATATCCTTACTATCGAAATGCAAATACATGTCATAATCACTTATCGACTACCACAAAAGGAACACAAGTTAATACCAAACACATATTAAACCACTTCACACAAAGCAATTAAAACAATTTACTCTGCTTATGTCGCATATAATGAATGGACCACAAATTAAAAGTATTAAGATCTCCCAAAGTATATTCCTACAAATATATGTCAAACAATTACACTAAATAGTACAACATGCATGCAACAACTTGTAATGCAATAAATACATGTCAAAAATATGCAGACTAACCAAAAGCATTCAGAGACATTAATTTAAACCCAGGAATGAATGATCCCAATTCCACGAGTCACCTAACCACATGCTTATTAAATATAATTTAATCAAACAAACTAATTACCAGTTTACCCAGACAACTTACCCCATTTCCATATTTGACCAAAACTAAGTCCAAAATTAAAACTAACAATCCTCTTATTGCCTCAAGAAATGAAATGATTGCATACAATATCATATTTGAAACATAAATTAAACACTGAACACGTTAATACAATTGCATGCACAGATAATATAAATTAATTACATATTTCACACAAAAAAAAAAACTAAGTTTACCTAATCGCACCCAAAAGTACCCTAAAAATTAAGGTCTTACAAATGCAGTTTCCAGCCCCGCACACTTAAAGGCGATAAAATTTACACAAATGCAATTTACCGCTCTGTGCAGTATATTTTCCCGTAGCATGAGAAATGCATTTCATAATTTTTTTGAAAACCACTAATTTTAAAATAATTCACTATTAACACACAACACAACAACTTCCATTGAGTACTACTGAAATAAATTCCTTACTATGGATGATTGCATCCAAGCTGGCTGCTTCTACTTAGGGCAGACAAAGATATAATTTCATATCTCCCATGTGATGATTGTCGGTGCAGTACTCCTGCTTTATTTAATTATACAAATACATATAATCTGAGGAGAGACTATGTTATGCACAGGTGACTGCAAGTAATGTAATTTGTAAACCCTTCCTCTGAAGCAATGTCAGATTCCAGGATCGATGAAGTCGATTCGTAAGTAACAACATACATTCTGTAAACATATAGAAATGTCTGGTAAGTAGTGTTAATAAATGTTAAATTGTAATTGCTTTCAACACTAACATAATCTTGTTTAATAAGGGGACACCCTAAACATGATTTGTTACATGCAAGGATTTCAAGACCATTATGATAAGACTTTTAAAATGAAATAAGTGTTTAAATTGTATTCGAATGATGATGACACTAAAGTTATAAGCTTTAAACCACCTCACCCATGGTCTGTTTTAACTCATGAAATGCAAATGCTGTATCGGGATCAAACATACGAAGTGCATAACTTGAAATGGGAGTTTGGTGTTTTAGAAATGATGACATATTCAAACATGTAAATTATGAGCTTCTCAAAAACTATCCCATATATGTATTGGGAGAACTGCAAAAGAACACAATGAAAACATTAACAAATTACAAGATGCTATGAATTTCCAAATATTAATTCACTTGTACAAAATGATATAGTAATAATTGTTCGAACAAAGTGTTTTTTTCACAGTAACAACCAAGCGTGAAGTGAATATATGTACCAAAACCCATTGTACATTTAAATGCATTAGGCTTTTTACAACATAAAGTGAAAAACGGTTTAAATACAGGAAAACTTGCAACTCATACATGTGTTAACTTACGCCATTGAAATGGAGAGGTTAAATCCCACAAAGCCTTACAAGAACGTAGTATGTCATTGCAGGACAGTGTGGTTCCAGCATACCTACAATACACTATACCAAATACAGCTCTGCAATGAGGAAGAAAATTATAATTTCTCACAAACAAGTGAGGAATATACATATGATGAATGAGCCTGTGCGATGAAGACAACAGCCCCGTGGTCAACCTGCTACCAATTACACAGCAGCCATGTACTCCAACTGAATTAAGATTCTATGTTCGATGTGATGAAATAACCAAGTAGGCAGGATAAAAACAAATGAAGCATAAATTAATGAGGGAATTCCACAATACTTTTACAATATGGAATGAAACCAGCAATAATAAGCAATATACCAATCGAATCCAAATGAGTAATCTACATCACGTCTCGCCCCTAGTGGAATTTGGAAGTGTAAGGTATGGCTAAGCAACACTTGTGGTTGCAAATTCGATTTAACAAAGATGACATTGGTAAAGTATTAAACTACAATGTGGTATTACAAGTATTCCATGATGCACTCCCAACTAAATGATGAATCAGTTGTAAAACTAATTTCAAAATGAGTAGCACTGATTTAACAACATATTAATCAAAGAAGGCCCATATACCATAGAATAATTTAAGATGGAGAGATTCGAGCTGACAGTCAAGTACACAAGTATTACTCCAGAATAAAGGAGAGTATGGTTTCGAGAAGAAGAGGATATATCATTACAATTTAAAATTTGTAACAGGGAAGAGCATTGGTGTTTTTCCTTTATTAATCCGACATATACTTTAAAAGTTTTAAATGTTTGTCATGGACACTGGTTTGCTTTGTATAATCTATGTCCTGACAGCCAGCTTCCTTGCAGTATGATTGTGAATGAACTAGCATGTGAAGCTCAAGCTAAACACATCACGAAATGCACTTCATTTCAGAAAACAAAATATTTAATGGAAAAGGACTGCTGTTCTCTTCCTACAGTGAGCAAACAATGTGATACCAAGTAACATGTTACTCACATTGGTAACCAAGAATAAAGGAAGGTAATTGGTAATAAACTTTCAGTCATTATTAGTGTGTTAAAGTCTACAGGTGTTTACGAAGACCTGCAAGTAGGGTACAGAAGAGTAATATTCAAACCTTTTGACAGAGTTTTACAAGTTGAAGTATGCAACAATATCAAACATTGGTACTACACCTTCGATGCTAGTCTCGACACCAGATTCGGTGAAGGCCTGGCATGCAACTATTGTGCTGTGAGGTATCTGTCCTGAAAGTGAGCTGCCATGTACACTAGAAGACCTGTTGATAGCTAGTCTTAGCAAAGAGGTATAATAAGAACACAGAAATGGAGTTATAGTCTATCAACCTATCAGACCTCATCATGGAAACACTATTCGCTGAAACGAAATGTGCAATGGAGACATTCATAACTTTGTTTAGAACAAGTAAGTTAGCGGTTCTGCCTATGTGTAACATTTATGCGTGAGAAGTAGCTAATTCAGAATAATTTTTACCCCGAATGGCAAGTATTTGTTTATTGAACATGATCTGTGTTTACATCTCACTTATAAGGAAATGTGTAAAACTGATATTCATTTTAACTGTTCATATTTCCATGGCTATAAGTTAAGATATAATAAATCAAGCATTTTTAAATCCAGTTTAACTTAATGTATTACTTCAAAGTATCCTGTAAATCAATGTAGGCAATACATGTTAGAGTAAAAATGTAATTTTTAGATTGTGGGTTAAAATATTGTAACCATGTATAGTGGGGAAGACCAGAGTTTGAAACACGCTATGTACACAGTAGATAATACTAAAACATTTCAGTATTTAGAAGAATGTAGATAAGGTTTACATAGCCTTTTTCATGATCACAAGGAGATTGGTTACTTATTGCTCATCAATGTGTTACGTACATCGAGCTGAGAAATTAGGTAAATTAAAATTTTACCCACAGTCATTGTGCTGTTTAATTTAAAATGGTAGAGATGGTTTCCAATAATATATACATAGTTCTTAAAAAATATCTCACATTCGAGTGCTGGATCTCATACAATCAACATTTTTTTTCACCTAGGAAACCACTATGTCACCGTAAAACTAGGAAAGTCTAATATAACATACTTGTTTTGGTCTAACTGGCTTTTGAGAGAGTTTACGGATACCTGCGACAGCATTTTTCGTTTCAGAGTGGGTTACTTTCCATTATGGGAAGAAAAAAGCCATGAATTGATTCAATGTACTGACACTACAAAATGTCCTGTATTCTACATGACTGCAATTACTCCTCTTCCTGCTAGCATTTAAGCTGTCCACACACACTACATTGAAACATACCGAGATATAGTTGAAAGTGTGCTTTTACATTCGCCTGGCTATAAAGATCTTTGTATTCAAACTGATCCTCTAAGGAGTAAAGTTGGATATAAGAAATACTACGTCCTTAAAGTACTCTTCAAGAAAAAGATATAGATCCAATCCTGAGAAAGTGTGTGAAAACAGAATTTAGTTATCTGCAAACAGCTTATAATGTATACATCTGTTTATTAAAATAATTGGTATGTACATTTTGAGGCATTCTGTATGTTCCTTGTTTTGTAAATAAATATGTTTTAAGATGAATTGTTTTGTGTGTTATTGTGTTTATACCAACTCTCTTTATAAAGAGTGAAACACACTGCGAATGCAGCCTTAAGAAACGAAAAAGTAGCAGTGCTTTAATAAAGACATATTTTTAAAATTTTTTAAAAGTTAAGTGTTCAAAAGTGTTTGGTTTGTAGCAAAAAGAAGTGGTAATTTACTCATACCAAACAGAAGAGGTTTAAGTAATTAAAATACAGAGGAAAATGGGAGATTCTCGTGAAAACCCTAATAATAAATAATTGATCTATTATTTTGTCCAAGTACTGGTTAAAAATTACTGAAGGTAATAACTTCCTGAACAGTTGGAAACTGCATTCAGAAAAAATGTATGTTGAAGCACATAATATTTTAAACAATAATTTCCAACACTATAATTAAAAGCAGAAAAAATGTTCATTCACATCGCCAAAATTAGTAGCGCAATTGGAGTGAATGTTGGCTTACAAGGCTGAAGTTCCTGGTTCGAATGCAAGGGAAGGTATGGATGTTATAAGTTAGTCTGTAAGCCATTCCCCTTTTAAGCTTTCAAACATAAACACCAGGAGATGATACATAGCATTATATCATGAAACACCTATTTGATGATTAAAAATAAATATATCAATTGATGTTCCCCAATTCAGAAGAGAAATTAATCACACTCATTACATAAAAAGTTACTTACTGTTAAATCAATCTTTCGATTCACAGTACTTTAAAAGGTTGTCATGCAATAAATTTCAAAACATAAAATATTGGTGTTCAAAAAACATTCTAATTAATTAATTAATCACGTCTAATCACTCTAATTGATTTAATACACATATTTCAAACTATATCACCTTACATTTCAAATTTCAAAATTCTTTCCATTCTAAAGTTCAGAAAACATGTTTCATTGTCATTTCAGCCGATTTTCCATACACACACACACATATATATGGTATGTTAAAAGGGAAAAAGGGAGGGGACAAGGTGCCGGGTGTGTGTGTATATATATATATATATATATAGAGCTGCGTGCACTCTCAGATCCATTTGTTAACCAACCACCTTGGGAGTTAGACCTTTCCCACTGTAGTGTGACCAATGATGTTCGACCGACAGCTCTGCATTCGTGCCCACTGTGCTAACTCCTGGATAATTCATCACCCACTGCCCACTGATGTATCGGTCAGCTGCGGTCGCTGCCACCACCAGGGACCAGTCCTCTTGTATACCAGCCAGCCACACCACCACTAGTGGTCAGCTCTCACTGTCACCAACCAACCACATGGGGTTTCGGACCCAGTCGCCGCTAGCGACCTGGATCCAGTTAACCACCAAGGCTTCAGGACAGGGGCCAGCTTCCATGTTACAACCTGGAGATAGGCAAGCCCACTTTTCTCACCTCTCTTATGATGCTATGCCAACCACCTGGGGTTTGCAGTTGTTTGCTTAGGCAACCAGCTTCACCAACTGCCGGCTTGCTCGTTCAGCCCATAGCTGCCTGAGGTTCATGATTCCAACCTCATTCAACACCACTTTTGGAATTGTAGTTGTAGATGTAGTGTAAGTAAATATATATTTTTTCTTTTAGATAGCATTATACTTTGTGCCGGTATTTAACATTTTTGATGAAAATATATTATGTTTTTTTTTTTCAGTTTTTCTTATTGATTTTCTCATAACTTATAAATATTTAACTGTTTTGAGTTGGGGTAGGTGTGTGACTGTGACTCTGTAAATGATTGGACCAGAGAAAAAAGATAAGAAGTGCCTACTATTTTCAGAGTGTAATAAAGGTCAATAAACTTCACTCCTTGTCTCTGGTCACGAATGGTTTTGAATGGTGAGGAATGAATCAGGCTGAATGAAAATATGTAAATGGAGTGCTTGTGTACGTGTGAGGGTAGTTAGTTTGTTAGTTTTTAAGAATTGTGTTTGTTCGGGGTGGAGTACGTTACTGTGAGTGTAAATGCATGGATGAAAGAAAGAATATAAGGAGAAGTGCTCACTTTTTTTCAGAGTGTTGGAAAGGTCAATAACTTTTGCTCCTTGTCTTTGATCGTGTTTGGATGTGTAAGTGTATATCTGATTTCTGAGGGGGTTGGTGGTTACTTAATTAGTTAGTTAGTGTTTAAGAATAGTGTTGGGTTGGGGAGGAGTGTGTGACTGCGAGTGTGAGTGCATGGGCTAGATAAAAACACAGAGAAATTACCAAATTTTTCAGAGTATTGGGGGACCTCAATAACCTAGGTTCTCACTCTTTAACCATGAATGTTTATAAATAATGAAGGCTGAATCAAACAAAATGGATACGTGTACATAGTGTTCTTGGGTATTGTTATAAGTTGAAATAACATCAACTTATAAGCTTTTAGAAAGGGGGAAGATAGGAAGGATTATAGTAAATAAGAATAATAGTGAAGCTAAAATTGTACTAGTTTATTTTACTGTATAAAATTGTAGAGTTACAATATCAATGTAATCAACTGACTGGCCAACTAAAGATAGAAGGAGAAGGGTGTTGGGTAAGTTTAGGAGACAGATAGAAACACAGAAGGAATAGCATCCACCATTGTCTCGCCTGGGACTCACCGCTCCGACCTTCTAGTGAGAACTCCAGCTAGCTGCTCCAGTGACCTGTCGCCGACTGCACCCTTAGTTGGCTCCATGGTTCACTTCACACTTCTCGACCCACCCGACGTGCTGGTTTTCGAAATATCTTCCCATTGGTTCCCGCTGTGTACCGAGGGCGGAGTTTCCCAGTATATTGTTAGTGTTTGGAAGGAATTTCATGAGATTTGCTGGACCCACATATTCTCTTCAACTTGGCACATTTCTTATTTAGTTAACTGATTGCAGAAATGGTTCGTTGTTTTGACTCATTGTTTTATAAACACAGGCCTTGTGGCATGCTTTTCCAAATTTGTTGTCTAAACAGTAGTGTGCACAGTGGGATGCTATCATAACATCCCCCTCCCCCAAAATCACAAGGGGGATGCTAAATAAAAGAATGTTGAAGAAGAAATAAGAAGAGGCACTTGTAAAAATTGGTTATGTTTGGTAGGAATAATGGCGGAAAGATTGGGGCATTTGTATGTGTACAACACATATTATAGGAAAGGTTGTGGCTGCAGATGCAGCGTATGTAGAGTTGGCCACACTGCCAAGTCAATGAACTGAGCATGCATGCGGGCTAGTGTGAACGTTTTGGGTCAGCACGAGTTCGTCCCACTTTCCAGAAGTCTTCTCCGACCGCTCGTTTGCGAGACAATGGCGCGCATGAGAGAAGGTGGGGTGGGGTGTGAGAGTTTATTGACCGTTACATGTTACCTACTCTATATCTTGCAATTTTACTTTTGTCTGTTTCCCTGTGGATTTGTTTAAAGTGAATACTGTGGTTTGAGATAAATTATACTGACATTCTGCAATCTCTAACATTTGATTAATATTTACATATTAAGGGCATTCTAATATCTAATATTATTATACAAAATATCACTATACATTTTATGGTTGTAAAAACTTCTCATATCAATAAATGGTTTACAAAATAACACATGAACTGTATGATTATGAAAATATTTAATGAAACAATTTGAAGGCTTTACTATTACCAAAATATTATTCTATCTTATATTAAAATAACATAATTTTTTTTTTCACAGTATTTCAACCTTATATTTAAAGACATTGTGTATACACTTGCCATGTTTATATTTCGTTATTGATATCTTGTAAGTCCTTTTTAAAGAATCATTAAATGTATTTGTAGTATCCTTAAAAGGCATAATAATTGTCTCTAGTACAAGTAGGCAGTATTGTTTAAATAACTTTCACTTTTATTATGTCCTTCACTATTCACCTTATAACAGTTAAGTGTAGTGCCCATGCACAGTAATATTGAAGTATTTGTAGAGTCTATGCACAACTGGTTGTAGGAACGTTTATCCCTTAATTTGTATGTAGCTGATTATGTTGTATATCTTTCACTTAATATAGTTGATGTGTATAACACAAATGCATTATTTACAGATACAATATATGACATACTTAACCTTGTGTACATTGATATTTGCAATAATTTACTATACCTCTTACATCTATGTGGTGTCCTACATAATTGTGGACCAGTCCAGTTTAAATGTATAACTGTTATTTTTTTCTTGATGCACTGAATATCATATTTTAGAAGTGCAGTTTGGAGATAATGTGGAATGAATTATGCTAAAAGAGCCTACTAGTGGAATGGTAATATAATTCGAAAATAATGTTCTCTGAACTTATTAAAGTAAAAATTTTTCTGAATATTTCTGCCGGCAGTCTTGTAGGCTCATTTAATACATGGAATGGATGTTGCCGGATATTATGTTTTTGGTTTCTGTGCATGTAATTTGTTAAGATTATTACTGAAATTTGAATTTCAGAACTAGGTCTTAAGTATATGAGCTCCATGATTTTTTGGCACCCCTGGATATCAGGTTGTCGGTGGGTGCTCGAGATATGTGCTGGCACTGCTTCTTGTGGCTGTACTGTGCCTGTACCAGCGTCCCTACAAAACTTTCAGTGAGGCACAAGAACTGGTGTGTGTCGGACAAGTATTAACGTTCATGCTTCTGAACCCTGGTGTATCCGGGCTCGAGTCTCGCCTGACTCTCGTTTCTCTTCGGAGGTCATTGTGGTGCGTTGCATTATGCAGCGTAGTACGGGAAGGAACTTCAAATAATGGGATATTGATAAATATTTATTATATAGATCGGGTCGCAAGGGAAGGAATGTATATCCTGGGATTTATTGCTACTTAAATTTTGTTTCTTTATCGTGTGCGGTTATTCTGTGTGTCTTAGAATGTTTTCCATTTGACATATTCTCAAGTAAAAAATGATATATACACCAAACAGTAATGCAACTATCGTCATCATAAATATGTGCAATTTGGCAGTGTGTTCATTTGTGTAATGACGTAGTTGTAACCATACGGCAATTAATTTATCTGGTCTTGCAATTTCGTGTGTATTTTAGCCAAGATGTTTGTTGGGTGCCAATTGGCATGTGACAAGTGAGTGATATTAGATACATGTATACCTGTGGTTAACTGAAGTTGTTCCGGTTGAAAATAGGCATTTTTCAACCATATAACTGGTATGTTAATACGTATTTGTGACGTGTTCGGAATGTGTGTCGCATATCTGCATATCTGTTTATAATGACATGATGTGTATGTCATTCACACTGGCACAGAAGATGAACTTCAGTTGTTCAGATGGCTTCGTGTAGTATATTTTGGATTGTACCATTAGAGCAGTCAATAAATAAAGGAGATGGTACATTACTCACTAAAAACATTTGTGGCAACACTTCCATAATTTTTGTACATACATCAATATATGTATAATGTGGGAGCTGGTGAACGTCGATTTTTCATCAGAAAATTGTGATTTTATGCCCCAAAATCATGGTTATTGAGGCAAAATAATTTAAGCTCGAAATTTTTTTAAAGGATCTCTCAAAACTAAGATTTTTACTCCAGAATCAAGCAAATTTACCGCAAAACCAAGCAAATATAAGACTTAAAAAAAATGGTCACTCAGAATTTGTGTCAATATAAAAAACAAGCACGTTTTGCTCAAAAACAAGCAAATTTTCATATTTTCCAGAAATGCCAATTTTGCAAGCAAGTAACCTAAATAAATCAAATTTTGTATCAGAAACAAGTAAAATAACCTAAAGATCAAATTAAATAATATCTTATCATTCTTTACTGTTTATATTCGACGCTCTAGTAATTTTTTTAAGACTTCTTCTATTTGCTGTAGGTTTTTACCAATATCTCGAAGTTCATATTTATCGGCAAAGGTTTCTTAGTGATAATTGTTGGCTTTGTAAATTAAAATGAAATTTGCGAACCACATTTTTAAGATCTTTGGATGCATTATCTAATATATAGGAAGTCAGTCTTGAACCACTACCATTATCTTTTAAAATGTTAGTGAACTGCATAGAAACAAAAACATTTTTATTTTTCAAAGAAAACAAAATTTTTAGGGGAAAAAAGTAGATTGTACAAATTAAAGCTGACAAAAAAGCTGCACAAATAAAAATTACACAAAAACTGCACAAATAATAATGGCACAAAACCTGCACAAATAAAGAACTGCACAAATCCAGCACAAATAAAAAAGCTGCACAAATCCAGCACAAAAAATTGTCATGCTAATCCTGCAGAAAAAGTCACATAAATGCTGCACAAAAAATTACACAAATGCTGGAAAAAAAGACACACAAATGCTGAACAAAAATTTACACAAAAGCTGAACAAAAATTTCACACTAATGCTGAACAAATAATTTCGCACAAATCCTGCACAAAAATGACACAAATCCTGCACAAAAATTATTTACAAATGCTGCACAAAAAATGACACACAAATCATACACAAAAAAAGGATACACAAATTCTGCACAAAAAAAAATTACTCACAAATACTGCCCAAAAATGGCTCACGAATCCTGCACAAAAATAGCTCACTAATGCTGTACAAAAAATTACACACAAAAATCTGCACAAAAAGTGACACAAATCCTGCACAAAAATGGCCTACAAATTCTGCACATTAAATGGCTCACAAATCCTGCACAACTAATAAATCACAATTCCTGCACAAAAATTACAGATATCCTTAACAAAAATATGGCTCACAAATCCTGCACAATAAATGACACAAATCCTGCACAAAAATGGCTCACAAATCCTGCGCAGAAATTACACACGAATTTGACACAAAAATGGCTCACAAATCCTGCACAAAAAATGGCGTGCAAATTCTCCACATAAAATTGCTCAAAAATCCTGTGCAAAAATGGCTTCCTAATTCTGCACACAAAATGGTTCACAAATCCTGCACAACTAATGACTTACAAATCCTACACAAAAAATAGCTCTCAAATTCTGCACAAAAATTTCACACAAATCCTGCACAAAATTACACAAATCCTGCACGAAAATTCCACACAAATCCTGCACAAAAAAAAGGCTCACAAATCCTGCACAAAAAATGGCTCACAAATCCTACACACAAATTGGCTCGCAAATACTACACAATAAATGACACACAAACCCTGCACAAAAATAGCTCTGAAATACTGCACAACAATTACACAGAAATACTGCACAAAAAAGGATGCCCAAATCCTGCACAAAATGTTTCACAAATCCTGCACAATAATTGGCTCACAAATCCTGGGCAGAAAATGGGTCACAAATCCTGCACACAAAATGGGTCACAAATCCTGCAAAAATAACTCACAAATACTGCAAAAAAATGACACAAATCCTGCACAAAAAGGGCTCACAAATCCTGTACAAATAATGGCTCATAAATCCTGCACACAAGATGGTTCGCAAATACTGCACAATTAATGACACACAAATCCTACACAAAAATTAGCCCTGAAATCCTGAACAAAAATGACACACAAATATTGCACAAAAATGACACACAAATCCCGCACAAAAATGGCCCCAAATCCTGCACAAAAATTGGTTCACAAATACTGCATAGAAAAAGGCTCACAAATTCTCCATGTAAAATGTGTCACAAATCGTACAAAAAAAGCTCACAAATCCTGCACAAAAAATGCACATAAATCCTGCACAAAAAGACACAAATTCTGCACAAAAATGGCTCAGAAATCCTGCACAATAAGAGGACTATAAATTCTGCACAAGAATAACTCACAAATCCTGCAAAAAAATTAATCACATATTATGCACAAAAATGGCACACAAAACCTGCTCAAAAAATGGCTCCCAAATCCTGCACAAAAAATGGCTTACAAATCCTGCAAAATGGCTCATAAATGCCACAGAAAAAATGACACAAATTCTGCACGAATAAAAATGAGACACACATCCTGCACAAATAAAGATACCGAGATTAACGTTTCTTACTTAATTTTTTATATATTAACATTTGTAACTTCACGAGTAAATGTGGTAAACATTGCAGCCTAAGTAACTATACAAAAATAACCAAAATTGATTTTTATTTAATTTTTACTTTTATATACCTACTAGCGACCCGCCCCGGCTTCGCACGGGTGCAATTAAGATAAAAAAAACTGCTTAACCCAGCGTTAATTAGGTTGGGTAAACTCTCCTAAAGCATTAAAAAAGCAAATTATAATTTAATAATTAATTAAATAATTTATCATTTAAAGTTTTTTCGCTATTTTTATTTGATATTTTTTTTACTTTTTTATAATGTTTCATATTAATATACATTATATTACAATGCAATTTATCAGAGGTAGAAGTATTTAACATAGCGACCCGCCCCGGCTTGTTATTGGCTAAGACAGTCTCTGTAGACAATGTTTGACGTCCTGTTATTGTTTGGTAGCAAAATGTACTGTTTCTCGGGACTTCCAACTCGTGATAAACCAACATATAGTTGGCCATGGGAAAAACACTCTTTTCGTAGGTCGATTCCAACCAAAGAGAAAGTTTGACCCTTTGACTTATTAATAGTAATCGCGAACGATGTTTTTACGGGAAATTGCAACCGTTTGAAAGATATTGGCAAATCCGTGGGAATCATGGGAATCCTCGGGATGTTTGCCAGCTGGCCGACTGCTGGACCGGTGAGGATGGTCGCGACAATCAAATTTTCTTTCAAGTCTTTAATGAGCAATCTTGTGCCATTACACATGTTAGGAGGGCTTATATTCCTTAAAAGCATGATAGGAGTAGCGACTTTTAATGATAGTTCGTGAGGTGGCAAACCGGAAGGATTAAGCGAATTTAGAAAATGTTGAGGAAAGTGGACGACATCGTCAACATTGGTGACTGTGTCAATCGACTTATAGGTTTTGACTTGGCCGGGAACTCTTTGTATAATGAGATTGTTGATTTCATTGACAGTGTCGTTCCTAGGCGATACTATTGCCCTGGAACACAACCAGTGAAAGTCTCTTTCTAGTAAATTTTTGAGGCCCGGATATACTGCTTCTATAGATGCTGCTGACTGTGGACTATCTGACCTAATGTCTCATTTAAAATGATTTCAGCAGAATTAGTGCCCAAATTTAGAGAAAGAAAAACTCCTTCTCCAAGTCTGAGCAATTGTTGTGGGAAATCTTGATGCGTGTCTCCACCAAGATAGGCTCTCATATCCGTTCGCAAATTTAGGTGTTGAATAGAACTCCATAAGGGATATGATTTAAGACATGCTTTGATGATATCTGCACGCGTCCCTTTTGTAACTACAGGGAGTGTCTGCCGAAAATCCCCAGCAACTCAAAAGTAACTCCCCCCATAATGGCAGTAGAGCTTCTAAGGTTGGCGCCGTACGCAGCACACAGCATGTTTTATTTTCCGAATCTGTCCGTCCTGCAAAGCCGTAGTACATTATTTTGTTCTATCATCAATAGTTTTCGCAGCGCACGCAATGTAAGGAATTTTATAGGTCATTTATTTACACTTTGGGTTACATTATTGGAGTTTTAGTAGGGATCCCTATTTATTTTTAAAATAAAATATAGCCTATGACACTCAGTGATAACGTAGCATTCTACTGGTGAAAGAATTTTTAAAATCGGATGAGTAGTTTCGAAGATTACCTCCTACATCCAAACACACAAATACACAAAGTTACAAACACTACCGCTTTATAATATTAGTATAGATATACATTTATTCTTCGATGTACAATATCTTTGGGAAATGTTAACTTTTCCATTTAATTGTTAACAAATATTTTTAAAAAATTTACTTTAAAAGATAGAATATTATATGTAAAATTTTATGTTTAAGTAAATTTATATGTTTAATAAATGGATAACCAGGAACTTAATTCCAAGATTTTATGTTTATTCTACAGCAATGAATACATTACGAAGATACGAGATAAAAATTAAATAGTTTGCTAGAAGAAGATTGCCAATTAGAAAGATGATATATAATTTTACTTAAGAATGTCTGTACTAAATTACAGTCTACGACAAGGAAAAAATCCATTTCTATAATGAATGGACTTAGACAAGCAAACTAGCTCAGTAGTAGGATTATGGCGACTTGGGCACAAGGGATTGGGGAGTAGGATTGTAGGATTGGGGCAATAGTCGTAGACTGAGGGGTGACTATAGGTCGGAGAGAGACAAGCACAAATCACGTCGGTGCGTCTTAGTTGCACGACCCGACAGCGCGTCTCTCTGTCCTGCTCAAGTGTTGCTCCACTATTCTCGTGTGTATACAGCGTGCGTGCGGGCGAGCTCTCCCTGCGCTCAGCTCACTTTTATATCTCTCTACTAGGAATGGAAGTGAATGCGCCCCTCCGCTCAGAAAGGCTGGCACACCACCAACTTATGGGCTTTCATAAGATATATATTTAAAAATTGTTCGTTATTTCTCGTTGTGCTGAAAATAAAGTATTAGAAAACTGACGAAAAAGATTTTTTTTCAAAGAACCAAATATTGTCAAATATTATTTTTTAATTTTTTTAATAAATTCTAGAATAAAAAAAAACAAAAACAATTTATAGGCTTAGCACAAAATAATTGCTTATTATATAAGAAAAAAATTATTTTGCAAATATTTCATGCAGTTTGCTCTTTCTCCAATTTTAAATTTTGAGATACATTTAAAGTCAAAAGATCTAAAAGTAAAACCCTTAGCACAGGCGAACCAAGAGACAAATTTAAAACAAACGGCAAGATGCCACTCCTGTGACGTATACAAAATACTTTAATTGTAACTGAACTATGTGCTAAAATAACTTCCTGATATTTTTACGAATAAATATTTTAAGATTAATATCCCACGTAATTCTAAAATCATTATAATCACATTTTCACAAATGATTTGGTATTTTTATAAAGATATCGTCTATATCATGCCATGTAACCATAAAACATCTTCGAAAAAAAAAAGTATCCTTATGAAATTTTAAAATTTATCAAAATACAGCATATTTTCTATTTCAATTTAATTCTAACAAAGCCGAATACTATAAATCCATTGTAGGTATACTTTCATAAACAACGTTATTGAATTAAAATAACATTCAGATGAGCACAAATGTCAGTAACACATAGATTTTAACTCAATGCAATTTAATTTGCAGTTTTCTTGTGTTCTATTTTAATAAAAAATAAAAAAATTTCCTCGGAAATTAATTGTTATAACTATAACATTGTTCCTTTTTTTCATTATATATATATATATATATTACTTTGAATGGAACCTTAAGCTATATGTATGCTCGCATTTATATTTTACGTCAGTACATTACTTTCTGTAGAAATTAAAGTTGTAATACAAAGTGTGCATCTTCCGGTAATTGTATCTAAAAAAGTAAACGTATTTTAACAGAAAAATTGCATTATATATATATATAATTCCTACGTTTAATAGATTAAGTAGTTCCCTCTGAAAAATTGAAAGAATTGTTTAAGTAACATAATTTATGTTTAAACTTTTTAAAAATTTAGTAATTTTGTATAATTTTTTCTGTTTATGGATTCAATGTATTAGAGAAAAGGTTTCTTGTTATCTATCGAAAATGGAAAGCCTCAGTTGTAAACTTAAAACGACATTTCAAATTTGAAGTGATTGTTAATCTGCCTGAATTACTGCAGCATCCTATGTATATTGCCAGGACCACTGTGATGGTGGAGACTTTCAAAACCCTGTTATTGGTATCCATAAAAAAGACTATCTACTTGCTTAAGAGGTCAGAGGAGTGACGTAAAGCACTCGCTTTTACAAAAGGTTATTTTTTTGGGTTTTTCTGGAATAATTAAAACGGAAACGAGAAATAATGTTAAAGAGAAGGTTTAATTCTACAACTACAATTTATAATGTTATGTAAATTAACGTCAGATATCTTACTAAAACAGCACAACGAGAGAAATTGAACCTAACAACAAACGATGAATTTGTGTCATTATTATAATAATTTTGTTTGACAGAAGCAGCTGATTGCAGGCAGGAATCCAAACCTGAGCCAGCACAGGATGCGTGCCGACCAAGCCGACCAGCGACAAATACTTCGCACGCAACAATACACATATGCATAAACTATATATTTTAAAAATACAAATATTTATTTTTATATCTACATGTTAATTTCTAATATACCGCTAAGTGGTGAAATAAAATCCACCATACTTTATTTACGTAAACATAAAGCTAAAGATAACGGAACCCTTCAAGGGAGTTGGCTACTGAGCTGATTTTTGTGTTTATAGCTGGTTTCACTCATGTTCTGAAATGAAGCAAGCTATTACACTGATTTGTATCGTTATAAAGCTGGTGTTTATTGAGTCATTGGGTTTATTGAGTTTATTGAGCGCGAGGTGTGGAAGTGTCACCAAGTTGGCTCATACTCCGTAATTTTCAAAACTATCCACTACTATCGAAGAGAGTACCATAGCGATGTACTCTATGGTCTCTGAAACCATTATTACAATTACGCATGTACTCTTATTTTATAGCTATCTTGAACTTGGAAACCTATTTTACCTTCCCAGTACTGAACTTAATGAAGGAGTTAATATTTTCCTGTTACCTAGTGGGTATAATTTTGCCTTGTGTTCTCAGGATGTCAGCTCCTCCTAAATATACGCTAGAGAGTCGCCGATAGTAGGTACACTGGGGGGGGGGGGGATACACTAGTCAGTTTACGTAGGGAGGGAGGGGGGTGGGAATAAAACAGATGTTAATGAAATATTAAATTGTTACACATGAAACATTTAGTGTTTAGTAATTTTCACGAAAATAATACATAAAGTTCATGCATTTGTAAATACATGTCATATTTTATATATATATATATATATATATATAAATATATAAATAAATATATATATATATATATATATATATATAAATATATAAATAAATAAATATATATATATATATATATATATATATATATATATATATATATATATAATATATATATATATATATATATATTTATATATATATGCATAATTTGTAACGTTTTATCTCTTTACAGGGGTGACAAAAATAGACAGCGCTACTTCCTCTTTTCTTGAATGTTGCAGTCTGCCTTTGATATGCTCATTCTCGTAGGCAGCATATACTTAAGAAATTTAGACAGATGAAAAAATATTTACTTTTTCAGTGTATTTGTTGCCACACTTGGTGTTGAGAAATTCTCTCAAAAATACTTGAGTTCCAGTAAAGTAGTGAGTGTCTTTCCAGAACTTTCCTTATGATGTACATAAATAAGTTTCATACAATTTATGGAGCAAGGTTGTGAAATTGTGCCTCCGGAGGGGGGGGGGGGGGTTGAACCCCTTTCCCCGCCCTTTTATACGGCCGCGGTTTTTAACCTTCGTCCGATATGTTAGATAGGTTAGATAGGTGGCACGGTGTATAGCCAAGGAAATAGAGCCAACCCACCCCCACCCCCTTTCTTGATCCATTGTTACCTAACCTTCCCGGCAGCCAAAGACTGGCATCATGTCGTAGAAATAACCAGACTGCCTGCTGATATTCTATATTACAGAACAATAAAAAGGCTTCGCTTGTCTGTGATCGCTGCAAGTGTATCATAGTCACGTGATGTTAACGCCGCCATTCTGTTATCGGCGACTCGCCAGAGCACTTCCCGTTACTCCAGGTTGCGCGGATGCCCTACGCCAAATATTGTCTGGATATTTTTTCCCCGAATTGGTAGGTTCAGAACCTACCTATTCCAGGAAAGGAAACAACAGCGTGGGACATTCGATCTCCACGACTTCGAAGTAATAAGTTCATTCGCGTGATAAGCTTGTTGCTACAAGAATCAGTTGTCAGACCAATAATACAGTCCACCAGTTGACATCGCGAAGGTCGCACAATATGAGAAATTATAAAGGATGTGTGTGCATTAGGTAAGCGGCCATTTTTAAGAAATTCATGTCCGTGGGCACATCACTTCGGTCTTGTTGAGTTGAACAGAACAGTAAAAACTGAAAATGTGCAATAATTAGTTGACGGTTCGTGACAATGTCTGTTCGACTCGACACAAAATCCACGAACTTTGCTTACAGTGATGTTTTTCTCGGCTCACGATGCAGTCGACATGTGAGTCAGCTGTTGTTAGTTGATTGACACAAGTCTAGTTACATCGACTTGTACACAGTCCTAAGTAATACTTATCTCAGCTCAGACGCAGGCCTTTAATGCATTCTTTTCCGCCCTAGAATCTAAAATTATATGACGTCATATATAACTGCCGAGAAATTTTCTTCTAAACTTAAATCATTTTGTGTAATAATTAACACTCGGATACCTATTGGAAGGCAATAAACATACTTTCTTATACTGATTTATTTGATCATGTAGGATGACGACAAACAGGAAAGTTTGTGGCCATGACATTACACTGCTCCAAAACACATACCAAAGTGTTGTCTTGTAATATAACTAGTAGTTGTGGATACGTCCTGACACGTGACATAGGGTTTTGGTCTAGCTTGGCTGGTGGAGAGCGCACAGTTTCAAATATCTCGTGTCCAGTCACTTGAGGAAAAAGACGAGTGGCTTGCGATGGAGCACCCGGCCGTACATCAGCAATACACATTAGACATTAGTACAAGCTTTTTCAGAATTGTCGGGAAAGTACGATTTATATTGCACATGAAAAGAGAAGTCATATGTTTTGTAACACAGTGAAATATTTTGCCATATATACTCATTAAAATGTTTCAAAAATAAATTTTCTCAGTCGATTAGTAATCAAGATTTAAGCTTATTTCTATCCTTACTGCGTCCATCCAGGCTGCTTCAGAATGTGTGCAAATACACCTTCATCAAGCAAGGCCGGTATAATTAATAGGAAAAAATGTTTACAATTATTTTCAATTAATTTATTATTTACAGATGCGTTTAGCCACGATAGATTATATATTTATAACTGAAATCATCATAGGTACAAAACATATTTTCAAAAATGTTTTTTTCCCAAAGAACCAATAGCAATTATTATTCAATTTTGTATCATTAAAAAGACGAGTGTTGCCTGCTTTAAAACCATTTTAATATTCGTATGTAGTTGCAAGCGTTGCAGTTACAATAAGAATAATAATTATATTTTATTGACACATTAAGTAAACAGTTATTAATACAAAAAAATTATAAAAACAGATTCCATGCAACCAACTAAACTCACAATGTGATTTGCAAAATTAGAAACTGTAAATCAAGGCGTAACCTTATGGATGGCGTCTTATATGGCACTTAAGCCGAATACTTCCCCTTTAAGTTCTTGAAATGCAGCACTGGATATGCCGTTTTTAGTTTCAGATTAGGCATGTTTTGCGGCACACTTTTGATATAACTTTCAGTTCCAGTTCACTGAAACACAAACAACTGAGGGTTATAATTTGTAATAACGTTATATGATTAAAGAGTTGCCGGTGTGCGAACACGCTGTGACGTCACACACGCGTAGTGAGAAGACCGGGGCGGTAGTGGATCGCGGCCTGTCTCCACGAATGACTCGTATAATGAGAGAGAGGTCATGAGTTGTTAATCCTTTCTGGGCAGGATCACGTGACGTTAAACTGCGTACATCACACGGGGCTTCGCTTACAACTCGCCGGTCTCCCAACCACGAGAACACGCTCTATTCTGGTCCGTCCACAGCCAAATACGGAATGTACTTTCTCCGCAGCAGTACACTACGTCACGGAATGTACTTTCCCCGCAGCAGTACACTACGTCACGGAATGTACTTTCTCCGCAGCAGTACACTACGTCACGGAATGTACTTTCCCCGCAGCAGTACACTACGTCACGGAATGTACTTTCCCCGCAGCAGTACACTACGTCACGGAATGTACTTTCCCCGCAGCAGTACACTACGTCACGGAATGTACTTTCCCCGCAGCAGTACACTACGTCACGGAATGTACTTTCCCCGCAGCAGTACACTACGTCACGGAATGTACTTTCCCCGCAGCAGTACACTACGTCACGGAATGTACTTTCTCCGCAGCAGTACACTACGTCACGGAATCGCGACGGCGTTGTCTTCATATTGTTCTCCTTCCGTCAAGGAGAACCGGCTTGGATTCCCGGCGGGGTCACTTTCAGATTTTCGCATGTGGCGATTGTGCCGAACGATGCCGCTGGTCAGCAAGCTTTCTCGGAGTTTTCCAGTTTCCTCCGTTCTTGCATTCCGGCGCTGCTCCATACTGACCCTGGAACTTAAGAGCCGTCCAAATATCTCCACTCCCCTCCAAATTATTTCAAAATTGGCAGTCAAATTACAATTATTTCATTAAAAATTCTTTGAAGTATTTATTCTGTTAACCTCTTGTTTAATTGTTTGTATTTTACTTGGTAACAATTCCATTGTATACAGCCGGTAAACTGATGTTGGGTAACATAAGAATATAAAATCAATTAATGAAACGTTATATTTACAGGCTGTTCACGGTAAAGCGAGCACTTTTGCATTCAAGTTTTATAAGCATAATTTTCCTTGTGAAGTGCACGTGCACTCTACCTCGCTGACTCACAGTAAGTCGTCAGCTCATAAGCACAAGTAGTTAACGTTGTCTATCCATTGTAATGTTTACATTTATGTCAAGTCAGAGTGTCGTTTATTCTTTGGACACACTAGAGTACGAAATGGCATATTAAGAACACATGAAAGGTTGATAACAATTTAACGTTTTCAGACGACTGCATCATGACTAAAGCGATATTGCTCGGGGCAATGTAAATGTGGGGTATGGTGAATGAAAAGAAAGAGATGGGTGGGGGTAGGATGAGGGTATAGTGAGAGTAAGGTTGGCGTGGTGGTGTGTGTTCCAGATCACATGCAGTCACTGTGTAAGAGTCACTTCCTACAGCAGCTCTACCGGAAGATAGATGGCGCCGTGCTGCAGTCTCAGAACGAGCGTAATCTCGACTGCGTCATCACATTCCAGACGCACTCCATCCTGCAGCGGTTCATGCTGCGCTTCGACCTGCTACAACTAGACTGCAACGACCACCTCTTCATCTACGATGGTGCACATGCCGTCGGAAACTACAAGGTAGGTCTCTCTCCTTCTTATACCACTCACTCATCGTCACTCACAACAACCCAGACGACTTGCTCTAGTTAAACTTCCAGTACCGCCTCACACTACGCTTCATCAAGTTAGTAACTTATTAAGCGTAAGTTTTAAGTATTAAGTCTTAAGTCGCACTTTCACCATAATTGCTACTGCATGTCGGGATGTGCGAACAAGTGCCGATAGGCGCGAGAGAGCATGTGCCAAAATTCCCAGTGGAAATTGCGCCATAAATACTAATTCGTACGGTTACCTGCTTCACCTTTGGTGGCTCAGCCCGCGGTTTCTGCGGGCCCGACCCCTGGTTTCAATTTAACCAAAGATGAAATACTTTCATTTTAACAGACGTATAAAATGCTTGTTGTACATGAGATATTCAGTAAACAAAGAAAAAAACAAGAAGCATGAAGATAGCACGATTGGTGCACTTGTGTCCTCCACATTACACATGCCACCCCGGCCGACTAACAGACTATCCCACTGCCGCCATTTTGTAAGTTAGGAAAGTCGTGTAGTGATAACGAAACTGTCTCAAACATGTCTCCAGCATTTCACCTGAAAACTGTAACAAAAAACTTCCAAGTTACGCAATGTAACAGCAGTACAAGTACACTTTACTAAATAATGTTACAATTCTTTTTAAGAACTTTTTTCCTTCATTATTCATCTGTCCGCAATTATCATTTCGTTGCCTGTTGCTGCCACTGAATAACTAGCATAGTGACAAGTTCAAGTACATTTTCCAACAGATAATTTCAATTATATATTAGTGAAATGAGAAAATACAAATTAATAATAGTTTCAGTAAGCATCACGCGACTGTTACAATACAACTGCACAACAAATTAATGCTAACGCTGTGTATTTGTTTGTACATGCAACAAATGTGTTTTTAACTATGTAATTACTAATTATACCTTATTACACAATTACACATCATGCAATTATGCCTAAATATGCAATTACATGTAATTGCCCTGATGGGTCTCGAACCAAGGACTATGCACACATATCACTACAGTTCCAATCTTGTGGAGCTTCAAGTCCCACAAAATACGCTTTGGCGTTTTTTTCAGCCAAAAAGGTACCCCCACAGCCAATCACAGCACACCTCTTAGGGGATGGAAAGGAATGGAGAGGGGGGATGGGTTGGTCTGAAGTAACCTTGCAAGTACAC
This sequence comes from Dryococelus australis, assembly GCA_029891345.1. Taxonomy (NCBI): domain Eukaryota; kingdom Metazoa; phylum Arthropoda; class Insecta; order Phasmatodea; family Phasmatidae; genus Dryococelus; species Dryococelus australis. Next base: position 259,173,294 of record CM056996.1, read on the forward strand.
CACCAATTACTATCCCTTTCTCCAACACCCATTTACAGGTTAATCAAATCTCATTTGTGCAACTTTGATGTTTTTTTTTGCCAGTACCAGCCCGTAGTCACTGCTATAATAGAATTACTTAAATAACAATATCTGCAGTACTATCTGCTACGGCACTGAACCTCTGTATGATTATTTATAAAAACCAGTCCAAGTGTATGATCATGAAATGATCATCGCTGAATTAAGTACGTTTATTTGCCGATTCACCTTCGGGTAATGCCAATTTTCGTCCAGATAAATGCGTGTGATGCGATAAAATTGCTATTCTCCATTATCCTCATAGCTGTGGCGTACAATCGAAATGCCACCTTGATAAGGGAATGTTTATCGCAAACATAATGGGAAGTTTCACCTTTATTCGCCAAGTCAATATACAATTTGGAATCGGCGAAAGGTTCTTATTTTATTTACAGATTTGTGAAATCTTGTAGTGTCAGTTAAAAACCTAATGGTACGCTGCATCTCAGTAAACAACTTAAAAGAATGAGCAAACATAATTATTTAGAAAATAATAATTGTTTTAAAGTATTATAGCAATCAACAGGATACATGTCTAGTGAAGCAGTAGTACACTAATTAGGTTACTTCAAGCGCTAGAAAGTTAACATGTCGGGGAATACATGACACCATCACGATATTGCCACGAATACTGACAGCTCCTCCCTAATAATTAGCAAATCTGTAACCCACACCTTTACACATGTGGGATAGGGATGTAAAAGTATCACTTGCAAGACAATTTCCTATAATTCATCACTCATTCTGTCCCTTTACTGCGAGAGGTTTTCGTGGGAGTAGCTTAGTTACTAAATACTTACAGTTACATCCTTATAAACAACCGGAAATTATACTTGGGAAGGGGGCTAAAATCATAAAACAATGTATTTTACAGTCCCATCCGAAGGGGTCTGGCCCCAGGTATAACAGTTTTCGTACACACTGGGATGCCAGAAACTGTAATATAACGTGTTAAAAATTTCTACTATACCCACGAAGCTGCAACAGACAAAATGGCGGTCACCCAAGTAACAACCTCAAACGGCATATGTCCGTTTATGAAAAGATTTTGGGTTCTGTAAAACGTATTTATGTACAAAATGAAACTTAATGTACACGTGAGTAATGGGAAAAGTTTCAAAATACTCACATGGTCAATGAATCAATAAACAAAACTTTACAAAATAAGTGATAACTGTGCAGTTTTGTCCTTTATCCTTTAACACAACGACTCTGTCAAGTGTGTGCCTAGTTCAGTGGGTTGCTGCGTACGCATGCACTACACTAGTTCAACGGGTTGCTGCGTACACATGCACTGTGTGTCTAGTTCAGCGGGTTGCTGCGTACACATGTGCTGTGTGCCTAGTTCAGCGGGTTGCTGCGTACACATGCGCTGTGTGCCTAGTTCAGCGGGTTGCTGCGTACACATGTGCTGTGTGCCTAGTTCAGCGGGTTGCTGCGTACACATGCGCTGTGTGCCTAGTTCAGCGGGTTGCTGCGTACACATGCGCTGTGTGCCTAGTTCAGCGGGTTGCTGAGTACACATGTGCTGTGTGCCTAGTTCAGCGGGTTGCTGCGTACACATGCGCTGTGTGCCTAGTTCAGCGGGTTGCTGCGTACACATGCGCTGTGTGCCTAGTTCAGCGGGTTGCTGCGTACACATGCGCTGTGTGCCTAGTTCAGCGGGTTGCTGCGTACACATGCGCTGTGTGCCTAGTTCAGCGGGTTGCTGAGTACACATGTGCTGTGTGCCTAGTTCAGCGGGTTGCTGCGTACACATGCGCTGTGTGCCTAGTTCAGCGGGTTGCTGAGTACACATGCGCTGTGTGCCTAGTTCAGCGGGTTGCTGCGTACACATGCGCTGTGTGCCTAGTTCAGCGGGTTGCTGCGTACACATGTGCTGTGTGCCTAGTTCAGCGGGTTGCTGCGTACACATGCGCTGTGTGCCTAGTTCAGCGGGTTGCTGCGTACACATGTGCTGTGTGCCTAGTTCAGCGGGTTGCTGAGTACACATGCGCTGTGTGCCTAGTTCAGCGGGTTGCTGCGTACACATGCGCTGTGTGTCTAGTTTAGCGGGTTGCTGCGTACACATGCGCTGTGTGTTTAGTTTAAGCGGTTTGCTGCATACACATGTGCTGTGTGATTTTGGGTTTTCCAGTTTAAATCTCCATCGAGCAAAGACATTTTTATTACTTTAAGAGATATATTATTTATGTTTATAACTTATATTATTTTTAGAAAACGAAGGACTGCTCCTCTCATCCCTCGAGCAGGGGCTCACTCAAATGGCTGGACCGATCACACATTCACAGCACACATCACTTCGTTCCGGCCATTTTCGCAACCGCACTGGCATCTTCACATCACGTGCTGCGCACTCAACGATCTCATAATTATTTACCAAGCCCTAGGCGACGACTTAGGGACCTGCCTACGATTAAACAATCACCGGACTCAGATCAGCAACCGACCCGAGCGACCGCAATGACTGATGTCTGGTCAACGACTCTCTTCCGACTAACACCTGTTCCCATGGCCCGCACCACACAACTCCTGAGTCGCAAGACGCCGGTCTGTTAAGCCGGAAGGCCTGGCCATTACCCAGCCGAGCATACGCATTTCGCAATAGGCGGGACCGCATCGCGCCTGCCAATCTGCACGATTTGTGGAAGTCAAGCACTTGACTCTCAATATCTTCAGCAAATTGTCAGCTCAACATGCACGTTAATGCCTCGCCTTTTCTAAAACATTTTGGTCACGCACTTCCTCATCCGCGACAAAGAAAATATTACATAGAACAGCGACAAATCTAGAACTCAATAATTTTCCACCCTTACAATTTCTCCACTCAACTGAGCTTGTGCCGTTACAAGCACCCTGGAGCGCACTGGTGTGTTCTTGTTTTATAATTTAAGCAGTGTTACAATCTGGGTGACAAAACAAATTCCATCAGGGTGCCTGTGGGCAGAAGCCTTAATCCCATTCAGCTACTGATATGTCAACATAGCGACTTCAAATCAGACTTCATGAGATACGATACTCACACTAAACCACAATCTAAATAATCATACATTTTCGACTAATTGCCAGTCATTTAATATTTTTTTTTTTCCTGGCTCCTCAGCAAAAAAAATTGAGCCAGTCGTTTCTCTTTTCTTTACAGTTAAATGTGTACTATGCGGCTCTGAACGACTTTTTGAAGAAGCTGCCTCGGAGATGTGCTAACCCCTGGGGTACCTTACAAACAGTCATCGCCGAGACCAGTCTCTCCACATTTCATGTGGTTATAGATAACTTTTCCCGTGGCTCTAGGGTGTCAGACTCCATCTCCCAGCATGCTCTTCCCGAAGACTCATAACCACCAACAACAACTATCATTACTATACTGTAAAAATTTGCTACAAGCCTTAAAGACAAGAATTACAAGATGACCTCACTTGGCAACACTATAAAATCGCCCCTGCTAGAGGACATCTCAAAAATTCCACAACTCAAACAAATAAAACCAAAAAATCCTAACCTGAAGCATTACATCAGCCACTCCAACACAACAAAGAGGACAAGCAGGTAAGGCATAGTTTGACCTAACCCTTCGACGAGCTCCTCATAACCACGGCCGGCGACCTCCGCGCTGACGTCCTCCTGCTGCTTCAGCCACTTCCATGTCCGACAGAGACACCCATCGCTTGTCCTCGGCGAAGCAATGTACACAAGGCTTCAGCCTAGCCAACAGGAAAGCAGGTAAGGCATAGTTTGACCTAACCCTTCGACGAGCTCCTCATGGCCACGGCTGGCGACCTCCGCGCTGACGTCCTCCTGCTGCTTCAGCCACTTCCATGTCCGACAGAGACACCCATCGCTTGTCCTCGGCGAAGCAATGTACACAAGGCTTCAGCCTAGCCAACAGGAAAATCTTAATTGTTGCACGTTGCGAAGGCGTGTCTCGCCGGGCAGTTAACTCAATCACTCCCATTCCCACATCATCTTCAAGGACATGTCTCCTCTTCTTCCGCTGCAGCTACCTGGTATATAAGATGAAGGGGGGAAGGGTTTTTCCTACCGCCCACTCCTAGTAGCCTCCCTCACTACACTTCACTTTCCATAATGTCCAGTTCGTCACTTCGCTACACTCCACGGTAGCACAGTTCAATTTCTAAAATAATCTCGAAACAGCCAAATCCAATTGTTTTCCTCGAAGTCAAGCATATAGTAGTAACTGGCATAAACCTCAAACAACGAAAAGTGTTAGGATGCAACGGCAGTTAACTATTTGGTAAGTGCAACAGTATAGAAGGAATCAATTCACGACACATATAAAGCAGGTGGCATTGGACAAAGAGTCGAGCTGACGAGTAGTGGAACGAATAACCATGCATGTACAGCAAGATTAGGAAAGTGCACATTGGCACATATGTAAACCTGGCACTGGTGCACAACAAGTAGAAAAGTTAATGCTTCTTTTATAATAGAACTGCTTTTCTGATCCACACTGATTTTATTGCAAATGCAAATCTCCACATCAAATGTAGTATATACGTGTGTATGCATGTGGTGGTTAATTTTAAAGCTTTTAGTGTGTAGTTAACTAGCTCATAAGGTTCACACAGTGCACCAGTCATATTACACAACACAGGTACAAATACATGATACATGAGCGCAAAGAAAGAAACACCATTCGTCACATCAGACAAGAAATTATTTAAAACAGCAACGTTAGATTTAACAGAAAAAAAAGAAAACTCTAATAATCACAGCAAAATACAGCTGTAAGATTTTAATTTTTAATAAACAAAGCCGAAAAATTTATCCAAGACACTCCAGAATTAGTCTTGGACTAGACACACAATCCACATACTTAACAATATTTTTATTAACTAAAAAATTAACAATGTATTAGTACCAATCCCAATATGTTCGGAATGTCAAGACATATATGAAAATGTAGATATAACATAATGCCAATCCAACACAAGCTTCCACACCAAACACACATATCAAAACACACACACACCCTTTGCAACATAAATAAACATGCAATCACATAAAATCACACCCACATGATGTGGAGAACATACAGGCGGTACAGGTATTTATGCCACATACAGACAAAATGCCAATATTTTTAGGTGAGAACAATGAAAATGTACATTAATTTTTAGTACAATATGTAGCCGCCAGTGACATCAATGGGTGGAGTCGTACGGAAAAGTGTAGGCGAATAAAATTTTTATCTCAAAGGCACTGCAAAAATGACAACACTATACACACAAATACAGAAGGCATTACATGGGCAAGTATCGGGACCAAACTGCAAAACACTTTCACACTCCCTGACAGGATGGAAAAATTTAAACAGATGTTATACACAAAAAGATAAAAAATTAGGAAAACTACCAAAGGCACATTGAAGACTTGCTGTATTATAGAAGGAAATATAATCCACATGTCGCAGATGCAGAATTCATTAGTATAGTCTGGAAATTCCTATTGCTGTCAATTTCAGAAAAAATTATTACGTTGCAAAACGGCACAGTAGAGTAACTAATAAATAATATACACAGCACATAACTGGATCTATACAGATATAAACAGGTGCACAGTAACACAAAACACAACACAGAAAGAGAGAAATTACTGACAGAAATTTCAAAATTAAAAGAGGAAGTACCAGCACACAGAGTCCTAGAAGTCACAAACCAGGTAAATTTTACATGCGTGACTACTTACAGGGGGGGGGGGGGGGGTAAATATGGGCAAAATGCATCACAAAAGAAGACACAGCATATCGTGATCATTCAGACAGAATATGCAGCCATCACAAGGCAACAATACGTCGATTAGCACATTTAAATGACACAAGCTACAAGTGTGGTATGACAGTAGTTTCACAGCCACCATAAATACGTCGATATAGCACATTTAAAAGTCACAAGCTACAAGTGTGGTATGACAGTAGTTGCACAGCCACCATAAATACGTCGATATTAGCACATTTAAATGACACAAGCTACAAGTGAGGTATGAAAGTAGTTGCACAGCCAACATAAATACGTGAATATAGCACATTTAAATGTCACAAGCTTCAAGTGTGGTATGACAGTAGTTGCACAGCCACCATAATCCGTGAATATATCACATTTAAATGACACAAGCTAAAAGTGTGGTATGACAGTAGTTGCACAGCCACCATAAAACGTAATATAGCACATTTAAATGTCACAAGCTACAAGTGTGTATGCAGTATAGCACAGCACCATAAATACGTGAATTAGCACATTTAAATGACACAAGCTACAATTGTGGTATGACAGTAGTTGCACAGCCACCAAAATACGTCGATATAGCACATTTAAATGACACAAGCTACAAGTGTGGTATGACAGTAGTTGCACAGCCACCATAAATACGTGATAAGCACATTAAAGACACAAGATACAATGTGGTATAACAGTAGTTGCACAGCCACCATAAATACGTGAATATAGCACATTTAAATGACACAGCTACAACTGTGGTATGACAGTAGTTGCACAGCCACCATAAATACGTGAATATAGCCATTTAAATGTCACAAGCTTCAAGTGTGTATGACAGTAGTTGCACAGCCACCATAAATACGTGGATATAGCACATTTAAATGACACAAGCTACAAGTGTGGTATGCATAGTTGCACAACCACCATAAATACGTGGATATAGCACATTTAAATATCACAAGCTACAAGTGTGGTATGACAGTAGTTGCACAGCCACCATAAATACGTGAATATAGCACATTTAAATGTCACAAGCTAAAAGTGTGGTATGGCAGTAGTGCACAGCCACCATAAATACGTGGATATAGCACATTTAAATGTCACAAGCACAGGTTTGGTATGACAGTAGTTGCACAGCCACCATAAATACGTCGATATAGCACATTTAAATGACACAAGCTACAAGTGTGGTATGACAGTAGTTGCACAGCCACCATAAATACGTCGATATAGCACATTTAAATGACACAAGCTACAAGTGTGGTATGACAGTATTGACGCCACCATAAATACGTGATATAGCACATTTAAATGACACAAGCTACAAGTGTGGTATGACAGTATTTGCACAGCCACCATAAATACGTCGATATAGCACATTTAAATGTCACAACTTCAAGTGTGGTATGACAGTAGTTGCACAGCCACCATAAATACGTGAATATATACATTAAATGCACAAGCTACAAGTGTGGTATGACAGTAGTTGCACACCACATAAATACGTGAATATAGCACAATTAAATGTCACAAGCTACAAGTGTGGTATGACAGTAGTTGCACAATACCATAAATACGTGATATAGCACATTAAATCACAATCTACAGTGTGGTATGACATTTTGCAACACCATAAATACTGGATATAGCACATTAAATGCACAAACTTCAAGTGTGGTATGACAGTAGTTGCACACCACCATAAATACGTGATATAACACATTTAATGTCACAAGCTTCAAGTGTGGTATGACAGTAGTTGCACAACACCATAAATACGTGAATAGCACATTAAATGTCACAAGCTCAGTGTGGTATGACAATTTGCACACCACCATAATACGTGATATAGCACATTTAAATGACACAAGCTTCAGTGTGGTATGACAGTAGTTGCACAGCCACCATAAATACGTGATAAGCACATTTAAATGCACAAGTACAATGTGGTATGACAGTAGTTGCACAGCCACCATAAATACGTGAATATAGCACATTTAAATGCACAAGCTACAATGTGGTATGACAGTAGTTGCACAGCCACCATAAATACGTGATATAGCACATTTAAATGCACAAGCTACAAGTGTGGTATGACAGTAGTTGCACAACCACCATAAATACGTGATATACACATTTAAATGTCACAAGCTAAGTGTGGTATGACAGTAGTTGCACAGCCACCATAATACGTGATATAGCACATTTAAATGCACAAGCTACAAGTGTGGTATGACATAGTTGCACAGCCACCATAAATACGTGATATAGCACATTTAAATGTCACAAGCTACAAGTGTGGTATGACAGTAGTTGCACAGCCACCATAAATACTGATATAGCACATTTAAATGACACAAGCTACAAGTGTGGTATGACAGTAGTTGCACAGCCACATAAATACGTGATATAGCACATTAAATTCACAAGCTTCAAGTGTGGTATGACAGTAGTTGCACAACCACCATAAATACGTGAATATATCACATTTAAATGACACAAGCTACAAGTGTGGTATGACAGTAGTTGCACAGCCACCATAAATACGTGATATAGCACATTTAAATGTCACAAGCTACAAGTGTGGTATGACAATAGTTGCACACACACATAAATACGTGATATAGCACATTAAATGCACAAGCTACAATGTGGTATGACAGTAGTTGCACATCCACCATAAATACGTGAATAAGCACATTTAAATGCACAAGCTACAAGTGTGGTATGACAGTAGTTGCACACCACCATAAATACGTGATATAGCACATTATAAATGACACAAGCTACAATGTGGTATGACATAGTTGCACAGCCACCATAAATACTGATATAGCACATTTAAATGCACAAGCTACAAGTGTGGTATGACAGTAGTTGCACAGCCACCATAAATACGTGATATAGCACATTTAAAATGCACAAGCTAAAGTGTGGTTATGACAGTAGTTGCACAGCCACCATAAATACGTGGATATAGCACATTTAAATGTCACAAGCTACAAGTGTGGTATGACAGTAGTTGCACAGCCACCATAATACGTGGATATAGCACATTTAAATGTCACAAGCAACAGTGTGGTATGACAGTAGTTGCACAGCCACCATAAATACGTGATATAGCACATTTAAATGACACAAGCTACAAGTGTGGTATGACAGTAGTTGCACAGCCACCATAAATACGTCGATATAGCACATTTAAATGACACAAGCTACAAGTGTGGTATGACAGTAGTTGCACAGCCACCATAAATACGTCGATATAGCACATTTAAATGACACAAGCTACAAGTGTGGTATGACAGTAGTTTGCACAGCCACCATAAATACGTCGATATAGCACATTTAAATGTACACAAGCTACAAGTGTGGTATGACAGTAGTTGCACAGCCACCATAAATACGTCGATATATGCACATTTAAATGACACAAGCTTCAAGTGTGGTATGACAGTAGTTGCACAGCCACTATAAATACGTGAATATAGCACATTTAAATGTCACAAGCTACAAGTGTGGTATGACAGTAGTTGCACATTACCATAAATACGTGGATATAGCACATTATAATATCACAAGCTACTAGTGTGGTATGACAATAGTTGCAAAAACACCATAAATACTTGGATATAGCACATTTAAATGTCACAAACTTCAAGTGTGGTATGACAGTAGTTGCACAACCACCATAAATACGTGGATATAACACATTTAAATGTCACAAGCTTCAAGTGTGGTATGACAGTAGTTGCACAACCACCATAATACGTGAATATAGCACATTTAAATGTCACAAGCTACAAGTGTGGTATGACAGTAGTTGCACAGCCACCATAAATACGTGGGTTATAGCACATTTAAATGTCACAAGCTACAAGTGTGGTATGACAGTAGTTGCACAGCCACCATAAATACGTGAATATTGCACATTTAAATGTCACAAGCTACAAGTGTGGTATGACAGTAGTTGCAACACCACCATAAATACGTCGATATAGCACATTTAAATGACACAAGCTTCAATGTGGTATGACAGTAGTTGCACAGCCACCATAAATACGTGAATATAGCACATTTAAATGTCACAAGCTTCAAGTGTGGTATGACAGTAGTTGCACAGCCACCATAAATACGTGAATATGCACATTTAAATGACACAAGCTACAAGTGTGGTATGCAGTAGTTGCACAGCCACCATAAATACGTGAATATAGCACATTTAAATGCACAAGCTACAAGTGTGGTATGACAGTAGTTGCACAGCCACCTAATACGTGATATAGCACATTTAAATGACACAAGCTACAAGTGTGGTATGACAGTAGTTGCACAGCCACCATAAATACGTGATATAGCACATTTAAATGATCACAAGCTACAAGTGTGGTATGACAGTAGTTGCACAGCCACCATAAATACGTCGATATAGCACATTTAAATGACACAAGCTACAAGTGTGGTATGACAGTAGTTGCACAGCCACCATAAATACGTGATATAGCACATTTAAATGTCACAAGCTTCAAGTGTGGTATGACAGTAGTTGACAGCCACCATAAATACGTGATATAGCACATTTAAATGACACAAGCTACAAGTGTGGTATGACAGTAGTTGCACAGCCACCATAAATACGTCGATATAGCACATTTAAATGTCACAAGCTACAAGTGTGGTATGACAGTAGTTGCACAGCCACCATAAATACGTGGATATAGCACATTTAAATGACACAAGCTACAAGTGTGGTATGACAGTAGTTGCGCAGCCACCATAAATACGTCGATATAGCACATTTAAATGACACAAGCTACAAGTGTGGTATGACAGTAGTTGTACAGCCACCATAAATACGTCGATATAGCACATTTAAATGACACAAGCTACAAGTGTGGTATGACAGTATTTTGCACAGCCACCATAAATACGTCGATATAGCACATTTAAATGTCACAACCTTCAAGTGTGGTATGACAGTAGTTGCACAGCCACCATTAAATACGTGAATATATCACATGTAAATGACACAAGCTACAAGTGTGGTATGACAGTAGTTGCACATCCACTATAAATACGTGAATATAGCACATTTAAATGTCACAAGCTACAAGTGTGGTATGACAGTAGTTGCACATTACCATAAATACGTGGATATAGCACATTATAATATCACAATCTACTAGTGTGGTATGACAATATTTGCAAAAACACCATAAATACTTGGATATAGCACATTTAAATGTCACAAACTTCAAGTGTGGTATGACAGTAGTTGCACAACCACCATAAATACGTGGATATAACACATTTAAATGTCACAAGCTTCAAGTGTGGTATGACAGTAGTTGCACAACCACCATAAATACGTGAATATAGCACATTTAAATGTCACAAGCTACAAGTGTGTTATGACAATAGTTGCACAACCACCATAAATACGTGGATATAGCACATTTAAATGTCAAAAGCTTCAAGTGTGGTATGACAGTAGTTGCACATCCACCATAAATACGTGAATATAGCACATTTAAATGACACAAGCTACAAGTGTTGTATGACAGTAGTTGCACAGCCACCATAAATACGTGAATATAGCACATTTAAATGTCACAAGCTTCAAGTGTGGTATGACAGTAGTTGCACAGCCACCATAAATACGTCGATATAGCACATTTAAATGACACAAGCTACAAGTGTGGTATGACAGTAGTTGCACAGCCACCATAAATAAGTCGATATAGCACATTTAAATGTCACAAGCTACAAGTGTGGTATGACAGTAGTTGCACAGCCACCATTTAATACGTGGATATAGCACATTTAAATGTCACAAGTACAAGTGTGGTGTGACAATAGTTGCATAACCACCATAAATACTTGGATTAGCACATTTATATGTCACAAGCTACAAGTGTGGTATGACAATAGTTGCACAGCCACCATAAATACATCGATATAGCACATTTAAATGTCACAAGCTACAAGTGTGGTTTGACAGTAGTTGCCCAGCCACAATAAATACGTCGATATAGCACATTTAAATATCACAAGCTACAAGTGTGGTATGACAGTAGTTGCACAGCCACCATAAATACGTGAATATAGCACATTTAAATGACACAAGCTACAAGTGTGGTATGACAGTAGTTGCCCAGCCACAATAAATACGTGGATATAGCACATTTAAATGTCACAAGCTACAGGTGTGGTATGACAGCAGTTGCAGAGCCACCATAAATACGTCGATATAGCACATTTAAATGACACAAGCTACAAGTGTGGTATGACAGTAGTTTCACAGCCACCATAAATACGTCGATATAGCACATTTAAAAGTCACAAGCTACAAGTGTGGTATGACAGTAGTTGCACAGCCACCATAAATACGTCGATATAGCACATTTAAATGACACAAGCTACAAGTGTGGTATGAAAGTAGTTGCACAGCCAACATAAATACGTGAATATAGCACATTTAAATGTCACAAGCTTCAAGTGTGGTATGACAGTAGTTGCACAGCCACCATAAATCCGTGAATATATCACATTTAAATGACACAAGCTACAAGTGTGGTATGACAGTAGTTGCACAGCCACCATAAAACGTGAATATAGCACATTTAAATGTCACAAGCTACAAGTGTGGTATGGCAGTAGTAGCACAGCCACCATAAATACGTGAATATAGCACATTTAAATGACACAAGCTACAATTGTGGTATGACAGTAGTTGCACAGCCACCATAAATACGTCGATATAGCACATTTAAGTGACACAAGCTACAAGTGTGGTATGACAGTAGTTGCACAGCCACCATAAATACGTGAATAAAGCACATTAAAATGCACAAGATACTAATGTGGTATAACAGTAGTTGCACAGCCACCATAAATACGTGATATAGCACATTTAAATGACACAAGCTACAAGTGTGGTATGACAGTAGTTGCACAGCCACCATAAATACGTGAATATAGCACATTTAAATGTCACAAGCTTCAAGTGTGGTATGACAGTAGTTGCACAACCACCATAAATACGTCGATATAGCACATTTAAATGACACAAGCTACAAGTGTGGTATGACAGTAGTTGCACAACCACATAAATACGTGATATAGCACATTTAAATGTCACAAGCTACAGTGTTGGTATGACAGTAGTTGCACAGCCACCATAAATACGTGATATAGCACATTTAAATGACACAAGCTACAAGTGTGGTATGACAGTAGTTGCACAGCCACCATAAATACGTGATATAGCACATTTAAATGTCACAAGCTACAAGTGTGGTATGACAGTAGTTGACAGCCACCATAAATACGTCGATATAGCACATTTAAATGACACAAGCTACAAGTGTGGTATGACAGTAGTTGCACAGCCACCATAAATACGTGAATATATCACATGTAAATGACACAAGCTACAAGTGTGGTATGACAGTAGTTGCACATCCACATAAATACGTGAATATAGCACATTTAAATGTCACAAGCTACAAGTGTGGTATGACAGTAGTTGCACAATACCATAAATACGTGGATATAGCACATTTAATATCACAAGCTACATGTGGTATGACTATAGTTTGCAACAACACCATAAATACTTGGATATAGCACATTTAAATGTCACAAACTACAAGTGTGGTATGACAGTAGTTGCACAACCACCATAAATACGTGGATATAGCACATTTAAATGTCACAAGCTTCAAGTGTGGTATGACAGTAGTTGCACAACCACCATAAATACGTGAATATAGCACATTTAAATGTCACAAGCTACAAGTGTGGTATGACATAGTTGCACAGCCACCATAAATACGTGATATAGCACATTTAAATGCACAAGCTACAAGTGTGGTATGACAGTAGTTCCACAGCCACCATAAATACGTCGATATAGCACATTTAAATGACACAAGCTACAAGTGTGGTATACAGTAGTTGCACAACCACCATAAATACGTGATATAGCACATTTAAATGTCACAAGTAAAGTGTGGTATGACAATAGTTGCACAACCACCATAAATACTTGGATTAGCACATTTAAATGTCACAAGCTACAAGTGTGGTATGACAAGTGTTGCACAACCACCATAAATACGTCGATATAGCACATTTAAATGTCACAAGCTACAAGTGTGGTATGACAGTAGTTGCACAACCACCATAAATACGTCGATATAAGCACATTTAAATGTCACAAGCTTACAAGTGTGGTATGACAATAGTTGCACAACCACCATAAATACGTGAATATAGCACATTTAAATGTCACAAGCTTCAAGTGTGGTATGACAGTAGTTGCACATCCACCATAAATACGTGAATATAGCACATTTAAATGACACAAGCTACAAGTGTTGTATGACAGTAGTTGCACAGCCACCATAAATACGTGATATAGCACATTTAAATGTCACAAGCTACAAGTGTGGTATGACAGTAGTTGCACAACCACCATAAATACGTGATATAGCACATTTAAATGTCACAAGCTACAAGTGTGGTATGACAGTAGTTGCACAGCCACCATAAATACGTCGATATAGCACATTTAAATGTCACAAGCTACAAGTGTGGTATGACAGTAGTTGCACACCACCATAAATACGTGAATATAGCACATTTAAATGTCACAAGCTCAAGTGTGGTATGACAGTAGTTGCACAACCACCATAAATACGTGAATATAGCACATTTAAATGTCACAAGCTACAAGTGTGGTATGACAGTAGTTGCACACCACCATAAATACGTGATATAGCACATTTAAATGTCACAAGCTACAAGTGTGTATGACAGTAGTTGCACACCACCATAAATACGTGATATAGCACATTTAAATGTCACAAGCTACAAGTGTGGTATGACAGTAGTTGCACAACCACCATAAATACGTGATATAGCACATTTAAATGCACAAGCTACAAGTGTGGTATGACAGTAGTTGCACAGCCACCATAAATACGTGATATAGCACATTTAAATGTCACAAGCTACAAGTGTGGTATGACAGTTAGTTGCACACCACCATAAATACGTGAATATAGCACATTTAAATGTCACAAGCTACAAGTGTGGTATGACAGTAGTTGCACAACCACCATAAATACGTGATATAGCACATTTAAATGTCACAAGCTACAAGTGTGGTATGACAGTAGTTGCACAACCACCATAAATACGTGATATAGCACATTTAAATGTCACAAGCTACAAGTGTGGTATGACAGTAGTTGCACAACCACCATAAATACGTGAATATAGCACATTTAAATGTCACAAGCTACAAGTGTGGTATGACAGTAGTTGCACAGCCACCATAAATACGTGATATAGCACATTTAAATGTCACAAGCTTACAAGTGTGGTATGACAGTAGTTGCACACCACCATAAATACGTGGATATAGCACATTTAAATGTCACAAGCTCAAGTGTGGTATGACAATAGTTGCACAACCACCATAAATACGTGATATAAGCACATTTAAATGTCACAAGCTACAAGTGTGGTATGACAGTAGTTGCACACCACCATAAATACGTGAATATAGCACATTTAAAATGTCACAAGTACAAGTGTGGTATGACAGTAGTTGCACAGCCACCATAAATACGTGATATAGCACATTTAAATGTCACAAGCTACAAGTGTGGTATGACAGTAGTTGCACAACCACCATAAATACTGATATAGCACATTTAAATGTCACAAGCTACAAGTGTGGTATGACAGTAGTTGCACAACCACCATAAATACGTGATATAGCACATTTAAATGTCACAAGCTACAAGTGTGGTATGACAATAGTTGCACAACCACCATAAATACTGGATATAGCACATTTAAATGTCACAAGCTACAAGTGTGGTATGACAATAGTTGCACAACCACCATAAATACTGGATATAGCACATTTAAATGTCACAAGCTACAAGTGTGGTATGACAAAGTTGCACAACACCATAAATACTCGATATAGCACATTTAAATGTCACAAGCTACAAGTGTGGTATGACAGTAGTTGCACAACCACCATAAATACGTCGATATAGCACATTTAAATGTCACAAGCTTCAAGTGTGGTATGACGAATAGTTGCACAACCACCATAAATACGTGATATAGCACATTTAAATGTCACAAGTTACAAGTGTGGTATGACAATAGTTGCACAACCACCATAAATACGTGATATAGCACATTTAAATGTCACAAGCTCAAGTGTGGTATGACAATAGTTGCACAACCACCATAAATACTTGGATATAGCACATTTAAATGTCACAAGCTTACAAGTGTGGTATGACAATAGTTGCACAACCACCATAAATACGTGATATAGCACATTTAAATGTCACAAGCTACAAGTGTGGTATGACAGTAGTTGCACAGCCACCATAAATACGTGGATATAGCACATTTAAATGTCACAAGCTACAAGTGTGGTATGACATAGTTGCACAACCACCATAAATACGTGATATAGCACATTTAAATGTCACAAGCTACAAGTGTGGTATGACAGTAGTTGCACAGACCACCATAAATACGTGGATATAGCACATTTAAATGTCACAAGCTACAAGTGTGGTATGACAATAGTTGCACAACCACCATAAATACTTGGATATAGCACATTTAAATGTCACAAGCTACAAGTGTGGTATGACAATAGTTGCACAACCACCATAAATACGTGATATAGCACATTTAAATGTCACAAGCTTCAAGTGTGGTATGACAATAGTTGCACACCACCATAAATACGTCGATATAGCACATTTAAATGTCACAAGCTACAAGTGTGGTATGACAATAGTTGCACAACCACCATAAATACGTGATATAGCACATTTAAATGTAAACAAGCTACAAGTGTGGTATGACAGTAGTTGCACAACCACCATAAATACGTGATATAGCACATTTAAATGTCACAAGCTACAAGTGTGGTATGACAATAGTTGCACAACCACCATAAATACTGATATAGCACATTTAAATGTCACAAGCTCAAGTGTGGTATGACAATAGTTGCACAACCACCATAAATACGTCGATATAGCACATTTAAATGTCACAAGCTACAAGTGTGGTATGACAAGTAGTTGCACACCACCATAAATACGTGATATAGCACATTTAAATGTCACAAGCTACAAGTGTGGTATGACAATAGTTGCACACCACCATAAATACGTCGATATAGCACATTTAAATGTCACAAGCTACAAGTGTGGTATGACAGTAGTTGCACAGCCACCATAAATACGTGGATATAGCACATTTAAATGTCACAAGCTTACAAGTGTGGTATGACAATAGTTGCACAACCACCATCCACCATAAATACGTCATATAGCACATTTAAATGTCACAAGCTACAAGTGTGGTATGACATAGTTGCACACCACCATAAATACGTGGATATACACATTTAAATGTCACAACTACAAGTGTGGTATGACAATAGTTGCACAACCACCATAAATACTGATATAGCACATTTAAATGTCACAAGCTACAAGTGTGGTATGAATAGTTGCACAACCACCATAAATACTTGATATAGCACATTTAAATGTCACAAGCTACAAGTGTGGTATGCAGTAGTTGCACAACCACCATAAATACGTGGATATAGCACATTTAAATGTCACAAGCTACAAGTGTGGTATGACATAGTTGCAAACCACCATAAATACGTGATATAGCACATTTAAATGTCACAAGCTCAAGTGTGGTATGACAGTAGTTGCACAACCACCATAAATACTGATATAGCACATTTAAATGTCACAAGCTACAGTTGGTATGCAATAGTTGCACAACACACCATAAATACTGGATATAGCACATTTAAATGTCACAAGCTCAAGTGTGGTATGACAGTAGTTGCACAACACCATAAATACTGGATATAGCACATTTAAATGTCACAAGCTACAAGTGTGGTATGACAATAGTTGCACAACCACCATAAATACGTGATATAGCACATTTAAATGTCACAAGCGGTATGCAGTAGTTGCACAGCCACATAAATACGTTAATATAGCACATTTAAATGTCACAAGCTTCAAGTGTGGTATGACATTAGTTGCACACCACATAAATACGTCGATATAGACATTTAAATGTCACAACTTCAAGTGTGGTATGACAGTAGTTGCACAACACATAAATACTATATAGCACATTTAAATGTCACAATACAAGGTGTATGACAGTAGGTGCACACCACCATAAATACGTGATATAGCACATTTAAATGTCACAAGCTTCAAGTGTGGTATGACAGTAGTTGCACAACCACATAAATACGTGAATATAGCACATTTAAATGTCACAAACTCAAGTGTGGTATGACAGTAGGTGCACACTACATAATACTCGATATAGCACATTTAAATGTCACAATACAAGTGTGTATGACATAGTTGCACAACCACCATAAATACGTGATAAGCACATTAAATGTCACAAGCTACAATGTGTATGACAGTAGTTGCCAACCACCATAAATACGTGATATAGACATTTAAATGTACAAGCTCAAGTGTGGTATGGCATAGTTGCACAACAACATAAATACGTCGATATACACATTTAAATGTCACAAGCTACAAGTGTGGTTGGCAGAGTTGCACAACCACCATAAATACTGATATAGCACATTTAAATGTCACAAGCTAAGTGTGGTATGCAGTAGTTGCACACAAATAAATACTGGATATGAACATTTAAATGTCACAAGCTCAAGTGTGGTATGACATAGTTGCACACCACCATAAATACATATATAGCACATTTAAATGGCAAAGCTAAAGTGTGGTATGACAGTAGTTGCACAACCACCATAAATACTTGGATATAGCAATTTAAATGTCACAAGCTAAAAGGTGGTATGGCAGTAGTTGCACAACCACCATAAATACGGATATAGCAATTTAAATGTCACAAGCTACAAGTGTTTTATGCATAGTTGCACACCACCATAAATACTTGGATATAGCACATTTAAATGTTACAAGTTCAAGTGTGGTATGAAATAGTTGCACAACCACCATAAATACTTGATATAGCACATTTAAATGTCACAACTACAAGTGTGGTATGACAGTAGTTGCACAACCACCATAAATACTTGGATATAGCACATTTAAATGTCACAAGCTACAAGTGTTGTATGATAATAGTTGCACAACCACCATAAATACTTGGATATAGCACATTTAAATGTCACAAGCTACAAGTGTGGTATGACAATAGTTGCACAACCACCATAAATACGTGAATATAGCACATTTAAATGTCACAAGCTACAAGTGTGGTATGACAATAGTTGCACAACCACCATAAATACTTGGATATAGCACATTTAAATGTCAGAAGCTACAAGTGTGGTATGACAGTAGTTGCACAGCCACCATAAATACTTGGATATAGCACATTTAAATGTCGCAAGCTTCAAGTGTGGTATGACAGTAGTTGCACAACCACCATAAATACTTGGATATTGAACATTTAAATGTCACAAGCTACAAGTGTGGTATGACAATAGTTGCACAACCACCATAAATACGTCGCTATAGCACATTTAAATGTCACAAGCTACAAGTGTGGTATGGCAGTAGTTGCACAACCACCATAAATACGTCGATATAGCAAATTTAAATATCACAAGCTTCAAGTGTGGTATGACAGTAGTTGCACAGCCACCATAAATACATCGATATAGCACATTTAAATGTCACAAGCTTCAAGTGTGGTATGACAGTAGTTGCACAACCACCATAAATACTTGGATATAGCACATTTAAATGTCACAAACTTCAAGTGTGATATGAGAGTAGTTGCACAACCACCATAAATACGGTAGATATAGCACATTTAAATGTCACAAGCTTCAAGTGTGGTATGACAGAAGATGCACAACCACCATAAATACGTCGATATAACACATTTAAATGTTACAAGCTTCAAGTGTGGTATGACAGTAGTTGCACAACCACCATAAATACGTGGATATAGCACATTTAAATGACATAAGCTACAAGTCTGGTATGACAGTAGTTGCACAGCCACCATAAATACGTCGATATAGCACATTTAAATGACACAAGCTACAAGTGTTGTATGACAGTAGTTGCACAACCACCATAAATACGTTGATATAGCACATTTAATTGACACAATCTACAAGTGTGGTATGACAGTAGTTGCACAACCAACATAAATACGTTGATATAGCACATTTAAATGTCACAAGCTTCAAGTGTTGTATGGCAGTAGTTGCACAACCAACAAAAATACGTTGATATAGCACATTTAAATGTCACAAGCTTCAAGTGTGGTATGACAGTATTTGCACATCTACCATAAATACGTGAATATAGCACATTTAAATGTCACAAGCTACAAGTGTGGTATGACAATAGTTGCACAACCACCATAAATACGTCGATATAGCACATTTGAATGTCACAAGCTATAAGAGTAGTATGCCATTAGTTGCACAACCACCATAAATACGTCGATATAGCACATTTAAATGTCACAAGCTTCAAGTGTGGTATGACAGCAGTTGCACAACCACCATAAATACTTGGATTAGCACATTTAAATGTCAGAAGCTACAAGTGTGGTATGACAGTAGTTGCACAGCCACCATAAATACTTGGATATAGCACATTTAAATGTCGCAAGCTTCAAGTGTGGTATGACAGTAGTTGCACAGGCACCATAAATACTTGGATATAGCACATTTCAATGTCACAAGCTACAAGTTTGGTATGACAATAGTTGCACAACCACCATAAATACTTGGATATAGCACATTTAAATGTCACAAGCTACAAGTGTGGTATGACAATAATTGCACAACCACCATAAATACTTGGAAATAGCACATTTAAATGTCACAAGCTGTAAGTGTGGTATGAAAATAGTTGCACAACCACCTTAAATACGTGGATATAGCACATTTAAATGTTACAAGCTTCAAGTGTGGTATGACAGTATTTGCACAACCACCATAAATACGTCGATATAGCACATTTAAATGTCACAAGCTACAAGTGTGGTATGGCAGTAGTTGCACAACCACCATAAATACGTCGATATAGCACATTTAAATATCAAATGCTTCAAGTGTGGTATGACAGTAGTTGCACAGCCACCATAAATACTTGGATATAGCACATTTAAATGTCGCAAGCTTCAAGTGTGGTATGACAGTAGTTGCCCAGCCACCATAAATACGTGAATATTGCACATTTAAATGTCACAAGCTTCAAGTGTGTTATGACAGTTTCCATTTACTCTTTGATTTAACTGCTCTACGGATAGCTGAAAATCCTCTAAGGATTGATCCATGAACTGTTAATGCTGAAAATAGGAACAGAATGAATACTCCTTTCTATGTTTTTAGTTTAGTTTTGTTTTTTTAAACCCATGCTTTTTTAACCTATGCATGCACGACTTTCTCAACAACCCAGGCATCTAGCTTTTCGCCAATCCTTGTAGACGGATTCTTCCTTATATTTGCAGCTTTATCAGCTGGAATTGTATCTCATATATGTCTTTCTTTCAAATTGTTTGTTCGATCATACAATATATTGCGTTCTTTACAAGCATTATCAAGAGAGTTTATTCCTTGATCGTTCCATGCCAGAGTTTGGCATGTTTAGTGTCATGTCCACAACAGTGGTTAATGCAACTCAGATGGTAATATATTAATCAATACATTCAATACTCTGCATTATTTTTTGATATGTTTAGAACGAGGGATTATTTTCAACTCATCACAAGCCTATACATAGCCTCTCATTTATAGTTTTATGTTAGTATATTACATAATACTATAAAATGAAGGTTATAAAACAAAATGTATATCTTCCAGTAACTGTGAATATGAAAGAAACGTAATTCAACAGAAACATTGCATTCTTTTACCATCAAATACACATTGTATAATAAGAGGCCCTTCTTTATGTGGAAAACATGTCCTATTATGAAGCTTTTGGAACATCCAAATGGACTTAAATTGGAGAATGTATATGTGTTTTATAAAACAACACAACAAGAAAAATATCGACGATTAGAGACTACTTTGTCAGTAATGGAAAGAATACAATATTTCCCATTTACAAATAAAGAAGATATAGTGCCTCATAATGAAACATTACTCAATTCTGTGTTTATTTTTGACAATGTTTGGTGCGAACCACAGGGCAAAATACAGAAATATTTTTGTTTTGGTCGACATTCAAACTTTGATTGTTTTTATCTGTCACAAAGTTGCGCACATATTCCAAAACATTGGTTATTGCTTTTAAAATTGACAATATGAATCTGCAACATATTAATAGTGATCATTCTTTACTCGAAATTACATTTTAATAGTTTAATTTTTTTTTTTACTGTTGGAAAAACAAATAAGGTTGTCCGATGATTATACCAATGCTTCCCCTATATAAAGGCAGATATAGGTCTGGATTTTACATTTTTTTACTTCCCGAGCAAGAATAATGAGTATTACAAAGTTTGGACATAAAGGTATAAAACGCAATCGTTACAATAGTTGTTTGACAAAGAATCGCGATGGGAATTGTGATTTGAACAGACATATATTACCTAATGTGGGTATGGCTGTGATAGATACTGATGTGGTAAATAAACATTACGTGGAAAACTTAAATACCATCATTCTAAATGTATTAAAATAAATAGCAATCGAACAATATTCAAGAGAAATTAATGAAGTTAGTTGATGGGTTTGATAATGTTTATAATAGCATGGGTGTAGTTGCAAACATTTTAACCAACATTGGTAATGTTTTGCAGAGTAATAAATTTAGAATAGAAGAACATTTTAATGGATTTACTAAGGACATTAATGAAATGACAAACATAATTTTTGCAACACAAATTACAGAAATACGTGCTAATTTATGACTTCTAATTAATTAAGTGGTATTACAAAACAATTAGAAACACAAATGGAACAAATAATGCAATATATAACTAATGAATTGATTAATAAAAAAATTATGATTTAGTTATACAAACAGATCTGAGAAAACAAAATAATCGTTTGGAAAGACTACTTACTTATTTTATTAATTCTTTAAGATCTTAAACGATAGCTAAATTGAATGTTGTTTTAAGTAAAGTCGATAAGATTTAAAATTTGCTGAATAATCGATATAGTGCAGCAGTTAGGCGACCTGCTGCAGCAGTTCGAAAAGCAACGACATAATTAATGTAAAAATAGATTAAATTTAATGTTATATAATTAAACATGCCTGCCTTTGCTTTGGATTTACATAATGTTATACCTGCTTTTAAGGAGAAATATTTGCAAGCCAAAAGAGCCTGAATGGAATGAGATGTTTTAAACAACGAAATATTAAAATCTGTTACGAGTTGAATGGATGTATTACATCCTATGGTGAATTCGCCTAATGATACACCTTTGGAAATTAAATCTGAAGGAGGAGAACATTTCAAGGAAAAGAAAAAGCAACCCCTTTGTATTTTAACATGTCGTTATTTAGCTTTAAAACATTCTTCACCTATGCACGATACGACAATGGTGTATATCGAAATGGAAACACACTGTATTTGGGAGATTTGGTAATTACATTTTTATCTGATAATAGAATTAAAATAAGTGATTACATTAGTAATGTATGTCAATGTTTGTTTGAATTATTTTTTAAAACATTCCAAATGGAAATTCCAACCCAGATTTGTAAAGATATTAAAAAACTGCTTCATTTAAGAGATGAAAACCAACCGAAACTACATTTAATAGGAGATTTTGTCGGAAGTGGAATATTTAAAGATGATATTCACCACCAGTTTCCTACTGTATATTGGAACAATCCTAATGAATTGGTCGATAGATTTTAAATTCTCATCACTTTGAGAGAATCTGGTAATAATTCACATGCAAACGAAATTGTTTCTATTATTGAAGAGCTCCAAGAAGATGATTATATTACCGATGAAGTTTAGTAATATTTCTCAAGAACTCCACGCTCCAGTCAGGATAAAATATCCTAGAAGAGATATTACTAAAGGTTTAAATTATATTTTTGAAGCCAAATACAATAAAGAATAAAAGTGTATTTTAACCATAATAGATGTTTATTCGAAATATAGTTGCCCTATGCCTTTGATAAACAAAACTGGAAAACATGTTAGCGATGCAATGAAAATGGTTTTTGAAAGAGAGATTACCAAATTCACTTCAAAATGATAGAACCAAAAATTTTTTCTACACCGTTCCGGAAACTATTGACAAATTATGGTATTAATCACTACACATCTTAAACAGGCCTTAAAGCCAGTGTTGTGGAACAATACGATTAAGCAGTTATTATATAAACATTTTACATTGAAAGGGACTTACAAATGGGTGGATAATTTGGCTGAAATAGTAAAATTTTATAATTCCAGATATCATAGAATTATCAAGATGGCACCCAAAAAGTTATGGACAATAGTTTAATAAAAACCATTTATAATAAAGTTAAAGTCATCGATGAGAGAAAACAAAAGTTGAAAGTTTGTGAAATATATCTCAAAGCAGAAAGGAAACTTTGAAAAAAAAATTATGGTTAATTAGTCTTGTGAAATATAACAAATTATTTAAATTAAGCAAACACATCACTGAAAAAAGTTAGTTCTCCAAATTAATAAGTGATTCATAAAATCATTATAAAGAAAAAAGATATGTTCTTGGTTCGATGGAGGGGTTTCTCAAAAACACACGACTCATGGGTTAAGAATAAAGATATTAAATACTGTAATACAATGATTGTAAAATGATGATACTAAAAAATAATACTGTAAAAAATGTATAATGTGTTATCTTATTAAACAAACCTGTTGTTATTAATGGTGTTTGGGTGTGCAATGTATTGTGCAATAAATCTGCTTGTTGATTGGATTATTGTTTCATTGTATTAGCATTTATGCAATAATCAGCTGCTTTTATTTCCTTTTGTTGTTATATTTCATAGAAAATTATTTAAGTTAAAAACATTTGTAATTGAATTACTCCTTTTAATGGGGATGAATATACAGTTTCCCAAAGTTATTTATTTCTTTACTTCTATTTTACCAAAAAGAAGTATTTTTAGGGGAAACATCAAATTTTTAACAAACTATGTGTTTGACAAAGGAAAGGGGTTATTTATCCTGCATTAACGCACAGGACTCAACATTTAAGAGAGAGGGGAGGACAACGAGTGAGATAAGACAAAACCTAAGTTGGTATTCCTAGCAAGACTTTTATGTATTTTGCATTAAAAATTCAGATTGGGTTTAGTCAACTATACACGCAAGCTTGGGTTCTGGTGTTAGAAAAGAAATGTTATAATTTCATTACCTCCATAGCATTAAATTCTGTAATAATAAAAATGCAAGAAATTTATTTATTTCTTGGAAATTTCATCCAAAATTTATACAAGTTTTCACTTCGCTATGCAGGGTTTTGGTAGAAGATATGTTAAAAAATTATAATTTAACATGCTAGTGAAAGTTATTCAGGAACAATAGCTTTGTATTTTCATAAACAGTTGCATATCTACAACTATTATTTTTAATATAGTTATTAATGTTAAGGTGATATAATTTTCAGCAAAATTTCTTAAATTTTTATTTGATGGAAATAAATGTTCAGGCCATTGACACTCGAAATGCAAGAATTTTTCAAACATCCCTGACATAAATGTTTGATGACTGCCTACCAGCTCCAGGTATGGCAAGTCAAGGAAAGGGGCGGGCGGGAGGAATGAGTACTCCTCTCACAGAACTGGATGGGCAGAGTTTCGGGAGAGTCCACAATTCATGGGTAGGCGTAGTTTTGTAAACAGCTCACTGCTTCTGGTAAGATCAAAATTTGTTGGTCTGAGGGAAGGTAGGTAGATAAGCAGCTAGACCTTGATCTGGACAAAGATACCTTCTGGGCTGGGGAATATGAAGGGGAGGTGGCACATAACAGCTGAAGGCGCTCCTCGTCTCGGAAAGCATGCACTTTGGTGTAGGGGTCGGGGTCGGGGAAGGGGTATGTAGCTTCCTTCGTGGGCAGGCCCGTATTACAACAATCCGAAAATGTGTTTTTGGCTAAATTTGGGGAAGGGGATGCATCACCAAGACAGGTAGTGACAACAGTCCTCGAGCAAACCGAAGATGCGATCTGGTGTAATTGATTGGGGAGGGGTTAGGTGGTGTAAGCAGGCAGGAATAATCTGCCCAGCTCTCACTGACCAGTATAATGTTAGTTTGATGAAAAACTTCATCCTGGATACATGCATACATCGCTCTTTCCTCTGAAGCACCTCTTCACTGGGCGCAGTGTTCTGGCGAGTTTCTGTGTGATGATCGAAGAGGCAGGTGGTCAGCGGGCTTCACCTCTTGTTAAGCTGATATTGTATGTCCATTATTTATAAATAATTTTATAAGCATTTATCGTGTAAACCCCGTTTCCGAGCTCGGTCGACGAAAGATTATAGGATTTTCAACTAGCATTTGTGTTACCAAGTGCAGTGAATTTCCCAGACTTTACAGAAATTTGTGTTAACATTATTCATTTTTATGTGGTACGCCCATTATATTAAATTATCTTTCTTCGAGGAAGTTTGATTGCTTGGTTAAATATATCAGATGTTTCTATAAAATGTGCTTATGTTATGTCCTTCACACCATCTGAGTCTCCTTACACTTCGGTGGAAATTGTGTTAAAAGGGAATTATTCTTATAATATTGAAATTAAATCTTCCCAGGGAAGCAAAAGTTGTGTTAAAAACATGGGTAACTTTTTTTTAAAAGAATTTCATGTGATACACTCAGGAAGATGTGGATAATAACTCATATAAAGGAGGGAAATAGTTACTGTAATTTACTGAGTGAGTCGTATTCAGAGTTTTTGCAGTATTTTCAACTCGGATGCAAGCTGCACATATCTAACAACTTATACGTCGGCACACATCATGCACTGCAGTCATTCCTTGACTGACATCACAGTTGACCAGAAGTGTTTTGGGAGAGGTGCTTGTGCAATTGCATTACATGTGTTTTAATTCAAGTAGTGTACTTTATTTATTTATAAAAACTACGATAGTCCCATAGTTACATCAATGTTTTAATTTCTTTGGAAACAATTGTTTTGTAATTAGACGTATCACATCACTTTTAGTTGATTTCCGAGTTTTTCAGCTCAGTCTATAATTAAACATAGGCCGAACCACACACAGGTTCTGTTTGCTCTCAACACTTCGTTCAGCTTATTATTCAATGTAAGTGCTATTTCCAAGTCAGTGATTCTGCGAATGGAAGTTTATTAAAGTCACTAATTGTTAATGGTGATTCTCATTAAATGTTCTCTTAAATGCATGTTAATAAATTAATTTCTTTTAACATGTGGATTCCGTTTCAGATGTTCCTCTAGGAGGGTTAATTATGGGATTCGCTAAGCTTTTATTGTGATAGGTTGCCTGCCAAGCGGCGCTCGAAACAGCTTACAGGAGTCTGGAAATCCTACATTGACATAATTCATTTACCAGTCTCACAGGTGGATGGGAATGTTTTAAAATCATGTAAGGTACATGTAAAACTCTGTGGCGAATGCATCATGTTGTGTAATTTGTACATCTTTTTAAATCCCTTGTTAATATGTTTAGGCCATTTAATTTAAAGGGACATTTTTGCTTCATTGTAGCTCCTTGCTCATGTAGTTGTGATCATTTAGCACTTGTTTCTTTATGAGACCAGGTTATTCACTCAGTTGTTTTCATTATACTTATCTCTGGTAATTTATTTATATCGACAGGTAGAACTCATTTGAACTATATTTCCGTTATATTCGTTTAAAGACACCGAAATTTCTC
The DNA here is from genome assembly GCA_029891345.1 of Dryococelus australis. Lineage (NCBI taxonomy): Eukaryota > Metazoa > Arthropoda > Insecta > Phasmatodea > Phasmatidae > Dryococelus > Dryococelus australis. The sequence goes on from CM056996.1 coordinate 259,201,018, forward strand.
TCGTTTTGTCACTGCTGTTATTCATTTTAAATAATACACTACATAATTACTATATTTCAAAGTCCCCTATCTCCCAACACCGTCTACATGCAATATCCCCTCCAAACCCAAAAATACACATGTGCCACTATTGCTCAAAACTCAACACACACATATATATGTATATATACACACCCTGTTCCCAACACACCACGCCTCAGTACGATGCCAGAGCTCCAAGGGTGAGGACGTACTGGAGCTGATCCCCACTCCAAAAAAAAAGAACGAAAAATAATAAAGTACCTTAACACACCTTTGCATAAAACTATACACAAAACACACAACAATTTTTGATTGATTAATTCAATTAAATTAGTTGGATCAATCAATCAAAATTTCATACCATTTTATCCGATGAGAATTTAAAAAAATCGATCGGATCAAGGATTAAAGAAAAAATTCGTCGGATTAAAATCGGACTAACTATTATTGATTAGATAAAAATATAATTATGGATTAACTCTTATGATATCGATTTTATATCAATGGGTTAATCCAATTAATAAAGGCGGCAACCCTTTTTATCTGAAATCGCCACGCCCCTACTACTACTAATGATACAAATGACAGTATTAGGTTAGAGAATGCACAGTATTAGGTTAGAGAATGCACAGTATTAGGTTTGAGAATGCACAGTATTAGGTTAGAGAATGCACAGTATTTGTTTTTGTTAATATCAGTGAGTGTTTATTTTATTCCATTACAGATTAATGTTACTCATCATTGCAAAACATATATAAAAGTAGGTTTTGTCACAAACGTTTAATATTTTTCTTCAATTTTACTCAGTGCATGGATACATAATACATGTCTTTCATTTAAGACTCAATGTAAACATTTCATGAATACAAATCTGAAAGTTATTTCTTTGGTTTATAATTAGGAAATTTATATTTGTACTTGTTTAGTAAATTTGCACTTTCTGTTAAATAAATAGTGTATAATAAACTGACACTGTGTCGGATTAGGATACATTTCATATCTATTTTATACTCTTCTTTACCATATAATATATACGGCCTGTATTAATTTTTCTCAGTTTTTTTTTCATTATTATACAAATGTTCTACCATGTTCAATACTGCATTTGTTTACACAGTATTTAAATTACATACTTCACATGTTCGTATTCAATGAGTATTCTTACTTCTCAACAGATAACGCAATACATATAAGGTATACGTTGATTATAAATTATACTGCCAGGTTTAGCCTACCGGGAATACGAGATAGAACTTGTAACATCAATTTTATTGACAACTGAAACTTCCTTACAACACATGGAATTAATGTTACTTATTTTGTCCAAGACCATATGAATACATTATTGCTTACCTTTACACACTCCTGGAGTGATTCGATGATTGCATCACACGCTTCCGGTACAATGTTGGATATAGACTGTTTCGAAACATGAAAAAGATACTGCAGACTAGTAAACGAGTCACCTGTTGCTAGGAATCTTAATGTGATCGCTAGTATTTCCTTAACTGTTTTCGCTTCTCGCATTTAAGTATCGCGCTTTCCTATCTGCGAACTAATCAACTCATCTAAGCGCTCGAAGTCCACTGGAGTCACATACGTGTAAAGTTTCGTACAGAATCCTGCAACAATCTATTACTGTACTGAACACGGTTTCTGTACAATTCTTTGATCCCCCAACGTCGTTTGCGGTGTATTACAATAAACGCGGCGGCAGCAGTTCGCGTTGGCGATGCCATCTTGCCATGTTAACCGGCTCGGCTTTGCTCGCGCGGCATCCTCGCGTAGTCCTTTGTACATCACGAGGCCTTTGTACATCACGAGGCCTTTGTACATCACGAGGCCTTTGTACATCACGAGGCCTTTGTACATAACGAGGTCGCCTCGCGACAATTCCTGCCTCGCGATGTTGACACGCACCTTAAGAACATCAGTTAGAAAACTATTTCGCATCCGACGACAAGTTTTACATTTCTATGTCCGTTTATAAAGTGTAGTTCTGTCATTTAAAATGGCTGGAACGGGTGTAACCGCAAACAATTTAGGCACTAAATCACACGTATAAGATATTTAATGTCTCCGAGGGATGTGAAGACCACTTCCAGTTCAGTGCCTTGCGCATAGAGGCAAGGACATGAAGAAGCCACACTCCCAGTACACCACCTGCTAGGTGGAATCATACAGAACATCTATAGTGTCGCGTGACACTTTCATTTTATCGTATTTGTTTCTCAGTGGTTTTTACAAGTAACGCGCCGCATTTGACCAATAAAGTTTTATGCTGAAACTTCTAGCGTACAATCAGCCTGTGTTTACAAACCACGCTTAGTTGACTTTGTTTACAAACCACGCTTAGTTGACTTTGTTTACAAACGACGCTTGGTTGACTTTGTTTGCTGTTGCTAATAGCTCCGTTCCATGAAAGTGGCTGGTGTGAAATTTCAATTAAAATATGTTTTATTTTGTCACTTGTTTCCAGCTAGTATCCTAGAAATGTTTTGTAGAGATATGAACAGGCGCAGCAGTAGACAGTTTGCTGACTACACAGCATTTATATTCAAAAACATGTTTTGACTTTTAAAATACGAAATTATGAAAAACTGCGACTATAATTCAGTCGAACAACCCATCATTAAAAATTCATAAAATATATTTAAAAAATTATAAAAAATTATGAACTGAATTAAAAAGTGTTTGCGTTTGTGTGTGAGAAAAAATCATACGCACACAATTTTTTTTTATTAATTATGGTTTTACTAAATTGTGGCAATGTTTGTATTGACTGAATGATATTAACTTATTCTCATAATTTCTGTCTATTTAAAGTGAGTTTTTTAGAATTTAAATGTTGTGTCTTAGCAAACACTCACTCCTATGCCACTCTCTCATAACATCTATTTTTTCTGAAGTATTCCGAATATACATATAGTACCTGTGACATCTTATACAGAATATTTGAAGATAGTATATTCCATAGTCAAACATATATTTTTTACTTATGTTACTCCAATGCATTTTACTTGTTTCTGTTGGCGTACTTGATACTTCAAACAAATACCAAATATTCCATCCTACAGAAATATAAAAATGTAATTGAAATATTAAAATATCTAAAGGAAGTGTGTATTTGATGCCGCTAGTTAAAAGTAAAAACTAAAAAAGGCCTTCTTTTCCGTAAACTGATATAATGGACTTCGTTCAGAAATCAATTCCTTGAAAGGACACATGTTTCGATCAAATGAGAGACGACCCAATCTCACGACCTGCTGACTTCCATATAAACATGCAGGGAACAGAATATGACACCGGGGAAGCTAAATACGAGATATTTTACGGTCGCTTGCAAAATGAATCGCGGTTGAAATTACGGAAATCGGTAATGTCTTAGAGGCCATTTCATTCCCTTTTACATATAGCTTTTTGTACGAAGCTAATCATTCTTGTTTTGTGCAATGCGAAAATGTTTTCTAAAGAATATAAGTGTTTTTAAAGGGCGTGGTCTGAGATAACTATTTGCTGACTTTAAGTATTTGTTCCATTCTTCTCACTGGATTTAAATGTTAATTTTAGAGACGTAATTCTTTTCCTATATAGAACCCCTTTGGACGATTATGATTACCTATAGTTTCATAATTTTTTATGCAATCGATAAAAAGCAACATAAATGAAAAACCTCTTGAAGTGTATTGGGAAAATTCGATAAATATAGCAATGTATTAGAATATTTTATTGGTGTCTGTATTTGATATAAAATCACAATTTAACAGTTTATGTATAGAAAGGTTCTCACCTGTCAGCTACTCGCATTTCCGTGTGGCTGCGAGGACAGAACAGGTCCAATGAGGAGGACTTAGGAACATGGTCCACCCTGTCTTCTCAAACTCTTTCAGCTGTTCGCGAGGCTGCCTCGTACTTCTTGTTTATATGCATGAATCGCGTCACATCACATGTTATGTTGTGAGTATTGTTTATAAATACCACCAAAAATACAGCGCCATATGACGACGTATGTGCGTGCACAATCGAACAAGACATAGATTGTTCGCATATTGTCCACCGATGTACCTGTTAATTTTCAGTTACTAAATCAATTTACAGGATGGGCTAGTATTTATGTCAAATAATATATGAAGACAAATAAAGTCAAAATATTAATTTGTAATTATCAGACAATTCCTTTACTCTCGCCTACACAGCATGGATATAAACAGTAACATCTTACCTCGCTCAGAGTTGCGTCGCCTTTCACACAATCCTTACTGGCTATTGGACTTACCCCAATACTCCGACAGGCAAAATCTGTGCGCGGATGGCGTCTGAAGATTAGCAAAACAGCTTATAACATCACACTTATAATATTGTTTTGGTCATGTTTCGGGATGATGGTGTCATGTTTCTGGATGACATGCGTGTCGTAGTAAGTAGATGTATATAGTACTCTTTATTTGATAACACAGTCGTGGTAAGTAAGTATTGGGGGGGGGGGGGGATGATCTAGAATGAATGCTCGTTCCCCTGCATCAAAACATATTTTGTTATAGAAAATGTATACAAGCCACTATTTTAACATTCTTAAAAAAATTCCAAAGCCACATTTTCAGCTTCGGTGGAGACGAAGCATAGGTCTATGTTCTTTGTATTATAAAAATTCTTCATAGACCAGGATTACAGTGCTAACTGTGGTGCATGCGGTGCTACCTGCGACGCATGAAATGCTGTTTGAGGAGCAGGCTGATCAATTGTGGTGCATGCCGTGCCAACTGTGGTGCATGCAGAGCTGATTGCAGAGTAATTCCGGTGCATGCAGTGCTAACTGCGGTGCAAATTGTGCTCACTATGGTGTATGCGGTGCAGATTACGGAGCAGATAGAGCAATTGTGGTGCTTGCCGTGCTAACTGTGGTGCATGCGGAGCTGTAATTCCGGTGCATGCAGTGCTAACTGCGGTACAAATGGTGCTCACTATGGTGTATGCGGTGCTAATTGCGGAGCAGATAGAGCAATTGCAGAACGACCGTGGAGCGATTGCTGAGTATTCGGTGCTGTTTGTGGGGCGATTGAGAAGCATTTGCGAAGGGTATAATACTGATTACAGAGTGACTGTGGAGCGATTGCGGATCACACTGTATTGATTACATGTGGTGCTGACTGTGGTGACTGTAGTACTTTATTGTGGTACATAAAGTTCTGATTGTGGTACAAATGGTACCGATTGTTGTGCATGCATTGCTGATTGTGGTGTGTGTGGGGCTGATTGTGGCATGTGTAGTGCTAATTGTGGTGCATGTGGTGCTTCCAATCCTCAACGATCTACTTCCGCATCAGTCTTGGGCGAGGCATGTCCTTGGGCAGTATTGTTGATCGATGTGGTTAGTTGGTCTAGTTGGTTTGTTGGGTAGCCTCGTTGGCTGGTACAGATATCTGGTATGGATGGATAGTAATAGTCAGTCTGTATGGTCGGTGTGGTCACCTGTATGGTCCTTTTGTATTGTTAGCTGTAGGTGATTTTTTTGCGAAGATTTCGCGAAGATTTTGCACGAAGAGGTTACTACCAAATTCATATAAGTAGACTTTATTCATGATTAGTCTTCATCGTCTCTTGGTACACATGGATGATCTTGTCCGTTTTTCTAGTCAGTGTGGCATGAATTGGTCATGTCAGGGGCCATTATTTATTTGAGTCTTGAGTGAAGTCATTCATTCGAAAAGTAGGAATTCTCCATATGGAATGTCGATATGGATTGTTGGTATGGTTGGCTGGTATGGTCCTTTGGTATGGCCTTTAATTATGGTCTGCTAGTAATGATAAGTTCGTGTGACTGGTCGGCATTAACGGACATTATGGTTGGCTAATCTTGATAGTCATTTGACAGGTCGGATGGAATGGATGTTTGGTATGGGCGGATGGAATGCTTTGGATGTGTGGTCGATTGTCATGGCTGTTTCATATTTGCAATTGATACTATTGGATTGTATCGTTGTTTCGTATGGTTGGTTCACATCGATGCCTGGTATGGTTGGTTCATATGGCTGCCTAGAATGAGCGGTTCAGATGATTGATCGGTATGATTGTTCCTAGTGGGCGGCTGATATGGATTGTTCGTATGGTTGGTCTATTCAGATTGTTCGTACGGTCCCTTCGTATTAATGAGTAGCAAGGTCTGATCATATAGCTGGTATGGTTAGATCTTATAGAGGGTCTTTCCCATTGGCATCTCCAGTTGGTCTTGTTGGACTGTTGATCTGGTTGGGATGAATGGGTGTTAGGGTATGGGTGATTGATATGTTCGACTAGTATAGTTGGTTTCTATAGATAACTGATATAGATGGTTTGTATGGTCAATCTGTATGGTTGGTCAGGGCGGGCTGATTGCCTGGTCGACCGGTATAATATTTTGGTGTGATTAACTGTAGGTGCTATGTTTTGCGAAGTTTTGTGGTTATATGCGAAGATTTTGTGCGAAGAGTTCAGCAACAATATATGTATAAGGCTGTTTTTTATCGTAATTTTCAGTCTTCATGAATAGTCGCCTGACCTGAATTAGCAATAGTTATGAATGGCTGATCTTGATAGTCGTTAGGATGGATGGCTGGAATGGTCGTTTAAGGGTGTGGCTGACTCTCATGGCTTTTTCGTATTTTAAGCTGGCATTGTTGGTATGTACAGTTTGCTCGTATGTATGGTTCTATTGGATGCCCGGTAGTGATGGTCCATATGGCTGGCAAGTATGAGTGGTTCATATTGTTACGTGCTGCAGCTGGCGCCGACTCGATTACCCCGCACCATGGTAGGAGTCCTACCTCGCCCTCTCCTCTACCTGAAACGCTGCGCTCTAGGCCTGTTGTCCCGTTCTGGAAATCCCATGAATACCGACAGTGGCGAGACTTGCTGGCGCTACCGACCTCCTCTCGCCTGCTAGATATTCCGATATGTTTAGCGATAATGCAAGAATGTTCTGGTGAGACTGGCTGGCACCTTGGCCCTCCGCGACGCATTATGCGAAATGGGGAAGATTCTAGGTAATGGCCAAAGATACTATGTATACTGCCTCAATCCAGCGGCCGGCAGGTTTTGACGGAGACCGTCTGGCGAGTGTGCGCGAGCCAAGTGAATTTGAAATTGCAGGACGACGTCGGGTAAGGTGTTCGTGGCGTGAAGGGATGAAAGGGTGTAAAACCGATGAGTGAAGCCTACTGTGTGTAAGGGCGCTTGGACGACTCTAGAACATTGAGACTGGCGGGACATGCCCTGAACTGAGTTTGGGCTGAATGGAAGTGTAATAATGATTTTATTGTAAATATTCGAAGTGTCAAATATGGATGCATAAATTATAAAATAATTGAATAGATTGATACATTGTCTATTGGGACTGATATTTTATTATTTAATTACATTGATGTCTGTCGTAATTAAAATTTTTATTAATTGGTGTCAATTGTGAACAGTTAGTGATATCCATGTCTTGTGAGAAGTTGATTTGAGATAACGTATGCTGTAGTAGTCATTGTAAATAAAACCAGAAAAATTATAATTAATTCTGTTATTTACTTAAGACCTCCATCCCTTAACGAACTTGGTGTAGCCCACTGAATTTCTAGAGATAGAAATTGTAACAATATGGATGTTTGGAATGATTTTTTTTTTTTGTGGATAGCTGGTAAAGATGGTTCGTATATGTTGCTCGTATGGTCTCTTTGAATGGTTTAGTGGCATGGTCGGATCATATGGCTGGTATCATTGGTTCGTATGGATGTTCTTGCCCATCGGTATCTCCAGTCGGAATGGTCGGGCTGTTGGTATCGTTGGTAGGAATTAATGTTTGGTATTGATGATTCTAATGTTCTGTTGGTTAGTGGTTTGCATAGTCTGATGGTTTTTCTGGTTGGTCTCGCTAATTGTTCTAGACAGTTTGGCAGGAGTTGGTCTCGGCAGGAGTCGGGTCATGGGCGGTATCATTCTCGGGCGTAATCAGTTGTTTGGCAAGATTATTGGTCGTCATGGATAGTTAGTATGGTCCGTTGGTATGGACAGGTGAAAGTGAGATGATTTGCGAAGTTTTGCGAAGTTTTGCGAAGATATCACGAACATTTGCGAAGAGTTTACGTAGTTTAGTCTCTTCAGGAAACGATTGGTGATTGGACTGGAAAAACAAGGGGGGGAAGTCGTGTGGTAGGTTGATTGCGGGGGTTTGAGTGTGAGCTATGACAAGTTATTGGTAATGGGGTTATTGGCATCCGTGGATGTTGATGGCGGCAAAATTAAAATAAGTAAACGGCGAGGGAAGAGAAGCGACGAGATGTATGTTCGAGGTTTGGTTTGGGGTGTGGGGGGTATATGTTTTATGTTTTATAGGCCGTTCACGGTAAAGGGAGCACTTTTGAAGCCCTTGTTAATTTTTTCTTTCATCAAATTTATAGCCTTCCGCCCCTTGTTAATGTAAACCCTGCCACGTGAGTAATAAACACAGTGTAAATTCACCATACGTAGAACCAAAAGTCCGATGCCACAATGAAATGTATTACTGGTTAATGTCTTATGAAAAAGCTTCCAAAAGTGCCCACTTTACCGTGAACGGCCTCAGTAATTCGCTCTAGGAGTCATAAGACTTATAGTGATATATATATATATATATATACATAGCATATAATGATGGGGATTCACTCAGATGCTGGAAATTTTTATATATATATTTTTAAAATATTTTTAATATTCTTTCTTAATTTTTCGAGTTCAATGTCATTGTTGCAAAGGTCAAAGTCACTGACATCCGACATGGGTGTTGGAGTCAGTGGCGTAATATTTATGTTCATAATTTTTACAAATCTCTTTCGATTACATTTATTCCCTCGGTTTCTCGAGTTCAAGGTTATTGTGGCTAATGCCGAGGTCGAAGGGTGGTTTAAGTCATTAGTGTAATTTTTTTATCGATTATTATAATTAATTTTTCTATTATTTCCAATTTTTCTTGATTTTTTATGCCTGGGTTGGGATGGTGAAGGAAGGAGAGAGTTGAATATGTAGATTGGGAAGGGCGACGAAGGGAAAGGAGAGGTTACATTATATGTTCCTCAATCTTGAAAACATATTTTTTGTAACTATAGTATTATCTATCGGATATCTGGGTAAGATAAGAGGTTCGCTATTCTACTAACGACCCCAGTTTTGAAGCCATTTTTAGCGATGTTCGTACAATTGTTTCTCACTGTTTAGTATTCATGCGCAACTGATACACAGTTTTAAGCAATTTACCAAGGTAATGAATGGCTTAGGGCTCTGAGTTCAAAGTCTGACATCGCAGGAAATGTTAATTTCCCCGTCAACTTAACAAAAATCGGGCGGCTTTCCGAGTGATGGGAGAATGTATAAATAAAGCGATTATGCACGCTGATACCTTAGTTGATGCTCACACGTCGAAAATTTAACGTCGATTTGGAAGCATTCTTTCACCATACAGTGAAGATGAATTGTGAATACGAAGGCCAGTTTTGACCTCATCGAACATGGAGCCATGACCTGTCTTATCGCTGTCTGATTGCTAACTGTGTTGTTTCTGCTATCGACTTTTCACCATCACTCAAAATGCTCGTTAATATAAAGGAACTACCAGTACGACGAGCCTTTTCGCATGAGGTTGATTTACGAATATTGCCACACGCATTTCATGAGAAGTGATGAACTGTTGAACTGTTGAAGTTCTTGAAGTGGTTGTTCAAACCACTTCAAGAACTTGAATAGTTCGTCTACCGGGAGCCAGCAAGCGACGCCGGCAATACTCCCTGCTACATCGGTGGGTACTGATTCCACAGGAGACGAGGCATTTACGAATATTCCCACACGCAGTTCATGAGAAGTGATACATTGAACAACCACTTCAAGAACTTGAACAGTTCATCTACTGGGAGCCAGCAAGCGACGCCGGCAATACTCCCTGCTACACCAGTGGGTACTGATTCCACAGGAGACGAGGCATTTACGAATATTCCCACACGCAGTTCATTAGAAGTGATACATTGAACAACCACTTCAAGAACTTGAACAGTTCATCTACTGGGAGCCAGCAAGCGACGCCGGCAATACTCCCTGCTACATCGGTGGGTGCTGATTCCACAGGAGACGAGGCATTTACGAATATTCCCACACGCAGTTCATGAGAAGTGATACATTGAACAACCACTTCAAGAACTTGAACAGTTCATCTACTGGGAGCCAGCAAGCGACGCCGGCAATACTCCCTGCTACACCAGTGGGTACTGATTCCACAGGAGACGAGGCATTTACGAATATTCCCACACGCAGTTCATGAGAAGTGATACATTGAACAACCACTTCAAGAACTTGAACAGTTCATCTACTGGGAGCCAGCAAGCGACGCCGGCAATACTCCCTGCTACATCGGTGGGTATTGATTCCACAGGAGACGAGGCATTTACGAATATTCCCACACGCAGTTCATGAGAAGTGATACATTGAACAACCACTTCAAGAACTTGAACAGTTCATCTACTGGGAGCCAGCAAGCGACGCCGGCAATACTCCCTGCTACATCGGTGGGTACTGATTCCACAGGAGACGAGGCATTTACGAATATTCCCAAACGCAGTTCATGAGAAGTGATACATTGAACAACCACTTCAAGAACTTGAACAGTTCATCTACTGGGAGCCAGCAAGCGACGCCGGCAATACTCCCTGCTACATCGGTGGGTACTGATTCCACAGGAGACGAGGAATTTACGAATATTCCCACACGCAGTTCATGAGAAGTGATACATTGAACAACCACTTCAAGAACTTGAACAGTTCATCTACTGGGAGCCAGCAAGCGACGCCGGCAATACTCCCTGCTACATCGGTGGGTACTGATTCCACAGGAGACGAGGCATTTACGAATATTCCCACACGCAGTTCATGAGAAGTGATACATTGAACAACCACTTCAAGAACTTGAACAGTTCATCTACTGGGAGCCAGCAAGCGACGCCGGCAATACTCCCTGCTACACCAGTGGGTACTGATTCCACAGGAGACGAGGCATTTACGAATATTCCCACACGCAGTTCATGAGAAGTGATACGTTGAACAACCACTTCAAGAACTTGAACAGTTCATCTACTGGGAGCCAGCAAGCGACGCCGGCAATACTCCCTGCTACATCGGTGGGTACTGATTCCACAGGAGACGAGGCATTTACGAATATTCCCACACGCAGTTCATGAGAAGTGATACATTGAACAACCACTTCAAGAACTTGAACAGTTCATCTACCGGGAGCCAGCAAGCGACGCCGGCAATACTCACTACTACACCAGTGGGTACTGATTCCACAGGAGACGAGGCATGTAATGCTAAATACAGAATGTGTGCAGTAGAGTCGGTTTGTTTGGAATGTACACTTGCAAAACTTTCACGTGAAATCGACGAACTTCTAAATAACGGTCGTCGGCCCTAAATATTGATGAGCATACAACTCCTGCTACAAAGAAAAGCAAATTTAATATAGAATACAACGCAGGAGGTAAAAATGACCATGAAGACAGCATTGATGAAAATGAACATTAAGCCATTGATAAAGCTGAAGACAATGATGGCGATTTTTTCGATGAACTGACACACCCCTCCAACACATTTGCTGCAACAAGCAACATGAAGAAGGCAGAAGAATCTGAGAATATTGGCTATCTATTTGCCGAAGACCCGAATGAACTTGTTAACAGACTCAGATATCTGATTGACCTTAAAAAATGCGGGGATCTATCTCATCTCGCATCGTTGAAATTTCTTCTATCATTAGTAAACTGAAGGAACGGGGATTTATTCCATGATGTGATGATCTGCTTTCTTCTAAAACTTTAATTGTAAAATAATAATAAAATATTATTATAAAATAATTGTTTTTTTTTATTTTTGTGTCGTATCCTTTTATTTCTCACTTTTTTTAAGTGGCGCTATGAACTCTTTGCTATTAATTGAAATATCTCATATAGAATGATAACATAGAGTCACATACAAAAAATGCATGAATAGTTCAATGCATACAAAACATTATCTAATTCTGTCAACATGTAAACTTCCCGTCAGAACAAGTGAACGCCGGCAAATGTCAAAGTCCACTTCGGCAATTTTCGGCTCCAGACAAGATGTGTCGCCTTGGCTATTAGGCAACCAGCGAACCAGGATTATCCGACCAATCGTTCAGCGTTTAAACTGCGCCAAGAATCACTTTACCTTCTATTCGAACATCATTCCGACATCGCCCACTCCAACTGAATATAACACATCTGATTTGATGAAGCGATTCGTCCTGAGATATATGAAGTTAATGCAATAATGCAAGAAACCCAATATCTCACATAAGCTACTCACTGGAAGTCCGTGTCTCAAGCGCAAACAGGTAAGACTTAGTGGAATAAACAATCAATTATAAATTCAAGCTGAGCTACAGTGTTGTGCAATAAAGCTTGTGTCGAGGTATGTAAGTGACATTCAATGTGTATGTAAGTGACATTCAATGTTTCAAACAATGAAACAGTAAACGCATGTGAAATGTCAATAATTACAGATAAAGTCTGTTCACGATAAAGTGAGGTCTTTGGAAATCAACTTTAGATAAAAGCCACTGCCCCTGCTTGCATATATTTTAATGGGAGAACTGAGTGACATACGCCCAATAAAGTTGGTAGCGATGGAGGGGAAATAAGTTCCATATATTAACGTCGAACGAAATGTGTTAGGTAACCATTCGTGATAACTTAAGTAATTTATCTTGTTTTCTGTATTTTGCAATCCATCTAAGTGTAAAAATGAGCAGATTCGTACAATATAGTCTTTTCTAATAATTTCACAGTTTCAACTGACCGACGTATGAATCAAGTGATGAGGCTCATGTCAATGTTAATTTTACATAAGGCGGAAGAACACACAACGTGTATACAAGTAGATCTTAAGTACGGCTTTCACAAGTGCTCATTTTACCGTGAACAGTTTATAACTGTAAAAGAGAAATGCACAATTTATCTGTTGGAAATTACAATAAACCCTATTCTATGTGAGGCATTAAGTAGTTATAATATTTGTTTTTACTATCAAACGACAGAAATTAATTTCCTACTTTCGCACGCATTTGCGAAAACCAAATATCACACTTTAGCAGAGTATATGCCAATAATCATCGGTAAATAAAGCCGCTGAACGTTAATGAACCAATCGGCACACATTGCAGATGTAATTCATGTATGAGAACATCAAGAATGTTTCTCTTACAACTAGCTGCTGTCTGCATGGAAAGCCACGTCCTATTATTTAACCGGGCCAATTTCTACCCTGACAAAGCAAATCGTATTTACTAGCTAGGTCTATATTGGTAGACATTTTGGAAGGCACTGCTAACTCAAATATTATGCTTATACAGAGTGAGCGCTTCAAAAGAATCTCCGTGGGATGTGTGTGTAACGGAGCGAGGGAATGATGAAATACAGTCCAGTGTGACAACAAAATACCTAGAGTAGGTGCTGGAAGTGGCCGCCATTGACCTCGAGGCAGGAGTGCGGACGAAACCAAAAGTTGTGAAAGGCACGGGCGAGGACATGATGTGGGATGGCATCGATAGCTGTAATAATGTTGGCCTGGAGTTCTTGGAGTGTGCGTGGGTTATTGCTGTAGACTTGCCCCTTTAGAGAGCCCCACTAGAAGGAATCACAGACGGATAAATATCGAGAACGCCGTGGCTCCATCCAGCAAAAAACTTTAAAAGTCTGTATTCGATGTAACGAGCTGAGTTCACAGTTTCATGGAAGAACACGGGGATGATGCGGCATGATGACACGGTGCACCAGACACCGTCAACACGTGTGGACTATCACCTGACCAATGGCGCATGTTCTGGGAGTTTACGTACCCTGAAAAATGGAACCATGCTTCATCAGAAAAGAATACGTATACATCCTGCAACACCTCCGGAGCAATATTGGCCAGAAACCACACACAGGACTGCCCTCAAACTGCCTTGTCCACATCCAGCACCTACTCTAGGTATTTTGTTGTCACACTGGACTGTATTTCCTTATTCCCTCGCTCCGTTACACACATGTCCCACGGGGCCTCTTTCAAAGGACTCATCCTGTTTAGCATTTCTCAGAAATTGTTCAACCGATTTTGGGGAAGTGAAAGTAATGGGAACGTCAAAAAGCTGTGTATATTTATATTTCAAATGTAGTAACCACCAAGTAGTGCATTTTGTGCATCTCTTCAAGTAAAACTTCGAAAGATAGTGACTTAATATCAATCGCGTGACATCCAACGTGTACAGTACACCATCGTTTAAATATTCCTTTTATTTCATGTGAGGTAACATAGTGGGATGGCATGCTGGTAACACACGCACATCACATTCGTGAGGGTGCACCGGTTCAATTCTCTACCCCAGCCATCCTAAGTGCTATCTCTCGCCGTTTCCCCAAGTCACTCCAGGCGAATGCCGGGATAGTTCCTTGGCCACTTCCCTCCCGGTTATCGACCCGTTATATTTAAAACCGTCTGGTTTTAGGCCTCCAGGTATACAACGGAAACCATATGATTGCTTGTGAAAAGAAGCTAATTACATGTCACTTGATTACAGATATCCTACGACTGATGAGATTTGGTAACGGGGCAAGCGAAATAATTAATCTGCGTGTATTGAAACGCATGCTCTTTCACCAAGTCTGTACCAGTAGCAGAAGAAAGGATAACATACTTCCAAGTAAATTTGAAATATGTTGTCATATACATTACAAAATTACCTACAATCAAAAATCTTGTAAACACAAGATGCTAAGTGATTTTGAGCTGTTCATATTTTTGTACGAATTTACGATGTAGTCATGATATTAACTAATAAACTAGCGATGTCGGTCGTCGTGATCTCTAAGGTGGAACACCTCATGTGACGAGGAGCAGCGATTCGCACCCAAACGCCGGCATCACTCACATGATGAGCACAGAGGCTCGGAGCTCACTGTAATTAGAAGGTCCCGTCACTTTTAACCTTCCGGCATAACCGACATCAGCTAGTTTCCTATAACACAAATGTTATTGTTGCTGAAAGCTGTTCAACATCTCAATAGAGGCCGAAAATAACGCCACTGCTCATGCGTGGTTGTTTTCAATTTCAACAACATAAATTAATATCTAGAAATATATTTGACATGCTGTTCATTTCGCATTGGCTTTTAACGTTTGTGAAGCGGATTAACTCTGTGGGATACAAGCCGATGCTCATGGCGATATTACTTCGTTTCGTGAAACTGTTGTGATACAATAATTTATTTGCGTTTTTTAATTAATGCAACCCAGTTTGTTCCTTCGTTTTGTTTCGAATCTAAAATAACTATCATACATTCACGAAGGTTTGGTTTCTTTCGTCTCTTACATACACACCTCCAAAATATGGAATATCCAGTTTATTTACAAATACAAGAATGTGTTTGTTTGTGAGTGCATATTTTGCAAGAATAATTAAAACTTTCTGCACTTCTTTCCACGTTTGGAGTTTTTTCGTTCTTGTCCAACTATATATGTTTAAGATACGTTCCTTTCCCACTTGATTCAGCTGATTTTGCAAGGCCTGAAACTCCTCCCATTAGAACTCCAAGTACTGATAATGCTGGAAGTATGAATGGTAATATTCCACCTTTCTTGATTTGTCGGTTTATCTTACATTTTACTCCCATGCATCTTTTCTCTTTTACTCGCATTACTTTGTCTACGACACAAGCACCGAGTTTTTTACCTGTGGGTGTGGATGGATGCTTCCTTATATTTGCTGCTTTATCGGCTGGAATCATATCTGCTATATGCCTTTGTTTCAAATTGTTTGTTTGAGCATAAACTATGTTGAGTTCTTTACAATTGTTATCCAAAGTGTTTATTCCTTGATCGTTCCGTGCAAGGTGTTTTCAAGTTTCAATTCTGGACCACAGAAATTGTATTTAGGCTATTGCAATTCAAATGGTAATTTATTAATCAATATGTTCAATACTCCCAGACCTTTTTGATTTTTTTAATTTCAGTCGTTTTTTTCAAATGATCACATTCCTAGGTCCTTCTTCATGTGGAAAAACTTGCGTTGTAATGTAAATGCTCGAACATCTGAATAGACTTAAGTTTGAAAACGTAAATGTGTTTTCTAAAACAATACAGCAAGAGAATTATGTACGATTAGCGAACATTTCGTCGTCAATTGAAGGAATGCTATATTTCACTTTTGCTAATAAGGACAATATTGTGCCACCGAACGAAACATTACCCTATTCCTTATTTATATTTGACGATGTTTAGAGTGAACGGAGAGGTGACATTCAGCAGTATTTATATTTGACGATGTTTAGAGTGAACGGAGAGGTGACATTCAGCAGTATTTATATTTGACTATGTTTAGAGTGAACGGAGAGGTGACATTCAGCAGTATTTATATTTGACGATGTTTAGAGTGAACGGAGAGGTGACATTCAGCAGTATTTATATTTGACGATGTTTAGAGTGAACGGAGAGGTGACATTCAGCAGTATTTATATTTGACGATGTTTAGAGTGAACGGAGAGGTGACATTCAGCAGTATTTATATTTGACGATGTTTAGAGTGAACGGAGAGGTGACATTCAGCAGTATTTATATTTGACGATGTTTAGAGTGAACGGAGAGGTGACATTCAGCAGTATTTATATTTGACGATGTTTAGAGTGAACGGAGAGGTGACATTCAGCAGTATTTATATTTGACGATGTTTAGAGTGAACGGAGAGGTGACATTCAGCAGTATTTATATTTGACGATGTTTAGAGTGAACGGAGAGGTGACATTCAGCAGTATTTATATTTGACGATGTTTAGAGTGAACGGAGAGGTGACATTCAGCAGTATTTTAGTTTTGGTAGACATTCAAATGTTCACTGTTTTCATCTATCCCAAAATTACGCTCGTATTCCGAAACATAATTTGTGCGATAATTCGAATATGTTAATTGTGTTTAAAATGTACAATTTGAATCTACGACATACTTACAGTGGCGATTATAGGCGATATGTCATTTACAAAGTTTAAAGATATGTGTATTTACTGTTGGAAAGACAAGTATGGTTTTCTGGTAATTATGCTTGCCATTACCCTATATAGAGGGAGATGTCATTGTGGATTTGATAGTATTTTACTTCCAGACATAGAATTATGAGTATTTCAAAGTTTGGAATTAGCGATATAAATCATGGTCATTACCATACCTTTTTAAACAAAAAACACGATAGGAATTGGGATTTGAATGGACATATATTATACAATGTAGGTATGGCAGTGAAAGATAGTGATGCGGTAAATATATAATATGCGGAAGACTTAAACACTATTACATTAAATGCATTTAAATCACAATTGACCGACATACAAGAGAAATTAGAAAAATGAATTGAAAGTGTTACAAAATGTTTACGAATAATAGTCACATTTTGGAAATATTGGCAAATGTGATGCCTGCATTGCAGAATATAGAAACTAGAACACACGAACATTCAGAATCTTGAAAAAGTAGAATTAATTTGTTAGTAACTGCTAGTATTTTAGAACAACTTGAAACACGGATTGAAGATATATCACAATGCACACTATCGACCAAAAATAATTTGGCACCCATGAAGATAGGTAATTCAGTACGTCAGTTGACTTGTGTGGCCGCCGTACGCTGCAGGCCGGTGTAGAACCAGTTGACAAGGAGACGGCACGAGTTATAGAGCTACAGGACTTCGATAAGGGCGTGATTATGGGCTGCCATTTCAGTGGGCTGTCTAGCCGGGCGATTACACGGAAGGTAAACAGGCCCAAACCAACAGTCGCATTCATCCTGCGTAAGTGAAAGGTCGATTGGCATTGTGCCAATGCTGCACGTTCTGGGCGACCTCCAATCTTGACCGACAGAAATCGCAGAACCCTGAACCGTGAGATTGTCAAGAATAGGGCACAATCCATGGCTACCATCCGACAGGTGTTTCATGCAGCAACAGGAGTATCGGTTTGCACTGGAACATTAAGTACAGAGGCCTGCCGACTTAGATATTTCGGAAGAGCAGCTCCACATAAGCCCCATATCACAAGCAATAATGCTCTGCGACTCAGGTGGTCTTTGGGCTGTCGCAACTGGACACTGGATAAGTGGAAATCGGCTCTGTGGAGTGATGAGTCGAGGTTTACATTATTCCGGTCCGATGGACGTCTATGGGTGTGGCGTCTACCCGGGGAACAGCTTCTGCCGGAGTGTATAGTGCCAACTAGGAGATTCGGTGGTGGTGGTGGAGTGATGGTGTGGGGCAGTTTCATGCTGGTGTTTGTCCGTGATAGCATGAACACAGAGGACTATTGTCAAATTCTGGATAATGAAATTCTTTCAGCATTATGGCGTTTTTACGGAATGGTCCCATGTTACTTCCAGGATGACAATTCCAGGTGCCATGTTTAAAGGGCTAATATTCAGTGGTACGCCAACAAAGTTCGCCGATTAGACTGGCCCGCCAAGAGCCCCGACCTCAATCCTATAGAACATCATTTGGACGAATTGGATCGCCGGGTGAGGGCTCGTCAGAAGCGGCCAAGATCCATTGCTCAACGCATGGACTGGTTGCAAGAGTAATGGGGACGAATCCCCGTGGATGTCCTGCAAACACTCGTAGAGAGCATGCCAGACAGGGTGGCTTTTGTTGTAGCTGCAAGAGGTGGCCCTACGAGATTCTAATGGGGTGACAACCACCGAGCAAACATTGTGGTCAGGTGCCCAATTACTTATTGGTCGATAGTGTATGAGTGTCGAATTGATTAATAAAACATTGGGCTTGGTTATGCAAAAAGAGCTGAGAAAGTAAAATTTTGTTTTGACAACGTGATTAATGGTTGTTATTAATTACTTGAGAGGTCGAATTGGAGCTAAATTACATTCAGTATTAGGTATAGTCGATAAGATTGAAAAGACACAAAATATTCGAACTAGTGTAGCAGCTAGAAAACCAGTAAATTAGTTTATATAAATACTGGAACGTTAATGTGAAATAACCATAAATGTCTGATTCTGCTTCAGAATAACTAATTACATAGCTGCTCTAAAGGAGAAATATTTGCAAGTTAAACAAGCACTAATCGAAAGGGATGTTTTAAATGATAAAATATTGAAACCTGTTACAAGTAGAATGGATACAAGACATTCCGTATTAACAACATAAATTGATAAACCGCTGAAAATTAAATGAGAAGAACCTTTAAAAGAAGAAGAAAAAGTAAATCCTTTCTCAATAATACACCGTTGTTTAGCTTTAAAACATTATTCGCCAGCATGCGATACAACATCTTGTGTATATCGACATGGCATCATATGGTTCCTCGGAGATTCCGTCATTAAATTCTTACATGAAAATATAATTCAAGGAGGTGTTTATTTAACTGATGCGAGTGAAGTATTGTTTGAATTATTGTTTAAAAACTTTCCAAATGGATACTCTTTACATTGATTTGGAGAAATATAAGGAACTTGAATATATACAAATGTAAATAATCATTCAGAAGACGAAGACCACCAGAAATTACATTTATAAGACGACATTGTTGGAAATGGAATATATAAAGATGAAGTTGGCGATTGGTTTTCCCCTGTTTATTGGAACAATCATAATGAGTTGGTGAACAGATTAAAATTTTTTATTGCGTCGAAACAGTATGGTAATAATTCACATACAAACGAAATTGTTCCTGTTATTGAAGAGCTGATTGAAGAAGGGTATATTTGTAATTAAGTTTAGTAAGATTGCCCAAGAATTACATGACCCTGCAAAAATAAGTTTTCCTAGAAGAGGGGTTATTACTCTGGGAATGAACTATTTGTTTGAAGCAGACTTGTGTGACGTGAAATTACTTTAAAAATACAATAATGGATATAAAAATATTTTAACCATAATAGACGTATATTCCAGTGGCGGCCGATAAGTTGGGGGGGGGGAGGGCGAGGGATACTGTCCCTCCCTTAGAACAGAAGGGGGGACAATAAAGGTATTTGCCCCACCTTAAAATTTATATCTGCGTTCTATAATAAAGTATTTAATTTTCTCTCAAGACATGGGAATCAGAAAATAAGAATGAACGGGAAATGCATTACTGAATTTAGCCATTAACTGAAGAGTTATAGAATAGTACTTGACCATCAACTGGAAATCTGAGCTGTTGTCTTGGTGGTTCGGTGTGCTGAGATTCCTAGGACCTTGGAATACCAGTGATAGAATCAGCACACATTCCTTAAATATACACAGTGTAAAGGAGAGGCAAAGTTTCAAGTGCTTCTTCGCAGGGGCGGATTCAGAGGGATCCCCCACCTGCCCCTTCCTTGGCCATGTATTTTTAAAAATGTTATCTTTCTTTGGTATTTATAAATGCGCTACTTTTACGTTAACTGGTCGGAATTTTTTACAGCAGATAGAATTGTCACATTAAAGGTGTTTTCATTAAATTCCAACATTGCAAATGCACAATGATTAGAGTTAGTAGGTATTTCTGATGTCAGCGTTACCAAGAGTTTTCTCTTGCCACCAACGACTAAGCAGTCGCGCAGGTACGAGCTTTCCTCTACCTCATGCACGGACCTCACAGCATAGACACCACTTTCTCATTTGGTTAATAGTAAGTGCAAGTCAGGTGTAATGTGTACTTGAAGACAGATGCTAATGCAATACATTACTTCACTGTTTCATCATTATTAACATCAATTTTTAAATTTACATTTGTCCATATAAAATTTTTATCCAAAGAAGTCAACATAAGGAGTGCCGAGTTTTGGAGATTTTGTAATTTTGCTTAGAGAAATACATGCATTCATTATTGCATGATTTCAAAATATGTGACTTTTTTCGTTGTTAATTGTAGTTATTGCATTTAATGTTTTATCTATCAGAAAATGTTTAATCCAAAACAGAGTGCATAACATGAAAAAGGGTCTTTAATGTATGTGTTTCTTGTATTTCAAAACTCATATTCTTCTTTCTTTCTTCTGAATGAAGCAAATATGTGTGTATAATTTTAGAGAGCAACTAGTGGAATACATCTGTATAGACTTGGTCACTTATTCTCTGCATCTATGCATTTTCATATTCGTATATTTTTCTTCAAAACAGCAAGCATGTATATATATATAAACACACACAAATGTGCACTTGTGTGTATCTGCTAAACAACACACATATAAAACAGCTATGTATTGAGAGATAGCCAGCGAGGTCACGTTTATGAAAACTCGACGACATGTATTGTCTTGCCGTTACCTATGGGTTTGATTCCACAGTACATTATGAACACGTTACCATTGTTCATCGATGCCATGTCACTGACGTTGATGAGCTGTGCTTACCGCGTCGGAACTCGCACCCGGACCGTGCCATGCAATAGGTTCGTGATACACGAGCCATACACTATTTCGATCTGCGGGAAGTCCTTTGCTGCATACCCTTTGTCCAAAGTGAGGTCGGCCAATACCGTGAACTGACTGTTTCCATTCAATTTCGCCAACAGAGCCTCTATCGTTCCACAAGTGCGCGCAATAGAGTTGTCCATCCTATCCATCAGGCTGGGTTTTTATACACCATCGGGCACCGGCCTTACAGTGTCTCCCCCGCCTTTGTTGCACATAGTGGTGGTCATGACTACTTGCGATCGACGTAGTGTACCGAGCCTTTGTACCTATATGTAGACGTACCCCATCCTCCGATGGTCATTGCTTTGCCCCCTACAGTGTCCAGGGATGTGTGCAGTAGTAGTGCGTACATGTCTGGACTTGCCGAGCTGTTCCCACACTCGATGCATTAGTGGTGTGGCGTGTACCGTGACCTCAGTATCCACAGTTCGGGGCAGTCGTACTCCATCTGTACATCGCACATCCTCGTGCTGCTGCTACAACAGATACTTAGCCACCGCTTCTGTTCTCGTCCTGCGACATACACGGTGCCTTCAGCAACATGCTGGTGAGTACCTCTCATATGTTATCATAGGCTACATTACCGTCATCCCAATATATGCCGTAGTAATGATTCTCCAGCCATGTATTTGTCACCTTACTCTTCTCATGGAGTATGTGCCATGGGAAGGCTGGTAGGAAGGCACATGAAACCACACCACGGTCCTCGTACACTATGCGATACACATAACTATGAAGCCACTATGTGAGATGCAACCCTGGACATTCACGAATATTGTGATGGGTGGGAGGTGCTAAATAGTCTATATGTAATTTTCATCAACACCTGTACTATGCGGTTCCGCACATTGTAAGTTACGAACCGGTCGTGAATTATCAGGGCGTTAGCCTGGGTGTTGGCTGGGAAATTACCCACAGTGGTCATTTTGAATCTACAGTCCACACTACCACTATGTATCCTGTCATCCTGCTTACTGGCGTCGAACACGAGCAGAGGGGCCATGTTCGCGAACTCGGCAGGTGCTAGCATTGGGGACTGTGCATTGCCATAGTATGCCTGTTTGAAAGTCGGCATACATCTGCTATGGTACCATGTACATCCCGCTCGTAAAGTCAATATTTAGGTCACCATAGGGATATCACTCCGAGTTGAGGTGTACCTTCACATTTTTTATACTTGCATAGTCGAATTTCGAAGTCTGCGCCGAGAGCATTTTGTTTTCCTGTGTGGAAACCTTGGTGATTGAGTCTGCGAACCCCACCGGCTCTGTCATGTTTAGAATCTCTCCGCCCATACCGTTTCTCAGATAGTCCCAATCTAAGTATAAAACTCACGTTTGTTGATGGTAGCACACTGGACACTCGCCCTGTACTGATGCCTGGTTTTGTGTGGTAAGATGCTTTATTACTTACCAAGCTTAAAGTTTAGCCGCATCTTTGCATAGATGTAATAGAACCGTGATTTCTTTGCCTCGGAAGTTGATCAGGTGGCTGTCGTGATCAACAATAGACACAAGCGCTTCCTGTACACTCTCTGTGATAACCGGGACAAACGGGCATCTTTGGTGTTACAACCAGTTTAAACCCGGGCAACCATCGCTGCAAACTCATGTAGTGTTTAGCTGGGCAGACCATTATGGTACGAGCTGGTCACTAAATTGCAGTTTATCTGTATCATGTTAACAGGGAATATGTTTATGGGTAGGGTCCATTTGTATAGGTTATTAGCTTCGTACATCGCGTTCTCGAACCCCAACATAGCTTCGAGCATGCCGATTGTGTGAAGTCTATGTGGGTGGTACTGGACATTTCGCTGTGTAGCGTGTTGGCATTACCATAGAGATTAACCCAACTTCCTGTCCCAGTTCTTGCTTCCGGTACTCTTCAATATCCTCCATCTCGTATAATCCGGTTGGTATGCACGCCTCACCTCTCTTCCCATTATCCTTGATGTAACAAAACATGCAGTAGCATTCGTCAATGTTCGGTATGGAGAAGTACGTTTGAAGGTATATTAGCATGAGTATCCATGCCCCCTTTAGTTTCAGCAGTGGAAAATACACGGCACACAGTTCCAAACTGTTTCCTGACAGGATAAGCATTACATACATGACTGGTTGGTATGTGCAGTGCATCCCTTGTAAGTAGGAACCTCAGACATAGGTGTCTGCAGTTCCATTCCCATGGCCGCTTCTCAGTCCCGTGGTTGTAATAGATCCTAGTGCCTCTCATGTAAGTTTTCAGTTCGAGTGGGAGCCCTTAGGTTGCCGTAGCTGTGTAGTCAACCCTATGTCCTTGCTTAACATAAGCTGTCCACTGCGTCCCAGGCCCACGACTCGTATCTAGTTTTATTAACCCTCTCTCCACTCGGGATGGGCATCGAAGTATGCAGTACAGCATTAAAATGCTCATGGAGTTGGGTATTCACAGTTTCCGAATGCACTTGTGTACATCAATGTTCGTGAGTGGTGCATCAGGCAGGGCTCTTAGGATCGCCTCCTTCGTCGTCGCCCTGCCACCATCCTTTGTTTTCTTTCAATCCCCCCCCCCCCCTGCTTGTACGAGCGGAGGTACAAGCATTGACCATTTTTTGCTTCCCAGGCGAGAGTTTCCGTTCTCCTATTATGTCTGATTGCTTCTGAGAGTCATTAGCTTTCTCCTTTAGCACTGCTCGCCGCTCTTGCTATCCCACTGGCCCCTACGATTAGACTATAGAGTAGTCCGATGGCCGGAAGGAAAAATGTCAAGATCCCACAGCGCTTATCTTGGCGGTGGGGTTTCCCACGCATGGTTGTCTTCTTCTTCCTCCTAAACAATAGGCCAATTCCCCACTTCACCTTCGCTCACGTGATCTTGGCCACTCCCCAGGCTGCCAGCCATTCGCGGATCTTATATGTGGGCGAAGCACCTGCCATGTGGACTTTGTCTGTGAGGATCCTCTCCACCATGTGTCTATCCTCCAACCTGCTACTTGTCGTGAATACAATGTCGTGATCCCAACACACCACTTCGAGGAAGTTGATTGGAACATTCCCTCACTTCAATCTCCTCACTAGCCGTGTACCAGACCACAGAATTTGTAGCCGGGATTATGTGCTTCGAGCAGAGGGTTGTTGATCAGCATATTCACCAGTCTGCATCCCCTCTTGACCTTGCTCCCACAATGCATTACTGCATACTAATGCTATGCAATCGGCATGTGCATCATTCATAGGTTTCGCACAACCATAAGTATGTGCGGTTTAGCAGTCATGTCTCAGTACAGTGGAGTTCATGGCCCAGACTACCACACTTCCTTTTTGCATCACCACTGATGATGAATCTAAGGCCCAGGAATTCAGTCATGGGAAAATTCTACTGAACACTGTTTGTGTTATTATCACCGGTCCTAACAACTGCGGGAAGACGTGTGTGCTCCTTAGCCTTCTGGAGCATCCCAAAGGTCTATGCTTCGAGAATGTGTATCTCGACTCTATGTCCCTCCAACAACCGAAATATGTTCGCCTAGCACAGGTTCTACAGGCCGTGGATGGACTTCAGTATTCCCTGTTTAGCATTAAATGCTGATGTCGTGCTGCCGAGTGATGCTAGGCCTAACTATGTGTTCGAATTCGATGATGTCGCATGTGAGAAGCAGAACACAATCCAATAGTAATTCAGCATGCGCCGCATGTCGCTGAGGACGTGATTTACATCTGTCAGGCATTTTCTTGTGTGCCGAAGCCACTTCTGCGTGACAATGCCAATTTCTTCGTTCTGTTTTGTACGAATGACCTGAATCTCCGTCATGTTTACTCCGATCATGTGAACACCGATATGACTTTCGATAGTTTAAAGAATATGTGCTTGTATTGCAGGCACAAACCACATGGGTTTCTCGTCATCGCCAATGACTTTCCACTTCATAAGGGCCAGTTTACACACTGCTTCAATCAGTTCATTATCGTACACTGGTGAACTATGAGCAATGCCATGTAGAACTTCGGCCACAGCGGCCTGAAGCATGCACCGGACATTTTTATTACATTTGCTAATGATGGGAACTGTGTTTTTGTGGAAAGTGGGCCAAGCATCTCGGGTGACCTAAGCACAACAGCAATGCGACGAACGTTTCCTTTGTCCACAGCTTTACTTCCACGGGTATGGAACCTTTACGGACCACATGTACTGCCACCGAGTCTCATCTTCACTCACTCAAGTCAGGTGTGTCTCGGCTCGTCGTGGCTTTGGAACCAAAACTTAGTAGTGTGGGCGAGAAGCTTGTCAACACGTTGACCATTTGCTTACAGACATTGACCGCCGATATGTGCAAAATGTCCGGCTTTGGTGCGAAGATGACCACCCTGGAGGACCACACTTATGCTACCAATGTACTGGTCATGGGTATGGATATTAACCTTGTGAGGCTGGTCAAGTCTGTGTCGAGTCTCGCCGATTTCGCCTCCGGCAATGTGTTCCAGGTCGAGGAAGGGCGGATATTGACGAACACAAATGCCCTGTCTGCCAAGATGTAGGCCCAGATTCGCTCGTTGACTTCCACCAATGTGGAAACACTTACCACCACCCTTGGCTGACAGCTTGAATATTTGGATAAGAAACTCGATGTTGTGGGTGTTCAAGTTACCGCCAACAGCCTTACCGACCTGACTGTGATAATCGACAGGGCTCTTGCTTTGACTACACAGCTGACCAGTCTGGAATTGGGCTTTGCAACCATGAAGACAAAACTGGATTATGTGTTTGTGAAGTCAGTGGCCTACCCTCGAAATTCTGATGTTGCGCTTGCAACATTCACGAAGAAGCTGATCGACCTGGAATCGAACGTCGATGCTGTCGGAATGTCATCCCGTCAGTTGTCTAGTCAGATATCGACCATCTGTCCGATGTGCAGAACCTCTGTGGTTTGTGTGGTATACTTGCTGATGTCGCGAAGAATGTGGATGACCTGGGTTCTCGTATTGACACCAGGATGCTGGAGATCCTCGGTGCTAATCTGAAAGATTATATGCTCGTGGCACGCAGCAGTTAGAGCAAACTGGCTGCTCTGAGTACACAGATAGAGCGTGTCTCCGACATGGTCACGAACCCCGACCTCATAGCCAAGCTCTTCGCTGTGGAGGCATATCTTTGCTCTCTCTCTGATGTTGAATAGTCGTCATACTGCCAGGGGTACGCAGCAGACTGTAGTGGCCACCCTAGATTCGTGGAGCGGCACTGTCATGTTGGGGGGTGTCTACCACCCAGAAACATTGGCAACATTGCCATCAAGAGCACATCCTGCATCAATGCTTATACATGTACATATATAGTGTAAATTTTACACCTTGTTTCAGTGCTCTGGCTACCCCTGCCAAGAGCCAAGGATCTGAGTCATGTGATTGCGAGCATTCGCAAAAAGTAACTGCACACCAAGAGTTGGAGGACTTCCAGCCGAAAATGTTGAGGCTCAATACATTGCAGCCACCACCACCTGTTCCCCCTGCTCTGAAAGCTGAGCTGAGCTTCGCAACAAAACACAAGACTGCAGCAGAGGAGGAAGTAATCACTGATGAAGATGATGTGCCACTGAAATCTTTGAAACACAAGAAGGTGTGATCCAATGCATGCTCTATGGTTCTTCGCCATTATCTCGCTTCATACATATCTTGTCAGAATGATTCTACTTATGGTGTGTACAGGCAAGGGAAGAAGTGGTTCCTCGGCGACAAACCAGTTTTCTTTCTACCCAACAATGTTATCCAGTTAGGGGATGTCGTTGTGCAAGCCTCGCCCGGCCTGTACGAGATACTGTTTTAATGTGTGCCCAGGTATTATTCCCGTGCTGAGCTACGACATTAGCGACAGTAGTTGCAGCTCACACACACATATTTGGTGGACAATAATGCTAGCAGTCATGCATATAATGACGAGACCCACTCTAAATTCGCTATTATCGAAAATCTGTTTCCGAACATCGGTGTGAGCAGATCGGGTCTAAATCTTGATGGTGGTAGCCAGTTGGAGTACATGTATTGGGACGACGTGAACGAGCTAATGAACCGTCTATGTCTCCTCATTGCATCCCACCAAGCCGGCAATACGTCTCACACGAACAAAATAGTGTATATCTTTGAAGAGCTCTGCGAAACCGGCCATATCCTGTGAGGGGTGGGACTGATCTACAGTTATATCGAAAGCACAGATCACCGCCGAGTTGTATCGCCCTGCATGTCGAAACTTCCCCAGGCGTAAGGTGTTTCTCTTCGGACTTCATGACGTGTTCCAGGCCGACTTGGTGAAAATGATTCCTTACGTACAAGTCAATAAGGGCTTTTGCTACATCCTGACGGTTATCAACTGTTTCTCCAATTCTGCTTGGGCTGTCCCTGTGTGCTGGAATCGTGGTGCCGATGTTGCTGCCGCAATGAAATTAGTTTTCTACAAGATGGTTGGTTGAGCCGAAGAACGTCCAGATGGACAGCGGGAAGAAGTTGTACAACCCTGTATTCTGTGCACTTATGGCTGCGAAGAATATTCATCACTACTATACTCTCAGTAACCTCAAGGCTTCGATCGATGAACGTTTCAACTGGATGCTTAAGGGTCTAATGAAAGTCATTCTCAGCACAGGGTAGCTACTGGTGGTTGGATCTGCTTCCTAGACTGCTTACTCAGTACAATACACGTAAGCATAGAACGACCGGTCTTCGTCTGTCTGGGAATACTGTTGTCAATGCCGCTTCTCTACTGGGGACTGTGTACCAGCACTCCAAGATGTTGGACCCACGCCGACCACAGGCCAAGGTAGGCGACTATGTCTGTATCTCCAAAAGCGGAGGTGTCTTTGATAAGTCATATTATCAAAACCGGAGTGCCGAGGTGTTCCGCGTCGCCAAGGTGAGAGACAGTGCACCGGGTGAGACACTGCACCACACACCTATATGCTCGCCGATGTCTGCCCAAGAGATCAGTGGTTCTATCTACGACTACGAAATATACATCACGAAGTATCCTCATGACTATTTAGTGGAGCGAGTGATCCGCAGATGTAGCGACCAGGTTCTAATGAAGTGGTTGGGCTTCGATTCCCGCTTCAACCAATGGGTGCTCAAATCATCGCTTACGACTGTGTAATGTCTATACTGCTTCTTATCGCTGTACTAGTTTTTTGTGAATAAATATCATTGCTTTCAACTGTGTATGTCTCTTTGTTACCTCTGCATGCACTCCTGCTGTACGAGAGGCAGGTGGTCTGGTGTGTATATGGGAACCTCAGTTTTTGTGACTCCCCTGCCAGACTCCCCTTATTGTTAATGCTATTTGGGACAGGGCTATACATCTCATGTCTGAGAGAGGGTGGTGGGGTGGTCTATTAGTATTCCATTTCCACAGGGTTATATATCCTGTTTACACCCTCCTGGCTTGGTAGGTCATTATTCCTTCTGTCGCATTTCATTGTGCTGTGGCATTTATCTATATCTCCTTACTAACATATTCCAAGCATGCCCGGCTACATATCACATTCTCATCCACCTGACTCGGCTGGGTCATTATTATTCTGGGTGGGTTTTATCCTCCATGTCCAAGATGGCTATCATCGCAGGGCTTCGTCCTAAGGACCCCTCGGGGAACAGGTCAGTGCTGGCTATGGCCTCATCGTGGATAGAAATGTGTGTGGGCGCCATTTTGACAGTGGTAATCGCGAAATTCAGTGCATCTTCCTGCCAATATGGCCGCCGCAATCATTCCGACTGGCTACCAAAATGGCTGCCATCGATGTATGCGCTCATTACGGTAATATAAAATAGAGTTTTATGAATGGTGGGCGAAAAAAATTCCTGGCTGTGAAAATGGCCGTCGTTGGTTTCGGGCGACTTATCCTGTCTACCAAAATGGCCGCCGTTGGCGTATGCGCTCATTAGGCTAATAGGAAATATATTTCTGGCTAATTTTTAACTGGCTGTCAACATGGCCGCCGTCTGTTTCGGACATATTCAACTGGCCGACAACATGGTCGCCGTCGGGATGGAATGCTACGTTTTGGATTTTCAGTGGAAAGAGAGGAAAATTTCTAAGTTTTTTTATGGGCTGTGCCTTTATGCTAATTGCGTCCATGGGGTCCACAGCCAGCAGCCAGGTGTACCAGAACCCGCCTTTTTATACTACTGGAGGTATGGCATCACGATCACGTGCTCCTTGAAAGGACGATTCCGATGATATGTAACACTTAATACTTATGCGTGAAGTTTTTTAAATTATAAATATATATTTAAATTTAAAAATATTTTTATCAAAATAATTTAATTTGATCGATTTCTCAGATTGTTCATTGTTTTGTCTAGAAGCACTAACGAGCAGCACAATTCTTAACATTGGTTCGTTTTGCAAAAATGTGGCTCGCTACTGCTGTTTCTGGCTCATGGATTCCTTTAAAGAATAACGGGAAATTTCTAAGGAAAAAAGGTAAATTTTAAGGCTTATTTTTGGGTTAAAGCTGAGAAAAACAAGCGTTTTTGAGGGGAAAATCGAAGGTTTTAGGTTAAGGTCATTCAAGGTCGAGCCACCAAATTACTGTCATAAGTTGTTTGTCCTCGAAGGAACATTATATATATATACATATATAGTAGTGTTTCTTGCAAAAATAGCAGACACCACACATCAGTCAAGCGTCCCGGGAAAATGAATGCCCCAGTCAGCTGATAGTGCATGACACCACACCACACATTAATGCTGAAACGGTATTGAAATCCCTTTCCAATGTAGGGTGGGCATGGTTATCGTCGAATTACTCTGTAAATATTGGGGATAGTTCCCACCAAGATTTACCGCACTGTTAGTCGCGGTAACTCTTCGTGAATCATCTATACATAGTATCAAACAAAGTCACTCGGCCACGTGTGTCTGTGTATTAGGCTAAGGCATCTAAACTACTTAATGGAGTTAATTGCGGTTTCCGCCATTATTTAGAGAATTGTTTGTGGAAGGTTTACACGCATAACATTTTAATGTTTAATGTAAGGATAGTATAAAAATGTCGACGTTTTCTAATCAAGTCGGAAAAAGCCGCTTTTCGGGCGCTTACATTCCTTACGCTGACTAAACCATAAGAGCTACACCAAATTAATGTATGACACTATTGTAATTCTCAAAAAGGTCTACAAAAATGTTCCAGCAGCATATTTTTATCTTTTGAGGACGACCCACATTAACAATTTTAGTCTTGATATGTACTTGATGTAAACCTAACAACGCCCTATTTGTGAATTGCACCCAAGCGAGGCCGGAGTGTGTCGCTAGTGATGTATAACTCAAGATTGTTTGTTGGTAAATCATCGTCAAATTGTATCACGTCGCGATCTGTCTGCAGTTAAAGTTGCAGTGCGGGACCTGAGGAATAGCACCAGGGTTCTGTTGAGGAGGAATGAGAAACCACTGCTATAATAAGCCTGTCGGCATCGAAGCTAAATTGTCCCGATTGCAAGGACATCATCTAACTTCATGCTCAGACTCGATCCGTAAACATGTCTCCGGCTTGCGATCAAAACATGCGGCATGCTTCAGTAACGCGGTCTATAAACAACTGGCGTGACCGTCATCCGTACATTGAAATATTTTGTAAACGACTTGTATTCTTACATTTATATGTATAAGATGTGCATCGAAGATTGATTGGCCATGAGTAAGGACTGCAAATTCTAGAAAATTAATTTTACTATAAGCTGGAGTTCAAACATATTTCACGTTTGCAATTAGATCTAACTTTTTGCAGATACGCCATACGCCCATATGAAGTCTGAGCCAATGACAGACCTTTAAGAAACCAAGTATCGATTGGTGTGTCACCTGGCCTGAGGTAAAACTGGTTACACACTGGGGCAGCAGACAAATAAAGAAAAAACTGTGACTTAAATACTCATAAGACCACAGAGTCTAGGAAAAAGCTTGTTGAAAACAGCAAATTTTCCTGTCCCTAGCC
The DNA here is from genome assembly GCA_029891345.1 of Dryococelus australis. Lineage (NCBI taxonomy): Eukaryota > Metazoa > Arthropoda > Insecta > Phasmatodea > Phasmatidae > Dryococelus > Dryococelus australis. The sequence continues at coordinate 259,232,454 of CM056996.1, forward strand.
ATGATTTTATTTTGTAAGTCAATGTACATAATATTATAACTATGCATCAGGCAAATCGATGTTTACTTTGCGATGCAGGCAACTGTGAGCAGTTATAGGAAGGTATTTAAAATTAAAAAAATGTTTAAGGAAGTGTTCCGATACCCGCTCTCGTATTTTCATTTGTTTCGACCTTTTCGGAGTTGAATCAAAATAAGAAGAATGTTTGTTGAATACCCTTAATTCATTGTTCAAAATGGATACAAATGCGGAACCAGCCTTTGTCTGAACAATGAGAGAAATAAATATAAACGCTCTTTATTTCCAGCTAAGTTTCAAAAGTCAACTCCATTTCAGTGGCACGCCTCACAGATTTTTCAATTTCCCTCTCGTCGTCGTATCTGCGAGGCAATTTTTTGTTTCCTTTTTTATATTTGTATTTTTTCCCCTGTACCGCTCACTTTTCTAACCAAGGCTTAACAAGCAGTTGATAGCTGAGTAGATCCTTGTACCTAGCGCCTGTAATCATTTATAAAAAAAATCTAATTTCCACTTTATTATTCGCGGGCAGCATTATTTCCACATTTCCCCTTGTGTTTCCGTTCTGTTGTCTGATGAGTGGAGGCGAGCGAGTTTCCATTGTGAGACTCGCAGCAAATTGGAAAAGATGTCTTCCCCCGCTGTTTTATTTATTTTCTTCGCATTCAGGCTCACCGCCTAACTTTAATATAACATAAATCGCTTTCCCAATGGAGAGACAGATCTGGAGGGATGGAAAGTGGCAGCGAGAGTGGAATACTCAATGCTAAACGAATGAACAAAATCCGTATTGTGCGAGACCCTCTGCCCTTTGCTCCGCTAGGCTGCTGAAATCGGCAGCCCGAATAAAAACACTAAGTTCTGATCACAGCTCGGAGGCTCCGTCCCTTCGCTCCTCGTCTTAAATTACTCCTCTACGTGAACTGGAACCAACGAACATATTTAAACGTACAACTAGAAGAACATCTTAAGTTCATATTTTACGCAGTCGTATTTATAAATTTTCTTTTTCATTGGTTGATTACAAGAGCGCTTATTTCATGATCAACGGTTACATTTTGAAATATTCGCCACCTAATCTCATTGAAAAATTGGTTTTTCTGTTCAATTAATCTCAATTTTTACGCTTTGGTTTCGATATCAGACATTTAAATAACTGACTAATATCCTACAGAGGTCATCTTTCTTAACTAACTATCAAATTCATAAGTTGTAAAGGTGTGTCGTAAAATGCTTAACTTAAATTTACTGAAATAAATGTTGTTTATTACTGCGCTGAATTACCACATTCAGTTAAAAATAAAGTGACTTACATTGTCTTTTTATTAAGACTGTGGTATTTTTAAAATTTCAGAGTATTTAAAGGAATTTCTTGGTGACAAAAGCTGTCGTAAGATAAGGAATAATACGTTACCTGCTGTAAACACAAAACCAATATGTACAGCCTTAAAATACGAATCGTGAAATGGCCACGTGGATTGCCTGTAATAAAAAATAGTCCATTTATTAAACGTGGTTTTAAAATTCTGCATTCCGGACATAACACATGATGAAAATATGATGCGCGAGTAAGTTTGGAGTTGCCATACAATATGTACCTATCTAAAGAGTCTATACATTATTACCAAAATATCGTAATATAAAAAAAACATTTAATAGAAAGCTATTACATCCAGCGATAACGATTATTCTGTGTTCCAGTAGTTAAAATAAAACGGTACAACAATGAAATTATTATCATTATTCGTAGCTCAGTTATTAATTTAGGAGAGTAAAAAATCCAATACTATTTTTAAATTAATCTTACGTTCAGTAAATTGAACACTGCACGCCATCTATCCATCAGCTCGGATCTTTCTATATTCAAGACGTTCATCACACAATCTCCCTCATACACAATAATGTGAAACGTAACTCTACTTGTAGCGGCTGGCTCGTTGCGCATATTATTTGATTACATTAATATGTCGAGCTGTATGATAATTAACTTTACACACTTGTTTATTACTTGACGTAATGCTAATGTTGTGAAGTAATACCCATATATGTTCATTATTCAGTAATTTTATTTATTTTACATGTTTTTTATAGTACATGAAGCAGCTAGAGTTTGTGATCCGCATATTTTATTTATTATATATTGTTAAGTTTTTGTGCAATATGATAATTCCCATAAGTTGGCAACGTCTTGTGACGTCACTGGTATATGGTCATATGGAATACGCCTCACAGGGAAACCCTATACAGCCCAGGTTCGATCTCCATCTCCGAACCCCTGCGAAGCTCCTCCGCAGTACAAATGGCGTCGCTTGTAACAGGGTGCGAAACGAGCTGCCTGCCTGCATGCCTGCGTGAGAGGAAGCTTTATACTCCCCCGCCCACCACCTTCCCAATGTCTTCAGCCCTGGAGTAGGGCACTGCCTGAGTTAACAACCCCAGTCCTTTGTAACCAGTTCGAAAATGTTGTACCTCAGGTCTAAACAGTCTTTGAACGCTCCCTCCTAGTAAATATTATTTAACAAATTAATATACAGGAAATCACACTGAAGAAGTATAAAAATATCTCCGAATAACGAAGAATTACGTTCCAAATAACTTTAATCCACAAAGTTCCACAAATTTATATCCCGATTACATTAAATTATGTCAAAAATTAATTTTTTTTCCGCAAAATATTATCCCGTTTCTAGGAAATGAAAAATTACAATCAAAGTAATATAATAAACACCAAATTGCTTTAAGCTGTAAAATTCCTGGAAATACATCGACAAACTAAACAAATACTTTTGATAAAATATTACGAGACCTACTGCTCACTATAATCGGCTCCCAAGACCCCACTGCCCAAACGTACACATGACATTTTAATATGTCAGCTATTTGAAACGTTTAATCATTTTCAAAAAGTAATATACAAAAATGGTTTTCCAACCACCAGAGCGTGCGAGTTTACGTTCTCTTGTCATACGGAGAATACATTAAAGTTGTATATTTATCAAAAAGCACTAATACGATGGAACACATGTGCGAACATATTCAAACATTCAAATATTATTTTAAAGCCGAGAAACAACAATATGTTTGTACGCATTTGCTAACCTTGTAAACTTATCAACGAGACGAAATTTTAGAGTACCAAGTTTCATGTACATGATAATAAAGTCTGTCTCTAATATTTTCCTTTACAAACAGACCTAAGCCTTAAATATTTTCACAAATACCTTTGGATATATACTAGAAATGTGTATACATTTACCAATATACGACTATTCTATTTTGAAATACTAAGTTTCGGCAGTATATTAAAGACCGCAGACCATGTTTCCAGTCTGAAATCAACTCGTTAGGAGTTGAAATCTATAGAAAATTTAACAATATTTCAACAAAATTTCCGGAATGACCATATGTGAGGTAAAATCCAACGAAAGGATCGCCATTTTGGATTTGAATACTATATAAGTAGAACAATATATTCCGATCGTAAACAAATTTTTAACATCATAAAGTACTATTAGAAACAAATAACACTCTTCCATATATAACTTATGCACTGACATAACGAAATATCAGAGAGAATTAATAGGAAAACGAAATTGGTACTACATACATATGTTTTTAACAGAGCATATTGCAAACACCGTCAAGACAATCCCAGCTCCAAAAGGATTACTCAACAGACTAGCCTTCGACTAACATGATCGTTTCAAAAAACAAAGCCTTTGAACACTCACTACAGGAGACTTCCAAACCCATCTCTCCCTTTAACATTCTTGGAATTAAATTACTCTTTATTCATTTTAAATCGAATTACAAGTACAGATGTACCGGTAATAACACAGTCAACCTTATTGCAAATTGAGGTGTAAAAAAGTATTGATGATGACAGTGATAATATTGAAGACATTGATTTCACAAAAGGGTTTCCTTCAACAAATGCTGTGAATAATGACTACATATCTTTCCGAAGATTCCAACAAACTGGTAAACAAGCTTAGATATTTGCTTAAGTTTAAAAAACACAAGGATTACTCGAACATAAAAGATATGTTTACAATGATTACTATACGTCAAGAATGGAGATACATCGAATGAGAGAATTTAAGTATAAAGATAGCATATTTTATAAAAATATGATAATAAATGTTCTTAACCCTAACACTTGGTCAGAAAAAATGTAATTTTTCCACAGATATATTTTTAGTAAACATTGTGTGATAGGAATATGTTTCAATGGAAAGGAACCTTATCGAGCTATGAACTTTGAGGAATAAGTCATTTTACTGAGGAATGATTTTTAAGAAATGATAAATAATTTTGAGGAATAAGGAGCTGCCGAAAAGCCTATAATGTAGAACGAGCATTAAACTTTCGGTATGTACTTTGCGAATCATCCTATACTTAATTTTGTTGTGATTTTTTAAACAGCTTGTGTTTGCATCTTAAAATGGTGTGTATATTTTGAAACATCCAGTGTTAAATATTTGGTATCTATATTATTGGGGGAAAAAAAAAAAAAAAAAAAAAAAACCTATAGTAGTCTTTGTTAAAATATTTGCTATGTTTTAAGACAACCTATAGTTTCCTTATTTTGTCTACAAATATGTTGTAAAATGATTTTTACTTTCATTAGTCAAATCCCTTTACAGCTGTTAAATTCATTGTTTCCTTAAGAGAGGAAAAATTATTAATTGTTTAATAAAATATCTCAACAGAGAGAGCCTTAAAGTTTCTAAAATCATGTGCAAATCACTAATGGTGTAAACATTCTAAAGGTTTTGGTTTTTCTAACAAGTACTGCTTTCCTGATACAAAACAGGTTTCAGTAACACGAAATGGTGTTGTAATTAAACAATCTAGTATCACGTGAAACATTTGGAGGAGAGCATTTTAGCATCTTACACCAAGAGAGGTTTAATTGGCAAACACTCCCTTAAATTAACAAACTTGATAAGATCTTAAAGCTAGTAATAAAAAACAGCCCACACTTAAAGATCAGTCTGACACCTTGTACTGAATGAAAGTAATTTTAAAATATGTAATTCTGATAAGAGTTGTTTGAAAACAATATTATTACATTAATAAATAGACACAGCCTTTGAATAACTGTTCTCACTTAGAAACATACAATATAAGTATAGCAATAATCGAAAACATTTCTTTCGTATTTGAGTAATCCCTGGGTTTTTTAAACTTAAGTAAATATCTAAGTCTGCTTATAAGTTTGTTGGAATCTTCGGAGTAATATGTAGCCATTATTCACAGCATTTGTTGAAGGAAACCTTTTGGTGAAATAAATGTCTTGAGCACGATCACTGTCATCATCAATACTTTGTTTTACGTACTGTTTCATCATATCTACTTTACTTTGCTTTGAAGGAGTTGAATATTTCTCTATGCTCTGATTCTATGTTATACAGTTCATTTCTTGTAATTAAGTTAGAATCCTTTGCTTCTGTGATATTATGTAGTGTAGATGCTACATTTTGTTTCTCAGAAGGAATGTTATTGATTACTCTTTGGTGACAGAATGTCAACTAACAAGTTTCTGTATTCATGTTATGTTTCAAAAAGTAATGGGTTTAACTAATGATGATAAAATATATTCTGCTCTAATATATATATATATATATATATATATATATATATATATATATATATATACACACACACATATATATATATATATATATATATATATATATATATATATATATATATATATATATATTTCATTGTGTAATTATGGATATTAATTTACTATTTGGTTAAACCTGCGTATATTGCCTAGTATCTGAAATTGGATCATTGGTATGTCTTTACTTAACATTCGATTAAAATGAATAAAGGATAATATAATGTTAGAATTGTGAAAGGGAGAGATGGGTTTGGAAGTCTTCTTTAGCGAATGTTTAAAGACTTTGTTTTCTAGAAACAATTGTGTTAGTCGAAGGCTAGTCTGGTGAGAAATCCTTTTGGAGATGTGATTGTCTTAATGGTGTTTGAAATATGTTCTGTTTTAAATGTATGTGTGTAATACCAATTTCGTTTTTACCAGTGAATTTTATTTGATAATTCATTATGTTGGCTGCATAAGTTATAAATGCAAGCATGTTATAAGTTTTGGATAGCACTTTACGATGTAAATAATTTGTTGACAATCGGAGTTTATTGTTCTACTTATATAGTATTCGAATCAAAAATGGTGGTCTTTTTAGTTAGATTTTACCTCAAATATGGTACTTTGGATATTTTGTTGAAATGTTGTTAAGTTAGTTATATAATACAACTACTAATGAGTTAATTTCAGACACAAAACATAGTCTGCTGTCTTAAATATATTGCCGAAACGTAGTATTACAATATGGAACAGGCATATACTGGTCAATGTATACACATTTCTGGTATATTTGGTAGACGGAATATCCAGAGGCTTTTGTGAGAACATTTAAGGCCTTGGACTTTATGTAAAGGAACATACTAGAGACAGACTTTATGTTCACGTAAATTAAACTATGTATTCTAAAATCTCGATTCATAAAGAAGTCTGCAATGTTACCAAATCCGTACAAACCTATCTAATTTTCTCGGCTATAAAATAATATTTGAAAGTTTGGATGTGTACGCACATGACTTCCATCGTATTAATGTTTTTTGACCAATATACGACTTTAACATTTTCTCCGTATTACAACAGTATGTAAAGCAGCACGCTCTGGCGGTTGGAAAACAGTCTTCAATAATTATTATTTTTTAAATAATTAAACATTAAAAATAGCTGAAATATACTTAAAACATCAAGTGTGCGTCTAGGCAGCGGGGTCTTGGGAGCTGATTATAGTGAGCAGTAGGTCTCGTATTATTTTAGCAAAAGTATTTGTTTAGTTTGTCGATGTATTTCCCGGAACTTTACAGCTTAACGCTATTTGGGATTTATTATATTTCTTTGCTTGTAATTATACATTTCCTGGAAACAGGATATAATTTGGCGGATAAAGTTTAATTTTGGACTTAATTGCTTGAAAATGTGGTATCATTTTGTGGCACTTTGTGGATTAAAGATATTTGCAAAGTAATTCTTCATTATTAGGAGATAATTGTATCATTTTTCAGTGTGATTTTCTGTATATTAATTTGTTAAATTATATTTACTAGGAGGGAGCGTTCAAAGACTGTTTAGACCTGAGGGACAACATTTTCGAACTGGTTACAAAGGACTGGGGTTGTTAACTCAGGCAGCGCCCTGCTCCAGGACTGAAGACATTGGGAAGGTGGTGGGCGGGGGAGTATAAGAGTTTCTCTTACGCAGGCATCCAGGCAGGCAGGCACCTTGTTTCGCACCCTGTTACAAGCGACACCATTAGTACTCTGTCAGAGCTGACTTGGACTGAGGGCAGGGCAGTGGTCTGGAGATCGAGATCGAACATAGTTATCCTTTTATAAACTTCTCTTTGTAACATATAATGCAATAGTTTAATAACTTACTATGCATATTAATATAATATTTTATTTAATATAACGTGGATTATCGGAAATTTGCGAGTGAAGTACGTTTCTGAAGCTGATCACGAGTGTTCACTACGTGAGTTGCTAGGCTTACAATTGTGTTTGATTAGAGAAGTACGATTCCGTAAAGAGATTTATCGTATACCTAATATTGCTTTTAAAAATTAAATAATGGATGAGATTTTTCATTCAAGTCTTTTGTCTAGTATTTTTACATTTATTAATTTTGTGACAAATTATATGCAATTTTTTCGAGAAACTGGTGTGTGAATTCTGTTTGTTAGCTAACCTATGTCTGGACAACTATACCGAGTTGCTGTCGGTTTCGACACGAGCAAAACATCGCACAAGGCTTCAACGGATGTTTTATTGCTTGTTAAAGACAGTAAAAAATAAAAGTTTCGTATATAATCAATTTCGTGGTTAAATACATTTCCAAATGTTTGACATGCGTAACATTGTGAAGAAGTAACTATTTGCGGTGCAAAAGTTCACGGTTATGACGAGGAAACAAATCAATATATTATCAATATCAGGTTGTTTTTGGCATTGTTGCCCTGATTGTTATTCACCTGGCACAATAAATAAACACAACAATGATAGTATGGATGACTTACTTACTAAAACAAATAATCGAGCAGTAATTTTGTGACAAAATGGTTACAAAGTAAGGGAAATGTGAGCATCGAAATGGAAAAATTAAATTTTCAACAAAAATAATTTAGAAAAAACAAAAATGTAAACGATCCATTACAACCAAGAGATGCATTTTTTAGAGGTAGAACATATGGGACAGAATTAAAAGTTTCAGGAAAAAGAAGAATATATATATATAGATATGAAGTTTATATCCAACAGTGATGTTTTATGATTAATGTCATGTTGCACATCCTATTAAAATATTTATCCCCAAAAAAATTTTGTTTGGACTGATCAAATGGAAAATTTTACCATCACGAAATTTACATCACCCAGTACTTCCAATTAAACAAGACAAATTATAGTTTACTTTACATTCATAATGTGTTCTAGTGAAAAAAATTAAGCTATTGAAAAAGGTTAGAAATTACTTAAAATTCACGAAGTTTGGCATTTCGAAAAACAAATTAAAAACAGGTTCAGAAATAATATTAAAACATTTGTATAAATGGAATTAGAAACTAGTCCTTGGGAAGATAATTATAAATTAAAAAGAAGATTATATTTGTGTTATTAAAAATGAATAATACATAGATTTATAAATTGAAAAAATTTAACAAAATCCTGGAAAACATGCTGTGGCTAAATTTCGTTTACATTCACTTTAGGGAAAATTTGGATAAAGGCAAAATTTAACACTAACAGAATATATTACTGATCCATGTTGTTGGTACGAATTGTTATTAGACGATAGAACATAAGTAAGTAATGTTGTTTACATTAACGACAAAATAATATACCTGACATAAATACAATGATAATTACATAGATGATAGCACTGCAACAAATATATTTATAGCAACTTTTAATTCATTAAATGCACAATTATGTTTATATGAAATGTTAGATAGATTAGTTGATAAGTAGTATATCATGACATAGACATCGTGGTTTACACTGATGATTGTAAAAAAACCACTAAAACTGTTTGTATGCTTGGTGAATTGGCAGATGAATTTGGAAAAATGGTTATGGTATAAATTCTATAAATACTGGTCCCAAAAGTTATGGTTATGAAACTCTAAATCACTAAAATTCCTTACAACTGAACATGAAAACTACGAAAAATGTGACTAATAACAATATGATTACAAGAGATAAAAAACAAAAATTTGGTGAATAAGTTTATGGTTAAGGAATTCAATTTTAAGTAGAAAGCGTATGATTTCGAATGAAAGAGACTATATTAAAGAAAACTATTGGCCTATTAAATGAATGATTTTATATTATGTATTATTATATTCTATATAAATTTTTGTAGATTGAATTTGTAAAATTTTTAAAATCTTTATTTATCAAAACAATATCAACATCAGAACCACCAAAATAAATTACATTGAATTTTCATCTCTAATTTCTAAAACAATATGATTAGACAGCTCATTATTAATGTTATAAAAAATTGTATAAGGAGGCGCATGAACAATAGAATCTCCAAATCCAAATGTATTTTTGGTGAAAAACTATCAAATATATCAGTTTCTAAATTATTAGATTCATCATATTTTATAAACCTTCCATATGCTAAATTGCAATGAACATTCATATTTTTAAAAGGGTCAAAATAAAGTAATTTAGTACCTATAAATTATTTTTTCTTTTTTAAAAAGCAAATTTCTCTCAAAACCAAGAATATCAGATATTCTGTAATCAAATTTACTCTTAAAAATAGATTTAATAAATATTCTATTTTTGGCATTGTCTGCTGTTAATTCAATTATATTAGTTGAAAATGGTTCAAGAAAATTTATAGTATATTTTAATAATTCGATATCGTATTAGCCCCTAGTAATAGTTATAATTTCATTTTTATCAACAACAGCACTCAATTTTTCTATTGTTGTTGCAGTATTGTTGTTTATATTAGGCGATTCAAATTTTGCATGAAAACTAATCAATGCCATCAATTTATTTGGATGGATTATATCATGGTGATGTTTCTTCTTTAGCAGAGAACTATTATTTGTTATTTTAAATAGCTTATTCTTTATTTATTACAAAAAATATATTATAGTTGGTCCGAGTAATAGAAAAACCAATTTGATTATAAAATTTATTTATAAGATGGGTTGGATAGATTTTAATTAATTGTTTGTTTGTTCAAAAGATTTAAATCAACCAAAATGTATTCAGTTACAAAATGACTTTGATGTTTTATCCAACAAGTTTAATGAAAATATGGCATATTTTTATAATAATGACGACAAAATTATTCCTTTATATCAATATAAACATTATTGTCTGGTTACATGTGACGATGTTATTTTAGATGATCAAGGTATATTTCGTGAACATTTTAACATGGGAAGACAGAACATTATCGATGTATTTCATTTAGCTCAGACTTATTTGGAAGTGCCAAAGCAATTAATAAGGGATAAAATGAATATTCTCTGAATTTTTAGACAAGATGATATGTACTTGAAACACATTTATAATGATTTTGTTAGTGGTAGGGACATGACATGAAAAATTTGAAGATATTTATTCAAACTGTTGGAATGAATAACATGGATTTATAACATTGGATTTTAATAGAAAAATGAATAATGGGAAGTTTAGAAACAACATTAAAGATTTTATTATGTAACTCTGTAATTATGTAAAACTGTACACAAGTTTTTTCTAATATTCTTCCACGACATTCTTGTCGCAAGAGGAAAAAACTTATTTGCACAGTCATCCAAGTCTGAACTTGAGCATACTATCACTGCCAACAGGAAGAATGTTATCACAACTGTGCCACTGGCTACTTGCAGTATGACGAACACACCATACGTCCCTGCAAGATGCTTTATAAATATCTTTCCATGCGCCTTGCCACATTTGCTCTGGGATGCTCGACTTCCAACTCGAGATTCGAGGTTCAAAACCCAAGTCGAGTGGATAATTTAATAGCGTGAAGGTGCCTGCACTATAAACTATCAACCATCTATAGGATCAGTCATATTATTAATTCTACGATTATGAAGAGAAACAATCTTTTATACAAACAAACAGTTTCCTAAGTTGATCTTGTAAAGTGGTAACAATAATATTATATTTCTTATCTGCATATGTTTTAAAGCATTGTCAGAAACAATAGTATTGTATTCTTTATCTACATAATTTTTTTTTGTATGATCTATTTGTTTTATATAATAAGAAATAATATTACTGAATCATAAAGGTATATAGTCTTAAAAGCATAATCACCTACGTATTTTTTTTAAAACATATTTTATTGGCTGCATCTTTTCTATCTCTATGATCATCTAAACTAACAATTCTATGTCCTAAAAAGGAAACATAAGATTTTGTTTAATCAAAACAAGTGCTTTATTTACTTTGTAAATCAGAAACACACGGAATTGCATTGTGAATCTACATTTGTTTTTAAAGGATAAGCATTAGTGTCAAAAATTTTATTTAAATATTAGTTTAATGGTTTCCCAAACATATCTGCCATTTAATAACAAAGAAATTATATTATTAAACTTAATACCATACAAAAAAATCTAAAACAATTAAACATTGTTATCTACATATAACTGAATTAAAATTCTGAATTCTATTTTCATTGAACAAGTATTTAGTTTTTTAAAGTATTTAGTTAAATTAGTACGAATATTTCCTAGAATTGAAACAAAATAGTAAACATAATTATTTTCTTTAATATAGCCATCCCAATGAATACCGGGATTTGTTGAAATGTCGAAATTTACCACAGCACATTCATTTTTGCACATTCTATTTGGTAATACATCAATAACATAAACATTTCTGAAATATTTTATATTTTATATTTTTACATATTTTTCGATATTAATATTATATTATTTGGATATGTTCAATATTTTTTCTCTCCCCTTCTTTTTCGCAACTTAACCACTTCCTGATTTATTTTCCATTGATAAATTATGTCGCTGTTGTTCTAAGTCTTTTTAATTTTTTCTAGTTTGTTCATCAGAATTATAAATTGCAGTAGCTCCTCCAGCTAAAGTTCCGAGTGCACCTAAAGCTGCAAATAAAATTGGTAAAGTCCTCCATGATGTAAATCATTTTCTGTATTTTCTTTTAATAATTTTTTGATTGTTGTTACTGATAAAGTTAATTTGAAAGCTTTTCCTTCTCTAAATTTTTAATTTTTTCTATCAATTTGATTATTAGTTAAAAAATTATCTATACCCAAATATCTTAATTTATCTATGTGTATATTGAATATTATATTTTTCGTCTTCATTTATATAGAGAAATATATGATTAATTAAACATTCTAATACCACAACCAAATATTCTTTTTGTAAACATTGTAGAACCAACAGCCGCAGACGCAATTTTTTTTCACCAATTGGAGTATTTTTATGTAACATAATTTCTGCTTCTTCTTTTTGTAAAATATTATCAGCTTCATGTCTAGATTATAGAACTTTGTGGTCTGTATAAGCAATATCGTCATATTTATATGCTTCATCTAACGTATTTATACCTGTGTCACCTCTTTCAAATTTTTTGCTTAATTTTTTATATTTTCCGCAGTAATTACAACCTGACAAATGCATTTCAGGCAAATGCATTTCAGCAAATGCATTTCAGGATAATTTTAATTATTAAATACAAATTTATTATTCCTTTTCCAAGATGTTCAGAATGCCAAAGAGAATGTGGAATTACTTTTAAGATTCTTATAAGATATGGAATTGCTTTTGTATTATTATTAAGAAAACCAGAAAGGTTATTGTTCAACATATTCACTATTCCCACTTTTTCATTGCAAAAATTATTTCAAGCATTTTCCTCACCATGAATAACTAATTATCTATTTATCAATTTTCTCAAATTGCCCATCCAAAATATATTCTCCTGGTAAATTAGTGTATTTTTTATACCTTCTCCAGATCTCGGATTTCTTGGAGAAATTGTTTTGTCAGGTGTGTTTGGTACTGATTTCGTTTGCCGTTTTATATGCTGTTCATAAATTGGTTCATAAATGGTTTTAATTTTATTCGAATACTTCCAACCTCCATTTGCATTTACATAATTATTAGGATTATTCTGTCGTAATGCAACATTGGTGTCTATAACAATATCTTCGTAATTTTTATAATCATTATAATTGTATTACCTTCAAGATATGGTTGGTAATTTTTATTAACAAATTATAAAGCCCTTCTGTTATTTAAATTCTTTATATTTTACAAATATTTTATCATTATTGATCCATACTTATGTATCTCCAATGTATAAATTAAGATTATATCCTTATAAACCATATGCAATAATACCCTTTTGCTCTTCCAAATGAGGATAATTTGAGAACATTTTATTTGAAATGATGTTTCTCCTGGAGTTGGTGGATAATCAAGATTTTTTTATGTTCTAGGAACTAATAGTGTTATTAAATTTTTATTTTCTTCTCTTACTTGTTCTACTTTTTACTAGCATTTTGTAATTTATGAATTAATGGTAGTTAGTTTTTCTTATTTCTTTCATATTCTGTTTCGTGATTATTTTTATAATTTCTATATTGTTCGATGTGGAATTTAACTCGAGAAACATCCTTTGATTAATCTTTAATTTATATATACATTTTTTACTTACATATATTTTCTTATAAATCAGTTATAAAATTATTGAGGGTTTTGATAAACAAACCTTCCCCCAACTGATCAAACTAGGAGGAATTTAAATGTTTACAAGAATAGAATTGAATTTTATATTCCTATAGGAGATGGATTTTCTTTCCCAAATGATGCTTATGTTCATGAACAATATCGCTTACTTAAGAGCGATAAAGAAGGAAATGAGGCAAAATATGTAAAATTAGATAGTATTTATTTTTGTTCAACCTTTTTTCCTTTTCAATTTTCAAGAGTAAATCTCAAAACAAGGAAATTTTACTGAGGCTGTTGATAATCCAGGAATAACAACAACAATGATGAATTATTAGTTAAGATCACCAAGTGAACACATTTATTGAGAATTTACTGGTGTTGATAGTAAATATCGAGTAAAATCATTACATGTCACAAAACAAATAAAATAATCTATCCTCTTAGATATTTGTTTGGTTTTATTCACGAAAACAATGAAATTTGCTGCAAATGAGTCTATAAAATTACGTTTTTTCGTAATTTGTCTGATAACTATTGTTTATTTGTTTATGAAACAAAAATACAGATGGTGTGGTTCAGAAAAGCTATGCCAATAAAGGTAAAATTGTAATTCAATAATTAGAAATTATGTGGCCTATTGTTGTATACGAATCTAACACAGCAATTCCATTGAAAGAAAAGTACACAAAAACCATTAAGTACCTATTAGTTTTGATTATTGGCAATTTTTAGAAAAAGAAGTTCCTATTGGAACAACTGTTTTAACTTTGATATAAAAGATCAGTTTAATAACTTACAATTTGACGTGCCCGATTTTGTAATTGTTGGGTTTCAAACTAAAAGAAAGAATTGTGTTGAATAGTATGTAGATGCTTCTATGTTTGATCACTCTAATGTAAGGAATATTTATGTTAATAATTGAAGAATTTAAATTTTTGCAAAAGAAGATGGTATCTAGACATTGAAAATTGTCTTTGTGATAAAATGTTTCTTGCTTATAATGATTTAAGAAATTCAAAAATAAAACTAGATACTGTGTGTAGAAATAATTATCTTCATTATAAACCCACTGCAAACTTCGAAGTTGGTATCAATTATCATGCGATTTTTGGGCGAAGACCGTTGTATATTATCGATTGTAACTACAACTGTAGTTAAAGAAAAAAACAAATATAAGAATTAGTGTTGATTGTAATAAATCTGTTGAAGCAGGAACAATTGTTTATGTTGTTCTAATTAGTTAAACGAAATTAAATTATGACTATTTCATAGAAAGAATTACTGAAGATATATAAATTATTTAATTAATAAATGGAGTAATCAACAAAATGTTTTGATATTTTAAAACCACATTTTAAACATATAATTAAATGGTTACTTCTTTTAAATCACTTAGCAATTTTAAGACGTTAAGTTACTCTTTTAAAAACTTTGACGAATTTTTGGGATGTATAGTTGAGTTCTTTTAATAAATTTCTTTAGTTATAATTAAAAATGAAAATGCCTTTGTTTCCATGCAATATGACAAATATTTTTAAGGGTGGCAGCCGTTTCGAGCCACCTTCCTATAAATTAGATAATGCATCTGAATATCTCAAAAAATTGGTTTACAAATTTCAATCATCTTTCCAAAACTTACAATTAACTCTCTTGAAAAAATTGACGATGAGTATAGCCATCGAGAAATAGCTGAAAATCTAAAGCATGTGGAAGAAGTTTTTAAAAAGTAAGTAGAGCTTCGAATATAAACAATAATGAATAATAACATTATATTAAATTTGATTTTAGCTTAAATTTGCATAATTTTGTTATAAATTACCCTATTTTTTTGCTTTAATTACGCTGGCATATTTGGGTCTAAATTTGTTTGATATGATGCGTAAGTGGTTTATTTTGCTTAATTTTAGCGGGATGTGTTACATTCACTATTCGTGAGGATGGCAAAAATTCATATGTGAAAAAATTATGTTTTTGAAGGGTTTTTACCCGTCTTTAACGATTTTATAAGTTTTTTTTTTTTTTGGCAGTTTATAGCCATTTTTGAAATAGTTTTGATAGCTTTTTTGCTCGAAAACTCGTGGAAAAAGCTTGAAATTATTGGAAAATAGCTGACAACCATCCCACAGTTCGAAGAGAGGCCATTCGGACCATCGTACTAAAGGATGTCAGTAATCCATTTCTAAAATCCATGAATTTAGATAATCACTATTTATGTACTTATGTGCGATTGGTGCATGAATCGGAAAAATTTCCAAATATTTTGTGTTGTACTACAGAAAATCAGTAGTAGTCGTAGGAGAAAGGGGAGTGAGGCATAATTGGATCAGGGGTCGGAGCCGGAGCTGTTGGAGTCGCCATCTTGTGTCGTCACCCGATCGCCATCTTGGATGTCAGTGACCTTTCACCCCTGATACGTGTGACCTTTGACCTTGACATTGACCCCGAGGACTTTTGACCTCAAAAAACAGTTTTTTTATTGTAAAACATCCAACAAATTCTCAAAAAACTCCAAAAAAAAAAAATATTCTAACAAATCCTTTAAAAATTCCCAAGAAAATATATTATTGAAATCTGATAAAAATTTTAAAAATTATTTTAAAAGTTTTTAAAAAGATCCTCAGAAATGAGCCATTTTCTCCACAAATGGTAACAGGGATCAGCGACCCAGGGTCAAATCCAGGTGGCCAGGAGACAGGGATTAGGAATATATGACCTTTGACCTTGACCATTGACCCTGAAATAGCAAAAATTAAAAATCAAATATTTAAAAATCACGAAAGAACCATTAAAAAATCCATTTTAAAATTTATGAAAAATTGTTATTAAAACATTTAACTAAGAAATCGTTTAAAAATTAATTTAAAAAATTTTAATTAAAAAGTTTTTAACCCTGGTGGCCATTTTTCCCTATTGAACCCTCGAAATATCCCTTTTTCCATAAACAATTTCCCTTAAAAATAAGTAAAAATGTAATTTAAAGCTTACATTTTACAGCACCGCCATTAGTCACATTCGTTCCATTCCCAGCAAATGACTGACTCCCTCTTCTCCACTCCCCTCACCTATAGTCATTCCGTCATCTCGATTTTTTAATTCGTCATTTGTTCATATTCTACTGGAGGCAGTCGTCTTTGTTTATATATTACTGGAAGCTGCCATATTTGCATTTTTTGTGTTCGTAATTTGTTAATACATTATAGGAGGCCACCATATTGGTAGACGACCACCATCTTGGTAGACGACCACCATCTTGGTTTACATCACCCATCTGCCGTATAGGAAGTCAATGACAAGGACCTTGACCCCATGAACTTGAATGACCTTGAAAACCAAAATTGGAGAAAAATGCATAAAATTCAGAAAGCATAATACATTACACACTACTGAAGCCATGTTAGATGCAGACTACCTCGACCTTGACCCCATTGCCTTGAATGATCTTAAAAACCAAAACTCGAGAAAAATGCATAAAGTCAGCAAGCACAATACATTACAGACTACTGAAGCCATGTTAGATGCAGACTTCCTCGACCTTGACGCCATGACCTTGAATCACCTTGAAAATAAAAAAATTAAAAAAATACATAAAAGTCAACAAGTATAATACATTACATACTACCACCTCCATATTAGATGCAGTCTACATTGACTTTAATCCCATGACCTGAAATTACATAAAAACAAAAGCTCGAGAAAAAATCTATGCGAAGAGGCAGAAGTTAGTCGAGGTGATCCATCTTCCATTGAGCTGCTGCCAAACTAAACCTCTCAGCTTCCCTCCCTACTGCTTATAATATACAAGTGTGCAAGCCCTACGGCGTGATATTGACTCTAAACTAATCGTACTGCACCATTTATACATTGTGCAAACACCGACCAGCCAATCACCAAGTTACCACGGGATTGCAGCTAACTAATCATGTGCGAGTATTGAGACATCATACACAGGCAGGTAGGCAGGCTTTAGCTGCTAGTTCTCTTATCACATTAGCATGCAGTTATATCGTCAACAATTTCTTCCAAACAAGTTCTTTGCTCACCTATATATCATGGTCATACTTTAAGTAGACAACTGACTCCTGTTGACAGACCGACCTCTCACAAGACTGACCCCTCGACCCCATCGACCCCATTGTTCCATAATGACCCATGACCCCTAATGACACCTGATTGCGGTGCTGCCATGCTAATTGTGGTGCTTATTGGGGCGCTATTGTGCTAGTTACAGTGCTGTGGTGCTTATTGGTGTGCTGTGGTGCTAATTTCGGTGCTGATTGCGGTGATGCGGTCCTTATTGCGGTGCTAATTGCAATGCTGTGGTGCTAATTATGGCGCTGTGGTGCTAATTGTGGTGCCAATTGCGGTGGTTATTGCAGTGCTAATTGAAATACTAATAGTGTTGTGTGAGTAGGTCTCAAGTAAAAAAAATCCATGCCATTTTTAAATAAAATTAAATAGTCCACCCTCCAAGAGTTGAAATGCGAACATTTTATTTCATAATCTCGCTTTGTAAAAGTATGTATCCAGATCCTTCCGTAAATTTAATTGCTTCCTGAGTAAACTGTATTTAAACGTTGCAATAAAAGTGCCCAGTACTACAGCAGTCTCCCACCATGCTTTGCCATTGGTCGATGCGCAACATGGACTTTGTGTTGAACAATGGCGCACCACGACGGGCCACCACCATGCTTCCCAATTGGTCGTAGTTGCGTGAAAAGAACTCTTCGTGCGGGGCGCCCTCTCATGCCGACTTGCATTTTTTGAACATAGGTGAAAACCGGATCTTAGAGTCGTCACTGGTGACAACCAGTCAGCAATGATGCAGGTTCGCGGCTCCATGTTCGTCGAGGTCAAAGGCAGCTCTTCATATTGCGCAATTAATCTTCTCGGTATGACAGCACTCGGATGAAACCCACATATTCGTTTGCCCCAGAAGAAAACACGCAGGTACTATCGTAACAAAATGATAATTACATCTGCTCGTAGGCATATGTACATACGTATATACATTAAAAAAAATTTTTCATTATATTTACATATTTATATATAGACATTGAAATTAATTTGATATTCACATATTTATATGTACATGCTTATATAAATACATTAAAATAATTATATATTCCTGTATTTATTAGTGCATATTTATATGTAAACAACTCGCGAGTTGGGGAAGATTGTGGATGACGGCCTAGACGATATATATACTGCCGCGGCCCAGCGGCCGGCATTCTTTTACGGAGGCCACCTTGCTGAGTGTGCGCGAGCGAACTGAAGTGTGGACGACGACAGGAGATTGCGGGACGACGGCGAGTGAGGTGTTCGTGGCGTGAATGGACGAGCGGGTGTGAAACCCACGAGTGAAGCCTACTGTGCATGGACTGAACTGAGGTGGATCTGAATGAAAGTGTAATACGGATTTTATTTTAAATATTCTAACTGTCAATTTGGACACATATTTTACAGAATCTTTAAATAGGTTGATAGTCTGTCTATGGGGACTGAGCTTTAATTATTTTATTTTATTGATATTTGCGGTAATTATAAATTGTATTAAAATGAAGTAATGTGTTATGAACAGTAAGCGATATCAATTTATTGTGAGATTCTGTGTTCGGAGAGTTTTGCTGTAGTTATTGTAAATAAAATAAGGAAATTGTAATAAATTATTTTATTTGGTTGAGACCTCCATCCCTTAACAAACTTCGTATAACCCACTTAATTTCTAGAGAGAGAAATTGTAACAATATCATCCCCAGGGAAAATAAACTATACCTAAAATATATCATGTAATGTAAAAAATTATTTATATGCAAAACTCTTTAAAAAAAAGTTTTCCCTTTTCTTCTGAAGAATGCATATTAATTTCTAACATAGCAGACTAAAATTGTGTATATACTACCCAAACTATTTATGTTTCACATAGGAAACACTAATAGGCTATATGCTAATCACATAAAAAAGTACCTCAAAATTGCTATTGTCAATCATTACATGTAAACACTCAGAAACATAATTAAGTTACTACCTAAACACACCAACATGTTATGCTTTTTGTAAAGTTAGTAACATATGAAGTCAAAATGACGTATATGAAAATCATATCCTGTAAAATTAAACTATAATTAGGATGTATCATGTAAGATATAAAAAATTATATTTGTGAAAAACTTTTTTAAAAAATTCTTCCATAATCAATATATATGCAAGAAATAAACATTCCTTATAGCTTACTTGCCCAACATGCCAGGGAAAATACTATATTAAAACCCGTATTCGGGATGACGTGGATTCCATTACCAGTCAGAACATTCAGGTTTCTTTTTTACCCATTGGTTTCCCAAAATCACTCCAGGTGAATGTCAGAATGTTTACATCCTACACACCAAACCAAGTTTACTTAGCAACAGAAACATAGTTAACGCAGCTCGCAGAGGGAGATGATAGGTTGCTAATCACATATCATACACCTGTTTGCTTAGACAAACCATTATCAAAATGCGGAATGATCATATATACCCTACTCGCATTCATTTTCCCCTCAATTGTTGTAAAATAAGACTCGGAAACATCCATATACACCTTGTAGCCATAAGAATTATTTAAGCACGAAACATAATTACGTTATTATTTACCTAACTTATCGCCACAACATTCCCTAACTCTATCTACACACAGGAACATTCTGTCGAACATGTTTGTGAAAATCACTATCAAACCTCTCCTCTTACCAAAAACATACATAATTGTTCAATCCATTATACAAATTTTATATAATCTATAACTAGCATAAACAATCATCTAAAAAAACTGACGTGAGTGGAAAAGATATTCCTTATTTATATACACATCCATTCCTATCTCTCCCAAACGACAGGAAATTTTCGTGAGAATAGCAATTAAATATAATCCGACTGCAGACGTCAAAGGATTCCTATCCCAAACTAATGCAAGTGAATATAAGTTAATATCTGACATATGCGCAACATACATGTTTGATTAAGTAATAACCATATGAGATAAATGTAAATTTTAGTTTCTGTTAAGTACTGTATGTCATCTCCCCTATAGAGAAACATTTTGGCCCCTTATATATTCAAACATTTTCCCCCCCTTACCTATACACATCCAAGATATTCTATTTCATAGAGAACATTCGCTGTAGGTATTCAATTTCATCTCTCTGGCAGGTAAACATGCAGACCATATCATGAAACCATTTCGAAATACATTTGAGGCATACCGAAAACGTAGCTTCAAAACCTGCCTATGAAATAACACAATCTAACGTATCACTCTTGGCAAGTACCATCACATTTACAGGACATGTAATATTTCTTTAAATTAACATCTCAAATGAAATGCTTCGTCTCACATTCTAAGACTAGTGTTAGATAGAGATCAAACCTAGAAACATTAACACTATCAAAGAGCATACTAAATGTGAATTTAAAATTAACACTATAACTTTACACAATTCACACTAAAAATGTTTCAGTTTCTTTATACAAACGTATCCTTATTTTAGTTAAACAGATAATATAACAGCTATAAACTACCATGAAAATGATATATGTTGTCAATGTTTATTGTTCATTGGGGAGCGAATGCATACAACCATTGCTGGAAGTTTTAGAATAACCCTTGAAACTATCACTCTGAGTAAACTAATAGCAACAATGTTATGCAACACTATATGAATTGCATTACTATTATCATTATATCACAGTGTGAATAATATTACCAATATTTAAATTATATATATTTTTTCTAAACCCTGTTAAGTACATTTTCATTTGCTACAAACATAACCGCAATCATTGACAACATATTATGAATTAAATATGTCGACCAGCATTCCACAATTCCTATAATACTTAATGGCCTAGAAACTAAATGTATATGTCCCAAACCTCCAAACACCCATGGAAAAATGTTTAAATTATTACATAATATTTGATGTCGTATCATACATACTCCCAAAAAAATACCAAACAGCTATTTCTACTAATTGTTCCTGTCAAAATATTCTATAATGTGTTACCCCAAATACATGAACAAACCATAACATCTATCATTACCTACACTCCACTCGAGAAACCATATTGTATATACTAAACACCTCTATTCATACCATCCAGGACCACAAAGCAATCATATACGCATTCCTATGAAATATTCCGACCGTTTACTCTAGCAAAAACTTTCATCATGCTATAGCAAACACATAGCCAGAATATTACCATCACCCACACATCATATCCTTGTCAACAATCAACCCTTAAAAAAATATCACGTCAATAGGTCATGGCACTAAACCAGCAAGCCAAATGTTATAAAAGAAACATTATATCCATCAATACTCCCAAACTGTACCGCAACACACTGATCATTTGCACAAACCATACGATCAATTTGCAAAACCCTTACAGTCAAACATTACCAACCATTATGGAACAAAAAAAATACATCAATAACTCATTTCGACCTATAATACTAACAATATACCACCCAACATACTTTCCAAAAAATTTCACCCAGCCATCCAGACAATGTAACGCTAAATTTACATATATTTTCATGCATATTTCAAAATTATTGGATTTTAATAATTCGTATACCAACTCCAACACGTCGTAGAAGTTCGGAAGTCACTACTCCTTTCAAACATTTGCTGCATATACTCCATCAGTTATTACTAAAATATTTCTAATAATACCGCCATTGATTTTTCAATCTTATGTCATGATAATTGAGTAAATTGTGCATAAAGAAATATGTTCGGTAAGAAATATTTCGCACAAAAAGAGATATAATTCATTTTCAAACAGATAAGATCTCATGGGCACAATCTACTGTCAGAGTGATTCCTATTGAGTGTGGAAAATATATCCAATCTCACATTAATTAATAGAGATATAAATGAAAAAAACTCTCGTAGAGGCTCTCCTTCATTCATTCATAGATTGATCTTTAATTGAAAAATAATTTCAACAAAATTGTTGTATTTCTTTTCTAATAAACATTAAAACATTTTTAGAAATCCATGCCATTAGCTATACTAAGCATCTATATTTAAAGTTCTTATATCCTGACAGATTAAAAGTATTTTTTTTAAATCAAGACATTTCATACGAATATCACGCTATATATATGTGATAAAAGGAATATACTTAATTTTCAATAGACATTTAACTCAGATTAGACTTATATTTTTCTACCAAAAAGTTTAATATAAGGAGAGAAAGAATAAATGAATAACAACCAAATGTTTCATACACTTTATTCCACACTTGTTTAAAATAACATTTCATTAGATACACTCAAAATTATTCTTCATTCAACAAAAATATTTTAGGATTCAGTCTAATTTTAAAGAAAATATCCTGTTGTGGGCTGTCCAGCTACTGTGAGTCACATGCACCACACCACAATTTTACCATTGAAACATAAAGTATGAGTTCCCGAACATGCAGTTACCAGCTTCATGTCGTCTGGCACTAGAGCTATTCAGGAATGTCTTGCCACAATATTTGCAGATGCTTGATACTCTTGTGTAACTTCGACTCCCAGAGGTCGAGGGCTTTCGCTTTAGGATTAAATATGTCAACATATCCTTACCAACACTTTCCTTTTTCATATTACAAAACCTTACACACACTATTATTACTTGTTTCTTCTCGTGACGATTTGCCCTCCGACATGTCTGTGAAAGAAAATAAAACATTCTTACATGATGCATGCTTATAAGCTGTTTTATCTATAGAACAATCAGTTTGTGTTATCCATCTCAATTCTCTCAGTATATTTCTGCTGAGTATGAATAGGTAAAAGCAACATGTTCGACGGGTTGTTATGTAAGTCCTAAAAAAACCATTCATAATCTGACCTGCGAAAGTCGCCCATCAGACAACCAAACTTCTTCACACATTTCTACATCTCTCATTGTTAGTGATGACTTGTTTCTTAATTTTGCTGCAACATTCTCCCGTTATATCTCACACCAAATCATGTCTGTAATAATAACACTTCCTTGAAAACCCTCTAAGCATGGGAGAAGTGAAAAACTACTTACATGATACACGCTTATATACTGTCAACACTACAGAACAAAATGTTTATGTTATCCGTCTCGAATGTCTCAATACATATCTGAAAGTTATTTTCCATATATGGGATTCGAACCCGCCTTCCCCTTACAGGGAAGCAGAGCTTAATTCCACCGCCTCATACCACTCAACCAACCTAACAGATTGTGTAAGTGTGGTAATTTCATAAAAAAATGAATGAAAAGTGTTAACCTTGCTCTTTGATGATATAATGTGATTCTTAACATTTCTTAAAACAACAGAGATACATAATTTTTAGGGAAATTTCAAATATATATATATATATATATATATTGTGAATTCTCTGTGATTGTGTATGTGCAATTGCAACTGCATTGCCAGCGATACAAATGCCTGCAAATGTCGTTTGGGTGCTTTGTCAGCTACAAGGTTACCTCCCCAGCCAACAGCACATCACAGTATGCCTCAGAGGTGGCGTAACAACCCGTCAGCCAAACACAATACACCTACAAGGGGGAGGGGGTGGATTTAATTAACCTTGGAAACATAGCACCACTCTGTGATCCCTCCCTCCAAAACATAATAACAGGTTGGTCAAATGGCACTTAGACCACTTTTGATGTTTTTAGGTGCTAGTATGATGGAGTTTTTCTTACTATCACATACTGGGATTTCCCACATACATCGTTTACGGTATCATTTTTGTTTACAATTTTCATTTATGGTGCATATATTTAAGCCATTTTGATAGCTCACGTGGAATTGCTCTGCTAATGCATCCATTGGCCTCAATTTTTCTGTTCATCTAGCTATTATTTTTAATATAATAATATATAAATAATAAATCATGACATGTTATTTCCATATTTTAAAATTCTTTATGGTCCAGGTTTCTCTGTTTTAAAACATTGTATTTTCTAAAATACAATTAAAAATTATGTTTTTTGTTGTATTAATAATATTCGCTGCTAAAAAGTAAGGTTTCAGCATGCCCATTACCTTTTTTGCAATTGTTCATTAGGAAATTCTTCAGAATCTGAGGAGCCTTCTGCATACATACTCGCGTATAAGATTTCAAAACTGGTTCGCATACCATGTTTTTATACTAATTTGTACATAGTGCATCAGAATTTATAATTAGGTATTTTATTTTCTTGAGAAATACGTATACTATCCCGTAAATGTATTGCTTATTATCTTGGCACCTTAGCCATCTTAAGTATTTTTGCCTAGTTGTAGGCTAAGAATATAAGTAAACATTTCGATAAAAAAATGTTAATAGAATTTCAATTTTTTCCTTTCCAAGCACTGAATAATATGTCAACTGTTGGCAACGAAAGCATTTATTGAACGACACACTTTCTGAGCGTCTTGTAGTGTGAAATTATTGAAAGTAAGAATAATTTTGTTTAATATCGCCGATATTTGACTTTCGTTTTAGTTCTGCTTCCGATATCGACGTCATCCAACACATGTTAGTACATAGTAAAAGCCACCAAGTGGTCAGGGATCGGCTCTGCAGCTCTGAAGTCCGCCATTTTGGACTGTCACCAACATATATAACGTCTTCGCCGCCATAATGTATTATCTCACCAGTACCATCTCGTTACTGGCCGCCATACTGGATTATGTCATCTCTGCCACTTTGGAATATGTCACCATGTTGAAATATGACATTGCCACCTACTTGTTTCCTGATTGGTCACCTTTGTTTCATTCTGTGATGTCGTCGATCTTGGATTAAATTTTTCTTAGTCACCTTCATTCCACCCCACCATCTTGACATCATGCTCTGACATTACACCTTAGTTATCTACAATTGGCCTGTTCCGTTCGATCTGCAATCATGGATTTTTTCCTTAGATACCGTTTATAATGCTCTGTCATTTCTTTTCACCTTAGTCACCTTTATTTCGTGCTTTAACTTTCCACCCTGATGTCTGCTATCTTTGATTTCATTTTCTCATGATCTTTTGTTCCTTTCCTACTTTCTCATGCTCTGTCATTCCATCACCACAATTTTTATTTAATTTCCTCTTGCTCTGTCCTTCCATTCCTACTTTTGCATACTCTGCCATTCCATTCATGACATCTTGTATTTCATTTTCTTCCACTCTGTCATTCCATGGCCATTATTTTCACATTATATGGTGATATATACAACATTCTCCACCAACATGTTGTAATGTTCTTGTAGGAGCTCTAAGAGTTTTGGATTCCTTTCTTCACTCTAGTCTTGTGATAGTATAGGTGGCGATCCTACCACATTATGGCTCCAAAGTTGAGGACTGCATACTTCATTGCAGGGCAATTAACCATCTGTTTTTCAGTTTTATTCTTCAGCTCCAGGCCACTACTAGTCACACCTCCTACATATGGGAAAAGTCGAGGCACAATACAAAATTTTGTACTATCTGTATCTTGATATGAATAACTGGCTGACTAATTATCTATAAACTACCGACTCATAAGTGTTATAAGTTGTTTATACTCATTTAAGACTTTCAGAGAACACTTACTAGGCTCTCAGTGAAACAACAATAAAGCCCAGGTACAGGGCGAATGGTGACATTACCAATTTCTATAGTGTAATTAGGAATTAAAAAATATTTGCATATTCCACAAAAAATGTTCTTATTTTGTTGATACACACTATATACCATATCATTAAACTAATGCAAGTATTTACTGAAATATTTGTTGGCAGTAGTACTTTGCTCATCGATGCCTGTTTTACATGGCCAAATAGACAAAGGCAGGTCATCATCATCTCCTTCCATTCGATTTGAAGCCATGTATTCCGATTTTACTTTGCAGACAATGCTATAGGTCTCAAATTATCCAGGCGAGATGTGACAGGATTCAATAATTCTTCATTCCCCATGTTTCGCTCCAGTCTCGCTCTCTTAGTAAGTAAATGCTTTACACACATGCTTATAATCAAACGATCTAATTCCTCTGCTATGTTAGACATTGTACTGATTACAAACATAATGTGCTGTATGCTTATATGTTGTCTTTAGATGTCGGAGGCCTAGAGTTTTTCACAGCAGGTCTTCGTGTTATAGGCACGACTAGGGCAGGCGGCAAGTTTGATGATAGCAGTTGGGAAATATTTGGCTGGTTTCTCGATTTCGGGCAACATTATTTTGACATGTTCCCAAAATGCCACATCACCTTCAATGTTATTTAGCACTGTTTCTAAATTCAATCAGTTAGCTGGTGTTTGACAATATCTTTAATTACATCTTCGAATTTAGCATTGGCACTGTTCAAACTATCATAATTTTTTCCCTTAGGATTTTCACTTACTGTGGTATGTTATCTAATTACTTCTTCAGCATAGTTAAAATCGTCTATTTTTAAGAATTTACATACGACATATTAGCTGCATCTCCAACATATTTTGGATCACCTATATTTTCTAGCTATTTCCCACCAATAATGCAGTCGCCATCTGCCGTACATGCATGACAGGTTTCTTCCTTTCATTTTATTCCACCTCCATTAACAAATTTGGATTTAATAGACGAGATGTCTTACTGAGGTACAATGAAAAACTCATTAAATCCTCGCCTGTACCTACCCTTAAAAAGGGGAACCTGTGTAGTTCTTCCCAACAGCTTGTACAAATATTTGTATATCTTTCTAAAGTCATATCAGTGTTTTCATGATCGGAGTAAGAATGCCTCAAGTTTAAGTCGTCCATGCTAAAAGAAACTAACATGTTTGCATTGTCATGAAGATACTGTTTGGGTATACTGGAATAAGTTTGTCTAAAGTAAAATTTATCCATTGTTGCATGTCAACCCATACAAAAATATTATGTGATTTTCTACTTTTCACGTGGAACACCATCAAAAATATTTACGGAACCCAGTAAATCTTCACCTGGTGGTACGACCTTATCATTATCATTAAATTGAAAAAATCCTATACCATCTACAGCTTGCAGTATGCATGTCAGTCTCTGGTACTTTGATTGCTGTAAGCATTTCGAGTATAAGCACATATTATCAAAACATATAACATTCGGCTCTTCAATTAAGCTCAGTAGCACACATGTCTTACCAAAATTCTAAGGTCCTGCAATAATAAAACGAATGGTGTTTGGAAACAGGGGCTCATGTTGCTATTCGTGAGCTATAGTGGCCTCTTCCTGGGTAACTAGAGCGGGAATATCCTGCTTGATGCTCTGAATAAATTTTTTTCTAGTTATTGGCTAGAATGAGCATAAGTGTGAGAGGTGCGAGGAGCATTCAGCGTATGTGCGAAGCAGCTTGTGAACATGGGGAGCCGTGTGCAAATGCAGAGCGGTGTCTGAATGTGCAAAGCGCTGTACAGAGTGGTGTGAAGTTGCGGTTCCAGAGAACAAACTCCGCAGGATTTAGAATGTATTTTCAATATATCACTGCTTGTATACTGACATTGGCAAATATTATATTAAAATGATATTCTGGAAGTTTTCATCCCGCAGGTCGTAGATTCGTGTCGCAAAATATTAAACAAGGATGTAAACACTTTACCGCAGAAGCAACACCTTGAAAATGTAACTTTCATCGAGTTTACAAATTTCTTCCTGTCGCAGGAGATGTTCAATATTTCGTGGTCTGTATGCGACTGACTGAAAATGTTCAACAACATACGTTCATATTATGTAAGATAAGCTGCTGAGTGGCTTGTCATAGAATATGTTCACTCTTTCGTGGTCTGTATGCGACTAACTGAAAAAGTTTAACAGCATATGTTCATATGAGGTAAGAGTAGCGGCCGAACTGCTTGTCGCAGGATATATTTACTCTTTCACATTTTGTGTAAGACCAAGTATCCAATATGAATATGCTGTAATAAATTTTAGTTCATTATGTTGTGATGCCTCATGGAGGTAAGATCAGGTGTGAACCCATGAATGTACTTATAAATAACTTGCCATTCAAATGTCACATTCCAGGCTACAGTTTACTACTGTGGACCAGGAAACAAGCTAAAGTAATGCTTGGCCAGATCCAACTATGTAATTAACACTTTGGACGAGGCCTGCAAGGAGCACCACACAGCCTATGCTAGTGGTAATAAACTGGAAGACAGGCATTCTGCTCATGAAGTTCTAGCCAATAAGGCAAAGAAAATCCTGAAATCAGCCCAGACCAAGTTAGGGAACAACTCATTGTTTGGGTTGTATCCGAAATAATGAAAACCAAAATTAAGAGTGGTGTGGGCTTGAGAATGTTACAATGCCAAATAACGAAATTCAGCAAATCATCTTCAATCGCCATGCGAATGGCACAGGAGGAAGGTACAGAGTGCAGAAAATCTACAAGCAAAAGGAAGCATCGGAGAAAACTTCCAAGAAGGTTGTTGGTTTCCTGCCTTTAATCCTGCCAGCACTGTAATGAATCAGCAATTAAATATTTTGACAGTAGTCAAGGGCATGGAACTCACTGGGTAGCCTATCAGAAAGTTGAAAAGAAACCTGAATATTATGTCAGTTTCAGTAAATTGCGACCACCATTGGAACTATGTAAATATATGAAAGGTATAACTAGTGTACAATTAAACCACTGAGTAGTTGCCAAACACTTGGAACTGTGGTCACTTGTATCTCCACTTTCTCGCAAAGCAATAGCACCATCCATGTCTAAAACTATGATCCTTACAGGCAAAAGCTCGCAACTTCGGGCCATAGATTTCCCACCTCTAGAGCTAAATAGACTGTGGAGCAACGCTCCACAGTATTGATATTTAAACGTATTTCTCAGCGCCAAACATTGATTAACCCAACTGTAAATTTTTCTACATCAATAATGATAGTCTCTAAGAAATATCTGTGCCTGTAGGCTCATATTATATATAAGATATTTCAACATATATCAAGTAAGCATTGGAACCATATGTAATATTTTTACTTCTACAGAACCCAAATACTTTGAAAAGCGAAATTATGTGTGGCCTCTGCATCGATTTTAGAGAACACAATACCCTAGCCACCATGCTAAGCTTATAAAACACCAGATATATGAGAGTGGTTAACTAAATGAATCCACACTGCCAATAAATAAACTGTTGGGGGGGGGGATGTCATAAGAGCAGACTGTAACTTGATCAGTGGCTAATTTCTCAACAAAAGACCTGGTAAAACATTACATGAGTTTAGTGTACTAGTACATTCTGGGTTCAAGGTTGTGGAAAAATTGAAATCCCTTATTTGTACTCCTGTGCTAGCAACATTTGTCCACGAAATCATAGCTCGCAAAGCCGACCAAGAGGGGTGTCTGATTAACTTCAGAGGTGAAGAAATAACATTTTGCTTACACTTGAATACAAATGGGCCTGAATTTAGAACAAAAACATAAAAAGGGCAGCTTGTAGCATTGCGTTTATACACATTTTTTAAAATAGATTTTATAACAGTTTCTCAGGTTCCCGTTTCGTTATATTTCGCAGTATATTTTGCCACTGAGTGCATTTTGTTCAAAGTTTTTCTTTCGTGGAAAGGGCCAGAAGTAAGGGCTTTATCAGTTTAAATGCGAGGCTGTAATATGAATGTTATCTGTACTGCGGTGTACTTTTGTTTCTCAGGCTTCAGCACTTTTGTCTTTCCACGCAGCGGCATGAGGGAATGAAGAGCTAATAGGAAGCCGCGAGCCCCAGCTAAGGGGCTTTTATATTCGTGTTTACGTAGAAGCGGATTGAGAAGGGGGGGGGGGGGCTGGCTGCACGTGCCGAGTCGCGGGCAGCGAGCCAGGCACTCGCTCATATTGTGTGTTTCTACCACCGAGTCAAGATGTCGGTCTGGTAGACCAAGTATTTTTTCAACTTAAATTATTTCAACAACTTTTCAGACTTAATGTGACTACTGCTGTGATTTCGTACCTGGGTGAATGCAGATGAGATGAGCGACATGACGGTTTGTGTCATGCTGAAATATTTGTATTATATTAGACCGTCGATAAATAAATTGTGTGCAATTTCGACACGAGTTTTCCATCTTTTTATATCTTTTTATTTCTAATTCAAGTATTCACAGTGAGACTTTTATGACTGATGATAACCGGAAACCCACATTTTATTTTGAATGCAGTGTACAACTTGTGTTTGGGATGTAGCCAATTGATGCTACGTTGCAATGTGGCGTCCAACGTGGGGCTTTGAAACGACAGGACTGGTGAATAGTCCAACGTTGCAATTTGGCGCGCCATCACTGGGCGTGAATTTCGACACAGCCCAAAGGTAAATTCAACAAGCAACAGTGTGTGAAGGTAATGGTAACGTCATGCGAGTGCTCGACACGATGGCGAAATGTGGCAACACAGCACGCCTGTGCTGGTGGCTTATATGTCAACACGACCCAGTTACCTACAAGCATCGCCATTATCATCTGTAAGTTTCAGTTGCAGTTTCCATTACTACAAACAAGAATTAAGTATGTAAGTATGATCTACAGTCATCATGATCATCGTCATGTTTAATCAGCAACAGATACTAGCTATAACAACACGTCGTCCTCGTCAAGATAATGGTTGCATTACGTTTAATCTGTCCCTGTGTTGTATTTTGTTTGTTTAATTTTTATAATTATAAGGGTGTTTGTAAAATAAATTTCAATATGTCTGAAAATACCGTCATAAGCGTGAAACAGATACCCACGGGTGCGTACAGTCCTACACGAGAGGAATTGATGAAATATTGGGTAATTTTATGCGGCGGGAAAATAAATCCCAGGATACGGTAGATAAATTTGAGAACCAATGGAAAGTAATGAATGAGTGCATAAAGGTAATTGATGAGGAACGAGCGAGGGAAAATGGAGCACTGAGTGCCGCGTGTGAGAGTAGATCGGCAGTAGATATTACAAACGAAGAGGTTAATTTGTGTGAAAATGGAGAATTGAGTACTGAGTGTTAGAAGGAGTTAGTGGCAATAAATGTATGTGAAAATGTAGAAGTTATAAATGAAATAGAAACGGAGGTAGTTGAGGTTATGAATGTAGAATTCATCAGTAAACTGTAACAATAGTACTAATTTAGCAGTTACATGTTTACAAAGTTCCACAGAGTGCGATTCAGGAGTAAGTCTGTTGGAGTACGTAACTCGCGATTGGAAAGGGGGGGTTGGGTAAACAGATTTGTGGTCATGAAACTGACTAGGAAGTTTGAAACTGAAATGAGAGTGAGCATTTCAGGAGTGAGAGTGACAACATCAGAGGGGATGTTGTCAAGTATGTTTGAATCAAGGAAGTGTTGTAAGTCTGTGGGGTTCCTAGGAGTGAGATTTGGTAGTGCTTGTTTTGAGGAATGTAAGATAGGCGAAAATGGAAATGTGTTTACCAAAGTTAAACAAAGAAATGATTGTGCACATGTGAGACGATCATGGGACAAATGGGGTACGTATGAATCTGTAGGAAAGAGAAAAGTTGTGACAGGTTATGGATGGAAAGCAGCAAGGATAACATTAATGTTACGACGTGAGCGAAGGAGTGTGTTGTATAGAAGGAGGAAAAGGAAGGTGACAGTAAAGCAGACGGTCTGCCAGGTACGTTACGGTAGGATATAAATATAAGTGCTAGGGTTTGTCAGCTTAATTTTAAGAGGGTTATTTTATGTTTTTTTTTTTTTTATTGTATCAGTTCCAGAATTGTGAGTGTTTTGAAAGTGTAATTTATGAAGGGCAGATTGACTGAACACTGGGTACCAGTGACTACCTGAAATGAGGTTTATAAGTTTGAAAGGTGATAATGATGTGACATTTATGATGAAATAATGCAACAGGGAACACCTTAATTAGTAGTTTAGAAAAAACAGGACATGGTAACAACAGTTCTATATTTACTTTGTATTAAGACACACGGGTGTCAATTTTTTTAAATGAAGAAACAACATTTTTCAGTAAATCAGGAATCAAGGGTCATGTCCAATGTGAAATAGGTGTCATGTAATTATGTTCCAGCGTTTTCGTGTGTTTAGGTTAAGAGGGTACTTGTGTATTTTTTTGAGAGAGTGCATGTAATTTGTCACATCCAGCATGTAACTGTAAAGTTAAGAGTGTATTTTGTTATGTTTAATTTTGTCAGGTCAAGCGCAAAGGGCGGCGTCTGGCGTCTGCTACCTATAGTAGTTCAGGAAACCTGGTACCACCTGTACTCTGAATTTTCCTTCTTCTTTTCCTTCTATACTATGTCTATCTTTTCTATCTGTGCTGTCGTGAGTGGTTTGTGGCGACTATTCTCTTTGTCGGCAAAAGGGCCCCACTCACAAAACTATTTCCTATCTTCTATTGCTTTTCTTGTATTTTTACTAAAATTCTATATTTACCTTCTCTACATTCTATTTATGTGTCTTTTAGGGTAAGCCCTACCCCGACGTTTGGCTCATGTGCCGAACGGTTCAGCATTTTCGACTCCTCTTAGTTCAGAGAATTGTGATGGTTATAACTATTGATGTAGAAAATCATATCCTTTTATGTGTGATTACACGCCACTTGTGGCTGTACTAGTTTTTTTTTAAGGTTAACCTCAAAATTGGAGGATTTTAATGTGTGAGGCAAGGGTGATTGCCTATGTTTTGGTGTATATGTGTGTGTGTGTTATGTAGGTGTGAAGTGAGTGATGAGAGGGGGGCACCAAACAACAGCAATTGTAGAAATATTTTACTTAGAAGAATTGTGTGAAATGTTGTGTTGTAAATTCTATTGAGTGTATGTATTTATGTTAAGCAGAGGGTGAATATGTGAAAGGGAATATGTTCCTGAAACCCGTGACGTTGGTAGCTCAACTATCAGAATTTTTGTTTTGTTGATTGCACGACTATCATTTCGAAGTTTTGTATTTCCATTAGGCCTATTTGAACTTTTGAGCAATGTGTTTCCATTTCCTCTTTTTTTTTTTTCGATGATGTAATTTGTTTTTACATGCTGCACCGTACGAACAGAATGACTATTTTAAAATAATGATTTCATACTTTTTTTTAAATTTGCATATTAATTTTTACGCATCTCTTTTCGCAACAGTTAGTCTCATAGTTAATAAGGAACACATTATTTTCTATGAATCTGACAAACATTTCACCATTAAAATTTTACACTGAGGCATTAAAATATATAAAATTACTTTGTTTTCATTCATAACTCAACTTGTAGACATCTCATTTTTTTTTGAGACTTTCAAGACAAGACAGAGAAACTCATCTTTATGGATTGCAGAATGATCCAAACGAAAAACCGCATCTAATTTTGGAAAAATTTGTAGATTGTGACCGACCACGTGATGGGAGGAAGCAGTCACATCTCTGTTATACAGAGATTTCTCAAGATGCGCAGCGACCATGTGTGGTCTAGCAAACGAGCCATTTGCAATCGCACAACTTCATAAACAGGTGGAAAAAGAAACCGAGCCTGCTGGCTTATTTGCTGATAGAGATTTACCATGGCTTGCTGCGACAATTGTTGGACAGGTTGGTGACTATGCACTTATTGAAGTGAAGAACCCCATTAACCTCAAGAAACCTCACTCCCCGACAAGCACTCAAAGAGATGACATTAGAACACTGCACACTCAAAGGTGACCATCTTTATCTGAAGAAAAAAAAACCATCCGTATGGTATCATGTACCCCGAAGGGAATATCAGTGCAGAATATTCACAAATATGATATATTCTGGGACGAAAAAATGAGAAAACAACTTAACAATTTCTTTATGGAATGTTTATTACCGGAGATAATCGATCCACGCTATACACGAGGTATGGCCATCAGAGAACCACCTCAATTTTCCAACCGCATTAAAAGGAAACTAAAGTGGAGATCTCAGTATCAAATAAGTCACACATGCCCTCGCTTAAATATGAGCGCACAAGGATATAGGACGTGTATTAATTTATTGATTGTTTTTTAGTAGGCTATAACATAATTCCTAGGTACATCGTACACTGTACCACACAAATGTAATCTAAACAGAGAAATTAGCCTTACTCCTTGGGCAAAAAAATACGAGTGTGACCTCTTAAGAATAATGGTTATGTTAAATCTGCTCTACATGCTTTTCAATATACTGAATTACACGGCATATATTTATAATACCAGAAAAGTAACCTTGACAATTTGATGTACATATGTTACCAACTTGAATGTGATAAGGTCTCATGTGTTCACTTTCTGATTATCTATTCATTAAAGAAATTGTGTTATATTTACACCTAACAAGACTGACATGTCATTTGACTTCATGAATATAATGTAACATTGTGCATAAAAATATGGCTAATTCTTTTTCCACTCTTTTCCTTTGTACTGTTGCTGAATATTTTATTAAACTTTGTTGTGATCTTACGTACACTGAACTAAAAATGATCAAAACACTAGCTATTACCCGCTGCTTCACGCGCGTGTTTATAGGGATAAATAGTGAAGATTTTTGACACTAAACCTCGTCGGGTTACATCATTGCGATGCATCTAAATTTCGCATAATCACGTCGATCCCCCATCTGATATAGTTCTATCCACTAAGCCACTGAGGCCCCACTTAACATAGTTCTATCCTCTGAGTAACTAAGGCCCCATTTGGAATCGCTCTATACAATTAGCCACTGTGCCCCCACTTAATTAACTTAACATTGAAGCAAAGTATAAAAATTGGCTATGTCACTCTCCGGCCCTCCAACTATCTCTGTGCAAAAAAGGACAAACAAAACTTCCATCTTAGGTCAGTGTACTGTTACGTCTGTATACATTATATTTTCCCGAAGGAATGATAAATTTTCACGGGATAAAAATGAGCCTATGTCACTCTCCGGTCCTCAAACCATCGCTGCGAAGAAAATCACTTATATCAGTTCCGTTTTGACGTGAAAGAAGGACAAACAAACAAACACATTTTCCCATTTATATAAAAGTAAGGATTTCTAAAACAAAACAAAATTGTTGAATGTATTACATTGTTTGTATAGCGGCAATTAAAGATTTTGTTACTGAAACCAATATTTGGTTGCCTCAAACATTTAATATTTGGCTGGTGCAACTAAATAGGCCTATATCTATGGCTGACCGTACATTAATAAATTTCCAGGACCGGAATTCGTACCGGCATCTCTGGGCTCAGCGAATTGCGCCCTAGCGACAACGGATACTACGACTGACGGCGTGACATGTGCGTAGATAAATTATTTCAACTTTTACAGCTTTGTTTTTTTTTCTGTTGAAATATTTCAGTAATGATTGTTTGTGCCATTGTTAGGCATCAAATAAAAAAATACAAACAAACTCGGGAGCTGTAATTTCATAAAAAGTCAACCGAAGAATCGTCTACTCAGCAGCCAATCAAATACATGCTGGTACTGAACCACGCTGATATTTTAGTTACCACAAATGTCGTAATAATAGCCACATAATGTAGTTCCAGCTAACCAAACGAATACATGCTGGTACTGAACCACGCTGATATTTTAGTTACCACAAATGTCGTAATAATAGCCACATAATGTAGTTCCAGCTAACCAAACGAATACATGCTGGTACTGAACCACGCTGATATTTTAGTTACCACAAATGTCGTAATAATAGCCACATAATGTAGTTCCAGCTAACCAAACGAATACATGCTGGTACTGAACCACGCTGATATTTTAGTTACCACAAATGTCGTAATAATAGCCACATAATGTAGTTCCAGCTAACCAAACGCTCCCATACTTCAAATAACATATTGATTCAACTCAACTAAATAATATAAAATATTTACGTTAACCAAACCAATTAGTTTAACGTACTTGTAAAATAGTTGTGTGTACTAAATACGTGCTGTTGAGCAGCGTTGGAATGCAAGGGTGTGGGAAACGGGAGAACCCAGAGAAAACCCGCCGGCCAGCGGCATCGTCCGGTATGATTACCACAATGTGAATATCCGGGAGAGGCCCCGCCGGGGATTGAACCCGGTTTTCTTTGGTGGGAGGCGAGCCGTTTAACTGATTGGCCACCACGACCCCCTAAATAACGTTTTAACTACCAAAAAGTTGGTTAAACAAATTATTTATAATTATTTATTTAGTTCGAAAGGATGAATGAAAATATTTGGAACAACCACTAATAAAATTTAGGAGAGTACAGTAACCCAAACAAAAGAATATCGCGAAACCACTTGTATATATGCTATGAATTCCAAAGAAATTCACACAATTATTTCGACTCGTGTACGCCTACAACTGATTTCCCTGCAGAAAACTCTGACTGGAACTATTAACACCAACTTGCGATTGTTCATCTTCATTATACAAAAAGTAAATGCCAGAACCAGAAACAAGAAGTTTTACGATATAACTAATAACCCTAATTTCCTCTGTACTAGCCTATACAAATAATTTATATAAAGTTCTTAAAATACCTAGACCATAGAATTTCCTTTGTAGTAGAACAAATGTTACACATTGTTTTTCGATAGTTGCCATGACTATGAGACCGACACCTTATTTTTTAATGACTTTTCAAACACGACACACTGAACAAAATTTCTAATTGTGTATTTAATGACAATGATGACTACTTCTGATATATACAGTTGGTTTTATCTGGGTTCAGTGATTCATTGGTTACAATACCGCTCAGATTTAAAAAAATGTTTTAAAAATAATTTTATATTTCTGTGTTCAGGTGGCTTGTAATTACCATCTCTATACTAGATTTATGTTTGGTTTCAGTACAAATTCTAGATGATGTTTATTTTCAAAAAGCCTAACAAAATAGATAAAACATTAGCCTATTCAGTACTTCAAACTGGTACTTTTGGCATACCAAATTCAGTTTAAATATGTCTGATTGTGCGGAATACTTTGTACGGTAACCAATAATTATCTAACAACCTAAAAAATAATATTTAACCTACTATCAGATAAACTCATAAGTTTAACAGCCTTGTGTAGCATTTTGAACTGAATGACAAGGAAACTTCACGCACGCCTATGTTTACAGCTAAAAAACTGGATCAAACTTAGCACTGTGTTTATGATGCTAAGTAGTAACAGAAAATTTCAACAAGCAGCAACACAAATTTATATTTCTTTCGTTTATGATTTCTTGTTCATGTTTTATAGATTAAAAAAAAAAACAATCACACGGAAGACACGTTTCGTAGCACTACAGGTGTAGTACTCTGTGCCTGGATCGCCACAGAATAGTGTGGAAATGTTGCATGTGAAAAATGTGCACCGCTGGGGAGATAAGAACTTCCGCAGAGCAAGCGACCGCTTCGCTTATCTCTCCTTTTCCTCCACAGTGAGGGCGAGTGCAGATTAATGGCAATAGCCAAGGACAATGTGTAGGGGATGGGGTGGAGAATGCAACCCAGCCAGCTAAGAGGGTATTTTTAGATTCATGTATTAGTTGGGGGGGGGGGGGGTTGTATTAGTTATGAAAATGCAATATCCAGAACAGAGATGCAATCGTATTCGCAGTATATGACAGAACCTTACTTGCTATCATCAGAAGTTCGGATCCCGGTACAAAATCAAGACAATTATACAACACCATGCAATGCATATTTGAGGTTCAAATGGGAGATTACGAAGGCCAGAAAGGCTTTGCCTGCCATCAGCAAGATTTTTCGAAATGGTATACTGCACCTGATATATATAATTTCTTATTAATTAAATGTTGGGTTCCGGCTAGCATCAGTCATTAAAAGGCGCACTGTCAATACTAGAAATAAAATTGAACACTATTTATTTATCGGCGGTCGAATACAATACAGGTATGTGAGCATTACATAAAGCGACACGTCGCTCATCTCCTCTGCATTCACACAAGTACGAAATGACAGCAGTAGTCACAGTATGTCTGAAAAGTTGTCGAAATCATTTAAATTTAAAAAAGACTCGGTCTACCCGACCGACATCTTGACTCGATGGTGGAAACACACAATATGAACTATTTGGCTGAAGGGTGATTTAGACTCTAGGGAGGTGGGCCCATTAATTTGGTTGAATTCTGTGCTATTTTTGTAACTTTGTTTGTGTTTGAAAATGTATTGACTTGGATGTAAGGTAAGATGCTGGGGTGAATGAGTATTAGTGTACAAATGCTGCACAATTGAAATACGAGGTAGGTGCATGGTGATAATTGATACATATAGCTAGTTACTTCTATGTCACAAATAGGGTATTGTTATACTCTTAATTTGTAAAACTTTGAATATGCACCTGATTTGTTAAAAATCTTAGGAAAACTTTAAATTTCATATGTAACATGGTTTTCAAAACTTGTGTGGGCATTTTACAAATGTTTTGAGGATGAATTTTAAAAAATAGTTTTTTTTTTTAAATAATTGAGGTTAGCTGAAACTTTGGGAGGGGGGGGGTATTTCTTTTTCACATTTTTTGCCTTTTAAGATTTTGTGGTCTTTGGGCTTGGTTGTGAGTTGAGGTGTTGTGGTAAGTGGTGATGAGTTTGGAGGTGCAGG
This sequence comes from Dryococelus australis, assembly GCA_029891345.1. Classification (NCBI taxonomy): domain Eukaryota; kingdom Metazoa; phylum Arthropoda; class Insecta; order Phasmatodea; family Phasmatidae; genus Dryococelus; species Dryococelus australis. The sequence goes on from CM056996.1 coordinate 259,271,780, forward strand.
GTTTAGGAATTGCTCCAGTGTGTGTTTTATTGTGTACTCAATCTGAGATTGTGTTTTGGGCTGGTACAGGCATGTGTCAATAGTTTAGGGTGCACTAGCCTAGTTTTTTTTGTATGAAATTTTAATGTGGCTGTGGTTATATTTGTTGTGTTTTGAGGCAGACCTGGATACATGCCTTGGGTAAATGTGGGAGTTGACTCGATAACTTTATAAAGTAAATAAGGGCAATTCTACGAAGCATCTAACCTAGAAAGAAATGTAACACATTGACTTAGCTGGATGAAAATTTTTATGGTTTTGTATGTTGTTTCGTTGAAACCTAATTTTAATTAACCAAAGTTTTTGATGTTAGGAGTATGAATACAGGGCAGATTATATTTATTGTGAGTAATTCTTTGAAAGTTTTGGTGGTATTTTAAAATGATGTGCAGGTATTTTTACTGTGTAATGTTGTTATAAAGTTGTTGTCTATCTACAATGAGAATTTTGGAGTTGGGTGACCACAGTATTTCAGGCTTTGTGTCTTTGTTTTTGTTTTTGTGTTCTTGTATTGAAAGTTTCGAAATGTGAACGTCCATTGTGTATTTGTACTATGAGAATTACACCTGTCACCTGTTTGTATTATTGAGTGTCCACATAATCATTATATTTATTATTCTTCCACACAAATTACACATTGACTTTAAGTGTTGTTGGCTTGACTTTGTATTTGGTAACAGATGAGAACTACTATTTACATAAGATATTTTTAACACAAATTTTTCTTGTAACACAATGAATGTACATTATAAATGTTTGCTTACCTTGTTATGTATACTGGAGTTTGTTATCGTGAGTACTCATGATTGACACTCGTATTATGTGGAAATGTATAACTGGGAATGTTTATATTTCAGGGAATGATAGTGCCTTGTGATATAGCAACTTTTGTATTGTTGTTTGTAGCTGCTCCAGTGAATTTGTTTTCAATGCCAGATAACTTTTACTTTTGTATTGTTGTGTGAGTGTCTTGATGTTTTGCAGTGTGTTTGTGTGTTGTATTTGTAGGAACAAGGTCACAATAGTATTCTGCTTCGACACTTTAAGATTAGGTTTTGATTTGGTAAAGACTTCTTTGAAATTGTTCCCTAATTAAGGGGAGGGGGGGGGTTAATGTAGCATTGCGTTTTACGCATTTTTCATAGTTTTTATAATTGTATTTCAGGTTCCCGTTTTGTTGAATTTCGCAGTTTATTTTGTGACACGGTATTTTGTCCAAATTTTTCCTTTCATGCCACGGTTTAGGAGTAAGATCTTTATCAGTTTAAATGCGAGGCTGTAATACGAATGTTATTTGTACTGCGGGGAATTTTTTGGTTCTCAGGCTTCAGAGCGAGGTGACCACACTTTTGAGATTAAAATTTTTTCTTAATTCTCATGGCATCAGCAATTTTGTCTTTCCACACAGTGGCATGATCGAATGAGGAGCCAATAGGAAGCCGCGAGCCCCAGCTAAGAGGGTATATTTATATTCGTGTTTATGGAGAAGTGGGGGGGAGGGGGGGGGGCTGGCTGCACGTGCCGAGTCGCGGGCAGAGAGCCAGGCACTCGTTCATATTGTGTGTTTCTACCACCGAGATAAGATGTCGGTCTGGTAGACGGAGTATTTTTTCAACTTAAATGATTTCGACAAACTTTTCAGACATACTGTGACTACTGGTGTTATGTCGTACCTGTGTGAACGCAGAGGAGGAGAGCAATGTATTGCTTTATGTAATGCTGACACACCAGTATTGTATTAGACCGTCGATAAATAAATAGTGTTCAAATTCGTAATGTATTTTCCATAATTTTATTTCTAATCCAAGTATTGGCAGTGCGCCTTTTAATGACCGATGCTAGCCGGAACCCAATATTTTATTTTGAATGCGGTGTACAACTTGTGTTTGGGGTATAATGAGTTGATGCTATGTTGCAAGCTCACCACCAAACCGTAATTGAGTACGTCACGAGCTGACTGAGTATTAACACATACTAACATTGACTACCTGAAAAGACTTGGCTACAAAGTCTGCAAGAATGGATCCCGAAACACTGAACATGGAGAAAGCTATTATTTATGAAAATGCAATATCTAGAACAGAGATGCAATCGTATTCGCAGTATATGACAGAACCTTACTTGCTATCATCAGAAGTTCGGATCCCGGTACAAAATCAAGACAATTATACAACACCATGCAATGCATATTTGAGGTTCAAATGGGAGATTACGAAGGCCAGAAAGGCTTTGCCTGCCACGACCAAGATTTTTCGAAATGGTATACTGCACCTGATAAATATAATTTCTTATTAATTAAATGGGATTGAGCTCGACTGGGCCAGATATATCTGTGCAGCCATCTCCATAAAAAAAATATATATATACTTTACTAATGCATAACCAATTACCGGTAGCCGAAATGACTTGATGGAATATCGAAGATGTTTACGAGTAAATGATATATACAGGAAAAGACATGAAATATATGTCCCACTATCAATGCTGCTGGGATATTCAGAAGACTTCAAGTACATCATAATTAACTCAAAACAAGAGTTAGTCATGGTGTTGGTTGACATGCAAGCAAATGCTATTTTGAATGCTGCTGAAAATCCAGAGGCAGTGACACTATCAATAGAGACAAACGAGTGTTTACTACTACGTGTGCAAGTAAATATACCCAAAAACATAAAATTACATAAAATTGTGTCGAGAAATACAGAAATATCGATGCAGCATTTCGCTGATGGAGCCTGAAACATTCTCAGCCTAACACAGACCCAAAATGTGAATTGGGATATCAAGACTAGTTTTATGCAGCGAAGTCTTTGTCCATTATCATAGTATTTCAAAATGGCAAACAGAATGCAATTAAAGCCGACCCTTCGAAGTTTGACCTAATAAAAATTAAGCAAGTCAAAGTATTCGTCAACTCGGAAAAGTTCCCTTACTTGGACATGTACAGCGAATATAGAAATGGAGTCTTCATATTCGCAACCTGATGTTCGCAGATTTATGAAAATCATATTACATGCACACACCATCACCGAAATTGGGACCAGATGACGTCAAGAATTTTGCTCCTCTCCTCCTGTTCGATGTGAGTAAACAAGACAATCCCATTAATAGAGATGTCATTTACTGTCGGATCAAAATTGCAAATAAGGACAATATACCTCCTTGAAATAATGCCTATGTACTTATAATACACTACCACCTGACACCTACAATGTGCTAGACAGAGTATTTGAAACACTGGCATAACTTATAATAGTAGTTCAGTTGCTCTTCAGCCATCGCATGTTCACAAGTATTCAAGAATTCTCCTCGCAAGTAGGATTCATCATATCATAATCGGTGTGGTCTATACCGAACATCGTACAAACAGTCATGTATTCTTGCCTTCATTCTTGTGGAATATGCCCGACAGGAAAAGCAAAACCACTAAAAAGTGGCTTACAAAACATTATCACGCACTTTATTGGCAAGAAGGTTGTTTGAAATATTATGATATTGAAAGTATGTTTGCCAAAATTTTCAGCCATGAAGATGATGTCTTGGTGACAGGGCCCAAACAGCAGAGGTGGTGACAAATATACTGTCTGGAAAACACAAAAATAATATACTGGCAAAAGTGGTATGACTATCCATCTTTAACATAGCTGCAGTGCTTGCAAGCCGAATTGGACTTATCCTCGTCAGATTGCGATGCTGCTAAGAGAATGTATTATGGATTATGCTAGTGATGAGTGATATGTTGATGGCGAAACAGAGAATAATTGATAAAGCAATATGCAAGAAAATTATGAATGTGAATAGAGACTAATATAGAGGAAAGTAGAGAGGAAATTAAGTCTATCCTGCTCCAGCTCCTATACCGCAAACACTGGATATCATAAAGTATGGAGACTTCATTATCGGCGTGTGTATTTTACGCCAGCCGGACTCCTCGAGCAAGTACAAGTCTGCAATGGCGTAGAAAATTGGATTATCATCGATGAAGAAGAGAATGGCTTTTCAGCCTGATTCCAGTGCCATGCTGTTTTATAACCTGTCCAGCCTATTAGCTCCTACAAGACTCCAAGCTGCCCTACACTAACAGTGAACTGATTAATCGCACAAATGAATTATGCCTGCACCAAGTTTGGGGTTCCAACAAAATAACTGACCAACTTAGAAGACAAGACAGGTACAATATTATCCGTTGGTCCGAGGACTGTGATGGTGAACTTCACAGCACTTTATTGAATAAAAGCAGGACAACTTGGACGACCATGTGTTCACCACTTACCTGTGATGTGTGTGCGGCAGTCATACTCTGAGTTGCTAGCAAGCAAGATGTTTAACCTGTATGACTGTGTACAATTCAATCCAGAACTCGTAGAAAAGTATGAGAATTATTTTATTGTCTACAGAAGAGCAAGTTTCCAGTCAAGATTTGAATTCGAGCAGCTTAAAATATACGATGGCAGAAATTACCTCAGAGGATATTATGGCTTTTATGATGTATTTCACACAGGAACTAATCATTGCTCCGATTACTATTGATGTGCAGTTTTATCTCACACCAAACAGTGAAAACAGTATGACAACCTTGCAATACGTGCTGAAATATAATTTGTGAATGAGACATCAAGTGGCAAAGGGACTGAATGTGAAATTCGATTTATTAATAGCAACAATATTGTCCGCTGGACAGAACAGTATACTGGAACTTAACATACAACCATTTTACATAAATACGGAGGTATTTGGACTTTACTGTGTTCGTCTATAGTTTGTGGGCTGTATAAATAAAAGAGCGATACTTTGTGAATAACTGAGTACGTCAGAATATACTAACAACATGGCTAAATGGGAGAGCTCGCTGGAATCAACCAGCAGTATGCTGGACTCCAGCAGTACATCAGAATCTACCATCAGTACGATGGATTCAAGCATCACATCTGAATCTACCAGCAGTATGCTGGACTCCAGCAGTACATCAGAATCTACCATCAGTACGATGGATTCAAGCATCACATCTGAATCTACCAGCAGTAGTGATGTAATTGTGGAAGATGGAATTATTTGCCAAAGCAAATGCATTTCAGCGTGCTCCAACTTCATCGGCCTGATACTGTCACTAATAAGATGTTGGTTAACAGTCGAAGCTCTGTCAGAGGCCTATTTGCTGTCAACCATCATCCCATCGAGTTGGAAAGCTCCTACCCAGCTAATCATTATGTGCACTTGAAACCCGGCCTACGAAATATCGAGTACTATTACTGGTCCGGAGATGTGCTAAAGACTTATGAAGAATTAGGTGATAGTAAACTGCATATGCGAGATACTAGTAATCCTGTTTTGTACGACACATGGCAGCAAATCATCTACTACAGAAAGGCCATTACATTCTGATGTGTGTACTAATTGAGAGAAGATACAAAGTCGCTCGAGGAAGTCGAGCGATAATTCGCGATTTGTTGACTCTGCATTCACCAGACTACTTGCCATGTCCAAGACTTTAATGTATCAGTTTCACTACAGCATCATGAAAAAACATAATAGAAATATACAGCTGGTATATATGGATGTAGAGAGTTTCATATATGCAATCATGACAGAAGACTTTTAGCAAAGGTTGACCTTACACCCAGAATTCATGATGGAATTTGACACAACTGTCTGCCCACCCACTCACCAGTGTTATTCGACCACCAACAAGAAAGTGGTGGGTAAATTGAAGAACAAGTGTGGTGGAGAAGAAATGAAAGAATTTTTAGTGCTGAGAGCGAAATAGCATTTGTATAGATGAAATGGAACGACTGCCAAGAGAGCAAAAGTTATTCGGAAGTCCTCAATCAAGAACAGCATACCATTTGAGCATTACAAAAGTGTATTGCCACAGAAAATTAGAGTGCTGGTTTAAATAAACAACATCATGTCTCATCACAACGAGGTATATGCAGAAATCAGGAACAAATTGGGTTTAACATGGCAGGATGATAAGCACAAAATAATGGATAATGGGATTAGTACCTAGCTGTATGGCTACATTCAGTAGCAATGTATATCTGTACTGTGTTGGCTCTATATGTATTTCTGTTCAAATTTTTGGCCGACTCAATTAGTGCTCTAATGGAGAAATATCCCTGACTATTGGCATTAGCCATTTTCAACATATTGAATATTATGATGTTTAAGTATATATTCTCTTTTGATGTAGGGATCTTATAAATCCCTGTTTGTGTATATATTTTTTTACGTTACTTATTATTACGAAAATCTATTTACATATTAACTTGACTGTGTTGTTCACAATATATTTTTTGCACTGTTGTAAATAAACTGGTTTGTTTGTTTCAGTGTTGCTCTCAATAATTTTTCAGCATCGTAAATATATTGGAATATTTGTTTCGGCATTGTAACCCTGCCTTCACTGTATTGGTAGGGTCTCTACTTTTGTAGTATTGCCAGTCCCAGACCTAGATAAAATGGAGAGGCAATACATAAATTACTCACATGTTTGGCCTTTGGTAGTTTTGCAGGGAAGCATATAGCTATGACCATGCCTGGGCGACATCAGTTCCCTCGAGATGTCGGACGAGATGGGACACGACTTGCTAAGTGACAAGGTGATGAATGGGTTGTATAAATTAATCATTGGTGAGGAGAACTCTGCTATCCTGCTACTGAAGAAAGAGCCAGCACAACCAAGAACGATGATTCACTGATGAGCACAGCTGATGGCCTGCCGCCAATGATTATGGAATATACCAGACCTGTAACACTACTGCTTGCAGCTTCTTCGTCACTGGTTGGCCTCAGCCCGTTACCTTAGAGTGAATATACAATTCACTTGGAGCCTTTGGCCATTCTGGTAGCTATGTCAAATGGCAATGAGAGGCTGACTGTCCAAGATATTGTGGATGAGTCATACATTCATTGAGGAGACAGCTACTTCCAGTTCTGCATTGCGCTAAGTGTGGTCCCTGTACATCTCCCTTGTCCTGGGTGAAATACAAACATTGCTAGAGGAACTTCGTGAATTATGTATCTGAATATACTAAGAATGAAAATTTACATGCTTGTACATGTTTCGGATATATATATTTGAAACAAAATATTTTTTCTCTTTAATTTCTAAAACCTAAATTTTTACTTAAATTGCATTAGCTGAAACAGTCACTAACGAAATATACACAAACACACAAACATTATGAATGAGTTCCTAGATTATATGGAACTTAAGCAGTGAAAAATATAGGTTCTCTATGAGTGCCTAAGTCTTCCATAAGTTATATGATGGTTTGTTTGATGAGTGGAACGAAAGGGATGCAATCCAAGATGGTATATAGAGGGTAATTAGCTGAATACTAAATCTATGTGGAAAGACAGAGCATGATGTCAAAATGGCAGGGTTGAGTAAATATGACTATGGTGAAAAGGAATGACAAAGCATGAGGAAGAAGTAATGGAATGGCATAGTATGATGTTAAAATTGTGGTCATGGAATAACAGAGTGGGAGAAAAATAAATACAAAATATAATGAATGTATTTAAAGAGCATGAGATAGTAGGAATGGGATGACAGAGCAGGAGAAAATTAAATACAAGTTGGTGGGAATGGAATGGAAGAGCTCGAGAAAGTAGTAATGGAATAGCAGAGCATGTGAAAAAATCAAAGAAAGCAGACATCAATGTTGAATGATAAAGCACTAAAGAAAGGTGACTAAGGTGAAAAGGATTGAGAGAGCATGATGAAAGCTGACTCATGTGAAATGAAATGACAGAGTGTGATAGAAGGTGTCTAAGGAAAATAAAATCCAATATGGTGGTTCGAACGGATCTGGTAAATAGTAGATGTCTAAGGTGGAATGTCAGAACATGATGTCAATGTGGTGGAGGGGAATGATGGTGTCTAAGAAAATTGAAATTCAAGATAGACGACATCAAGGTGGAATGATAGAGCATGAAAGTTAGGTTACTAAGGTGAGAATGAATGACGTTGTGAAAGAAAGGTGAGTGGTTAGAAAATAAGTTGGCAGAGATGATGTAATATAAAATGGCGATATAATACAAAGTGGCAGATTATGTAATACAAAATGATGATTTAATCCAAAAAGGTGGCCATGACAAAATCGAAGATTGCGGCGGAAACAAAATGGCGAAAATGATGTAACACAAGATGGATGACGGCGAAGACTTAATACGAGATGGTTACATAATACCACATGACAGACGTCAGAGCCGCCGAGCGGATCTCTGATCCCTTGTTCCGGATCTACTTTCTCTATGTACTCGTGTTCACAAGCAGTTTTCTTCCTTCAGCATGACCACTGCTAACAACTTGCCATCTATAGCTTTCTGCTATTGGATTATTATTTATACATAACTTCCTTTTTTGTGGGCACTCACTCTTTTGATTTTTGTTTTTTGCTATTTTGTTTAATCTATTGCAAGTGTACTTGAATCGATTTAAAAAAATCTGGTACAATTAAGTTTCAGACAAGTCTACTAACAGTGTCACTACTCAAATAACCCAATAATAATGCATTAATAGTCAACATGATTATCCTACATGTTTCTTAAATACAAACGAATTGGTTCTCATCTCGTCTGCAAGTGTTCTGAAATATTCTACAATACAATTAATTGAAGTAAAACCTTAGTAAATTGTAATAGTTTTTCATCCAGTGATCTGCAAGCCCAGCTACAAAAGGTTAAAAGTACTTGCTTGCTCTCCTTCCCTTCTCATTCACCATTTTATTTTCGCCATATTATTTTACTCTGAGCATGAAACACGACTTATTAAGAAATATAATTTCGCAACAACAAAGCAAATCTTGTGATGCTTTGGCAGCATATTTTGTTAAAATTAACATTCTCAAAATTTTACGTAGTAGAATTAATTTGTATTTACTACAGAACTGTTATGAATTAATCATAAAAATACATTTTTTTAAACAGTTGTAATTACAGAAAAACAGACGTGAGCGTATTCAGTAAATCAGTCCACGTCTATCTCTGTTGTTTTTTTTTTTTTACTGTAGAAGCTGCAGGGTGCCTTTAAAAGTATTAAATGGAGCTTTCTGAAACACTGTGGGACTATCTAACTTCTAGCTTTACCAAATTAATCTTGTCCAATCCAATAATGTTGGTATATAAACAGCGTTGTAAGTAACCTTGTATCTACATTACTTCTGATATTTCCCAAAATATAAGATCTTTGAAAATAGTTTCATAAAAATTAAAAATTACAGCCAAGTAGTCTTGAAAAGATCCTAGAAACAAAGTGACACTATGTTCAATACAATGCCAGTTTCAAGACTCGAAGAAGATACGTACAAATTATGTTATTTCCGAAAACAGCTTACTTATGTTGTTTCAGTGATGCTCACTATGTGTGTTGTTATTTTTGAAAGGCTGCAATAACGTGACAATCGGCTTCAGTGTGATTTATACGAAGAACATTGTGGTAAACATTTCCCATGGTTAACCAAGCAATGTTTAATTCCGTTAATAACTTTTTTTAGAACGATTTAAATTTTTTTTATGATGCTTAATTTCAACAAATAACTGATTGTGTTCGTTGAGGTAACTTTTGGTACCAAATGTTTATGAAACTAAGTAAAGAACGTATTATGTTTGCCGTAAAAAATGTAAAGTGAGAAAAATGACTGCCCACATGTCGGCGAAACAATGAAAAGATATTGCTACACTAAATTTGGCGTCAGTTAACCTTCATTTTGTCTGTCGAGTATTTTGAGAGAGAGAGAGAGAGAGAGTCGTAATAGTAGTCGCGATAGAATACGACAATCCAGCTGTGCATGCTGAAGGGCGTTGAAGCAGTGCGCGAGTCTGGTGTATTGTTATCCTGATGAATAACGCAGTTCCGCTTCCTTTTACTTGAAGAAAGGAGAGAGGTTGGGAGCGTCGCTCGACATCGAAGCCTGCACTCATTTGTCGCCGCGATATTTTTCCGCTCTGGCTGCGTGTGAAGTGGACGCTCGCCTAACCACCACCCCCCCCCCCCAAGCCGACACCCTGCGACGGGAAAACGAAAGCTCCCTTTTCTTCTTTTTCTTCGCCTCTTCCCTCACCTAAAATTGCAGTGCCTTCTCCAGGTTGTCATTAACATGTTTTTTATCCCTGTTACTGCCCCCAGCCACCGTGCCGCGCGCTCATTTTTTTTCCTCTAGCCCTCTCTCTCTCTCTCTCTCTCTCTTTCTCTCTCTCTCTCTTCCGCTATTTGAAACGCGGTATTGACTTTCTGAGAGACTCCTCAAAATAGACTTTTTCATCTGAGCTTGGGATATCGTGCGTACTTGTGTGATATCACTGTCCTTGGAGCTTAGAAACGAATGCTATCCTTCATGTTTGTGCGCATACATTCAATACAATTATATTGACTAAAAAAATTGCATTTTTACATCTACAAGAAGAACTTAAAATAAATTAATGATACGTTAAATACACTCATGTGGAGAAAAATTAATCACCATAAACTAATCGCGCGAGTACAATGAAACTTGCCATACAGTATCGCCATAATCCGACATGTGTTTTATCTGCATTTAACACGGTTTACGTGTTTACTTTCACGTATGTGGCACATCATTCATAGCTACAAAACACAAAATAAAGTCTCAGTAGCAATGTGAGCCACAGAACCAAGTTTATTGAACACGCGACATGCTCCCGACGCATGGGCATGCCTTGACGGCGCCCGAGGGGGGGGGGGGGAGTATGTGGGCACGGGACACGTACCGCAGAAATTAATTTAAGGGGGGATTTTTCAACCCAAAGAAAATATACCTCTGGATTTTACGATAAAAACGATTTTACTCTAAAAATGATAGTAAAACATAAACATGTTCGGAAATAATTTTAGATAACAAATGGTCAGACAAAAAGAGTTCACTAAACTGAAAAGGTAGTTGCGTAGCGTGCCTATAGCGATTTTGATCGTTGGAGGCTCAGAAGCGCGGGAGCACTAAGGGTTGCCCAGGCAAGCATGTTACATGCCTCCTTTCTATGCGTAAGGTAATGTTTTACATATCGTCCTAGGATGTTCTACATAAAAAAAAGTGCCTACTGGTGTACACAATATCTGCATTCAGGCTATTTCCCATAGTAAAACATTTCCGAAATCTTAGTGGATTTAAAACGCACTGGAGTGCGGTTTTCTCTCGTACTACACTTTGCGACATACCGCAGCTAAGCAACAATGTAATCTTTCCGACCTTGATCATTCCACCCCCTCTCCAACATCTCGACAAAGGGAGGATACCGACCTTGACAATTCCACCCCCTCTCCAACATCTCGACAAAGGGAGGATACCAACCTTGACAATTCCACCCCCTCTCCAACATCTCGACAAAGGGAGGATACCGACCTTGACAATTCCACCCCCTCTCCAACATCTCGACAAAGGGAGGATACCAACCTTGACAATTCCACCCCCTTTCCAACATCTCGACAAAGGGAGGATACCGACCTTGACAATTCCACCCCATCTCCAACATCTCGACAAAGGGAGGATACCAACCTTGACAATTCCACCCCCTCTCCAACATCTCGACAAAGGGAGGATACCGACCTTGACAATTCCACCCCCTCTCCAACATCTCGACAAAGGGAGGATACCAACCTTGACAATTCCACCCCCTCTCCAACATCTCGACAAAGGGAGGATACCGACCTTGACAATTCCACCCCCTCTCCAACATCTCGACAAAGGGAGGATACCAACCTTGACAATTCCACCCCCTCTCCAACATCTCGACAAAGGGAGGATACCAACCTTGACAATTCCACCCCCTCTCCAACATCTCGACAAAGGGAGGATACCAACCTTGACAATTCCACCCCCTCTCCAACATCTCGACAAAGGGAGGATACCGACCTTGACAATTCCACCCCCTCTCCAACATCTCGACAAAGGGAGGATACCAACCTTGACAATTCCACCCCCTTTCCAACATCTCGACAAAGGGAGGATACCGACCTTGACAATTCCACCCCATCTCCAACATCTCGACAAAGGGAGGATACCAACCTTGACAATTCCACCCCCTCTCCAACATCTCGACAAAGGGAGGATACCAACCTTGACAATTCCACCCCCTTTCCAACATCTCGACAAAGGGAGGATACCGACCTTGACAATTCCACCCCATCTCCAACATCTCGACAAAGGGAGGATACCAACCTTGACAATTCCACCCCCTCTCCAACATCTCGACAAAGGGAGGATACCGACCTTGACAATTCCACCCCCTCTCCAACATCTCGACAAAGGGAGGATACCAACCTTGACAATTCCACCCCCTCTCCAACATCTCGACAAAGGGAGGATACCGACCTTGACAATTCCACCCCCTCTCCAACATCTCGACAAAGGGAGGATACCAACCTTGACAATTCCACCCCCTCTCCAACATCTCGACAAAGGGAAGATACCGACCTGAAGATGCTTGGTCCAGCTAGTGTTTGAGTTTTAGTTGCAGTGATGAATGCCAACGCTGCGCATGTAGTATTTGTTAAGTGTAATTTGGGAAAATATATTTGCGCATTTATTGGTCGCAATTGATAAGTTTGTGACAAGAAAACGCAAAACAGAAGAATCAGATTGTGACCACAATACTGAGAATTATAAGAAGCCAGCTACCAAGGAATAAGAGGGATGTTGCCGTGTATCGTGTCATCCAACCAGCCTTTTATAGTTCCGGACAGTTTACATCAGCAGATTTTGAAAGACGGACTTTGAAATTTCTTCCTGCTTGGTATAAGTCGTTCGAATGCTGCATGTCAAACCAGTTAAGCTTTATGCTTTTATTGTATACATTTTTCAAAGTCCATTACACAAAAGATTCTGGCAAAAAAATTGAAGCTGCCTTTTCATTTACCGACTTCAATAATTGGAAGAAAGCAACAGAGAAGTGTCGTGCACATATAAACTCTGGAAGTCGTAAATTAACTATATTGATCTACAAGAAAAGACAAGTCAGCTGAGAAACAGATGATTACTTAAACATCCGCAGAACATATGGAAGCAGGGATTTGTCTAGAGAAATACGTTACCAGTATTGGTATTCTTGCGAAGCAAGGACTTGCTTTTAGAGGCCATAAGTCTGACTCCAGAATTATTTTGAATTAATAAATTTTCGTTGCGAAGGCAGTCTTGAATTAAAGCACTAGATCGCTAGATACAAAGAAACTTATTTAAATGGTAAGACTCAAAACTAAATTCTTGGTTTATTGTCAAACGAGATAGTTTATGATATGCTCCGAGATATGTTCGCAGAACCCACCTACATTTTCCGTTATTTGTGATAGTACCAGAGATATCAGTGGAGAAGGACAGCTCAGTGTATATTTCAGATGGGTCGACAAAGATTTATGTCCACATGAAAACTCCATTAGTCTGTACAGTGTTGGAAAAACAACAGGCGAGCGTATATCCTCTGTTCTTTTAGATGTCACGAAAAGGCTTCAGTTGCCAATTTCCAATTGATGGCGTCAAGCATATGATGGAGCACCAAATATGAGTAAGTCATGGAGTTCAGGCAATGTTGTGAAACCACCAGCTATTAGCACTGTTAAAAATAGCTTGGATTGGGGGATTTAATTCTTAGATTATTTCAGGGAACCAAACAAACATCTTCAGGACTAACTGATGCTGTGAACTTTATTTATTACGATTTAAGTAACAGAAGAAATGAAGATGCCTTCAAGGAAATATTTGAAGCAGCTGCCAGAAAATCACAAGAGTTGAATCTTCTTCCTTTAACACCACCAAGACAGAAACGCACACCAAAAAGTCTTCTTTCAGTCCCTGCTACAGACTACACATCAGAGTCATCTGAAGCTCGATATAAGATGGAGTACTTTTCTATTATCGATTCTGCGCTCGTTAGTTTGAAGACTAGGTTTGATCAAAAAGGACTGAAGAAGGTGATCACCATAGAAAAGTTAGTGACAGTTAGTGCTGGTTAAAATGAACAAACTGAAAGTGTAATAAATGATTTGATAAAAAATCCTGAATTAGACATAAAGTCCCTCCTTACAGATGTTCAAAACAAAATAATCGAGTTCTGCAAGCATCAAAGTAGCTTTGAATGTCTTCAGGGAGTTGTCACCAGTGGTCAAATTTGTGATACATCTATTTTCTTAAACAATTGAGTGATAATTACAAAAAAATTGATATGTTTATGTATCACCTGTTAGTCTGTCGCCATATTTATTTTACCATTTTTTTACCATTAATTTATTTTCAGGTTTACTGCTAAAATACTGGTCGTATTTTACGGCATTATTTTATTAATTTGGTTTGTGCTCTTGCGGAAAGTGAATTATGAGTTTAATACCAGAGGAAATTTAATATCTTGCTTGTAAAACATGAAAGTACCCATCATTGGCATGTAGTCAGTTTTTTTTACAGGTTAAGCAATTTCTACTGACAAACGCAACTTAAACTTTGATTACCCTCCACACGTATTAAACATTTTATAATACCTAACATTAGTTAAAAAACTGAAACCAAATGTTATTTTGAGAGATGTTACAAACATCCAATGAAAAATGTAGGAGTAGAGGACGCAAACATAAAGACTGCCTACCCTCCTGAAGGAACACGATCGAGCATGTGACTTATTGTTGCTTGCGAGCTCGAGTCATCGCTAGCATTACTTACCTCGCGTCTATGGAATAAACGCCACTTGTACCCATTTTCTTATAGGTTATACTTGCTAGTGTGGGGCAGAAAAACATAGCATAAAAATGTATACTAAATAATTATAAACACAAACAAGATAAATTTACTATTCTTAAAAAATTGTGCTTTTTTTTTAAATAAAATATCTTAATTTTTCATGTGTCTGTTAAAAGATAATGAGGTGTTACAGATAATACAGCTCGAGTTACCTAGTTCCTCTTGTGATGCAGAAATATCTTTTAGTGGACTCCGTAGGCTGAAGACTTACCTCAGCAACACTATGACTAAAAAAAGACAAAACCATGCAGCTGTGTGTAACATTCACAAAGACATTTTTTTATAATTTACCTTTAGGTAAAAAAGTTAAAAAATTTGTGCTTTAAAATGAAAGACGATTTTAGGTTTTTGTGTTTGATTGAGAAAAAGTAGTTATGTTGAAAATATAACATAGAAAATGTTTGCAATAAATATATATGTAAATATAGTAAACATTTTCAGTGTTTTCCTCCCTGTTTAGGCATGTTGGTCAAACCTTAAAATAACGCGAAAATTGGCTAAAGACTCCTAAAATCACTGTTTTTCATGGTTTTCAGTTATTTTCAAAACCTGTTTTTTTATTTCGACTTAAAAACAGTGAAAAACACTGTAAATTCGTGAAAAAATAGCGTGTTTGGTGATATTTCGTTTTCATAATTTTGTTCCTGAATTGTCCTCCTTTTTTTTTTTTTTTTTTTTTGTCATTTCCTTACTGATGCGTGGAAGATTTAGGTCCTCTTCTATTCCGTGGAACCAATTGGTTTTCCTGATTTAGCCATTCACCGCATCAAAGATCCTCTTTGTGAGTCTAGGGGTGTTAATTCTCTGTATATGTCCGTAGAATTGTAATCTGCATATCTGTGAGTCTATCTGTATGTTTTTATTTTATAAAGCTAAAACCAGTCAAATTAAAGCCAGAATCGAGTAAATTTTCTGTTCTCAAGCAACTTTTTTATGTTTTCTAGAAACGTCAATTTGAGCAAGTTAGCTACCTCGGAAATTGACTAGAATACGAGTTATAAAATTCAATGAAAGTACGGGAAATTCAATAAAAAAAAAACGTGAAATTCAATGAAAAGGCACGAAATTCAATTAAAAAACACTCTTCTGAAGAGCGCCATTTCTCGCTTCGCTCTCTCAAAAACAAGCAATTTTAAGCGAAAATCAAGTAATTTTAAGCTAAAATCAAGCAAATTTACCTCAATTTAAAAAAATTTGCCGTGCATTTTTCGCAAGGTAAGTTAACTTGCAAATTTAAGTCCAAATCAAGCAAATTTAAACCAAAACCTTTATTGCTCAAACTTTCAGAATAATGAACTTTAAAACTTCTCGAAACTATCATTGAGGATAAATCTTATTTTGGGTTAACAAAATAAATTTTTATTCGATAAAATAACTCAACTATACATCTAAACATTTGTAAAAGGTTCTAAATATAAAATAACTTTACAATACTTTTATAAACTTGTATTAAACTATCGAGACATTTTGTTGTTTCCGTAATATGGTTTACTTCCACCATTTATTAATTTAAAAATGTTTAAATAATCAGTAATACTTTTTCTTTCAAACAATCATAAGTTATATTGTTTGACTAGCTAGAACGACATTACAAATTGTTTCTGCTTCAATAGCTTTATCACAATCCTCACTAATGTTTGTGTTTGTTTTGTTTTAACTACAGTTGTTTTTCTATACAAACAATTCTTCGCCCAAAAAATGAATAATTATTGATATGGCCATGAAAGTTTACAGTTAATTTATAATAATAGTTCATTATTTCTGTATATAGTATTCAGTTTTGATTTTGAATTTCTAAAATCGTTATAAGCAAAAACATTTTTAAGTAAATATCATTTTCAATATATAGATTCCAATTTTCTTTTGGGAAAAATTTCATTTCTTCCATTCTTACCAATATACTTATTACATTACAGTGATCAATCATAGAAGCATATTCATACTGTTCTAAAACATTTCTTCTATTAGTTTTATAACATATAATTACAAAATCAGGCATGTCAAATTGTAAATTATCATGTTGATCTTTTATCTCAAAGATAAAAACAGTTGTTTCAGCATAATCTTCTGTTTCTAAAAATAGGCAATAATTGTAACTAAAAGGCATTTTAGGATGTTTGCGTATTTATTATTTTATTGCAATGGCTGCGTTACATTCGTATTTTACAATAGGTTACATCATTTCTAATTTTTGAATAACAATTTTATCCGGATCAGCGTAATATCTATCCTCTGAACCATCTGTTTTCTTAGTTTGATAATCATAGACAATTGTTAGCAGATGAATTACGAAAAAACAGTAATTTTATAACCATTTTTCCAGTAAATTTCTATGTTATCTGTGATAAAACCAAACAGATATATCAGAGAATAGGGTATTTTGGTTGGTTTAGGACTATGAATAAATTTTACTCGATATTTACCAAACTCTAAATAATTAATTTCACCTGGTGATCTTTACAAAGCATTCATAATTTTCGAAGTTATTCCAGGATTATCAATTATCAACAGCCCTTACATATTTTGAGATCTCTACTGAAGAAAACTGAAAAACAAAGAAGTTAGAACAAACATCAATATTATATAATTTTTAAGATTTTGCCTCAGCTACAACTTTATCTCTCTTTATTAAGCTATATTGTTCAGAAACATAAGCACAATTTCGGAACGAATATCCATCACCTATAGGAATGTCAAATTCAAATCTCTTATTGTCAACATTTAAAGTCCAATTAGTTTGATATGTTGGAGGAAACGTTTGCCTTTCAAATCTCTCAATACTTATATAACTCATTTACAAGAAAAAAATTCATATATAAATGAAAGATTCATCGAAGAAGTTTCTGGAGTTAAATTACTTATTGAAAAATACAAAAATTAATAAATCAATCATGAAGCAGTTTATGAAAGAAATAAGAAGAATTACGAAATATTGGTAAAAAGGTTGCACTAGTAAGTAAAGAAATTAAAAACTTAATAACGACACTAGTTCTAGTATCAGCAAAGTAATTAGATTATCCACCAACACCAGAAGAAATATCATTTAAAAACTTAATAACGACACTAGTTCTAGTATCAGCAAAGTAATTAGATTATCCACCAACACCAGAAGAAATATCATTTAAAAACTTAATAACGACACTAGTTCTACTATCAGCAAAGTAATTAGATTATCCACCAACACCAGAAGAAATATCATTTAAAAACTTAATAACGACACTTGTTCTAGTATCAGCAAAGTAATTAGATTATCCACCAACACCAGAAGAAATATCATTTAAAAACTTAATAACGACACTAGTTCTACTATCAGCAAAGTAATTAGATTATCCACCAACACCAGAAGAAATATCATTTAAAAACTTAATAACGACACTAGTTATACTATCAGCAAAGTAATTAGATTATATACCAACACCAGAAGAAATATCATTTAAAAACTTAATAACGACACTAGTTCTAGTATCAGCAAAGTAATTAGATTATCCACCAACACCAGAAGAAATATCATTTAAAAACTTAATAACGATACTAGTTCTACTATCAGCAAAGTAATTAGGTTATCCACCAACACCAGAAGAAATATCATTTAAAAACTTAATAACGACACTAGTTCTAGTATCAGCAAAGTAATTAAATTATTCACCAACACCAGAAGAAATATCATTTAAAAGAGAATTATTCCCAGAACATAAACTTCCTAATTTGGAAGAGCAAGTGGGAATCGTACCCATAACAAATTCTACTAGAATTCTTGGAAAAGAAGTTTCTGAAAGAACAAATTTTATTTATACAATGTATGTTTTGCAAGGAGATGCGCATAATTTTTAAATTGGAGATACAAAAGTATTGATACAAGATGATAAACTACTTTTTAATGGTACAGGATATAAATTAACAGATTGCCTTTTTACTTATTAACAAAAGAAAAAGAACCAGATCTCAAGGCAAAATTCACTGATAATGACTATGAAAATTACACGGAAATTGTTTTAACAACCAAAATTGCATTCCAAAAGTATAATTCTTATATGAAAGTAAACTCAAATAAAAGTTGTAAATACATAAATATAACTAAACCAATTTATGAACTGCATATAAAATAATCACATTCAAGATCAGATCCAAACACACCCAAAAGAATGATTTCTCCAAGTGGTCCTAGATCTGGGGAAGGCATAAAAAAATACAACAGTTTACCAAAAGAATACGTTTGGATGGGCGAGGTAGGCAAATTGATTGATAGGTTGTTAGTTATACACAGCGAAGAAAGTGTAGGAAATAAAAGTTACTACTACGAAAAAGTAAGCATAGTTAAACAATAAGTTTTCTGAATTTGTTATTAATGATCCCAAAGGAATTCCACATCTTATAAGGGTTTTAAATGTAATTTCCCGTTCATTTTGGAATTCCGAACAGTATGGTAGAGGCATAATAAATTGGGCACTAAACAACTTAAATTTGCCTGAAATGCCAGGCTATAATTATTGTGGGCCATTTACAAAATTGAATGAAAGATGGGGAAGAGGTGACACAGGACTAAATAAATTTGATTAAGCCAGCAAACATAATGACATTGCTTACAGAGACCATACGTATTTAGAATCTAGACATGCGGCTGACAAAATTATACAGAAATAAGCTAAGGAGATTATGTTAGATAAAAATACTGCAATAGGCGAAAAAAATTGCTTCTGCCGTGATTGCTTCAACCATGTTTACAAAAAGAAAATTATGTTGGGGTATTGAAATGTATTAATTAATAATATTTTCCTTTATAAATGAAGATAACAAACATAACTTTCGATATACCCATAGATCAGCTCAGAGAATTGGGGTATAGATATATTTTTAACAAATATCAGCTTGAGAGAAAAAAATAAAAAAACTGAAAGAAGGCAAATGTTTCAAATTAACTTGGCCTCTAACAACAATCAAAAAGATACACAAAGAAAAATCTGGAAGTGGTTTGCATCATGGAGGATTTGAACCACTTTTAAATCCATTTTTAAGTGCACTTGGAGTTTTATTCGGAGGAGCTAATGCAATTTACAATTCAGTTGAACAAACAAGAAAATATCGAAAAGACTTAGAAGAACAACAGAGACATAACTTAGGAATGGAAAATAAATCAGGAAATGGTTTAATTACAAAGAGGGGAAGACCAAAAAAATTGAGTTTATCACAATTATCTAATATTGATATTGAAAATTATGTAAACATACTCAAATTAAACCTTTCAGAAATGATTATATGATTGATACATACCAAATAGAATGCACAAAAAATGAATGTGTAGTGGTTAATTTTGATATCTCATCAAAACCTGGCACTCGCTGGATTTGTTATTCGAAAGAAAATCATGATGTTTACTACTTTGATTCCTTTGGAGGTAATCTTCCTTGGAACTTAATTAGTTACTTCAAAAAGAGAAATGTTTATTACAATGATAATCGAGTTCAGAATTTTAATTTAGGTATTTATCGACATCTTGTTTAATTGTATTATATCTCTTTTTTTGGGAGGATTTAGGTTTAATAATATAATTTCTTTGTTATTAAATGTGTGATATATTTGGGAAACCATTAGTCAAATTTTTGAATAAAAATTTTGGTGCTAACGCTTATGCTTTAAAAAATGTAGTTTTAAGATGCAATACTATTGCTTCTGTTTATGAGAGCAATTAAGTAAAGTTGTTGTTTATATGAATTATTATGTTTCTCTTTATAATTGTAGTTAATAATTTAGCTGACCCTATAGATGGGGAAGATGCAGCCAATAAAAGATATTTTGACAAAGAAATATCTGATAAATTGCCAAATTTAAACCAATCAGTTTTGAATTATTGTGATACACTTAATAACTTAAATGTTGAAACATGCAAGTAGGAAAAATTTCATATATTTTATTTACCTGCAAAGTGGAATAACTATAATATTTTTTTAGTTTGCTAACAATATAATTTTGTTTCTTTTATGGATTGTACTGTGTATGACATAATTTCTGCTAATTTAAATTTACCTCATGATACTGTGACTGTCATTAAAGGATCTAACAATAATCGATTACAGTAAGCCTTTTAATGTTAACAGAGGTGATATTTTACCTTCTAAAATAAAATATAAAATGTATGAGCATGATGATGGATTGATGACTATAATAGAAATATCCATGAAATTTAAAATATATAGTTTTACGACTAGGCATAAATAGAGAATATTTGGTTCTTGAACTGTAAGAATGTTACTAAAATTGAAAATATAAAAAGATGGTCAATTAGTTCAGAAAAGTAAATTTTTTACATGAAAGTTTTAAAAATCGACGTTATGTAAAAAAATTGCTTGGGCAAGAAAAGGAATAATTAGTGAATTATATAAATCAGCAAGAAAGAATTTTCCAAGAATAAAAGTAATATCGTATGGAATTGTAGATTTATAACATATTAGTATTTTTGAGATGTATATTGGTAATTCGATAGGTATATCAGATATTATTAACATATACAAGTATATTATCACAAGTATTGATGTTTTTTTTTTCAAAGTATACATTTTCAAACATATTAAAAATAAAACAACTAAAAATGTAGTAAATGGTTTAAAATGTATATTGATTAAAAGAAAACCACAAAATATACAAAGTGATAATAATTCTGAATTTTATAAGGCATTTAAAAAACTTATGCATAAACATAACATCAATCATTATTCTACATTCACTGAACTGAAAGCTAGTGTTGTAGAAAAATTTAATTACACAATGAAAAATAAAATGTTGAAGAAATTTGCTTTGAATGGTAATTATAAATGGGTAAATATATATGTGGATTTAGTGAAAGAATACAACAATACGAAACATAGAACTATGGTCAAATATAAATATGGAATTGGGTAATGCTTCATTCGTAGACACAATATCATCTTCATTAGTAAAAGGTAAATATTGCATTTCTTCAATTAACGACAAAATGCTTGCTATCATTGATATTTATCTTGTATTGTTTTTCAAAACCCAGATATGTTTTCAAAGCTAAGTCTGTTCAGATGTTCCAACATAAACATAATAACAAAAGTTTTTCCACATGATGAACGATCACTTATTCTACAATGTATAATTGGTGGTTAAAGAATTCCATGTTTTTGTTCAATTACTCTTTCTTTCATAACTATAACCACCGGAAGATGCACACTTTGTTTTACAACCTTCACTTCTATACAAAGTATAATGTACTGACGTAAAACTATAAATTCATGACTATATATAGCTCCGCGTTCAGTTGAAAACAACGGCTTGTAACAAACACATAAAAGAGGACACAGATTATTGAAAATATTGATTAATAAATTACCATTTGAATTGAATTTACCGAAATATAATTATTGTAGTCCAGTAACTAAACTTGCAAAACATGTGGCATGTAACAATAAAGGGACTAAGTCTTTCGATAATGCTCGTAAAGAGCATCACATAGTTTATGCACAAACAAACAATTTGAAAGAAAGACTTATAGCAAACACGATTCTAGCCGTTAAAGCAGCAAATATAAGGAAGATCCCACCCACATTCACAAGTGAAAAGCTTGGGATTTGGGTTGTAGACAACGTATTAAGTGCAAAAGTGAAAAGAGACATGGGTGAAAAACACAAGACAAAATGCCCCACCAAGAAAGGCTATTCATATTTCCAGAATTATCAGCCCTCGGAACCACAATGGGTGGAGTATCAGTTCTTGCTAAATCAGCTATATCAAGTGGGAAAGAATGCATCTTAAACCACATAAAGTTGGACAAGGGCAAAAAAAACCCAAATGTGGAAAAAGCGCAGAAAGTCATCTGAAACATGCACTCACAAAAAAAAGTTATTCTTCTATAAGTCAAGATACTGTATATTCCATATTTCTGAGGTGTGTATATGAGAGATGATTTAACAAACACACCAAACATTCCTGAATGTATGATTACTAATTTAGTTTCTAAGCAAAATGAAGAAACACATTGAATTGTATTAATTAAAAATGCAAATCAATCATTGCATTAAGACAGTTTCGGTGATTTGAATCCCCCAATTGAAATACAAAACTATTTAAAAAATATACATTTAAAGTATAATTATAAAACTGGACAATCACCAAATAAGATCAATTGTAGACATTTATGTGTATGGTTGCTTACTTTAAATATGGTATATAAGTAGTCATGTTAGTAAAACCTTTAGTTATATGTCCATTACATTGATATTAATTGGAAACTCGCCACAGTTGCATTCTGTTTATTTCCCAGCGTTGGAGTTAGATGGTGACTGACAAATAAGCATAATAGAATCCATCACTTACAACAGCATACCAAATATTGTTATGCACAACCAATCATTTACCTGGTTACAAACATTGGTGGAAAAAAACTACAGGCTTGTGATACCAGTAGGATCTTACAAATTAGAAGATTTGGAAACATTCATGAAAGCAGCACTACCCGAAAATATGTATTTATAATGATGTGGAAATCAAAATACCATAACAATTTCACAGAAAACAATTCAATCGCAAATTTGTTAGGTTACAAATGGAGAGTGTATCCAGCTAATCAATTGCATGAATAATCGAAACAGGTCAATATATTTTCTGTTAATGTATATTGTATAAATGTTAGTATTGTAGGTAATTCATATTTGAATGGAAACCCAACAGAAAAAGTTTATTAATTCAAGTGTGAAGTGACTCAAGGATAAAAAAAAAATGTCGAATGCTTTAATCTATCACCCCACAATAGTTAATCATGTTTGTGAAATAGTCTTTATAATTGTCGATCAAAACAGTATTCTTAATCATTTTAGAAATGAAGAAATTACCATGCGATTATATTTAAAGAAATATATATAAACACTTGCATTCCATGCACATTACAATCAAAATAGGTATGGTGTATAGTAGTTAATATGGACGTAAAGTAGGTTGTTCGGTTAAGAACTACATTTCTAAGAAATACGCTTTGAAGAAAGTAACTATAAAATGACATAAACAGTCCATAATATGATCACTTCAATTAAGAATGTCGTTAGGTTAGCATGGGGAAACAAATTGTTTTTAGGGGAATTTGTATATACAGATAATAGTAATGGAAGAGACATACTTAATGCTGAACCCATTGGTTATGAGGACACAATCACCAATACGGAAATACATGTGTATGAACCATTCCGAGCAGGTTCGTACATTTTTCCATCAGATATAAGGATTTATATACAAACTCATAAAATTTACATGTTACCGTCGAAATCACGTTTAAGGTTCAGAGGAATAATTTAAAAAGACTGACAATGTAACTAATCCAGCAACTGCCAGAATAGTGAGAAATAGAATACTTCATTTAATCTACAGAATTGCATATCTGCTCAATGGTGTTAAAATCGACCAAACACAAGATGTTGAAATCACTTCCATGATAAAGAACTATCTCTTACAGGCTATAAACAATCTTTATACAAGGAATTTTGGGTGAGTGGAGCAATGCTAGCAATTACACACTGTAATTAAACCCAGGCGGAAAATACAAAGTCGTAATGTTGCTAAGTATGTTACTTGGATTTGCTAAAGACCATAGACATGTTATATTAAATGCTAAATTGGAATTAGTTATTCTATTTGGTAGTATGCAATTGAACACTATATACAACATGGCCAATGACCAGGAAGGTGTAACATTTTAAGTAAAGAGTGTTGAATGATTGATGCATCATATTAAAATTAACACTCATTAATGGGTAAAGTTCCTAAAGCATATTGAAAAAGGAAGAATCTAGACATTGCAGCTAGGTAATGGTGTTTGAAAGTGTCTCCATCACTACCAGCATCAGAAAAGTCTCATGGAATGTAAAATAAACCCTTTCATACAAAAACTAAGATATGTTGTTATATGTTTTCAAACAAACCATCAAAGCAATTTAAAAGAAGACTGATCAGTGATTGACCATTGCAATATGAAAAACATTAAACTCTACTTAAACAGTGAAGCCTATCCCTACATGGATTTCAATACAAACTTTGAAATTGGAGAATTCCTTGTTTGCTACAATATGTATGCGAAATTTCAGGAAACATATTACAGCAAAGTTAATGCACCGATCCTAGAACCCAATTAATTTAATACCAGAGGAACGTTATTCGTATTTGACGTCTGCAGACGACATTATAGCTTTGGCAATTATGTTATTAATTCATGAATTTGAAATAATTACAAACACACCCAATCCTGCAAATACTCAAGCTTATGCATTGATCATTCATCGTAGATTGGCAAGGTATGATGTAAGAGATAAAGTGGTTAGGGTACTGACAAATATGGTAGAAGGAGAATATGGGAAAGTAGCCAAAAAAATGCGAGATACAGATGCCAGTGCTCCTAGCAGTTTGTGCTGTTTGTACTATGATAAGCTGTGCATTGAATGGTAGTTTGAGTATTTAGGATACGTTTTAATTCAAATTTTATCGCTTGTGTGATTATTAATTATGGCAGGAAAGGTTTGTGAAGTTTTTCGCTGCAATAATTACAATGTTGTGAACTGCAGCAAGTCCTTTTTTTAGATTTCCAGAGGATGCAAGTCGGTAAGTATATGAGCTGTATGTAGTAGACAACTTTTTCCATTGTTTTGTTACTGTTAGTGTTTTTTTATTACAAATTCCGATCACACGAAACTTTAATTTACTTAAATACTGTTTTGTTATTTCGTAGGTGCAAGTAATGGGTGCAGAAATGTAAGTGAGCAGACTTGGCCGTAATAAAGAAAAAAGGGCCTGGCTGTTTATACACGCAAAGGTGTGTTCCAACTATTTCAGAAATGAGGAACTTCGCAACCAAAATTTGCATTCATCTGGCCAACAACACAGTGAAATGTCACAGCTGCTATTTCTAATTGTGTACACAAAATTGCCGTGCGAAGTTTGATAGCAGTAGATATAAAATGCCGATACGAGGACAACCCCTGTTACGACAACCCCTGTTACGACAACCCCTGTTACTGGTTAAATATCACCATAAAATAAATCTAAATTTAATGGTCAACAGACACCATTCTAGTAGTTATTAATTACACCTCTGTTAATGGTTAACAGACATCATTGCACACACACCACTTATTTGAACCGCGTATGCTTGCCTTAGTCCATTAACATTTTTTAAATTTCCTTATATATTTAATGGACAACAAACACCATACAACTATTTTTTTAATTTATTCCCAACTAATGGTTTAAAATCATCCATAACACACGCAGCACTTATTTGAACTCTGTATGCTTACCTTCAACCATTAGAATTTAAATTTATATTTTTGATTCAATGCTTGCCAAGGAACCATTAAATTTTTGACACCTGTGGAATATTTTTTTTGGTTTAAAGAAATGAAAATGTCATATAAAGAGATACATAAACAAAACATGGATCAGTTGCTAAATATATTAAACAACACCAAACAATTTAAGAAACTTTCCGACCTTACAATAGGACAGTCTTATCCCATAAACCATGCTGAGATAAAGGAAACATCGTACGGCCGCAAAGTGGTAGTTACTTCAGGTAATTTCGAGGTAACCTTTCCAGACAGATATGTTCATATTTTCAATGATAATGTATTAAGGGATGTTAATCATGGAGATATAAGTTTTATGTATAAAGGAATGGTAAATTATGGTAACAAACAAAGGCATTCTATCCAGTTTGTTAAAGAGTAAAAGTCGTAGTATAACTCGACATCAGTTGATTTTTATCTGTCTTCATATCCTTATAAAGTTTTAATGATTATATAAAACCATTAAAACTCATTATCGCTCTGACTTCGACAAGGTGCTACAACATAGTCTAATAAAAAGTTTAGATACGCACCTGCAGATTCGGCATATTAAAGTAGGCGAAACATTGAATTCTTTTTCTAAATCTATAGAAATATTATCCATCTTTATTACTACAAGAAAAAATTGTAAAAGGTTTACGGGCTGTTACACCGCGCCAGGGGACCTTTTTTGATATTGGTTTACGGCCAACTTAATGACTCGCCAGGGACCATTTTTTTTATTTTACCGGCCTTATTTTAGCACCAACAAAACTCCATTGGAGAACTCCCCCACCTCACCACTCGGCCAGCCTATGATGGTTTTTTTTTATATTATTAAGTGGTGAGATGGGAGAGTTTTTTTTATTTCTAGTACCCCCTCTCAGATGGTGTGGCGCCTTCACCATCCGAGATTACCCAGCTATACATCTGATACAATACTGAATACTATAGAGAGTATGTTTGCTGGGTTTTAAGAGGTACCATATATTTGCATCTGCTACTCCTAGCATCTGCTAATAGAACGAGCATTTATTTTACCATAGAATTAGCCCAAATTTTGAACGGCTCGGTTGATAAATATACAGAGTGGATGCGGGCGCCTTCACACCCACGCTGTAAATTAATCCGCTCAGCCCGGGGTTTGAACCCAAGAACCTTGCGTTAAGAGCCGTACGTCTTGCCACTGAGCTAAACTGGCAAGACGCTAGGCGAGGTTCTTCATACTGTTTATATAGTGAGTCACTCTGGCGAATTCCGTCGAGTGGTTTAATGAGTCACGGCCAGAGGGAGTATACGTCGACCGTCGACCGCCTCATGGTCCGTATATTGCATCACAGATAGAGGTTCTGCAGTCAAGGCCAGCGAGATGCATGCTGGTTCACATATAACTGCACAGATAACGAGTTCGTACGAGGAAAACTGGTTCCTACAGAGAGCGTGAGCTCTCTGTTGTTGTCAGATACAGTGTATGAATTGTCTTGAGTTAAATACAAGCAATTAGAATGAACCTGGTTTATATATATATATTTATATGAAACTTTAATGGTTTAAAAAATAACCATTAAAGTTATTATACAGAATACTTTCAACCTAAAATACCTTTTTCTTTAATATGAAAATAGTTATCTACGGTCTCATCTCTAATACTACCGTTCTATCTGATGAATCAAAATTTATTAACTTACCTTTGTCATCCTTAATTTCAATCATTATTTCCGTTACTTGAGTTGTTTGCACTGGAAAAAATAATGGATAAGCAGGTTCGTAATAGATCGTGTCGCCAAATCCAAATGTCGTCCTCGGTTTAAAGGTATCAATGATGCTGGTTTCTCTGTGGGTGTATTCATCATGTTTTAATATCATACCATTAGCTATATTACAGTGTATATTTATTGTTTCAAAGGGAACAAATTTTGGAATTGTATCACCATAATGGTACTCATTTGCTTTCAGGATTTTATTTTCTGTGAAACCCAAAAGCCCACCAATTGACCCCCACTTCCCAAACTGTAGATTAAAAACACATTTTACTTTCACCCTGTTTGTTATGTTATCCAGCTCAAGGGATATGCAATTTTTTTCTCCCCCGCCCATTGGAACTACATTAAATGGGGGAATGGTTTTTATAGTTTTTACAAGATCTTTTAAGCTATATTGGCCAACTGGAATTTCAACTGCTCTTTCCATACCTGCCATGTCTATAAAATAGAGCCTGTTTTTCACATGGGTAATGTTGTGTGTTAAGTATGTAGTGTAGAACTGAACTAAAGCCACTGAGTGCTCCTCTATCTCTAAAGGATAATGTAGCCTTTTCTTCAACACTGATTTGTTATCTGTTAGCTTGAATACTTTACTCATTTATTA
Source organism: Dryococelus australis (assembly GCA_029891345.1). NCBI lineage: Eukaryota > Metazoa > Arthropoda > Insecta > Phasmatodea > Phasmatidae > Dryococelus > Dryococelus australis. Next base: position 259,300,248 of record CM056996.1, read on the forward strand.
TAAAAATTATTATTAAATAAATGAAAGTAGACAAGAAACAAGTGGACTGGGATATTAAAATAAGGTTACCAGAAAACACTGTATTCACAAAACGTCATGGAGAATTATTACCTAATAATATTAGATGTTTGATAGTGGGTGCTAGTAATTGTGGGAAAACTACACTTATGATAGATAATTTTATATATGCCCCGGGATGGTTGGACTTTGGTACTCTCTACGTATGTTCAAAAAGTTTGAACCAATCAAAATATATCACTTTGAAGGAAGAGACAGAGGCAGCAGCAAAACTGATAACTGAACCAATAGCATACTTCTTCCCTACAAATGAAGAAATGGTTACCGTGGATGAATGCTGTAATGACTCTGTTGTTGTTTTCGATGATGTCATACTTGAAAATCAGGACAAAGTAAGAGATTTCTTCACTCGTGGTAGACACAAAGATATTGATTGTTTCTATTTAGCTCAAACATACTCAAAAGTGCCTAAACAGCTTATAAGAGACAATGCCAATTTTCTTTGCGTATTCAGGCAAGACGATACAAATCTTAAACATATTCATAGCGATTTTGTTGGTGGTGATATGTTGTTTGAGAAATTTAGGGAGACTTGTTCAAAATGCTGGGATAAGGAATATGGTTTTGTTACAATAGATACGACTCGTAAGTTGAATAATGGTAAGTATCGTAACAAAATTAAACAGTTTTTAAATCCTTAGATTATTATCTCATTTTCCTTTGCTTTTAATGGAAGTGTTTCCATTAAAAACTAACAGTATCTGATCTTTTTAAATATATTTATACACCACAACTATTTCGATAAAAACAACTGTGCCTTCAGGTACATTGAAAGTCTTTGGAATTTTAAAAAATATTTTATCATCAGACATTACATCGAAAGACTTATGCAATTCAATTTTTTTCAATTTATAGTATAACCTGATAATGTCTTTATATTCTTCCGGCTTTATTATTATCTCACTTACTCGCCCATCTCTCATAAAAATGTATTCTGTTTGATTACTACCTATGTAAAATAATTTATCCTTTGAACTGTATTTTCCAACTAAACGAATAATGTTAATTCTGTTTGACTGATAGTACTCTAAATTGACTGCATCATTAGGTGCAATAGGCTTTCCCACGTTTCTAAGCCTTTTGTTTTCAAAATCTATATTATTATCTTCTTCCAAGTAGGTAAGAAAGGCTTTATCCAATGATCTTTTATTTCTTGTCAGTGTGGTTATAAAGTCACTGAACTGTGGGTAGGAAACAAAATCATTAGGATTGATATTCTCAGTAGTTGTATCATTACCCCTGTGTTCTTTAATTTGATCCTCAATCCAAGAGGTCATTAATGCATTTTCACATATATCCATCGTTTATTATTAGTGAAATAATTTTCGGAAATTTAAAATTATGCGAAAAGTGATTTAGCACAATTAAACACAAATGACCACAAATTACTTGATGGAAATTTTGAATTCTGTCATCATTATAAAAAATATTACCCCCGAGATATGCGATCAATTCCCGGGGTGGATCCCCACCAAATGAGTCGAAATAATATGTGTTGTTAGCTTCCTTCCAATAGCATACCCAGTGTGTTCCAGAGTTTTTTGAAACATCAAGGTTAACAATTCCACATTCCTGATCGAGTGGTTTGTTAGGTAACTCATCAATCATAAATACACCTCTAAAGTTTTTAATGTTTAATCTTTTAACCAGTTTATCAATATCAAAGTTACTGAGTGGAGTTACTTTTTTTTTTTTTTTTTTTACATTTTTGACTCCTTTACCTTGTTTTTCCATGGCTAAATTATGTCTACGTTGTTCTTCCAATTCCTGGTTTCTCTTTTTAGCATTAATAACTGATGTAGCGATAGATGAAGCGCCCCCTGCCAACGCCCCTAGAGCACCCAATGCTGCAAAAATCAAAGGCAAAAATCCACCCTTGTGAGATGTCAAACCATTTCCTGTTTTCATTTCCTTAGACATTTTCTTAAGTTGTGGAACTGAGACTGTGATATTCATGCCTTTGCCCTCCTTTAATTTCTTGTTTTTGCGTTCCAGTTGGTCTTTCGTCAGGAAAGAATCAATATCCAAACCCTTCAGCTCCTCGTTAGAAACTTGAAATGCAATGTTTTTTACTTTCATTTATTATAACACATATTTTAAATTTTTATTTTAATCCCCCAGCCAAGCTTACGTTTAATATGCATCGCAGATCCAGTAACACCAGCCCACAATCTCTCATTGAGATCAGCATCTGGGCTTAACAATCTTTTGAATGCCTTCTTTTCTAGTTCCTTATCAGCTACATGTCTTTCAGCTAGATCTTTATGATGATGATAAGCTACATCATGCTCCATTGCGGCCTCATCTAATGGATTAACAGGTTTATCGCGTCTCTCAAGCCTCTCTTTTAGTCTGGTACCTGGACCCAGGAATCTGTAGCCTGGTGCATGCAGCTCAAAAGGCAGAGAATTTATTAAGTCATTGAGTAATCCTTTTCCATGATGTTCTGACTCCCAGAATGAATGAGGTATTGTGTTCAACATTCGTATCAGGTATGGTATACCTTTTGGATTATTCACAACAAAGTCACTGAACTTGCTGTTGAGCATATTCATTATTCCAACCTTCTCATTGTAATAGTTATCATTTCCAGCATTCTCTTCGCCATAAATAACGAGAAGTCGATCAATGAGCTTCCTAACATCGTCCATCCATATGTATTCTTTGGGATAGCCTGTATTTTTCTTAATACCTTTTCCTGTTCTAGGTGAGAGGTTTTTCTTTTTAATCAATTCGTAAATAGGTTTAACAATATTTTTCCATTTGTCACCCCTGCTTGATTTTGGCGTTCCTGAGTTTGGATCATTCTTTTGAAAAACTGCATTTGTATCTGTTAGGATATGACTATAGTTTTCATAGTCGGTTGCAGTGTAGTCACTTTCTGATACGTCCTTACGTGTTAGCAATTTCAGCAAACCATCAGTTCCAATGTATGTTCGACCTTTTACAGTAAACTGGTCATTGTTGAATATTACTTCGCTATCACCAATATACCTTCTGCTTCCTTCAGGCCTTAGCCCAAAAACATGGTCATCACAGTTATTTAAGAATTCAGTCACTTTCTCTCCAATAAATGTTGTTCTATAGTTGGTTAACGGTACAATATCGGTTTTCAAATGCCCCAACGCCTCATCATAGCGTTCAACGCCATCGTCATAGCGTTCAACGCCATCGTCATCAGTGTCTGCTTTACCAAACAGCTTTCTCTCAAATGAAGTTTCCGTAGGTGTCCGTGGGTAGTCCAAATTCTTTACAGCAAATGGAACAAGTTCCTCGATTAGGTTCTTATTCTTGTTTGTAGGGTGCTCAATTTTTTGCCCCAAGTCTTCTATAGCATCTATCAAAGGTTGCTCTTGTTTCTTATTTCGATCATACTCATCTTTTCGTAGTTTCCTGAATGCTTTAAACTTTTCAGTTAGCTGCCTTCTTCTCTCTATATTCTTTTTAGCTTGTTCTTCGGTAATCATTTATTTATAATAAAATAAAAATGAGTAATGATAACTTAAATGTGTACTGTCTCAATTGTAGGAAGCATTCACTAAGTGATAAGGTTTCATATGAACTTACAAATAATGGTAAAGCAAGAATTAAATGTGTTTGTAGATGTTGTGGCGCCAATAAGTCTATGTTCACTGGTGGGGGTATAAAAAACGATATTGCAAATGAAATTCATAAACCAATTCGAAAAAACTTTCCCAGGAGGGCTGTTCTATCTTTTGGCATCGACGATCTCTGGCAGGCTGACTTGGTTGAGATGGACTCTGGCTCTTTAAAAGGTATACACAGACTTAACAAGGGGTTTAAATATATGCTGACCATGATTGATGTTTTTTCCAAGTATGTTTGGGCAATACCAGTCAAAGATAAAACAGGTGAAAATGTTACTTTAGCATTTAAAACTATTTTGAATGGTCGATCCCTATGCATTTACAAACAGACGAAGGAAAAGAATTTTACAATAAATCATTTAAGACATTAATGGTGAATAATAACATAACTCACTACTCAACATACAGTGGAAAAAAAGCCAGTGTTGTAGAAAGATTTAATAGAACATTGAAGGAGAAAATGTGGAAGATATTTACTGTGCAGGAAAGTTATAAATGGGTTGATATATTACCTAAATTAATAAGTGAATACAATAACACTGTTCACAGCACAATCGGAATGAAACCTACCAATGTAAGTGCAAAGAATGAAGGGTCTATTCTAATCAACATGTATGGTGGGGAAAGAAAAATGGCTAAACCAAGGTTTGCTATAGGAGATAAAGTACGCATAAGTAAGAGTAAAGGTTTGTTTGAAAAGGGGTATACACCAAACTGGTCCACTGAAGTATTTGAGGTATGTGAAGTATTGTACACACACCCCATAACCTACAGAATAAAAGACTTGAAAAGTGAATCCATTAAGGGTATATTTTATGAGCCAGAGCTGCTTAAGACCAAATATGATCGAGACTATTTAGTAGAGAAAATTTTACAAAGGAAAGGAAATAAGGTGCTAGTTAAATGGTTAGGTTTTGACAGTAATCATAATTCTTGGGTTGATAAGAAAAGTGTAGTAGTTTAAAAAAAAATTATTATTTTTCTATATAATAAATGAATCTACAAAAAATTGAAAGCTATGATCGTCAGTCGTTTCCACCTAACGACCAGACAAAAAACAATTTGAATGAATACAACAAACGTATTGAGTTTGATATTCCTGTTGGTGATGCATTTTCGCATCCGAATGAGGCCTACGTATACCAACAGTATAAGCTAACTAAAAGAGATACAAATGCAGGTTATGAAAAAACTTCAACTATTGACCTTTGTAAGAATTTCTTCCCATTCCAGTTCTCCAGAGTAGAGATATCTAAGCATGGCAATATAATTGAAAGTAATGACAATCCTGGCATCACTTCAACTATGATGCATGCACTGCTTAGCTCAGGATCGGAATCATCGTACTTGCAACTAGCAGGGATAGAAAAAGGTAAATATTTTAGGGCAGATGAGCCTAATGAAATTGTCTATCCACTACGATATTTGTTTGGGTTTATGAGGGATTGTAATGAAACATTCTGGAAAGGTGGGTACAAGATCACATTCATTCGAAATTCTAATGATGATGTTTCTGTTTACAGAAGGCCTAAACTGAAAGAAGATGGAACTGTTGATATTATCCCAGATGCTGGTAAAATTGTTATTGATAAAATGGAAATCCTGTGGCCAATTGTTGAATACGAACCTAATTATGGAGACGAAATTAAAGCAAAACTATACAAACACCCCAAAATTCCTATAGGTTTCAATTATTGGCAATGTCTTGAAAAACCTGTACCTACTGGTGCAAACTCATTCCAGTTTGATATAAAGGATCAGTTCAATTCAATCCAATTCGATATGCCTGACTTTGTCATTGTTGGCTTTCAGCTAAACAGAAAAGAAGATGTTGATCAAGACAAACATGGTTCAATTTTTGACCATTGTCATGTCAAAAACATTTGTATTAAGAATGGAAGGAATGAATTGTTCCCTAAAGAGAATTGGAACCTGGATATCGAAGATAAAATTTTCGACAAGATGTACATTGCCTACAATGATTTTAGAAATTCAAAGACTAAGATAGAGACGTCTTACCGTAACAATGAACTATATTTTATACCTGATGCATTTATTTCTAGGAGTCCATTGTATGTTATTGATTGTTCTTACAGAAAAACCTATATTGTAAAAGATAGAACTAATCTGAAACTTACAGTTGATTTTAATAAGCCAATCGAGGCTACAACTATTTGCAATGTGATACTAATAAGTCAAAGAAACCTAATTTATGATATCAAAAGTGAAAGAATCACCGAAGTCAACTAGTGTGCAAACATGTATGGTTATTAGTTTTTAATGGGTAATTTCCCATTAAAAAAATTTACTGTTATATAATCATCTTTTAAATTTAATGGATAATTTATTTATAAAAAATTTTAACATCGGGAACGACAGGAGATGTTGTTATAAGTGGAAATACAATTAAACAAATAGCAACAATCAATATGGCTGGCCTTTCTGGTCCCGATGTTAAAAATTATCGGGAACGACTGGTCCCGATGTTAAAAATTATCTGGAACGACTGGCAAGCCATTTTTTTTTAATGGGAGGGATCCCATTAAATAATAATCATACTTAAATAAAATTTATTGTACGGAGACAGTCTCCATTTGCAGCACTAGCTTTTTGAACTGATTAAGAATATCTGAATATGATGATGATAATGTAGGACACTTTACATTGAACACTGAAAGATCAAATCTGTCAGCTCTGGTCAACATGTTCGTAAACTCGCTGAATTCATAGTATGTTGTGTTCTTGAAGAAGTATAAAAATCCATTGGTGTATCTAAAGGCAGAATCTAACCCCACTGGTAAGCCTGGAAATTTCTTTGAAATTAAGCCGAAGGATTTAGACCTGAATAAGCACTCATCCAGTTCCATAAAATACATTTCATCGTAAAATACAAAAGTGCGACCAGAGTAGGTGTTTACAACTGCTTCAATTTTGGAATTCTGGGGCATACCCAAGTCATAAATAATCTTTGGATATTCAGACATGAGTTGCAGACTAGGATATTCGAATATATATACATTTGAATCGATAAACATTACAATTTCTCCTGAAGGTCTCTGATAAATCGAGGTAAAGCCTTCAAAATTAGCAGGTAAGAAAAACAGCCAGTCAGTGATAAGCTCTGGTTTACTAACTATTTTATCTGCCGTGTCATAAGTCCAAACATACTTTTTGTAAAAAATATACATTACTTGGTTGACTATCAAAAATGTGTTAATGTTTTTTTAAGTCACACAAATCTACTTCTTTTGTAGGAGGTAAAATGTTTGGTTTAGGAGGTGGCAACGAATGTACAGGTCTTTTAGGTTTGCCATAAAGATTCTGTATTGCTAAAATATCGTCAGTTTGTAATGCTAGTCGATCTGAGATATAAATTGGGTACATAACAGACTCGTAGACATTCGAATGATGTATTCCTAAGGCATGCCCTATTTCATGCAATAGTACAATGAAAAGACTTTTTTTACCTTGGGATTTGTTGTCTTTTTTAAGATACCAGTCTTCTTCAGCATCAATGTTAATTTCAACAGGCGAGTTATCGATTTCGGGAAAAAAGCATGAGCCAGCACTCCTCCTCCCCCATCAAATTTGCTATTACATAAGTGTCGAGACTTTTGAAATGTGTGGATACCTCGTTTGTTTGATATTATAATGTGTGGATTTTGAGCATCATGTTTAAACATAATGTCAGTATTTTTAGCCCACATATGAAACACTTCTTGTGTTAGTTGTAGTATGTCATGATTGGCTAACACATAATGCCATTTTATTACTTTCGTTGTCCATTTGGTAATAGATGTAGAAAAGCCAAATACATCATCTGGTACCCCGCATCTAGGAGTTTTGATTAGTGCCAGTGTTTCCTTACTTATTTCGCCACTAATTGTTATGTTGTGGTACTCTTGGAAAAGTCGGAGAGCATTTGAAACTATTGATGAATTTACATTTGTAATATCTTTGTCGGACACTTTTAAGTATCCAAAATCATTTAAATATTTTATTGTGGAAAGTGTTTGATTTTCGCCTCTGCTAGAGGTTATTAAAATTAAGAGGATAATCATCAAGGAAGTCATTTTATTATATGGGAAAAAATATTTTATAGTCTCACTCTTTTTCAATTTTGTAATGCCCCCATGGCAGTGTATTTATTCCATCTTTAAGAATATACCGTTTGTCATCCTCTGGACTTAATGCTTTCTTTCTCAACTCTATTGAAAACAGTTCATGTTTTTTACTTTTTATGAGATTCATACTTTTGTACACCACTTCTTTGCCAAACAAGCAATTTTTGTAGTCATCAAAACTAATTTTATTCCTGACTACAGTATTTTTTACCCCTTTTGCTATTTTCTTTACATCACCTTCCACATTAATGGCATACATTTTCGACTTCAATCCAATAAATTCTTCCAATATTTTACCAATACATTCATCTTTCATTTTACCAACAATCTTCTTGTTAACTAAAGGTAGTCCATAAGGGTTGTCTTTTTTATAGTCGGACGTATCAAAATGATCGATCATTTCTTTCATATCACTGTAGAAGTCTGATGTTTTTATACAATATATGTACGAATCAGTGTCTTCGTAGCACAGTTCAATAAATTTCCCATACTTTGGTTTCATCAAATTATAGTGAAAATCATACATTAAGGTCTTTGACAAGTCAAGTATGCTCATTCCAACATAAATAGGTTTGTTAAAGCACAGTTTTGTTTTATGCATGTGAACTGCAACCAGAGAATCTGTAAATATAGTTCTATCCTTGAAGTTTGGCTTGGCCACTAATTTATCCACTTGCATAGAGCTTGTGCACAACCGTATATCCACTCTGTTTCTAATGTTCTCCATTGATTTACCGAACGGAGCGTTGTTCATTAGTTTATAGAAGTCCTTTTCAAAATCATTAGATGCCTTTGTTCGCATATTTGTGTTTAGATCTATATAGGGCTTGAGCCAGTATGATTGGTCAAACTTCAGAACTCTATGGATCTTCTTCAACTTCATTCCAAGGGATAGATATTGCTTAAGATTTACATAGTGCAGTACATACCTTTCTTTGTCATATAGCGTAGTTAATAATTTAGGCATTTTCGAACCTTCAGGTATTCTATTCTCTGGAGCCAGTGGTACGTCTTTGTGGAGGTCGTGTAGTTCACGTGGGTACTCCAAATCAACTTCCAATATATAACCTTTTCGGGCATCGTCTCGTATTTTTCTTACATCTATATTTGTATTTCTCCATTTGAATCCCCCATAAGGTAAATACTGACTCATAGCCCACCCATATAAGTTATTAGCATCCAGGTATGTCAGATAAGAGTCTTCAACTTTAGCATCATAGTCATTCATGTATTTATTATTTGCTTTGGCATACCTCTTGCAACATTGTGATATTCCACCACGAATACCTTTTTCAATCATCAAAATCATGTTGTAATCCGTCAGTAGTTCTAGTTCTGTTTTTGTATGCTTGAGCATAGCATCCCAAGCCAATCCAGGTGCTGTAAAGTACCATGCAGGATCTAGCTTATATGTTTTGAGACATACATCTCTAAAGTTTTCTATAATATCGGCCAAAATAAGAACATCTGTTTTGTTATACAACTGCGTATACTCTCTTAGGGTTTTTATGTTGAATTTTTCCCACACCTTTTGTGCAAATTCGTATTCCTCATCTTTAATATCACATTTATTGAGTTTGTTGTAAAATGCCTCCTTAGGAGGCAGTGATGTTTCACAAAATTTTTCAGCACTCTCCATGTAGTCATATGGATAAACACCTTTCTTTATAACCAAGTCTAGAAGGTTTGCAGAGAAATGCTTACTCGTTTCCCGGAATTGGCTTCTGGGAAGGTTGCTAGAGAGCTTATCGATACTGGATGCCATAAATTTAAAGGAGTCAATAAATCTTAAATTTACACCATCACATACATGTTTCGTAAAAGAAATATATTTTTCCTCATTGTTGGGAATTAGGTCAATTTTATTTTCATCGATGCCAAGCTCCCTTACAAATAAATGTGTGTCATATCCAGATAGATTGTGAATAAACACAGGAACAAAACATGGATTTCTATAGGATAAGTTACAATCATTGTGTGCGGCTCCTCTAAATTTACCTGTAAGGTGGTCATGGTCACTTACAGAGTCTCCATCCAAAGACTTTTCACATATATGGCAATGAGTGGCTGTATCATAATCAATTTGTTCTTTCTTGGTTAAGGGGAGCATTGGTTTTTTATTTTTGTAAACACTGCTGATTGCCTTTGCTTCCTCCATTAATATTTTTACAAATACTGCTGATGCATCAGGACCTTCATAGGTTACAGGTACTTTATAGTCTCCATGTTCATATTTTACATAGTAACAGAAGCTAATAGGTTCATGTTTTTGATACAATTTCGTGTAGGATTCGTCAGGATTTGGTTCACAAGTATCTATCTTCGACAACAAACATTCAAAATCAGCATATATCACAAAAGGCACTCTCAAAGAATGATTTATGTTCTTAAATCTTAGTATGTCATTTTTTCCTTTATATGGTAGTACAACTCTAACTCCATCATGATCTCGACAGTCTTGTTCATGAGCATTTAGCTTGCTTTCAGAGTAAAAGTATTGCAGACATCTATCACATACATATATTTTGTGACCATTCTTTGTAACCTGTGCCCCAACAAGCCTCGAAAGACTCTTTATCCAGCAGTAGTGGTCGTTCTTTTCGTCTTTCGTGTAAAGTAGGTTTATATGTTTATCTGCCTTATTTTTTGTTGTTTTTAATGGGTGGATTATATACTTATTTTTTTTAGTTCTTTTAAGTTCATTTTCTTCATATTCAATTTCTTCGTATTCATTTTCTTCATATGCGTATACATTAATCGATAATCCACTTCTTTTCTCAAAGGTTGGTATGCTATCCAGTGTTCGTATGCTGTATATTTATTCACTCTTTCTGGATGAATTTTCACTGGGTGGAGAGCAGACAAAATAGACCACAAAAAACATTTTTCATCCGTGTTTTGTACATTAATAACTGCTTGTTTTGCTCGTATCATTTCTGGAAGTTTAGCATATGAGCTACCCTTAAAAGGAACATATTTGTTTATTCGTACTTCTAGGTTGAATATCCTATTGAGCACCCACTGAGAGCCCTTCGCCTCAAATGCTCCCATCTCAGCTATGATTTTCAATATGCTGTTCGTATAAAATTCTTCCAAGTCAGTTGATTTCAGTATAATTTCATTCTTTGTTTTAAAGGAACGTTCTACATATTCAATATTCTCACCAGTTCCTCGTTTGTACTCAGTGAAGAACTTTAAATTTACTTTAAGGTCCATTCGCTTGACTTCTTCCATAATTTTTTTTATAACAGTCTGCTTTATGTCATTTAAGAAATGACTAGGGTCCTTGTACGCATTCAGATTCTTTACAGCATAAGTCTTGAGCCTATTTTCAAATGCTGTTTCAATTTCTTCTACACTGAATCTTAGTGTATATTTGTGCAATTTGCTTCTCAAATGGCTTTTAATTAGAGATGGTTTGTAATAGTGGCCACAGGCCACACACTGCAATTGTTTTTCTCGGGGAGACTTTTGTTTTGGTATTAGATGTTGTGGCATCTTAAAATTTCCCAAGCATTTATAGAATCATGTGATTTCTTATGTATTTTGCTTCTCAAATGGCTTTTAATTAGAGATGGTTTGTAATAGTGTTTGCAAGTCTCACACTGCAGTTTTTTTCTCGGGGAGACTTTTGTTTTGGTATTAGATGTTGTGACATCTTAAAAATTTCCCAAGCATTTATAGAATCATGTGATTTCTGATGTATTTTGCTTCTCAAATGGCTTTTAATTAGAGATGGTTTGTAATAGTGTTTGCAAGTCTCACACTTGACAAATGGTTGTTGAGGTTTCTTCTTCCTTCCTTTCACAAACACATCACCCTTGAACTTATATTCTTTCCAAACATTTCCATTTGCATTAGACTTTTTCATTGCTGGGGTCGTCATCGTATAATTATAGATCAGTTGATTTTTATCTGTCCTCATATCGCTTTATATGACATTTTCATTTCTTTAAACCAAAAAAATATTCCACAGGTATGATGAAGGTAACCATAATGATAATGGGAAGGATGTCAAAAATTTAATGGTTCCCTGGCAAGCATTGAATCAAAAATATAAATTTAAATTATAATGGTTGAAGGTAAGCATACAGAGTTCAAATAAGTGCTGCGTGTGTTATGGATGATTTTAAACCATTAGTTGGGAATAAATTAAAAAATAGTTGTATGGTGTTTGTTGTCCATTAAATATATAAGGAAATTTAAAAAATGTTAATGGACTAAGGCAAGCATACGCGGTTCAAATAAGTGGTGTGTGTGCAATGGTGTCTGTTAACCATTAACAGAGGTGTAATTAATAACTACTAGAATGGTGTCTGTTGACCATTAAATTTAGATTTATTTTATGGTGATATTTAACCAGTAACAGGGGTTGTCGTAACAGGGGTTGTCGTAACAGGGGTTGTCCTCGTATCGGCATTTTATATCTACTGATAGCCCTTAACGATAAAGGTGTAGGTTTGTTTTTACTGGAGTGACACGGTCAAAAATAAAAGCAAACAATGTTTGCATATTCAGTGTTATTGTATTAAACTGTCTGGAGCCTCTTGTTTAAGTGTGTGTATAGTTAAGCAAGTTGAGATAGGTATAGAATTGATTAATTGCTTCAAAATAGTTGTTTTCATAATTAGGCCTAGGCTTATGACAGTGATTGCTCATACAATGCTTACATATTCAGTGTTGTTGTATTAAGCTGGCTGGAGCATCTTGTTTAAGTGTGTGTATAGTTACGCAAGTTGAGGTAGAGATATAATTTATTAATTGCTCGTACAATGTTTACATATTGGTTTATTAAATTGGCGGGAGCGTGGGGCCAAAATTATAAAATTTGCTGTCGAGGAATGTATGAGGTGTATGTACTAAGCAGTGCTGTACCTTGCTGACAATTCTATAAGTTTATTGTCCAAAAATGTGTGGTGTGCCAAGCCACAGTGTTTACATTGGTAATTTATATTGCATTTTCATACTTTTGAGTGTTATTGTTTACATTTGAGAAATTATGCATGCGAATATTAATTTGTACATTATTTGGGTAGTGAGTGATTGATAGAACCCATGATAGGCTGGATCAATAAGTGGTAGGAGGCTCAGCAAATCCGTTTCCTTGCAGGTATCTTCACAAACAGGTACCATTCATGTGGTATTCTGATCTCCACATCCATTTTCTTCTTTGCACGTTAACTTCTTGCGTGGTCACTATCACATTCAAGATTTGAATGTCCAGGCTCTAAAAACTTTTGATTGACGTCTTTCGAAGAAGAATATTGTTGAATTGCCACCATGAACATTACCGCTACTGCTATGTTGCGATTTTGTCCGGCACAAGTATCTGAAAATGTCAGTCTGTGTACATTACCTGGTGTATCAGCTTGTACAGAACTGAAACCACCTGATCAGAACCACTGCCCGCCAAGTCTTCATGCCATATAAAACAGTATGAAGTATCATCACCAAGATATCTGATGGTTTCATTCATAGTCCAAAGTTGTCTTTCGTAGTACACTATGTTGGTTTTAATATCTGGTGTTGCATGTTGTAAACGATTACTTTGTGTTCAGATTCTATTTTGGATTTTTGTTTGTCATTGTCTTTCACTCTGTATACACTTTCACACATAAGGCGATGTTGTTCTCTTTGTTATTCTAATTTTTGTAAATCTTCACCTTGTAAAAATCTTCATTTTGTCTCGAACACATCACACGTATGACAGTTGTCTGTGTATGGTTTTGAATCTCAAACCTGTTGCTTTAAACACATCATAATAAACTGAATATGATATTGGCATTTTCCCTTCTTTGCAAACACTTTTCACAGTACAGGTCATACATTTTATTTTCACTTAATCCTCTTCGTAAATACGTCTTTTGTGTGCCGTTTCTTGAATAGTGGCTTTCATAAGCAAGAAAACTCTTTATATGTGTTAAAGCCTTTTTCTTTTCTGTGTCCGTCTTGTTATAAGGTTCATTCATGCCACTTCCAGTGTTTGGTCGAATACTACTCGCTGATGCACATTTATTTTGAATAATTTCATTAATTTTTCCTCTACTTAGTGAATACATATTACCAAAGAAACTTTTACACTTCCTGTCTTTCAGATGGGGAGGAAACATAATATTTCACTGCTATCTTTCTCTCGCAACTTCGATTCCATTTTTACCCTGCCCTGGCAAGGTTTTTTCTTTTATTTCAATTCTATCCATTAGAAACTGATCTTGGATTCTGCTCATGCATAATACATAACAGTCAAAAAAGTGTTGGAGTTGGTCTTGTTATGTAATATTTAAATTACACATCTTATGGCTGCATACTCCTTGAATTTTTTTAATACTTTGGGAGGAACAACAACTTTTCCTGGTCTAGTAGTATATTCCAAGCCCATATAATTCCGATTTTTCATTTTGTTCCTCTTGTTTCGATTATCATTATTATGATGTTTTGCCTTTTTTTTCTTTACTTACAACTGCGCCTTGATTAATAGAAGCTTAAGTGTTTTCTTGGGCAATATTTTTGTGTGCTGAATCCTCGATTCTTACTGTAGTGTTATCTTTTTCCCTCAGAACTGTTGAACGGCATTTCTTCTGTTTCCCTTTCATTTTCTTTGTGGAAACTTCTTCATCAATGAATGCTGATTTTTATCAGGCTTGCAATCATCAGAGCTATGTTCAATTCCTAAGGTCTCTATTTCAGATTCGTCATTGTCTGTTGGGATATCGGTATCTAAAACACAAAAGTACATAACCTATATCAATAACCTTATGACTTTGCTATGTCTGTCGTGGCGTGTAATTGTTTTTATTACAATTCTTTGAGTAAAACATAACCTGACTTTATACTCATACCAACCAATTTTGTTTATCTGTCTAGTCCATTAATACCAAAAAAGTTAAAGTTACAAATTTGTTTTGCGCAACAATGCAGTTTTAAGTTTATAACCTATAAAAAGTACACCACAAAAATTTTTTTAGCAATAAATCTTTTACTATCATTGTATAGTGGATATTGTTATAATCACGTGAACCTTGTCTGCATAATGAGGAATTACAATATTGACAATAAGGTTACTACATTATAGAGCAGCATGCAGGCAGAAGTATTGTAAACTTACCTTTACAATGTTGCATGACGAATGCCGTATCAGTTATTACTGTTGCCCTGGTATTATTATTCATATCTTGCCACTGTATAACTGATATTAAGAATGAAACCTTCTCAAGCATTGTCTATAACTGTAGGAGATATTACTATAATAAATATATGCTTTCATGCCAATGCTGCAATAGCAGAAAATTTAATTTAATTTCTATAGTTCACATATGTGTTAAATTGCCCAAATAGTGTTTATCAATTTTTAAGAAGTTCATACTAAATTTATTTACTAAATGTATTTACTAAATACTGGCATTCCTATTATACCCCATAATATCTAACATGTCTGCTTCTGGCACCATAAACAACACACATCTTTGTTGCCATAACATGACATGTCAATAGGTTATTCAAATATCGTCTTTTAGCTAGCAAAAACATTCATTTTTACATATCAGTAAATACCACTGTACAAATCTCAGGAACCCTAGCAGATAGACATGTCATCTTTAGACACAAAAAAGAAAAATTTCTTACTATTAACATGTCATAGAAAATTAGATTTCAGTAATTTTGAACATGTAAGCTTTTCGAAGAACCTACAGACACAATACATGTTTACATGTCATTAATTTTCTGACACGATATATAACTACCCCCACATATTTCACCCTCATGGTAAATGGATATAAATGTATTTACCCAATATTTGTCGACCATATGCCTTTTGAGGTTAATTATCACAGTATGACTTGATCGTATGTGATAGGAACTATCACGAAAGTGTGTGAAAGTAAATGTCGTGATAGTTACTATCACACTTCCGTGATAGTTCTATCACCTTGTAAATGTGCTATATCATTAAGTCACGAACTCGTTAAACAAATACATACTTAAATTAATGATTAGTAATTAAATACACATATTTAAATAATTGCATTGCTAGAAATACATTTAAATGGCATTTAAGCCGACTTTCAATATGTATGATACATGAAGGGGGAGGGTAGGGAGGAATTCGGGAGCTATAACCGCTCCCCACCCGCTCCTGCTGCATTCGTCCACTGGACGCCATGAGAAGCGGACCTCTCTCTGTGCTAGTATGCAGGACATAATTGTTTGCACTATCCTACAGCCTTAGTATACCAGACTCCGGGTCGGACCAGTGACTTCACCACTCAATTTCCGGATCGGAGCGCGCTGATTTCATGATACGCGCTGTTGGTATTTGAAAACCTTTGCGCACAGAGCTCACGTCGCTCGAGGCGACCAATCACGCTGTAGCTGCTGCCTTCACGTATCTCTAGTGGAATTGTGGTAGTCGATGTAATGTAAGTAAATAACAATAACATTTCAGGGATTTTTTTAATAAGTAAATTTTCCCGGTTTTATAATAAACCATTTAACTAAACATGAATATTATAAAAGCATTTAACTCACATATGATATTTTACCGTTTTAAACCTAATAGTATTATAGTTCGCATATGTATTTAAAATTTTGTTTGAGAAAATTATTTTGTTATAAAATTTGTCGAGATTTTTTGATATTGCAAAATAATTGATAGCTGAATACTGCTTCGCATTTTATGATTTATTTGAGATTTAGTGTAATAAAACAAGGAGGACTTTTAACTAATTTAGTTTTTAGCTATAATTTAGAATGGGGTTGGTGTGTGATTGAAAGTGTGAATGGATGGGCAAAAAAAAGAAGTGAGGGGAAGTGTACCACATACCAAAAGTGTTGCGGAAGACAGGATATGTCTTGCCCCTCCCTTTTTTGGTCGATGAACGGTTTTTAATGGAGTTGATTGATGAGAAGGGTTTGATGTGTTTACGGATGTTTTTATGCTTGTGTGTATGTGAGGGGCGGGTTGGGTAATTAATATAGTTTGTAATTAGTTTTTAAATGATTGTTTTTAAAATAATTACTATATATATATATATATATATATATATATATATATATATATATATATATATATATATATATATATATATTGAACTGTGGATGTGGGGGTTTGGGTGAGTTTGAGAGTTAGAATGGTGGAAGAGGGGGAGATGCGCCACCATGTTGCTTGGTTCTAGGAAAGCAGAATATGCCTCGCTCTCCCTTTGAATCACTGTTTTAAATGTTAATGGATGTATGGAGTTGAGTGGATTTTTGTATGGAGAATTTGATGTTTGTGTGTTTATGTGAGGGTTAGGTATCTAGTATAGTTTGTAAGTAGTATTTAAAGAGTTTTATAAAGATTTTTTTTATTTATATTTAAATTAATTTTCTAAAGTGTGTTGGGAGGGGGTGAGTTTGAGAGTGCGAATGGGCGAAGGGGGATGAATGAGCCATCATGTTTCATGGATCTAGGAAAGGACAATATCCTTCGCCAACCCCTGGACCCAATGTTTTGAATGGCGATGGATGTACGCAATTTTCTGGATTTGTGTATGGAGTATTTGGTGTGTGTATGTGAGGGGTGGGTAGATATTACTAATTTAGTACGTAATTGTTTTTACCATAAGAGTAATATTAGCTATTATTAAAATTTGTGTTAATAATGATTTTTTCCTTTGAGGTAAATTTTAATCGCTGTTAGTGTGTATAAGAGTGTGTTTTTTTTCTCTGTGTTGTTTCAGATAGCAGTTTGTTACAACTGTTGCGTGCGTGAGTTAAGAGAGGGGAAATATTTTAGCCCCTCTATATTTTACTGGAATATATTTTCGTGAGCAATAAGAATTCTGGATTACACACGGGAACATCTCATATAGAGAACTTTTGAGACTTTGAAATAATTCCCCATCCCTTGACTCATTGCCACAACAACAGTCTTTGTACATGTCCACAATTTACAGCTGCCCGTCTTTAAAAAGATAACAGCGTTATGCATCATCTGTCTCCATTAACATCGAACCTGCCACCGTTCATGATCGCTACATTGTCCATGTGGTCCTTTCTACCTGCAAGGCTCGCTATATCGCTGTGTATCTAACTGCAAGAGGCAATAGTTTACTGCACAGCAAGGGACCACAATATGTCTGCGAATTTTCAAAGTTTCGACTTGCTACATCCCATCCCGCCTCAGTCTTGGCTGTGCTTATATGTATTGGTGTGCGTGTGCTGCAGAGTTGATGTGTGATGGGCAGTGCAAATATATCCCGGAATAGTTCTAATAAAAGGGAAAACGCCGATCAATTATGTTTTGTGTGTTAAATAAATTTTCAAACCAGTTTCTTAAAGTAATGTCTTAAAACAGTGATTTGTTTACATTATGGATGAAAAATGCACGTAATGAGTAACAAATAGTAAAGTGAATTTGCATTTTGTTAATTAGCTTTAGAAACGTAATTCCCTTTCTGTGTAAGGAAACTATAGTAATTTTACCATCACATTTTTGGTAATGCAATGTGTGTTAAAACAGGGAAACTTTTTTATTACGAGTGTTGGAATATTAGTCCACCACTTACACGAAGAACATTTTTTTTACAAACAAGGAGATATAAAATGTCCTACATAAAATAATTATTGTAACGTTGTCGACCGTGTGTAGAGACACAAAGAATCATCTAGCTTGTCGTGGGTTCACTATGGTGTTGACAGTTAGCAATGGAACCTAGTATAAGCATCCAGGAGCAGTAAAAAAAAGAACATATTTTGTTCTAGTCGACTAAATATTTCAAGTAGGGTAGTTTGGATGGGAATATAAGAAGGGAAACTTTTCAATAGTTCGTCCACCAAATTTTTTACAGTAAAAACAAATACAGGGAAATAAATAATGAAAACATAAAATAATCAAGCCACTCAAATAATGAAAAGCGACACCTTAAAAAATTTTATACAACATATTACTTACGGCTGTGAGATTGCATGAGGATGTCCGCTTGAACTACAAGCTTCTATACACAAAGCCTGTGTATCACAGAGATATGGTGTACGATATAACATACATTTATACAACATATTACTTACGGCTGTGAGATTGCATGAGGATGTCCGCTTGAACTACGAGCTTCTATACACAAAGCCTGTGTATCACAGAGATATGGTGTACGATATAACATACATTTATACAACATATTACTTACGGCTGTGAGATTGCATGAGGATGTCCGCTTGAACTACGAGCTTCTATACACAAAGCCTGTGTATCACAGAGATATGGTGTACGATATAACATACATTTATACGACATATTAGTTACGGCTGTGAGATTGCATGAGGATGTTCGCTTGAACTACGAGCGTCTATACACAAAGCCTGTGTATCACAGAGATATGGTGTACGATATAACATACATTTATACGACATATTAGTTACGGCTGTGAGATTGCATGAGGATGTCCGCTTGAACTACGAGCTTCTATACACAAAGCCTGTGTATCACAGAGATATGGTGTACGATATAACATACATTTATACGACATATTACTTACGGCTGTGAGATTGCATGAGGATGTCCGCTTGAACTACAAGCTTCTATACACAAAGCCTGTGTATCACAGAGATATGGTGTACGATATAACATACATTTATACGCAATTATGAAGAAATATAACTTTTACTATTGTAACCTTAATGAATAGTATTTTAAAAATGAAACAGTTTCTAAACAAAAGATTTAGAGAACTCTGTGAAACACTTTCACTACGTGAAACTACCTTTATTGTTACAACATAATATTAAGATAGTGAAAATTAAGAGGGAAATATGAGTTGGGAACTCAAAAAAATGCGCATTAAGATTACCATTTTGTAATTAATATTTGCGATTTAGGCGATATATTAAGGTTAACTTATATGCTTGTAAATGAATTTATTATTGCACACACACTTTTTTGTTAAATACACAGTATTTTAATACGTGATTTGTTAGGTATCGGGAAATTATTGTAAAATAAATTTGGTTTATAATGTCACGTACACGCCACTTGCTCTGTAATCCCCATACGTGTGTGGTTTTAACTACTTATTTAGTTTTTCCTTTAAAGTAAATTCTTTTTAATAGGTGTACCTATACATCTTTAATGCAAGGGGATCTATTTGAAAGTAACAAATCGTAAGCTCGCTAAGGAAACTAAGTTAATATTATGTATATATCTTTTATTAAATCAGAATTTTACTATTTGTCCGTGTGATACAGGAAAAGGATACGTAACATACCACAATCTGGCAGCAGGAAAACGGGTTTTGAATACATTCTATATAACTTTAAGTTGTTACAATAGTTCAAATAGCTGCGATAGAACAAAGACGTTTATATATATATCTTTTTTTTTTTTCTTCAAAATATGTATGAGTTTTGACAATGGGGTATTGGGAGTCAATTAGTGTGAATCGCGTAATATTTAATTTAGTAACAATATCTATGGTTTACCAAAAGACACACTTTTTGGTGTATTTGCCTTGTGAGAGATTAATCGTATTTGTTTAATTCGTTACTATAATTTCCTGGCATTATGATATTTGGGATTCAATTCCATAATGTTTAAGAGTAGTAGAGAATAGCCGATTGAAGGCCAAGGGGATCGGGTATCGGATACGGATTCAGGGGAGCCGCCATCTTGTGACGTCATCCTACCGCCATCTTGTATGTCATTTGCCTTTCACCCCCGACCCGTCTGGCCATTTACCTTGACATTGACCTTGACCCGAGGACCTTTGACTTCGAAAAACACAAAAACATTTTAAATTCTAAAATTTCCTCACAAAATTCCAAAAAATTCTAAAAGAGTATCGAAAAAATATATTATCAAAAATCATTAAAAAATTTTAAACAACAATTAAAATATTACAAAAAGGATCCACAGAAATGACCCATTTTTTCCAGAAATGCTGACAAGAATCAGTGTCTAGTGTCAGACAGGAAACAGGGGTCAGGAAATTAGTACATATGACCTTTGACCTGGACATTTTGACCTTGAAAATTAAAAAAATCCAATAAATAAAAATCCCAAAAAATTTAAAAGTCGATAAAAATTAGTAAAAAATTATTATAAAAAATTCTTATTTAAAAACCTTTTAATAATGAAATAATTGCAAAAAAATTACAATATAACATTTCATTAAAAAAAATTCCAAATTATAATGTATTTCACTCCGGCGGCCATTTTTCTCATTTTCCCTCGGAATTTCCAGTTTCCACTAATAAATTTCCCATAAAAATGAAAAAAATATATTTAATTAAAAAACTTACATTTCCTGAGGTTATCCTCCACACAACCAATTACTCACCTATGTTCGAATCCAGCAGAAGACTGACTGCTTCGCACCCACTCCCCTCACCATCGCCATCTTATTTTTGTGTGCCATTTGTTTACAAGCTACTGGAGGCAGTCATGTTTGTTTATATGTTACTGTAGGCCGCCATTTTTTTTTCGTTCGTCATTTGTTTATACATTATTGGAGACCACCATCATGGTAGGCGACCACCATCTTGGTAGACGACCACCATCTTGGTATTCATCACCCATCTTCCAAATCGGAAGCCAATGACCATGACCTTGACCCCATGACATCGAATGACCTTGAAAACCAAAACTCGAGAAAATAGCATAAAAGTCAGCAAGCATAATACGTTACAGACTACTACCACCATGTCAGATGCAGACTACCTCAACCTTAACCCCATGACCTTGATAATACAGATCTTTACAAAAAGGCATAAAAGTCAGCAAGCATAATACACTACAGATTACTACCGCCATATTAGATGCAGACTACCTTTACCTTGACTCGATGACCTTAAATTACGTTAAAAATGAAAGAAACTATTTAAAAAAAAATTCACAAAAAATCCCACAAAAATGATTATTAAAAATTGGTAATAAAATTTATTTTTAAAATAATTAAAAACTAATTTTTAAAAAACTTGCATTACCGAAGGTTCTCTCAGCACCACCATTAGTTACATTCGTTCCATCCCCAGCAGACGACTGACTCCCTCGCCTCCACTCCTCCCATCTATACTCATTTCACCATCATGATTTTTTGTTTGTCATTTGTTTTCATGCTACCGGAGATTGACTCTCGCTTTCGCTCGACTGCCATCTTTGTTTATATGTTACTGTCAATCTCATTGATGTTCGACCATAATTTTTTTCGTACATCATTTATTTATATGTTACTGGTGGCTGCCATGTTGGGGGGGGGAGGGGGGAATCAGTCATCTTCCTATGTGCAGTACTCCATATTTTTATTTTCATTTGTTTTATAGTTTGCATCTAACCTTCGTGCGACAGCCGTATTAGATTTCATATGTTTATATCATCTATGTATGACCAAGTGATAGCCATATTTGTGTATGTGTTTAAAGTATAGGTTGTGCTGTTGACACCCGCCAATATTTTTCATTGGCTAATTGGTGTTTAGTCGACAAGCCTCCACCACCTTCGTTCCATCAATTACTCACATCAGTTCGACTCCCTCCATATTAGATTCTATTCTCAACACGTATGCAGTATCGATTATGCCACTTGCTATCAGCCTCTACCAAATGGTGACATTGACCATTCCTGCAAAGCACATAAACTACTATATTTTATTATTCATTTGTTTAATCTTAAATGCAAGTTTTTTTATTTGAAATAATTTTTATATAAAGCAGAAGAGAATTTCTTATAAAAAATTAAATACGATATATTTAATAAACGTATTTTTATTTACAAAGTTTTACATACAAATATTTCTTTTCTATGCTTTCTTCAAATGCAAGAGGAGGTAATCGCATAATTTCGAAAGAGATTGGTATGCACTTGTTCTAATCTCAAAATCATTTTCCGAATCGAGTGTACAACCAGAACCCTTCATCGTCATTTCTGCTTCCTCGCGACATACCTCTTGTATATTATCTTCTACACTCTTTTCGATGTCATATATACTATAGACAGGCACATTAGAAGTCTTGAATGCCCTCTTGCTGATGACTTCGTCCAACATTTCTGGTTTTGTATGATTGCATTATAGCCATGTATTAGATTTTAGAGGCCCCTGTTTTTCAATTTCTTCTGTAGGTTAGTTTTATAATTTTGTTTCATACTTTTCAGGAACGAACAAACAACTTTCGATGAAACTGTCACATTCGGAGCAATGTAATCTTCCAACATGTCCCTGAATGCAGATTTTTTTCACAAGAAATCCGTTAGCATTAGATGTGCCTAGAACATGAACAGATTCCCGAACATGAGTTTTACACTGTTGGGCATGTTTTCTATATGATTCAGAATATTTTTTTCACGGACGCTCATGTTTTCAAGTCGCACATTGTCTGGAACATCTTTTACTCCATAAAACATGAACTTACATCCACATCTGTAACAGATAGTTGCCAAAATAGGCCATCGTGTCTTCTTCGTACATTTACCACTCTTCTCATACCTACGTGCATGTCAACTTTTACTGTACATCTCACCAAAGTAGCGGCATGACCGACCCGCTATCGACAGCGAAGTTCCCGTACCATTCACATGCACATCTTCACTTACTGCACAAGGCAGTGATGACATGTTTACATCGTTATTGCACAAAGTAGTACTTCTAAGTCCAACAGAGGTTTGTGGGGGCGACAATATGTATTTTTGTTGTGCTGGTGGAGGAACAATACCTTTACATATTTTCGAATGTTGGTTTAGTTTGTCAGTACGAGGAATCAGACCAAGGCAATTCTCACACTTATATGCGATGAGTAGCGTGTTTATCTAACATTGGTGCTTTTCGTGGCGTCCAACATTGCTTCTAACCTCAAAGGCTTCATCACAGTACATGCATCGAAGTCTTAAAAAGTTATCTTCAGTCGCGATGCTGATGACTGCACTTCTGTGGGTGATCCGCACGAAGAAGTCGCTGGTTCTACCAGTATCATGCTTGAAGAAGGTCATTGCACTGCTAGTACCTCTCCCTAAGAAGTCGATGGCACGGCTAGTTCCACACCCTAAGAAGTTATTGGAACTGCTAGTACCACTCTCTAAGAAGTTGATGGCACTGCTAGTACCACACTCTAAGAAGTTGATGGCACTGCAAGTACTACTCCATAATAAGATGATGACACTGCTAGTACCACTCCCTAAGATGTTGATGGCACTGCTAGTACCACTATATAAGAAGGTGATGGCACTGCTAGTACTACTCCCTAAGAAGTTGATGGCACTGCTAGTACCATTCCTAAGAAGTCGATGGAACTGCTAGTACCACTCTCTAAGAAGTTGATGACACTGCTAAAACTAATACCCAAGAAGTTGGTGGCACTGCTAGTACAATTCCTAAGAAGTCAATGGGACTGCTAGTACCAAACTCTAAGAAGTTAATGGCAATGCTAGGACCAATCCTAAGAAGTCGATGGCACTGCTAGAACCACTCTCTAAGAAGTTGATGGCACTGCTAGTACCACACTCTAAGAAGTTGATGGCTCTGCTAGTACCACTCTCTAAGAAGTAGATGGAACTGCTAGTACCACTCCCTTAGAAGTCGATGGCACTGCTAGTACCACTCTCTAAGAAGATGATGGCACTGCTAGTACTACTCCCTAAGAAGTTGATGGCACTGCTAGTACCATTCCTAAGAAGTCGATGGAACTGCTAGTACCACTCTCTAAGAAGTTGATGAAACTGCTAGTACCACTCTATAAGAAGTTGATGGCACTGCTAGTACAACTCTCTAAGAAGTTGATGGCACTGCTAATACCACACTCTAAGAAATTGATGGCACTGCTAGTAACACTCCCTAAGAAGTCGAAGGCACTGCTAGTACCACTCCCTAAGAAGTTGATGGCACTGCTAGTACCACTCACTAAGAAGTTAACGGCACTTCTAGTACCACTATCTAAGAAGTTGATGGAACTACTAGTACTAATACCTAAGAAGTTGATGGAACTGCTAGAACCACTCTCTAAGAAGTCGATGGCACTGCTAGTACCACTCTCTAAGAAGTTGATGGCACTGCTAGTAACACTCCTTAGAAGTCGATGGCACTGCAAGTCCCACTCTCTAAGAAGTTGATGACACTGTTAGTACCACCCTCTAAAAAGTCGATGGAACTGCTAGTACCACTCACTTAGAAACGATGGAACTGATAGTACCACTCTCTAAGAAGTTGATGGCACTGTAAGTTCCACTCCAAAGATGACGATGGCACTGATAGTTCCAATCATTAAGAATTTGATGGCACTGCTAATACCACTCTCTAAGGAGTTGATGGCACTGCTAGTATGACTATCTAAATAGTTGATGGCATTGCTTTTTCCACTCCTAAGAAAATAATCAAACTGCTAGTACCACTAACAATGAAGTTGAAGGCACTCCTAGTAGCAAACTCTAAGAAGTTGAAGGCACTGCTTGTACCTATAAATAAGAAGTCGATTGCACTGCAAGTACCACTCCTAATAATTGGTAGCTACTTCTAGCACCACTCCCTTAGAAGTTGAAGGCACTGAGAGTACCACACATAAGAACTCGATGGCACTACTAGTACCACTCCTAAGAATTGTATGCCACTTCTAGTACCACTCTTTAAGAAGTTGATGGCACTGCTAGTACTACTAGCTAAGAAAAAGATGGCGCTGCTAGTACCACTCCCAACGAAGTGGAGGGCACTGCTAGTAAAAATCCCTATGTAGTTCATGGCACTGGTAGTACCACTCTCAAAGAAGTTGATAGCACTCTTAGAACCACTATCTAAGAAGTTGTTGCCACTGTTAGTATCTCTCCCTAAGAAGATGATGGAACTGCTAGTACCACTATCTAAGAAGTTGATTGCACTGCTAGTAGCAATCTCTAAGAAGTTGATGGCTTTGCTTGTACAACAATAAACGAAGTCAACAGCACTGCTAGTACCACTCCTAAGAAGTCGATGGTACTACTAGTACCACTCTCAAAGTAGTTGATGGCACTGCTAGTACAAATACCAAAGAAGTTGATGGCACTGCTAGTACCACTCCCAACAAACTCGAGGGCACTGCTAGTACCAATCCCTATGTAGTTCATGGCACTGATAGTACCACTCTCAAAGAAGTTGATAGAACTCTTAGAACCACTATCTAAGAAGTTGTTGCCACTGTTAGTATCTCTCCCTAAGAAGATGATGGAACTGCTAGTACCACTATCTAAGAAGTTGATTGCACTGCTAGTAGCAATCTCTAAGAAGTTGATGGCTTTGCTTGTACCACTATAAAAGAAGTCAATGGCACTGCTAGTACCACTCCTATGAAGTCGAATGCACTGCTAGTACCACTCTCAAAGAAGTCGATGGCACTGCTAGTACAAATACCAAAGAAGTTGATGGCACTGCTAGTACCACTACCTAAGAAGTCGATGGCACTGCTAGTACCACTCTCTAAGAAGTTTATTGCACTGCTAGTACTACTACCTAAGAAGGTGATGGCACTGCTAGTACCTCTCCTAAGAAGTTGATGTCACTGCTAGTACCACTCTCTAAGAAGTCGTTGGCATTACTAGTACCACTCTCTAAGGAGTCGAATGCAATGCAAGTACCACTCCATATGAAGACGACGGCACTTCTAGTACCACATTCTAAGATGTTGATGGCACTACTAGTACTACTCTCAAAGAAGTTGATGCCACTGCAAGTACCACTCCCTATGAAGTTGATGGAACTGCTAGTACCACTCCCTAAGAAGTTGATGGCAGAGTTAGTACCACTTTCTTAGAAGTTGATGGCACTGCAAGTACCACTATCTAAGAAGTTGAAGACAATGCTAGTAGCACTCTATAAGAACTTGATGGCACTGCTTGGATCACTATATAAGTTGTCGATGGCACTGCAAGTACCACTTCAAAAAATTTGATGCCATTTCTAGTACCACTCTCTATGAAGTTGATGGCAATGCTAGTACCACTCCCTATGAAGTTGATGGAACTGCTAGTACCACCCTCTAAGAAGTTGATGGCCCATCTAGTTCCACTCTCTAAGGATATGATGGCACTGCCACTACCACTCCCTAAGAAGTTGATGGCACTGTTAGTACCACTCCCTAAGAAGTTGTTGCCACTGCTAGTACCACTCTCTAAGAAGATGATGGCACTGCTAGTTCCACACCCTATGAAGTGGATGGCGCTGCTAGTACCAATCACAAAGAAGTTGTTGGCACTGCTAGAACGACTATATAAGAAGTTGATGACACTGCTAGTACCACTCCCTTATAAGACCATGGAAATGCTAGTACAATAATCTAAGAAGTTGATTGCACTGCTAGTAGCAATCTCTAAGAAGTTGATGGCAGTGCTTGTACCACTATATGAGAAGTCAATGGCACTGCTAGTACCACTACTAAGAAGTCGATGGCACGGCTTGTACCACTCCCTAAGAAGTTGATCGCACTGCTAGTCCTACTACCTAAGACGTTGATGTAATTGCTGGTACCATTCATTAAGAATTCGATGGCACTGCTAGTACCACTCTCTAAGAAATCGATGGCAAAGCTATTACCACTCTCTATGAATTCAATGGCTCTGCTAGTACCACTCCCTAAGATGTTGATGGCAATGCTAGAACCTCTCCCTAAGAAGTTGAAGGCATTACTAGTACCACTATCTTAGTAGTTGATGGCACTGCTAGTACCACTCCCTAAGAATATGATGGAACTGCTAGTAACAAACTCTTGGAAGTTGATGGCACTGGTAGTAGCACTCTCCAAGAAGTTGATGGCTCTGCTAGTACAACCATCTAAGAAGTTGATGGAACTACTAGTAATAATACCTAAGAAGTTGATGGAACTGCTAATACCACTCTCTAAGGAGTTGATGGCACTGCTAGTACCACTATCTAAGTAGTTGATGGCACTGCTTTTTCCACTCCTAAGAATGTAATGGAACTGCTAGTACCACATTCAATGAAGTTGAAGGCCACTCCTAGTAGCAATCTCTAAGAAGTTGAAGGTACTGCTTGTACCTATAAATAAGAAGTCGATTGCACTGCAAGTAAAACTCCTAAGAATTGGTGGCTACTTTTAGCACCACTCCCTTAGAAGTTGAAGGCACTGATAGTACCACACATAAGAACTCGATGGCACTGCTAGTACCACTCCTAAGAATTGTATGCCACTTCTAGTACCACTCTCTAAGAAGTTGATGGCACTGCTAGTACTACTACCTAAGAAGAAGATGGCACTGCTAGTACCAATCCCAACAAAGTCGAGGGCACTGCTAGTACCACTCCCTATGAAGTTCATGGCACTGATAGTACCACTCTCAAAGAAGTTGATAGCACTCTTAGAACCACTATCTAAGAAGTTGTTGCCACTGATAGTATCTCTCCCTAAGAAGATGATGGAACTGCTAGTACAACTATCTAAGAAGTTGATTTCACTGCTAGTAGCAATCTCTAAGAAGTTGATGGCTTTGCTTGTACCACTATAAAAGAAGTCAACGGCACTGCTAGTACCACTCCAATGAAGTCGATGGCACTTCTAGTACCATTTTCAAAGAAGTTGATGCTAGTACAAACACCCAAGAAGTTGATGGCCCTGCTAGTAAAACTACCTAAAAAGTCGATGGCACTGCTAGTAGCACTCTTTAAGTAGTCGATGGCACTGCTAGTACCACTCCCTAAGAAGTCGATGACACTGCTTGCACCACTCTCTAAGAAGTTAATTGCACTGATAGAACTATTACCTAAGAAGGTAATGGCACTGCTAGTACCTCTTATAAGAAGTCGATGGCACTGCTAGTACCACTCTCTAAGAAGATGATTACACTGCTAGTACTACTACCTAAGAAGTTTATGGCACTGCTAGTAATATTCCTAAGAAGTCGAATACACTGCTAGTAGCACACTCTAAGAAGTTGATGTCACTGCTAGTACCAATGCTAAGAAGTCGATGGAACTACTTTTTCCACTCTCTAAGGAGTTGATGACACTGGTAGTTCCACTCTCTTCGAAGTCGATGAAACTGCTAGTACTACTCTCTAAGAAACAATGGAACTGCTAGTACCAATCTAAGAAGTTGATTGAACTACTAGTACCAAACTCTAAGAAGTTGATGTCACTGCTAGTACCACACTCTAAGAAGTTGATGGCACTGCTAGAACCACTATCTAAGAAGTTGATAGAACAGCTTGTACTACTACCTTAGAAATTGATGGCAATGTTAGTACCACTCTATAAAAAGTTGATGGCACTGCTTGTTTCACTCCCTATGAAGTTGATGGCATGGTTAGTACCACTCTCTAAGACGTTGAAGGCATTGCTAATACCACTCTCTAAGAAGTTGAAAACACTGCTATTACAACTTCCTAAGAAGTTGATGGCACTGCTAGTACTACTCCTAGGAAGTCGATGACACTGCTAGCACCACTATCTAAATAGTTGATGGCACTGCTAGTAATAATACCTAAGAAGTTGATGGCACTGCTAGTAACACTCTCAAAGAATTGATCGCACTGCTAGTACCACTCTCTAAAAAGTTGATGGCTCTGCTAGTAACTCTCCCTCTGAGGATGATTGCACTGCTAGTACCACTCTCTAAGAAGTTGATGGAACTGCTAGTACCACTCTCTAAGTAGTCGATGGCCCTGCTAGTACCTTTCTCGAAGAAGTTGACAGCACTGCTAGTACCACTCTCTAAGAAGTTGATGGCAATGATAGTACCTCTCTCTAAGAAGTTAATGGAACTGCTTGTACCACTCTCTATGAAGTCGATGGAACTGCTAGTACCAGTCTCTGAGAAATCGATGGAACTGCTAGTACCACTCTCTATGAAGTTAATGGCACTGATAGTTCTAATACATAAGAAGTTGATGGCACTTCTAGTACCATTCCTAAGAAGTCGATGGCACTGCTAGTACCACACTCTAAGAAGTTGATGGCACTGCTAGTACCACTCCCCATGAAGATGTTGGCACTGCAAGTACCACTCTCTAAGAAGTTGATGGTACTGCTAGTACTACTACCTAAGATGATGATGGCAGTCTAATACCACTATCTAAGAAGTTGATGGCACTGTAAGTACCACTCCCTAAGAAGATGATGGAACTGCAAATTCCACTATCTAAGAAGTTGATGGCACTGCTAGTACCAATCTCAAAGAAGTTGATGGCACTTCTAGTACCACTATCTAAGAAGTCGATGGCGCTGCTAGTAACACTCTCTAAGAAGTTGATGGCACTGCTGGTACCACTATCTAAAAAGTTGATTGCACTGCTAGTTCCATTCCCTAAGAAGATGATGGAACTGCTGTTACCACTATCTAAGAAGTTGATGGCACTGCTAGTAGCACTCTCTAAGAAGTTGATGGCACTGCTTGTACCTCTATATATAAAGTCGATGGCACTGTAAGTACCACATCCTAATAATTGGATGCCACTTCTAGTACCACTCGCTAAGAAGTTAATGGCACTGCTTGTACTACTACCTAAGAAGTAGATGGCACTGCAAGTACCACTCCATAAGAAGTCGATGGCACTGCTAGTGTCACTCTCTAAGAAGTCGTTGGCACTGCTTGTACCATTCCCTTAGAAGTTGAAGGCACTGCTTGTACCTCTATATATAAAGTCGATGGCACTGTAAGTACCACTCCTAATAATTGGATGCCACTTCTAGTATCACTCTCTAAGAAGTTAATGGCACTGCTTGTCCTACTACCTAAGAAGTATACGGCACTGCTAGTACCACTCCTTATAATTTTGATGGCACTGCTAGTACCACACTCTAAGAAGTTGATGCAATACTAGTACCAATCATAAGGAGTCGATGGAACTGCTAGTACAGCTCTCTATGAAGTTGATGACACTGCTAATACCACTCTCTAAGAAGTCGATGGAACTGCTAGTACCACTCTCTAAGAAGTTGATGGCACTGCTAGTACTACTCTCTAAGAAGTTGATGGCAATGATAGTAACTCTCTCTAAGAAGTTAATGGAACTGCTAGTAACACTCTCTATGAATTCGATGGCACTGCTAATACCACTAGCTAAGAAGTTGATGGCAATGATAGTACAACTACCTAAGAAGTTGATGGTACTGTAAGTACTAGAAACTAATGAGTTGATGGCACTGTTAGTACCTCTCTCTAAGAAGTTGATGGCACTGCTAGTACTACTACCTAAGAAGTTAATGGTACTAGTAGTACCATTCCTAATAAGTCATTGGCACTGCTAGTATCAAAATCTAATAAGTTGATGTCACTGCTAGTACCAATTCTAAGAAGTCGATGGAATTGCTAGTCCCACTCTCTAAGAAGTTGATGACACTGGTAGTTCCACTCTCTCTCAGAAGTCGATGAAACTTTTAGTACCACTCTCTAAGAAACGATGGATCTGCTAGTGCACCTCTCTAATAATTTGATTGCACTGCTAGTAACACACTCTAAGAAGTCGATGACACTGCTAGAGCCACTATCTAAGAATTTGGTAGAACAGCTTGTACTACTACCTAAGAAGTTGATGGCACTGCTTGTACCACTCCCTAAGTAGTTGATGTGAATGCTATTACCACTCCCTATGAAGTTGATGGCAGCGCTAGTACCACTCTCTAAGAAGTTGATGGCTCTGCTAGTAAAACTCCCTATGAGGATGATCGCACTGCTAGTAGCACTCTCTAAGAAGTTGATGGTACTGCTGGTACCACTCTCTAAGAAGATTATGACACTGCTAGTACCACTCCCTAAAAAGTCGATGTCACTTCTAGTACCACTCTCAAAGAAGTTTATGGCACTGTTAGAACCAATACCAAAGAAGTCGATGGCACTGTTAGTACCACTCCCTAAGAAGTTGTAGGCTCTGCAAGTAACAATCTCTATGAAGTTGATGGCACTGATAGTACCACACTCTAATAAGTTGATGGCACTGGTAGTACCACTCCACAAGAAGTCGATGGAACAGCTAGTACCACTATATATATATTAAATCGATACCCCTGCAAGTACCACTCTCGAATTGGCTGCCAATTCTAGTACCACTCTCTAAAAAGTTGATGGCAGTGCTAGTACTACTTCCTAAGAAGTTGATGGCACTGCTAGTACCACACTCAAAGAAGTTGATGGCTCTGCTAGCATGTCTATCTAAGAAGTTGATGACACTGCTAGTACCACTCCCTAAGAAAATGATGGAACTACTAGTACCACTATCTAATAAGTTAATTGCACTGCTAATATCACTCTCAAAGAAGTAAATGGCAATTGCTTGTACCACTATACAAGAAGTCGATGGCACTGCTATAATAACTCCTAAGAAGTCAATGGCACAGCTAGAACCACTCTCTAAGAAGTTGTTGGCAGTGCTAGTACTACTACCTAAGAAGTTGATGGAACTGCTAGTAACACTCCTTTGAAGCCGATGGAACTGCTAGTACCACTCTCTATGAAGTCGAAGGCGCTGCTAGTACCACTCCCTCAGAATTCGATGGCACTGCTAGCAACACTCCCTAAGAAGTTTATGGCATTGTTAGAACCACATCATAAGAAGTTGATGGCACTGCTAGTACCACTCTTTAAGAAGTTGATGGAACTGCTATTACCATTCTCTATGAAGTCGATGGCACTGCTAGTTCCACTCTCTAAAAAGTTAACAGCAATGATAGTACTACTTCCTAAGAAGTTAATGGAACTGCTAGTAACACCATCTAAGAAGTCGATGGCACTGCTAGAACCACTCCCTAAGAAGTTGATGGCACTACTAGTACTACTACCTAAGAAATTGAAGCCACTGCTAGTACAATTAATAAGAAGTCGATGGCACTGCTAGTATTTCACTATAAGAAGTTGATGTCACTGCTAGTACCCATCCTAAGAAGTCAATGGAACAGCTAGTACCACTCTCTAAGAAGTTCATGACACTGGTGGTTCCTCTCCCTCTCAGAAGTCTATGAAACTGCTTGTACCACTCTCTAAGAAACGATAGAACTGCTAGTGCCACTCTCTAAGAAGTTGATTGCACTGCTAGTACCACACTCTAAGAAGTTGATGGCACTGTTAGAACCACTATCTAAGAAGTTGATAGAACAGCTTGTACTACAACCTAAGAAGTTGATGGCAATGCAAGTACCTGTCCCTAAGAAGTTGATGGCACTGTTAGTAGTACTCCATAAGAAGTTGATGGCACTGCTGGTACCACTCCTAAGAAGTCGATGGCACTGCTAGTACCACTCTTTAAGAATTTGAAGGCACTGCTAGTACTACTTCTTAAGAAGTTGATGTCACTGCTAGTACCATTACTAAGAAATTGATGACAGTGCTAGTACCTCTCCCTTAGAAGTTGATGGCACTGTTAGTAGTACTCCATAAGAAGTTGATGGCACTGCTGGTACCACTCCTAAGAAGTCGATGGCACTGCTAGTACCACTCTTTAAGAAGTTGAAGGCAATGCTAGTACTACTTCTTAAGAAGTTGATGTCACTGCTAGTACCATTACTAAGAAATTGATGACAGTGCTAGTACCTCTCCCTTAGAAGTTGATGGCACTGATAGTAGTACTACCTAAGAAGTTGATGGCATTGCTGGTATCACTACTAAGAAGATGATGGCACTAATAGTAGTATAACCTATGAAGTTGATGGTTCTGCTAAGACCACACTCTAAGAAGTTGATCCAAAACTGGTACCACTCCTAAGAAGTCAATGGAACTGCAGGTATAACTCTCTAAGAAGTTGATAGCACTGCTAGAAACACTCTCTAAGAAGTAGATGGAACTGCTAGTACCACTCTCTAAGATGTTGATTGTACCGCTAATACCACTCAGTAAGAAGTTTATGGAACTACTAGTACCACTCTCTAAGAAGATGCTGGCACTGCTAGTACCACTCTCTAAGAAGAAGCTGGCACTGCTAGTACCACTCTCTAAGAAGTTGATGGCACTGCAAGTACCACTCCCTAAGAAGGTGATGGAACTGCTAGTACCACTATCTAAGAAGTTGATGGCACTGCTAGTACCAATCTCAAAGAAGTTGATGGCACTTCTATTACCACTATCTAAGAAGTCGATGGCACTACTAATACCACTCCCTAAGAAGATGATGGAATTGCTAGTACCACTATCTAAGATTTTGATAGCACTGCTAGTACCAATCTCTTAGAAGTTGATGGCACTGCTAGTAACACTATCTAAGAAGTTGATGTCACTGCTAGTACCACTCTCTAAGAAGTTGCTGGCACTGCTTGTTCCACTCTCTAAGATGTTGATAAAACTGCTAGTACCACTCTCAATGCAGTTGATGGCACTGCAGGTACTACTCTCTAAGAAGTTGATGGCACAGTTAGTACTAATACCTAAGAAGTTGATGGCGCTGCTAGTACCAATCCCAAAGAAGTTGATGGCATTGTTAATACCGCTCTGTAGGGAGTCGATGACATTGCTAGTACAACTCCCTATGAAGACGACGGCAATTCTTGTAACAAACTCTAAGATGTTGATGGCATTGCTATTACCACTCAATAAGAAGTTGATGGCACTGCTAGTACCATTACCTATGAAGATTATGGCACTGATAGTACCACACTCTAAGAAGTTGTTGGAACTGCTAATAACACTCCCTAAGAAGTTGATGGAACTGCTAGTACCACTCTCTAAGAAGTTGCTGGCACTGCTTGTTCCACTCTCTAAGATGTTGATAAAACTGCTAGTACCACTCTCAATGCAGTTGATGGCACTGCAGGTACTACTCTCTAAGAAGTTGATGGCACAGTTAGTACTAATACCTAAGAAGTTGATGGCGCTGCTAGTACCACTCTCTAAGAAGTTGATGGCACTTCTAGTACCACTATCTAAGAAGTTGATTGCAATGCTAGTTCCATTCCCTAAGAAGATGATGGACCTGCTATTACCACTATCTAAGAAGTTGATGGCACTGCTAGTAGTACTCTCTAAGAAGTTGATGGCACTGCTTGTACCTCTATATATAAAGTCGATGTCACTGTAAGTACCACTCCTAATAATAGGATGCCACCTCTAGTACCACTCTCTAAGAAGTTAATGGCACTGGCTGTTCTACTACCTAAGAAGTAGACGGCACTGCTAGTACCACTCCCTATAATGTTGATGGCACTGCTAGTACCACACTCTAAGAAGTTGATGCAATACTAGTAATAATCAAAAGGAGTCGATGGAACTGCTAGTACAGCTCTCTATGAAGTTGATGGCACTGCTAGTAGCACTCTCTAAGAAGTTGATGGCACTGCTTGTACCTCTATATATAAAGTCGATGGCACTGCTAGTACCACTCCCTATAATGTTGATGGCACTGCTAGTACCACACTCTAAGAAGTTGATGACACTGCTAGAGCCACTATCTAAGAATTTGGTAGAACAGCTTGTACTACTACCTAAGAAGTTGATGGCACTGCTAGTACCACTTCCTAAGAAATTGATGTGAATGCTATTACCACTCCCTATGAAGTTGATGGAAGTGCTAGTACCACTCTCTAAGAAGTTGATGGCTCTGCTAGTAAAACTCCCTATGAGGATGATCGCACTGCTAGTAGCACTCTCTAAGAAGTTGATGGTACTGCTGGTACCACTCTCTAAGGAGTAGATGGCACTGCAAGAACCACTCTCTAAGATGTTTATGGCACATATAGTAGTACTATTTTTAGAAGTTGATGGCACTCCTGGTACCACTCCCAAGATATCGATTACACTGGTAGTACCACTCTCTGAGATGTTGATGGCACTACAAGTACTACTACATAAGAAGTTGATTTCACTGCTAGTACCACTCTCTAAGAAGTCGATTGCACAGCCAGTACCACTCTCTAAGAAGTTGACGGAACAGTTAGTACCACTCCCGAAGAAGTTGATGGCACTGCTAGTACCAATCTCTAAGAAGTTGTGGAATTGCAAGTACCACTCCTAAGAAGTCGATGGCACTGCTAGTACCACTCTCTAAGAAGTTGATGAAAAAGCTAGTATCACTCCCTAAGAAGTTGATGGCACTGCTACTAACAATCTCTAAGAAGTTGATGGAACTTCTAGTACCATTCAATAAGAAGTTGAAGGCACTGTTAGTACCACTCCCTAAGAAGTTGATGGCACTGCAAGTACCACTCCCTTAGAAGTTGATGTCACTGCAAGTACCACTCTATATGAAGTTGATGGCACAGCTAGTACCACTACCTAACAAGTTGATGTCACTGCTAGTACCACTCGTTGAGAAGTCGATGGCACTGCTAGTACCAATCTCAACGAAATCGATGGCACTGATAGTACCACTCCTTAACAAGCCGAAGGCACTGCTAGTACCACTCTCTAAGAAGTTGATGGCACTACAAATAACACACTCGAAGAAATGGATGGCACTGTTAGTACCACTCATTATGAAGTTGTTGGAACTGCTGGTTCCACTCTCTAAGAATTTGATGGCACTGCTTGTTACACTCTCTAAGATGTTGATGGCACTGCTAATACCACTGCCTAAGAAGTTGATGGAACTTCTAGTACCACTCCCTAAGAAGTTGATGGCACTGCTTGTACCACTCTCTAAGAAGGTGATGGCACTGCTCGTACCACTCTCTATGAAGTTGATGGCACTTCTAGTACCACTCTCTAAGATGTTGATGGAATTACTAGTACCGCTCCCTATGAAGACGACGGCACTTTTAGTACCGCACTCTAAGCAGTTGATGTCACTTCTAGTACCACTCTCAAAGAAGTTTATGGCACTGTTAGAACCAATCCCAAAGAAGTCGATGGCACTGTTAGTACCACTCCCTAAGAAGTTATAGGCTCTGCATGTAATAATCTCTATGAAGTTGATGGCACAGATAGTACCACACTCTAAAATGATGGCACTTAGAACCACTCCTAAGAATTGATGTCACTGCTAGTACCACTCTCTAAGAAGTCGATGGCACTGCTAGTACCATCCAAAAGTCGATGGCACTGCTAGTACCATTCCTAATAAGTTATGGCACTTCAAAACCATCCCTATGAAGTTATGGTACGCAAGTAACACACTCAAAAGTTAAAGGCACTGCTAGTTCCACTCCCTATGAAGTTGATGGAACTGCTAAAACCAATCTCTAGAAGTTGATGCACTGCTATTCCACTCTCTAAGAAGTTGATTTCACTGCTAGTTGAACTCCCTAAGAAGATGTAGTACTGCTAATACCACATCTAAGAAGTATGAAGCTCTGCAATAGCACTCTCTAAGAAGTTGATGGCACTGCTTGTACCACTACTATATATGAAGTCGATACCCTGCAAGTACCACTCCTAAGAATTGGATGCAACTTCTAGTTCCACTCTCTAAGAAGTTGATGGCACTGCTTACTACTACCTAAGAAGTAGATGGCACTGCTAGTACCACTCCCTAAGAATCGATGGCACTCTAGTACCACTCTCTAAGAAGTCGATGGCACTGCTAGTACCACTCCCTCAGAAGATGATGGAACTGCTTTTACCAATACTAAGAATTTGATAGCACTGCTAGTACCATTCTCTAAGAAGTGATGGCACTTCTAGTACCATTATCTAAGAAGTTGATGACACTGCTATTACCACTCGCCCAGAAGTAGATGGCACTGCTTGTTCCACTCTCAAAGAAGTTGATGGAACCCCTAGTAACAATCTCTAAGAAGTCGATGGCATTGCTAGTACCACTCTCTAAGGAGTCGATGGCAATTCTAGAACCACTCCCTATGAAGACGACGGCACTTATAGTATAAAACTCTAAGAAGTTGATGTCACTGCTAGTACCACTTTCTAAAAGGTGATGCCACTGCTAGTACCACTCTCTAAATAGTTGATGGCACTGCTAGTACTACTACCTAAGAAGTAGATGGCACTGCTAGTATCACACTCTAAGAAGTCGATGGCACTGCCAGTACCAACCCCTTAGATGTTGAAGGCACTGATAGTACCACACCAAAGAAGTCGAAGGCACTGCTAGTACCACTCCTTATGAAGTTGATGGCACTGCTAACACCAATCTCTAAGAAGTTGATGGCACTGCTAGTTCCATTCTCCAATAAGCTGATGGCACTGCTAGTTACACTCCCTAAGAAGTTGATGGCACTGTTAATACTACTACCTAAGAAGTTGATGGCACTGCTAGTACCATTCTCTAAGAAGTTGATGGCACTGCTAGCACGTCTATCTGCGAAGTTGATGACACTGCTATTATCACTCCCTATGATGATGATGGCACTGCTAGTACCACACTCTAATAAGTTGATGGCACTGGTAGTACCACTCCATAAGAAGTCGATGGAACAGCTAGTACCACTATATATATATTAAATCGATACCCCTGCAAGTACCACTCTCGAATTGACTGCCACTTCTAGTACCACTCTCTAAAAAGTTGATGGCAGTGCTAGTACTACTTCCTAAGAAGTTGATGGCACTGCTAGTACCACACTCAAAGAAGTTGATGGCTCTGCTAGCATGTCTATCTAAGAAGTTGATGACACTGCTAGTACCACTCCCTAAAAAAATGATGGAACTACTAGTACCACTATCTAATAAGTTAATTGCACTGCTAATATCACTCTCAAAGAAGTAAATGGCAATTGCTTGTACCACTATACAAGAAGTCGATGGCACTGCTATAATAACTCCTAAGAAGTCAATGGCACAGCTAGAACCACTCTCTAAGAAGTTGATGGCAGTGCTAGTACTACTACCTAAGAAGTTGATGGATCTGCTAGTAACACTCCTTTGAAGCCGATGGAACTGCTAGTACCACTCTCTATGAAGTCGAAGGCGCTGCTAGTACCACTCCCTCAGAATTCGATGGCACTGCTAGCAACACTCCCTAAGAAGTTTATGGCATTGTTAGAACCACATCATAAGAAGTTGATGGCACTGCTAGTACCACTCTTTAAGAAGTTGATGGAACTGCTATTACCATTCTCTATGAAGTCGATGGCACTGCTAGTTCCACTCTCTAAAAAGTTGACAGCAATGATAGTACTACTTCCTAAGAAGTTAATGGAACTGCTAGTAACACCATCTAAGAAGTCGATGGCACTGCTAGAACCACTCCCTAAGAAGTTGATGGCACTACTAGTAATACTACCTAAGAAGTTGAAGGCACTGCTAGTACAATTCCTAAGAAGTCGATGGCACTGCTAGTATTTCACTATAAGAAGTTGATGTCACTGCTAGTACCCATCCTAAGAAGTCAATGGAACAGCTAGTACCACTCTCTAAGAAGTTCATGACACTGGTGGTTCCTCTCTCTCTCAGAAGTCTATAAATCTGCTAGTACCACTCTCTAAGAAACGATAGAACTGGTAGTGCCACTCTCTAAGAAGTTGATTGCACTGCTAGTACCACACTCTAAGAAGTTGATGGCACTGTTAGAACCACTATCTAAGAAGTTGATAGAACAGCTTGTACTACAACCTAAGAAGTTGATGGCAATGCAAGTACCTGTCCCTAAGAAGTTGATGGCACTGTTAGTAGTACTCCATAAGAAGTTGATGGCACTGCTGGTACCACTCCTAAGAAGTCGATGGCACTGCTAGTACCACTCTTTAAGAAGTTGAAGGCACTGCTAGTACTACTTCTTAAGAAGTTGATGTCACTGCTAGTACCATTACTAAGAAATTGATGACAGTGCTAGTACCTCTCCCTTAGAAGTTGATGGCACTGATAGTAGTACTACCTAAGAAGTTGATGGCATTCCTGGTATCACTCCTAAGAAGATGATGGCACTGATAGTAGTATAACCTATGAAGTTGATGGTTCTGCTAAGACCACACTCTAAGAAGTTGATCCACAACTGGTACCAATCCTAAGAAGTCAATGGAACTGCAGGTATAACTCTCTAAGAAGTTGATAGCACTGCTACAAACACTCTCTAAGAAGTAGATGGAACTGCTAGTACCACTCTCTAAGATGTTGATTGTACAGCTAATTCCACTCCCTAAGAAGTTTATGGAACTACTAGTACCACTCTCTAAGAAGATGCTGGCACTGCTAGTACCACTCTCTAAGAAGATGATGGCACTGCTAGTACCACTCTCTAAGAAGTTGATAGCACCGTAAGTATTACTTATTAAGAAGTTGATGGCACTGCTAGTACCACTCCTAAGAAGTCGATGGCACTGCTAGTTCCAATCTCTATGAAGTTGATGGCACTGCAAGTACTACTATCTGAGAAGTTGATGGCCATGCTAGTCACACTCCCTAAGAAGTCGATGGCACTGCTAG
The DNA here is from genome assembly GCA_029891345.1 of Dryococelus australis. Taxonomy (NCBI): domain Eukaryota; kingdom Metazoa; phylum Arthropoda; class Insecta; order Phasmatodea; family Phasmatidae; genus Dryococelus; species Dryococelus australis. The sequence continues at coordinate 259,340,231 of CM056996.1, forward strand.
TACCTCTCTTAGAAGTTGATGTCAAAGCTTGTAACCACTCCTAAGATGTCGATGGCACTGCTAGTACCACTCTCTAAGAAGTTGATGGAACTGCAAGTTCCACTCTCTAAGAAGTTGATGGAACTACTAGTACCACTCTCTAAGATGTCGATGGAACTGCTTGTACCACTCACTAAGGAGTCGACGGCACTACTAGTACCAATCCCTAAAAAGTCGATGGCACTGCTACACCACACTCTAAGTAGTTGATGGAACTGCTAGTACTACTCTCTAAGAAGTTGATGGCACTACTAGTACCACTCCCTAAGAAGTTGATGGCACTGCTAGTACCACTCTTTAATAAGTTGATCGAACTTCTAGTACCACATTCTAAGAAGTCGATGGCACTGCTAGTACCTCTCCCTAAGAAGTTAATGGCACTGCTAGTAATGCTACCTATGAAGTTGATGGAACTGCTAAAAACAATCTCTAAGAAGTTGATGGCACTGCTAGTACCACTCCTATGAAGTCGATGGCACTGCTAGTACCACTCTCTAAGAAGATGATGGCACTGCTAATACCACTCCTAAGAATTCGATGGAACTGCTGGTACCACTCTCTAAGAAGTTAATGGCACTGCTAATACAGCTATATGAAGTCGATGGCACTGCTATTACCACTCTCTAAGAAGTTTATGGCACTGCTAGTACGATTCTCTAAGAAGTTAATTGCACTGCTTGTACCACTATCTAAGAAGTTGATAGCACTGCTAACTCCACTCTCTAAGAACTTAATGGAACTGCTAGTTCCACTATCTTAGAAGTTAATGGCACTGCAAATACATCAAAATAAGTAGTTGATGGCTCTGCTAGTTCCACTCTCTAAGAAGTTGATTGTACTTCTAGGAACACTCTCTAAGAAGTTGGTGGCACTGATAGTACCACTATCTAAGAAGTTGGTTTCACTGCTAGTTCCACTCCCTAAGTAGATGATGGAACTGCTATTACCACTATATAAGAAGTTGAAGCACTGCTAGTAGCACTCTCTAAGAAGTTGATGGCACTGTTAGTATCATTCCCAAAGAAGTTTATTTAACTGCTAGTACAATTATCTAAGAAGTTTATGGCACTTCTAGTACCACTCTCTAAGAGGTTTTTGGCACTGCTAGTACCATTCTCTAAGAAGTTAATGGCACTGCTAGTACCACTATCTAAGAAGTTGAAGGCACTGCTAGAATCACTATCTAAGAAGATGATAGAACATCTCGTACTACAACCTAAGGAGTTGATGGCACTTCTAGTACCACTCCTAAGAAGTCGATGGCACTGCTAGTACCATTCTATAAGAAATTTAATGGAACTGCTGGTACCACTCTCTAAGAAGTTTATGGCAAAGCTAGTACCACTCTCTATGATGTTTATGGCACTGCTAGTACCACTCTCTAAGAAGTTGATTGCTCTGCTAGTACTACAACCTAAAATGTTGGTTTAAACGCACTGCAAGTACAACAACCACAGAAGTTGTGGCACTGCTAGTACCACTGCTAAGAAGTAGATGGCCCTGCATGTACCACTCTCTAAGAAGTTGGTGGTACTTCTAGAAACACTCTCTAAGAAGTTGATGGAACTACTAGTACCACTCTCTCAGAAGTCGATAGCACTGCTAGTTCCACTCTCTAATTCGTTAATGGCACTGCTACTAGTACCACTCCCTAAGAAGTTAATGGAACTGCTAGTACCACTCTCTAAGAAGTTGATGGCATTGCTAGTTCTACTACCTAAGATGTTTTTGACACTGCTGGTATTACTCTTTAAGAAGTTGATGTCACTGATTGTACCACTATCTAAGAAGATGATTTCACTGCTAGTTCCACTCCCTAAGTAGATGATGGAACTGCTATTACCTCTATATAAGAAGTTGAAGCACTGCTAGTAGCACTCTCTAAGAAGTTGATGGCACAGCTTGTACCACTATATAAGAAGTCGTTGGCACTGCAAGTACCACTCCAAAGAATTGGATGCCACTTCTAGTAACACTCTCTATGAAGTTGATGGCACTGCTAGTACCACTCCCTAAGAAGTCGATGGCACTGCTAGAACCACTCTCTAAGAAGCAATGTCACTGCTAGTAACACTCCCTTAGAAGTTGAAGTCACTGATACTACCACACCTAAGAAGTCGATGGCACTGGTAGTTCCACACCCTATGAAGTTGATAGCACTGCTAGTACCACTCTCTAAGAAGTGGATGGCACTGCTATTTCCACTCTCTAAGAAGTTGATGCCACTGCTAGTACCATTCCCTAAGAAGTTGATGGCACTGCTAGTACCACTCTCAAAGAAGTTGATGGCACTGCTAGAACGACTATCTAAGAAGTTGATGACACTACTAGTACCACTCCCTAAGTAGATAATGGAACTGCTATTACCACTATCTGAGAAGTTGATTTCACTGTGAGTGGTACTCTAAAAGAATTTGATGGCACCTCTCGCACCACTATTTAAAAAATCCGATGGCACTGCTACTATCATTCCTAAGAAGTCGATGTCACTGCTAGTACCACTTTCTAAAAATATGATGGCACTGTTAGTAATATTACCTAAGAAGTTGATGGCACAGCTAGTACCACTCCCTAAGAAGTCGATGGCACTGCTAGTACCACTCTCAATGTAGTCGATGGCACTGCTAGTACCACACCCTAAGAAGTCGATGTCACAGCTAGTACCACTCTCTAAGAAGTTGATAGCACCACCAGTACTACTTCCTAAGAAGTTGGTGGCACTGCTAGTACCATTCCTATGAAGACGATGGCACTGCTAATACCACTCTGTATGAAGTTGATGGCACTGCTAGTACTACTACCTAAGAAGTTGATGGCACTGCTAGTCACCCTCCCTAAAAAGTCGATGGCACTTCTAGTACCACTCCTCTTAGAAGTTGATTTCAAGGCTAGTACCACTCCTAAGGAGTCGATGGCACTGCTAGTAACACTCTCTAAGAAGTTGATATAACTGCAAGTTCCACTCTCTAAGAAGTTGATGGAACTACTAGTACCATTCTCTAAGAAGTTGATGGCACTGCTAGTACCACTCTCTAAGAAGTTGAAGGCACTACTAGTACTTCTACCTATGAAGTTCATGGCACTGCTAGTACAGCTCTATGAAGTCGATGTCACTGCTGGTACCACTATTTAAGAAGTTGATGGCATTGCTAGTTCCACAATCTAAAATGTTTATTGCACTACTAGTACCACTCCCTAAGAAGTTGATGGCACTGCTAGTGCCAATCCATAAAATTTGATTTAACTCTTAGAACAATTATCTAAGAAGTTGATGGCACTGCTAGTACCACTCTCTAAGAAATTTATGGCACTGCTAGTACCATTCTCTAAGAAGTTGATGGCAATGCTAGTACTTCTATCTAAGAAGGTGATGGCACTGCTAGTTAGACTCTCTAAGAACTTAATGAAAAAACTAGTTCCACTATCTTAGATGTTAATGGCACAGCTAGTACAAATAAATAAAAAGTTGATGGCTCTGCTAGTTCCACTCACTAAGACGTTGATGGCACTGCTAGTACCACTCCCTAAGAAGTTAATTGAACTGCTAGTACCACTCTCTTAGAAGAAGATGCCACTGCTAGTACTACTACCTTAGAAGTTGATGGCACTGCTAGTACCACTCACTAAGAAGTTGGTCGCTCTGATAGTACCACTATCTAAGAAGTTGATTTCACTGCTAGTTCCACTCACTAAGTAGATGATGGAACTGCTATTACCACTATATAAGAAGTTGATGGCACTGCTTGTACAACTATATAAGAAGTCGATGGCACTGCAAGTACCACTCCTAAGAATTGGATGCCACATCTAGTACCACTCTTCAATCAGTTGATGGCACTGCTAATACTACTACCTAAGTAGTTGATGGAAATTCTAGTACCACTCCCTAAGAAGTCGATGGCACTGCTAGTATCACTCTAAGAAGTCGAAGTCACTGCTTGTACCACACCTTAAGAATTCGATGACACTGCTATTACCACGTCCTAAGAAGTTGATGACACTGCTAGAACCACTCACTAAGAAGTTGATGGCACTGTTAGTACCACTCTGTAAGAAGTTGATGGCACTGCTAGTACTACTTCCTAAGAAGTTGATGGCACTGCTAGTACCACTCCTAAGAAGTCGATGGCACTGCTAGTACCACTCTCTATGAAGTTGATTGCACTGCTAGTACTACTACGTAAGAAGTCGATGCCATTGCTAGTACCACTCTCTAAGAATTTGATGGAACTGGTAGTGCCACTCTCTAAGAAGTCGATGACACTGCTAGTACCACTCTCTAAGAAGTTGATGGCACTGATAGTACTACTAACTAAGAAGATGATTGAACTCCTAGTACCACTCCTAAGAAGTCGATGGCACTGCAAGTACCATTCCTCTAAAGTCGATGGCTCTGCTAATATCACACAATATGTAGTTGATGTCACTGCTAGTACCAATCCTAAGAAGTCGATGGAACTGCTAATACCACTCTCGAAGAAGTTGATGACATGGGAAGATCAACTCTCTCTCAGAAGTCGAAGAACTGCAAGTACCACTCTCTAAGTAACGATGGAACTGCTAGTGCCACTCTCTAAGTAGTTGATTGCACTGCTAGTACCACACTCTAAGAAGATGATTGCACTGCTAGAGCCACTATCTAAGAAGTTAATAGAACAGCTTGTACTACAACCTATGAAGTTGATGGCAATGCAAGTACCTCTCCCTCAGATGTTGATGCCACTGATAGAAGTACTACCTAAGAAGATGATGGCACTGCTGGTACCACTCCTAAGATATCGATGGCACTTCTTGTATCACTCTCTAAGAAGTTGATGGCACTACCATTACTACTTCCTAAGAAGTTGATTGCACTGCTAGTTCCATTACTAAGAAGTTGAAGGCAATTCTAGATCCTCTCCCTAAGAAGTTGATGGCACTGATAGTAGTACTACCTAAGAAGTTGATGGCACTGCTGGTACCACTAATAAGATGTTGATGGCACTGATAGTAGTACTACTTAAGAAGTTGATGGTACTGCCAGTCACATACCGGAAGAAGTCGATGGCACTTCTAGTCCCACTCCCTTAGAATTTGATGACAAGTCTAGTACCACTCCTCAGAAGTCGATGGCACTGCTAGTACCACTCTCTAAGAAGTTGATGGAACTGCAAGTTCAACTCTCTAAGAAGTTGATGGGACTACTAGTACCACGCTCTAAGATGTCGATGGCACCGCTAGTACCACTCACTAAGTATTCGATGGCACTGCTAGTACCACTCCTAAGAATTCGATTGCACTGCCAGTAGTACTCTCTAAGAAGTTGATGGCACTGCTAGTACCACTCCTAAGAATTCGATTGCACTGCTAGTACCACTTTCTAACAAGTTGATGGTACTGCTAGTACAGCTATATGATGTCGATGGCACTGCTATTACCACTCTCTAATAAGTTTATGGATCTCCTAGTACCCCTCTAAGAAGTTGATGGCACTGCTAGTACCACTCCCTAAGAAGTTGATGGCACTGCTAGTACCACTCTTTAATAAGTTGAACGAACTTCTAGTATCATATTCTAAGAAGTCGATGGCACTGCTAGTACCTCTCCCTAAGAAGTTGATGGCACTGCTAGTAATTCTACCTAGAAGTTGATGGAACTGCTAGTACCACTCTCTAAGAAGTTGTAGGCACTGCTAGTACCACTCCTAAGAAGTCGATGGCACTGCTAGTACCATTCTCTAAGAAGTCGATGGCACTGTTAGTACCACTCACAAAGAAGTTAATGGAACTGCTAGTCCCACTACCTAAAAAGTTTATTGAACTGCTAGTGCCACTCTCTAAGAAGTTGATCGAACTGCTAGTACCAAATTCTAAGAAGTCGATGGCACTGCTAGTACCTCTCCCTATGATGTAGATGGCACTGCTAGTACTACTATTATTATGAAGTTGATGGTACTGCTAGTACTACGCCTAAGAAGTTTAAGGCACAGCTAGTACCATAATCTAAGAAGTTTATTGCACTGCTAGTACCACTCCCTAAGAAGTAGATGGCACTTCTATTCACACTCCCTTAGAATTTGATGACAAGGTTAGTACCACTCCTCAGAAGTCAATGGCACTGCTAGTTCCACACTCTAAGAAGTTAATGGAACTGCAAGTTCAACTCTCTAAGAAGTTTGTGGAACTACTTGTACCACTCTCAAAGAAGTTGATTTCATAGCTAAAACGAATATCTAAGAAGTTGATGACACTGCTATTACCACTCCCTAAGAAGATAATGGAACTGTTATTAACACTATCTAAGAAGTTGATTGCACTGCGAGTAGTAACCTCTATCAAGTTGATGGCACTTCTTGTACCACTATATAAAAAGTAGATGGCACTGCTACTACCACTCCAAAGAAGTCGATGACCCTGCAAGTACCACTGTCTAAAAAGTGGATGGCACTGCTAGTACTATTACCTAAGAAGTTGATGGATATGCTTGTACCACTCCCTAAGAAGTCGATGGCACTGCTAGTACCACTCTCTAAGAAGACGAAGTCACTGCTAGTACCACTCCTTAAGAATGCGATGACACTGCTATTACCACTCCCTAAGAAGTTGATGTCACTGCTAGAACCACTCCCTAAGAAGTAGATGGCACTGCTAGTACCACTCTCTAAGAAGTTGATGGAACTGCTAGTACCACTCTCTATGAAGTCGATGGCAATGCTAATACCACTCTCTTAGAAGTTGATATCTATGACAGTATTACTACATAAGATGTTGAAGTAACTGCTAGTACTAGTACCATAGAAGTTGATGGCACTGTCAGTGCCACTCCCAAAGAAATTGATCGAAGTGCTAGTACAATTATCTTGGAAGTTGATGGCACTGCTTGTATCACTCTCAAAGAAGTTTATGGCACTGCTTGTACCACTCTCTAAGAAGTTAATGGCAGAGCAAGTACCACTATCTTAGAAGTTGTTGGCACTGCTAGTACCACTCTCTAATAAGTTAATGGAACTGTTAGTACCACTATCTATGAAGGCGAAGGCACTGTTAGTACCAATCCTAAGAAGTCGATGAAACTCCTAGTACCACTCTCTAAGAAGTTGAAGACACTGATAGTTCCACGCTCTCTCAGCGGCCGATGAAACTGCTAGTACCACTTTCTAAGAAACGATGGAACTGCTACTGCCACTCTCTAAGAAGTTAATTGCATTGCTAATACCACACTCTAAGAAGTTGATGGCACTGCTAGAACCACTATCTAAGAAGTTGGTAGAACAGCTAGTACAATTCCCTTAGAAGTTGACGGCACTGCTAGTACATCTCCCTATGAAGTTGATGGCAATGCTAGTACCACTCTCTAAGAAGTTGATGGTACTTCTAGTACCTCTCCCTATGAGGATGATAGCACTGCTAGTACCACTCTCTAAGGAGTTAATGGCACTAGTAGTACCACTCTTTAAAAGTTGATATCACTAATAGTAGTACTACCTAAGAAGTTGATGTCACTGCTGGTACCAATCCTAAGGAATCGATGGCACTGCTTGTACCACTCTCTAAGAAGTTGATGGCACTGCAAGTACTACATCCTAAGAAGTCGATGACACTGCTAGTACCACTCTCTAAGAAGTTGATGGCACTGCTATTACCACTCTCTAAGACGTCGATGGCACTGCTAGTACCACTTTCTAAGGATTCGATGGCACTGCTAGTTCCACTACCTAAGAAGTTGATGACACTGCAAGTACCACTCCCTACGAAGATAATGGGACTGCAAGTAACACTATCTAAGAAGTAGATGGCTCTGCTAGTCCCACTCTCTAAATTGTCGGTAACACTGCTAGTACCACTCTCTAAGAAACGATGGAACTGCTAGTGCCACTCTCTAAGAAGTTGATTGCAGTGCTAGTACTACACTCTAAGAAGATAATGGCACTGCTAGAAAAACTATCTAAGAAGTTGTTAGAACATTTTGTACTACAACCTAAGATGTTGATGGCAATGCTAGTACCTCTCCCTAAGTAGTTGATGGCACTGATAGTCGTACTTCCTAAGAATATGATGGCACTGCTGGTACCACTCCTAAGAAGCGATGGCACTGCCACTACCACTCTTGGCACTGCAAGTGCCACTCCCAAAGAAGTTGATGGAAGTGCTAGTACCATTATCTAAGAAGTTGATTGCACTGCTAGTACCACTCTCTAAGAAGTTTATGGCACTGCTAGTACCACTCTGTAAGAAGTTAATGGCACAGCAAGTACCACTATTTTAGAAGTTGATGGCACTGCTAGTACCACTCTCTAAGAAGTTAATGGAACTGCTAGTACCACTATCTATGAAGGTGAAGGCACTGCTAGTACCAATCCTAAGAAGTCGATGGCACTGCTTGTACCACTCTCTAAGAATTTAATGGCACTGCAGGTACTACTTCCTATGAAGTCGATGGCACTGCTAGTACCATTCCTAACAATTGATGGCACTGATAATACCACTCTCTAAAAAGGTGATGGAACTGCTATTACTACTCTCTAAGAAGTAGATGGCACTGCTAGTACCACTTTCTAAGGATTCGATGGCACTGCTAGTTCCACTATCTAAGAAGTTGCTGGCACTGCAAGTACCACTCCCTAAGAAGATGATGGTATTGCTAGTAACACTATCTAAGTAGTAGATGGCTCTGCTAGTACCTCTCTCTAAGTTGTCGATAGCACTGGTTGTATCTCTCTCTAAGAAACGATGGAACTGCTAGTGCCACTCTCTAAGAAAGTTGATTGCACTGCTAGTACCACACTCAAAGAAGATAATGGCACTGCTAGAACCACTATCTAAGAAGTTGTTAGAACAGCTTGTACTACAACCTAAGAAGTTGATGGCGTTGCTAGTACCTCTTTATAAGTATTTGATGGCACTGATAGACGTACTTCCTAAGAATATGATGGCACTGCTGGTACCACTCCTAAGAAGCGATGGCACTGCTAGTACCACTTTCTAAGAAGTTGATGGCACTGCTAGTACCACTCCTAAGAAGTGGAAGGCACTGTAGTACCAATTTCAAAGAAGTTGATTGCACTGTTAGTACCACTCCCTAAGAAGTTGTTTGAACTGCTAGTACCATTCTCTTAGACGTCGATGGAACTGCTATTAACACTCTCTAAGAAGTTGATGGCACTGCTAGTACCACTCTCTAAGAAGTTGAAGGCATTGCCAATACCACTCCTAAGAAGTCGGTGGCATTGAAAGTACTACTCTCGAAGAAGTTGATAAAACTGCTAGTACCACTCTCAAAGAAGTTGATGGCACAGCTAGAACCATTCAATATGTAATTGATGGCACTGCTACTACCACTCCTATGAAGTTGATGGAACCGCAAGTACCACTCCTAAGAAGTCGATGGCAATGCTAGTACCATTCCCTTAGAAACTGATGGCACTGCTAGTACCACTCTCTAAGGAGTTGATGGCACTGCTAGTATTACTCTCGAAGAAGTTGATAAAACTGCTAGTTACACGCTCTAAGAAGTTGATGGAACTGCTAGTAGCACACTCTAAGAAGTCGATATCACTGTTGGTACCACTACCTATGAAGATGATAGGAACTGCTAGTACAACTCTCTAAGAAGTTGATGGCACTGCTAGAACCACTCCTATGAAGGCACTGCTAGTACCACTCTCAAAGAAGTTGATGGCACTGCTAGTACCACTCCTAAGAAGTCGATGGCACTGCTAGAAACACTCTCGAAGAAGTTGATAAAACTGCTAGTACAACTCTGAATGTAGTTGATGGCTCAGCAAGTACCATTCAATAAGTAATTGTTGGCACTGCTACCACCACTCCTATGAAGTTGATGGTACCGCAAGTACCACTCCTAAGAAGTCGATGGCACTGCTAGTATCATTCCCTTAGAAATTGACGGCACTGCTAGTACCACTCTCTAAGGAGTTGATGGCACTGCTAGTACCACCCCTAAAAAGACGTAGGCACTGCTAGTATCATTCTCTTAGACGTTTTTGTAGCTGTTAGTACCACTCTCCAAGAAATCGATGTCACTGTTAGTACCACCCACTATGAAGTTGATGGCACTGCTGGTACCACTCTCTAAGAAGTTGATAGCACTACTAGTACCACTCCTAATAAATCGATCGCACTGCTAGAACAACTCTCGAAGTAGTTGATGTAACTACTAGTACCACTCTCTAAGAAGTTGATGGAACTGCTAGTACCACACTCTCTGAAGTCGATATCACTGCTAGTACCACTCCCTATGAAGATGTTAGGAACTGCTAGTACAACTCTCTAAGAAGTTGAAGGCACTGCTAGTACCACTCCCATGAAGTCGATGGCACTGCTAGTACCACTCTCAAAGAAGTTGATGGCACTACTAGTACCAAACCTAAGAAGTCTATGGCACTGCTAGTAACACTATCGAAGTAGTTGATAAAACTGCTAGTACCACTCCCAATGAAGTTGATGGCACAGCTAGCACCATTCAATAAGTAATTGATGGCACTGCTACTACCAATCCTATGAAGTTGATGGAACCGCATGTACCACTCCTAAGAAGTCAATGGCATTGCTAGAACTACTCCCTAAGATATTGACGGCACTTCTAGTACCACTCTCTAAGAAGTATATGTCACTTCTAGTACCACTCCTAAGAAGTAGTTGGCACTGCTAGTACCACTATCGAAGAAGATGTTAGCACTGCTAGTACCACTATCTAAGAAGTTGATGGCACTGCAACTACCACTCCCTAAGAAATTTTATTGCACTGCTTGTACCAATCCCAAGGAAGTTGATCTAACTGCTAGTGCCAATTATAAGAAGTCGATTGCACTGCTAGTACCACTATCGAAGAAGTTGTTAGCACTGCTATTACCACTATCTATGAATTTGACGGCACTGTTAGTACCACTATCTACGAAGTTGATCTCACTGCTATTACCACTCTCTTAGAAGTTGATGGAAATGCTAGTAAAACGCCCTATGAAGTTGATGGAACTGCTAGTACGACTCTCTAAGAAGTTGATGGCACTGCTAGTACCACTCTCTAAGAAGTTGATGGCACTGCTAGTACTACGACCTAAAAAGTTTATGGCATTGGAAGTACCACTCCTAAGAAGTCGATGGCACTGCTGGTACCACTCCATAAGAAGTTGATGGCTCTGCTAGTACCACTCCCTAAGAAGTCGACGGCACTGCTAGAACCACACAATAAGAAGTTGATTGCACTGCTAGTGCCACTCCCTAACAAGTCGTTGGCATTGTTAGTACCATTCTCTAAGAAGTTGATCACACTGCTAGTACCACTCCTAAGATGTCGCTCGCAATGCTAGTACAACTCTCTAAGAAGTTCACGTAACTGCTAGTACCACTCTCAAAGAAGTTGATGGCACAGCTAGAACCATTCAATAAGAAATTGATGGCACTTCTACACCCACTCCAATGAAGTTGATGGTACCGCAAGTACCAGTCCTAAGAAGTCGACGGCACTGCTAGTAACACTCCCTTAGAAATTGACGGCACTGCTAGTACCACTATCTAAGAAGTCGATGGCAAGCTAGTACCACTCTCAAAGAACTTGATGGAACTGCTAGTACCACTCTCTAAGAAGATGATGGAAATTCTAGTACCACTCTCTAAGAAGTTAATGGCATTGCAAGTATAACTATCAAAGAAATCAATGGAACTGCTAATACCAATCTCTAAGAAATTGATGGTACTGCTAGTACCACACTCTAAAAAGTTGATGGCACTGCTACAACCACTATCTAAGTAGTTGATAGCTCTGCTAGTAATAATCCCTAATAAGTTGATGGAACTGCTATTACCACTCCTAAGAAGTCGATGGCACTGCTAGTACCACTCTCTAAGAAGTCGATGGCACTGCTAGTATTACTCTCAAAGAAGTTGATGGCACTGCTAGTACCACTCCCTAAGAAGTTGATGGATATGCTAGTTCCACTCCCTAAGAATCGATGGAACTTCTAGTCGCATTCTTAAAATAAGTAGATGGCACTGCTAGAACCACTATCTAAGAAGATGATAACACTTCTAGTATCAATCCCTAGGAGGTTGATGGAACTGCTGGTACCACTCCTAAGAACTGGATGGCACAGCAAGTACCAATTTCTAAGAAGTTGATTGCACTGCTAGTACCACTCCCTTAGAAGTTGATTGAACTGCTTGTACCATTCTCTTATAAGTCGATGGAACTGCTAGTACCTGTCTTTTAGAAACGATGGAACTGCTATTAACACTCTCTAAGAAGTAGATGGCACTGCTAGTACCACACTCTAAGATGTTGATGGCACTGCTAGAACTACTATCTAATAACTTGATAGCACTGCTAGTACTACTACCTAAGAGGTCGATGGCACTTATAGTATTTCTCCCTAAAATGTCGATGGCACTGCTAGAACAACTCCCTATGAAGGTGATGGCACTGCAAGTACCACACTCTAAGAAGTTGATTGCACTGCAAGTAACACGGCCTTTGGAGTTGATGGAACTGCAAGTAACACTCTCTAAGAAGTTGATGGCACTGCCCATACCACTCCCTAAGAAGTTGATTGCACAGCTAGAACCACTCCCTAAGATGTTGATGGCACTGCCAATACCACACCCTAAGAAGTTGATGTCACTGAAAGTACCACTCTCTAAGAAGTTGATGGCACTGCTAGTCACACTCCTAAGAAGTCGATGGCACTGCCAGTCACATTCTCGAAGAAGTTGATAAAACTGCTAGTACCACTCTCAAAGAAGATGATGGCACAGCTAGAACTATTCAATAAGTAATTGATGGCACTTCTACTACCACTCCTATGAAGTTGATGGAACCGCAAGTACCACTCCTAAGAAATCGATGGCACTGCTAGTACCACTTACTAAGAAATTGATGGCACTGCTACTACCACTCTTTAAGAAGTTGATGTCACTGCTAGTACCACTCCATAAGAAAACATTGGCACTTATCTAATCATTGCCACTCTCTAAGAGTTGATGGTACTGCTAATACCACTGCCTATGAAGTTGATGGAACTGCTAGTTCCACTCTCTAAGAAGATGATGGCACTGCTAGTACCACTCCATAAGAAATTGATGGCACAGCTAGTACCACTCCCTAAGAAGATGATGGGAATGCTAGTACCACAGACTAAGAAGTTAATGGCATTGCTAGTACCACCCATCTAAGAAGTTGACGGCACTGATAGTACCACTCTCTGAGAAGTTGATGGCACTACTAGTACCACCAATAAGAAGTGGTTTTGCACTGCTAGTGCAACTCTCTAAGAAGTTTCTGTAACTGTTAGTTCCAATCTCTAGGAAGTTGATGGGACTACTAGTACCACTCTCTAAGAAGTCGATGACACTGCTAGTACCACTCCCTATGAAGTTGATGGCACTGCTAGTACCACTCCAAAGAAGTCGTTGCCACTGCTAGTACCACTCTCTAAGAAGTGGATGTAAATGCTAGTATCACTCTCTAAGAAGTTGATGGAACTGTTAGTACCAATCTCTAAGAAGACGATGAGACTGCAAGTTCAACTCTCTAAGGAGTCGATGGCACTGCTAGTACATCTCCCTAAGAAATCGATGGCACTGCTAGTATCACAATCTATGAAGTTTTGGCAATGGTAGTACCACTCCTTAGAAGTCAAAGGCAATGCTAGTACCACTCTCTAAGAAGTTGATGGCACTGCTAGTACCACTCTCTAAGAAGTTGATGGCACTGCTAGTACCACAGTCTATGAAGTTGATGGCAGTGCCTGTACCACTACTTAAGAAGTTGATGGTACTGTTAGTACCAATGTCTAAGAAGTTGATGCACTGCTAGTACCACTCTCAAAAAAGTTAAAGGTACTACTAGTACCACTCTCTAAGAAGTCGATGGCACTGCTAGTACCATCTCTATAAGCAATCGATAGCACTGCTAGTAACACTCCCTAAGAAGTCGACGGCATGTTAGTACCAATCTCAAAGACTTGATGGAACTGCTAGTACCACTCTCTAAGAAGATGATGGAACTTCTAGTACCACTCTCTAAGACGTTAATGGCATTGCAAGTATCACTATCTAAGAAATCGATGGAACTGCTAGTACCAATCTCTAAGAAATTGTTGGCACTGCTACAACCACTATCTAAGTAGTTGATAGAACTGCTAGTAATACTCCCTAATAAGTTGATGGAACTGCTATTACCACTCCTAAGAAGTCGATGGCACTGTTAGTACCACTCTCTAAGAAGTCGATGGCACTGCTAGTATTACTCTCAAAGAAGTTGATGGCACTGCTAGTACCACTCCCTAAGAAGTTGATTGAAATGCTTGTACCATTCTCTTATAAGTCGATGGAACTGCTAGTACCTGTCTCTAAGGAGTCGATGGCACTGCTAGTACCACTCTATAAGAAGACGATGGCAATGCTAGTACCACTCACTAAGAAGTCGACGGGAATGCTAGGACCACACAATAAGAAGTTGATTGCACTGCTAGAGACACTCCCTAAGAAGTCGTTGGAATTGTTAGTAGCATTCTCTAAGAATATGATGACACTGCTAGAACCACTCCCTAAGAAGTTGAAGACACTGCTAGTACCACTCCCTAAGAAGACTTTGGCTTTGCTAAAACCACTCTCTAAGTAGTTGATGGCACTGCTGAAACCACTCCCTAAGATGTCGTTGGCACTGCTAGTACCACTCTCTAATAAGTCGTTGGCACTGCTAGTACACTCTCTAAGAACTTGATGGCACTGCTAGTACCACTCCCTAAGAAATTGATGGCCCAGCTAGTACCACTCCCTAAGAAGATGATGGGAAAGCTAGTACCACGGACTAATAATTTAATGGCATTGCTAGTACCACTCTCTAAGAAGTTGACGGCACTGATAGTACCACTCCCTATGAAGTTGATGGCAATGTTAGTACCGCTCTCTAAGAAGTTGATGGCACTGGTTGTACTACTAACTAAGTAGTTGATGGTACTGCTAATACCACTGACTAAGAAGTTGATGGCACTTTTAGTACCACTCTATAAGAAGTCGTTGTCACTGATAGTACCACTCCATTTGAAGTTGATGGCACTGCTAGTACCACTCTCTAAGAAGTTGATGGCACTGCTAGTACCACTCCTAAGAAGTCGTTCGCTCTGCTAGTAACACTCTCTAAGTAGTTGATGCAACTGCTAGTACTTCTCTTTAAGAAGTTTATGGAACTGCTAGTACCACTCTGTAAGAAGTCGATATCACTGCTGGTACCACTCACTATCAAGATGAAAGAACTGCTAGTACCTGTCCCTAAGAAGTTGATAGCACTGCTAGTACCACTCTCTGAGAAGTTGATGGCACTGCTAGTACCACTCCTAAGAAGTGGTTTTGCATTGCTAGTGCCACTCTCTAAGAAGTTTCTGTAACTGCTAGTTCCACTCTCTAGGAAGTTGATGGAACTACTAGTACCTCTCTCTAAGAAGTCGATGTCACTGCTGGTACCACCCCCTATGAAGTTGATGGCACTGCTAGTACCAATCCTAAGAAGTCGTTGGCACTGCTTGTACCACTCTCTAAGAAGTGGATGTAACTGCTAGTACCACTCTCTAAGAAGTTGATGGAACTGCTATTACCACTCTCTAAGAAGTCGATATCACTGCTAGTACCACTCCCTATCAAGTTGATGGAACTGCTTGTAACACTCTTTAAGAAGGCGATGGCACTGCTAGTACCACTAACGAAGAAGTTAATAGCACTGCTAGTACCACTCCCTAAGAAGATATTCGGAATGCTAGTACCACTAACTAAGAAATTAATGGCATTGCTAGTACCACTCTCTAAGAAGTTGATGACACTGCTAGTACCACTCCTAATAAGTCAATGGCACTGCTAGTACCACTCCATAAGAAGTTGATGGAACTGCTAGAAGCACTCTCTAAGAAGTTGATGGAACTGCTAGTACCAATCTCAAAGAAGTCGATGAGACTGCTAGTACCACTCTCTAAAGAGTCGATGGCACTGCTAGTACAACTCCATAAGAAATCGATGGCACTGCTAGAACCACTATCTAATATGTTGATAGCACTGCTAGTACTACTACCTAAGAAGTCGATGGCACTTATAGTATTACTCCCTATGATGTCGATGGCATTGCTAGTACCACTCCCTATGAAGGTGATGGAACTTCAAATACCACACTCTAAGAAGTTGATTGCACTGCAAGTAACACGCACTATGGAGTTGATGGAACTGCGAGTACCACACTCTATGAAGTTGATGGCACTACTCGGACCACTCCCAAAGATGTTGATGGAACTGCCAATACCACACCCTCAGAAGTTGATGTCATTGAAAGTACCACTCTCTAAGAAGTTGATGGAAAGGGTAGTACCAAACTCTAAGAAGTCGATATCACTGCTAGTAGCACTCCCTATGAAGATGATAGAACTGCTAGTACCACTCCCTATGAAGATGATGGCACTGGTAGTACCACTATCGAATGAGTTGAGAGCACTGCAAGTACCACTATCTAAGAAGTTGATGGAACTGCTAGTACCACTCCTAAGAAGTCGATGGCACTGCTAGTACCATTATCGAATTAAGTTGTTAGCACTGTTAGAACCACTATCTAAGAATTTGACAGCACTGCTAGTACCATTATCTATGAAGGTGATGTCACGGCTAGTACCACTCTCTAAGAAGTTGATGGAACTGCTAGTAAAACACTCTATGAAGTCGATGTCACTGCTAGTACCACTCTCTAAGGAGTCGATGGCACTGCTAGTACCACTCTCAATGAAGACGATGGTAATGTGCCATACCACACTCTAAGAAGTTGATGGCACTTCAAGTACCACTCCTAAGAATTCGATGGCACAGCAAGTACCACTCTCTAAGAAATTTGATGGAACTGCTAGTACCAAACTTTAAGAAGTTGATGGCACTGGTAGTATTACTACCTAAGAAGTTGATGACACTGCTAGTACCACTCGATAAGAAGATGATGGAACTGCTAGTACGACTATCTAAGAATATGATGGCACTGCTAGTACCACTCTCTAAGCAGTGGATGGCACTGCTAGTACTACTATCTATGAAGTTGATGTCACGGCTAGTACCACATTCGAAGAAGTTGATGGAACTGCTAGTACAGCACTCAATGAAGACGATGGCACTGCTAGTACCACTCTCTAAGGAGTCGATGGCACTGCTAGTACCACTCCCAATGAAGACGATGGCAAAGCTAGTACCACACTCTAAGAAGTTGATATGCACTTCTAGTACCACTCCTAAGAAGTCGATGGCACTGCCAGTACCACTCTCTAAGAAATTTGATGGAACTGCTAGTGCCACTCTTTAAGAAGTAGATGGCACTGCTAGTAGCACTCTCTAAGAAATTGATCGCACTGCTAGTACCACTCTCTAAGAAGTTAATTGCACTGCTAGTACTACAACCTAAGATGTTGATGGTACTGCAAGTGCCACTCCTAAGAAGTTGATGGCACTGCTAGTACCACTCCCAAAGAAGTCGATCGTACTGCTAGTACCACTCTCTAAGTAGTCGATGGCACTGCTGGTAGCACTCCCTAAGAAGTCGATGGCACTGCTAGTACCACTCTCTAAGAAGTCGATATAACTGTTAGAACCACTCCCTATCAAGTTGATGGAACTGCTTGTAACACTCTCTAAGAAGTTGATGGCATTGCTAGTACCTCTATCGCAGAAGTTGATAGCACTGCTAGTACCACTCCCTAAGAAGATAATGGAAATGCTAGTACCTCTGACTAAGAAGTTAATGTCATTGCTAGTACCACTCTCTAAGAAGTTGATGACACTGCTAGTACCACTACTAAGGAGTCGATGGCACTGCTAGTAGCACTCCCTAAGAAATCGATGGCACTGCTGGTAGCACAATCTATGAAATTTTTGGCACTGGTAGTACCACTCCTAAGAAGTCGATGGCACAGCTAGTACCACTTTCTAAGAAGTTGATCGCACTGCTAGTACCATTCCCTTACAAGTCGTTGGCACTGCTAATACCACTCTCAAAAAGTTGAAGGTACTGGTAGTACCACTCTCTAAGATGTTGATGGCACTGCAAGTACCACTCCTAAGAAATTGATGGCACAGCTAGTACCACTCCCTAAGAAGATGATGGGAATGCTAGTACCACTGACTAAGAAGTTAATGGCATTGCTATTACCACTCTTTTAGAGAAGTTGTTGGCACTGACAGTACCACTCCCTATGAAGTTGATGGCACTGCTAGTACCGCTATCTAAGAAGTTGATGGCACTGGTAGTACTACTACCTAAGAAGTTGATGGCACTGCTAGTATCACTCCCTAAGAAGATGATGGAACTGCTAGTACCACTATCTAAGATTTTGATGCCACTGCTAGTACCACTCTCTAAGAAGTTGATGGCACTGCTAGTACCACTATCTATGAAGTTGATGTAACGGCTAGTACCACTCTCTAAGAAGTTGATGGAACTACTAGTACCACACTCTATGAAGTCGATGGCACTGCTAGTACCACTCTCTAAGGAGTCGATGGCACTGCTAGTACCACTCCCTAAGAAGACGATGGCAATGCTAGTACTACACTCAAAGAAGTTGATGGCTCTTCTAGTACCACTACTAAGAAGTCGATGGCACTGCAAGTACCACTCTCTAAGAAATTGATGGCACTTCTAGTACCACTCTCTAAGATGTTAATGGCACTGCTATTACTACAACCTAAGATGTTGATGGCAATGCTAGTAGCACTCCTAAGAAGTCGATGGAACTGCTAGTACCACTCTCTTAGAAGTTGATGGCACTGCTAGTACGACTACCTAAGTGGATGATGGCACTGCTAGTACACTCCCCAAGAAGTCGATCGTACTGCTAGTACCACTCTCTATTTAGTCGATGGCACTGCTGGTAGCACACCCTAAGAAGTCGATGGCACTGCTAGTACCACTCTAAGGAGTTGATGGCACTGCTAATACCACTCTCTAAGAAGTCGATGGGACTGCTAGAACCACTCTCTAAGACGTTGATGGAACTGCTAGTACCACTCTCTAAGAAGTTGATTGCACTGCTAGTACCACTCTCTAAGCAGTTGATGGCACTGCTCGTACTACTACCTAAGAAGTTGATAGCAGTGTTAGTACCACTCCAAAGAAGTCGATGGCACTGCTAGTAGCACTCTCTAAGAAGTTGATGGCTCTGCTAGTACTACTACCTAAGAAGTTGATGGCACTGCTAGTACCACTCCCTAAGAAGTCGATGTCACTGCTGGTACCACTTAAGAAGTCGATGGCACTGCTAGTACCACTCTATAAGAAGTTGATGGAACTGGTAGTAGCACTCTCTAAGAAGATTTATGGCACTGCTAGTACCACTCCTAAGAAGTCGATGGCACTTCTAGTACCACTATCTAAGAAGTTGATGGTACTGCTTGTACCACTCTCTAAGAAGTTGATGGCACTGCTAGTACCGCTCTCTTTTAAGTTGATGGCACTATGATTGTAATTATATGATTGCCTAGTGAACATCTAATGTAGCTTTCCAAGTTATTGACAGAGTTTGTATATTTAATCAAAATCACTGTTGTGTGTTTTTTAAGAAGAGGAGAATCAAAATGCTGGGTGGAGATAAGTTTTATATTGTACTTGAAAACAATCAACTTAATTCCAAAGATAATAAGAATACATGTATTTGTATCAGGAAGTATTTGATACAATAGAAAATAGATACATGTATTAATACAGTGGGGTTTGCCTTTCTATTTCACGTAACATCCTTATATTTGGCCTCAATTTATTAGTTATATTGAAGGATTCAAGAAAATACCATATATTGAGAAAATAATAATTCGTGGAACTATTAATTGTTATGAAAGAATAATTTTCGTTACTTACTTTGTGTAGTTCATTATTTCCAGTTGAAAAAATACGCTTATATCGTTTTTCCTTAATACAATGTGAGTATTATACATATAAAGAAACAGAAAATACGTCCCCAATTGCCATTCATTTACCACGTTCACAGGTATTCATATCGTAACTGATTAATGTTTTGTATATTTAAAATATTCTTCTGATGATTATAACAGCGATTCTGTCATGAATATAAAGTTAATTTATTATATGTATTTTGAAATTTTGGAATGGAACATTCGATCACCTATTATGTTTGAAATTTGGCATTATGGTATCAAGAGCGCTACGATTTTTGTAAGTATTTCAAAATGTATGACATTGTTTATTGACGTAAAATATACAGGATGTAAAATATTTAATACTCGACTTCCGCGTTTCGAGAACATGTGAATTCATAGATCATTCATATCGACAAAGAGATTTTTTTGGGCCTGCGATGGCTACATAATCGTATAACTATGTTCAGTTTAATTTCAGTAGTTTCTCTCGTAGCTGAAAACGTTTGCGACATGCCAACGTTATTTGCCACACTTTTTGAAGATTAGATCTTATTTATTTTGTGCATTTATCGTTACAGGTTTGGTCTTTTCTAACAGAACAGAGGTCCAGGTTCGCCCAGTTAAGGTTGGAGACACTACACTCCAATTTGGCGGTAGGCCATGGTTCTCGTTTTTATATAATTTGGACCTCGTTGAGCAATCGTGGAACTCCTTTTACCGCGCCGCTGAAGGGAGAAATATGCAATCTCAGAATATTAACATAAATATGGAGGCAGGGTCCTGAGGAGGCAGGATATGTTTACAAACTAATTCGGTCAGCAAGTGATGTCCACATCTGGTCGTGTTCATACAGTACAGGTTTGTGTGCGCTGTACGAGATGGCTATCTTAGTTTTGTTGACTCTTCAGTGTAAATATTGAAGATATATTATTCACTAACTCGCCTTTTTACAATACCTACGCATTGTATATTTTTGGGGTTTTGCGTAGCATGGTTACGCAGAGACAGGCCAGAGGTAACGGAATTCCTCATCTGTGTGAGATGGGAAGAAGATAGAGCCATGAACTAGAGCAAGCAGCTTGCCCACCTCACATGAGTGGTGCACGATGTGTGTGACCGAGGTGCCGATTGCGAGTTCACTTCGACAAAAACAAATTGGCCCTCGACTGCTGGCGACACACGCCCGTTATCGTTTTATGTAGCACTAGCACCGCTCTGACACGGATCCTGAGATTTACCAAGTGTTAGGATTCTAAATTTTTAAAATGCCGTAAGAATGCTTAATCCTATAGTATACGTGGATTTATTTAGATACTTTACGTGACTTATTTTGAGAGTTGGTTCGTTTTATAATATCAAACATTGTACTATCGATCACATTTCTCAGAGCACAACAATTGTGCCTTTATTTCTCGGCCATTTTGGGTGGAGCGACGTCCACGCAGCTAGGGCTGTTGTACGTCGTAGTGTGAGGTTGGTGTGTCCTGGTGAGCTGGTTGGGGGAGGGAGGCACTCCTAGCCAGCCGCCTGGCGGGGGATATATATGGCGATGTGGCGTGGGGATCGGCCCAGCAGGGCTGGCAGTGATAAATACCGCGGAAGGTCTAACTCTTTCCAGACAGATGGCGCTGGCTGCCTTGGCTTTCCTCCGCACGCTCGCACACACACACACACACGTGCCAAGCTAACCTTCCACAAATAATTCATTCGTTGCCATTCTGATTTTGAATTTTACAACTACGTATTATTTCTTTAATTAAAATATTTTTCTAATGACAGTTTAATAATATTGGAAAGCCGTAGCGTAAGTTTTACAAGACAGTTTGACTCCTGTTGTTTGTTTGTTTGTTTGTTTGAGGAACTATCTTGTAGGTTTTCTGGAAGACCTTCCTCACGGAATGGTGTCGGTCTGGTTTAGTTTTACTAGTCCGTTAAAGCAAATTCCAATGACAGGCTACCATTTATGAAACTGGATATAATTTAGATCGATACCATTGATTCATACCACGTTCGCTACCACCACCTCTACCCCACGTTCGCTACCACCACCTCTACTCCATGTTCGCTATCACCACCTCTACTCCATGTTCGCTATCACCACCTCTACCCCACGTTCACTATAACCACCTCTACTCCATGTTCGCTATCACCACCTCTACCCCACGTTCGCTACCACCACCTCTACTCCATGTTCGCTATCACCACCTCTACCCCACGTTCGCTATAACCACCTCTACTCCATGTTCGCTATCACCACCTCTACCCCACGTTCGCTATAACCACCTCTACTCCATGTTCGCTACCACCACCTCTACCCCACGTTCGCTATAACCACCTCTACTCCATGTTCGCTATCACCACCTCTACCCCACGTTCGCTACCACCACCTCTACTCCATGTTCGCTATCACCACCTCTACCCCACGTTCGCTATAACCACCTCTACTCCATGTTCGCTATCACCACCTCTACTCCATGTTCGCTATCACCACCTCTACCCCACGTTCACTATAACCACCTCTACTCCATGTTCGCTATCACCACCTCTACCCCACGTTCACTATAACCACCTCTACTCCATGTTCGCTATCACCACCTCTACCCCACGTTCACTATAACCACCTCTACTCCATGTTCGCTACCACCACCTCTACCCCACGTTCGCTATAACCACCTCTACTCCATGTTCGCTACCACCACCTCTACCCCACGTTCGCTATAACCACCTCTACTCCATGTTCGCTATCACCACCTCTACCCCACGTTCACTATAACCACCTCTACTCCATGTTCGCTATCACCACCTCTACCCCACGTTCACTATAACCACCTCTACTCCATGTTCGCTATCACCACCTCTACCCCACGTTCGCTACCACCACCTCTACTCCATGTTCGCTATCACCACCTCTACCCCACGTTCGCTATAACCACCTCTACTCCATGTTCGCTATCACCACCTCTACTCCATGTTCGCTATCACCACCTCTACCCCACGTTCACTATAACCACCTCTACTCCATGTTCGCTATCACCACCTCTACCCCACGTTTGATGTCACCGCCTCTACCCTACATTCGCTATAACCACCTCTACCCCACAAAATAAAATCCCCGCTGTTGATATGAAAACTAACACATAAATTAAAATTAAGTTATTTACTTTAGTCTATGAAAGTGGCAAACCTCCAAAGTAATTTATTACAGTGGTTCAGAATCACTGTACGAGTCTGTAAAAAATTTCGTAAATGGAAATATTTCAATTAAAAATTTTTTATTCTATGTTGAGGAATTTTTTCGAGTGGGGGCGGGAGAAAAGGAAACTGAAATTCTGAAATTTAGCTCTATTATTTCATTGTTTCTACGTTCCATCCCCATATAACTCCGCGAGAAGTTTATTTGAAGCTTTAGGTAATTTTAAATGGCGTTAACATACCTGCCTGCCAAGTTCATACTTTTTAGTATAGGTACGGGATATACGGTGCACTTTACCCGCATACATGTTTGTCATTTGGGGTGAAACTTGGCAGATACCTCATTTTTCTACTAACAGTTTTTGTACAATTTGTGGGAACCTATCCTTAAGGAATTGTTTAAAGTCCGCAATTCTTATGGTGGTGTGATGTAACACCTGTATTCTACTTCTAATAAAAGGTCATGATTATGAAGCATAAATAGATTCATCTCGTGGTTGAAATAATTGATCTTGCAATTTGTGTCAGTTTACTAGCAAAGAAAAATACTTGGTCACTACCCAGTACTCCTGTCGTACAGCAAAATGTTAAATATAGTTTACTGTAAGGGTCTAACTCATGTTTAATGGACTTGCATACATATACTTTATAGTCATTTGCGTGCACAACATTGATATTTGGCACATGGCCAATACCTTTGGTAGACCTTTCAAATATTACCCACCCTTGGGCAAAAAAGACGTTATATAAATACATGTCATTTATATGTGAAAGACTAGTATTTGACACATAAAGATACATTTTGGACCAATTACTTAATTTTTCACTTATTAACTACAAGGCTAGTCGTACATTGGAAGTGACTTCGTTCGTGAAAGCACAAAGTCACCCGAGCAATCCCGATGTGAGGAAAATCATGGACGTCCTCACACTAGAGGCGACACAACCATGCGACTACGCGCGTATTGTTCCGCCTTGCGACAGATTCTCAAGTTGGCATTTTACCGTGGAGTCGTACGACCTGACTAGTAAAGTTAGCATTTTGGGTCTTTGCTGTTTTGTGCGCGAGTGGTTTGTAAGGATTTTAAAAATGAAGACAGAAAAATTAATGTCTCGTTTTCGAGAGGAGATGTCTGTAAGACCAAAAAAGCGACCACTGACATTCTAGAGACGTACAGAGAGATGCATGGCTGTATGTGGCGGGGGGACTGACAACTGTTCGAGTGTCTAACTGTTCTACCTTTTATGACCAACTGTTCGACTATGCACGTGAGGCAGTCGACCCCACCCAAACACTGCTGTAAAATGTGATCCCTCCTTTCCTTTCCTACTCAACGAATCATAGAAGAGCAGAGCAATGAAAGCATTTCGAGACTTCTGAGACCGATGACCAACTGTTCGATTGTCCAACTGTTCGAGTGTCCAACTGTTATGCCTTTAATAACCAAATTTCCGACTGTACAGGGGCTGCAGTCATTCCCTTATACACTGCTGTTAAATATTATCACTCCTTCATTTCTCACCCAATGAATCATAGAAAAAATAGACAAATAAAGGCGTTTCCTGTCCCCTGAGACTGATGACCAACTGTTCGAGTAACCAACTGTTCGAGTAACCAACTGTTCGAGTAACCAACTGTTCGAGTAACCAACTGTTCGAGTAACCAACTGTTCGAGTGTCTAAATGGACAAGTTTGGAGGGGTAGCAGTTGCAGCGGCAGCTATTTAGATCGTAATAGAAAATAATTAATTTTAAATATATACCCACTGATAATTATTATTTCTTTTTTTTTTATATTTAGCATCGGCAAAGAGAGAAAATACACGATTTATTTTTTTCTACGTAATTTTTTAATTTGCTGACATAAGATAAGTTATTGACTTCTATGTAAATATTATGCTATCTGAGTTTAATGAAAAGTGAAACTGAAATGTTGTTACATAATTTCATAATACTTTGAAATTATGTTTTATTACACCAATCTTTCTCGCGACTATTTCTTAGTACTTAAATTTTAATAATAATGTAAACGATTATATTTTTAAACCAAGAATCACGTTGCATAATATATACCATGCATATTTATGTAAACGTTATATATTGAGGAGCCCATCTCCCTTTTGAGAAAACCCCCAAATCGTGGTATTGTAGCTCGCTGGACTAACGAATGGAGTGCGACAGTTTTTTCCTGGTTGTTCCTTCATTTCGGCCCCCGAATTAATTTTTCCCCGCACCTGCTTCGGCCCGTTGTGGATAACAGGTATATCATCAAAATAATTTGCTTCACAAAAGGCTCATACATACTTTTTATTTAGCAAGAAAAACACATAACCATCTGAAATTACTCATGTCAGTATATAAAATATCTAATAATATTTTTTCTTTATCTTATAAAGTGAAACTAAACAAATTCTTTATTAAACAAATCAAGCGTAACATAAAAATTCGCATTTAAAAATAAACCTAAATGTTCGCATTATTTCGGCACATAACTGAGCCAATATTTGAAGTACTTATATTTGTTTATTAAAACATGCCGGTTAAGTTAATTTATTTAGTAAGCATTTTAGTAGAGCTAAACTAAGTGTAACTTACTCACGTTAAAAGCAAATTGCTAATTTTTGAGTACAAGTAGGGGAGTGTAATTTATAATTTGTGATGTGTTAACTTCAATCAAACCCCAACAAGTTTTATTGTCGTGAAGCATAATATTTCACCGCAAAATCCGTCTTGTTGCAACTTCTCAGGACTCGCCGTTTTCGTGTAAAACGAAAAGAACATTTTCGGCGGCAGTGACACAGTGTCAGCGAAGTGAACTGCTACCTACGGATGGTAATCGGAACTGTATTCTCCTTTACTAGTTTGTGTAGTACATCAGCTATGGCAGCCAACGAAGCAACGCAAGAGCAGTCAGTTTTGATTGTTTTTTTTAATTTCTGTATGCACTGTAAATTATCGCTTCACTGTTTTCTGTTTAGTAAATACATTTATATAAAAACAGTGTATACAGAATGTTGCAATATTGGATGTCAATACTTTGGAGAAACATTCCTCACATCTGGAGAATGGAAAAATGTTTTGTGAACGTAGGTCCGCAAATGCTTTATTTCTATACTACAGCCCGTAATACATAACGTACAGTTTATGGACCGTTATGGGTAGTTACATAAACTATTTCAGTCCTGAAGAAGCGCAGATGTTTTTACAGCATTGTCTCTTAATGAAAAGTGGAATGTTCGGTATTCGGATGAAAGACTTGCATGTGTTAGCCTACCAGTTCGCTGTTAGAAATGGCATTCAACATCCGTTTACTGTTGCGGAAGGAAGGGCAGGTAAAGACTGGGTTCTACCTTTTTTAAAACGGCATCCAGAACTGTCACTTAGGTGGCCAGAAAATACTTCTATTGCACGCGCAGCTGTATTTAACAAACCAAATGTTCATTCGTTTGTTATGCAATGCTGCAATATTCCTACTGTTATAAATACGTAGTTTGTTGCATAATACATTTAAAATACATTAAATTTACATACTATTGCGTTTAACTCATTTATTTCGTATTAGAGGTAACGTTAGGAATATGGGATACCATTTTCATTTTTGGAACTATATATGCCGAAAACCAAATTAAGGGTTAATCTTCAGAGAATTTAATTGTGAATACATCCTATAATCAAACATAGCATACACCCTATAGGTAGTCTTTATTTTTGAAATTTTATTATCATTTAGCTGCTCGTAAAAAGTAATTAAATGTTTTAAACCTACGAGTATGCACAAAAACCGCAATAAATCAGTACAATGGCACTAGATATACACAGTACTAGTAGCCCGTCATCGCTTCGCTCAGGTTTTATGGAGTTACTAAAATACATAGCTATATATTTGTGACTACCCGTGACAACCTATGACTACCTGCGTCTACTTGCAACTACCCGTGACCACTTGCAACTGCCCGTGACTAATTGCGACTACCCGTGACAACTTGCGTCTACCCGAGACTACTTGCGACTACCCGTGACTACCTACGACAACCTGCGATTACTTGAGACTACCTGCGACAACTTCAGACTACCTGCGACAACTTCAGACTACCTGCGACAACTTCAGACTACCTGCGACAACTTCAGACTACCTGCGACAACTTCAGACTACCTGCGACTACTTGCGAATTTATCATATTAAGATAGTGTTAAGATCCACTGAGCCACTGCAGCCCCACTTGATATAATTTTATCTATTGAGCTATTGCGGCCTCACTTAAAATTGCTCTAACCACTAAGCCACTGCGTCCCCACTTGGGATAGCTCTAGCCACTGGGTCACTGCGGCCCCACTTGAGATCTTTCTATCCATTGAGCCACTGCGGCCCCACAAAGAAACAAACTCACATTATCTCTTTATAATATTACTAGCTGACCCGTGCGACTTCGTTCTCATGAAATTTAGGACTTGCTTTCTTATTTTTGAAATAGAAATTTCACTTCGCTTAGGTTTTATGAAGATATTAAAATAAAGTTCACCATAGTTTCACTAAGGTTTTATGTTTAAAATAGTAATATTGCTTCTTTCAGGTATAATGGAGTTATTAAATTACACCCCGTCATCGATTCGCACATATTTTTAGTTTTTAATGAAGTATTACATGTAAATCTACCCACTGGGCCACTGACGCCCCACTTGGTATAGTTCTATCCACTAAGCCACTGCTGCCCCACTTGGAATAGCTCTAGCCACTGGGCCACTACGGCCCCACTTGATATAGTTCTATCCACTAAGCCACTGCGGCCCCACTTGGAATAGCTCTAGCCACTGAGCCACTACGGCCCCACTTGATATAGTTCTATCCACTAAGCCACTGCGGCCCCACTTGGAATTGCTTTAGCCACTTGGCCACTACGGCTCTTGGGAAGGAAAGGAGGACAGCCCATCGACAAAAAAGAAAGAAAAAATGGCTAAACATTTCTTTAACAATGCTTTTTTTAATGCAGTAATCCTATGGAAAGTTTAATCCAGTACTTATGTGCATCCTTCATCACCATCATATTTTCGGAACCGTTTGAGATATCTCGATGAAACAAAGACTAAGTTAGTCCGGGTGTTATTATCTATAGACTATGTAAATTTCATGTCAATGCGTTCAGTGGTTTTTGAGTTAAATCCGGTCGGACAGACATGCATACATGAAAAAAAAATATATCGTTAGATATGGCTTACTAATCAATCAAACTACATGAAAAAATAATAAAAATGGAGAATTCAAAATTCACAGACAGACGCCACTATTTTATTTATATGCATAGATAGTGTGTATTACTTAACCTATCAGTTTTTAAAATCACACATTACAATAAAAATGAACAGTTTTTACAAATATTAAGTTTTTATTTAATTATTTTAAAATGGTGAATCGGTTGTCACGTTACTTCTTCAACAGTCTACGTTATTCAACAAGTACATACGAGATAAGTGCTTATCTTAAAATGTAAATATAAATAAAATAGGCCTGCTTATTTTAGTGTAAACCAATAACTGATAATGGTTGTTAGCCTCAAATAATGGTTCTTGTTCCTCGCTGTTCTACATTATAATTTGACCATAGTTAAATTGATGTGCTCCACCTGTCAGCGGACTCTAGACCATATCAAGCCGCACCAATGCAATAGGGCAAGTCTACGGAACGGTTCAGTGAGAGTGTCTTGGTATGCCTTCGATCCATTTAGTCACGTCTCTGAATAAACCACGGAGATCAAGTTAAACACGTTAAATTTACACGAGCTATCTTACATATAGTATAACTTTTATGGTGTTAACTTACTGTTTTTATTCCCCATTTTTTACTATGTATCAGGAACTGTTATCTTGAAAAAGGGCATAAAAACACGTGGGAATTGAGGGTACTGAAATGCCACGTGGGTTCAACAAAACTTAGAATTTGAGCAAGTAGTTTTTGTAATAATAAGAATAATCATTTATAAAGGGTACAGTAGTGTGTTTTAAATGTTAAATAATTTGCAAAGTTGATTAAGCGAAATTCAGTAATGAAACATGAAAAGGCCACGGTAGCTTCCAACATTTTGTCCCAAACCTGTGTAACAGAATTTTGTTCTTATTCTGAATGATTATGTGTTTAGGTGACAGTGATGCCTGAAAGTATGACTCATTTGATTTATGTAGTTTATTGAATATTTATGAGAATAGTAATTATTGATTTGTATTTATTATACTATGTTCATTATGTATTTAGTTTAAGTAATATGTTTGAATGTTGTGTTGGAAATGTCTCTGTAATGAGTGTTAATGATTGATTTTCGTGTTATGTATTTATGTGAGATTTCGTAGTTAATATTCCTAGCGAATTGTTTAGTAGTATATATTTTTATTTTTATTATTCAGTGTAACACTTCAATTTTTCAAACAATATTATAATTAGTCAATGTGTATCATTTAACTTAAATTTCACAAATGTTAATATGTGTAATCTTTTTTGCGTATGTCAGTATAGAATGTGTAACAGTATTCAATTTTGACAGTTGTGTTGGAGGTAGAATTTAAGCCTGTTGATAGTATATATGTTAAAGTTTTTTCTTCTGTGCCAGAAAGGTATGTTGCTGGTATAGAAGTTGAACATTTGATATTTCCTCTAGTAAACGAAAAAGCAGGTAACTTTGTTTCTAAATATCAGGCCACGCCAGTAAGCTAATCAGATTTAATTGATTTCAAAACAATAGGAAAGAAAAAATTAAAATCAATGATTCGAAAATAAATCCCTAACGAGCTGATACGGAAAGAACACGGGCTCTGAGCTTCAGCAGGACATTAGACTTTATGATTTGATGAAATATGGTATATAGATGCGAACGTGAATAATAGTTTTTATTGAAGCTGCATATAGAAGATGACTTAATTTCGTAATAAAATGAACCACAACCAGACTTGGATCCTGTGAAGAAATTCGTCGGAGGTTCGGCCCGAGGAGAAGTTTTGTCGAGTTAAGCAACCCGCGGACCAGTTAGAGGAGAGACGTATCCAGACCGAGTCCAGTTCCTTTCCAACTTCCGGAGAACCAGTCCGCCGAGGACGGTATTTGGAGTCCCATCAGAGGATGAGAGTTTCAACCTAGTAGCTGCGAGAACCATTGGACGTTCAACTACCTAGAGCTGCCTTCATCGCCTTTTGCTGAGTTCAAGATGCGCTCAGATAAGTCACTGTAGTGATGTTTGATCGCGAAGTTTTAATATCAATGATGTCATTAAAGAATAACAGGGAACCATTTGGTGCCCGATTGGCCGACTGGTGTCGCCTATAATTTGATTATAAATAGTAAATATTAAATAATTCATTGTTTCTGATCATTCTTATCAATGTATTTAATCATGTCCTTGGATAAGGTGAACATATGGAAATTAAGCCCATGGAAGGTAATAATCTAGGATTGGTTATTGTTTCCTTACAGTTGTTTTAAAAGAAAAGGAATCACCCAACTTTGCCTTCCAATCTTATTATTTCATCCTTATTTAGAATTAATTAACTTTGGAATGTTTTGAGGAATCTGACTGTGGCATGTTCCCACTTATATTTTTTTTGTTGATGAAAATTAATTTTTTATATAGGCTTATATTATATATACTTCTTATATGATGATTTAGAGAAAGAAAGTTGTGACAGAATTTCTACTAGAAACAGTCGAGGTAATTTAATTAGTTATCTGTTTTTTCACGTATATCTATTTCTCCTTTAAATATTCCATATATCTATAACGCTTTGCATTTCAAATATACAGTTGTTATTCTTTGGGGCATTCGTTTTGGTTAAGCAATGCTACATCAGGCATCCGCTTTTGTAAAAGTTAAAAGAATGTTATGTCATTTTTGTCCTGTTATAGAAGGAATATGTTGAATGAATGAATGGTGGATTAGCAACTAACAGTGTTCTGCACAACAGCTTAATATTTTGAACAGTTTTGAGATGTACCAACTATGATGTTTGTTGACGAACAAGAAGAGTAGATTATTTATCCTTCCATGCAAGTTTAATTTGGAAATTTCTGTATAAAACATATGGAAAGTCCAGCTAGGTCTCTCAGGACTGCAAAACTGGTAAATACAAATTAATTTACGCTTTGATTGATTAGCGATTCAGTTATAAGTTTTGTGACATATCCAACTGTGCTTCGTTTTATGAAATTTTGTTTTACATAATTAATAATTGCAACTACTACCCAGAAGTCCATGCTTGCATGAATTCTATATCCACTAGACGAGAGTCATTTAGATTAATTCGAGTATGGTCATTCATGTGATATGTCGCAAAAATTATACTGTCAATTTTATTTTCTTTACGATAAATAATTTTTTTCAACTAAACTTAATCTTTCGTTGAATATATCTATGAAATAAAACTCACAATTACATGTGATGCTATATTCTAATGTTAAACGTTATCCTGTGTTATTCTTACATATAAGTTATGTTTTTTTTTGTAATATGTACCTACTTATATATGTATAACTATGGCACATACTCATCTACATAATTAAAGGTTTGCTAGTTGCATTTGTTACAGCAAATCGTGTCCATACAACTCTTATAATAAATCTTATTCTCCTATGTATACACACATACACACACACACACACACACATATATATATATATCCACCAGATTCCTTTCATATGCAGAATTTTGTCTGTTTAACTGTGGGACTGCTATAACGGGGAACCATCAAGTTGATTTTTACCCTCCTCAACTGATAATATTTATCGAATTCGAATTATCGAATGCTCAAAGAAATTGAGTAAAGCCTATTAACAGTGTAAACATGTTTGTACTGTATTTTAGATTTATTGATAGTAATTCCCAATATTAACAGTGTAAACATGTTTGTACTGTATTTTAGGTTTATTGATAGTAATTCCCAATATTAAAGGCAATGTGTACTTTTCGAGACGTAAATTTAAAACGGTTATAAAAGACTTGGAGAGACTTCCCAGTGAGGAATGACAGCCCAAATAAAGTTTAATCTTTACATGCCAGTATCTCATGTACCTAGTTTTAAGTACAACAATTGGTTTGTTTTCTAGGTCACATGAAAATATTCCATTGTGTTTTACGCGGGAGGCATCGGCCCCCTCCAACATTGCCTCTCACCGAGCGAGGTGGCGCAGTGATAACTCACTGGACTCGCATTCGGGAGGACCAGGGTATGATTCCCGGTCCGGCCATTCTATTTCGGTCTTCCAAGGTTTTCCATAATCATTCGAGGGTAATGCTGGGATGGGACCCTAACAAAGCCCATGGCCGCTTCCTTCCCATTCGAGGGTAATGCTGGGATGGGTCCCTAACAAAGCCCATGGCCACTTCCTTCCCATTCGAGGGTAATGCTGGGATGGGTCCCTAACAAAGCCCATGGCCACTTCCTTCCCATTCGAGGGTAATGCTGGGATGGGTCCCTAACAAAGCCCATGGCCACTTCCTTCCCATTCGAGGGTAATGCTGGGATGGGTCCCTAACAATGCCCATGGCCACTTCCTTCCCATTCGAGGGTAATGCTGGGATGGGTCCCTAACAAAGCCCATGGCCGCTTCCTTCCCATTCGAGGGTAATGCTGGGATGGGTCCCTAACAAAGCCCATGGCCGCTTCCTTCTCATTCCTTCTCCCAATCCATCTTCCTTGTGTAACTTTCACCGTCTCTAATGACCTCGCTGTCGAAGAGACGTTAAGCCTAATTTCCTACCTACTTACTATTGCCTCCCGGTGCCAAAAGTCAGTCTGACTGAAGGGGCAGAGGTGTCGCGGTTGTTTCATGTGCCCGAGCGACTTTACACTTTTGGCCAATCACATAGTATTTAAATAGCCTAAATCGTAAGTTACCGGGGCCTGTATTTTTCTTTTACCCAGTGGAGTCCATACCGCACCGTTTTTCACGGATTCTCCTCGCCCGGGAATGTAATTCTCTACGATAGTTTCTATCTCGCCAGTTTGGCTTTTTCTTCCGCTTCGGGCACTGGTGGGCCCGAACACACGTACCAATTTCAGCCCACTAAGCGAGGGACATTTCCCGGACAATCTTTCAACGATCAAACATTCGTAGTCCCATAAGATTAACCTGGGAACGATTTAATCTCAATTAGAAACCTCTTAAGCTCCGCAACCCACTTAACCTGCTCCGCAGTTAGCTCCACACGCTCCGCATCTGCTCCGCACTTAGTAGCCCAAGCTCCGCAATCTGCTCTGATCTTTAGCTCCACACTCGGCACTGTATGCTTCATCTACTCAACCCTTAAAATACTTACACCCCTCCCCCAACACCCCCTCTCAATCTTCTTCACAGTGAGCTATAATGTGATTATCTACACCTGATTCCTGGTACGCTATCAACCCACCCTCCCCTATGCTCTCCTGTGATAATTCAATTCCCCCCCCCCCCCTTCATATAAACATCCATCATCCATTCATTTACCCGGCGAGATATACTATCTTCAGTTCTAAACATACTTGCTCGACAGCACTGCTGTCATCATAGGACATCACTCTAGTTGCAGAGCTGGTCGTTAGGAGCGCTGGTGTCTCTTAATTTCGTCATCGGCCGCTAGGTAGCACGCAAGTCTAATGAATTGATTACATTGATGTCAACACCTGCTAGATGAAGTGACAGTCGTTCGTGTGCGACCTCCAAGAGCCAATGTTGTTTAATTCTGTTATCTGTTACTACGAGCTCTGAGATCGGCTCTAAGCGAAAAAAAAAATTTTCCATTATATATGTAACGCTTTAGTAGATTAAAAAAAACTCTGCTTTCTGGTGGTTTTGTCCTCTCAGCCATGAGAGTTTGGATCCCAATAGAATTTTTATATGGAATAAAAAACACCTACGAACTCGCACATTCAAAACAAAGCTGTAGTTTGTATCATGATTGAACAATAGATTAGTAAAAATGCCATTTTTTTTAAAAGTAATGTATTAAATTATAAATTTGTATATAAAACTTTTCAAACATAAATGTTTGAAGTGATATGTCTACAAAGTCGTATTTAAAGGAAATTTTGTTTATAGGTTCACAGCAGCGAAATATTCAAACCATAATTTTCTTTAAGAAAAGTTTTTTTTTAAATTAAAAATATGTTTATTAAACTTTTACAAAACAAACATACCTGAGTGACGTATCAAGAGATTCGTGTTTTTTAGACAGCTAATATGCCGTAAGAAAAAATTGTAATGTGACTATTACCATCGCCATCTTGAATTTTAGTAAGCCTAGAAGCAATCTTTATTTTATTATTAAATTAACTATGTAACCACTCCAAGCATCAAATACAACTCATCGATTACCTTACAGCAGGTCATTTAGGTTCCAAACACTTTCTGGCAAGGCCAACAATGTGTTTAAGCACTTTTGTAAATATAGTTAAAATTTCCGAATTATCAAGGCTATAGTGATCAAATTCATAACATAGTCACCATACCCATGATACACCATAATGGTAAGGTCATTTAGACGCTAAACCGTTTCTGGCATGGTCAAACACACCCAAAAACATGTCATAAGCATAGTAACTCATAATTACCCATCTACAGAAGCTATAATCTTAAAATTCATAACATACACATAAACCCCGAAAATAAACAAGACTACAAGGCCTTACACACCTAACCCCTTTAATAAATTGAGTTACTCAAAATTACCAATCAACCAAAGCTATGTTCATCAAACTCTAACTCTAACGAATGGTGAACAGATCGGGAACTAGATTCCCGTTTAGGATACTTACATTATATTTATTTCTATTACTTTGAAATTTAAACATTGAACGACGAGCAGGACCTATCAAGATAAATATATTGGTGTAGCAAGAAATCGATAACTACACAAAGTAGTTTTATGTATATATTTGTTTGACACTCATACTATTCATTCCGATAGAAACTTTTTCATTCTGTTACAAACACACAAACACATATACATGTTCACCTATACCCCTACACACTGCTAGATTACCAAGGATCTCAGTTACCATGCACCATAGTTCGGAGAGCCGACAGGATGGGATATATGTAACAAACAGTGACACAGAAAGAAACGCGAAAAGAGTATTTAAAATTTTGTTAATTTTTTTTCCTAAACTTCGAACTCTTACATTTTATAACCTTTAAAAAATTCTACACTTTATTCCTTTCTAAAATTTTAACAGTGGTACACTATAATAGTTTTATATATGCTCATGAACCTCGACATCTTAGTGGAGTTCACTGGTTTCTTGAAATTTATCCTTTTTTGAAATGTAAGGTTTTATTCTGCCATTTAAAGTAATTTCCGTATTTACTTGTTTATATACATACAATCCATTTGAATTGGTTTGAAACTTTTTTATATTAAGTCAGCGTATTAAAGTGCTACAAAGTAGGGCGCTGCAAGGGATCCGAATCCCTTCCGGGCAAAATTAATTACATACCGGATTATTACTTGTTAAATTTCACAGAGTAACCATTAATGGGAAATTTGAATTATCGAATGGTGTAGGCTTTACTTAGTGGGAAATGTCTTAAATCATTAACTCCAAACACACACACAACAATCCACACACCCATGCGCGCGTGCACACTCACATACAATGCACACAAATAAACATGCTGTATGAAACACAAACAGACACACACACACTTACACAATTCATTTTCAAATACCATACCCCTAACATCAAAATTTACAACCAAAACAAAAAATACTTGAAAACTATATCAACATATCATACAACTGAAATGAACAAAGCATGCAAAAAAAGCCACGACCATATTATAGAACCACTTCAAACTATAACACTAACAATTTAACACCCAATTTAAAAACCCTAACATGAAACTTTAAAAGCAAAACTAAATACTCCACAACTATGTAAACATATCATACAACACAAATGGACTAATCTCCATCATCTGCCTTCCAATACACATTGTCTCGCATATTTAATTTAAAGATAATTATATACAAAAAAGTAAAAAACCTTTATAGACTCCATTGTTCTAATTTGCTATAAAACATCATTTAAAACAAAAATAATATCCAAATAAATCACTCATATTACTCAAATCACTCAAATCATATTATCCATACTACATATAGTAATCAAAACATGTGTGTTTCATAAAAATTCTTTAATCAAAGAATGTTTGTTAAGATCTACTATTTTAAACTGTAAGTTCAATCCTTCTAGATTACTTAGATATTATCTGCGTGACAAGTATTTACACAACTAAACTTTATTTCAACTCACAATAAGCTTAAATGTTGTTTAAAAGTAACTATATTTAACTTCTTCGAAAAGGATCAAAATTAAAGCATACATACTGATACTTCAACCAAACACATACATGTACAGTTATAATTACATATTCTTAGTTTCAATTCCCAATGAGGTAAATATGCTCTATTATGAATTACTATGCGTGATATTTGTTTAAACCCGCTCAATTTAGACTTTAAATATTGAATATTTTTTTACAATTAACGTTCTTTTTTATCTATCATTGAGTGAAAGATATGCTAATTTAATATAGTGTAATAACACAAACGTTAAGTACTCATTACGCAACAAACATCAATTTTACATAACGTAAGTCGATGCATTTCTTACATACCCTATCATAACCAAAGACATTTTAATCTTTTTAATTATTCTAGGAAGACTATTTAGTGAATGGCTGACAAATTCTCGCAAACTTCCGTAGAACATCATGTATAATTGTTATCTATACAGTTTAACATTTTGAGAAACTTAAAAAAACTGTATCGATTATGATAGGTTAGGCTTACATCGGGAGAGTTGAGCAAACACGTTATCAATCATCACGAGTAAAATATGTATAATCTCATAACAAAAATACATATTTAGCGAGAATATTTACATATAAGTAGTAAATAGATAGCTATTCAAGAACCATACAGGTTAAGCAGATATTTCTTTTAGTCGCGTATCAAGTAAACTAACCAAAGTATTGGCGTAGTGAATATTCAACTGCAAGTAGTATGGATGTAATGAGTTGAAACCAAATACCCATCGATCGATGAATAACAATGAGCGAAGAGCAATATCGCACTCCCTGCTTCATATCCAGTCAAGTACACTTATAAATAGTATTTATGTGTTGATTATCTAACAGGACTAATTTCACTCTAAGTACATATCTTAACATAACAAAAGCTAACTTCTGATCAACATATGTTTGATATTATGCATAGATTATATAAACACCATCTTACAACACACTACATAACAAACACTTAAACAATATGCCTTCCCATTAAATACCTCACCCAAATTTATTCAACTCCCATACAACATTCATCATCTATATACCAATCTATCACAACTCATCGACAACAACAAATTACCTATACACACCCACACAGGTCTCCATCAGTCCAACATCAACTCTGGAAGGAGAACAATGGTCTCGCGGAAAAGATGCAAGTGAGTGCTGAATCTAGGGAGGCTACACAATCACAAACTACATCACAGATATATGTAATTAAAGCGAACCAATATAAAATTTTTTTTTAAATTCATACACTTTAGTAATGACGCATTCAACACAAGCATTTATGAAATTACTACTATGCAAATCAATCCTCAATACTAAAAATCATTCCTTATTTCTCAAAAATTATTACTTTTCGTCAAATAATCGTTTCTTATTCCTCAAAGAACATATCTGTAAATTTTACAAGTTAAATAAAGAAATGATTTATTAATTAAATTTTTTAAAGCACATCGAACTCAAAATGACTCCTGACTCCTCTGTCAAAACATGGAGTCACTGAGGAAAACTGAGGAGCACTTTTAATTTTAGCTATTAATGTAGCAGCTCAACATAAAAGGGACTTTTTTTTTGGATCTGTCAATATGGCGCACATGCAACTGTTGTGGCGGGAAAGAGAAAAATTTATTTACGAGAATCTTCTGCTACAATAGAGAATAAATTCTAGACGTTTCGACGGAAAAAACGAGAAAATCGAGAGAACACCAATACATTTTAAAAAGGAAAATATAGACGGAATGATGGAGCAGGAAAAAAATGACATAGTGGCTACCAA
The DNA here is from genome assembly GCA_029891345.1 of Dryococelus australis. Classification (NCBI taxonomy): domain Eukaryota; kingdom Metazoa; phylum Arthropoda; class Insecta; order Phasmatodea; family Phasmatidae; genus Dryococelus; species Dryococelus australis. The sequence continues at coordinate 259,378,428 of CM056996.1, forward strand.
GAATGTTGCCCAAGATGCTGACGTACTGGCTACAAATATGGTGGTCTGAAACAAGATGGCCACAGCTCATTTGAATAACCATCATAGAACCTAGCTCTTGTCCTCAAACAAAGTAGATATCTTTTTGTGTTGAACTCAGAGAAGGAGGCTTTATTGAATGGTATATTAGGTACGTGATTTATTTAAGAATGAAAATTAATGCAAAAACAATCTAATTTGTGTTGAATTCCTATAGTTTAAGAAATGTACCTACTACTATGTACGTTTGTAAAAAATGTCTGGTAGGTTGCAAGTAAATGTCTTGCTGTAATACTTCCACTCACTCTTCTATGGATGACATACATTACCATTGCAATTCTTGCTATGTCCATCCAGACTATTGCTGCAACGACTGCTTTCATGATGTCGTGATGTAAGGAGCGAATATCCAGCGTCACTTCTTGTTGAAGTTGCGACCGATCTTACAGATGATGAGTCTGCAACCTGCGATTACGTATTCGTATTACAGCAGAGTACGCGATTGTGGTGGACATAACAATCTGCTTTCCAATAAGGTCGATCATGAAGTGGGGACTTATTTTTGTACACAATATATGCTTTAATATGATTATCACTACATGACGGTTCGCGATGCTTTTCGTCTCGGACTGCTTGTTTCCTGCTTATATAAATGCCTGGCGAGCTTAAGGTATTTCGAATGAACATACATCGAGTTCGAAAATATTTCTTGTTGGATAGTTCATTGTTATTGTAGCATGACGTGCTCGATACATAAATATGTAGATATATAATACAAATAATTTTTAATTACATATAATATTATGTTTTTTTTTTACCTGTGAAATGATCGGACACTCTAGGGGAGCAAACCTGTGATAGCTAATTCGCAAGGGTGGCGCACTGTCTCCAGGACACCATGTGTAGAAAAGTAAGTAAGATATATTTTGTCAAGGGGGGTGTAAATTTGGTACTTTCAAGTGCCGAGTTCCTTTCTTGGTCGGTAATATATAACGTGTACGAATAGGCAGGATGATCATTGTGGTCTGTGCGTTCGTCGAGTTGGCATCGGTAACTGTGTTCGCGGTCTCCAGGTCTTCTCATTGTGGTCTGTGCGTTCGTCGAGTTCGCATCGGTAGCTGTGTTCGCGGTCTCCAGGTCTTCTCATTGTGGTCTGTGCGTTCGTCGAGTTCGCATCGGTAGCTGTGTTCGCGGTCTCCAGGTCTTCTCATTGTGGTCTGTGCGTTCGTCGAGTTCGCATCGGTAGCTGTGTTCGCGGTCTCCAGGTCTTCTCATTGTGGTCTGTGCGTTCGTCGAGTTGGCATCGGTAACTGTGTTCGCGGTCTCCAGGTCTTCTCATTGTGGTCTGTGCGTTCGTCGAGTTGGCATCGGTAGCTGTGTTCGCGGTCTCCAGGTCTTCTCATTGTGGTCTGTGCGTTCGTCGAGTTCGCATCGGTAGCTGTGTTCGCGGTCTCCAGGTCTTCTTGTGGTCTGTGCGTTCGTCGAGTTGGCATCGGTAGCTGTGTTCGCGGTCTCCAGGTCTTCTCATTGTGGTCTGTGCGTTCGTCGAGTTCGCATCGGTAGCTGTGTTCGCGGTCTCCAGGTCTTCTCATTGTGGTCTGTGCGTTCGTCGAGTTCGCATCGGTAGCTGTGTTCGCGGTCTCCAGGTCTTCTCATTGTGGTCTGTGCGTTCGTCGAGTTGGCATCGGTAACTGTGTTCGCGGTCTCCAGGTCTTCTCTGTACATCAAACAGCTAAATCAGGTAAGTATATTCTCTTTATGTTTTGTGTCTTCTCAAAGCAGAGTACATACATAGTTGAAATGTTTGTAATTAATGTGTGTATAGTTTTGCACATATGTGAATAGATTTCCATGGGATTTTCTGATGAACTGAAATATGATCGATATATAAAATTAAAGAATTTTCTGAGGTGAGATAACAAGTACGGGGCCTGAGCTCGTGGCTCGAAAATATACAAAAATATTCATTCTCTTTGAGACTTAGACAAAATATGGTATTTTTTCCCTCCTAGTCAAATGGAAAAGTTTCAGGTCTGTATGATTGAGGTGAAACTAATATAAACATATGTTAAAATTGCATGACTAACACAGAAGTAATTTATACACTTTGCATACTTGACATAATACAACTTGATACATGCTTTTTTCGTACAACAAAGCAGCCGCCATCGGTAACGCAAACGATGGGACGTGACAGGGGAAACGAAGATGGCTGAAGACCACGGCGACCTTAGCAGACAATGGTCCTGTTCTCAAGCGGCTGACTGGAGAAACGAAGATGGCGAGGACATATGTGGTTATTACTGAAGCAGCTGTCGCTAAGGACCTGAGTTCTAGACTTGACACTATTAAAAAAATATTAATTCCCTTTCAGACATTCGCAGCTAGCGAATGTCTTGCTGTATGTAATTCTTGCACTCGCTCCCCGATGAACGACAAACATTTCCTTTACACTTCTGGTTATGTCTGTACAGGCTATCACTGCGGGTAAACACAATATCGCAGTTATCACAGTCAAATGCTACGTATGCTGGGCTGAACATGCAATGACTTATTTCATGTCGGCGTGCAGTACAGTTTTACTAAAATTATTTCCACTATAGTAACATTGATAATGTAATACTTGTATCGTTTCTTCAGGGTCCCTTGCTGTTGGCAATACTGACGGTGTTACAGATGGAAAGACTTCAACCATTAATCTCAGCTTCATATTGTAGCAGAGTACACCGTCGTAGAAGATGAATGCAGTCGTAATGATCTGCTCTCCACCACCACCACACTCGCTGACGAACTGGCATCTGTTTTACATGATGCTCGCTTTTATACTGTTCACACTGCATGCTAGTTTGCATTGCTCGTCTCGTGGTGTCTCAGTAGATTACTGCTGACTGTGTGATGCATACGTCTGCATGGTCGCTGGACTGAAATATGCTACCTTATCCAGTAGTTCGTTTTCTAACCTGCGAAGTTGACAATTCGTCCTCTCAACTTCTTACACTCGTTCATCTTTCCGTGTCGGATGTGCCTCGTTTTCACTTATGCTCGCTCCAGTTGTCTCTCCTACACCAGCATCTGGGATGTGTCGTGCCTGTAACGAGAGCACTATACTTTGACAACGTTCTAGACATTCGAGAATCTCTTAGTCCTGTTGAGGATAGACAGGTAGGTGTTTGTAGCCGGATTTTATTTCGTGTAGCACGATAAGGAATGGTTTAGGCAGATATGTAAGCTTGGTATATTTGCCGAGTGTCGTTAGTGATTTAATCTTCAAATATGCTACACTAGTTGATACAATTTTCTGACCGCGAGAAGTGCATAGCGTTATTTTCACCATGTCCTCTCGACGAGAGAAAACAGCAATTAGGAGCGATGTGTGCTGGTACGAACTGCTTATGTAGACCTGGAAGTGAGTTGGTGCCGACAGAAGCGATATTCTCTACCAACACCAGTGTATTCGAAGCGATATTTTATAGAGACGTGATAATATTTACAGCTTAATGTATAAAAACGAAATAAATTGTTGCATTGTATTGAATTCCTCTCATAAAGGGACGTGCATGTGTAATATGTGATTGCAATGGTTGGTAAGTACTTATAACAGTCTGTATCGGTGTGTATTAGTGTTGTCCTTATAACAGTCTGTATCGGTGTGTATTAGTGTTGTCCTTATAACAGTCTGTATCGGTGTGTATTAGTGTTGTCCTTATAACAGTCTGTATCGGTGTGTATTAGTGTTGTCCTTATAACAGTCTGTATCGGTGTGTATTAGTGTTGTCCTTATAACAGTCTGTATCGGCGTGTATTAGTGTTGTCCTTATAACAGTCTGTATCGGTGTGTATTAGTGTTGTCCTTATAACAGTCTGTATCGGTGTGTATTAGTGTTGTCCTTATAACAGTCTGTATCGGTGTGTATTAGTGTTGTCCTTATAACAGTCTGTATCGGCGTGTATTAGTGTTGTCCTTATAACAGTCTGTATCGGTGTGTATTAGTGTTGTCCTTATAACAGTCTGTATCGGTGTGTATTAGTGTTGTCCTTATAACAGTCTGTATCGGTGTGTATTAGTGTTGTCCTTATAACAGTCTGTATCGGTGTGTATTAGTGTTGTCCTTATAACAGTCTGTATCGGTGTGTATTAGTGTTGTCTTTATCATTGTTCCCGCACTTCACAAAGGTATTTTTTTTTCACCTAACACAACGTACAGCGCGCGATGCTCATGCAATATGCATTTGTTGGTAAATGCGTAAAACTATTTTGCTTTTTTAATCTGTTTGTCTTAACATGTGTAGCAGTGTCGTATCTCTTTCACTACGAATGGTTTAAATACACATTGTTTCGTATGTGCTTACGGTTCTGATACTATAAATGCTGTGTGTTCATATATGTACATGTATAGATAGTGTTTAAAGCGGAATAAATTGTTACCTTGTACTGAATTCCTCTCGTAAAGGGAATTCCTTGTGTGACTTGGCTGGTCTGCCACTTTGGAGCCTGACGCATCTCTCTCTCTCTCTCTCTCTCTCTCTCTCTCTCTCTCTCTCTCTCTCTCTCTCTCTCTCTCTCTCTCTCTCTCTCTACCATCCATTCGACTTGGCGAAGTCTGCGTGGTACTCGTATCGCTGACCAACCACCTGGGCTAGTTGATTGCACAACGTTGGCCAGGTTGGACTTGTTCTCTTGTCAGTGTTGTTAGTGTTGGTTGAATTAGAAGGTTTTGTTTCACTCGGTTAGTGCGGAAGGTGTTTGCTATTCTTTTGTACTGGCCAGGACGGTCTGGTCTTGTCTGACATATTTTAACACAGGATACAGCACCCGATGCATATGTAATATGCGATTGCAGTGACTGCAGTTTCTTTATATTTCTTTGCATCAGTGTGTAGCAATGTTGACCTTATCGCGCGTGTGTTTCTCAGCTTCGTGAAAGTATTTTTATTTAGACTAACATTATGCACAGTGTTCTATGCTCGCACAATATATGCAGGTGTTTAAATGGTTATAACTATTTACTCTTATAATTTTTTTATATATCTGTTTGCCTCAGCACAAAGAGCTAGCATCTGTCTTGCGAAGAAAATGGTTTAAATGCATGCAATTTCATATGTGATTACAGTTCTAGCACTATAAATGGTACAAATTCAAAATAAATATATGTACAATTTAATTATATAGATATGCCTTACAGGTTAGTTGATTGCAGAATGCTGGACAGGACGATGCGTTTTGCTGCAAGTAATGTGTGTTTTGGCTGAATTTGACGGTTTCGTTTCACTTGGTTCATGTGAAATGCATTTGTTATTCTGTTGTACTAACCAGGATGACCTGGTCTTGTCTATCAGCTTTTAACATCATGTACAGCATACGACGTGTGTGATTAAAATGGTTGATAAGTGTTTATATTTATTTCCCATTATATTTTATTTTTATATCTAATTGCTGTGTTAACCATATCATTACCAAACTTAAAAATTGTATTTTCTTTTTTCATTTAACATAACTTACAACGCTCGATGCTCGTGCAATACACACTAACTGTTAATTGATGCATATCAGTCAGTTGTTTATATATTTTAACCATTCGGAAATTATGGTCAACTATGCTCGTAAGTGCGCTTAGGACATACTTGACCCCATGATCCTTTTCGCTGTCGGGGGTTATGCCTATGTTATGAATTTGATGGCTATATCTTAAATGGTTTGCAAATTACCATAAACCATTCTTATAAATAGTCATAAGGGATACTTGACCCAGCGACCCTTCTCGTCATCGTGTATGATGTCTATGTTATGAATTTGGCAACTATATCTTAAACAGTTTGGAAATTTCAGCCAACTAAACGTATAAGTAGACGTAAGGTATACTTGACCCTGCGACTCTTATCGTCGCCATGGGTGATGCTTATGTTATGAATTGGACAACTATAATTCAAATGGTTTGGAAATTACAGCCAACTATGCTTATACGCACACATAGGCTATACTTGCTCCTGCCGCTATGGTTGTTGCTGTTGGCGATGCCTATTATATGGCTGTAAGTTCAATGGTTTGGAAATATTGGTCTACTATGCTCATAAGTTTGTGGATGTCAGATATTGACATGTTACACTTAAAACATGACCTGTGGTTAGGTAACCACTGTGTTGTATATGATGCTCCAAATGGTAATATAATTAATTTAAAAATAAAAAATATATATTGCTCCTGTGCCTACTAAAATCAACAAGGCACTGGAGTATATGCGACTAATCGAAAAAAAGTGTAAATAATCAAAGTTCATACTTTTAGTTAAGCATTCGATTTGAAAACTGCAGCCCGAAAATATGTAACACTTGGCATATTAACTAATAAACTTATATGATTATAAAATCCAATAAGACACTGATCATAGCCACTTAATGATATATTATGACGACATATTCATACATATCTAAAAAACACGATTTCGTAGACATATTGTATGATACACTTGGTTATAAAAGTTGAATAAAAATATATAAAAATATAATTCATAAAATTAATTTCATAAAGTTATGATTTACTAAATCGACGGATTGTGATAATAATCTTATTATTCTTGAAAATATGATTACGTAGACACATCGTATGATACAGTTTTTTTTATAAAATTCAAGTAAATATATATAAACAGATATACATCACTTTTATTTTATGAAATTATGATTCGCCAAATCAATCTTGTAAATACGAATTCGTAGACATGTCGGACTACAGACTTGTTTATAAAAGTTAAATAAAAATATATATGAAATTAAATGCATAACTTTAATTTTATAAAATAATAATTTTTCAAATAGATAGTTGTGATGTCATAATGTAATTATTGTTGAAAATGCGAGTCCGTATACATGTCGCATTATATAAAACAAATATACAAACATTAATTATTTTTTTTGTAATTCTTTTCCTCTATAAACACGTATTCAAATATGCTTCACTTAAATGCATGTTTCGATACGTGTCCGGTAGCCGAGTTGTCTAAGGTGTTGGTCTGGCGACTACCAGGTCCGGCAGTTTGATCCCGCCTGCTTCCACAGAAATATTTTCAGCTTCAACAAATAAAAAAAATGAACTACCATAACTAAGATGGCGGATGCACACCAGCGCATCTTAGCAGGCGATGAAGGAAGGAATAGCATTGTGGAGGACACACAAGCGCTCCCTAGCAGGTGATGAACGAACTTACAAATGCAAAGAAGATGGTGGACACACCAGTGCTCCTGGTGGGCGATGAAGGAACTAAATATGGCGGCGGACACACACCAGTACTCCCTGGTGGGCGATGGAGGAACCAAATATGGCGGCGGACCGACCACTCACCTGACAGGTGGCTACTGAACTAAGTAGACGGTGGGCGAAGAAGGTGGCCAAAGAGAAAGAAAATAAAGGGATAGAGATAAAGATAGAAAGAAGGCAAAAGAGAAAAATGGGAGCACTAGGAGAAAACCTATGGGATGATATAACATGAAAAACCAAAATGGAATGATAGAGCATGAAAAATTATTGTGGAATGATAGAGCAGAATAATCGAGGTGGAATGATAAGAGCAGGTAAAATGGAATACTTGCTGTCAAGATGGTGGAGCCAGCTGCCATATTGTGTCCTCGATTCTCGAGCCCCTAGACCTTGTCCCAGGTCCACCATAATCCATCTACTCGTAAGTAATGCACGTAGGTAAACTGTTGATTGGGTAAAAGCTATTATTTTTTAAAGTCTTTATATATGAGTGTCGCCCTTCCAATAGTCGAGAGAACATAGTTGAGGCTTGTCGACTAATTAGTAAACAGCCAATGAGAATCATTGGATAGGACGAAAAGTGAATAATTGGAGGGGGTGGAGCACATACGACTAATGGGTGGAGGATTGCCGACTAACCACTAATTGGTCGTGACGAAACATTTTTTAAATAATTTTTGTTATACATTTTAAAAATAAAGTGAGAGCATTCTACTAGATCCAGTTGCTTACCAATATGGCGAGTGAACATAGGTGAGAGCCTACCATGGTGGTAGTGGAGAGAACGCTACTAATTGACGCTTACCAATATGGCGGGCAAACATTGGCGAGAGCGTACCAATATGGCAGTGGAGCCAATGCAACTAATTGAACTAAAGTGAGTAATTGATGACGCATACACGACTAATTGGTCGAACATAGGTAAGATACATTCTCTTAAAGAAATGCCGAACGGAAAACCAAGATGGCTGCCTCCAGTAACATTTAAAGAAATGGCGAACAAAAAAAAACGAAGATGGTGGCCTCCACTAGCATGTAAACAAATGACAAAGGAAAAAAAAAACAAATATAGTAGTGGTGCAAAGGTAAGAGAGACAGTAACATATGAACAAATATGGCGGCCTCCAGTAAGGTACATAAGATTTTGAAATAAAAATTTGTAAATAATTTTTTAATAAATTTTTTAAGAAAAAAAGGAAATTTTAAGGGAGAAAGGGCAATTTTAAGAGAAAAAAGGGAAACTGTTAGGGAAAATGGCCACCAAGGGAAAACTTTTTGATAGAATATTTTGAAAAAAAATTTTTTTGTAAAAATTAAGTTTTGAGCAATACATTCTTAGTAAAACAATATAAAAATTCTTTTTTTTAAATAAAATTTCTAATAATGCATTCTCATACATTTTTTCATTATTTTACAATTTTAATACTGTTTATGTAATAATTTTTTTATTATTTTTTAGATTTTTTCGCAATATTTTGGGTTTTTGGGATCATAGGTCACTAGAGTCAAGGTCACACAACAACGGTCAATGTCAGGATCAATGACATCCAAGATGGCGGACGGGTGATGTAACAACATGGCATCTCCCCATCTCCTGCTCCGATCCTAGATCCCATTGGCCCTAACTCGTCATTTCCCTACTACTAATGATGAAAGACCCATGTGGTTACAGTTGGTCCTTCAAGAATGCCGGGTTCCAGAAGTCTTAAAAGACCTGCATAATGAGGCTGCCAGTGGGCACTTCAGTGTTAATTAGACACTTGATAGATTTAGACTGAGATTCTACTGGCTTTACTATCAGGAGGATGTTGAGAAGTGGTGCCGATTGTGCAACACCTGCACTGCAAGGAAGGGCCCAAGGACCAGAGGACAAGGTCACCTCCAGAAATACAATGCTGGAGCCCCATTCGAGAGGATGGCAGTAGACATTCTGGGTCCTTTGCCTGTCACAGAGAGATGTAATCAGTATCTAATGTGGCCATAGATCATTCCCCTCCCGAACCAGGAAGCACGTATTGTGGCCGAGGCACCAATAGAAAATGTCTTTTAGAGTTTTGGGGTGCCACTAGAACTCCATCGTGATCAGGAAGAAACTTTGAAGTGGCGGTCTTCCAGAAGGTAACAAAAATTCTGGGGATAAAAAAGACTCGGACTACAGCCTTACATCCTCAATCAGATGGACTGGTCAAAAGACTTAACCGAACTCTTGAGTAGTACCTGTAAATCTTTGTGGCGGGCAACCAAAAGTACTGGATCTCAAAGGTGTCGTTGTTTCTTCTTGCTTACCGCTCAGTACCTCACGGATCCACGAAGGTAACACCATCAAGGATTCTGTTTGGAAGAGAGGTACGCCTCCCCAGTGACCTGCTGTTTGGCCGACCGACAGAAGAGGAAATTGCAGCCCCTGATTATGCCAGCGAATTAAGTAACATAATTGTTGGCATTTGTGATTTTGCTCGACGGCACCCCAGAATAAATAGTGACAAGATGAAGACGCAGTATGATAGGAGAATGTCGGGAGAGGTATTTCAGGAAGGACAACTGGTGTTGCTGTACAATCCATGGAGGAGGAAATGGTGTTGCCCGATGCTACAGAAATGTGGGAAGGCCCTTACAGGATTCTGAAGAAGATCAATGATGTGGTCTTTCGGATTTGTCGCCAAGGCTCTCGGACGAAGCCTCGTGACGGGACTCGTGGCCAGGAGAGTTTTTTGAGTTGGAGTAGCGGAATGGATGACTGACGGGTTTCCGAGCGAGTGGTGTGACCAGCAGTGAAGAAGGGAAGGCGAAGACTGCGAGTGTATATGTTTTTAAGGACGTGGCTGGAGCCCGGACTGTTGGATCAAGTGCGCGAGTGATAGAAAATATAACTGATGGAAACAGATAGACTGAACATATGCTAATAATGGGTAAGAGTTAATTAATTGTAATCAAGAGAGACATTGAGAAGATTTATTAATTAAAGTTGAAATAAACATTAAGTAGTGCGCAGACTGTTAAATAGAAAGAGTAAATGTGGAGACAGCTAATTGATGTCGTACTTAGTAGAAGACTGAATAAATTGGAAATCAAATTTAGTTCATTTTATGTATTTTTAATATTAAGATCTCCATCCCTTACGAATTCAGATAAACCCCTCAGGCGTCATCCTTCACATGTAACACTATTACTATTTTTAATGATTTTATGTAAGTATAATATAAATTACTGGGTTGTTACTGAAACACTGTGGACGTAACGATGATCTCATCAATGCCATTAAGTGCCATCAATGCCATCAATGCCATGTCTATTTACGTCACTTTGTCGGAAAACCCTTTTAAATCTTTGTCAACGCCATATAAAAGTAACTAACGAGAATATTTCGGTCTAGTACTTCACTTGTCCCACTAATCGCAGAAATAAAATTCCTGCCGTTTCAAGACTTTTTGCAAATACTAATTCATCTGATTGCATAATTTTTTTATTATTGAATATACTTGATATTCAAATACACGTTATTAAGACGTAGATTCATCCGTATTCATTGCCACTTCATTCCGACCAAATCGTATAAATTGCCATATATAAGGAACAAATAAATATTATTCTTATGATATTTTGTGTAATTAAAGGATTGCTCTCAAAATCTGCATGTCTCCAACAATGTAACAGAATAACTGTGTCATGGCCAGCTACGTCAAAACAAACAATCCATAAATAATTAAAACACCCATTTTTATTTACGGTTATAGTATTTATTATCAGAGTGTAGCCGCGTTCGTGATAAGATGGACAACTGAAATACATGAAAAAAATATTGATAATATGCAATTTGGGCTTTAATAACCAGGTACAAAATCTGATACAGTTTCCGACAGCATTGTGAAACTATTCACTTTTATATGGCACAACTGAACATAAAATCACACATATTATTAGAATGAATTAACTGCTATTATTATTTACAGATATAATAAGAAATAACAATTATATACTAGAATGGTTGAGGCTCAAAGTTTAAGATGCCTTTCACTGTATTCCACTAAAATAGATGAAACAATTTCCTAGAATTACAGTAAGATATTGCGAATGGCCTCGAGGTCAAACTCGTATGTGCACCGCGTGCTATTTCCCTCTCTTCTTTCACATAGTTTCTGGCCCTTGTACTTGCCTTGGTAACTGAATACATGTTAAGTGTGTTTTGAAGAGCGGAAAGGGAAGGGTAGTTGAAGGCTCCGGCGACTACACCGCGGACTTACAACAGTATTAAACCTATAATATCGCGCGAAGAATTACACGAATTACATTTTCTGCAACTTTCTTCAGCCGCCAATGGAATATTTATGAGATGTTTCTAATTTACCTCTCTTAATTGCGAAAACTATTTTAACAATTACATTTCAATGTATAATTGTGCAAATTACTGTATAAGTGCTACAGGAAGCGCTTGGTTTTAATGAAAACTTCAAAATAATTTACTACCTGAAAGTTGATATTTTGCGGCAACATAATTAATGACTTTTCAGCACTGTTGTATCCTTGGTGTGTGATTCGTGTTTATTTTCCAAAAATATAGATATTTTACAAATGTATCTAAACTTGTTAAACCTATCATCTAAATCGATTTCCCGTTCATATGGAAAACATTAAAAATACGGTAGTTCACTTGCAACATTCTGTTTTCTATTACTACTATTTTATTCTTACAGACAATTAATCTCTAAAAGTCATTTTCAATGTGTTATCAGCAGAAATTTCGATTCAAAATGCTTTTAAATTTATTAAAAATATTTACTGCATATTGCAGTTTTTCTGCGCTAATTTTGTCGCTAGCATAAAGCAGAGAATTCGAGTGTATATTTTTTTCATGATGAAAACATATCATTGCCCTAGTCCTTTGGTGGGAATGTGTTCCGTGCGTTGACAATTTATGTACAGAAACACAGTGGTCGTAAAATAAGGAATTTCTTAGAAAAGGGATATTCAAGTCATTTTATTAGTTCATGAAAATTTCAGATGTGTTTCGCTATTTAATTCCATTATTTCTTCAATTACAATTTTTTATTATAAATATATGTTCATTAAATTATGGATCTATATTCATTTCAGTGCCCGAACCTCAAGAAACTGTGTGAACATTTTTTTTTTTTTTTTGGAGAGCGACACCTCTTAGCCGCGGTGTACGCAGGTAATATGCAGTAATCTGCAACTACTTCCTGTTTAGTAAGTTCTAGAACACAGTAGATAGTTTAACTACATCCTGTTTAGTACGTTCCAGAACACAGTAGATAGTTTAACTACTTTTATTTTAAAGTAGAATTGATTTAAGACTGAGCAGGTTCGTGTTAGACAGCCGCACACGCCAAACGCTGGCCATTTTGTTAAGGAAGAAAGATGTGGAAAACCTAATATTACGCGTCCGTGTGTAACGGAGAGATTGAGTCTTAGTTGCGGCCAGCTTATACTAAATTATTGTGCTACGTTATAGAATATATTTTATCACACCTGTTATTTTGTGGGCTGATGCAAATTCGTCGTTTAGTGCAGTAAGAGGATGAACTGATCCAGCCGTGTGAGAGCTCAGCACCTCAATGTTGTAATTTTCCTCAAACAGTAAATTTCTTCATTTTGCCAGTGGTCCTCAGAGATATCTTGATGAGTGATCTTCATAGAACCACTGGCGGCGACTGCTCGAGAACGTCACTTGCAAAACTTAATTTTTTTTAAATTAAACCATATTCCTGCAATATCAAATGTTTGATATAATTTGATGTAAAACTTAACGAGATATATCTACCCCACTTAATACATAATATCATAGTAATAACACAACGATGAGTTTTGCATATGTGTCTACGTGAATGATACCACGAACTGCGAACAAAATAAATTTCAATTTCATTTTTTAATCGTTACAATAATTTTTAAGAAGGAATGCATTAAATCTCGTAAATATAAAATATCTCAATTATGGCTAGGACAACTACTCGCATACATTCTAGGAACTTCTAATGAATTTCCATGTGAAGATATTTTATTAATAAATTTTAATTTAAATCGTAGCCTGTAATTATATCTTCTGTACGTAGCTATTAAGAATAACTTAAAGATTTGCCTCAGTTGAAAACTGTTGCTGCCTAAAAATTTGAACACAAACGAAAATTTCCGTACTTAAGTGATTTGAAGTATTTCCGATCAATAGAGACGCATAAGAGACTTTCCCACATTAGGTGGCTAATACACTATTAATCACATAGAGACGCATAAGAGACTTTCCCACATTAGGTGGCTAATACGCTATTAATCACATAGAGACGCATAAGAGACTTTCCCACATTAGGTGGCTAATACACTATTAATCACATAAAGACGCATAAGAGACTTTCCCACATTAGGTGGCTAATACACTATTAATCACATAGAGACGCATAAGAGACTTTCCCACATTAGGTGGCTAATACACTATTAATCACATAAAGAGACCCGGGCTGGGCCTTGATGTAATTTTATCATCAGCTCGACCCAACCACACGCCTGGTTCTAAGAAATTTGGTAGTCATACGATTTTCACTGTGTCGAATACTGGTCACATCTAGTTTTGAGAAAACCACGTATTTATTTGGAGCAATTTTCAGAATTGTTCCTCACTATTTACGCTAGGTTCTACGCCTTTATAACGAAAGGTAATTATACGCGTGTATCCAAATAAAAAAATTACTCATACCGACATATGCGACGAACGTTAGATGCAGTATATAACTTCACAGGAATATCCAACAAAAATAACTCAGTCCGGAAAATCTTAAAGTGAAATGGTTTTCATAAGATGGTTCAAGTTGTAAAAGTGAACTGTCGTTCAGTTCTTACATGTCCAGTGGTAAAAATATCTAACTATATATATATATATATATATATATATATATATATATATATATATATACACACATATATATGTGTGTATAAAAATATAAAGAAGTTCAATAAACACAGAATTATTTACCTAGTATATTTACCAAATATTACTTACAAAGTCGTGTGATCAAACTGCGACACTTTAATATTTCTTATTTTCTGACGTAACATATGAGGTTCAAAGGGATATTTATAGAATTGAACTTCTGAGAATAAGTGCACGTAGGACGATAAAAATTTACTTCGACACATTTATTCCACACAGTTATTCCACTGTAGTAAACTACTTTATGTAGCATAGTTGGCTGAGGTGCCACCTTACAGTAAAAAAAAAATGCTTTCCATGTTCAAATCCCGATTAATACGTTTCTATACCATTTTTAAGCATGAAGTTAGGATACATTTAATTAGAGGCCTATATTCACCTCCTGTCCCCCCTTTTTTTTTCTTACAATTTAGATGAATCAGATGCTTTAATAAACAACAATAAAACATTTTATCCCGTGTATAAATTGGTTACGTATTTATGTTCTACTTGAGGGATTTCAGTAATACAGTACTGGTTATGCTGTATTCGCCTACAGCATCACCTGGTATCTAAACATAAATTAGTGGTAATGTAAATTTGTCTTAGTAAATTGGTTTCGAAAGCAGTCGTATACCACGAAATGATGTGTTTTATACAAATGCTGTTATGAAATGCGTGGCAATGCGAAGATAATGCCATTAAAATACTATCTTGACACAGTAATATTTATGTATCCAGAAGTAGAAAATAGAGAAGTCGTGAGCAACAGGTACCTGGCATCTGAGCCAGTGCAGACTCTCATGTTGAGACGTCACCCAACCTCCATATTGTCCGCCATGTTGGATGTTAGTGACCTTGACCTTTGGCCTTGACCCCAGTAACTATGTATCTAAAAGTAAAAAGAACACTGGCGGCAATCTTGCCCACCATGTTGGATGTCTGAGACCTTGATAGGTGACACTGACCATGACCTTTTGACCCAATGACCTTTGAACTAAAACTAAACTAATATCCTGGTAGCAATCTTATCCACCATGTTGATTTATGTCACCTTGATCTTGACGCCGGTGACCATTGACCGTCAAAACTCCAAAAGAAAATCCAAAAAAAAAGGCTTACAAAAATACAAAAATTACTAACAAATTGTATTTAAAAATATGTTTTAATGAATTTAAAAACTTAGGCCCTTAGTGGCCATCTGGTCCATCATATTGAATACATGTGACTTTAACCTAGACCCCAGTGACCTTCAAATTCCAAAAATTTCCAAAAATAATAATAATATTTTAAAAATTTAAAAATTATTATTGGAAACTTATTAAAAATATTATTAAAACATTTATTATTTGAATTTCATTTAAAAACTTTAATTTCTGGGGGTCTCATCAGCACCACGCCTGGCAGACGACTAACCCCCACCAATTGACATTGGCAGTTTAGTTGGCAGGCCTCCACCAACCCTCACCTATACTCATATCGTATACAATCATTTTGGTTGTTTTCATTTGACATTTATTTACACAGTGCTGTAGGCTGCCATATTGTTTTTTCATTTGTCATTGGTTTATACATTGCTGCAGTTCGTCACTTACTTTCGCTCGACCGTTATCTTGGAATTCATATGTTTAATTTCACATCATCTAAATGGAACTAGTGCAATTATTATGCATCTATATTGCCACTATGTGACATCCATAAATGTTTATGTTTTTAAAGTATAGGTTGGCCTGTTAGCACCCTCCATATTGGATTATATTTTTAATACATATGTGGCATTAATTTCTCGATTCAACTGCCAGGTGAGCTGAAAACACTTATATATGTATGTATATGTATATATATTTATATATAGGAAAATCTATAATATTTCATTGTATTAAAAAAATATTTTTTTCAATCAACAGTATACCAACCTGCTTGATGCGCAACTTTGAATACCTTCATAATGAACAAAATATATATTTTTGGCCGAAAGTAAATGTCTTATTACAAAAGTAACACTGCTGACAACATAGTGGTTCAGGAAGACGGAACTATTGGAGATGTATGTGCTGGCGCTTAAGAAGCAGATAACACTAGAAATGGAGTTCTAGGGACATCAGCTGTTCGTTGGCTCCAATGAAGATTTTGTAGGCATCGTAGCTGAAGAAGTCGATATTACTAAAGCCTTGCTTCAAATTTGACACGCGTGTCAACTCATCGACTTCAAGAAAATTTGTGTGTGTGTGTGTGTACTCCATTTTCCTGCCAAAAGTGTCCTGCCAGCCCGAAAAGCTTAATTCCTGTCCCCGTTTATGGTGCTATAAGCTGTGGAAATGTATGTCAATGTAACCTATTTTGTAATTACTTCGTCAAGTATCTCTGAACTGGTTTGAAATCATTTTAATATTCGCTATGTGGACTGGTATGAACGATGTGGTACGCCTTGTGAATTGGGCCGAGCAAGTATTGAACACTGCCATGAAAAACAAACTTCTCCTAAATTGGGACAGCAATACAGCTATAATTGTTAAAATTGAATTTGATCGTTACTTGCCCGCGCGCTCGTTTTCACGAAACTACGCATGTATATAGACTTTTCGTTCGCGTAAAAGTTATACTAAAGAAACGTGAAAATAGTAGCCCGCATTTTTGGAAAACTGATTCTAGATTATTAAAAAACTGTTAGTACTACACGTGGATCTAGTGTTAGTGAAGAATTAATACCAGTGCTGCGGAAAATTACCTTGAGAAGAAACAACATTGCTCAAGTTGACTCGTCCGTCCACCTCCAAGCAGACTGTACACGCACGTCTAGCCTCTACCAGGCGCATGGCTATAGTGGCGTGCATTTTGAAGTGTAGGTTTTGTTTTAATAAATAGTTTTAATATCCTGGTGTCCGTTACGATATTCGGGGCAGTGATTCTTTGCGGTCAATATTATAGAAATCATAATTTGGTATTCCATATGTATTGTAAGAGGTGGATTTTCTTGGTAATGAATTTGTGTAGCCAGTTGAATGTGTTTTTTTATGGGAATACTTTTTGAAGAGTGGTAGCTGTCTCAATATTCTATTATCTGTCAATAGAAGGATTTAAAGAGATTCTTTTTTAAAGCAAATTCTACAGTGAGGTTGTGTGTTAAAGGGTTTACTTGCTACAGTCTTGATCCTTTGCTTACTATGGTTGATCTTTAAAGAGTTGCATAATCTTTGGCGTGATTTTGTTTGTTGCAGTATATCTTCCTGCCTTCCCCTAGTTTGGCAGCATCAAGCAGAATTACATTGGAAGTCATTAAAAAAAACAAAAATTTATTTTGTGTTATCTATGGTTCAATAAATGGGAATTGTTTTATGAATTATTTTTTTGGTCTCTGTTATGTTAACCGTAGGTCTGTATACACTTTCCTGCCTTTCCTAATCCTTGCTACATCCCAAAGGGGCATAACAGTACTGTACCATCTGCAGATTATAGTGCTGCAGCTGTTGCAGTAGATTCTGGTAGTAATGTAGGTGTTACAGCTGAAGAAGTCGATGACACCATACCAATATGAACCAATGGTACTGTACTGGTGGAAGTTGTAACAAATATTTTTCATGATCTATATTAATTTTCATAATTTATGTCTGTTTCGTGTATTTGACACCTTCTATGTATAAACACCTGTAATTTGCCTAATTTTACATATTTTGTTTTTATTTTTATTATTTTAATATTTTATTTTTTCTCATTCACGAAAGGTGGCCACTGTTAGTAGTTTGCAGAATACGCCACCACATACCAACAGCAGCAGCACCTAAGTTAAATATACAATTAACCTAGTAGTTCAATTGTCCTTCGAAAACTATTCATCCTATCTACATGGAACCAAAAAATATTGGCATGGTAAGTAATATCTATGTGTTGGTTTTTATTTCGTGCTTCCAAGTCTTCAACTTTATATAATCTGGTTCGAATGCAGGCTGCTTTCTCCTAATTCTCACCATATCTGCGACCCACATCGTATCTATTTGGGGGGGGGGGGGAGCAGCGACTCGCTTGGCAGGGATAAAATTTATTCTATCTGTGCTATTAATTCATTATAGAGTTTTCAGCAAGACGTTATTTATAAGAACCGAAAAAAAATAATTATTCCTTTCCTTAGAACTTAAACGTAGGGTGGAGATGATTCCTAAATCATAAATCAATAAAATCAACTACGTACGTCGAAGTAATGTTATTATTTAATAAGGATTTATATGAGAAAACAAAAATAACAATTGGCGTTAGTAAATTACAAATATTTCTCCAAATCGACAATAACTATTATTTACTTTAATTTAATACATTCTTAAAGCGCAACGTCAAAATAGCCATCTCTCTTTACGACACAATGCCAAATTTTCATTAGATACCGTAACATCAGTTATCTACATAACATTTAGTCTGAGTGCTGTTTTCAAAGGGAGCCCGTTCTATGATTTAACTGAACATATTCATTATGAAATCGGGCGTTCTCTCTCGTCCCTGGAGAAGGAGGAAACACCTCCAGAGGCTGTACCGCTCATATCTCACATCTCCCAGCTAACAGCACTGCACTCCCGCCGTTTCTGATCATCTCACCGACCTCTTCCGTATTACCGCGGTACATTTCACGATATCACACAACCTGACCGCGCCCTAGGTTAGGCCGACGCCTAGCCTAGGGTTAAACTGACTCAGACCAGCACCCAAGCGCCTGTACACTTTCGAGTCTGATCAAAGACTCTCGGCCTCATAACACCGCCTGTTCCCGCGTCCCGCAAACTGCTGAATTGCGAGACCCGGTCTGTGAACCCGGAGGCCCTGGCCAGTAGCTGCATGAGCGCACCCAGATATGGCAGCTGCGCGCTTACAAAACAACACGTTTTGCGGAAGTCAAACATTGACTTCCCGGACAGCCAATGCCTTCCGCAAACCGTCAGCTCAACTAGCAAGCTAATGCAGCCGCCTACTGTAAACATCTCCGAGTCCCAGCCTCCTCAGTCACGGCAAAGGAAATTAAACAAGAACAGCGACAAATCTAGAAGTCAAAACAATTTACAGCCTGACAATATGGCCGAATGTATACATTTGTTTAAAAAACATTACTAAAGATAACATTTTTCTTGTGACTTTTTATTGATAAATTCCTAAGCGATCATGGAAACAGTAGATGAAGGTTCACTCTTTTCTTAAAAAAAAATTCGTTCGGAAATTTGGTTAGAAGAATACATATCAATGAACTTAAAAGAAAACCTGCAGATTAGAAGCGATTTCTAAAATTTATTTTAAAAAATTGCTGTGAAATGAATTGATATTGTTAATAATAATTTGCAATGGATAAAAATGAACTATTTTCTTTCCAATGCGATTTGAACCATGATGATAGCTTAATTAGATTCAATGTTAGATTAATTTAAAATTAATATTGTGTTAGGTGTATTGATGATTGCGGAATAACCAGGATTCAAGATCCCATCCAACCTTAAGAGCAGCCCACATTTCTTCACTCACTCACTCACTTGAAATGGATACAGAAGTATTGGATTGAAGTGGTGAGGAAATACACATCTTTGTATTACCGAGGACATATTGACCACAGAGGTGTCGATAAAAAGACAGAGAAAGAATGGAGATAGAACTACGTTGAACTCAGATGGTTAGTGCCACAAAAGATTTATTGAATATATTTAATTAAAAATATGCATAGCTACTTACTTATTACTATTCTTAATATAAGTGGTTGATCAAACCCTTTTCGTAAAGGTCTGACTAGGTTAAGGTTGTAAGATTTTGTGACTACCAATAATCTTACAATTTATTTGTAACAAATAGTAGCTTATACTGCAAATTTTACGTATATTTAGAATTTTTCAATTTAATATGATTCCTCTATTAATTTAATCTGTAGGGTTATAATAAAGTAGTGGGCTGTTAAACCGCACTGTTAAATAACATAGATGAGATGTACGTCTTTTCCGACATATAATATACACGTGGGCAGCAGCTTACATGCTAATATTTGATTTACTTAAATCTATCAGTAGCCGTCATTATTGAATGCAGTTGTAAAAATTAGAATAAAAAATTATAATTTATAGTTGATTAGAATTAAAATTGATGCAGTTTTGTGTCACGATATACAAACTAAATACTTTGGTCGATTTAACTTTTAAATGTTTTTGTATTGCTTATGTTTCATCATTGCTTTAATGGTAAAAGAATTCACAAAGTATTGGCAAACTTACAGTGAAGTATTATTTGGTGTACAGTTACATGTTTGAGGAAGTAAACCCCGTGAGTATTCATTTCCAGCTTGCTTTTCTGTGTCAGCGGTAAAGTAGCAATGGTTATTTGTAATTATGTAGACAGCAACAGGCTTGGACAATGAACATCGCTGTGTTAGCATAGGTCTGTATAGGCCAATGAAAGATACTCCATTTCTGAACTAATATTCCGAACATGTTTTCAAAATCTCGTCTAGTTCTTGAGAGTAATTGGTTATATATATATATATTTTTTTTTTTTGGTGTGGGTCTTTCTGAGCAGCAGTTTTGAGAAAAGGGCTCATTAAAAATGTGTGTAATCCAAAACCCTTCTTCATCAACTAACACATGAGGGACTGGTAGGTTCGTCTTTCGTAAAGACGTTTTCTAACAAACCGCGGTCTTTGAGCCTCCAGTAACTGCTAACGTCCACGACCTAACATTCGCATAAGGGGGTCAACTACAACCAGAAGAAGCACGGAAGACATTGTTTACAGCAGACGTAATTTGAACCGCTGTCGGGTAACATTTTATTATTTTATTTTTTGCGGTCCATGCGCCATACAAATTTAGGGAACTTCCGTATTTCCCGAAATCCGATCTCAGCTCGTTCCACGTTTCCTCGGTTGGCGTAGGTAGGTATAAAGGCGAGTTTTCCTAGCGACGGGGTTTTATCCGCCGCGGAGTGCGGAAGATGTCAGGGACAGACGTCGGATACAGTGGAACGTAATGCGCCGTGTGTAATGTTTTCCTAGCCGACGCTCGTCAGCTGTGCTGAGTGTAGCTTGAAGACATGTAGCGTCTTGCAATGGAACGCAAACTTTCTACAATATTGATAGTTAAATCAATGAAAGACATAGACGAAGAAGACGATTACCCGTAACAACTGTAAATGCTGTTGGAGTGGGAAAAATATCGCTAAGTTTTTTTTTATTAGTCAGCGGAATCTAACTTACCATGATGTGGAAGAAAATATTATTGAAGGAATATGAATTTCAATATTATTAAATGTAGGAAGTAATCGAAATTAAAGGAACAATAAAATATATTGATATTAAAAATAAATATTTTTAGATGTATTGTTAAGTTGTTAGATCGAATAAAAATTCCTTCTCGTAATCATAATTAAATATGTCTCATATGACTTTTTATATAGTATGTATAAATTTTTAAATATTATAAATGGATCAGATTATAAAACTTTTAGAACTTTGGGATATTGGATATGAAATTATAAAAACCGCAACTTCCTTTCAAAATTGTTTTAAAAATCAATAAAAATTACTTAAGATCAGATAAATGTTCTAATTTTAAAGATGTTTATGATCTGAATTGTTGTGATGGTCGGGATTATGGAATGGTTATGCTTAAGATTTTTCTTTATTTTTAGACTTAAAATGTCTTATTGGTGTTTTACCTTTGTTGAATAAAATATATTAAATTTTATTTATTTAACTTAAATTTACATGATTTTGGCTTAAATTTGATTGATTTAAATTGCTCGCTTGATATATTAGCATTTATACAAAACGTGAAAAAGTTGCTTAAAATCCAAAAATTTACTTGATATTGACTTCAAATTGCCGTTTTGTAAATAATAAATCCTGTACGTCCATTTCTGAAAAAAAAAATAGAAAATTTCCTTGCTTTTGACGTCGAATCACATGATTTTGGCTTAAATTTCCTTGTTTTTGAAGATCCAAAATTGATGCTTCTAGAAACATAAAAAAGTTGCTTGAAAACAATAAAATTACATAATTTTATCTTTAATTTGCTTGATTTTTCTGAATGCGTTTTCATCGAATTTTAGTTTTTTAGTTTTTTATTTATTCCTGTATTTTCTTTAAAAAAAGCATTACTAGTAGCGGAAATTGTAGATTTGAAGTGTGATGAGCCAGGTCTCTCATTTACCATCTACTGCAGTTAATATCTATAAATTTTCAAGGAGTTTAGACAAAAGTTCATTTTAAAATAAACAGCAGACTACCACAGTAAATATCAGATTTTGTAGAAGTAGATAATGGTAAAATGATTAAACCACAGAGTAAACTAGAAAAGTATGGTCGGGTACATGGATCATGCAGGCGTGAGGCACGGGTCTCAATATTAACTACAACCTTTTCGGCAGCAAGATATACGCCAGATGAATACTAAAGCATAGTAAATTAACATTACAGCGAGATCCAAATCAACTTGAGTTAGATGGAACTATTTCAAATGGGTCCCTAACGAAAACAGTTAGTTAATGTTTCGTGCGAAATTTCGTTTGTGAACGAGATGAAAAACTGTTAAGGTCTAAAAGAAAATGGGAAACAGCAGTTTCACCCGGTATCTTTTTTGTACTTCGAACAATAAAACCAGAAATAACATACTAGACAAAATGTAACAATACCATCTTCAGTAGCCCAAACTTCCGCTCAGAGTTGCATTATTAAACTACTCAACAGGGAAAGAATAACATAAAAAATGTTTTTCTAAGAAAAGTTGGGGGGCGGAACATCCCCCCAACAAAAATGATGAGGGAGAACCCTTCCCCCCCCCCCCCCTGCAGCTTCGACCCCTCATTTTTTCTACGCCTTCTTTAAGAATGATAGGGGAATCATATGGGATGCAGGTACACTACGACCAAAAGTAATTGGGCACCTGTCCACAATGTTTGCTCGGTGGTTGTCACCCCGTTAGAATCTCGTATGGCCACCTCTTGCGGCTATAACAGCAGCCACCCTCTCTGGCATGCTCTCTACGATTGTTTGCAGGACATCCACGGGGATTCGTCGCCATTCATTTTTAAACCATTCCATGAGTTGAGCAATGGATTTTGGCCGTGCCTGACGCACCCTCACCCGGCGATCCTACTCGTCCCAAAGATCTTCTATAGGGTCGAGGTCGGGGCTTTGGGCGGGTCAGTCCAATCAGCGAACATTGTTGTTGGCGTACCACTGCATAGTAGCACTTGAAACATGATACCTGCCATTGTCATCCTGGAAGTAACATGGGTCCATTCCGTACAAACGCCACAGTGTTAGGAGCATTTCATTATCCAGAATGTTACAATATGCCTATGGGTTCATGCTATCATGGACACACACCAACGGACCTACGCCGAATGCCGTGAAACAGCCCCACACCATCACTCCACCAACACCGAATTTCCCAGTTGGTACTATACACTCCTACAGCAGCCGTTCCCCGAGTAGAATCCACATCCGTACACGTCCATCGGACCATAACAATGGAAACCTCGACTCAACACTCCACAGAACCGATTTTCACTGCTCCAGTGTCCAGTTGCGATGGTCCAAACACCACCTGAGTCGCCGAGAATTATTGCTTGTGATATGGGGCTTATGTGCAGCTGCTCTTCCGAAATATCCAAGTCGGTGGGCCTCTGTACTCAATGTTCCAATGGAAACCGATACTCCTGTTGCTGCATTAAACTCCTGTTTGATGGTAGCCATGGGTTGTGCCCTATTTTTGACAATTTCACGGTTCAGGGTTCTGCGATTTCTGTCGGTCATGATTGGAGGTCGCCCAGAACGTGCAGCATTGGCACAAAGCCCATCGACCTTCCACTTACACAGGACGAATGCGACCGTTGATTTGGGACTGTTTACCTTCCGTGCAATCGCCCGGATAGATAGCCCACTGAGATGGCAACTCACTGAGATGGCAGCCCACAATCACGCCCTTATCGAAGTCCGATAGCTCTGCACCTCGCGTCATCTCCTTGTTAACTGGTTCTACACCGGCCTGCAGCGTATGGCGGCCACACAAGTCAACTGACGTAATTCGCGGGTGCCCAGATACTTTTTGGTCGATAGTGTAAAAAACACGGTATTAATCCTATGTAGTTTGATCAGTATCGCAGAATAAACTAATCAGGAACATATTAGGTAGAAAAAGTTATCGCAAAATTGTCCTACAGACACGTCACAACATTGTTCCCCTGGTGCACATTTGCCTCGAAATAATTATTTCATACACGACAGATTAATGTGTATACGTGTATAGAATGCATTTGTAAACGTCTGCATACATTGAAAACTTGCCTGGGCTTTGCCATATCTGAGAGGGTTTATGACGTTGTTTGTCAGTGTAAGGGAACAGGAATGCAGACGACAGGATCTTTCTCTTTCTTTTTTTCTTTACAGGAAAATCCAAACGAGGGAGAAATTTCTTTCTCTGCCTACGTTTGCATAACGATGACAGTATTTATTGGATCTTTTTGTGGTTCATGTTCCGCTGCCGAGGGCAGTTTTTTTCGCCCCCTTCCTTGTAGCCCTTTCTTCAGCAGACACAGGGGCTGTCATTGCCTGATGAGGCGCGGCGCAGGAGGGAGATTGATGACGTCAGACCCGGTGTGGCTGTGTGGTTGGCTCTTGCTCGGCGATCAGCTGTGCGGCCCGCCTTAAGGCTCCTGGCTGTCCTAAGCTATGTATTTAGATGCCTCTAAATGCGGGAGCTCTGAAGGAAACTCCTCTTCATTTACCACTAGCGTTATCGGCGGAACCTGTCCTTCTCTCTTATCAAGTGCAATAGAACAATATTTTGGTGCTCCTTATCTCTCAGCTCCCAACTGAAAATATCATCCAACTGTAATGCTGTTGGGACTTTCCTTGGAATGTTTGTATGGACCTGTAATTGATTACAATAAGAAGTTTTTATTCTTTAAATTTAAATTTCCTTTACATATTAGAACAATAAAAATAATAACATAATATTTTTAAGAGTTGGGCAACAGCCAGTATATTTAAATGAAACGCTCTTGCTGAAAGAAACCACAAATAATAACTAGAGGAAATGCATAATTGTTAATAAGTTGATGTGCCTAAAGAAAAATAAACGTATAACATTATAGAAAGTTCTCATAGAATCAATTCTCTTTAATTCCTTGAAAATTTATCATTGTGGGGTTCATAAAAATTTTCAGATTATTTAGTTTGGTTACAAGTACGCACTATCGCCCCTATAATATTGTCCACCTTCTAGTAGTTTTGTTACAAGTACGCACTATCGCTCCTATAATATTGTCCACCTTCTAGTAGTTTTGTTACAATTACGCACTATCGCTCCTATAATATTGTCCACCTTCTAGTAGTTTTGTTACAAGTACGCACTATCGCTCCTATAATATTGTCCACCTTCTAGTAGTTTTGTTACAAGTACGCACTATCGCTCCTATAATATTGTCCACCTTCTAGTAGTTTTGATTAATTTCAACTTATAAAAGAAAGTTTTTTCGCCACCATCCTCCCAAACACGGGAAGTCATCAGTATGGTTAAACTTCGCCTCACGTACTGAACTGTTTTGTGACGCCTTATGCTCTTCCTTCCAACAAGTCTGCTGTCTTACCTTACGTCACCTCAACGTGCTATGCGATCCACTGGCGACAAACCTCAACCTGACTAAGCAGTCACCCTATATTATTATGGTACGGGAGTAAAGATAAAATTATCATACATGTATACAGACAACTCTGACATTTCTGCATAGAAAATTAAGCAACCATTTTCACGCCAAAAATATAATCCTTCGAGTTGAAAGTAAAACATGTAATTTGTCTTCGAGCACAAACCGTTTTTTAAATTATTTTCGTGTTTGAACACCTTTAGAATATCGTACTTATTTTTGTGTTTCCTATAGTACAGTTCTATAGGAACATAGTAACTTGAAGTAGTTATAGTTTTGCAGGCTAAATATGCTGATTATTCTAATATAAATAGTGTGGGAAACTTGGAACATCAGGATATACTTTCTTACAGAATATTTAATGTTGCCGTCACAGTTAACGATGGGCACGCAGTTATAATTATTACTCTCTGAGAAGTAATATTCTGTAAAATATCAGTCCGCATGGAAAAGGAGATGATTTGTTTTGGATTAAAAATCAAATAGTTTAAACATTTACTAAGAACTTTGTTTGCTAAAGTTTTAAATAGTAATAATGAAAAAAGAACATATTATTGTTACAAGAATAAGACTCATCTAAGTTCATTGATAGCGTTGGTGGTTTTCAAAAAATACCGTTATATTATGAAAATTACTTTTAGTGGTAAAATTATTAGATTAGAGAGATTGGTCTTGGTTAAACTTGCTATGGGGAATGGGTTTGGCCAACAACAGTATACGAGACGCGTGAACTCCGCGTTTCAACGGACTAGAACGAGTCATGCTCTCTGCTTGGCCAGCAACTGCCTGCCACTTCCTAGATCACAAAAAACAGTTTGTCATGATTATGAATCTACTCCACGTATTGCAAGACGCCAGTAATTATCAGGTGCAAACTTAACCTTTCTACATGATCAAATACACCACAGTTTCTTGGGTAAACCACAGCACAGTTTCTTGGGTAAACCACACCACAATTTCTTGGGTAAACCACAGCACAATTAAAACTTTTTTTTTCATTTACTACAGAATATTTCTACAGAACTACAATACAATTTCTTGAACGAAATATGGTTGATTCAAGCGGTACAATTTTCTGTACAATCAGCAGCATGACGAAAAAAATCAAAAACTCATTCAAAAGCGATCCCGCTTTAGCAAATAATAGTTCATATATTTCTTGAGCAGTGGCTTAAATTTCACGAAACCAATCTTTTGTCTTCTTCAGATCCGTATAAAAACAAGTAATTTACGGCATATTTCAGTGATCAATAGTTTATCTTTTGGTAGTAACTTCGTTGAATGATGGAACGTTTTGCTTGACGTAGCTCACTGACAATCGACAAAATTCACTATAACAAAATTCTCTGCGCCAAAGAAATTGTGTTGCTGGTTGTCTGCATGATTGACCATCAGATAAAATTTAATAGGCCATTATCGATTTGCATAAAAAAATATTACGAGCATTCAAAAATTAAGTTTAATATGTAAAGTAATTAAAAGGTTGCTTCACTTATACATTCATGTAAAGATAAATTTTCTTTTGATATTGAAATGTAGAAAATGTACTTTTTTGGCATATTTTCTGGTTTCAACGCTAATATATATATATACACACAGGTTGAGTTAGCACCTCTGCGACAAACTTCGTGAGGATGTCCTTTGCAAAACATCAGTTACAAAATGTCAGACAATGAACGCCAGGAAACACTCCTACGGACAGGAGACCCTTGTGAAGATAGGGCTGACTTAATGAACTTCATTTAATGACACGGAACTCATATAATATTAAGATATTTTCTGTATGCATGTCAAATTGCGCAATCACGAGTGCTCTCTTCGATGTGCGACTACCGGAGATAGACTGACGTGTCGTGCTTATTTTCAGGTAAACAGGGGAAATGCACTTGCATCCAGTACCTCGTTGATGTTGCTTGGCCAGTGTCGCCTTAGCAAACTGAAACTGGTGAGGGTAGGTAATGCAGTTGAATAAGGGAATACAGTTGCATTATCTAATGCCGCACATGAATAACAGCAAATACTCAAGTATGCCAGTATGCATTTTGATAACTATTATAACACAATAGTGTAACCAAGCTATGAGTAATTGCATGATGCAAGCACATAACTTGCAATTACCCAAGTAATCATTATGCATGTATACTCTTGCATAACCATAGTTAAATATTTAATAAAATATACATTTAAATAATTTATAGCATACTCGCATGAATATGCGATGACCACCTCAGTATGCACACATATGTGTGCTCCCCACGACAGACAGAACTCAACAGACTTTTGTTTGCATATATCAAATGCTAATAACTGTGGCCAACGGTCGGCAAGCCTCCAACACCTGTGTTCGATCTGATCATTACTCACTTACGTTTGAACAAATATGATTTTGGTTAAAAGTTTTTATTGTCACTATTGTGTACATATTTAGTTCCTTTGTGTGTATGGAAAAACTCCGTAGGCGAGTTATTGAATGTTAAGATTGATATATCCCACCTTGTTAAGGCAAGGTAAAAGCAGTAAGTTTAAAACACTATTTATTAATCATCGCCCATTTCACTACAGTAGTATGTTCGTGTTCTTTCTTACCCACGAGGCGAGCGGCAGGGCATAGTGAACGGGAAAGGGCATAATTGTTCAGGCCAACTACTCGAATGACATGTCGATGGGTGATAGACGTAGTCCCACAATATTTACCTGGGATCGGCCTTAAGCATAAGACAATTTTCTCCTTTATTTATCTAGTGATTTATTACTGGATAAACAATTTTTCTTGCTGGTGGTTTTCAACCGGGAGCCCCGTAGTCGCCAGATTGATGACTTTTTCCTCTCGACCATGAAAGACAGTAGCCCAATGGAAGTTTTAATAAGGTATGAAATGAAATAAACGCCAACAAACCCACAAATTCAAAACAGAGCTGTAAGAAATGAATAAAGCATAAATATATTAAAAAGTAATGTATCTATATCAATATACATATATAAAACTTTAAAATTATCTAACATATATGAATGGAACAACATGTTTATGAACTCATATTTAAAGGAGATTTAGTTTATTGACTTGTATTTTAAAGGGAATTTCCTTTTTTAGGGTAAAAGCTGCCAAATATTAAAACCATTATTTTTTGAAAGAAAAGTT
This sequence comes from Dryococelus australis, assembly GCA_029891345.1. Classification (NCBI taxonomy): domain Eukaryota; kingdom Metazoa; phylum Arthropoda; class Insecta; order Phasmatodea; family Phasmatidae; genus Dryococelus; species Dryococelus australis. The sequence continues at coordinate 259,407,414 of CM056996.1, forward strand.
ATGTCATTAAATTGAAATATATTTGATAATTTTTTCTACAAAACAAACTTAACCCAGCAACATATCAAAATATTTGTATTTTTTTTAGACAGATGACAATATGTCATCAGAAAAAAAATATTATGTAACTATAAACATAGCCATCTTGAATTTTAGTAAGCACAGAAGCAACATTTATTTTATCTTCCAATGAATTATGTAACCACTCCAAGAATCACATACTACACGTCGAGTACCTTACAACAGGTCATAAAAGTCCTAAACCCTTTCTGACGAGGTCAAATTAAGCCCTTTTATAAATTAAACTCATATATTCCCAACCATTGATGTTATACTGATCAAATTCATAACATAGACACCATCGACAATATACACGACAAATGTAATTAAGACCCTAATCACTTTCTGACATGGTTAATGATGTGTTATGTTTGTTTATAAGAAAAAATTATTCATAATTTCCGAACTATGGATTCTATAGTGATAAAATTCATAACATAGACATCATACCCGACATACAATTTAGTGGCAAGGTCATTTAGTACCTAAACACTTTCTGGCAAGGTTAATAATGTGTTATGTCGTTTTATAAGCATAGTTACTCAAAATTTACAAACAGTTGATGCTATAGTCATCAAATTCATAACACACACATCAACCCAAACAACACCACAAGGTCAAACACAACTAAAAACCTTTTGTAAGCATAGTTAGCCATACACTTATAAATTGCATACTTATCAAGGACATATTTATCAACATAATATTATTTAACTTCTGATTTTAACAAAATTTTATCTACGAGAAGATTTGGTAAAAGGTTTACTTACTGAAATATTAATTTTCGCTATTCGAGTTCGAGTCTTGGTTAAAGAACAATATATTTTATATCTGGATTTAACAAGGAATTTAGATTTGACTAACAATTCCTGGTTTGAGCAATTAATGCAATGATATTTTCATATTTGGGATAGGTTATTGTGGAGAACACTTAATAATATTTTACTTTTGAAGATAACAGAAGTTTATTTTTTCTTTGCATTCCTGCTAATAGTAATTAATGCAATGTTAGTGATTGGTTTAATGGCTTATATTCTCAGAGAGACACTCAATATTAAATGCATTGAATAGCAAAATTGGGATAGAGAAGGGCAATTGCATTTACTTACACAATATTGCATATGAGTTCGTTAGAGAGAAAGTCAGATGTCGCACAGCCATAAGTGGTAAAGCCCTGACAGCTAGATGCTACTGATGTCTTAACCCACCAGACTGCACTTCACAACAACCCAGCAGGCATGTAAGGGCAAATGGTAAGGGTAAGGGCACATACACACACATTATATATATATATATATCAATCCCAACAAATCATGACCACAGGGTCAAATATTGCTAAATCCCTTTTATAAACACAGTTACTCATACTTTCCCAAATCCCAAAGCTATCATAAAATTAATAACACACACATGAACCCCAACAACAAACAAGACGACAGGGTAAAACATACCTAAAGCCCTTTTATAAGCATAGTAACTCATAATTCCACATCTACCAAAGCTACGATCATCAAATTCATAACACACATCAACCCAAAAAAGACCACAGTGTCAAACACACCTAAAACCCCTTTATAACCATAGTTGCTACTAATTTCCCACCTACAGATGATATAGTCATCAAACTATAGCTCTAATGACTGGTGAGCAGATTGCTACTGAACACGATTCCCATTCTGGATACATACATTTTATTTAGTTTTTAATTTAAACAGTGAACGACGACCGAGACCCACCAATTACCACATTAAAGTGCATATATTATATAACATTAATTGTGGCTACCACACTCCGAAGCCCAGTGAAATCGAGAGATCCAATGCTGTGTCTACACAGCATGAGGATGGGCGAAGAACTAAGATGTTGGAAGCCCTCGAGAAACCTCCACTTCGCTCTGGCTGAAGCCAACTGCTCCAGACCTCCTTACACCCCCACCTACTCCCCTTTACCAGAGCGATGTGTCCTGTGGTTACTCACCCATCTGCCCTCGATTGTCAATTTTTTGGCACTGAGGCAAGATGGCGGCAACTGGATACAGGGGTGCAGATGGCTCCCGAGGCCCCTGCATCCTCATCCCCAACTTCCACCTAAACCCCTCACCAGAGTGGTGTCCTGGTGCCATTCACCCGTCTTCCCTGATTGTCAGTTTTTCGCCACTGAGGCAATATGGCGATACATGTCAAGATGGCTTCACATCACCCCCACATGCCTTGTCCAGAGGGACATGCCCTGAGGTCAAGCACCCATACCATCTGTTTCACGCCTACCCCAGAAGCTCTCTTCGCCCAAAAACCTAATTCTTCTCCAAGGCCATGAATCCCCAGCCCGGAGCAGGTTTTTTTCGAATATCTCGGGAGGTGGCCTGTCCACACAGCCCACTCTCGCTGCCAATCCAAGGTCACACAAGAGCCTGGCGTATTTCCAGCAAATCATAATTTCAAAACTCCAGCCAATGAAATTTTATATCCCTGAAAAACGTTCCATTAATACCCAAGATCATCCCCAGATTTAATATTCCAACAACAACTATATATTTGAACCAAGTAAACCATGGATTGAAAAGAAATCACACAGAAATCAAAGACTTAATTGATTGACGTGTAAAAATGTGTTTGACAAGTATTGGAATTATATATACATTTATTCGTCTAGCAGAAAAAATGCGAAATTCATGTGTAGATTTTCCTAGCCCAGAATTTTTAGACACTATAATTATATAGGGAAATATTATATAGTAGTCTTACTAATGTTTAATATTCTATGTTAAGAAAAACTCAGATTCATTTTTATTTGGGAAAGGCAGTCGACTACAGCGACGTGTTTTTACAAAAGATACAGAACGAGTCGTTCTAAAACATTTCGGACAATACCAGGTAACAGATAGCCGAGAATCGAGTGTGTTTGGAGAGCAAGCGAAATTTAGGTATCGAGAGCGGATAAGGGTGAAGTGAGGTCAGTATGGAGCAATGCCGGGCAGGGTCGTGTGCGGGCTGGAGATGTACTCAGTGCAAAGCAGACGAGGGAATGAGAGGATAGTTAAGAAAGGTGCTGTTGTATGTGCAGTGTGCCACTATTGATACCCACCTGCTTCCATCTGCCCGTCAACCTTCCCTTCATGCATAGAGGCTTGTGGTTGCCTCAGCCAATGTGCAACAGAGAGAGAACTTCCCCCATCCCTCCGCCTCCGCCACACCAGCAAACTTCAATCCGCTACACAAGTTCCCAGCCTGCAGTTCGCCTACATTTTACACAATGATTTTCCTTGACTTGCCTCTCTTGCTCGCTTTTCAAAAAGTTTTACATTTGGAGCACACAGACTGCGTTTACAATATTTCATAGAATTTTAAGCCCAATTTAAACATTATTTTTGTGAGAGAAGATAATTAAATTTTAAATGTGCTTTTTTTTTAATTTTTATCTTATACCATCAAAGGAGTGTACACTGTAAAAATCGTGGACACCAAGAAACTTTTTCATAAAATTTTAAACTAGCAAAATTTAATGACAATTTTCATTTTAAAAGTTTTAAGCATGGGGAATACTATTTTGCTCTCTTAAAAATAACCAATTTCCAAGAACTTTATCATTTACAAGCGAAGAAATATAACCTAGGACAAACAATTATGAAACCCGGAAATGTATTCCGATAAACTATCCATCACTCTAACATTAATGAATTAAAAATGATTAATTACATCACAATTAAATATAAACACGATATACCATATAAATCCAATCCGAGAAACGAATTCCGGGAAAGAAATATATCACGTTACAAATACATTCTAAATAACATTAAGATGGAATCGTGCCTCAAATGCCTGTAAGCTTTAAAATTCCACAAAATAAAAACCTGATTCCAAGAAATGCAGCAACATTAATAATCAATTACATCATATTTAAAAGGAACCAAATGTAATTGAATACCACTCAAAACAATGCATTACAATTCGTACCAAACACAACAAATTAACACCTAAATGCGATTTTCGAACTAAATGATTCTATCACAGATACAAATTGTATTACATATCAAATGTAACAGATTATCACCTAAATGTGGATGACATCACAATTAAAAGGTTTTAATCAAATTGGACTATCGCTAAAATGCAAATCTAATCAACAAGAGGATTGATTACACAATAAATTGTACATCCAATCCCCATCCAGATGTTTATTAAATGAAAAAAAAATACACAAAATATTATTTCAAAACATATTTTATTTAGTATTATAATTTTACAAACATTGTATTTCAAATATTTTAAAGTCTAGATTCTTAATCCACGAATCGTGTGCTTTTGAGAAACCTTGCCATCGAACCAAGGACATGTATTTTTTTTTCCTTTTAATGATTTTATCAACCAAATATTCATTTGGAGAAGTTACTTTTTGAGATTCATGTTCCGCAAATCATCCTTTTATTGGTTCTCCATCATATATTTCTAGGTAATGCAGTCTGGGATATGTTTGTCTAATTGAAATATTTTCAAATATTTCAAATGACCAATTTACTGTATTTTATCTCAAATATTCATTTCTGCTTCGAGATATTTTTTTAATTCACCACCAATGAACTTTGGTTTTCTTTCGTCGATGATTTTTAACATTATTATAAATAGTTTTGATCAAACTATTAACCACAACTTCTTTATGAGCCATCTTGATAGTTCAATGGTATCAGGAATTATAAAATTTAACTATTTCAGGCAAAACATCAACCTATTGTAAGTCCCCCTCGATGAGAAATATTTAAATATTAACTGTTCAATCGATTTGTTGTAACATTCCACTACACTGCCTTTAAGCTCCGAATACTTTGAGTAGTGATAAATACATTCGGTCATTAGTTTCCGGAACAGTGTAGAAAAAATTCAGATCCTCTGTCAGTTTGGAGCAAATTGGGGGTTCTCTCTTTCAAAGCGATCTTCATTGCATCGCTAACCTGTTTCCCATTTTATACACCAACCTTACTTCCCATATATGTATATTATGGTTCAAATATATTTGTATCCCTTACTGTATGTGAAAAGTAATATCATTTCACACAAATCGGCTTGAAAAAGATCATTTAAAACATGAGTTATAACTCTTCTGCTAGGATATCTTATCCCTGCAGGAGTGTGAAGCTCTTGAGCAATCTTACTAAACGTCATTGGTAATATAAATGTATTCTTTCAACTCTTCAATAATATAAACAATTTCGTTCGTAAGTGACTCTCTCGAAGTGATGAGAAGTTTTAATCTATCGACTAATTCATTAGGATTTATCCAATATACAGGTTAAAGGCGGTCGCCAATTTCATCTTTATATATTCCACTTCCAGCTATATTTCCTATTAAATGTATTTTCTGGAAATTTTGATCTCCTGAACGAATGCTTACATTCGTTCGACGAATAAGTTCTTTATATTTCTTAAATCAGTATCAGAATAACCATGTGGAATATTTTTAAACAATAATTTAATCAATCCTTGACTCACATCACTTATGTAATCACCTATGTTTATTGTATTGTCAGGCAAAAATGTAATTACCGAATCTCCCAGGAACCAGGCGTTATCATGTCTATTAATACCAAATGTGCATCATGCGTAGACGAGAATTGTTTTAAAGCTAAATAGCATTGTGTTAAATGAGAAAGGGGTTGCTTTTCACTGTTCTCTATTAAAGCTTCTGCTTCAGTTTTAATTTCCAAAGCTGTTTCATTAGGTTTATTCAACACAGAATGCAATGTATCCCTTCTACTCGCAAGAGGTTTAAATATTTCATAATTTAAAACATCCCGTTCCATTCGAGCTCGTTTGGCTTGTAAATATTTTTCCTTCACAGCATATATAACATAATGTAAATCCTAATCAGAGGCTGGCATGTTTTGAATATATTATATTAAATTCAATCTAATTATATGAATTAAGTAATTGCTTTTCTAACTGATGTAGTAGGTCGATTACTTTGAGCTTTTTCAATCTTATTGACTTTACTTAAAACAACATCTAATTTAGTTACAGTTTATCTTTTAAATCATTAATAAAATAATTCATTCGTGTTTCCAAATCATTATCTTGTTTTCGCAAATCTATTTGCATTACTGAACCAAAGATTTTATTAATGAAATCATATTCTATATATGTCATTATTTGTTCCATTTGTGTTTCAAGTTGTTTTGTAATAGTATCGTTTACGGCTTCATTAATTAAAACTCTTAAATTTTCTTACCTTTCTGTAAGTTGTGTTGCAATAACTATGTATGTCATATCGTTAATATCTTTATTTTGTCCATTTAAACTTCTTCTATTCTAAATTCATTACTCTGCAAATCATTGCTAATATTGTTTAAAATGTTTGCACTTACACTCGTGTTTTTATAAACATTATCATTAAAATCATCTAACTTTATTAATTTCTCTTGAATATCATTTGGTTACAATTTAAAGACTTTTAGCATTGTAGTGGTATTCAACATGACGTTTATTTGCTGAGTGGCTATCTTGCACAGCCTTACCCATATAACATAATATATATCTGTTCAAATCAGATTTCCCAACGCAATTTTTGGCTAAACAGCTATTGTAATTTTTGTGTTTTATACAGCTCTGTCCAAACTTTGAAATACTCATTGTTCTTCGCCTGAAAGTAACAAACTGTCAAAATCAGACCTATGTCTTCCTATATATAGGGGAAGTTTTGGAATAATCACCAAAGAACCAAATTTTTCCTTCCAGCAGTAAAAACACACATCTTTATACTTTGTAAAAATCATATCGCCTAAAACATGATTATTGTAAATATGTTGCAAATTCATATTGTTCATTTTAAACGCAATTACAATATTTGCATTATCATGTAAATTATGTTCCGGTATACGTGCTTAATTTTGCGATAGATAATAACAATCAACGTTTGAATGCCTACAAAACTGAAATATTACTCTATTTCAGCCTGTGGTTGGCACCAAACGTCGTTAAAAATAAATATGGAATTAGGTAATGCTTCATTCGGAGGCACTATATCTTCCTTATTTGTAAAAGGGAAGTATGTCATTCCTTCAATTAATGACACAATGGTCGCTAATAGTTGTATTTATCTAGTTGTATTGTTTTAGAAAGCACATATACATTTTCAAATTTAAGTTCATTCGAATGCTCCATCGGTGACATAATAACACAAGTTTTTCCACACGAAGATAGACTGTTTATTATACAACGTATATTTGATGGTTAAAGAATTCCATGTTTCTATTCAATTACATTTTATTTCGTATTTACTATTACCGGTAGATGAACATTTTGTTTCATAACCCTCATTACTACACAATTATACAGTATTACGTAACAAACTAATGGAACGTACTAATGTAAAACTATAATTGTAGGTCGATATATGGGTTCACGTTCAATTGAATGTCTCATACTAAATGTTTCAAAAAAGGACGCTGTGTATTGAATAAATTGTTTAATAAATTTCCATTTGAATTACATTTACCGAAATACAATTATTGCAGACCAGGTACTAAACTTGCTAAATATTAGGCAAGGAACAATCAAGGAATAAACTCTTAGGATAACGCGTATAAAGAACACAATATAGTTTACGATCGAACAAACAATTTGAAAGAAAGACATATAGCGTATATAATTTTAGCTAATAAATCAGCAAATATAAGAAAGAATCCATCTAGATCTACAGGTGAACAGCTGGGAGTTTGGGTTGTTGATAAAGTTATGTGCGTGAAGGTGAAGAGAGGCATGGGCCTAAAACGCAAAACTTAAAGAAACACGAAGAAAGGAGGAATCATTCCGTTCATATTTCCAGCATTTACAGCTATTCAATCAATCCTCGGAGTGGTTTCGGCAATTAATAAAGCAGTTAAATGAAAAGGTAAAGGAATTTATTTGAAACCCTATAAAGTTGGACAAGGCCGAATGAACTCCAAATATGAAAAACTCAAAGTCCTAAATTGTCTTCCAAAACGTGCATTAACAAACAAATATATGAATGTATTTGTAAAGAAACTGGATATTCCCTATTTCCGAGGTATGTATATAAGAGACGATTTACCAAAGAAACCAGATCTTCATTGACGTATGATTGTTAATTTAGATTCAAAACAAAATGAAGGAACGCATTGGGTTGCATTAATCAGAAATGCAATTCAATCACTGTATTAAGACAGTTTCGGCGATTAAGTCTCCCGATTGAAATACGTAATTATTTAAAATAACACTCAATTAAGGTATAGTTACAAAAGGGAGTAATTACCAAATACAACCAATTGCGGACATTTGTGTTTATGTTTTTTGGCTATAAATAGGGTATATAAGTATTTGTATTTATAAAACATATTAGTAATAAGTCAATTACGTTGATATTAATTGGAAATTCGTCGCAATTGCATGCGGTATATTTCCCTGTGTTGGAGTTATACCGAGAAAGGCAAATAAGTATAATAGAATTCGTTACTTACTACAGCATACCAAACGTTGATATACATAACCAATTATTTATGGATAATATTGGTGAAAAACATACATGATTGTGATACCTGTGGTATCTTATGAGTTGGATGACTTTGAAACATTCATTAAAGCGGCATTACCTGAAAATGTACATTTCTGATTACATGGAAATCCAAATACATTAACTAGTGCGATGTACAGTAATGTTGACATAGATTTCTCGGAAGACAGTTCAATTGTAAATATATTGAGTTATAAACGGAGAGTATATCCAGCTGTTCAATTACACTAATCATTAAAACAGGTTGATACATTGTCAGTAAATGTATGTTCTATAAATGTTAATACTGTAGGCGGTTCATAAATGAATGGAAAACCGACAAATAAAATACTTGAATTCACGTGTGCTGTAGCTTCAGGATATACAATGATAGAAAACACTAATACGTTGGTATATCATCCAGTAATAGTGAATCGCGTTGGTGAAATAGTTGTTACAATTGTTGATCAATACAGTAAATTTAATAATTTTAGAAACAAAGAAATTACTGTTTACTTACATTTAAAAAAAGTTATGTAAACAGTTGAATTGAGTTGCGCATTACAATTATAATGGGTATTGTGCACAATAGTAAATTCGGATGTAAAGTAGACGGTTCTTTTAAGAAATTTGGCATTAAAGAAGGTATTTCGAAGAAAGGAAGTATAAAAAGAGTTAAACGTCAATATAAAATGCTCACTTCAGATAACTTACCCATAAAGTTGACACTAGGCAATGAATTTTATTTAAAATAATTATAATATACTGTTAATAGAAATGGAAGACATAGTTAATGTTGAAGAATCAATCATCTTTGACATTGCAATCAGCAATATGAAATACATGTGTATGAACCATTCCGAGCAGATCCGTACATATATCCATCGGAAATACGGATTTCAATACAAAATCATGATATTCTCACATTACCATCGAAATAAAGTCTAATGCTTAGAGGACCAATTAAAAATACAGCCGATGCAAGTAATCCAGCAACTACAAAAGTAGTAAGATATGGAATACTTCATTTGATCGACAGAATTGTATATCTGCTAAATAAAGTGCAAATCTATCAAACACGAGATGTTGGAATTTCTTTCACGATAAAGAGCTATCTCTCGGGAACTGTAAACGATATTTATACTGGGTTTATAGCTGCGTGAAACAATGCTAGTGATTAATCATTACAAATAAACCCAGGTGGAGAATACGAAGTTGTGATGCCATTTAGTATGGTTTTGTGCTTTGCTAAAGTCAGTTAGTTATTCTATTCGGCAATACCCGTGTGAATGTTTTTTATGGATAATATTACTTTCTTTTTTTTCTGTAAATGATATATCGTTAGTAATAAAAAGGTGATGGTATTTATCAACTTTGAATATTTTTAGTACGTAAGTTTGGTTTAAACCAAACTTGGTTTACTGACAGTACCACATTTGCATATTAAATTCACTTATTTACTTGTTACTTTGTTTCTTACTATGGAAGGTAGTACTAATCGAAAAATTAGGGCTATTCTTCGAAATACTTATCTGACTTAAATAGAATTAATCATAACTTTGTGCTGTAACATACCATATGTATTTACAAGATTTCAATATATCGCACTTATATTCAAATGGCACCTCTACAAACACTTTAGGGTAAAATGTGATGCCACAAGACACTTCAGGATCTATTTGAACATATTTGTTTATAGTCAGTATTTATTATAATCATCGAATTCTCTTATCAATAATTCTCTTCGCCCACATTTTGAATGATAGCAGCACCTCAATTTAACCTTATATATTATACCCCAAAAAATTCTTAACTGATTCCCATTAAATCTGATGTATCATGAAACTTATCAAAATGGACGCCTTAAATATAATACAAAATTTTATAGGCCTACAGTAAAGAAAAACATTCGACCTATTACTATAAAACCTGACTAGAAGACAGCAGTTCCCAGAGCACAAAATTTACGAATTGAAAAAATCTGCCATCGGCCATTTTGGAGCCAGCTTGATTTGGGAAATATAAATTGTGTATTGGTAGACTGGTTTTCATAAATCTTCGTACGCAAATGATGCTATGAAATAAATTTTAGTGGGAAAACACGTATCTTCGTAAGTTAATGTTTTTGTTATATTTTTGATACTGTTCATCTAATAGTAACAAATTCGGGTTTTGAGAGGCACAATATATAATTATAATAATGATAATCACTTTCATATAACACTATATAATAATCCTACCTAACCAATCTAGCTTATGTTTTATACGCAATGAACTAATGAACCTATTCTCTCCGTCTGGTAGTCGAGATCTTTCATTTAACAATACTAGTAAGCGACGATTTGTAAACAAAGTGCATGCTATTGAAGAAAGTGAATGACATTGATTTAGCAAAGACGCCCAATTATTTCAAACAATTTTGTTATTTAATAAATGTTTGTAATTTTAGCCTGTGCTCTACTTGGAAGAAAAGATTTTGTCGAAAACATTTTTGTCTTAGTTTACTATCAATTCGTCTATAGTTTTATGGATTTATGCATATATGTATATATATATGATCCTCTTAATTCTTATTATAAAACTGGTTGGCAAACATTAGCTAAGGCTTTGATGTAGCCGTTTGTGCAGTACCGTGAAATCATAAATCACTTTTAAAAAATACAGAAAAGTTTAATTTTATTATTTGCACAAAATATTATTCGAAATATGTAACACATTTAATGATTTTGCTTGTCATAATTTTTGTTAATTTGAATATTTTTATATGCACCTGAATTATTGTTTGTTTGCAGGTGATAAATCACTTGTGACAAAAAATTACGGTGTTAGAAATCAAAAGTAATATTTAAAGAATAACAAATGAAGTACGGATTCATTACTACAAATAATGTCCCTAAAACGGGAAAAATATTTTTCGATGCGTGTGTTGATATTTGTTACTTGTAGTCGCTTTACTTCACAAAACGTCACGCTCTAATTGAGACGGTGAATTCCCCCAGAGCCTCACACCGTGTTAAGCACCAAATACTGCTCGAGTGTCATTATGATCAAACACCGACCATTTCAGCTAGACGGCGGAAATGGAGGTCCATGAATAAACTCCTTAATGCAGCAACACCTTTATGAAGGGATAAACGTATCCTCGAGCCTCTAGTTGTCGCAATTCCGGTCTGGGTCCCTCTACGCCACCCTGCTCCTCTTCTACCCTCCGCGCGTTTTGCTGCCAAATTACTGTTTTCGGCGTTTGGTGAGCGTTGATTACGCCGCCATAATCGAAAACTGATCGGCCGTGAACTGAGGGTGCCGCGCAAAGAACAAACAAAACTTGTTAATCGCAGCATACTGGCGCATGCAGGAGCCACCCCCCCCCCCTTACATCCTGCAGGAGGGCGAGGAAGGAACAGCGTCCAGTATTGAAGTGATTATAATACAGAACAGCGCTGCACCGGTCTGTGTCCAGCCACTGTACATTGCTTTCAAGCACTCAGTTTGCAGTCTATAGACAAGTCTTCCTGCTGCTGCTCTCTCTCTCTTTCTCTCTCTCTCTATGTCCTCTTGTACTTATTAAGATCCGTGCTATGCATATCCCTAGCCTCAGGCAGAGCAGTAAAGGTAATCTCATACATATTCGGACAAGGTTATTGGAGATATTATTACTAATAAAAATTGGGAATGTATTTTGACTGTGTGCGGTTGTACTGGTATTGTACCAATAAGTAGTATTTACTTTGGCCCTGGTAATTTGTCAATGGATAACAGTGCTAGTAATATTTACTTTGGCCCTGGTAACGTGTCAATGGATAACAGTGCTAGTAATATTTACTTTGGCCCTGGTAACGTGTCAATGGATAACAGTGCTAGTAGTATTTACTTTGGCCCTGGTAACGTGTCAATGGATAACAGTGCTAGTAATAGTTTTCTATCTGAGACATAGCTGTCATTCAATATTGATGCGTACTTTGTTTTTTTATTTGTGTAGCCCAAAATGAGAATAGATGGCAGGTGTGAACCGAAATGCTTGGACTGTATTTATTAAAGACATTAGCGGTTTTCATCGTGTTCGTTATTTTTTACGTTAAATTATTTGGTGTTCTTACATGAGATATACAGACAGGGTGTGTGTTGCTGTCTTTTTTTTTTTGGTAATGGATTTGAAATTTACACATGTCATAACGTGTTATTGACTTGCAATGCACGGTACATAGGGGTATCCAGCAAAGCACAGAAAAATAGGTGACTTATTTAATTATTGGAGTGAAGATGGTGGTTTGGGTTTTGCAAGAAGGGAAAAGTACGTTTATTACGATATTAGTTTAATTAGGATGTTAACGCTTAATGACAACATTCCAGTTGGTGTTCGAAGAGGAGCACGCCCGCACCACCTGTGCTGGTACCTGACTGCATCCCCCCCCCCCCCCGTCGTGGTTTGAAGTGCCGCCATAGTGTGATTATATATTTTCATTTCGCTTATATTAAAGGCTATTAAGTAGTTTTATTATGTAGTATTAAACTTAACCCCAAAATTCTGTATGTGTCTGACACTCTTTTCTGGAGTGTGTGAAGTATATGTTACGACTCATGTTTGTCACATTGCTCCATCACATCATATTACTTTTAAAGAGTTATTATTATTATTTACTAAGACTGTTTTTTTAAGAACATACATTATTTATCTCCAACACTTAGTGTTACTGTTTATGTGTACCCCACCTGTTGCAACAAATATGAAAGCTAAAGTAAGGTAAAAATTAATGAATCATACAAAATTAGATTTAAATACTTTTTCCTACTCACCAAAATTTTTTATCTATATTCCAGTAACCACAAAATACACTATTTACACAAACACAAAAAAAATTATTAAAATGGACCACTATTTCTATATACATTCTTCTTATTCGTTTATGTATACAAAATTTTTATAGAACACGTCTTCTTACATCACATTCTTCTATTTAAAGGAGCACAGTTGTTTGGCATCTGCTGTATATACATTTACACAAGATATCGCTTCTCTTCTGGCAGGTTGACGGAAGATTCACTGCCATGCTGTAGGTCAACCCTTACACCTGCAAATCTCCATTCAAAGGAAATACAGGGAAACTATCCTCGCTGGTGAATGATATCTATGCTGTAGATTTAACACAGTTGTAGCGAATCAGGAAAAATTGACCCTACTGTTGAATGATGCTGACGCTGCCGATTTAACCCAGTTGTGGCCAACCAGTGGCATAGGCTTTGCCGCTGGATGATATGTAGTAAAACTAGAGATGCTTGTTGAGGGAGCATAGTTGGATATGTAGGTCACAAACCTACAAAATGTGTGATGATGCGACCAGCGCATTCATTCTTCGTCACTCCCGAAATGCCTTTGTCCACCAATGAGAATTTTTGGGGATTATATGGAGCTAAGTTAAAATTATCAAAATGTGTGGCCAAATCAGGGAAATAATCTTGTAAACATCATAACAGTCAACATCATGGATCAATGAATCGGTATCATAGTATAGGAGATATAAGACCTGTTGAGAAAATTCCGGTTTCGTGTAATTATAGTGGAAGCCGTGGAGATACAATTTGAATAATTCTAAAATGGCTACAACAGTGTGCAAAGACTTGTTGAATGTAACAGAGATATCTTGCATTTCGATCAGGACTAGATTCTCATCGAGGGCTTACTGCAACTTGAAAGTAGGTCGACCAATCAGTTCTGCTGCCCTGTAAATCATGTCATACTGCTAATTTGACTCCGATGTCCTTTTCCCAGCGGATATTCGGCAAAGTCTTTACATAGAATAAATTATTGATTAATTTATGAGTATTGAACGTGGTGTATTGAGCCATCCGCATCTTATGCTCACAACGCAGTACACGACGAACAGCATCGTGTTTGGCTCCATACTTCAAGTAGTGCTTCAGTATTTCCCCATGAATAATGTAATTTTTCTGCGGCATGAGAGTTGAAAGCAATTTCTCAGTTTTGCCATTCGGAGGTATGCCAGATATTGGGGCAAGAGGCAGATCATTGTTACATTCACTCGGAAAAGAAAAATCCAATTCCGCAAAAAAACACGTGACCCCTGCATTGTCCAGGCAAAATTACCAATAGGCAGCTTGCATTTGATTGTGTGACAGTACTGGCCATTAACATTGAAGTAGCAAATGTACATGTCTGCCACATCGGGGTTGTATTTTTCTCCCATGTAAATGTCGTTGGCTTCCGCGTACGTTTTGTTAACCTGGGTAATACCACCCTAATCCCGCATTCTGCAAAAACATATTTATCTGTGACAGGCTCCAGCCACACACCTGTTTTTAGTAAAAAAGCATCCATGAGAGAGAGAGGGAGCTGTCACATACATTGTGGGTCAAGACTCTATCCTGTTAAACAAATGGTTCTGAAATTCTCAAAAATATCTGCCAACAAGCGTGTGTACACATGTAAACACTAAATTGTGTACTCAAGTAAATTCTGACAACTGAACACATTCCATGGTGATTGGGCATGATCATAATCTAAATCGCTAATGCCCTCGCCTTTCATTACGTTATTAAATGTGTCCTTGGGTGGGAGTAAGGTAGAGTTCAGACTCTCCACGGACTTACCAAAGTGATAAGGCAATACTCCTTTTATTTGTGAAAAATCAAACTGTGTACTGTCTGAAATATTTCAGTGGCTGATGCTCAACTAGGCAGAAGACAAATTACTTGCCAATGTCTCCAGTGATGCGCTCATGAAATTAAACGAATCAATGAAGTACAATTGCACAGATTGCATACCTACTTGCGACTTCCTCCCATGGGGAATGTGGTTAGTAATTAATTTATAGTTTTCCAAGGTGGTTTTAATCACCTTTATTTCACCAGGATTTTCGATTAACACACATGATGTTTCTCAGAGCCAATGGCTCCATAAGAAAGTGGGCATCATAATTCTGCAGATTATGTAATCTATTATGTGCTCAAACTCTCACTGCACCCATCAAAAGGTCATGGACAACAACAGAAAATTCGCTGAGCGGCTTATTACAGATATGACAAATTGTATGAACCATAAGCCTATCTCTCACAGCTGTTGTTTATGGCTTCTTTGGCACAGTTATGCTGTATATCTCCGCAATCAACTTTGCCAATTCAACAAATTTATCAACCATCCTTACATACAATCCTCACCCACATTCGTGGTAGTGTGATAAACTGGAATCATTAGTACCAACGAGCAAAATGCTACAGGCATATTGACAATGCTTATTGATAGTTGTTGTGCTGCTAGTGTCATTGTGTGTAAAGCAAGAGGACATTGGTATTAATATAAGCTACAGTATCGCAGTATGCAATAAAATCCATTATTTGCTATTTGGCCAAAATAACTAAATTTATTTTTGTTATTTTCCTCAGTTAGGAAAGTGCACCAAAGAGCATCGTGTTGCTGGCATATTTCCGTATGGTTTACAAGTTTTTCTTCTCATGCCAAGTATTGGAGACAATGCTCGCAAACAGACTTTTTGTGTTGCTTCTTACTCAACTGACTGTAAAGCAGTCTCGACAAATGTGTTAACCGTGCAAAATACATGTGGGCAATAGTAGGTAGCACTAGCACGAGTGGCCAACATATTAACATGGCGAGCGCATTGAGCAGGGGAAATGTGAATGTGTACGACAGTCCCTTTCTTAGCATTGTCAAACTATTCAACAATATTCCTATCTTTGCCTACCACTGAATATACATTAATAGAAATAGTATTGAGCTCCTCGAAGTGTTTGTTCTCATGTAACACTGCAGGAGTCCACAACCCCTTAGTATTAGACTCAGCGATGTTTTGGATACGAAGTTGGATTATTGAGATTATATTTGGCAGGCAATAAATTCGCTACTACAGCATACAGGAAGCACTCGTTTTCCGCACCCTGCACATTAATGCAGGCCTTCCTTTTGTCCATGAATAAAGGCAGGTTTGTGTGAGATGTATAGCAAAATATAAACATTCATTTGCAATATCAGTTTCGTTCCCAACCACTACCTCTCGCACAAAACTCACTAATATTCATAGTGAGACGAGAGACCATATGATTATAATAAATTTCGCTAAAATTGGACGATTGGGGGACGGGTGTGGCTTTAGTGGAATAATACAGTGATTTTGTTGCATTTTCCTCAGCAGTTGTGTTTTTGAAAAACTTTACCGCTATGGAGGTGCAAATTTTGAAGTGTCTGGATGCCTCATTGCTAATTGCAATAACATATGCCTTGCATCTTTGAAAACAATATCCATGTCTGTATTTACCCTATTATTAAGTATCTGTGCATCCAGGTTTCTCCACCCAACGATGTATCGAAAAGGACATAGGTCAAGACTTGGGACAAAATATGTCGAACGTCGACGAATCAGTGTCTGAATATGATTCTCTTTCGGACGAATCAGAAGAGAAATATGATTCTGATTGGGACGAATCAGAAGAGGAATAACTTTCTGATTCCAAACTAACGTGATGATGCTTGACCGAAGCATACCCTGATATGTTTTCAAATTTCCCTACTCACCAATAACAGCAACCACCCACCAAATACTTGATATGAAACCAAATAGAATAAACAAAACTTTTACATACATACAACGGTAAAAAAAAACTGAAAAATATGATGTGTGTACCTATATAATATTCCTATTTCCCCATTAACGTATATCTAACCCCTACCCCCCTGTAAAAGATTCTCTAATCATGTGCCTAATCATTTTTCACCCTAATCGAGTCCCTACCAGGGATGCTTCGCATCATAACACTCTACCAACTACTCTATCGAAGCGCCCCCAAATGAGAAAGTTTTTAAAAAATATTTACATAAAAAGGTGAAATTTAACAAATATTTAAAATGAATATCCAATAGCTTAAAAAAGAATATTTAAAAAATACTCTTTCCAAAACATATGTTTAACAACTTTAAAACTTCAATAAATATATTATAACAAAATAGTTAATATTCAAAAAGGCTAAAACTTAAACCATTATTAAAATTTATTTTAAAATATTACAGTTTTCAAAATAAATATGAAAAGAAATTTCAAGTTTCAAAAAAGTTAAGCTTAAAGAAATATCTCAAATATTTCTAAAACGTATTTACTTACATTTAAAAGTATTCTTTGCGCAGTAAATGACGAAACATTAGCTTTGGTGAGAGCTTGAGTGGATCTGGCAGACTGTTGACAGACGAAGTGCCGGTAAAGCACACCCTCTTGACGAGCGGTAGACTCTTCTTTCTTCTCTGCTGATTAGGTAGCATGGAGATGTTTACAGTTCGACGGTCGGCGAGTGACTGAGTTCTGGATTGTTTATTGATGAACAGAATTCATCTGCACGCATAGGAGTTTTAAGAGTAACTAACAAGGGGTCGGGGAATTTCACCCCCGCCCCCCCCCCCTTTTATACTCACCAACTAACCCCAATTAATGCATTTCAAACGAGTTTTAGACAAAGGGAACACATTAAAATTACACTGCACACAGGAAAAAATCACATTGCTTTCAAAAGAGTTTCAGAAAAGATTTACCGTTACAAATTATGCCACACCTTCACATGCATACAAATGAAACACGGATGACAAAGCCATTCATATAGGTGAAAAAAGGACAATTATGCCACCCACCTCATGTGCATGAAAAAGTTACAAAAGAAACATGGACGACAAAGCGATACATTTGAGAGAAAAATGCCCTCACTGTCCATTTGAGACATAATTTCCAACACCGTCCGTTCAGGAAAAAAATGTTCCTGTCTACAGGTATTCTCAAGGTTTTAAAAGTATAATGTTGTTCCTGTAAAACCTACAGGTGAAGTACATGTATTATCAAGGATTTTAAATAGGACTGAAGGAATTATTTGCTCGCACGGGTGGGCTCACATTTCTCAAAATACTGGAGTTCCCTCCAGTTGGTTTGTGCGGGTGGGTCGCTAATTCTTAGTTCGCGGATATGGACTCTTGCTTTTACAAAGATACGACGGATATTTTTTTCATGCCGACGCAATCTCCCGTAAGGCTACCTTTGTCCGCATATGGGTCTGGACGAATTGTGGAACTAGGATGGGGGTCTATATAGAAATTACATGAGGTTGTTAAACCAAACAATACATTACCAGTGTGGTGAATAATATTCTGAATGTAAACTTTTCATTTGAAATTCTATATTGTAATTCAAATGTTACTAATTTTATAGTATTTACTGGCAATTTTTTATTTAGATTATGCTATAAATGTCAATAACTTTTTTTGTTAATAATACATGGCATATATCAATTTATAGTGCCAACTTTCATTTAAAAATGTAGTAAACCAAGTGTTAGCTTAACGCTTATAATTTAAAAATGTATAATTGGTTATATATCAAATGTTATCATCACACTCTTCCATCAAGTTAAAAAACATGAATTTCGATAGGAATTTAATGTAAAAGAAACACATAAAATTTAAATTTTAGAGCTATTTATTATTATGATATATAAAAATTAAACCACTTTGACATACATGTTGACATACACTTTTGATAATAACCATTTTGATCACATACTGTCGCACCCAATTTCATACAAGATGACAATAAACTTGAGATACCCATTAACAAACATTATAAAGTTATTCACATAGTGTTTACTAAGTCAGTAAGTATTTATGCTACGCCATTTTATTTACACTTGTGTGACTATATGATTTATGAGAAGTTTCAAAACGTGTGCATTTCCTTCGCCCATGTTAGTCTTGCCATTAATATCAGTTTGATTGTCAACGTCTTTAGAACAGTTGGGTGCGTGCCAGACCATATTTTCTGCTCAGTCAGGATACATTTCTTGAAAATATGAGTACACCTCGTTCACAGTCGCAGGCAATGACATAGATGGTGCCATTTAATGTACCAGACATTTATTTACTTCTGAACAATGAATAAATTCACTAGAATTTTCATTTCCTAATGTAAAATGAGTGATTCTGAAATGAAACATGTAATCACAAATCTCGACAAATTGTCTTAGTAACCGACTAGACTAAAAAGCATAGTCCACACTAGACTTGCCAGGAGTTACGGAAATGTACGCATTGCTTGGATGGAAGAATGGCATCTTTATTCCGTGAATGCCAAATTGAAACTGAGATACAAGAACTAATTTTCCTCAAGTAACAATGATTTGGTTTACAATATAATAAGAATCTAATGAATTTGGTAAGTTAATATTAATTTTACAACTAGATTTAAAAAAAAATGAAAAATTGAATTCATATGTACTTCTTTCTTCAGCCATCCTATGCTGGGTAAAAGAAATGTTTCTGGGTTGAATGGTGATTTTTATAGCTTACATTTCGTATGTATGTGTATCACAATTAGCTGATACACAACAAGTAACCAATATATAGTAATTCACTGCTTCAAATATATATATATATATATATCCATAGTGAGGATATATATATATATCCTCACTAAAATATTTTTAAGTAATGCAAAGGCTCTGTGTGATCTGGTGGCTCATTTACTGCAATAATGACACATCTCAAAAAGTGTAAGTTTGGTCAATTTAAACTCCAATAAGTATGCAATTCTGTCAATTAAATTAAGTATACAATTTCGAACTATTCATGTACTTAGTGGATTACACCCATCAGCTGTCTTTGTGAATGTATATGGTTCTGCTCACAATGGTTCATGTACATGTAGATCAGTGTTTATTATAGTATCTTCGTCTGTTACGGTTTGATCTACATTCGGTTTTCCATTTTAAAACAAACATTCACACAACATACATTAACTGATAAAATATTAACTTGGTTTGACGATTCGTGTATATGATTACTTGGATAAGCTTATAGATTAAATTGAATCATTAGCATAAAATCAATATCGACATTACTACGCATTACACTAGTTAAATTATTCAAGTTGCTATGTAATAGGTAATTTACTTTTTCAAGTACACTACTCCTAAAAAATGTTTCCATGTCTTTAAGTTTGTATGATCCAACAGGCATAACGATCTTTTTTTTTTCTCATCACAATAATTAATGTGAAGGTTTGGTTGTGCATGTCCACATTTGGAATACTGTTACATGTTACAAATTCAGTTAAACTTATTTGCCATTGAACGTCAAAATTCTATGGTGGTAAATAAACTGAAAGCAGTTGCGAGGAGATACTACCTAAGAAAAGTGTGTTTGACATTTTACTAATGGGTTTTAATGATTGCATATATTACTTGTAGTTGGAAATCGCAAATATAAATGACCACAATGTTAGGTTTTCGGTAACTGTTCGGTTTTGTAATTGTATTTGATTTTTGTATTCTATAAACATTTGTATCATATCTAATCATAGAAAATGAATTAGGACTGTTTTAATTAATGTTACCCTATTACCCTATGTTTACCATTATTTTGTTTAGAATTTATATTTACTTCCATACATTTATTAATGTATGGTTTCCGAGGTATACCATCTCTTGATGAACATGGCACAAAAATATGGAATTTTATGTTTCATTGCAAATGCAAGAATGTCTTTATTGGCAAAGTGCACGATGTGAAAGTGCTTCTAAGGCTTTCTCCTCTTGGTCCTTCGACTCGAGTTTTTTTTTGTTTTTTAAGAACCTCCCTTTCCAAGTTATTATGGACGAAGAAACATCCTCTTCCCAGTCAGCATAACTGTTCTTCTAATGGCCGATGCTCCACCCATTCAAGCGCTAATTGCAGATAATGTGGGAAAAGCATATTGTAGCAGGCCACCAATTTTCTTCCCTTTGTATTTTCGAGGTAGAGAATCACTTTGGCCTGCAACGTCCCATACCTGTTTTCACCTTGGCTCTCAATACTTTACCTACAACCCAAGTGCCGTCCTTCTCACCAGTTGAGGCACTGTAACTTTTTTAAATATTCTTGGCTGTATCGGCCAAAATCATATCTTCTATATGATGTTTTTAATTGTTTGTTTGAGCATAAGTAATATTGTACTACTTACAGGCGCTATCTAATACATTTATTCCTTGATCGTTGTGAGCGAATCTTTTCTCAAGTTTTGTCCCTGGTCCACAAATATTCTATTTTCGGAGATGTACCTCAAATGACAATTTATTTATTAGTGTGTGTAAAATCTCGCTACCCTTTTTGATGGGTTTAGTACGAGATATTATTTATAACTAAACACGAACCAATTGTAGAACTTCTCATATATGTACCTAAGTATGTAAACGTAATTGAACAAAACCATGGAATACCATTACTGTCGAACATACTATGCATTATAACTGGCCCTTCTTTGCGCGGGTGAGATATGTTTTATTATCTCTACTTCAACATCCAAATTGACTTAAGATTGAAAACAAGCGGTATGATTATCTGTGTTCTGAGGCAAAGGAATAGGGCTTTGGAGCCTGATCTGGAGGAACCGTCATATTGGACATCATCCATCTGCAATCTGGATGTCATTGACCCCTGACCCATGAGCTTTGACCTTGACCTTTCGCCCCAAATCCCCAAAAAATCGCAAAACATTCGAAAAACCCCAAAACCAACAAAAATTCCATAAATGTACAAAGCGTTAAAATTTACAATTCAGAATTTTAAAAAATCATTTTAAAAATCTTTAAAAAAATTGCTAGAAACGTCAAATTTTTCCTGGAGCAGGGGAGGTGGTTTCGTGACTCCGGAGATGTGGATCAGTGATCCCGAGCCATAAGTACTATTTAGTACCATTGAACTTTTACCTCGACCTTTCACCTTGAAAATCCCAAAACACCAGAAAACTCAAAAAGATGCAGAGAACAAAAGAAAAATCTAAAACATTATTTAAAAAACTTCACTTTCCAAAGGTCACCCATAACCCATACAGATTCCACTATCTTGGTAGGTTCAACCAACTACCATCTTGGTATGCAAACACAATTTTGGTAGATGTATTCGACACCATATCGGTAAGCTAAATTTATTTCGAAGGCTGCCATCTTGATCGGCATCAACCATCTTGGTAGGCGAACACAATATGGGTGGGTTACCACCATCTTGGTAGGTAACCACGATCTTGGTAGATGCCACCTATTTACCATATTTGATGCATATTAATTTGATCTTGCCCACAAGACCTTGGATGACCCTGAAAACAAAAACTCGTAAAAATAGATACAAGTCAGCAAGCATAATACATTACTAACCACTACCACCATATAAGATGCATACTAACTGCACTTGGACCACATTACCTTGAATAACCATGAAAAAGCTCGAGAAAAAGACAAACAACAATAATCATATTACATAACTACCTGCTACCATCATATTAGAGGCAGACTACCTCGAACATTGACCCCATGACCTTGAAAACAAAAACTCGATAAAAATATATAAAAGTCGGGATGCATATCACATTAATAAATACACCACCATATTAGATAAAGACTACTTCAACCTTGTCCCCATGATATTGAATGACCTTGAAAACAAATATACAAGAAAAATACATAAAGACCAGCAAGCACAATATGTAACATACTGCTACCACCATATTAAATTCAGATAACCTCAACCTATAGCCCAAGACCTTGAATGACCTTGAAAATTTCAACCTGAGGAAAATAAATGGTACATTCTCCACTCGCACTTAGCCCAAACACCTACACACATGCAAACTAACACGCACATAACACAAAATATTCTTATCTGCATATATGACAGATAACACATTTGAAACTGGTATTGTGGCCTGGAACAACGTCCACGTAGATGTTGGCGAGACGAAATGCATACGACCCGGCATTGGAGCTATTGAGCAGTGGAGCACCTCAGTGGTGGAGCAGGTGGACCAGGAGTGTTGGAACAGGTGGAGCAGGTGGATCTGTGGAGCAGGTGGAGCAGTTAAGCAGGTGGAGTAGTATGAGCAGTGGAGTAGGTAGTTCTTTGGAGTAAGTGTAGTGGTTCAGCAGCTGGAGCAGTGGGGTTGGTGGTGCCAGTCAGCAAATTATAATATTTCGGACTCTTTGTGTGTGTGTGTGTGTGTGTGTGGGTCGCAAATTAAAATTAATTTCCCCCATTTTATAAAAAAATTATATAGTCCTGCTGCTAAAGCTGAGAGGTGAATATTTTATGTAATAATTTTGCATTACAAAAATTATGTATCCAGGTCCCTCGGTATATTTCAACACTTTCAGGGCAAACTATATTTGTACTTTGAAATAAAAGTGCCCAGAACTACAGTAGGTTCCAGATTCCCCTTACATTTCGCCATTTGTCGATACATATATTAAACATGTACTCAACAACGCAGCACAATCGCAGGCCACTACCATGCTTCATAAAATGTTGTCGCGTGAATAATGACTCTTTGCACAGACCACCCGCTCATGCTGAGGAGCACATGGTATGGGAGCATTCTGAGAAAATGGGATTACTTGTTCGGCCAAGAAGAAAACTTGCAGGTACTATAATAATTATTTATATATATATATATATGTGTGTCTATGAGTGTGTGTGTGAGAGAGAGTGTAAGTGTGAGTGTGTGTAATTAATTAAGGTCTCTAAATATATGTATGCACATACAATTAAGGAATTATAAAATAAATTTCAGTTTATTTTAAGCATATTGTGTATAGATAAATAAGTATATAGATATAAAATTATTTTTAATTAATTTTCTATGTAAATGTGTAAAGACATATATAACGTAAATATAAAATTAATTTATATTTATTTTATTTATTTTATGTAAATTTATATGTATGTAAGAATAAAAATATAAAAATAAATTCAAATTTATTTTATACTTAATTATGACTAAGTAGAGGTTTATAAGTATGAAAATATAATATCCTTTTCAATTTATTTTATACATAATTATGTATAAATATATAATTATATAAATATATTATCATTTTCAATTTATTTTATAGATAATTATGTATGGGTAAAGGTAAATAACTCTGTAAATATAAATTAATTTTATACATTTTATGTGAGGGTAAAGGTAAATAAATGTGTAAATATAAAATTATTTTAAAATTAATATTTGATACATAATTATGTATTATGTATGTAAATATTCAAATAAAAAGTATTTTTAATTTATTATGTACATAATAATGTATGTATAAAAATGGAAATATAAGATCATGTTAAGTTTTTATATTTATGTAGGATATGGCTAAAAGCATATTTAAATAACATATCATTATGTACCTGCATGTTCTCTTCTTGGCCGAACAAGTATTTGTGTTTTTGCAGAGTGCTCCCATACCACATGCTCGAGGTCTTAAGAGGGCAGTCTGAAAGAAGAGACATTATTCACGTTACATCAACCTGTTATGAAGCATGGTGGTAACCTACAATGGTGCTGCATTGTTCAATACAAAGTCTAATTGATGCATCGACCAATGACGAAGTGTAGTGGGAGCTTGCTTTTGTTCTAGGCACTTTTATAGCAAAATGTAAATACAAATTGCCCAGGAAGTGTTGATATATACTGAGGGACCTGGATAAATAAATTTTGTAAAAAAACATTATTACATAGAATGGTCACCTTTCAGCTTGTCGAGGTAGGGCTATATAATTTTCTTTTAAAATAGGGACAACTTATTTTAATTTGTGACCCACACACACAAAGAGTCCGAAATATTCCAATTTGCCGACTGACTCCTGCGACTGATACCTACAGACTGATCACCACTCCACCACTCCACCTATACTTCCACTCCACCACTCCACCTATACTTCCACTCCATCTCCTCTATCACTTCACCTGCTCCACCACTCCACCTGCTCCACAACTCCACATATACCAACACTCCACTTGCGCCACCACTCCACCTATACCAACACTCCACCTATACCACCACTCCACCTACTCCACCACTCCACCTGCTCCACCACCACATCAATTTACCTGCTCTACTACTCCACCTGCTCCAATGCTATACATTCTCCACTTCTCCACCTGCTCCATCTGCTTCATTGCTCCAACTGCACCACCTGTTCTACCAATATACTTGTGTGACATGACAAACCACATTTGAACAGTAATCGATGTTTATTCAACATATTGTTGGGCGAGTCAAGTAAAAAGTAGATTTGGGAAGAAGTTACTAATGCAATGCAAAGTGTTTTAAAGGAGAGGGGATGGTGCAACCTGCACACCAACCAGGCGACCGAATACTAAAATGATCATTTCAAGAAACTTATGACATATTTTGGAATAAACCATGATGTAACTTGTTCTGGATTTAAATGTACTGTAATTGAATATTTTAGCATGAGATTAAAACAACTACTTCATAAATATTTCACTTAATATGGAACTTACAAATAAGTAAAGATACTTCTGGAAATACTGGAAATTTACAATTCTAGGTACCATAGAACTATCAAGTTGGCACATGTGGCTGTTAAGGGCAGACGTTTATTACATACATGACATGAAAGTTTATGATAAAAGAAAACCGAAGTTTAAGATTGGTTAGTAAGTATACGTCTCCAAATTCCATAGCATTTTTGAAGAAAAAAACACAGGGTGAATGGTTCATATGAAATTTTAAAAATTATTTCTTTTAAACATTTATTTCCCAGAGTATATTACCTTGAATCATACAATGTTTTGGTAACTTTCGAGGGGGGGGGGATTATATAATTGGAATTGCAGAGGGTCAATTCCCCAAACAAATATTTAATTGAAATTATTATAAAATGGTAAAAAAAAACTCCTTGGTACAATGGAAAGGATTTCACTGTCCCATGACCGCTGGATATCTAACAAAGCCATTAAGAGAGTGAAATAGTGTTGTTGCTTACAAGAATTTCAAAGAAATAATTTGAATAGCTAATGTGCATTTGCTTGACATACAATGTGGGTGCCCTGTTTTTTTACTAAAAGTATATTTCTGTGGGCAGCGAATCATAAAGAGAAATACATGAAGTGGTCATTGCGTATTTGGTTGACAAATAACTGTGGGTGATCCGCCCTCTCTTTGCAACAAAATAATATTTCTGCACTCGCGAATCAGCGAAGCATCAAGAGGGAATAGGTATTGTGAAAGTCGAACAATCGACTGCTTTACCTGCTTTTACTACTAAAAATATTTCTGCACTCGCAAGGGCAATAATTAGTGAAATTGAAATGCCTAGTGTTTGAAAATGATAACAAGCAACGATTTGGGCTGACCAACTTACACTACTAAAGATTACTTCTGTACTTGCGAGGGTGGCAAATTATGAAAAGGAAATGCCTATTCTGTGAAAAGATGAACAAACAAGTGTGTGTGTGGGTCGCACTCTTATATTATATAAGAATTTTTCTGCCATCGCAAGGGCAGCAGTTCATAAAATGGAAATGGGTAGGCCCTATTGTTGTGTGAAAGGCAAACAAACAACTAAAGGTATTTCTCTGGGGGAAACTGCTCTGGGTTCATTAGAAAGGCTTACATTATGAAATGGGCAGTATGCTGCGCCCCCAGCCCCGACTCGATCCACATTCTGCGGACTCTGCAGTTGCAACCTTACCTGTGTGGGGTCCCGCCACCCTCTGTAGCCAGGTGTTACTCCGGGACGCCTCCACATCTTCCTCCCAACAGCTAAAAAGTTCTTCATGCTAAACCGATCTTAGCTAGTGAGCTTGGGAAAATTTCTGTGTTTTCATGTTATACAAGTGTGTGTAGTGGAAATTAATTTGTAAATCTTTTTATTTACTAAGCATTTTTTTTTAATTTAAAGTGCTTTTCCTTCCAAATTTTCAATATTTTCCGTATTCCACCGCTTGTTCGACGTAAAATAATCCCATACGAATCAGATATTTTTTATTAGTACATTGAAAAATAATATTGTTTTAAATGGAGGATTCTGTGTTCTTATGTGTGTAAAGTGTGGTAGAGGATCACAATATCTATTTTTTTAAATGTTATCATCTATGCTGGGTGAGTGTTCATTAAAAAATATTTTCAGTATATCTGTTTATTTCTTTTATTTAAATAATTTTTTCACATACATTGCACTTGTCATATAGTAGCCTACTCTTGGTAAAATTAATATTCACATAATTTAATATGAAGTTCAACTTTCATAGTCTAAGCAAATAAATACAGTTACATATAAAGAATAGTTACCATCGGTTACATTCATTCAATATTTTTTACAAATCACTGAGTTTTTTAAAATACAAAATATTTTCTTATTAAATTTATATTATTTGCATAAGTTTCATATGGTAATATTGTACATTTTCGCTCTTAAAACCTCTATTTTGACGAAATGGTAATTTCTTTCTTTTGATTAAATATTCGTTAATAGTAATTACACAGCATAGTTCTTCTTGCTTGAAGCAAATGAAGGATTAATACATATATATTATTCTTTCAAAGACTCGCTTTTACACTGCATACCAAATATTGGTTTTGAACAACTGTATATATTAAACTTATTACTAACGAATAAAATGAATCAATTCATAAAATCATCTAACTTATCTTCTGCACTAAGTTGGAAAATACTCAATTATTACAGCATTTATACATTACACTCTGGCATCATAAGGTATGGTGCCAGCTTGCGACTAAAGTTCATGTATTTCATATGTCTGGAGACATTACATACTTATTCAATCTGGTGATAGTTCATTCCATTGAAAAGATGGTTTGAAGCTTAAAATTTTTGAATCATCATCATCATTTTAATATGATATTAAAATGTTCTTTTAAAATAAATTATATGTTGTAGTGATTTTCGAAACCTTCCTTGCAGCTATTCATTGCTAATATATTGAATACACAGAATACTTATTATACTGATAGAGTGACTACATACAACTAAATTATTTATACGAGAAAGTGATTTGCCTACAACAATGATGATTACACTCACTTCTATAATATTTTTATACCCCCAATAAATTAGTATATTTATGCACATATGGTTTAGAGTATTTCAGTTGGTGATTCAGAATTTACTGATGCATCGTCCGGCTCGTTATTTCCTTAGATGACTTGTATTATTGGTGGCAATTTGTGCATCATGCAGTCCCTCCTAATGTGCACCTGGTTAGCAAATATGTAATTTACTAATGCTGGCATTTCTAATGGACAATACAGATACGATATAATGTCCTTGTCCCCCCTTAAATTTTCAGGAAAGAAATAATACACAAATTTAATTTCACCGGATGCAAAGAAAATTATAAAATCAATGGGTAGGTACAGTAGTTCGTGCTCAGTGTCCAAGGAAAGAAGGGATTTCAATCTCCCATAAGCCAGGATCGCACAAAAAATTCGGGAACATTCAAAATTACAGTTCTGGCAGCATTGCCTGTAGTTCAAGGTTTACCTTAAAAGTCCTTTGTCCTGAGTTCCGGGAGGGTAGCCCCAGGTTCCACGAAGGAGGGTCATCAAAGGTAATCCTCTGAGATGTGACAGTTGAAAGCAGTGATGGGTCCTCTTAACCTGACGTATGCCACTCCCTTGTCCTGCTGCAGGTTCATCTTGAACAGAATGGGTTCACCAATCACTTAGTGCTCTTTAGCAGTGATATTTATGCAGGCTGCATCACACACTGACTACTCAGCTCTGCGATCTGAAGTCAACTCCTTACAAAGTTATACTTAATATTTTTAAAATACAATTCCTCTCCTTATATATATTAAACATTGAGCAATATGGTTGGTAGTTCCGTTGGATTTTTCATGCAGTAAACCCTATCGCCTGGCTGCAGTCCAATATGATGGGCGGGGGTAAAATCCCTTGGCACTTTCAATCTGAGGTCAGTCAGCAGTGAGCAGACCCTAGGAAAAGGATGTGTAATTATAGTTTATACTTTATAAATTGTTCATTAAGCAAGTGTATTTTTAGTCTCTTGGTACATGTAATAAGTAATTATGCAAATATGTAGTTATCATTTGCACAATTAAATAACTCATTGCATGAATAAATAATTCACTGCATGAATAAATAATTCATGACCTACTCGGCTGTCGAACACCCCTCCCCTTCCAACCTCGTTAGTTGGCTTCCTCCAGCCGAAGGGACAACATGTGTACTTCTCCACTCCTTATTCTGTCTTCGACAGCCAAAGGGTCAACATGTATAATTACTCTCATTACGCTATTACTTTTTATGCCTAATTGTGCAAGTGCACAAATAAAATCTAACTACCCTCAACAATAATAACCCAGTACCATCCCGAACACCGATCGTCAGAGCTCTCTAAGATGGAATTCCAACAGATGGCATCTGCCAGACACACTCCTCAAATCTTCAGTACTCCCACAAGGGTTACAAGGGCGAGGGGTGGTTGATAAGGGGATGGGGAAACCCATCAGCCAATCACACCATTTCTTAGGGGTGGAGAGGATGGAGGGGGTACCTGTTAGACAACACATATTGGGGAGGGACTGGGTTTGGAGGAAGTGCATGCGCTAGTGCATTGCCGCCATTTTGAATAATTTATACTGCAATACCAACCTGGTCCCCTTACTGATATGCAATAATTAATTTGTTGCCTCACATTAATTTAGCAAGTCAGTTATAACGGGGAGCATAAACCTTCACTCGTGTATCAGCTATTGATACACGTGTGAAGGTTTATGCTCTTATCAGTCTGCACTCACACAACAAACACACTTGACAAGATGAGGTGCCTTAAAACGTGGCAATGGAAGATTTGGGTTTAAAGTCTGTAGAAAAAAGAGAAAAGTTTGCTAAACTACTTAATGTTTATGAAGTATGTACTCTTCATAACTTTAAAAATCGCTTGTCAAATATTTGTTTTATACGTTTTGGCAATATCGATGTCTTTTATACACTTCGAATGGAAAACTATGATGATAGTTATTTTAACACCCATATCCAGAAAATGTATATACTGTTGTGTATATTAAAAGTATATTTAAGATCCACAGGTTTAGCAGACTCGCGTAGATTCCTCATATACATCTTGATCTGGTGCTTTAGGTGTTCATATCACTGAAACGCCTAAGTAAAGGGATAAATTAGTTCCTAAATGTTTGTACGAAAGGCTGGAAAGGGAAGTACGCTGTGAGTTGACACACAACAGCATGAGAGTAACGATATGGAAGGTGGCTATACTTACTAACGACGAGTAGCACACCTGCAAACTTCATCTTTAATATTTACTTACAGTTCAAAATATATATAAAGAAATTTAAAAAGTCCAACTATTCCATAATCAGTTAAAAACATATAATGTTTCCTTTATCTAATGACGAGGGATTTCATTAATTAATTATTGAATTCTGGTGTGACATATAACCTATCTATACTATCGTTTTAAAGAAATATCCCAGAATTTGAGTTTCATATTTTTCTTTCCCTTTCTTTGTATTCAGGTAGTATATGATTTCAGGTCAAATAACATACCAGTCGTCTGTCTTGTGTTGTATTATAACTTGCGGTTTGCTTCTCTTTCCCTCAAGTTTCTCTAGTGAGAAAGTGGAGAGATTTGGCCTCCTCTTAACATCGATGTCTCCAGATCCGATAGGGGTGAATCGAGGTAAGTATAAAACATCGCCGGAATGCAAGGGTGGGGAAAATGAGAGATCACCGAGAAAACCCGCCGACCAAAGGTGTCATTCGGCATGGTTCCCACACGAAAATCCGGGAACCAAATCGAATTCGTTTCGCCTCGATAGGAGGCAAGTAGTCAATCTACTACATCACTGCGGATCCCTAAATTTTTCTAGTAATTGTTCGTTATTTACTTATTTAACTTACCTTGTCTTGTACACCTTGTCCTACTTGTCTTCTCTCGTTGTTACCAAATGTTTCCACCACACACCGTGTGACAGTACATGCTCAACTCCTGACGTGCAGAGAGGTGTCAGGAGCAAGTGGAGACTCTGTGCTGAGCAATTTTGGTTGTTTGTCCGGCCGACCGGCAGGTAGTTGACAGTACGCGGTCACTGTGTTGTTGCAGTCGGACCTGTCATGTCGCAACACACGTCAGAAGGTGGGCAACATCTACACCAGGACCAACTTCGTCACGCTCAAGTATGTGACGGACGGCTGGGGCACCGAGTCGAACGGCTTCAAGCTCGTCATCACCGCTTTCAAGGACAAGAGTAAGTCTTCCTCTGCTCTCTTAGTTTCACGCACCTTCTTACAGATTGTCCTTGATATATATATATATATATATATAAATAACTCACACATGAGACAAAATATTTTAATACTGGATATATATTTCTCACTAAATATAACTTTGAGTATTGTAGAGGGAAAATTTGGCATATATCTGTTGTAGCCGCTGAATAAATTTTTCTTTGAAAGCAGTTCTTAGAAAAAAATAGTAGAATTAGTAGTAGTAGTCGTAGTAGTATATTCGCTTTTGTTGTATGCATGCTTGATACTTTGGAGGCTCTATGGAATCGGGGTTTGCAGAAGAATATTATAAAATAACCTGTTATAATTTATATGTTATAATCTTCACAGTGTGTCAGCTTTTAACTTGGAGTTTTCAAGTTGCTGGCATCTGGGTACTACGAGCCTCTAGCTAGTTTACGAATTAGTGACACTGCTGAAGTAGCTTCGAACATAATTTAAAAAAAATACAGTGTGTAACTGAATTAATTTTAACTCAAACTGAATGAAGTACTTGCTGTAACGTTGGCAACGAATTAGAAATTTCTTTTGAAAGTCTTATTGTATTTTTGACATTTAAATTGCCTTGTCATTGAAATTTCAGTTTGTTTTATACGACGTAATTTCAGCAATAATAAAATAGTTATATCACTGCTAATGTTACGGACTCATTCGTTGTATGGATAATAATAATATTTTATGCGTTAAGCGAAATGGTACATCGTGGGGAGAAAAAAAAATATTAAAAAGAGTTTTCAAATGTATTAAATAGAGCATTGACCTGCTACATATGCAAATCATTTGTATTCAGTTCAGTGATGTTATAACCCGATGTCCATATGCAAATATGTTGTGTTTTGTAAAGCTCAGTGTTCTATTATTCAGATTGCATTCACTTTGATTTTATGAATGCCAACAGAAAATACCCATCATAAAGCAAACATTAATATTGATACTTGCACCACCCATTCACAGGCATAAGAATGGCATAAGTAAAACCTTTACAATTTTACCAAGACCTTGCAAACCATAAAGGATAATTTTGTTAAATATAATACATATTATTACCAGTTTTATAATGGTGTGTTGGGATCTTTGATTTCCTAATTAGCACATTTGTTACTGGAAAATTGCGAATAACTTTATATCTCATAATTTATCTACAGTAACAAAAAATTAGCGGTCTTGGCAGTTTCATAGTAACATGCACAACACATAGCATCCAGATCTGGTGGCTGTAGTAGCGACATTTTGTAACTACATGCTGCCGACATACAGTAATGAAAGGAATCTATAGTAACACGCACAACACATAGCATCCAGATCTGGTGGTTGTAGTAGCGACATTTTGTAACTACATGCTGCCGACATACAGTAATGAAAGGAGTCTATAGTAACACGCACAACACATAGCATCCAGATCTGGTGGCTGTAGTAGCGACATTTTGTAACTACATGCTGCCGACATAAGTAATGAAAGAAATCTTGCATTATCATTGTTCGTCAAAGAGTTTTAGCTACATGGGGATGACGTCAAATATGTTTTAATTCGCTTGTGTTGAAGATTGTGGCGTGTTCGTGCCACAACTGCCGGTAAATGGATGACATCAATGGGTCGTTTCTCGACGGCGAGTACACGAGTGTGGTTATGGTTTACTGCGAACTTCTTCGGGGTGCAGCTTAAATCTTTGGCCTTGAAGTTGTCCAGTGCAAAGGTTGTTTTTTGTAGATGTTTCAGGTGTACCAAAATGCAATGCTACTAGGTCAATGTAAACAAAAAACGCATCACATTAAAGAAGTATTTCTCTTCGACAATCCGAACACTGTGCACACATTATCTAGTTTTTGTTTATAGAGAATCCTTCACACTCATTATAACCAAGGCATGTAATAAGCGCATGGTTACAAGGGTTTTGTTTACAAAACTGCAATTTTTTTTAATTGCATGGTGACATCATTCATAACAACACGAGCGCATCATGACAATGGGAGGCTAGACCACCCTTCCTGCATTAGTGTAAGCCAGAATAAAATGATAATTAAAGATGCGGTATGCTGGAAAATTTGTATTCCGATTTCTCATGCCATAATGTGGCGGGAAAATTAATTTATCTAACGTATATTTGCCATTTGAAATTGCAAATGTATTCCGATGACATCTGCTTATTCCTTGAACACATCCATATAGACAAACTTGAAAATGGTGTTTCTTATATAGATACCTCCTATTCTGCATTTTCATGTCATGCGAATTAATTATACTGGACAAGCAAAAATAAGATAATATACATACCCACGAGTAAATGTACATACCCAGAAGTATCCTTATTAAAACTGCGAAAATTGGCGAAGTTTTCTTGGTTTCCAAGCCAATAAAATTTGACTTAAACAAACTTATACAGCATTCTGGGGCCAATTTTTTCTTATTAAACTACAAATCGGATAGCCACATAATTGCAAGCAATGGTTTCAAGAGTTCGATATGAGTGGTATACGTACTTGCAGAATTAAGATAAACGAACTTTAAATGAAAATATTACATAAAGTAATCAATATGAAACACTGATAGTTGGAACGCTGTGTAGTTGTATGAGATCAGCATTACTGATAAACATGTCGCTTTCAGGGATTCGGCAAATAATTTAGTGTAAATAATGTGGGTAATCTTAAACATTTTAAGTTATAATTTGTATGTGGAAGATATTTATCTTCGCCAAAGAGGATGATTTAATCGACATGATACAGTTAATGGAATATATTATCTCATGTTAGTACATGGAATCCTACCATTTTCGAGTACATCATGTTTGCTAATGATTTATTAAAAATGCATCCTCGTATCTTACATCTTTCAACATTTGCAAGCCTATGCGTTGTTTTCTTTGGTATTAAATATATGTTTGTTTTGTTATAAAATATTTTATTGAAAAAGATGATAAGTGGTGTAGAAACAAACAACATCGAACTTAGGACATTTCCATCATACCAGCGTAGAAAACACCCTTCTGCAGTACAAGGAAATGGAGGGAACAAAATCCGAACGGGATCAAACAATTAGGACATTAAAAGGAACGAGAGGAAGTAACCTAAAACCTCCAAAGGAAAACAAAGGCAGTGAAAGGCAGGGAATGTGGGATTGCTGTAATGCGACCTGTAAAACGAAAGGGAGAATGGAAAGGACCACCTGAAGTTGCTGAATATGAGAGGTGAGATTAGCCAAAAGATCCTGAGGAAGGGAGGAAGCAGGCTGGAGAAAGGGTTCAACGACACGAAGGGGTGTGAAGGTGTGAATGGAGGAAGAGGAATTGCGCCGGATCAGCGTGGAGCTGTGAGGTGGAGTTGTGTGGAGCTGCGGAAATGGAGATGCTACAAAAAGGGCTACACACTGCGAGGGTGTAGCAGCAGCAGATGGTGGCAATGTAGACCGAGAGTGTAATCACTTAGCATAATATAGTTTTGTTAGAAGCCTTATGACACATGACTTCTAATATTATCATTTCTCACTTTAACAAAACACTGATGACATTACACAATTAGGAAATTATGCTCACATTAAACATGTTGAGAGAAATATTACACTTGCAACATACAATTTTAACAATAATCAGTTTGCTTATATTAAACAATTTGCTTACACACACACACACACACTCTGACATACCCATTAACTTACACTGCTGACATTAAACACTTTTACTAACATTTTTGGCAATTTGAGAGATATTAAACATTTATTTACATAGAGTTTATAGTTTCACTGATTACTTACTTAATACATCTTTTGATATTTCCTTTGAAATCCTGGCTCTGTGTAATTTCAAAATGAGTGCACTTTCTCTGTCTGCCTGGTTTAGACTTTTCATCATCACTTGTCTGAGTACTCACGTCTTAAGAAAAGTTTGGTACATGTAAGATTAAATTACCTAACATATTAGAAAACTTTCCTGAAGGCGTGCAAAAAATTTCATCCACATATGATTGCAAAGTAGTATTAATAGGAGTCATAAAATGAACTGGACACTTATTTAAATCCAAACAAGGAATCAACTCATGAGTTTTTTCATTAACCAATTGAAAATGAGTTATCTTGAAATGGAACATAGAGTCGCAGCTCTCACTGAATTGACGTAAAATCCTGCTATACCATAAAGAGTACGCCATACTTGGTTTACCCAAAGTTGCAGTTATATATGGGTTGGCAGGAGGGAAGAACATTATGTTTAATATACGAAAGCCAAATTGACAATGAGACATAAGCACTATTGCTCCCCCATACATCAACAACAAAACAGTTACGAATGCAATAAGGGCCTAAAGAACTTGGTGATATTAATTTTACAATTTTACTTTTCTACACAAATACGTGAAATTTAACTTCATCATTATTTTTCTCTACCATTTTAAACCTCATACAAGAAAAGTTTGACGGTTGAACTTTGCTCTTCCTTATTTTTATGAACAAACCAATTAGCTTGCACACACCCAGTGACCAATACATACTCATTCACTGCTTAAAAAATATGAACATCCACCACCCCAGGGTTCAATATAATGCAATGGATCTGTAGAACCTGGTCTTTAAATAATGTGTTTCAAATTGTTCCTTTTATTACAATAACTTTTGAGATTATGATTGCCCCTGCATTTAACATTACAATTTTTTCTCTGTAATATACAGTCTACAATGAATTACATGACACTTTTAACTATCACAATCACTTTAACTTGATTCATGTAAATAAGATTTGGTACTTCTTAGCATGAGCCCAGAATCGTACATATATTTAAAATTAATATTATCTCCACACATCTCCTTAGAGGCGTTAAATAAAAATGTATACTCATACCTCACTGAATACAAGACGTACTCAATGGAAGTTCATTCTGGATGAGATTTGGCGACGTTATATGAGATACTGTTGCATGTAGATGGAAACGAATATCTTCCTTGAGGACAACTGAAGGTATGGATGTCACCACAACATATATCCTACCATCGGATGGTCTCACATCGATGTGGACGATCAAGTCGATAGCTGACTTTCCACTTGTCCTGTTCTTCTTCCATAATCACTTCACCATAAATAGCTGCAATAGTCTTGTATAGTACATGGGAGAGAACTATTGTATCTCAAATACCTCACTCCGCAATCTTCAGGAAAGTAATATCCACAAGCACAGCCTTCCACAAATCTAAGTCCCTGGTATGTATCAAAGTTGTAGCACCAATGTTTTAGATCGTTGCACACCTGCACTTGTGCCTCTTTATCACATGGCTTGAAGTCCCTATGCCGGTATCCCACAAGAACAATCTCGTAGTCTGCTGTACTATCAAAGCTACACATTTTGGTTCAATATGAGAGACTAACTGAAGCTCCATTGATCCATACCATTATATACAGTGGATGCCATCTAGGGCTTTTTCAAAACTACAGGCACATATCTTGCTTTCCCATACATTGGAAGCCCACATTCCACTGGGAGAGACTATATGGCAATTTTCAGTAAGTATTTACATGACAAGTTCAATATCATTGCATATTTCTGTCCACAAAAAAGGTTTAGTGTAATAATCTCTACGCAACTTGCATTTAATTTTCTTATGTGATGGATATTTAGTTATTTGTTCGCCTTCCATGTCCCACACTAGTTCAGTTAAACTAGTTGAAAAATTGGTGTAAGGCCTCACTTGCACCCAACACAATATCCGACTTCTGCATATGTATTATCCTAAGTAATAAATTACACACTTCAATGGTCGTCCCAATTACATATTTGAATCTGTAATGGAAATTTTTTCATAAACCTGAAACCATACATTTCTGAAACCTGGAGTAACACTAGCGTACTCGAACTCTGGACTAAACTTTTTCATTGCGAGTTGAACTAAATTATTTTCAGAGTCACCTCCTCTATTTACACCTCGATAGAACCCCCTACCTTATATTTAAATCACAAATTCCCCCTCATTCCCTCTCCTCGGCAAAGATGGTCATTACCATTGAGCTATTAATTTTTTATTGTTAATGGGGGTTTGGTCGAGCTCTTCTCCTCCTCCTCGATCGAGTCCTTGACCCAATACATTACCGAAGACCATTTGTACATTAATTTTGAATTTTCACCTGCTGAGATGAATGGTGATGTATAATCAATCATTTGATGTAACTTTTTGAATGAGGGAAATTGTACTCATTTTACATATGAATCATTTTTCTCTTCCGCACACATGCTAAAATCCTTTGTTGATCAAGTCCACACATGAATACATCCTCATCTTTGAAGTATGTGTTGTTAATATTCCATATTTTCCCTAACTTAATACAACTCCCTTCGAATACTAAACCATGATGATTTCTGTAACTCACGTATTTGTTCTATTATACTTCTGACGTAGGTATTTCCAGTCGAATGGTGCTATAAAAATGAACACTGCCATGTTATTGTTTATGTTGTTAATAGAAATTCCTTAATTGTAAATCTATGTTGTGCATGGGATCCCATTATATTGCAGAACATGTTTAAGAGATGGTGTTCGTCTTCTACTGATTTATGTTGATACCTTAATTAATTTATCTGATTTATATTATACTAATCTGTAGTGAATGTTTAATGCACAAGCTTGAGTATTTGCGAGAATATGGGTATTTGCAATTAATTTAATACGTTAATCGATAGCATTATTGGTAATGTTATCATTTTGCTTACTAACATCCAATACAATTAAAGGTTATCTGTATTTAATGTTTCAGGATACAATATTAGAACACTATCTTTTCCATAATATTTTTCTTGAAAACTTTTGTAAATATCGAAACACATATGATACTTCCTAGTTGCGAAATGTGTACTAAAATCTGTAAAGGGGTAAGTTTGACTATTTAAAAATATTTTTATGTTCTTAATATTGCTATTGTCGAATAATTATCTGTCTGCCCTTAAATTATTTTGATGGTTTGTTTGGAAACATATTATGACGTATCTCAGTTTTTCATTTGAGGGCCTACAACAGTTATGTTCATTTCCAATAGTTCTTGAATCATGTCAAAGCTCGTGATAAAGTTTCCAGTCGTAGTGTTCCTTCCACTCTGAGCCAGATGCTGCACTAAATCTAAGACTACTCTCTTGCCTTGATTCGCTTCCTCCACATCACCTCTTTATCCAGTATAAATGTGAAGATTTACTAGATAACCATGTTTACAGTCTACTACACACCGACTCTGGATGCCATACTGGCCAGGTTAGGAAGGAATGCAGAACTTGAAAATACATTCTTCTTTGTATAAACAAAGAAGTTCCATCTAAAGTAATAATGCTGAAAGGTACAAATGATATTTTACACTGCACAAATCAAATATTTCTTGTATAGCTTCAGGCTTATTTCCAGTCTTTTCTTTTCTTTCAAGTCTTATGATGCAATCGCCGAAATAAAGGAAACGCAAAGTTGCCTGAAATCATACCCGCAGCATAGTAGCACAGAAAAGAGGAAGGTCATATTCAGAATGCCACATTTCTTCAATAGGTTTCACACGAACCTTTTGTACACTGTATATAATCACCAAACCTAAAAATTTAATTAGCTCATGCCTGTCTATATTATGCCATTCTAGTAGTTTTCCAGATATTTTTAGTTCATTTCCTCGTTGAATCGTGTACCAAACTATAATATCTGACATTTCAAAAGTAATAAACTGTTTGACAATTAGTAGCCAAGTTAATTACAATTGTAGTAGGAATACCTGATACAAATCACTGTATGTTTCTAAGTGGTAACCTACGAATTATTGGATCTTAAGTACTCCATTAAATACTTCTACTCCTGCTTTCCAATTTTGCATCATCGTTTTCTTCTAAAACGTCCTCACTTCCCTCCGTAATATTTTCTTCCAGTACAAGTTAATTCCGACAAATTTCATCAGTTTGTTTAATGTGTCTCTGTTCCATCATCGTCATCATCAGCATCACTACTCTTTGAATCACTGCTGATACGAAATAAATCTTCCATAGCTTGTTCTACACTGTAGCCGGGAGTAAAAGATATATCATCAGTAGAAGAATTACAGCGAGACACAATATGAACACAACATAAAATACTGATGTTAGCTAACAATAAACCTTAATAATTAATAATAATTAATAAATAATTGAGCTCAGTGTCGCCAACTCATGTTTTTTTTTAATTGGTGTTGCCAACTCACACTTACCAAAATCTCTAAGAAATATATTGGTAGTCGATAGTTGGAAAATTCAATTAAAGTTGCATTTAATATATCTAGGTTCAAAATTGACGCATTAAAAACTTTTTATTAGTTATGGATAAACCCAGTGCATCACACTTTTTGCAAATTTCGGTAAGCAATCTGTATACTTGTGTAACAAACGTCAAAAAATCTCACCATTGAACAATACATCTTACGTATAATTTTAACTATAGACCACAAAGAGAGTTCTAAGGTAATAGATGTGAAAAAAAATCATTACCATAACCACGAATTAATCTAAATAATATAAATAAACCCAAAACAGCCTCACAAACTCATAAAGTAAGTATTATCATTACGAAAAATTTATCTAACATAAAATAAATATATTCATTAAAAATAAATCAAAGTAAAGATAAAACAATACATTCTAAACCTAAGAAAGTAATAAAAAAATTATCACAATTAAAAGAAAATACTAATAAACCACAAACAATTATGATTAAAGGTATTATAAAATAAATTAATGCTAATTTTAATAATTTCAATAAAATATTGGTTTTGTAAATCAGAAATTAATAATATTTTCTTAAAACTTCAAAGGAAGAAATTTATCTATCAACAATTACCAAAACTATTATTTTAATCTTAAAATACCCTTTGCATTAGAATTATAATTATAATAAATATAACAATAAATATAATCTCTCTATTAATAAAACATCCTTTATCTATAGGAATCACAATTATTATCCAAACACAAGTATATTATTGTTGTTTTTTCCAGCCACCTCTTCGGTTCGTACCCTACCACAAAGACATCTTCATCTCTGAACGTTTTGGCAATTATACTTCCAATAGTGTCATATTTCACGTCATATTTCGCATCACTTTCTTGCCAATAATATCCGTGATAATGTGTTGTAATCCAGTTGCTATTGGTTTTGCTTTTTCTCTCCAACATATGCCATGAGAATGGAGGTAAGAACTTACGACTGTTCGTGTTACCATAAGTATATGCCACACCAATTTTATTGTGATTAATCCTACTTGCGAGGAGAATCCTAAAATACTTGTGAACATGATGATTGCTTAAGAGAAATTCATCTAACTTCATAACTTATGCCACTTTGTCTCGCACATTGTAGGTGTCCATGTGGTCGTGTAATATGAGTGCATATGCTTGTGTTCCAGAAGGTACCTCTGTTGTCTGTAATAGAAATTTCAACACCCACAATCGATTGTCTTCTTTATTAGCATCGAAGACGAGGACAGGAGCAAAATTCTTGAAGTCATCCAGTCCCAGTATGTGCACATTACATGATTTTTGGAAATTGCAGAAAATATAGTATTCATACATGAAGGCTCCATTACTAAAGTCGGTGTTCATGCTCAAGTAAGGATAGTATACCAAGTTGAGGAATAATTTGACACGCTAAATTTTTATATGGTCGAACTTTGAATGGTCGCCTTTAATTGCATTCTGTTTACTGATTTGAAATGTTATAATATGCACCAAAGTTTCTCTGCATCAAAACTAGACTTGACATACCACTTAAAGTTTTGGGTCCATGATAGGCTCGTGTATGTATCCAGCTCCATGAGCATAATGCTACTTTGACATTTCTGCCTTTCTCGACAAATTAAACTAATTTTATAAGTTCGGATGTGGCAGTAACCTATCGATTGTTAGTATTGACAGTATTATTGCTTCTAGATTTTCTGCAGTATTCAGAAAAGTATTTGTTTGCGTGTCAGTCAACACAATGACCATGTTTAGTTTGGAGTTATTTTTGATGTGCTTGTTAGTCTCCTGCATGTCCCAACAGCATTGATTATGAGAGATATATATAATATCTTCCACCTGTATATACCAGTAGCTCGTAATCATCTCCGATATTCCATACAGCCATTTTGGCTACATGTAATTGGTTACGTGTGAGTGAAAGATAGTTTTTCATGGTGATGACTATGCTGACATCTGTGGTCTGGTCGATCTCAATGGCATTGACTTCATAAGAAATTCTATTTATCATGTGCAGTATACCATTTCGAACAATCTTGATGGGGATAGGAAAAGCATATCAATCCTTTGTGATCGCCCCTCTAAAACTCAAGTATAGACTTCGTGGTACTGTATAAATGTCTTGACTTTGTACTGGGATCCGAACTTCTGATGATAGAACAAATGTACCTCGCATATATGATAAATACAATTGTATCTCTCTTCTGGTAATTCAATTTTCATAACTAATTGCTTCCTCTATTTTCAGTATTTCGGGAACCATTCTTGCAGACTTTGTAGCCGAGTCTTTTTAGGCAGTCAATGTTAATATGTGTTAATGCTCTGGCTGTTCGCGATGTACTGACAGTTAGTTTGGTGGCAATTGGTACTTCATA
Source organism: Dryococelus australis (assembly GCA_029891345.1). Classification (NCBI taxonomy): domain Eukaryota; kingdom Metazoa; phylum Arthropoda; class Insecta; order Phasmatodea; family Phasmatidae; genus Dryococelus; species Dryococelus australis. The sequence continues at coordinate 259,449,668 of CM056996.1, forward strand.
AGTTTTTACTCTAAAAATCAGACCCTTCCCTCTTCAACTGTAAACAAAGTGTTATTTCCTCGCTGCTGAAGTTAATCAGACACCCTTGTTGGTTGACTATGCAAACTACTTATTCCTGGATCATTTCTGCTAGTAAGGAGTATAAGTAAGCGATATCGTTATTTTCACAATCTTGAACCCAAGAGCGACAATTACACAAAACTTATGTAACATGTTGCTATGCCTATGATTGAGAATGAGCCAATGACCAAAAGACAATCTACTGTTATTACATTCACTGGTATTATATTTACTGGCACTGTGAATTCATGCAGTTTACCACTCTGATATATCTTGTATTCGAAGCCCAGCATGGTTGCTAGGATATCATGTTTTGTGAAATCAGCACTGTGACTACACATAATTTTGCTTTTCAAAGTATTTGGGTTCTCTTGCTGTAAAAATATTACATCTGGCCCCAATTCTTGCTTAGCAGATATTTTGAAATATATTTGAACTCGTATGAACCTATAGGTACACATACTTCGAGATTATCATTAGTGATGTAGCAAATTCTACAGTTGGAATCATCAGTGTTCGGCACTGAGCAAAATTTTTGAAAATCAATTGGGGCAGTGCTCCACAGCCCATCTAGCTCTAGAGGTGGGAAATGTATGCCACGAATTTCCGAGTATTTGACTGTATGGATCAACGTATAGACATGGCTGGTGCTACTACTTCGCAAGAAAGTGTAGAGACAAGTAACCACAGTTTCAATTATTTGGCAACTCATCAGTGTTGTAATTACACACTAGTATACCCTTCACTTATTTACATAGTTCCAGTGGTGATCGCAAATTACCGAAACTTTCATAACACTTGGCATTATTTTCAACTTTCTTGTAGGCTACCCAGTGGGTTCCATGCTGATTCATTAATTTCGATTTTGTGATGTAAATCATCTTGCAAATATACTAATTGGGAAAATTATGGAATCTACAGTTTGCATGCAAACTTTTCTAAATCACTTTTAGTAAGAGGTCGATTGGGTAGTGACTTTATGTTTTCTTCCTTCTGTTTCTTTTTTTTCCATCTGCTTTGTCCTCAGCCTACTGGATACGTTTGTAAGTGCATGTCTTTTCCTTTTCTGAACCAATGGCAACTGCTTCCAACATGTGGTTGTGACGAATAACTTCTTCCAGCTGTTTCCTTTGGCTTTTGGCAGTATTCACTAGTCTGGCAATACAGCTTGTTCTGCCAATCAGGCTACCAAGAGCTCCGAGTGCCGGCAGTATTAAAGACAGGAGAGCGACCAACATTCTTCCAAGTTTTTCTCCAAGTCATAGTTATGCTTGTAGAATTGCTGCACTTTGTTCTTTTATCCTTTGCCATTTATATGTTGGTTGGAGATGATTTGTTGCATTTCATTTACGAACTTTGGTTATCATGCTCTTGGATACACCCCAAGCAGTGAGTCGTTCGCCGCATTTGATCTGTGGTGAATTCAGGATTTTCTTTGCCTTGTTAGCTAGAACTTCATCAGCAGTATGTCTGTTTTGCAAGTGGTTACTGCCAGCATAGGCTATCTTTTGCTCCTTGCAGGCCTAATCCAACATTAAATACTATGGCCTCTGCCTTCTAATAGTTTCTTTTGTTTGATTCCTGATGCACAGTAATTGTAACCTGGTATGTGAAGTTCGAATGGAATATTTTTATAAGCATATTCACAAGGCCACACCTGATCTTCCTTCTACAAGGCATTACAACATACGGAACCAAAATGTATATTAGCATGCTCATTATACTTAGTCTCAAACAATTGTGAAAGAGGAAACATCTCATGCGACAAGCCTCTCAGCAGTTACACGTACCTATTATAAGCATACTTATATACTTTTGCCATTAGTCGTTTACAGACCATGAAAGAGTGAACATCTCCTGTGACAGGATGCAGTTTGTTAACTCGAATGAAGGATCGATGCCACACTGCTGCTTCTGTGGCAAAGTTTTCACGGCTTTGCATAATGTATGCAGGCATGAAGATACGACATGCCAGATAAAACTTGAAGTTTGTGATTTCAATGCAACATTGTTCAACACCAGTTTACTCAAAGTGATATTTTGAGAGATATTCAAATTTGTGCGGCATTGGTTCTACACAACTAAAACCACAATCACAATTACAATTGCATCCCCAATTATATCCACATCAACAACCACATTTACAACTGCAACTTCTACCATGACCACATCCACATTTACCACTGCTACAGCAACCACAAAGGTAACCACAACCACCACATCCACATCCATAACCACAACAACATATGCATTTAAAACTACATCCATAACCAATTACACAACCACATCCATAACTGTATCCACATCCATAGCTGTATCCACATTCACAACTGTATCAACATCCACAACTGCAATTATGTCCACAGCCACAACCATATCCAAAACTGCATTCATATTCACAACTGCAGCCATATCCACAACTGCATCCACATTCACAACCACATCCACAACTGCACCCACATCTACAACTGTATCCACATCCACAACCACAACCACAAACACATCCACTGCCATATTCAAAACCATATTCACAACCACAATTACATTATCTGCAATCACAACCACTGCATGCCTTGAACTCAATGTATGATATACAACAAGCTGAAGAAAACTTTATTCAGTTCACCCAGAAAGATATTCGGCTTTCTGAGCAAAGTTACTCATGGAGAGACCAATATAGCTTGTGAATCGCGATATGGCCTCCTGTTGTCAAACACCATTCATTGTATTATCACAGGACCTTCGAAATGTGGTAAAACATCTGTGATGTTAAGTTCGTTGGAGGAACTGAACGGCATATATTTTTAAAATGTGTACTTACACTCGAAATTCTTAGAGAAACCAAATACCATCACCCGGTATACATACCACAAGCTGTAGATATGACAGGATTTTTTCTATTTAGTGATAATGCCTAAGTTTTCCCTCCAAATTAAGCTAGGACAAAGTCTGTAATTATTTTTGATGATGTTGCATGTGAGAAGTCAACAACAACATTTTTGTTTAAGTAGATATGCGACCATGGATTCATTTTGCCTTTGACGGACTTAATCCGATATACCTGAACAGTTACTTTGTGACAATGCAAATATGTTGATTTTGTTTCATATGGACAACTTAAATTTACATGGTGTGTATTCTAGTAATGGTAACACAGATATGACTTTTGAAACATTTAACATATATGTTCAAGCTATTGGAGATAGCCACGTGGATTCTTCATTATAGTTAAAGACCTTCCTCTACTTAAAAGAGGTACAGGCGAGGATTTGATCAGTTAGTCACTGTACATCGATATAACATTACATCTGTCATATCGATTTGATCAGTTAGTCACTGTACATCGATATAACATTACATCTGTCATATCTTAAATGGGTCATAGAGGTGGGATAAAACATCCTTTGGAAACATGTCTCACATGCACGGCAGATGGGCACTGAGGTATTGATGGGAAATGGCTAAAAAAAACATATGTAATTGAAAATATGCTTGTGATGCAGCTAATGTGACATATATGTTAAATTTGAAACATCAACCACTTTAACTCTGGTGCAAAGTCATTAGATAATATATCACAGCAAGTGATAAAAATAAGGGAAGGAATTGCGACAGTTTTTAACAGTGCCAATGCTAAAATCGACAATCTACATAAGCAAATCAAAGATATTGTCAAACACCAGCTAACTGAATAGAATCTTGAAGCACTGTAGGTGATGAGGCATTTTAGAGACATGTCAAAATATGATGGTTAAATTTGGGAACCCAGCAAAGTATTTCCTGTCTGCAGAAGACACACAACTATTATCAAACATGCCACCTGTCCTAAACATGCCTGCAAAACGAATACCTGCTGTACCAAACTCTAGGCCTCCAACATCTAAAAAGTATGTATAGGCATACTGCACAGTGAATTTGTAATCAGTACAATGTCGGATGTCACAGATGACTTACATCATGTGATTCAAAGTATGCGTGCAAAGTGTTTGTTAACTATGAGAATAAGACTGGTGTGAAATAGGGAGAATGAAGAAATATTTAATCCTGTACACATTGCCTGGATAACTTGACACCTTTGGCATTGTCTATGAAAGTAAAGTCGGAACCCAAGAATATAGCAGCTAATAAAATGGAAGAAAATGACAATGACCAGACTTTGTTTGGGTGGTCACATAAAAAAGGCATCAATGAGCAGAGTAGTACTGTCAACAAATATTTGAGCTCATACTCGCCTAAGTTTAATGATTCTACATATGGTATATATTCTACACAATAAGAAATGGTTTGTGTGGAATAAGAATATTTTTTTTCCCTATACAAATTGGAAATGTAAATATTCCCCCTGTGACTGGGGATTACGAATTGTTTAAAACCAGCCTAGCAAATATTCTTGCAATGTATTAAATCAGTATAAATAACTTGTAACAATTAATAGTTGGTATTTCAAAGATAATAAGTCAGCCAGTACCACATATAAGTACACATATCGCCCGAAATTTGGTATTTTGTCTCATCTTTTCCCGGACATAGGAGGTGTAACTGGTAGCAGTCTGGAGCTAAAGAAAGAAATTTCAAACAAACAATGTGTGGATTACAGATAGTTGAATCACCTGAATTAATAAGTAGAGCATTTGTATCTACATATTACCTTACAGATGGTTAGACCTTATTCCCACATTAAAATATAAATTATATTTTGGAAGAGTTGCAGGAGGAAAGATACATACAATAATGTAACATGCTGAAATTGCATACACTCTTCACAGGCCTGACTGTGACATAAAGTGTTGTTGTTTGGAAAGAGAGATCACCATCAAGCTGACTTGGTGGAAATTATAACATATGCAAGAGCAAATCAAGGATATAAATATATGTTTACAGTCATTGATTTATTTGCAAAGTATGAATTGGCAGTAACAGTCAAGACAAATCTGGGATAGATATGACTAATGTGTGGAAAATTGTTTTGTCACAAAGGTACCCCTAAATATTTGCAAACAGATCTTGGCAAGGAATTTTACAATTCTTTGTTTCGATCCTAATGGCTAAACACAAAATCAACTATTACTCGAGACATGGTGGTGTTATAAGGGCTGAAATAATTAAGTATTTAAATTGCATGCCGAAAGAAAAATATGGTGAGTATTCATAGCACAGATAAGTTACAAGTGGCTGGAAATTTTGCCTTGGCTCATAAGTGAATACAATCATGCAGTGCATCATACCACTGAAATGAAACCTATTGATGTTAAAGACTATTCACTGCTTCACTCAGTTTTCAAAAAAAATGAGAAGAAATTGGACACATGCAGACCAAAAGTGAATGTTAGAGACTATGTTGAGATATCTAGGTAAAAGAGCATATTTGCCAAAATTTATATAGCAAATTGGAGCATGGAAATTTTCAAGTTATTACACATACAACATTATGAACCACAAACATATTATTTAGAATATGTGAAGTGTCAGCCTATCTAAGGTGATTTTTATAGCTAATAGGTATTTAAGGCAAAGTAGCCCCATAATAAATTAATTGAGAAAGTTTTATGCCACAAAGGAAATAAAACATTTTTAAGCTGGATTGGCTTTGATTTTATCCATTACACATGGCTGTCGATGTCAGATATTACTGATAAGTAATATATTCCTGGTACAGCATCACTGGTGACAAGCACATCTCTAGGAGATATTACTAGCACTACTCATACTGGTTGCTTTATAATATGCTAATGTAATATATGCTCAAGCATATGATTACACATGCAGTTGTTACGTGGTGATGTTTTGCTCCAAATGTAGGATGAGTGGAGACACAACTAGCTCAGTAAAAAGGAGATGGCCAGTTCGATAAGTGAAATTCCTTCCTCTCTGGAAACTGAAATATGTCTGGAAGTGCTACCAACATTCAGCTCAAAAGTTTCATCGCCCTGCAGTAGAGTATGGAGTCCTCAACTTTGGAGCAATAATTTGGTAATATTGCCCCTATAACATCATAAGACTAAAGTGTAGAAAGGAATACAGAAATCTACGAACTCCCACATGAACATTACAACATGATTGTGGAGAGTGTTGGAGTAATCATCATGTGACTCCTTCCAACACAACAAGAATATTTCATTAGACATCTCTAGGAGCATCACAGTATTGTCATGGAGAGTGTCTGGGAGCTAATCAGAGAATAAATAATAAAAACAGATCAAAAATGAAAACTTACTTGCTTGTACATATTTATGATTAAATATTTTTTTTAAATAAATATGATTTTCTTGTTTTTTAAATCTATCATAGCATTTTTCTTAAATGACATAAGATGCAACAGTCCTTAACAAGATTCGCATACATGCAAGCACTATGAAAGTGGTAGAGTTCATAGATGAGAGAGAACAAAAGTGGCAAAAAATAATGAATTCTAGATGTGTGGTTAAGCCCTACAGTGAGGTTGGGTTATGTGATGGTTTTTTCGATAAGTGAAACAAATATGAAATGAAAGGTATATTATCCAAGATGGTAGTTCGAAAGTAATCAGCTGGCTACTAAATCGATGTGAAATGGCAGAATATTATGCCAAGAAGGCAGGGTTGGGTGAATGCGGCTAATGTAAAAAGGAATAAAATAACATGGATGTAATATATGAACAATTCTATAAATTAACAAATGGTGATGTTATAGTGGTAAAGCAGGCGACAGGATGAGTAATTGAGAAAAAACTGAAATTATAGACCATGAAAGAAATGCGACCTAGGAAAATTAAACCTAACATGGTGGTTCGAGTGGACTAGGTAAATAGTACATGACTAAGTTTAAATGACAGAGCATGAAAGAAAGGTTACTACGGTAAGTAATTAGGAAAACATGCTGGTGGAAATAAGATGGGCGTAATGACATAATACAAGTTAGTGATGTAAACAAAAATGGCGACATTACCCAAAATTTTGGTAATGACATAATACGACATGATGCCGATTATGTAATATAAGATGGTAGCAGAAACATGATGGCAGCATTGGCATTATTCAAAATGGTCATGGAAACAAAGTGGTGGTGTTGATGTAATCCTAAATCACTGCAATGGCATATGGCAGCAATGACTATCCAAAATGGCAGTGATGATGTAATACATGATGGTAGCGATGGCATGATCTAAAACACAACAATGATGCAATACAAGATGGTGGTGGTCAGCACCACAGCACCGATCCCTAATCCCCGGCACCGGACCTAATAAATCTATCTACAATGGTTTTGATGTGCATAGCTTATGTGCAATGGAATATAAATAAACGAAAATGTATATTTTCATAAGTACGTTCAAAAGGATATCAACAAAGCATGCTTTTCTGGCATGAATACCTAATTTAGGGACATTCAAATGGAAGTCGGGTGTAGTGTAAATACAGGTATGGTGTGAGAGAACTACCATGAACTGGCAACTGTGAACACCCGTTCGCACCCAGCACTCTTCATAAGTATTCGAAATGTCGACCATCCTGCATCAGACATGACTCTGTTCCCCTTATGTTCGTGGTTGCTCAGCGGACCTCCGAAATGCTGAAAGATGCACATGCTGCGCTGATTCTGTCTTTCACGCCTTGATTTGTTGTTTGGCGCACACAGTGGCCAATGCCTTTAATTCTCCCCTACAAAAAAAATAATTTGGGGCGAAGTCTGGAGAACATGTTGGCCAAGCTAGAGGACCCATTCGTCTGATACACCATCTGGGGAATAACATGTCAGCAAACTAGCTGAGCTCTGATTGAAAAGTGAGCAGTGCAGCCATCTTGTTGAAGACTCAATGTTAATCTCATATAGAGAGGGACATCTTCGATCAGCTCAGAAAAAATAATCTCTAAGAAGTATGCAAAGCACCACCATTCAATGATCATTTAAAAAATATGGTCCTATAACTTGATGTCTGAGAATACCAAATCAAATATTAAGGCACAACTCCCTCTGGTTATTTACTTGACATATCCAATGTGGGTTGACTACATATCAGTATCTGGCATTATGAATGATAACTTCACCATTACTCTTGAATGATGCCTCATAGATCCACAAAATGCTGTGATGGAAACCACGGTATTTGCTCAGGTTCCGGTTGCAGAAATCATTGCACCAAGGAAAGTTATTTTTCACAAGTTCTTTGTGCAGCTGTTTGGTACAGATGAAAAAGATTAAAAGCGAAAATTCTCCATACTGTACTTTGGATCAATCCTGAGTCGCGAGCAACCCTCAACAGCCCTCTCGTCTCTCACAGATTGTCTGATGCGATGATTTTGGTTATCTGTCGGCTGCATTAACCTGGTCGTGCACATGTGACAAGCAAAATGCTAGAAGACATTGTACAAGCGATGGATTCGCTGTGAGTATTTCTGGGCATATAAACAGGCAGCAGCTCTGCAATTCCGATGACATTATCCTAGTATCATCAGTGTGTCAAATGCTGTTTGGTTTGCAAACGACATTCCATTAATACAGCAACACTGCAGATGGATAATTTATTACACTGAAGTATCACACACAAGTAATGGTTGTATTGTAAAACGAATAAATGTATGAATGGACGAAGTTTCTATTGTCAGTTAATGTGCATGCAAAACCTACAGTACCTCTTACTGGTAGATTTCTTATTTGCTTGTTGCATTTTGCAGCCTTATTCAAACACTTTCCCTAAGAAAGAGTCTACTAATACCTGCTGAACTTGTCCGTGCAGTATGGCACAGGCCCCTGCTGGTATCAAAGCGAGTCTCAGGTTAACCAGAAATACCATAATGGCGCACGGTTTAGTTTTTCCAGTTTGAAATAAGTTTTGCATAAACCATGTATCTCAGAACAAGACTCTATTAGTTAATGTTGTTTCTTTTTGACTATATATCCAACAATACCTTAGACAACCCTCGTTCCCATTTGTAAATTGCAATGCTCTACCCCGTATCTCTACTTCTGCTATGTTAATGGGAATGGAATTATTATTACTCGATGCTTCATATAGGGTATAGTAATCGAAGTGAGTCGTGAACCCCTGGGGTCTCGTCGTTTCCAAGAAAAATTGTTTTATTGTGGTGGTGTGAATCATGTGGTTTATAGTAGGAACAGTCCAATGAAACTCGAAACAAACCTTCACAAGAAAATCAATGTAAAATACATGCCAGTATTCAATGCAATACAGCACCCTGATATTAATGAACCAGACTACTGATGACTCTATTGAACAACTGCAGTAGTGCAGAAGACACAGTGCTTATCCTTCTCCTGCAATCACTGATCCCACCGAAGGTGGTCCCCTTTAATCTAATTTCAACTATATAAGCACATGCAAATCCCAAGGGGACAATTGAAAGGGGTATGCTGGCTGGACCAAGAACACTGAGTAGAATATACAGGGTGCTGCTTGCATACCGCTGGTTGTGTGAGGCCTAGCATTTACCGAGAACTGGACGACCATCAACCTCAGCTGCAAAGGTGGAAGCAGTGAGACAGTTTTATGTGCAAAGTCCCAATAAATCAGTGCGTAGAACCTCACGTGAATGTTCTCTTCATGACATCTTACACAGACGTTTATTATTTCGAGCATATGAAATGCAGATAGTTCATTCTTTGTTGCCCAATGAAGCCATGCATTCGTATGACTTTGCAGTCGAAATGTTATATTGTATTGAGGGCGACAATTGTTATCTCAAACGTGTTTCCTTTCCTGACGAGGTGACCTTTTTCGTCAGTGGTGTAGTGGACCAGCTTAACGTGCTCATTTGGGGTTCAGAGCCCCCTGGCGAGGTGTCAGAGTGATCAGAGGCAGCTCAAAAGTGAATGTTTGATGCGCACTTTACAATTACATTATTACTGGACCTTTAATTTCCGCTGACGGCACCAGTAAATCTTCAGTGCATCTGGACATTTTACATTTGTTTGCTGTTTCTCAGTTGCTTGAATATCACTGAGATGTCGCTTTTTAATCAAATGCTGCACCGCTTCATTAGGGTTTGGAGGTTCGTGCCTACCTTGATACGACATTTCCTGGACGATGGATAGGTTGTGATGGCCCAACAGCATGTTCACCACGCTCCTGTGATGTTGGCTAATATATGGGCAGAAAATGAATATCGACTAGATGTTTTACATGCAACTTAGGGGGCTCACATGGAGACTTACTTATGTGTTGTCCTGTTAGAGAAAAAAACTTAGTTAGTTTGTCGACGTTTTGGCACCAGTTTCAAATCTATATCTTTTTATAAGGATATAAGTAAAGTTTGTAATCGGGGAAAGACTTTTCGAACAACCTGTACTTCAAAATGTCCTATATTCTCTCCCATATCTCCACCCAAATCATTTGAGGAAGTTTAAATGAAATCATAGTAGTTATTCATACTCCTGTAGGTACTGTTCTTTGTCAGTTACAGGTGACAATTTTTTTTCCAATTGGCTGATTGATAAATTTCAAAAGGAAAACCTGAGTTTACCGCAGCTAAGTACTTGTCATTCGGTATGCAGATAGTCTTACAAGTGAGCAGTTATATCAAGTCTAGAAGAACTAGGGCTTTTAGAAATATCAAGCTAAGGTGTATTAAATATATGTCCGGTATTTGTGACATACCAAGAACTACAGAAGCTAAACGTTTAAAGAAAACCAACGACTTAACAAGCACCCATGTCAACTTCCATGTTACCCAGAGTGACAGTGAAGTTTGTTAATAAGGCGGAATCATTTTCGAGTGAACACACATTAATGTAACTACTCTCACGACATAGAAAATACTGAATTTCTATTCACAAGTGCGTGTCTGGTTATTAAAGTGCTGTGTTTCAACGATATTACACTACTTCTTTTACGAGTGACGTCATTTAAAGTAAGGGTTATTAATATCAGTAGGCAATAGTAGGTTCTGCTGAGTAGTTCTGAGAACTACTGAAATCATCCTTAGAAATGGAAATGTCATCACTGCAAAATACTGTTAGTTTTTTCGAACCAATTTCCAGCTCCCTACATTTAATTATTACTTTAAGTGGGCGGGCTGCGCAGCCATCAGCGACCCGAAAAGCAGCCCAGGCCAAGCAAACATTTCATTACTCTTCAAGAGCGTGGTTCTGCGAGTTTAGTGACCTTGAATATGTCACTCACAGGTGAGTCCAAGAAGTTGCCTTTTGTCACAATAACTAGAGGTGTGTTTGAAGTGTATGTAAACACACCCTTGAAAGGTTGAAGACGAGAAAGGGGTTAGGGATGTGGAGAGCTAGGTGTTTGCGTGCTCTCTCGACAGCGATCGAGCCAACGGGAGGGGCACGAACAAAACTCTGATTGCTTCCACGATTGCATTTGAAAGTTTGACGAGTGAGCAAGGCTTTACACGGTGGGAGTGTTTGTAAACAGGAGAAACGATAGCCTGCACCAGCCATTTCGTGATGGCCGTGATTGTAATTGCTCTCTCGCAGGAAGCCCCCTATATTCGTCGCATTTACACCTATTATTCCGTATATACCCGTCATTTCCAATTCTATTTTAGTCAACGAGCTCGCTCCCACATGCCAAATATTAGTTCGTTTTTAATTCAGACAGCAAGGGTTTTTAACAGTATTCATTCTCGACATTTGTCATGAGCCACAAACTTTGTTATTAATGTATGTCTAAACATTTAAATAGTCCCTTTCTAGGAGCATAGACATAATGGAAGTCTCTTTCTAGGAGCATAGACATAATGGAAGTCTCTTTCTAGGAGCATAGACATAATGGAAATCTTTCTCTAAGCCTTGCGGTTTCCCTTATGGAAATTAATAGCAAATCGCAATGTTGCCACTCAAGGACCCCACCCACCTGCCTCACTACTCTAAACTGTCGTGCAGTCTTGTAAGAGTGCAGTGTGCAATCATGACGCTACAATGACTGTATTAGCTCAGTATTTATAATGATTCGAACGATGTCCTATTTCATATAATACCTTTTCAAAATTAATCGAGCGGTAGTTTTGTTCGTAAGTACTCATAAATATGTAAAGGTTTTAGTAGTTTTCTGTTTTGAATAATTAAAGTTTAAATAATAAATTGGGCGTTCAAATCATATTATGTGTGAACTTTAGAGTAGATTAATGGACAACTTTTGACTAAACGACAGACTGCTGAACCGTTGCACTCGTATATAGTAACGTCTACACAGGTTGGGGGTGGGGGCATGACGCAGATAGAAATGGACGATGGAATGGAGGGAGAAGGGGGGTTGGAAAAATTGTTTCAAAAAAATCGTATTTAAAGGGATTCTACAGTATGGGGAAGAGTACGAGGACTGATTTGGATGTGCGGAAAAATTAAGCAGATCTTTGGAAGTATTGATTTTGCACGTAAGCAGGAAGGGTGGTTCCTGACGGCCGGGTGGGATGGGAGAGGAGCAAAACAGCCACGTACGTGCAAACCCCTACTACATTCCCCCGCCACCTCTAGGGAAGTTCCCTTCAGTCATGTACGTGCAAACCACTACTACGTTCCCCCGCCACCTCTAGGGAAGTTCCCTTCAGTCATGTACGTGCAAACCACTACTACGTTCCCCCGCCACCTCTAGGGAAGTTCCCTTCAGTCACGTACGTGCAAACCACTACTACGTTCCCCCGCCACCTCTAGGGAAGTTCCCTTCAGTCATGTACGTGCAAACCACTACTACGTTCCCCCGCCACCTCTAGGGAAGTTCCCTTCAGTCACGTACGTGCAAACCACTACTACGTTCCCCCGCCACCTCTAGGGAAGTTCCCTTCAGTCATGTACGTGCAAACCACTACTACGTTCCCCCGCCACCTCTAGGGAAGTTCCCTTCAGTCATGTATGTGCAAACCACTACTACGTTCCCCCGCCACCTCTAGGGAAGTTCCCTTCAGTCATGTACGTGCAAACCACTACTACGTTCCTCCGCCACCTCTAGGGAAGTTCCCTTCAAACATGTACATGCAAACCACTACTACGTTCCTCCGCCACCTCTAGGGAAGTTCCCTTCAGTCACGTACGTGCAAACCACTACTACGTTCCCCCGCCACCTCTAGGGAAGTTCCCTTCAGTCATGTACGTGCAAACCACTACTACGTTCCCCCGCCACCTCTAGGGAAGTTCCCTTCAGTCACGTATGTACAAACCACTACTACGTTCCCCCGCCACCTCTAGGGAAGTTCCCTTCAGTCATGTACGTGCAAACCACTACTACGTTCCCCCGCCACCTCTAGGGAAGTTCCCTTCAGTCACGTACGTGCAAACCACTACTACGTTCCCCCGCCACCTCTAGGGAAGTTCCCTTCAGTCATGTACGTGCAAACCACTACTACGTTCCCCCGCCACCTCTAGGGAAGTTCCCTTCAGTCACGTACGTACAAACCACTACTACGTTCCCCCGCCACCTCTAGGGAAGTTCCCTTCAGTCACGTACGTGCAAACCACTACTACGTTCCCCCGCCACCTCTAGGGAAGTTCCCTTCAGTCATGTACGTGCAAACCACTACTACGTTCCCCCGCCACCTCTAGGGAAGTTCCCTTCAGTCATGTACGTGCAAACCACTACTACGTTCCCCCGCCACCTCTAGGGAAGTTCCCTTCAGTCATGTACGTGCAAACCACTACTACGTTCCCCCGCCACCTCTAGGGAAGTTCCCTTCAGTCACGTACGTACAAACCACTACTACGTTCCCCCGCCACCTCTAGGGAAGTTCCTTCTTCTTAGAACAAAACATCGGGTTACAAAATGGGCTAGAAGAACTTTGAATAATGTCCCATGCTAACATATTGTTCAGATACGCCTCTGCTTCCTACATATACTTGACTGGTATTCAATGAAATATCTCGCCGGGTTCTGCTATAATATCTGCCTTTAACAGCTTCTTGCGGCCTGGTTTCTCCGAAAAGATGCATTGATGAAAAACAGTAGACGTTCATGCAGGCACTTTTGCTCGTATCTAACACCGGTAACACCTTCTCATGCCGGAAAATTTCTTCAGTTGTAACAAACACACTATCGGATGGCACCTTGTTTACACGACAATCGATCAGCTGTAGCTGGCAGACCACCTTGTCTGTATAGATCCAACATTCTGGTGTGGCTACTCTGCTCGCCTACCTATGGTTCGTACGAGCTATCCTCCAAAGTCCAAACTAATTTTGTGGTGATTTATAAAGTCTATACCCGGGATAACCTGCTTAGTTAGTACGTTTATTACCAACGCCAAACATTTTTTTATGCCACCTAGTCCCTTTATAGTCAGTATCACCTGCTTACTGACTATAGGGTTCGATTACGCTGTAGCCCTGATTATTCGTAGTCATGGGACAGTTACAACAGGTAACTTAACACCTATGGCAAACATTTCTCCTACAAAAGTTCCTGCAGTGAAGGTAATTTCCGCACCGCTATCAAGAAAGAAAGGAATTGGTAAACCACATACGATCAGATATAACTCCGGATACAACATTTTCGGGATGCACACAATATCATCGGCCTGATCATAAAGCATAAACTTCCTGTTTCATCTAAAATAACATTACTAACATTTCACTCAGTTCCGCGGGATCGTTACTTACTTTATCCGGAATGTTTATCACACAGTCTGACCCCTTGGTAAATTTACAAGTAACTTGAGTCCGTGATCAGGATCTTTTTCTCTGACCCTCCTTAGTTTAACGTGTTAAATGCAGCTGGTTCCTGGTCAGATATGTTGATGCTTCTCCAGCTGAGTTGTGGGGGAGCGGGCATAAACACAGGCATGCGCGGGTCTAGCTGCTTCTGATTTACAAAATACCCGGAACTAGGCGGATTTTTGTTGCCTTGTTGTACTGGATTAAATGTTACGCCTGTGTTGGGTGGTGAAAATACCATCTGCGGAGCGTTTGCAAGTACATTGTGTGGCACATCTCCTTGTTTACTCTTCTGCTCTAGAGCTGTATTAATTATCTGGAAAGTATTCTTGGGCGGTTTTGGATGTCCTGACGCCGGCGGATGTAGTCATGGTGACGGTTGTGACTCAAGGGTTCGGTCAGCTTTTGAACTTTCTCCTTCCGAGTTATCCCTGCCTTCGTGGCTACCACGGTAGCGCCGATCTCACTTTGCATTGCGCCTGGCGTAATACTTCCTTCCACGACATGGCTGTTACACATTGTTTTGGTCGGTATAAGGGTTCATTCTATATGGTTCGAAGTATTGAACCTGATATGCTTGCACCTTAGGATTTTGGTCCAGCCTGTATTTGCCTATAAAAGTTGTGGCTGATTGCTGTGGTACAGGGGCGGAGCTCGATCAGCTGGTGCGGCTTTTTCCCCCTCTCTGTTAGACTGCACGTGAGGCAAACGATCTATCTGGTGGAAAGCAAGCAAATCCTCTAGAAACTTTACCAAATCATTGTCGGTTTTTTCGCTCCAATGAGCCTGGTAATGGTACAGAAGTTGGTGCAACACCACGCTTATTTGTGGTGTCAAATGTCTGGATCGCTCATATAATTCCGACAAATGTGTCTCCATGCTTTTCCCTTTGCCTGGGAAAAATCTTTCCTCATGGAGTTTGGCCCTCAAATTGCCCTGCATTTTTTAATTCCAAAAGTGTTCAGTAAATTTGTTTTTGCACTCAGTAAAATTTCTGATGTGGCTGCACGCTATAGCCCACCAATTATAAGCGATTGAGGTTAGTGCTAGAGCGATTGAAGTTAGTGCTATGTTCACGCAGTGCAACATGTCGCCGTCGGACAGTCCGAAGAATACTGGATACTCCTCAGAGTTAATGAACAAATTAATAGAATTTTCTCCTATTTGTCCTTCAAATTTTGGTGGAGTTATGCCCACAGCTTAGAAGGGTGGTGTAGGAGAGTAGACATAGGCATCGCAGGTGCTGGAGAACTAGCTACAGAGGATGGGATAGCAAGACTAGTCATCTGACCTGCTTCTTCCGGTTTTGTGAAACTATCACTGGTACATTGTGTTCTTTCACTAAGAATTTCCTGCGTAGTTAAGTGTAGGTATTGCACGCCCAAAATCACGTGAGTCAGCAGGTCCACTTTTTCTGTGACACTGGCTATCCTTCGAGCGGACGCCATTTCAACTCGCGATAGTCAGTCTTCTAAGTGATTAGTCAATGAATCAGGTTTGTCTGTGACCACTTCCTCAATCACAGTTCTGTTTATCGGTTAAGATGTATGTTGATTCAGCTCATTCAAATGCAACTCAACCTCACTCACTTGCCTGGCGTGATTTATTCTAACCTGCTACAGTTCCTCCCTAGTTTCCAGTACTTCGCTGCATACTGTATCTAAGTCAGCTGTTACTCGACATAGGTTCACTGTGACATCTCTCAGTATAGTTACCTGCTGCTGTAGCATAATGCTGTGGTTTTGCAACTGAGTTTGTACCTCCTCCTTGAGCTGTGTGTTTTCCATTTGTACATCTGCCCTCAGCTGTGTGTTTTGAGCTCTAATATTTTGCAGTTGTGCGGTTTGACTTTCAATACTCTCCTGTACATCTTCCTTCAGCAGTGTGTTTTGAGCTTAAATATTTTGCAGCTGTGTGGTTTGCGCTTGCAACTGTGTGACTTGAGCTTGAATGCTCTCCTGTATGTCTACTCTCAGTTGTGTAGTTTGAGCTTGCATCATCGCTGCTAACTGTTGCATCAAGTTCGTAGGGCTTGCAACATCCTGTACGGCTACTGTATGCACTTCTACCTGAGTGCTTTCCGTGATGTCATTGTTTTCTGTGTTATCTGGCATGGGTACCGTGTTATTTGTTGGGATAACCGCCACAACTTCCGGTATAATTTCCACGGTTTCCTCCATCTTCATTGTGTATTATAGTGTTCTGTAGTTAATAGGTGTCAGTTGTCGGAGATTGTACGGTGTCCATGTTCTCCAACTCATGTATTACACACACACCAATCCCTATCATTCGTTCGGCCACCTAGTTGGAGCGCCAACAATTTAGGTTAACTGTATGTTATACGTACAGTAAATGTACAGTACAGATATACACACAATGCCACCACATTGAGATGACCAAAATTTGGTTAAACTGTGTGTATCAAATTAGTATAGGACATGCAGACACATATGACTGCATAACAGTGCAGTATGGTAGACACTGATTGATGCTGCTCTTGCATATATCCAATATAACACAATTTATACACTGTGTACAATAACTGTTCTGGTCGATTACGTATTTACATATGAGCGAGATTGTAATGCGGTGATAATATTGACTAGATTCTTCACAGAACACAATCTTCTTGACCACAATCAGTATACACATGTAGTGTGAGGTGTATCAAAATGATAAAAACATATAATTGCAAATGAATTTGTCAGTGTGTGGTAGATCCATGCAGGAGCGCTGTTATTTGCCCGGTATACGCCTAAACAGAATAGAAGAACCACTTTTCGTATCTCGCACTTCGTTCAGCAGACCAACACTTATGTACACAATTTATTTACATGAGCAATCAGAATGAATTTTAACATATTCAAAAATAATTAGCATGCATTCAATAAAAAATTGTTACCAGCGAATGCAACTATATATTAAAGCCGTCAACAACGGACATAATTGGCTTGGTATGAGAACTTTTATTCAACTTTTGATAAAATTATTTCCCTTCACTATTTCCTGGCAATCAGACAAAGCTAAGTGGCAACACAACAAAAATCCTAAAATCCTACTGCAGATCAAAGTGGCCGTACCTAGCTGAAACTGATATCAATACTAACGTACTCATATCTTGCCATTGTAAGTTTAAAAAAATCGTATGTGTTCAAAATCCTACTGCTTCTCAAAAAAAAAAAATTAAGTTGCAAAAATTAATTTCAAATGTTTCCTGTGCCTAGCTCAGTGAAATCACAAAAATTTTCTCTAGTTTACTGTGAGCAAAATAATCTGGGATGCCATGTACTTTAAAATTAAAATATGGCGTCTTTCCGAAAACTTCTAGGACAATTGGCCGAAGCTGCCAAGTACCATCTGTAGACCATACTTACAAAAGCTTATCTGGTTTGACGTTTCGTTGCTCTCGATGCAAAGATCATCTTAATTTTGCAAACAAAAGCTGGCAGACTGCTCTTGTAGGAAAGTAGTATGTAGGACAGGGCTCTTAAACACGAAGTTGCTCTCGTACACGTTAACGTAGTGGAGATACTTCTACCTCATATACCACCAATACCACCAATACCACCAATACCACCAAACCTAGCAAGAGGGGCAAACCTCGGCCTTCGATTATTGCTGGTGAGAAAATACTTAAACTGTAGTTGGGGGAGGTATCTAAACACCCTAAAATATAATTAAATATCCTACACACAGCCCACTTACAGGCAAGGGTCCCAGCCTAAGTCCGATCTTTATGGATGCTGATGGAAGAGATAGAGTTAGGTGCATTTGACTGCAGGTATCTAAAAGGAACTTACCATTCCAGCCAATCACAGGTCAGGATTCGAAGTTGTGGGCCAAAGGATATATTAAACCCTTCAAAATCCCTTATAAAGCCTAGTGTACAAGGCCTCAAAACGGATACAAAAATAGAAGAGAATCAGTAACATTCCGCAAAATAGAAATAATAATTTTCACATAAAAATTAATACAAACATGAAAACTAGCCAATTCCCTACATTAAACGTAATATGATTGTCACTGTACAGTTAAATTAAAATCTCTTATGTAAGTTACGAAATAAAAAATTAATAAATTATTAAAATGAATAAAATAAAACAAACATGAAATTACATAGGTTGAATAAGTGGAGAAAAAAGATTTACAAAAAAATGTACATAAAGTATTACGTGAGTATTACAAGTATGAAAATAAGTACACGTTAATAATATGCGTGAACGAAGTGCATTTTAAGGGTGATATATAGACTGCCTGCCGCCCCAGACCCCGCACACTAGAATAATATATGTTAGGCTGTAACTACACAACCAAAAACAATCTGCAGTACCAATAATGCACTTGTTAAGGATTTTGTTTTCAGAAAAGTAGCAATAATACATTCACACACATACACTCACATAATTGAAATATAAAAGAATCATTATATTATTTTATTTGAAAATTCGGAAATATTAATAACGTCAATGCATAAATAAACGCATATAATATTAATTGTAAACGTTTACAATTTGAAAAAAGACATAACTTTTGCAATATATTTATTTCTTACTTCAAGTTGACGTGCTAATGTGATGCATCGTAGTAAGAGATCCGAAAAACCACATTCTTGGTACACGTGTAAGTGTAACAAGATGTGTATTACGGGTAACGAAAAGTCGTCGTAATAATGGTTTTAGCGTACGTAAACACTTCTGCCGTAAGAGATCAATGTTATTCGGCAACATGGATAGAATGTATATAGCAGAGCATATACGCACCCTGGATGTATCTTGGACTGCATGCCTTCAAACGATAACACAAATGGAAATAATACTTACTTATATGTTTTAAATGCTAATTTAATGTACATTAGCATATACGTGGTGAATGCATAGACTACGTAAGTCATAATACGAACTTCTTGTGGTGTATGTACAGAAGAGAGAGATAGTGAGAAACAGACAAAGAATGACAGAAAGATAGAGAACAACCGAGCAATTCATTACGGTATTTAACTAATTTGCCTTTAGCTAATAAGCTATTATGACGTTTCTCATTATATGACATAAGCAAATCGCTTACAAAATAACATATAAAAATGTTTTTGTTAATTGTGCATCACATCATGTATCCTATATTTAAAGTAATAAAATAGTCGAGTTAAATGATTACCTTTTATATGTACAATAATATTTGTCCATTGAAGTCCCTGTATGTTAAACGCAGCTACCGTGCATACATACATGCAGTGCAATACAATATATGCACAAATCGAGCCAAGTTCCACACTGGTAAAGCATCGGACTTGCTTCCGGGGTTATTAGGGTTCGATTTCGAGTCCGAACATACTTAGTAATGATTTCCATGGTTTTCCGAAATCATTGCAGGCGAACATTGGGATGCTTCCTTAACACAGGTCCTTCCCAGTCCTTGCTTCTCTGAGAAACTGGCCCCGTATCTAATGATCTCGCTGTGGACGACATGTTAAGCCCAGCCAATCTACATAGTACCTACAGCACAGAACACATTCCTACGTACCGTATAAGCAAAATATTTGTGTTTACTACGATATTAAAGTAAGCTCCATTAAAGTAACACCTGTTTACACTGGTGTGATATTAACTTCTCTTGTTTCATGATAGAAAATTATGTAGTCTCACTTGTGTTAAATGGCGGATACTAAGCAATCACATTGTAAATTCAAACCATCGTGTTTAAATTTTAAAGCATAGAATCAAAATAGTTGTTTTTCCATGACAGACATATGCATCGAATTGACGAATGTGCAAAAATCTCCATCTAGTCGTTCACCCCCATTTCATTATTCGATTAAAGATTACATAGAACGACATGAAGTATTTCGACATAACGTTTGTGTGCTGCAGTCAATATGTAACGCAGTAGCAGGTGTTGAAATAGATGAGTTGATAGAAGGTTGAGTAATTATTGCATTAATTTATTTTGCATGGAAACATTGTTATAGAGAAAAGGAAAAACAAGAAAATGGTTAACACAGGTGTTAACATCAATTCAATACAAATCGTCTTTTCACGACATAAACACCGCCTTACAGTTTAGAGTACAGTAAGGAGATGACGTTGTTACAAATATAATTCATATTACAATTTGTTAATAACATTACAATATAATACTTCAACACCAACATTAGTTACTGATGGATTACAGATAAAAAAATTGCTGTTTTTGTCACATTAATACTGTTGGCGCATTAGCCAACGTCAGGTAAATGCTCAGAGATTTGTTTATTTATTTCGAGGCCAGCCAAATGCCAGACACGCAATCTTTTTCTTTTCACCACGGCACCCGTCCTTTCTGGGTAACGTAGTGTTTTCTATCTTATAATTTATCTTCAATCCGCTCTCTTGGAACACGTTGTTGTTTTGTTCATGAACTAGACGATGTGCCGCAGACTCGGAGTGCAGCTGGCAGACTGCCGCGAACAGGGCGTGTTCTCAATTCCTCTTGACGGCTGGCAACAAGCAGTTGAAACTCCTCTGGCTTAGAGCGCACTATCACCATTTCAGTTGACGCTCCTCTGGCTTACAGCGCACTATCACCATGTCAGTTGAAACTAATCTGGCTTGCAGCGCACTATCACCATGTCAATTTAAACTCCTCTGGCTTAGAGCGCACTATCACCATGTCAGTTGACACTCCTCTGGCTTACAGTGCACTATCACCATGTCAGTTGACACTCCTCTGGCTTACAGCGCACTATCACCATGACAGTTGACACTCCTCTGGCTTACAGCGCACTATCACCATGTCAGTTGACACTCCTCTGGCTTACAGCGCAATATCACCATGTCAGTTGACACTCCTCTGGCTTACAGCGCACTATCACCATGTCAGTTGACACTCCTCTGGCTTACAGCGCACTATCACCATGTCAGTTGACACTCCTCTGGCTTACAGCGCATTATCACCATGTCAGTTGAAAATCCTCTGGCTTAGAGCGCACTATCACCATGTCAGTTGACACTCCTCTTGTTTACAGCGCACAATCACCATGACAGTTGACATTCCTCTGGCGTACAGCGCACTATCACCATGTCAATTGACACTCCTCTAGCTTACAGCGCACTATCACCATGTCAGTTGAAACTCCTCTGTCTTACAGCGCACTGTCACCATGTCAATTTAAACTCCTCTGGCTTAGAGCGCACTATCACCATGTCAGTTGAAACTCTTCTGGATTAGAGCGCGCTAACGCCATGTCAATTGAAGATCCTCTGGCATAGAGCGCACTATCACCATGTCAGTTGCACTCCTCTGACTTACAGCGCACTATCACCATGTCAGTTGAAACTCCTCTGGCTTAGAGCGCACTATCACCATGTCAGTTGAAACTCCTCTGGCTTAGGACGCACTATCGCCATGTCATTTGACACTCCTCTGGCTTACAGCGAACTATCACCATGTCAGTTGACACTCCTCTGGCTTACAGCGCACTATCACCATGTCAGTTGAAACTCCTCTGGCTTAGAGCGCACTATCACCATGTCAGTTGAAACTCCTCTGGCTTACAGCGCACTATCACCATGTTAGTTGAAACTCCTCTGGCTTACAGCGCACTATCACCATGTCAGTTGACACTCCTCTGGCTTACAGCGCACTATCACCATGTCAGTTGAAACTCCTCTGGTTTGAGCGCACTATCAACATGTCAGTTGAAACTCCTCTGGATTACAGCGCACTATCACCATGTCAGTTGACATTCCTCTGGCTTACAGCGCACTATCACCATGTCAATTTACACTCCTCTAGCTTACAGCGCACTATCACCATGTCAGTTGAAACTCCTCTGTCTTACAGCGCACTGTCACCATGTCAATTTAAACTCCTCTGGCTTAGGACGCACTATCGCCATGTCATTTGACACTCCTCTGGCTTACAGCGAACTATCACCATGTCAGTTGACACTCCTCTGGCTTACAGCGCACTATCACCATGTCAGTTGAAACTCCTCTGGCTTAGAGCGCACTATCACCATGTCAGTTGAAACTCCTCTGGCTTACAGCGCACTATCACCATGTTAGTTGAAACTCCTCTGGCTTACAGCGCACTATCACCATGTCAGTTGACACTCCTCTGGCTTACAGCGCACTATCACCATGTCAGTTGAAACTCCTCTGGTTTGAGCGCACTATCAACATGTCAGTTGAAACTCCTCTGGATTACAGCGCACTATCACCATGTCAGTTGACATTCCTCTGGCTTACAGCGCACTATCACCATGACAGTTGACACTCCTCTGGCTTACAGCGCACTATCACCATGACAGTTGACACTCCTCTGGCTTACAGCGCACTATCACCATGTCAGTTGACACTCCTCTGGCTTAAAGCGCACTATCACCATAACAGTTGACACTCCTCTGGCTTACAGCGCACTATCACCATGTCAGTTGACACTCCTCTGGCTTACAGTGCACTATCACCATGTCAGTTGAAACTCCTCTGGCTTACAGCGCACTATCACCATGTCAATTTAAACTCTTCTGGCTTACAGCGCACTATCACCATGTCAGTTGACACTCCTCTGGCTTAGAGCGCACTCTTTAACATGTCAGTTGAAACTTGTCGTTAGTAGTGGCAAGTGCATTCTAATTCACTTTTGATTAATTAGATTCTCAAATAAATATAAAATTGATTGGTTTGATTAATTCGGTATATATTCCGATCAAAAATTGGATTAAGCTATTCCTATCCTATCAAATTAATGGGCTTAAATTTGAGTGATAGATTAATTTAAAAAAAATAATTTCTTAACGTATTTGTACTGTATATAAAGTATGTGTAAGAGTGTCATTAGGGTCCTTTATTTTGTTGTGGAGAGCACGAGTATCGGTGTTCACTGTTGGGCGTCTGTCTGTCTGTCTGTCTGTCTGGTTGGCTGAGATGTGTGGTGTTGGTTAAGGAGCGTTGTGGAGGGGGAGAGCGGGACGTAGGAGCACTCTCCTATTTGCCATTGTTGGATCGACTAAAGGGTAGAACCAAGACACATCCGCCTGGCCCGCCCGGTGTCTGAATATATACTGAGCTCTAGATATGTGAAATATCTATCTGTGGAAATGCGTATTTAGAAATTACTGTTTTAAAATCACGTAGAATAGTATTTCGGAAAAATCAAATATTTACCATCGAATGAAAAAATTATTCAACAAAACGTTAAAAATATAAAATATTTTATTACAAATAAATAAAACGCACGTAATAGACTATCTCACCACAATGAAATATTCTTAGTATCGAAATTATACGAGACACATGCCTTCACTCCTCTACTAGCACAAACAGAACATATTTAATTACAAATCAATAAAATGCACGAACTAGATTATTTAAACAAAAGGAACGAATTATCGGTTAATCCAGTCAACTTACCCTATTTCCACACCCGAAATTAAAACTCACAAATGTCATACCGCCCTACCAATTTATGTGTCATAAAGTAATGACTTACTAAAAATAATCAGCTAACCACATGTACAAAATTTATATTAATATCTTAAGTCCTACAACATGCACCTAACAACTCGTAGCGAAATTTCTAACATAGTTTCCATAGAACCAAATGGTTAGAAACACGTTTAAAATACGCAAAGATACTAACAAAAGGATGAAGGAACAAACTTCTTGAATACACTAACATCTAGGAAATGATTTCATGTACAACTTTATATTAATACTCTAGCGATCTAGGTGTTATAGAAACTATTTAGTAAAGTTATGTTTCACCCTTAACACCTCTACAACGTAAATGTTAAATGTCTTTAGGTTTTCGGGGTTTGTACAAAGTTATTTAACTATCCCATATAATTTGTCACAAACCTCAGAAATGTACAAATATCCGGAGAGAAATACTATGTAATCCCAATTTACACTGATGACTTGAATTTAATAGTGAACAAGTTATTCCATTGTCATGCATTCCCTAGAAAAAATATGTAATTTTTTAAAGCAATGTTACTTTTATGCATAATAGGCTCCAGACGCAAATTGCATTTGAAGTGCATACCAAGTTTTTAAACTATCGCATATAATTTGTAAGAAAAATCACAGAATAAGTCAAAACAGTCCCAACGATATAACCCAATTACGCAGAACATTTCAAATGAAACTTTAAACACGGACGAAGAAATATAAATTTATTTGACATTTACCTAGCAAAAAAACAGCCTAATCGCACACAAAAGAAAACGAAAAAAAAAAAAAAAAAATGAAACCTTTACAAATGCAGTTCACAGCCACGCACACTTAAAGACGATCAAATATGCACAAACGTAGTTTACTGGTCTGTATATATTTCGCTAGTATGAAAAAGTATGTAAATAATTCAATTTTAACAAAACTCCGTCGAAAATCTACCGACCCTCGTGAGGCATAGTCAACACTTTATCCAGACGTACGTCAGCCTCACGATTCCCGATAATGCACGTTTTATAACAAATGAATTTCTTATATGGCTGTGAACTGGAGAGTAAGTTACGAAGGAACAAGCGCTCCGTCCTCCGTCCAAGGCAAGGGTTGTCGTCAAACTAAGATGGCTTTGCTAGGTGCGAGATGCGCTACCCTGCCTACATGAGTGTGTGTGAGGAACCGTTAGCTGCCCCCCACCCTCCACCACCCTTCTGAAACTAAGCTTGGAGTAGGACGCTGCTGCCGGAGTAAACAAACTCCAGTCCTTTGTCGTTGGGAACTTTTGAACATTTTCTAATCTCGCATCCTAACTGTCTTTAGCCCGCTCCGTTCCTAGCGAACATAATTTAACTAATATATCACACAGAAAAAGTAAATATCTAACTCCTTAACACAAAGAATTATTTTCCAAATATCTTTAAGATGTAAAATTCTAAAAAATAGCTCACAATTCCAATAATTAGCACATCCCAATTAGGATTTAAATACCCTGAAAACAGAAATACTTTTGACCGACAGAATTCCAGGAATTATTTCACAATTCCAAGAAATATAACATTAAAAGGAACCAAATGAATGAATTAGCAATTAAAAATAAATATTCCCAAGTAGCGTTTGAATTACGTTCCAAATACATACAATCCTCATCGACAAACTGAACAAATACGTTTGGTAGAATAGCATGAGATCCGCTGCTCACCCTAATCAGCTCCCAAAACCCCCTTCCCCAGGTATACACATTATGTTTTTAAATTACTTATGTGTCAGCTATTAAAAATGTTTAATAATTGTAAACATTTAAAAAGTCATATCCAAAAACTGTTTTCCAACCACTAGAGCATGCGGCATTATGTACTGATTTCACACAAAGCAATAGTTCAACCCACATTGAAAACATTTTGTTACATAAGTCGTATATTTGTCAAACAGCACTAATGCTATGACAGCAGTCGCAAAGTACGGTAAAGAAACGTGCAAAAATATTTATACTTTCAAATATTATATTTTAGCCGAGAAAATAAAATATGTATTTGTATGCATATGCACGTAAAACCTCTCCGTGAGAGGAAAAATTCAGTTATATTTGGTTATATCACGTGTAGGAGAAAATAATGTCTGCCTGCAATATGTTCCTTTTATAATTAAACTTAACTCTTAAATATTTCCACACAAGTTTTTGTTTATTTTGTGTACCCAATATACCAGAAATGTGTACACATGGACAAATATACGCCTTTTTTTTATATATATATGTTTGGGCAATAGGCCTATATTTAAAAAATAAAAAATCATATACAATATTTCCAGCCATAAATTAACTAGATAAGAGTTGAAATATGGCTAATTTAATGATACGTAAACAAAATTCCCGAAAAGGTGGAATTTTAGGTAAAATCCAAGGGAAACCACCTTCATTTTGGAATTGACTACTGTGTAAGAAAAATCCAATAGTTTCGGTGTTCCAGCAAATTGTTTACAGCGTAAAGTGCTATCAGAATCATAAAATTAGTCTTCCATATATAAAATTGAACAGCTGACATTATGAATTATCAACTAAAATTTATTGGATAAATTTATTGGGAAAAACGAGATTCGTATTACATACATATAGAACATGACATATTTCAAACACCATCAACCGAATACCAGCTCCAAAAGGAGAGCGTATTTGTTATCTACTCTCGAAATGCTTTCTACACCATCAGCTAGCCTTCACCTAAGACAATCGTTTCAGAAAATATGAGCTCTCTGAACATCCACTACAGAAGACTTCCAAACCCGTCTCTTCCTTTCACATGTACAATTAAATAAATTCATTTTAAAATTAAATTATTATTTATTCATTTTTTATCGAATATCAAGTAAAGATGTACTGATTATCCAATTTCACATACTATCGTACTTACATTATCATTCATATTGCGTCTAATATACGTAGATTTACTCACATGATGAAATATTATGCATAATTTACCAATGAACATTAACATATATTATAGCGGAATGCATTTTACTGTCATTAATTAAACCCGCTATAATTTAAAGCATATACAGATATAATGCTGGTTGACATTCTGACACCGAAGAATAATCACAAAATCAACCTTGATGCAAATGGAGGCAGAAGTATCGCCAAATCGCCTACAATGGAAATACTGCTGGAAAATGTATACCTTCATCTACAATGTCCGTGGCCATGAGAAGAGTGAATGTTTGAAGAATTCATTTCGGAACACCTTAAACTGCAAAAACTGTTATAAACAGTTCGCACGAGCGGATAACTTGATCAGTAAAAATAATCTTCCTACCGAGAAACGATATCTATAGTCTACACTACACAACATCACAGAATGAGAGAATACTAACATAACTAAAGAAACAATCTTCGACATAATGTACCCCAAATAACCACAAAGACTAATGGCGACAAAGATATACCTGTATCAAAGCAAAGCAAAATAATTATATTTATGATGAAACACGACGTGAAGACAGCATTGATGATTCCACTAACGACTTTCCTTCAACAAGTGCAGTAAATATATTTTACAAAGATTCCAACAAATGTGTTAACAGACTTAGATATTTGCTTAAGTTTCAAAAGCACAGGAAACACTCGAACATTATATAAAATATTTCTATTATTAGTATACTTCAAGAACGGGGATACATCGAATGAAAGAATTGAAGTATAGAGCCCGCATATATTAAAAAAATATGCTGATAAATTTATTGTACTCTACTAATCTGTTTGAAATAGTAATTTTTCAGAGTTAACTTTGCTTGATAGTAGTACTTTTCAGTCTGAAACAATATGACTTTCTCAAGCAAATTAAGATGTTTCAATTTGGTTCGATAAACTACACAGATGGGAAGGTGTGTTCTTTGAGGAATGAATTCTGAGGAATTAGTTATGTGATTGCGGAATAAGTTATGTTATTGAGAAATACGTTATGTGATTAAGAATTAAGTAATGATTTCAGAGGAATACGGAATGATTTTGAGGAAAAGGAAACAAAATGTGTGTATAGCAAACTGGCAAAGAGCCTATAACGTTTAACCTGTGTTAAATTTTTTGGTATATGTGTTTTGAGACATCTTTATATATATATATAATTCTTCTGTGCGTGTGTATGTCACTGAACTCCTCCTAAACGGCTGGACCGATTTTGATGAAATTTTTTGTGTGTGTTCAAGTGGATTCGAGAATGGTTTAGATTCACAATTCGGAAAAGAGAGGGGGAGAGAGGGGGATAGAGAGGGGAGAGAGAGAGGGGCAGAGAGAGGGGCAGAGAGAGGGGTGAGAGAGAGGGGGAGAGAGATGGGAGAGAGAGAGGGGTTAGAGAGGGGGAGAGATTTAAGATATATGTACAGGAAAACGTCTGTCGGGTCCGCTAGTTATGTATATATTTTGTATAAAATTTTGAGACATCCTATATTTTTGCTAGTTAAAATAAAACGGTGTATACAATTCGACACCTGTATGTTGTTTATAATTATCAATTCTTAATGAGTAAGTCACAACATATGTTTAATTCTTATTTGTGTGAAATATATATGTTTTAGAATGGAATGGTCTTCGTTTTTACCAAGCTCCCTTTACAAACTCTGAAACACATTGCATTTGTATCCTCAAGAAACGAAAAATAGCGCTGTGAGAGGTTATTATAGCACTGCGAGAGGTTATTATAGCACTGTGAGAGGTTATTACCTTGGGTTTAACATATGAAAATTACTGTAGTGTTGTAAAGAGAAAAAAAGTGTGTGGTTTCTAACAAAACAAGTGTTAATTTACTGAAACTAATTGCTAATTTTAATCATACCAATATATCTTTCAGTAGCAGGGAAATGCATCCAATGAGAGACTAAACAAAATACTTAAGGTAGAGGAAAACCTAATAACATGATAAAAAGCTGGAGGCGAGCAGTCTAACCACTTATTTGTTTGTCAAAGCATTCATTTATGTAACTAACTTAATTATATAGCAAAGCATTTATTAAGTGCTGAAACCTGTTATGTGTTTATGTAAAGATATTCTCGTCTGGTAATCCCCCAAATACTAGTATACTTCTTTCGAATCCTATTACTTAGCCATTTAAATTATCCTTACATGATGTGTGTTCTATAGCACCCAACTTTAAATGTTCTTTGTGATAAACGTTTTAATGTTAATTGTGAACAAATAATATTATTTATTTTATTAGTGAACCAGATATTTAAACAAATGCTAAGTGTATGGTTTCAGAGAGCACAGATCAAACATGTTTCTCTATCCCGTAGGACAGATATCACGCCGCTGCCTTGTTCGAGAGAGTTTTTTATCTTGTGTAGGGCAGCGGCTACCCGACTGCGAATATACCTGAGGATAAGGTCTTTGAAGAAGAATCTTCAGCTATTTGCCAACAATTCCACTGACAAAACTTTGAAATTTACCAGTCCAATATATTAGAAGTGGTTTTCTTGTCATTATAATTAATGTTTAAAAAGTAATAAAATCTTCCTTTATAAGCAGTTAGCTCTTGTCCGTAAATAAATTATTTACGTGTAGTTAGCATACTAGCCTCTCAACAAGGCGTTCCTGTCTCAATCTCCAGCCGGGTCACCAATATATTTACGGAAAGTTAGCATACTAGCCTCTCAACAAGGCGTTCCTGTCTCAATCTCAAGCCGGGTCACCAATATATTTACGTGTAGTTAGCATACTAGCCTCTCAACAAGACGTTCCTGTCTCAATCTCCAGACGGGTCACCAATATATTTACGTGTAGTTAGCATACTAGCCTCTCAACAAGGCGTTCCTGTCTATATCTCCAGCCGGGTCACCAATATATTTACGTGTAGTTAGCATACTAGACTCTCATCAAGGCGTTCCTGTCTCAAACTCCAGCCGGGTCACCCATATATTTACGTGTAGTTAGCATACTAGCCTCTCAACAAGGCGTTCCTGTCTATATCTCCAGCCGGGTCACCAATATATTTACGTGTAGTTAGCATACTAGACTCTCAACAAGGCGTTCCTGTCTCAATCTCCAGCCGGGTCACCAATATATTTACGTGTAGTTAGCATACTAGCCTCTCAACAAGGCGTTCCTGTCTCAATCTCCAGCCGGGTCACCAATATATTTACGTGTAGTTAGCATACTAGACTCTCAAAAAGGCGTTCCTGTCTCAATCTCCAGCCGGGTCACCAATATATTTACGTGTAGTTAGCATACCAGCCTCTCAACAAGACGTTCCTGTCTCAATTTCCAGCCGGGTCACCAATATATTTACGTGTAGTTAGAATACTAGCTTCTCAACAAGGCGTTCCTGTCTCAATCTCCAGCCGGGTCACCAATATATTTATGACCTGATTGATAATAAGTTTTCTCGGGACTCTCGCATTCCTCCATCGTTTCATTTCATTTCGGCGCTCTTCCATACCCATTCACCCTCATCGACTCTCAAGACCTCTCAAATTGTCCAAATCATGTTAACATTGTATTAAAAAAAATGAAATAAACAAGTACTTCGTGTTTTCAAATACTTCATCTCCGCATTCGCCTCATCGCCAATTTACAATTGTTAGTGTACTTAAAATGAGATGCGACATGCATATAGGAATAGAGTGTTCGCTGATGACGAGCAAGAATAAAGACTCCGTTGAATAATGCGCACCGACAGCCACGCATATAGATTGGCGCGCCAAACTACCAGGCCACTGAGTAAACTACTGGTAGAACACTGGTTTCACAGCGAAGCAGATGCTAGGTTCGATGCCATGCTGTTGCGGCTAGTATGCGACATGCATATAGGAATATAGTGTTCGCTGATGACGAGCAAGAATAAAGGCTCCGTTGAATAATGCGCACCGACAGCCACGCATATAGATTGGCGCGCCAAACTACCAGGCCACTGAGTAAACTACTGGTAGAACACTGGTTTCACAGCGAAGCAGATGCTAGGTTCGATGCCATGCTGCTGCGGCTAGTATGCGACATGCATATAGGAATACAGTGTTCGCTGATGACGAGCAAGAATAAAGGCTCCGTTGAATAATGCGCACCGACAGCCACGCATATAGATTGGCGCGCCAAACTACCAGGCCACTGAGTAAACTACTGGTAGAACACTGGTTTCACAGCGAAGCAGATGCTAGGTTCGATGCCATGCTGTTGCGGCTAGTATGCGACATGCATATAGGAATACAGTGTTCGCTGATGACGAGCAAGAATAAAGGCTCCGTTGAATAATGCGCACCGACAGCCACGCATATAGATTGGCGCGCCAAACTACCAGGCCACTGAGTAAACTACTGGTAGAACACTGGTTTCACAGCGAAGCAGATGCTAGGTTCGATGCCATGCTGTTGCGGCTAGTATGCGACATGCATATAGGAATACAGTGTTCGCTGATGACGAGCAAGAATAAAGGCTCCGTTGAATAATGCGCACCGACAGCCACGCATATAGATTGGCGCGCCAAACTACCAGGCCACTGAGTAAACTACTGGTAGAACACTGGTTTCACAGCGAAGCAGATGCTAGGTTCGATGCCATGCTGCTGCGGCTAGTATGCGACATGCATATAGGAATACAGTGTTCGCTGATGACGAGCAAGAATAAAGGCTCCGTTGAATAATGCGCACCGACAGCCACGCATATAGATTGGCGCGCCAAACTACCAGGCCACTGAGTAAACTACTGGTAGAACACTTGTTTCACAGCCAAGCAGATGCTAGGTTCGATGCCATGCTATTGTGGCTAGTATAACAAGGGGGGGGGGATGTTTTTGAAGTCACTTGGATTTTTCCTCGTGTCATATTAGTTGACGAAAGACGGACGATAGATAAATTACGTCAAGTAAATAATATAGGTTGGCATTCCAAACTGCTTAATATTTGCAGTTTAAAGTGGCTGGGGTTCTGTTTATGTTTTTTAGAGGGGAAAAGAGGAACTTTAAGTTAACGTCTTTCATGAGACGAGATTCGTACAAATGTGTTACATATTGTTACAATTTTTCTCTCTAGAAATTAAGTGGGCTATACCAAATTCGTTAAGGGATTTAGGTCTTAATAAAAAAAAAGAATTAATTATAATCTTCTTATTCTATTACAGAAAAAATTCTCTTACTTCGAAATCTCCCTATAATTTGATATCACTTACTTATTTCAATTTAGAACAATATATAATTACTACAAAGAAATCAATTAAACTAAATAATTAAAGATGAGTCCCAATAGACAGTTTATCAACCTATTCAGATATTCGGTAAAATATGTGTCCAAATGGATAGTTCGAGTATTTACAATAAAAGTCCGTATTATGCTTCCATTCAGTCCCACCTCAGTTCAGTCCATGTCCCGCCAGTCTCAATGTTCTAGAGTCCTCAGGTACAGTAGTTTTCACTCGTCGGTTTCATACTCTCTCGTCCATTCAAGCCAAGAACCCCTCACTCGCCGTCGTCCCGCAATCTCCAGTCGTCGTCCACACGTCACTTCGCTCGCGCACACTCGGCCAGGCGGCCTCCATCAAAGACTGCCGGCCGGTGGGTTGCGGCAGTATATATATCTTAGGCCGCCACCTAGAATCTTCCCCAACTGACGTGATGCATCGCGGAGGGCTGAGGTGCCAGCCAGTCTCACCAGAACATTCTTGCGTCGCCGCTAAATGTATGGGGAACTCTAGCAGGCGAGAGGAGGTCTGTGACGCCAGCAAGTCTCGCCACTGTCGGCATTCACGGGATTTCCATAAGGGGGAAATAGGAGGCCGCGATCGCATCGTTCCTGAACGAGGGGAGGGCGAGATGGGTTTCCGTTTATGGCGCGGGGCATCTGAGTCGTTGCCAGCTGCAGCACGTATCATTATTGTCTTGATGTCGCAGTGGAATCATTTGCTCGTATCGAAATCATTTTATAAACTTAATGAAATAAACAAAACACGTTTCATTACTATGAAATAGAAACACACTATGGGATATGAAGTGAAGTGAAACACTTTAGTGTTATACAACCATCCTCAAAGCACCACGCTCCGTGACATTCCTTGCAACCCTGTTCGCTCTGCCGTGTACGAGTTAAAGGACGGCTTTCTGTAGTAGGTATCAGCTTGCACTGTAGGAGCCGGCCAGCCTGCTCGCCACCGCTCTCGTGTAACAAGCGACCGGCCGATGTTTAGACCACATTTAACAGTTCTAGCTCACCGCATTGTATTGAATTTAAGCATCGTGTTAACCTCTGCAGTAGCATGCTGTGTTTAAGGGAATACAATAATATAAATATTGTGGTAAATTTGTAATATTACTTTTAAATAAGAAATGCTTTTAATTCATAAAATAAGTTTTTCTGTCGTGACACTGTTAAGAGTTGAATAAAATATAAAGTTAAAATATCCAAAAAATGTTAGTTATAGCGAGTTTGGAGGAAACAAAAAATCTAGGCAACACTCTTATCCACTAAAATTATTTACACTTTAACATTAAAATTATTACTAACTATTAATGTACTTACGCACCAAATACTAACTTAAGAATTACATAGTAATTAAAAAAATTATGTTTTTACAAATATCTTAAATAATACTTACAAAACAAACACGCATACATTAACTACACAAACTTTCCTTCACATACACACACAAACACCAAAAAAAAAGAATACACATCGAATAATTTTCACCAGACAACTCCATTCACAACAAAGTTTTGAGGTGTTAGTTTAGGAGATATGCTCTCTTCCATACCATGAAATATGGCGATATTTTTAACACCTTTGCCCCATTCATACGCACAGTCACGCGCCCACCCTGACCAAATACATATTTTAAAAAAATTATTTTTATTTCTTAATTTATAACTGCCCAACCCTCACTCATCAGATCACATCCATCATCATCCAACACAATTCATGGATGATAAGAGAAATTATAGGTTAGTGAGCTCCTCTAACATTCTAAAGATACTGGATAGTATTCCTTTTTTTTCCTTCAGCCCATGCACTCATGCAAGCAGTCATACACCCACCCAAACCAAATTCTTAAAAATTATTACAAACTAAACAAAACTATATATCTAACATCCCACCCTCCTCAAACATTCCCAATTTTCTACATACACTACTCCAATCAACTTGATACATCCATCATCATTCAACACCACTCATGGTTAGAGAGTGGCAGCCAGTGCTGTTGTACCTCCCTCTTCCCATCCTAGGGACAGTGGTCATCTTGCTTTGTTTTTCTCTAATCCATTCATCTACACAAACAGCCATACACCCACCCAAACCCATCAAACTTCGAAAAAATAACTTTAAAAATATTCCAATTACCTATGTGTTATACCGTTGCAAAGTTTGTTTTTAAATAATCACCTTTAGATTTAAAAAAAACTAACAGCATAATTGCATTACTATTTTAAAAATAAATAAATATTAAAACTGTAATAATAATAATTAAAATGCCATAAACGCTATCCCTATTTACTTACATAATGTCTTATACGAAATGTAGTTGTTGAAGAAGGCTTCGAGCGAGGCCGGAACCCCGAACCTCACGGGCCAAAGGCTGAGAGAAGCCCGGCGAATAGCGTAGATGGTTTCCAAGCCGGAGGGCGGCCCCAGGCGACACGAGACGTGAACGGCTAGGTGGCTGGCCGCCCAGCCAGACGTAACATGGGTTCTGTCCAGAGACTCACTGAGGAGGGGCCGGAGGCTGGTCGATGTCAGAGAGAGCGGATCTATAGCGGTGAACACGGCTGTTCCGAGCAGTGAAAGCGGCCGAAACCCCTTACCTTTTTCCGGTGTGACGTACCCTTGATTGGTGGCGCGACCGGCTGGCAGATCCCCGGCGGCGGCCGGCTGGCAGATCCCCGGCGGCGACCGGCTGGCAGATCCCCGGCGGCGACCGGCTGGCAGATCCCCGGCGGCGGCCGGCTGGCAGATCCCCGGCGGCGACCGGCTGGCAGATCCCCGGCGGCGACCGGCTGGCAGATCCCCGGCGGCGACCGGCTGGCAGATCCCCGGCGGCGGCCGGCTGGCAGATCCCCGGCGGCGGCCGGCTGCCCAGAGCAATGATCCCGGAAACCGGATCCCAGAGCTAGCATGGCGAGAGCGAATGCGATCACTATAGCGTCAAAAGGGTGGGGGGGATGGTCCGTCTCCCACAGCGGTTGATTGACAAATGGCGGCGGAAGGAAAGTGCAAGGTACCATATATATACCCCAGCATCACTCCCCTTACGTAACATATATACAGAAAATCTGCTGAAATGATCTTAAAATTGGTTTATTTCAACGGTAGTACATTTTTATCATAATATTTAATAAAGTTAAAACAAAATTACGAAATTAAGAGGGAGTGTTAGATATTTGTCAATGTCTAGTTAAGAGAATTTAGGTTTATAATATTACAGGTAAGGTCAAAGTATTTCATGCAAAAATAATTTGAAAAAATATAAACTATAATATTTATGAATATTGAAGAAAATTATATTTTATTTAGAGTCTTTACAAAAATCTATATAAACAACACCGCATTTTTATTCTTTAACCAAAAAAATGTCATAGATTCATATGAGATATAAACTCTGCCAAGACGTAAACGTTTTACTTGTAGGAAATTGTAACAGTCACTTAAATAATTTTAATAATAGCTGTGTATGGCAGTTTTCAATCTGCCAAAGACTACATAATTCAAATATGTTTTTTCGTATGTTAACTTATGTAAAGTTAGAAATTTACCTTGTTGTGGCATTTTGGCATGTTTCTATAAAACATAACAACAAGTATAGCAAATAATTTTTATTTTCTACTTAATATTATTTGTATTTGTTAACTCGTATAAAAATTCTCCGTTATTTAAACAAACGAATGCTGTGATCTCAGAAACATTATGGTAGTGTATTGTGAAGCGATATTCCCGTCTTTTGAAATAGGAAATCGGTTTTTTCTAAAGTTGGTTAGAAGTGAAAATGTTCTGGCATGAATGCCAGAATGCTTCCTTTTATATTTTATATCTAATGGAATTCAGTATTTGTATGATACACCACAAATCATGCAAATCAGAATTACTTTCAAATTATGACGAACAGAAAATATACTATCATATATTTAACACTGCATGCGCTGCATACACCAATACCAGAGGCGTAGCCAAAGGGAGTTGTAATCTCCCCCCTCCCTTTTTTACAATACGGATATCAACTATTAGAATTTAAATTATTAATAAGCCTTTCATTTCGATAAAATCATAATTGCTGTAAACTATGATGCATGTTGTTAGTCTATATTCAGTAACTTGTGTTCTAATAAATCAGGAAAAACAGGGAAAAGTCAGGGAATTTCATATGACAGGGAAACGTCAGGGAAATGTCAAGGAATTTTCCCCTAGGTCAGGGAAAATGTAAATAATTGCTACTCTGCAAAATTTGTTAGTAGTGTGAATACAGGATGATGTAATTATGAGCATATGCATTTAAAAATTTCCAATTTTAAGTTACTGAACAAGCAATAGTATAACTTTGCCAAGTTTCACAGGGCCTATGCGTACAAATAAAGTATTTGCGTGTTTGTAATGGGCACTCCAGTGAAGTTAATAACGTTTATCGCGAGAAATGATTATGAACTGAATAAAATATTGGCACTGCTGGATTGGTCTGGTGCAGTATAATTTAATTCAAATTCACTAACAGATTTTTTTTTGTTCTGTCAGTGGTAGAAAAATATGGTATTTGAAGGTTTCAGTTCTGAAAAATGGTCAAGGATACTGGTAAGATTCTGTCTGGAAAACAGGGAAAATTAAGGAATTCCAAAATATAGTTTCAGTGGACACCCTGGTCTTAACACATACAACAGCACCACTAATGCCAGTATAACCTCCCTCCCTGCCTTCAGTTAGTGTAACCCCACTCTTGAGAAATTTATGGTTACCCCACTGAATCAATACGCGAAACTGCCTTCACACAGAATGAATTACGAAGTGTATTTTAGGAGTATTATATATAGTTCAAGTACATTAGTCTCTTCAAGACTACTTTAAAAACCTGAAATAATATCCAAGTGGATTTTAAATCACTAAAGTGACGCTTCATCGGAACCTGTATCTAGATTCATACGACATTGTTAATATTCAGATTAACAAATAACTCTTTGTATAGATATATTATTTATGTAATGTGGTTAAAATATTATAAACTATATATTTAAATACACCCAACTGTAACAAAACGTGAAAGGAAAATGAACATCGCATATTTCATCGTATGTATGTATATTGGTTCAGAAATATTTAATCGGCCCAATGTCTGTATTCGCTAATTAGCAGAGATGCCGGCTTTTCGCAAAAATATCGCTATTTGCTGTATTTCAAAAATACTTAGAATTTGATTTTCTTTCATAATTGGATGATTTTAACTGGTGTTGGTTTTAAGCGTCTGCCAGCAAATTATAGATGTTTACTCCTAGAGTAACCTGAATGTGGTTGGATTGATCTACTTACAAATGCTTTCTTATCAAGACAAATGTCTAATAAACAAAGGAACCCTGGAGTGTCGCACATGTAATATTGAACTGTAGGTGGCGCCGAATTCTTTTCACAGAAATCAGGAGACTTTACTCGTTCGATTATGAAAGCATGCGTAGGACATCCTAAAATAAATTGGGGTTTTCAGAACGTTTCTATATTGTTTGACACATTAGTCATTTGTAGACAAGGTATTTCGACAAAATCTTGACATAATCAAGTAATCGTTAAGTATATTAATGTAAATATTACGTACATTAAAGTGAATATAGTTGCCGTATTGGAACTAGATATCTCAAGATGCGATATTACTTTGCGAGAATCATTATACTACTTTGTTGCAGTTAAATAAGTGCTAGTGAACTGTCGCTAGATTCATAGTCAACATAAACAAGAAGTTTCTGATATAAATCATAAGCATACTTTCCTCAACATGGGTGCAAATAATTTTAAATAATTTTATGGTAGGTAGGACTTGTCGCCTTGTTGAAAGCAATATCATTAGAGGTGAAATAAGAAACATATGCAACAGTATTGAGACAATTACAATTACACACGTGCCTTGCCCGGGTTTCGAACCCAGAAAACCTCGTACCATAAGTTAGTGTGCAATCAAACTACTTTACGAAGGTCGAATTCGAGCATCAACAACGAATTTAATCAATCTAATGTTTCGAATAACAGGTTTCAGTAACCTTATATATTTACAGGGCCATCATTTATTAAATAAGTGTATGACTGAGCCACTTAAAACACTCTAGGTTTACATGGCCTACTATTGCACTACTTGTATGCAGGATTTGGTCAATGTCGGGTGATTAGTCCCTGAGATATGACAGAAAACCACCAAGTTTTTCAAGTGATGATCCTCGCAAATGTAGGACAAATATATTATATATCAGCACATTCGATGATTGTATACCACCAGTATACAAAGAAATGCTGAAATCTATTCCATAAATTGGTAGATATAGCACACTAACCTAAAATTAATTTATAGCCACCATTCTGAACATGTCTGTCACACTGAAAAAAATACTTATAGTTATATGTCCTACCACAATATCAGTTCTTTGCCAAATTTTGGTACAAATGGATTGATTGTTTCCCGATATATGATAAAACTTAATTTGTATTGAGGGGTAAACTTACAAAATGGCAGAGAAATGAAGCTCTGTATAGACAAATGTAATGGTGGTAATTATACAGAGTTAAGTTAGTAAAAAATACTAAAATGAAATATTTATAGAGTCACCATTTTGAAATAAGTGCCTGGCATACTTAAAACATAGCAGATTACACCACCTGCTACAGTGCAAAATGTTTGAACAAATTTGGTTGGAATTGACCAATTTTTTCCCGAGATATTACATACAAAATTATTTATTCATGTGGCACTATCTTACAAAATGACGGACAAAATATTTTCTGTGTAGACACAGTTGATTGTTGTAATATCTACTGCCTGCATACAAATAAGTTGGAATTGTTACATGATTACTAAGTTATAACATTCTAAGTTAAACTAACTTTATGGCCGCCATATAGAAAATAAGCTTTTGAGAAACCTGAAACGTATAATTGAACATAATCTGAAGTAGTACTTCTGGTTTGCCAAATATCGTATAAGTCGGCTTATTTTTTTATCGAGATAGGGCATAAATAAATTATTTTATCTTCATGTGGCACTAACTTACAAACTGGCTGACAAATATGGCTATTTGTTAGCACATTGATACTTGTAGTGGAAAATTTCAGCATACAAAATTTGGTTGAAATTGGTTGGATGGTATAGCTTATGTCTATACTAATAATATTTTAAAGAGGTAAAGTGAGTTGGTTTGTTTATATGTAACAGTTAATCTCGGATACAAGTTCGATCCTTATAACTATTTCACTGCTAAAAAGTGACATTCTTCCAGATGGACATAGGCTATGTTAAATTTAAAAGAAAAATCCTTGTGAAATTTCAAAATTTGTAAAATAATTCGGAGAAAAATGAGCTACTCGACTGCTTTCTAAGCATGCTCTAATAAAACTACAGGGCCGCTTACCATTCTTTCACTGTTAGAAAGCTACATTATTCCAGGTGGACTAAGGCTGTGTTTACTTTTAAAAAAAAAGCCCTTGAGAAATTTCAAAATTTGCAAATCAATTCCGAGAAGAATTAGCTACTTGGCTTCTTTCTAAGCATGCTCTACCAGAATAATTAAATATAAATTGAAACAATGTTACAATAAAAGGTCGCAAGTTGTTGCAGGTATTCGCAGGTAGTCACGGGTAGTCGCAAGTAGTCACGGGTAGTCATAGATAGTTAGGGTAGTCGCAGATAGTCACGGGTAGCCGCAGGTTGTCATGGATAATCACGAGTAGTCGCAGATAGTCGCAGGTAGTTGCTGGTTGTCGCAAGTTGTCGCGGGTAGTCACAGGTAGTTTAAGGAAGTCACGAGTAATCAAGGGTTGTTGCAGGTATCCATGCGCAATCGCATATACCTATAGGTATGTTTTTCAGTAACTCCGTAAAACCCGAGCGAAGCGATATCGGGCTAGTACCAAATAAACCTAAAATATTTGTATGGTCACTATTTATAAATAAGTATATAAGGAAGTTAAATTACGTACGTTAACCTGACTTGTCATAGTAAGACTTACTTTTCAAATTGTGTGAGAATTGCTGTGATAGTCTTCGTTATACTATATGAAATCTTTTTAGTTTTATCTTTATACTATTTTTAGAAATTGCGGTCTAACAACACCAACTTAAAAATTCAATGCTTACATGATATTCTGCGAGTATACAAAAAAATTTAAATCAATCGAATGATTCCCGAAATACGACTTTCACCCTAAATAACAAATTGTCGCCATTTTGAAAGGAAGTTCTTGGCGTTGTCGAAAACTATAAAAGTTAGGTGTCCTTACTAAGTATGTACTGTATATAAACCGAGTTTGGTTAAATCCGCTCGATGCTTTTAAAAATTGAACAGTTGGGACACACATGTAGACACACAGACAGACACACAGACACAGACAGGTCTCACTTTCTTTCGGAAAGTAGGCTAATAATAGTTACACTTGCAGGTTCAATACTATTGGTTTTCAAGTAAAATGATGACGGATCCCAAACATGCCGGACAAAGTATAATACATCATTCATGCTTAATATGGAAGACAGTGTTGAAGCTAGTATACAGAAGATTTGTCAAGAGGAAGAAGAGTACATGGGAAAGGGTTCCGGTTGGAAATTATACAGTATAGCTCATCTACAGTTGAGAACGAATTCACTTAGACCACTTCGCAATTAGGCGCATGCCCCACTACAACATATCACCCTTTACGACCAGCAGAATTGAGGTATAATGCACTATAACAGCAGAATGTCACACACATAGTGTGGCATCCCTCCTACTACCATGTGAGGTGTTAGCCAGGCGGGGTCAGCCAGGAAGGGTCAGCTAGGAGGGATCAGCACTGTGTACGACCTCCAGGATACAAGAATATGCAGTGCAACAACAATTTTTTGTAGACGCGTTAATGTAAAGACACCCTTCGCTTGACTCGAGACGGAATACAGTGTTGGACTGACACTTAGCATTTGACAGAATAAGTGCAGGGCAGTTGTGTGCTTGAAGTGCAGTCCCACTGGTACAATGCTTAAGTTTCGCTGATGTACTTTGTGTTAGTAGATATATAGAGCAGCTTCTGTGGGAAGAACTTCAATTTTGTTTTGCATGAAGATGGTGCAAGCTGATACGATATCTATCGTAGAGTATGCCTCTATGGATGTAACTTCCTCCATAGCTGGAAACCGTTTTGTTCCTGCGGAATGATCTTCAGCAAAAGTTCGCATGCTCGTCGCCATGAGAAAAGCAACTGTTCATATGGACCGACCTCCAGAATACTAACATGTGATATGTGTGGTGCTACATTTGGTAGAGATGATAACCTCAAGAGATACACTGGTACATGTAAAGGTAACATGTCTTTGCCTGACATGCGTCGGCATGCATTCCCACACGACAAGGTTAGCCTTCCTGCTGATTCGTCATGTAAACTAACGTTCGTCAGAGCGCCCATAACATTACGCAGGACTGTGTGGCGTTCCAAACGAGTGTGCGAAGGCGAACCTACACGTGCTGCAGGGTATGGTGTGTACGGAGAAGGAACTATAAGTGCTGCAGAGCATGAACCAGACAGATAATCAGGAGTTGTAAATATTTGCCCTGCACCTCTAACATAAGATGTGAAAACTACAGATACTACCCAAGACACCAACAACGAATCTGTGACCTCCAAGAATGCTGGTGACGAAGATGTGTCTTCTACTGATGGCGATGACGCGTCGATAACTGCAAAGTAAAAGTGTAATAATGTTGCTGGTCATGGTGTATATTCTACTGATGGCGATGACGCGTCGACAACTGCAAAGTAAAAGTGTAATAATGTTGCTGGTCATGGTGTATATTCTACTGATGGCGATGACGCGTCGATAACTGCAAAGTAAAAGTGTAAATATGTTGCTGGTCATGGTGTATATTCTACTGATGGCGATGACGCGTCGACAACTGCAAAGTAAAAGTGTAAATATGTTGCTGGTCATGGTGTATAATCTACTGATGGCGATGAAGTGCTGACATTTGCCAAGTAGTTGTTGGTTTCCTCCCAGAGGTTTGGACATCTTTCTGTCATCGGAGAGGTATATGCAATTATTGATAAACTCAGAACCAGAGGCTTTATTGAATGACATAATATATGTATGTATGTGTGTGTGATTTAGTTATGCATGTAAATAAATACATTAACACTACATTTTTTTTTCTTAATTCCTACTGGCTAGGCAATGTACCTACTGCTATGTATATCTGCTGCCCTGCACATTTTTCGAACCTCTGGTTGCAAGTATTTCGAATGAACATGCATATTTGTTTTAATTGTGTATCATGTTGTATTGTTTTTTTTGTATTCATGCACTCTAGCGGCTAACTTGGGAGAGCAAGCAGCTGTCTGTAGGGACCTGGGTTCGATACCTGTCACTATGGGTAGGTTATCATAGTGGAATGGTTGAACTTTTATTAATTCCTACTGGCTAGGCAGTGTACCTACCGCTGTGTGTAGCTGCTGCCCTACACATTTTTCGAACCTCTGGTTGCAAGTATTTCGAATGAACATGCATATGTGTATTAATTGCGTATCATGTTGTATTGTTTTTCTTATCCTTACATTTACTCTAGCGGGCAACTTGGGAGAGCAAGCAGCTGTCTGTAGGGACCTGGGTAATCACAACATCGCGGTTATCATAGTGGAACGGTTGAACATGTAATGTTGGGCAGAAACTTACTAAGAGCATATATTTTAAAGATTCGGGAAGAGTCGAATGCTTGTACTTTCAAAGGCTTGGTACATGCATTGGTGGTTCGGGCGCAGCCGGCAGAGTATGGCTGTCTGTAACCATAGAGTATGTCTGTCATGGGGGCTATATGTTCGTCTTCATGGTCAGTGGTACAGTCGGCAAAATATTGTCTGCAGGTGTGTCGGCATGCACTGTAGGGTACAGAAGTGTCGACTACTTGTAATTTCAAAAGCTTCGTACTGAAGCTTGCTTGCCGGGCAAGGAGATCTGCCCCAGCTCCACTCGGCAGTTTGGCCTAGTGACACACCCACACTGGTCCAGGTAATAGTGATCATACGAGGTAACTCTTATTAATCACTATCATCATTGTACAAGGTTATTATAGTTCATACACACACAAACAAAACAAAAAGGAGGAAAAGTTATACTGTTTGAGGGGTCAACTGCGGGTATTGTCGGGCAAGGAGATCTGCCCCAGCTCCACTCGGCAGTTTGGCCTAGTGACACACACTCGTCCAGGTAATAGTGATCATACGGGGTAACTCGTATTAATCACTCTCATCATTGTACAGGGTTATTATCGTTCATACACACACAAACAAAACAAAAAGGAGGAAAGGGTATACTGTTTGATGATTCACCAGCGGGTATACTGCTTGTGGGGTCAACTGCGTGATATGTCGGGCAAGAAGATCTGCCCCAGTTCCACTCGGCAGTTTGGCCTAGTGACACACACACACTGGTCCAGGTAATAGTTATCATACGAGGTAACTCTTATTAATCATTATCATCATTATACAGGGTTATTATAGTTCATACACACACAAATTAAACAAAAATGAGTGAAAGGTATACTGTTTGAGGGGTCAACTGCAGGTATTGTCGGGCAAGAAGATCTGCCCCAGTTCCACTCGGCAGTTTGGCCTAGTGACACACACACACTGGTCCAGGTAATAGTGATCATACGAGGTAACTCTTATTAATCACTATCATCATTATACAGGCTATTATAATTCATACACACACAAACAAAACAAATAGGTGGAAAGGGCATACTGTTTGATGGGTCAACTACGTGTATTGTCTGGCAAGGAGATCTACCTTAGCTTCACTCGGCAGTTTGGCCTTGTGACACACACACTGGTCCAGGTAATAGTGATCATAGGGGGTAACTCGTATTAATCACAATCATCATTGTACAGGATTATTATAGTTCATACACACACAAACAAAACAAAAAGGAGGAAAGGTATACTGTTTGATGGTTCACCAGCGGGTATTCTCGGGCAAGGAGATCTGCCCCAGCTCCACTCGGCAGTTTGGCCTAGTGACACATACTGGTCCAGGTAATAGTGATCATACGGGGAAACTCGTTTTAAATACTATCAAAATTGTACTGGGTTATTATAGTTTATACAAAAAAAATTAACAAATAGGAGGAAAGGGTATACTGTTTGTGGGTTCAACTGCTTGTATTGTCTGGCAAGGAGATCTGCCCCAGCTCCACTCGGCAGTTTGGCCTAGTGACACATACACTGGTTCAGGTAATAGTGATCATACGGGGTAACTCGTATTAATCACTATCATCATTGTACAGGGTTATTATCATTCATACACACACAAACAAATCAAAAAGGAGGAAAAGGATTACTGTTTGATGGGTCAACTGCGGGTATTCTCGGGCAAGGAGTACTGCCCCAGCTCCACACGGCAGTTTGGCCTAGTGACACACACACTGGTCAAGGTAATAGTGATCATACGGGGTAACTCGTATTA
Organism: Dryococelus australis; assembly: GCA_029891345.1. Taxonomy (NCBI): domain Eukaryota; kingdom Metazoa; phylum Arthropoda; class Insecta; order Phasmatodea; family Phasmatidae; genus Dryococelus; species Dryococelus australis. Next base: position 259,494,363 of record CM056996.1, read on the forward strand.
ATCACTATCATCATTGTACAGGGTTATTAGAGTTCATACCCACAAATAAAACGAAAAGGACGAAAGGGTATACTGTTTGAGGGGTCAACTGCGTGTATTGTCAGGCAAGGAGATCTGTCCCAGCTCCACTCGGCAGTTTGGCTTAGTGACACACACACTGGTCCAGGTAAAAGTGATCATACGGGGTAAATCGTAATAATCACTATCATCATTGTACAGGGTTATTTTAGTTCATACACACACAAACAAAATAAAAAGGAGGAATAGTTATACTGTTTGATGGGTCAACTGCGTGTATTCTCGGGCAAGTAGATCTGCCCCAGCTCCACTCTTCAATTTGGCCTAGTGAGAAACGCACTTATCCAGGTAATAGTGATCATACGGGGTAACTCGTATTAATCACTATCATCATTGTACAGGGTTATTATCGTTCATACACACACAAACAAAACAAAAAGGAGGAAAAGGATTAAAGTTTGATGGGTCAACTGCGTGTATTGTCGGGCAAGGAGAAGTGCCCCAGCTCCACTCGGCAGTTTGGCCTAGTGACACACACATTGGTCCAGGTAATAGTGATCATACGGGTTAAATCGTTTTAATAACTATCATAATTGTACAAGGTTATTATAGTTCATACACACACAAACAAAACAAAAGGAGGAAAAATTATACTGTTTGAGGGGTCAACAGCGTGTATTGTCTGACAAGGAGATCTGCCCCAGCTCCACTAGGCAGTTTGGCCTAGTGACACATACACTGGTCCAGAGTAATAGTGTTCATACGGGGTAACTCGTATTAATCACTATTATCATTGTACAGGGTTATTATAGTTCATATACACAGAACAAAACAAAAAGGATGATAAGGTATACTGTTTGATGGGTCAACTGCGGGTATTCTCGGGCAAGGAGATCTGCCCCAGCTCCACTCGGCAGTTTGGCCTAGTGACACACACACTGGTCAAGGTAATAGTGATCATACGGGGTAACTCATATTAATCACTATCATCATTGTACAGGGTTATTAGAGTTCACACACGCAAAAAACCAAAAAGGAGGAAAGGTTATACTGTTTGATGGGTCAACTGCGTGTATTCTCGGGCAAGGAGATCTGCATCAGCTCCACACGGCAGTTTGGCCTAATGACACTTCAACTGGTCCAGGTAATAGTGATCTTAGGGGTAATTCGTATTAATCACTATCATCATTGTACAGGGTTATTATAGTTCATACACACACAAATTAAACAAAAAGGAGGGAAAGGTATACTGTTTGAGGGGTCAAATGCGTGTATTGTCGGGCAAGGAGATCTGCCCCAGCCCCTCTCGGCAGTTTGGCCTAGTGACAACACACACTGGTCCAGGTAATAGTGATCATACGGGGTAACTCGTATTAATAACTATCATCATTGTACAGGGTTATTATAATTCATACACACACAATCAAAACAAATAGGAGGAAAGGGCATACTGTTTGATGGGTCAACTGCGTGTATTGTCTGGCAAGGAGATCTGCCATAGCTTCACTCGACAGTTTGGCCTTGTGACACACACACTGGTCCAGGTAATAGTGATCATACGGGATAACTCGTATTAATCACTATCATATTTGTACAGGGTTATTATAGTTCATACACACAAACAAAACAAATTTAAGGAAAGGGTATACTGTTTGATGGGTCAACTGCGTGTATTCTCGGGCAAGGAGATCTGCCCCAGCTCCACTCGGCAGTTTGGCCTACTGACACACACTGGTCCAGGTAATAGTGATCATACGAGGTAACTCGTATTAATCACTATCAAATTTGTACTGGATTATTATAGTTTATACAAACAACCAAAACAAATAGGAGGAAAGGGTATACTGTTTGTGGGGTCAACTGCGTGAATTGTCGGGCAAGAAGATCTGCCCCAGTACCACTCGGCAGTTTGGCCTAGTGACACACACACACTGGTCCAGGTAATAGTGATCATACGAGGTAACTCTTATTAATCACTATCATCATTATACAGGATTATTATAGTTCATACACACACAAATTAAACAAAAAGGAGGGAAAGGTATACTGTTTAATGGGTCAACTGCGGGTATTGTCTGGCAAGGAGATCTGCCCCACCTCCACTCGGCAGTTTGGCCTTGTGGACACACACACTGGTCCAGGTAATAGTGATCATACGGGGTAAATCGTATTAATCACTATCATCATTGTACAAGGTTATTATAATTCATACACACACAAATAAAACTAAAAGGAGGAAAAATTATACTGTTTGTGGCGTCAACTGCGGGTATTCTCGGGCAAGGAGATGTTCCCAAGCTCCCCTAGGCAGTTTGTCCTAGTGACACACACACTGGTCCAGGTAATAGTGATCATTCGGGGTAACTCGTATTAATCACTATCATCATTGTACTGGGTTATTATAGTTTTACAAACAAAAAACAAATAGGAGGAAAGGGTATACTGTTTGTGGTGTCAACTGCGTGTATTTTCGGGCAAGAAGATCTGCCCAAGTTCCACTCGGCAGTATGGCCTAGTGACATACACACACTATTCCAGGTAATAGTGATCATACGGGGTAACTCGTATTAATAACTATCATCATTGTACAGGGATATTATAATTCATACACACACAATCAAAACAAATAGGAGGAAAGGGCATACTGTTTGATGGGTCAACTGCGTGTATTGTCTGGCAAGGAGATCTGCACTAGCTTCACTCTATAGTTTGGCCTTGTGACACACACACTGGTCCAGGTAATAGTGATCATACGGGATAACTCGTATTAATCACTATCATATTTGTACCGGGTTATTATAGTTCATACACACAAACAAAACAAATTTAAGGAAAGGGTATACTGTTTGATGGGTCAACTGCGTGTATTGTCTGGCAAGGAGATCTGCCCCAGCTCCACTCGGCAGTTTGGTATAGTGACACACACACTGGTCCAGGTAATAGTGATCATACGGGGTAACTCGTATTAATCACTATCAAAATTGTACTGCGTTATTATAGTTTATACAAATAAACAAAACAAATAGGAGGAAAGGGTATACTGTTTGTGGGGTCAACTTCGTGATATGTCGGGCAAGAAGATCTGCCCCAGTTCCACTCGGCAGTTTGGCCTAGTGACACACACTGGTCCAGGTAATAGTTATCATACGAGGTAACTCTTATTAATCATTATCATCATTATACAGGGTTATTATAGTTCATACACACACAAATTAAACAAAAAGGAAGTAAAGGTATACTGTTTAATGGGTCAACTGCGGGTATTGTCTGGCAAGGAGATCACCCCAGCTCCACTCGGCAGTTTGGCCTAGTGACACTTACACTTGTCCATGTAATAGTGATCATAGGGGTAATTCTTATTAATCACTATCATCATTGTACAGGGTTATTAGATTTCATACACACACAAACAAACCAAAAAGGAGGGGGTCAAATGCGTGTATTGTTGGGCAAGAAGATCTGCCCCAGTTCCACTCGCCAGTTTGGCCTGGTGACACTTACACTGGTCCAGGTAATAGTGATCATACGGGGTAACTCTTATTAATCACTATCATCATTGTACAGGGTTATTATAGATCATACACACACAAATTAAACAAAAAGGAGGAAAAGGTATACTGTTTAATGGGTCAACTGCGTGTATTGTCGGGCAAGGAGAAGTGCCCCAGCTCCACTCGGCAGTTTGGCCTAGTGACACACACACTGGTCAAGGTAATAGTGATCATACGGGGTAACTCATATTAATCACTATCATCATTGTACAGGGTTATTAGAGTTCATACACGCAAAAAACCAAAAAGGAGGAAAGGGTATACTGTTTGATGGGTCAACTGCGTGTATTCTCGGGCAAGGAGATCTGCCCCAGCTCCACTCGGCAGTTTGGCCTAGTAACACACACACTGGTCAAGGTAATAGTGATCATACGGGGTAACTCATATTAATCACAATCATCATTGTACAGGGTTATTAGAGTTCATACACGCAAAAAACCAAAAAGGAGGAAAGGGCATACTGTTTGATGGGTCAACTGCGTGTATTCTCGGGCAAGGAGATCTGCATCAGCTCCACTCGGCAGTTTGGCCTAGTGAAACTTACACTTGTCCAGGTAATAGTGATCATAGAGGTAATTCTTATTAATCACTATCATCATTGTACAGGGTTATTAGAGTTCATACACACACAAACTAACCAACCAAAAAGGAAGTAAAGTTATACTGTTTGAGGGGTCAACTGCGTGTATTGTCGGGCAAGGAGATCTGCCCTAGCTTCACTCGACAGTTTGGCCTTGTGACACACACACTGGTCCAGGTAATAGTGATCATACGGGATAACTCGTATTAATCACTATCAATTTGTGTACAGGGTTATTATAGTTCATACACACAAACAAAACAAATTTAAGGAAAGGGTATACTGTTTGATGGGTCAACTGCGTGTATTCTCGGGCAAGGAGATCTGCCCCAGCTCCACTCGGCAGTTTGGCCTAGTGACACACACACTGGTCCAGGTAATAGTGATCATACGGGGTAACTCGTATTAATCACTATCAAAATTGTACTGCGTTATTATAGTTTATACAAATAAACAAAACAAATAGGAGGAAAGGGTATACTGTTTGTGGGGTCAACTGCGTGATATGTCGGGCAAGAAGATCTGCCCCAGTTCCACTCGGCAGTTTGGCCTAGTGACACACACACACTGGTCCAGGTAATAGTTATCATACGAGGTAACTCTTATTAATCATTATCATCATTATACAGGGTTATTATAGTTCATACACACACAAATTAAACAAAAATGAGTGAAAGGTATACTGTTTGAGGGGTCAACTGCAGGTATTGTCGGGCAAGAAGATCTGCCCCAGTTCCACTCGGCAGTTTGGCCTAGTGACACACACACACTGGTCCAGGTAATAGTGATCATACGAGGTAACTCTTATTAATCACTATCATCATTATACAGGCTATTATAATTCATACACACACAAACAAAACAAATAGGTGGAAAGGACATACTGTTTGATGGGTCAACTGCGTGTATTGTCTGGCAAGGAGATCTACCCTAGCTTCACTCGGCAGTTTGGCCTTGTGACACACACACTGGTCCAGGTAATAGTGATCATAGGGGGTAACTCGTATTAATCACAATCATCATTGTACAGGATTATTATAGTTCATACACACACAAACAAAACAAAAAGGAAGAAAAGGTATACTGTTTGATGGTTCACCAGCGGGTATTCTCGGGCAAGGAGATCTGCCCCAGCTCCACTCGGCAGTTTGGCCTAGTGACACATACTAGTCCAGGTAATAGTGATTATACGGGGAAACTCGTTTTAAATACTATCAAAATTGTACTGGGTTATTATAGTTTATACAAAAAAAATTAACAAATAGGAGGAAAGGGTATACTGTTTGTGGGTTCAACTGCTTGTATTGTCTGGCAAGGAGATCTGTCCCAGCTCCACTCGGCAGTTTGGCCTAGTGACACACACATTGGTCCAGGTAATAGTGATCATACGGGTTAAATCGTTTTAATCACTATCATAATTGTACAAGGTTATTATAATTCATAGACACACAAACAAAACAAAAGGAGGAAAAATTATACTATTTGAGGGGTCAACAGCGTGTATTGTCTGACAAGGAGATCTGCCCCAGCTCCACTAGGCAGTTTGGCCTAGTGACACATACACTGGTCCAGAGTAATAGTGTTCATACGGGGTAACTCGTATTAATCACTATTATCATTGTACAGGGTTATTATAGTTCATATACACAGAACAAAATAAAAAGGAGGATAAGGTATACTGTTTGATGGGTCATCTGCGGGTATTCTCGTGCAAGGAGATCTGCCCCAGCTCCACTCGGCAGTTTGGCCTAGTAACACACACACTGGTCAAAGTAATAGTGATCATACTGGGTAACTCATATTAATCACTATCATCATTGTACAGGGTTATTAGAGTTCATACACGCAAAAAACCAAAAAGGAGGAAAGGGCATACTGTTTGATGGGTCAACTGCGTGTATTCTCGGGCAAGGAGATCTGCATCAGCTCCACACGGCAGTTTGGCCTAATGACACTTCCACTGGTCCAGGTAATAGTGATCTTAGGGGTAATTCGTATTAATCACTATCATTATTGTACAGGCTTATTATAGTTCATACACACACAAATTAAACAAAAAGGAGGGAAAGGTATACTGTTTGAGGTGTCAAATGCGTGTATTGTCTGGCAAGGAGATCTGCCCTAGCTACACTCGACAGTTTGGCCTTGTGACACACACACTGGTCCAGGTAATAGTGATCATACGGTATAACTCGTATTAATCACTATCATATTTGTACAGGGTTATTATAGTTCATACACACAAACAAAACAAATTTAAGGAAAGGGTATACTCTTTGATGGGTCAACTGCGTGTATTCTCGGGCAAGGAGATCTGCCCCAGCTCCACTCGGCAGTTTGGCCTAGTGACACACACTGGTCCAGGTAATAGTGATCATACGAGGTAACTCGTATTAATCACTATCAAATTTGTACTGGGTTATTATAGTTTATACAAACAACCAAAACAAATAGGAGGAAAGGGTCTACTGTTTGTGGGGTCAACTGCGTGAATTGTCGGGCAAGAAGATCTGACCAGTACCACTCGGCAGTTTGGCCTAGTGACACACACACACTGGTCCAGGTAATAGTGATCATACGAGGTAACTCTTATTAATCACTATCATCATTATACAGAGTTATTATAGTTCATACACACACAAATTAAACAAAAAGGAGGGAAAGGTATACTGTTTAATGGGTCAACTGCGGGTATTGTCTGGCAAGGAGATCTGCCCCACCTCCACTCGGCAGTTTGGCCTTGTGACACACACTCTGGTCCAGGTAATAGTGATCATACGGGGTAAATCGTATTAATCACTATCATCATTGTACAAGGTTATTATGGTTCATACACACACAAATAAAACTAAAAGGAGGAAAAATTATACTGTTTGTGGCGTCAACTGCGGGTATTCTCGGGCAAGGAGATCTGCCCAAGCTCCCCTAGGCAGTTTGTCCTAGTGACACACACACTGGTCCAGGTAATAGTGATCATTCGGGGTAACTCGTATTAATCACTATCATCATTGTACTGGGTTATTATAGTTTTACAAACAAACAAACAAATAGGAGGAAAGGGTATACTGTTTGTGGTGTCAACTGCGTGTATTTTCGGGCAAGAAGATCTGCCCAAGTTCCACTCGGCAGTTTGGCCTAGTGACATACACACACTGGTCCAGGTAATAGTGATCATACGGGGTAACTCTTATTAATCACTATCATCCTTGTACAGGATTATTATAGTTCATACACACACAAACAAAACAAAAAGGAAGTAAAGTTATACTGTTTGAGGGGTCAACTGCGTGTATTGTCGGGCAAGGAGTCCTGCCCCACCTCCTCTCGGCAGTTTGGCCTAGTGACACACACACTGGTCCAGGTAATAGTGATCATAGGGGGTAACTCGTATTAATCACAATCATCATTGTACAGGATTATTATAGTTCATACACACACAAACAAAACAAAAAGGAGGAAAAGGTATACTGTTTGATGGTTCACCAGCGGGTATTCTCGGGCAAGAAGATCTGCCCCAGCTCCACTCGGCAGTTTGGCCTAGTGACACATACTAGTCCAGGTAATAGTGATCATACGGGGAAACTCGTTTTAAATACTATCAAAATTGTACTGGGTTATTATAGTTTATAAAAAAAAAATTAACAAATAGGAGGAAAGGGTATACTGTTTGTGGGTTCAACTGCTTGTATTGTCTGGCAAGGAGATCTGTCCCAGCTCCACTCGGCAGTTTGGCTTAGTGACACACACACTGGTCCAGGTAAAAGTGATCATACGGGGTAACTCGTAATAATCACTATCATCATTGTACAGGGTTAGTATCGTTCATACACACACAAACAAAATAAAAAGGAGGAATAGTTATACTGTTTGATGGGTCAACTGCGTGTATTCTCGGGCAAGTAGATCTGCCCCAGCTCCACTCTTCAATTTGGCCTAGTGAGAAACGCACTTATCCAGGTAATAGTGATCATACGAGGTAACTCGTATTAATCACTATCAAATTTGTACTGGGTTATTATAGTTTATACAAACAACCAAAACAAATAGGAGGAAAGGGTATACTGTTTGTGGGGTCAACTGCGTGAATTGTCGGGCAAGAAGATCTGCCCCAGTACCACTCGGCAGTTTGGCTTAGTGACACACACACACTGGTCCAGGTAATAGTGATCATACGAGGTAACTCTTATTAATCACTATCATCATTATACAGGGTTATTATAGTTCATACACACACAAATTAAACAAAAAGGAGGGAAAGGTATACTGTTTAATGGGTCAACTGCGGGTATTGTCGGGCAAGGAGATTTGCCCCAGCTCCACTCGGCAGTTTGGCCTAGTGACACACACACTGGTCCAGGTAATAGTGATCATACGAGGTAACTCGTATTAATAACTATCATCATTGTACAGGGTTATTATAAATCATACACACACAAACAAAACAAATTTGAGGAAAGTTCATACTGTTTGATGGGTCACCTGCGTGTATTGTCTGGCAAGGAGATCTGCAACAGCTCCACTCGGCAGTTTGGCCTAGTGACACACACACTGGTCCAGGTAATAGTGATCATACGGGGTAACTCGTATTAATAACTAAGATCATTGTACAGGGTTATTATAATTCATACACACACAAACAAAACAAATTTGAGGAAAGGGCATACTGTTTGATGGGTCACCTGCTTTTATTGTCTGGCAAGGAGATCTGCCCTAGCGTCACTCGGCAGTTTGGCCTAGTGACACACACACTGGTCCAGGCAATAGTGATCATAAGGGGTAACTCGTATTGACCACTATCATCATTGTACTGGGTTATTATAGTTTATACACACAAACAAAACAAATAGGAGGAAAGGGTATACTGTTTGTGGGTCAAATGCGTGTATTGTTGGGCAAGAAGATCTGCCCCAGTTCCACTCGCCAGTTTGGCCTGGTGACACTTACACTGGTCCAGGTAATAGTGATCATACGGGGTAACTCTTATTAATCACTATCATCATTGTGCAGGGTTATTATAATTCATACACACACAAACAAAACGAAAAGGAGGAAAAGTTATACTGTTTGAGGGGTCAACTGCGTGTATTGTCGGGCAAGTAGATCTGCCCCAGCTCCACTCGGCATTTTGGCCTAGTGACACTTACACTGGTCCAGGTAATAGTGATCATACGTATTAATTCGTATTAATCACTATCAGCATTGTACAGGGTTATGATGTTTCATACACACACAAACAAAACAAAAATGAGGAAAAGGTATACTTTTGATGGGTCAACTGCGTGTATAGTCGGGCAAGTAGATCTGCCGCAGCGCCAATCGGCAGTTTAGCCTAGTGACACACACACTGGTCCAGGTAATAGTGATCATATGGGTGACTCGTAATAATCACTATCATCATTGTACTGGGTTATTATAATTCATACACACAAAACAAAAACAATAAGGAGGAAAAAGTATTCTGTTTGAGGGGTCAACTGTGTGTATTGTCGGGCAAGGAGATCTGCCTTAGCTCCACTCGGCAGTTTGGCCTAGTGACACACACACTGGTCCAGGTAATAGTGATCATTCGGGGTAAGTCGTATTATTCACTATCATCATTGTACAGGGTTATTATAATTCATACAATCACAAACAAAGCAAAGAGGAGGAAAAGTTATACGGTTTGAGGGGTCAACTGCGTGTATTGTCGGGAAATGAGATCTGCCTAGCTTCACTTGGCGGTTTGGCCTAGTGACACACGCACTGGTCCAGGTAATAGTGATCATAAGGGGTAACTCGTATTAATCACTATATTCATTATACAGGTTTATTATAGTTCATACACGCAAACAAAACAAATAGGAGGTAAAGGTATACTGTTTGATGGATCAACTGCGGGTATTCTCGGGCAAGGAGACCTGCCCCAGCTCCACTCGGCAGTTTGGCCTAGTGACTATTACATTGGTCCATGTAATAGTGATTATACGGGGTAACTCGTATTAATCACTATCAGCATTGTACAGGGTTATTATATTTCATACACACACAAATCAAAACAAAAAGGAGGAAAATGTATACTGTTTGAGGGGTCAACTGCGTGTATTGTCGGGCAAGTAGATCTGCCCCAGCGCCACTCGGCAGTTTAGCCTAGAGACAGACACACTGGTCCAGGTAATAGTCATCATACGGGATAACTCGTATTAATCACTATCATCATTGTACTGGGTTATTATAATTCATTCACACAAAACCAAAACAAGAAGGAGGATAAGTTATTCTGTTGGAGGGGTCAACTGCGTGTATTGTCGGGCAAGGAGATCTGCCCCAGCTCCACTCGACAGTTTGGCCTAGTGACTATTACACTGGTCCATGTAATAGTGATCATACGGGGTAACTCGTATTAATCACTATCAGCATTGTACAGGGTTATTATATTTCATACACACACAAATCAAAACAAAAAGGAGGAAAATGTATACTGTTTGAGGGGTCAACTGCGTGTATTGTCGGGCAAGTAGATCTGCCCCAGCGCCACTCGGCAGTTTAGCCTAGTGACAGACACACTGGTCCAGTTAATAGTGATCATACGGGGTAACTCTTATTAATCACTATCATCATTGTACAGAGTTATTATAATTTTTTATATATCACAAACAAAACAAAAAGGAGGAAAAGGTATACTGTTTAATGGGTCAACTGCGGGTATTCTCGGGCAAGGAGATCTGCCCCAGCTCCACTCGGCAGTTTGTCCTAGTGACAAACACACTTTTGCCAGGTAATAGTGATCATACGGGGTAACTCTTATTAATCACTATCATCCTTGTACAGAGTTATTATAATTTTTTATATTCACAAACAAAATAAAAAGGAGGAAAAGGTATACTGTTTGATGTTTCAACTGCGGGTATTCTCGGGCAAGGAGATCAGCCCCAGCTCCACCCGGCAGTTTTACCTAGTGACTATTACACTGGTCCATGTAATAGTGATCATACGGGGTAACTCGTATTAATCACTATCATCATTGTACAGGGTTATTATAATTCATACACACACAAACAAAACAAAAAGGAGGAAAAGTTATACTGTTTGAGGGGTCAACTGCGTGTATTGTCGGGCAAGTAGATCTGCCCCAGCTCCACTCGGCAGTTTGGCCTAGTGACACTTACACTGGTCGAGGTAATAGTGATCATACGGGCTAACTCGTATTAATCACTATCAGCCATGTACAGGGTTATGATATTTCATACACACACAAACGAAACGAAAAGGAGGAAAAGGTAAACTGTTTGATGGGTTAACTGTGTGTATTTTCGGGCAAGTGGATCTGCCCCAGCGCCACTCGGCAGTTTAGCCTAGTGACACACACACTGGTCCAGGTAATAGTGATCATACGGGGTGACTCGTATTAATCACTATCATCATTGTACTGGGTTATTATAATTCATACACACAAAACAAAAACAATAAGTAGGAAAAGGTATTCTGTTTGAGGGGTCAACTTCGTGTATTGTCGGGCAAGGAGATATGCCCCAGCTCCACTCGGCAGTTTGGCCTAGTGACACTTACACTGGTCGAGGTAATAGTGATCATACGGGGTAACTCGTATTAATCACTATCATCATTGTACAGGGTTATTATAGTTCATACACATACAAACTATACAAAAAGGAGGAAAAGGTATACTGTTTGATGGGTCAACTGCGTGTATTCTCGGGCAAGGAGATCTGCCCCAGCTCCACAATTCAATTTGGCCTAGTGACAAACGCACTGGTCCAGGTAATAGTGATCATACGGGGTAACTCGTATTAATCACTATCCCCATTGTACAGGGTTATTATAGTTCATACACACACAAACAAAACAAAAAGGAGGAAAATGTATACTGTTTGAGGGTCAACTGCGTGTATTGTCGGGCAAGGAGATCTCCCCCAGCTCCAATCGGCAGTTTGGCTTAGTGACACACACACACTGGTCCAGGTAATAGTGATCATACGGGGTAAATCGTATTAATCACCATCATCAATGTACATGGTTATTATTGTTCATACACACACAAACAAAACAAAAAGGATGATAAACTATACTGTTTGAGGGGTCAACTGCGTGTATTGTGTGGCTAGGAGATCTACCCCAGCTCCACTCGACAGTTTGGCCTAGTGACACACACACTGGTCCAGGTAATAGTGATCATACAGGATAAATCGTTTTAATAACTATCATCATTGTACAAGGTTATTATAGTTCATACACACACAAACAAAACAAAAAGGAGGAAAAATTATACTGTTTGAGGTGTCAACTGCGTGTATTGTCTGGCAAGGAGATCTGCCCCAGCTCCACTCGGCAGTTTGGCCTAGTGACACATACACAGGTCCAGAGTACTACTGATCATACGGGGTAACTCGTAATAATCACTATTATCATTGCACAGGGTTATTGTAGTTCATACACACACAAAAAAACAAAAACTAGGAAAAGGTATACTATTTGATGGGTCAACTGCGGGTATTCTCGGGCAAGGAGATCTGCCCCATCTCCACTCGGCAGTTTGGCCTAGTGACACACACACTGGTCAAGGTAATAGTGATCATACGGGGTAACTCGTATTAATCACTATCATCATTGTACAGGGTTATTAGAGTTCATACACATAAATAAAACAAAAAGGAGGAAAGGGTATACTGTTTGATGGGTCAACTGCGTGTATTCTCGGGCAAGGAGATCTGCATCAGCTCCACTCGGCAGTTTGGCCTAGTGAAACTTACACTTGTCCAGGTAATAGTGATCATAGAGGTAATTCTTATTAATCACTATCATCATTGTACAGGGTTATTAGAGTTCATACACACACAAACAAACCAAAAAGGAGGAAAAGGTATACTGTTTGTGGGGTCAACTGCGCGTATTGTCGGGCAAGGAGATCTGCCCCAGCTCCACTCGGCAGTTTGGCCTAGTGACTCACACACAGGTCCAGGTAATAGTGATCATACGGGGTAACTCGTATTAATAACTATCATCATTGTACAGGGTTATTATAATTCATACACACTCAAACAAAACAAATTTGAGGAAAGGGCATACTGTTTGATGGGTCACCTGCGTGTATTGCCTGGCAAGGAGATCTGCCCTAGCTTCACTCGATTGTTTGGCCTAGTGACACACACACTGGTCCAGGTAATAGTGATCATACGGGATAACACGTATTAATCACTATCATCATTGTACAGGGTTATTATAGTTCATACACACAAACAAAACAAGTTGGAGGAAAGGGTATACTGTTTGATGGGTCAACTGCGTGTATTCTCGGGCAAGGAGATCTGCATCAGCTCCACTCGGTAGTTTGGCCTAGTGACACTTACACTTGTCCAGGTAATAGTAATCATAGGGGTAATTCTTATTAATCACTATCATCATTGTACAGGGTTATTAGAGTTCATACACACACAAACAAACCAAAAAGGAGGAAAAGGTATACTGTTTGAGGGGTCAACTGCGTGTATTGTCGGGCAAGGAGATCTGTCCCAGCTCCTCTCGGCAGTTTGGCCTAGTGACACACACACTGGTCCAGGTAATAGTGATCATACGGGGTAAATCGTATTAATCACTATCATTTTTGTACAGGGTTATTATAGTTCATACACACACAAACAAAACAAAAAGGAGTAAAAATTATACTGTTTGAGGGGTCAACTGCGGGTATTCTCGGGCAAGGAGATCTGCCCCAGCTCCACTTGGCAGTTTGTCCTTGTGACATACTCACTGGTCCAGGTAATAGTGATCATACGGGGTAACTCGTATTAATCACTATCAGCATTGTACAGGGTTATGATGTTTCATACACACACAAACAAATCAAAAATGAGGAAAAGGTATACTCTTTGATGGGTCAACTGCGTGTATAGTCGGGCAAGTAGATCTGCCGCAGCGCCAATTGGCAGTTTAGCCTAGTGACACACACACTGGTCCAGGTAATAGTGATCATACGGGTTATATCGTATTAGTCACTATCATCATTGTACTGGGTTATTATAATTCATACACACAAAACAAAAACAATAAGGAGGAAAAAGTATTCTGTTTGAGGGGTCAACTGCGTGTATTGTCGGGCAAGGAGATCTGCCTTAGCTCCACTCGGCAGTTTGGCCTAGTGACACACACACTGGTCCAGGTAATAGTGTTCATACGGGGTAACTCGTAATAATCACTATCATCATTGTACAGGGTTACTATAGTTTATACACACATAAACAATACAAAAAGGAGGAAAAGTTTTACTGTTTGATGGGTCAACTGCGGGTATTCTCGGTCAAGGAGATCTCACCCAGCTCCACTCGGCAGTTTGGCCTAGTGACACACACACTGGTCCAGGTAATAGTGATCATAAGGGTTAACTCGTATTAATCACTATCATCATTGTTCTGGGTTATTATAATTCATACACACAAAACAAAAACAAAAAGGAGGAAAAGGTATTCTGTTTGAGGGTTCAACTGCATGTATTGTCTGGCAAGGAGATCTGCCCCAGCTCCACTCGGCAGTTTGGCCTAGTGACCCACACACTGGTCCAGGTAATAGTGATCATACGGGGTAACTCGTAATAATCACTATCATCATTGTACAGGGTTACTATAGTTTATACACACATAAACAATACAAAAAGGAGGAAAAGTTTTACTGTTTGATGGGTCAACTGCGTGTATTGTCTGGCAAGTAGATCTGCCCCAGCTCCACTTGTCAGTTTGGCTTAGTGACCTTATACTGGTCCATGTAATAGTGATCATACGGGTTAACTCGTATTAATCACTATCAGCATTGTACAGGGTTATTATATTTCATACACACACAAACAAAACAAAAAGGAGGAAAAGGTATACTGTTTGATGGGTCAAATTTGTGTATTGTCGGGCAAGTAATTCTGCCCCAGCGCCACTTGGCAGTTTAGCCTAGTGACACATACACTGGTCCAGGTAATAGTTATCATACGGGGAAACTCTTATTAATCACTATCATCATTGTACAGGGTTATTATAATTCATACACACACAAACAAAACAAAAAGGAGGAAAAGTTATACTGTTTGATGGGTCATCTGCATGTATTCTCGGGCAAGGAGATCTGCCCCAGCTCCACACTTCAGTTTGGCCTAGTTACACACACTGGTCCAGGTAATAGTGATGCTACGGTGTAACCCGTATTAATCACTATCATCATTGTACAGGGTTATTATAATTAATACACACACAAACAAAACAAAAAGGAGGAAAAGGTATACTGTTTGAGGGGTCAACTGCGTGTATTGTCGGGCAAGGAGATATGCCCCAGCTCCACTCGGCATTTTGGCCTAGTGACACACACACTGGTCCATATAATAGTGATCATACTGGGTAACTCGTATTAATCACTATCATCATTGTACAGGGTTATTATAGTTCATACACACACAAACAAAACAAAAGGAGGAAAAGTTATACTGTTCGATGGGTCAACTGCGTGTATGGTCGGGCAAGGAGATCTGCCCCAGTTCCACTCGGCAGTTTGGCCTAGTGACACACACACTGGTCCAGGTAATATTGATCTTACGGTGTAACTCGTATTAATCAATATCATTATTGTTCAGGGTTATTATAGTTCATTTCGTATAAGTGGTCTCAAATTTGACAGTTCTTGGAAAGTAGTGCCACTGGCATCTGGGTGGCTATGTATCCTTCCGCCACAGCTGACTGTTTGCAAACAAACACCATGTGACTGCCAGTATTTGTAAACAAACGAACATATGACCGCCTGTTTTTGCAAACAAATTGAATATACCTCCTTCCAAATGACTTTTAGAAGCTGTGAAGGGCTGTTCAAACAGTTGCAGATTGGCAAAAATCCCAGTTTTTTTATTTTATAAATATTTTATGATAATGACTAACATCCCTTGTAAAAAGTATATAAATTGATAATTTTTTACCTTGAAAGAAATTTGCAACCAGGATGCACGAAAATATAATTGTATTTTGTCTGTCAAATGAATAAGATATTTTACTGTTTTTTAATTTACGGTACTCGAAATATGTTAATGACAACTAATCTTGTCACACTTACCTGTGGAAAGTTCTTGTAAACATAACAATTTAGCATGGTTTCCATGAACACAAAATACCAAGTACCCCACCCCCCCCCCCATCAAAGAAATGTACAAATACCCAAATAGTTCCCCCCCCCCCTTCTTATATCTTCTTTTCAAAGACAGTATATATGCTTACATTCAGACTATGCCTACCATTGCATTAAAAGTATATAATTGAGCTTTGTCGTATGATATAACAAACTCTGTACAACCTGATACTTTTATGGTGGTTATAGTTCTTAGAATATTAAATTATGTAGGTAACCAAAATAATATATAAGCAAATGTTACTTAATTTCAGTATTTTAATAACTCTCGTTTAGTAGCTCAAATGTTAAGTATTGCAGTTCTACATACAAAATACTGTAATAATTTTTGTCTAATACCTACGTGTTCATATTGTCATGCTGTAAATAAAAGCTTATTTCTGACTAACTCAGTGTTGATGTTACACTGAAGTTCAGTCGCACAACCTCCCTCCTAGAAATTGTGAATACAATCCTAGGCTTGTTCTCGGGTACCAAATGAAAAACTGTATTTCAGTTCAGAGATGTTACAAAGCGCTCTAGAGAAGCAGATGTGACCTACAGTAACGATGCATCAAACGAACATGTTACTTATACACTAAAAATATGCTCCACCAACCCAAGATTGAAGACATCATAAAGTTCATTTTCCTTAGCGATAAATTTTGGAATGCCACAGTTCCTGCTGATGCATGAGACACTTCTTTATGATGCTGGAGCACCTTCGTAGGGTGCTTAAATTGAAAGAATTTTGTTTGATTAAGCATGTTGTTAATATTCTTGATATCGATAAGTTGCCTTTCCACTGCAAATCCTGTTTATGTGAATTATTCTTCCCACTCTTACAATATGCTTAACAAAATATGTTAAAAACATATGAGTGCTTTTAATTTGCAAAACAAAAATGCTCAAAACGTTTACGAAAGACTCCAACGTTGAAACCCACATGCCATTATGTTACTTTCAAATACAACCTTTAAAAACAGGAAAAAACCTTTAAATTAATTTGCTAACAAGTATCCCTGCGTAACAAGCTTGACAAATTTTATATATGTTCTAAAAAATAAAGTGATACAACTTACAGGTTTGTATGGCCGCTAAGCTTTACATTTTGAAACCCTCCAGAACCAGTGTGTTAGAGTTTCAATCAATAATAACAGAGAGAAATGTTCATAGCAATGAAATGTGGGCCCAATTAGGGTATCATCTTTATTTTATTTCGAAGGAAAAAGGAAAAGGTAAGCAGAGTGAAGGGACTTTAGTTTATCGTCTATCATGAGACGGCATTGTTTTGATGATCTTACGATGCCGGAATCACATAGCCCCAACGCGCCTGACACGATGACCAACAGCCAATGAAAAACAAGATTCTGTCGTCCGACCAGCAATTTTGGATTAGAAATTATTTCTATTCTTCGTCGTGTCGTGTGGCATGACGCACAGAATGTACAACATTGCAAAATGAAATTGTATTACAAGCTTTCCCTACAATGGTAAATACGCAGCTTAAAAGCAAAATTAATTGAAAAGTACTGTATCTAACTCTTAAAAATAATTTTACTTTTGTATGCATTAGCGATACCAATTGATCAACATTATGTATTACAATTTCCCTCTTGTTCACCGCCTTTGAGACTAACGTAGCCCATCAGTGCCTTCTAAATAGTTAGGTTAAATGCTGCTGTCGGTCGTGCTGTAAATTCAAGTAACTAGTCACATTGAAATGTGTCGTGATTGCGTTTTTGGCCTTGTCGTGCTGTGTTGGTTGGGTCTATGTGATCCCGGCATGAGTGTGTGGCATTTTGAGTTGCATATTGTTTTTATGGAGCAGTGGAAAATTTTGCCCGTATGGAAATAACATTTAGATTATTTAACTTCGAAAATTATAACTTTAATGAAAATACAAAACGCGATACATACGTCGCTGTTCGTATTCGTACAGATGCAGCAATGTATACACGACACACTTTGGCCGAAGTTAACTTACACTTGAATTTACGATGTTGTCAAACAAATATTATTCACTCACTACAAAAGTGTGGAAAGTGCGACATTTTTCAGGCCATGTGAATTTAAATAATTATATTAACGGTTTACAAATACAGTTACAAAACACGCAAACTTACTGTTGTAACCTCTTGAACACGTGTTATTCTATGGCAATCCTTGCGAGTTTACTTCACTAAAATCACGTTTGTTCATCACTAGCATTAAATAATTTATTTAAAAAATCATTCAGTAAAATCAACACTGCGCACGTTTCCTGATACAAACAAACTTAAAAACTTATATACGGAAATTATATTCGTGTCACTTCATTGCGGAAGGCTGTTAAGAAGATGGCGGAACGAGCAGTTTTAATGACGTGCCGATTAATATTACATTTCCCTCAATAAAACGCTCTACAACGGTACCTACGACTATTATGTTTGGAAAATGCAAATAAAAAAAACTAACTACTGATGAAATATTCCGACAACACCAATTCGATATTCGAATAAGAAGCACGATGAGAAAAAAAGTGCACGCACAACTGCCTTCACCGGGCTGGAAACATAAACATGGCTAGCCATTTGTTGGAAACGTTTACTGTTCGTATGTGTCGACATACTCTGTCATAAATGATGAACGTGTTTTTTAAGCCCCGTTACTAATAGCCAAGAAAATTTAATATTGCTTTAGAAACACAATTTAAACCATAAATACTGTAAGCATAATTAAGATTTAAAATTACAACTTTAAGTTCCGAGTACTATTTTCTTCCAAAACGCTCATCATAATAGCCAACCTAACAACACGGATCACACAGAAGTCCATCAGCTGATACAATACTGTAGGAGCGAGAGCATTTACTGTTTACATACTGTGTAGGTTGGTCACATTGTCTGTCAAATTTGAGACCACATATGTGAAATGGACTATACAAATGATTAATCTGGTTTTAAAAATCTGTAATTCATAAACTATTTATGTTGAAGGTTCGCGCTAACCACAAAACAAAAAAAAACTCACAGAGTGTTTTTATACGAATATAAACTTCCTTCGTATCACACCAGGTGACAGCACTAGCTCAGTTCACAAAATGGCGACAAACCAACAGAAAGTGTTTTGTGTTTTGGAATATGCGAGATGTTTATCGGTTGTTACCGTGTAGCGTGTGTTCCGAGGGCATTACCACACAGAACCACCAGGTGACCAGAGCATTCTGCAGTGGTACAGTCAGTTCCAGGACACAGGATGCTTGTGTGAAGGCAAGAGCACAGGGCGCCAGGCCAGGTGTTTCTAACGAAACAGTGAGGGGAAGTTATGTAAGTGGCCCACGACAATCAACTAACCGAGCAAGTCGGGATCTTGGGATTCCTCAGACGAATGTGTGGAAGACTGTATGACGACGGTTATAACTTAAACCGTACCGCTTGCAGTTGTTGCAACACCTGCATCCAGGAGATTACACTATCAGAGTAGAATCTTGTGAGCACATGCAAGAAGATATGCAGGAAGAGGAATTTGCCACACGTCTGGTGTTCAGTCACGAAGCGACGTGTCACTTGAGTGGAAAGGTGAACCGTCACAATGTTCGGATATGGGAAATTGAAAATCCCCATGCTTCTGTGCAACACGTACGGGATTCGCCAAAACTTACTGTGTTCTGCGCAATCTCACAGATGAAGGTGTACGGACCTTTTTTTTCCCCTCGAAAACACTGTGATGGGTCTGTCCTATCTCGAGATGTTGGAGTTGGGGCTATTCCCAAAAATCAGAGAGGATTACGCCAAATTCATGTTCCAGCAGGATGGGGCCCCACCTCATTGGCACGCAGAAATGCGTCGCTACCTCAACAATGAACTCCCACGCCGCTGGATTGGACGCTGTGGTCCGGATGACTAGACGCTGTTCAGATGGCCGCCCCGGTCTCCTGACCTTACACCGTGTGATTTCTTTCTTTGGTGGTACGTGAAAGAAACTGTTTACGTGCCACCATTGCCAACAACACTGCATGAGCTCCGAAACCGCATTACCACAGCTGTCATCGCCATAGACAGGCACATTCTGCAACACGTATGGGGTGAACTCGACTACCGACTAGATGGGTGTCGTGTAACGAAAGGAGCTCACATTGAACATTTGGAAAAAAACTTGGAGAGTTTCTAGATGTTTTCGTGTATTGCTCATTATTTTCTGACAGTACTTTGAGAATTACAGATTTTTGAAACCCGACGAATAATTTTAATAATCTTTTACATACCACTTAGTTAGCATTGAACACTGTACATACCGGGATAGTAGATAATCAATAATAAAAATTATGGCTAAATCGTATTTTAAAAATATTCAAAAAGGTTAATTAAAATAAATAAAAAAATTAATAGCGAAACCAATTTAATAAAATAATTTAAAAAAATTTAAAAAAACACCAAAAAGGAAAAAAATTATAAAATTGTTATAAAAACATGTATCCATAATGACTTGATAGTCTGTTTCAGGTCGGGGAGAAGCTGAATACCAAGAAGGCACAGGGGGAGCTCTGCTTTTACGAAATATCCGACTGGACTATGATACCAAGGGCCACCCTTACATATTCACTAATAATGTTCACTCTTTCTGTCAGGATTGCACCTTCAGTGAGCAGGAAAAATTAATATTTATTTCAACTCCCCCGCCTTAAGGAAGAATTTTATTTAATTTATTTTTTCAAGTTTGCAGAATGAGAGCAATATGGCCCCACACTTAACATCACGATCAATTAATGATAAGAAAATAATAAGAAAACCGATTTGAATCATATTTACCCTTACTTCCTCCCGATAAAAATAATTCTACATTAAAGTGACATCATCACCAAACTACAGAGTGTGCCATAAGTAAATGTAAATATTTAAATTATACCATATCATTGACAAAGAGTCATCAGCGTATATATATATATATACACTTATACATAACAATTTCAGTTATAAACTAATTCATTTAGTTAGAAAAAAGCAAATTTTCTTTCTTTTACTTTCTCTCACACCGAAAAGATGAAACGTACCCCGTGGGCTGCCCCCGGGAGACTAGGGACTCACCGACACAAAAATGCGAGTATAATTAGTATACTTTCAAACAACAGACCTACATCTAAGAGACCCATCACGACACTAACACTAACTCCAGTCGAAGGGCTGGAGAGGAGTTTCACTCCCCCGCCGAATACAACTACAGTTATAGTCGACCTTTCGGTCACGTATTTTGTATTTTTACACAGCGCTCTTAGCCTTGCTGCCTTACCACGCTTCGGCCTCCGAATAGGCAGGGAAGAGGAATCACGTCCTCTCACCGCAAAGAGACCAGGATTAATGCGACTGTTGGCCAGCCCGAAGCCCAAGCCTGGAACGTCCACACATCCCTGCCCCTTCTACCACAGAGGCTCTGAGACTCTCGCACTCAGAAACCAAGTGTGTGGTCTGGACGGGATTCTATCCATAACCCTAGTGTCTCTCCAGGGCACAACCGGAGCAGGTTGCCGCTCACCGCCCGGCCTGTCGTTGAGAGTGGGAATCTCTCCAGACCTCCTCCAGCATATGGAGTTAATCACTGCCAGAACGAGTCGAACCCATCGATCGGTGACCAGAGAGAACATTATGGTGGGGCCAATCGATAGTCCCGTGATACCACTTAATTTCCATGACACGTGTGGGTTACTCATGGCCGACATTTCCCCCCGAATGGAGTGGCAAGAGGAAGTCCCTTCTACACGAGGTGGTTGAAAAGACTTCACCGGGCATAGCCTTACACCCAGTGAAGGGCCGGTCACACTCCACTCCCTGGGAGCCACATCCCAAGTGACGGGGAATTACTATGATCCATAGTGGCCACCACCCCGGCAGCTGGCACAAGAGAGCACCGGGGATAGTAGACCTTGCTATGAAATTGGAAAGTTTATATCACATATATAATATACTCTCCATGGTTTCATTACTGTAACCAACCCATTGCTTCCTTGACCACTGATGTGTTACATGACTTATTCACAGTTAGGGAGAATGTCGGCCTCACTCCTTTCCATGTCTTTGTACTTCTTCGTGGAAGTACAGATCTTGGGCCCCAATGGCCTGAGTGCTACGTGGTCCAACACCCCGCCAAGGGGTTAAGCCTTGGTACCATCTATCGGTTCAACCATCATGGCAGATACACCTGGCCAGACACGAGAAAACTGGCAACCCATAGGGAATGAGCGGCGTAGCCCAATTAGCAGAATCAGGGGTCAACCTTGGGTTGAGTTGAGTGAAGAGAGGCTATAAGAGACGTTTCATCCACCCTGAACGGGTCGTGTGCGGTGCAACTTGACTTGGCTACTATAGCATGGTACTGCTACACCGCCTCTCATGCCAAGGACCTTCCTCCCAAGCTACTGCACTCTTAACCCTACCCCCGAATACAACCACACGTAACTTTACTTAAAAATAAGCAACAACATAAACAGCCTTAACACAGGTCCGGTGCCCAAGAAACCACGGCTACACGGAGCTCCGCCACCTTACCCAAGTATATGAGTATGTGTCGGGGTGCATTTTATCTTTACAAACACCCTGTGAGTTATGCGAGTCTAGGCTCCCGGTCTCATGACACACAGGCCATCTGGCAGCGTATGAGGGTTCAGCGGCGGCGCGACCTTCCAACCATACCAATATAAATATTCATCTTCAAGGGATGGTTGTAGAAGGGTCCGATGTTTGGAAGGTCAAAAATAATTTTAATACACAGGTTACATTTTTTGCTGACATATTTTTTTCTCAAAAAGGATCATAGAAGGCCCCGTTATCATTTCATGCAGACTTGTATTTTTGAAGGAACGATGATGTACCAGCGGCTAAAAAAGTAAGAATGAATTTTATAAATGTTATGCTTTATAACTATTTTATTTGCATTTGTTTATTGTGACTGTCAAATACTGCACGGTCCGGCAATTTTGCAAGGTTGAAAAATTATTACTACAAATTAAAATATCCGGGACTCCACGACAGGCTTATAATGTAAGTTAAACAAATCGTATTACTTTCGAGGACGAGAGAATTCGTTACAATGTGGTTAATCATGTTAACGGTAAAAAAGGAATTGTAATAAATACAGTAAATCCATTCCTGTATACTTACAACAGTTTGATCTAACTGGTGTTCATACTTAATTATTTTGCTAATGTAAAAAATTCTAGTTACATTAATAACATTAGGGAATCATTTTTTAAAATTATTTTTAAATTATTGTCCAGTGTCATAAGTGATCACATCGATTCCATCATAGTTTATTATTCTATTAATTTAATTTTTCAGACGAAGTACTTTTATTTTCCGAAACGATCAAATCGACAAAAACTATCCCATTTTCCGATATTTTTGGAAAGGAATGTTCCACGTTTTTTATTCCAAACCTGATATTTTGCAGCTTATCGATCAAGTAATTGACTACAATATTTGTCTAATAATTTCCTCTTGAGCAGTTAGATACAGAGCGATGCTTATTCTCTAAATGAGTTGAACTAATTAGTGTATCAGAGACTCAGTGTCAGTTCATGGAAACATTAACTTTGAGCAAGAACTGTTGAGAAAAACAACGCAAAGTCAATCTTTGGCGAGAAGTAAGAATTTGGTATTTCAACAGCAAGAAATTGGCAACTTTGTTTCCAAATTGGTGAAACATGTTCCTCAACTGAACGATTATTTCAAAAGGAAACTTGAAATAGAACAAACTTCGCTGACAGACAATGCCGAAGAAGATACGTTGGGCGAAGAGCGCGAAGATCCTGTCGAAAACTCGGTGCTGTTCCGCAGTTCTGATAGTTCATTCCTGTGGATCTAGCTTCGGTTTTCGTCGTAAACAAAAGAAAAAGACATCAGCTGTTGCTCATTGCAGGTTCAAAAACGAACAAACAGTACAAATTGTTGATACTGCAAGCGTTATTTATTCCACATACGAATATATTGCCGAAAACATGATTTGTTTTTGTATTTTGGCTTATTACGCATATGCTAAAAAATATAATACAATTAACATTACACATGCAATGCACGACAGATTCAGTAGGAATCTAGGAGTAGTCAACAATCACTTGAGGGCCTTCGTGCACTCGGTAATGCGTCTCGAATCATGCTAACAAGCTTTTGTATTTGTTAATGTGTTCATTATTTTAGTTATATCTATATTGTCCATCATAACGCCTTCTTCGCTCTACAGATCGATTTAAAATTCATTTTTGTTAATCGGAGCATTATTCCTCAAATACTCTTTTATTTGCCTAACTTGATAGAGCAACATCATTATTGAAATGTTATTGTTTGAAATAAAATTATACAGTTGGTTCATGTCACAAGAATCTAAACTGCTTATGGACCCGATTATGTTTCCCTTGTTGTGATTACTGTATATAACAAAATGCAACCAAATTAAAACTTCGTCTATTTGATGGTTCGTAGTCAAAATATTAATGAAACCTTTTTTATAGTCGATGTAATACTCAAAACAAAAACGACAACCTATGAAAATTTCCATATGTATGAAAAGCAATACAATTCGCTGAACATGTTCACCTTTGTTTTCATTTGCACACAACAAATGAAGCCACAACCACATGCAAGGCCCGAACGATTCTTTCCAGTACGGACCAACTCTTAATTTCTGCAGCGGAATCGATATTTTTTTCGAAGCCCAGTCCAGTAGCGCTATAATTTTTGTGGTTACATATGTATCTTGTTCAAAATTAGTGTCAATAAAAGTATACATATCTACCAGAAAAATCTCTTCGTTCACGTTTGTTATGCCAGCTACGTAAAGTATTAAAATTAAAGCATTTAGCAAAATGGTTTCATTTTATCGCGATATTTATTTATGGATGTTATGAAAAATGTAATAAAAAACAACTCAAAAATAATCTCGTAGTCTTTTGAGAAATACATCTATGGTGTGCTAGAAGAACTCTGGCACAAAATTATTCATTGCAATTTTATATTTCAATAGCTTATAGTTAAATTTATTTTAAAATCATTTTACATAAAGTGGGACTGAAACATTTGTGTGGAAAGAATACACTGTACAAATCGTCTATTATTTCAGTATCCGTGAAATAGACTCCGTCTAGTCTAAACGAAATTAGGTTACAGTCTATATTTGACTTGAAATACTTGTGTCCTACAGTGGGTAAGTTTTGAGTGCTGCAGGCCTGTTTCTTAACCACTTTATTAATATTTTGTATATTTTGCATTTGATTTGGCTTGGCATAGTCGGTAATGAGCGCCGTCGTACCATCGATACTTTCGAACAAATTTAAAAATCGTGTAAAGTGTTCGAGTGACCCTTTTACAGAACTCATGGCTATGCGTATCAAACTATAATTTAAAATATTAGTTTCCATAAAATACTCGTTTGGCAAATGGGGACGAACAGAATCGTTCTTTGTGTGCTGCCAGTTCACATATTTTATTATTAATTTCGTAATACATGCTATAGGCTTTAAGAGAACCGTAAAGAGAATGAAGTCCTTTTTCTAGATTTGTTAAAAATATTCAGTTGTATTACCAAAATTACATGGAAATCTGTAATGCACGTTTATTTGGTTGCGGAAACTTTCATGTATAATATTCGCTAAACAAATCTGCCTCAAAACAACTATCAATTAGTCTTTGCAATGTGCACGATTTTGTTGTGCTCAGAATTAATTCACCTACTGTTCCTTTGTTCGTCGATTGGTATCCGCATCGTTTACAAGTGATTTTTGTTTCAGTGTTGCCTGAAAAGATTACATTCATAGAACTTCCTGAATTTTTATTTTTTTTTTCAGTAAGTGAATTAAACATTGTGAGCGTCTTTTTGTTGCCAAGGAACCACTTTTTTTCATGAATATATGTAAGTTTATTCACGAAACTTGTAGGTTTGATTATTTTGAAAAAGTTAATTTTCATGTCATTGACTATTTTTTAGGTCGTAAATTTAGCAGTCTTTACCATCCTTTTGGTTTTCACAGATAATTCTATAATTCCGTAGCCAATCAAGAAATCTAAGAATGCTTAGAGGAACCTGTAAAATAGAATTTTCAAAACATGTATTATTCAAATTGACCAGTCCTTTGTTCGGCAATAACTCAGTAGGGGAATCTAACCTTTTTTCTTCAATAGGTTAGATAGCCTCCATTAAAGTGTATTTAAAATACGCTAGAAAATGCAATAAATTGTTTATTGCCATTATACATTGTTTTGTGTAATCTGCCATGATGTTGGGACTCGGGGTAAAATATAGAGGGGTAAAGAATACGTCGCAGTTAGTCAGTCTGGAATACAGTTGAAAAAAGGTTTTAAAGTGTATTCATGACCCGTGATTAACATATGAAGTGCTCTGAGAATCATGTTACTATTTTGTTTAGACATACGTTATGGAATTATGTAAGAGTAAAACATTTATATGTTAACTGTATTATTTTACATTATTTCTAACCATTTTATTCTATGCATGGGATCCATGTGTTCAATATCTTCAATCAATTTAAAATTGGAAAGTGTTTCTATTACGTAGGTAGAAATATTTTTTATATTCATATAAATATTATTTTTTAACCATGCTTTATTATAGAATGTACTTTTGTAGTTTTTATTGTCTACGGTACTGAGATTGAAAAATGATAACCATTGATTGAGTGTCATACGAGTTTTGAATCTTGGTATTTCTTGCGATTTCTAGTCCAGAAGTGACTACAGTTTCTGCCAATTCGGATTCTCGTTGTTCTTAATAGGCCAGCATCTGCTGTGTGGTGATGAGCTCTGTTTCAATTTGTTTTATACTCTCTGTCATTTCACTTACGCAGGCCGAGAGATTACTGCCGTCTAATGCAATGATTTGTTTTCTTGTAAATAACTGAAAAAATATGGTTCTAAATTTTAGCTCTAATAAAGTTAGTTTGAAGATATTTAGATGGATTTTGCTATCGATTTCATTTTCTTTGCATATGTATATTTTATTTCTTGTAAATTATCACAGTCTATTTTAAAAGTGTATGTTATTTGAGCGAACTGATATATAATGTAGTTAATACAATTCTCTGCATTTCTTTCATTTGCCAAAATGAATACAAGCAATTTCTTTTTATCCAAAGGTGTTAAATATTCTTTCAATAAAATGTTAACACTTAGCAACATAGAATTTAACACTATAATTGTAATCTTATTGTTACTTCTTCTTGCATAGTATGTTTAAGGTATTCCTAATATTCGGTTTTATATCAATTTATTTGTATACAGAACTTAAATTCGTGTCTTCTATTGCCAAAATATGTTTAAATTTTTATAAATGGATGCAGTATTTTTAACTTTTGAATATGTGTGGTTTGTAGTCGATCATATAAACGACCGCTAACCATAACTTAATCTACATTGAAAGGTTCGTATAGCATACATACTGCATGTCCCAGTTCGTGTAATAATATCGATTAACTTTCCGTAAATATTGTGTGTCTATTTCTATGCTTCTAAATGAAGGCAAATATGCTTGAGCTTGTATTTTACTTAAACCATCTACTATATTTAAATAAATGGGAATGGAAAGTTTATCATCAGTTAATACGTTTGTTTCGAATAAAGTATATTGTAATTGTTTACTGTAGAGTTGTGTTGCATCAGCTATGGTTTTTAAACAGTGTTGAAAAGTTAATGATGCTGGTATTATTTTAGTATCTAACATCAGTTTGAAGGGGAAATGTTTTTAAGAATAACGAAAAAAAAATTAAATATATTATATCGTAAGCAAAACATGTAACTGTTTATTAAATAATACCATAAATATACACATAAATATATGAATAAAAGCAGTATTACCTTCTTCTTATTTCAAGAATCATATTAGTTATCTTGTACGTAAGGAGTATCTGTGGCCCTTTTTTCTTGGCGGATGTAACCCCATCGATGTACTTCTTGCACTTTCCAGCAACAGCACGCAAATTTCTACCTTTGCCTGCAACAGTTTCGAATAATTTGTAAAAGTCACATCGAGACAATGCCAAATACATTTACTACAAAGGGACATACATTTATCGAAACAATTCCACATACAGTTACTACAAAATTAATGGAGACGAAACAGTAAAGAAGTTTATAGTACAATTTCAATGCGATGTTGAGGTATTGTAAACAAACATCCCATCAAAATAGAACCACATACCTCCACTCTCAATTCAGTGCGAGCCCTTCAGTTCGATTAATTTGAAATAGTGCCAGTTGAGGACTTGTACTGTTCTGGAGTTGAGGGATCGCAACATCTCTGGAGTGGGTGTGTACGCAGCTTTAACATATCAAAATGAAACCACGAACGCCTACCCCAGAACTGGTGCGACCTCGTAACTTCGTCTGTCATTGAAGTTGGGTTGTGGACAGCTGAAAACAGCGCATACAGTGATATTCTTGGAGGTAACAGTTTTGTTTCACATATATTAACTGAAGAGTGAGTGCGGCTTGTGTCTTCTTCTGTAGAGAGTGTAGGCGCAGTAGCAAGTCTAATGAAACTGGAGCTAAAATTAAAATAATTAAATTTAGCAAGTCTGGTAATTGTTCCGTATCGCGTATCCAGCTTTACAAAATACACTGATGCAACAACAGTTTATATAAGCAGAAAGGTAAAAATAAAAATATATAAATACATACAGATAGACGCGTAAATAACGTTTTTACTGC
Organism: Dryococelus australis; assembly: GCA_029891345.1. Lineage (NCBI taxonomy): Eukaryota > Metazoa > Arthropoda > Insecta > Phasmatodea > Phasmatidae > Dryococelus > Dryococelus australis. The sequence continues at coordinate 259,523,318 of CM056996.1, forward strand.
TGTCATCTGAAAAAAAAAAAAAACATTATAAAAGTTTTACTTTTATCGTTTGAATAGACGGATATCATCTGAAAAAAATAATATATAATGCTGAAATAATTATTAGTGCTTGGATGACATCCTCCGTACCCAGTTGGAGGTAACCCTATGAAGCTGAAGAAAATTGTCACAATTTAGCAGGACAATTATAATTACAATCGTACCTGGAAATGAAAAATGGTAGCTTGAGCCAAACAGCTCGTTCTCGTACATACTTGCATAAATGATATGTAAATGACGTAAATTGTTTACGTAACATTTGCACACGGTATTACAACACTCGTAACATTTTGCACCAACATATAAATAATGTAGCATACTATTGTTTCAGTACAATCTATAGAAATGACTTATTATATTATACTCGGACAATTTTACGATAATTATCTATATACCACCTATGCATGTGTTAAGCATAACATTCAGAATAAAGCCACCCGAATGCAGAATGCATGCACCATTCTGCCGGATAACTTGTTTTTAAAATATCATACGATGGGAAACCGCACGGTTCTTGAATGTCAGTATTATTAATACCATGAACGTACTGCTCTAACCAACATTTATGGTCTGCCACCCAAACAAAAACATTATCCCATGAATATCTCCCGTTTAAATTGTTAATATCTTCTTGTACTCGGTAGTGCAAGACCACTTCTTCCTCCCACAATAACCCATGTAAATTTATAGTAAGAAGAATGTCGACATTTTTATCTTTAGAAGCCACATCATTTCACCAAAAGGGAGGAAGGGAGCTTAACGTTTCCAAATCGGCATCCATATATTTTACAAGTAATATTTTCACAACATCAGTATCGTTGGCACGAAATCCTGTCATGTTGCAAAACATGTTTAAATGCAAAGTATCTACTGAGGTAAACTACACTATCAACTGATTTTCTCACGCAATCGGTGCTCTCCTGGATACTTGCCAGCTAAGCTACCTTCCTATCGGCGCTGTGATTTGATTGTAAGATTTCTCACTATTAATACAATCTCTGAAACCTTGGGCGTGGCTGGTGTTTCTGCATGATTGTAGAACTAGGTATCAAATAGAAAATAGCACGTAATGTTGCCACTGCGCACGTAACAACAAGGTCGACCAGAGAATACGGGAAACATTGAGAAGAGAAGAAGGGATAATTTCTTGTGTATAATCGTTCGTGTGGATGGCTATGTCAACCGTTGCAGTATAGGCACAAGGTGCACTATACTGTGATTGATGAGACATGGCGTTGTGATGAGCGGTGGTTGAGATCCCGGAGTAAATTTATAAAACCAGAACAAGGAAGCTGCGGGACTCAACAAGAACAACAAAGACACTGCTCCCAGGCTGCATGGAACATCAACCAAGAGACTGCTCCCCAGGCTGTATGGAACATCAACTAAGACACTGCTCCACAGGCTGCAAGGAACGTCAACCAAGACACTGCTCCCCAGACTGCATGGAACATAAACCAAGAGAGTGCTCCCCAGGCTGCATTTAACATTAACCAAGATAATGGTCCTCAGGCTGCATGGAACATCAACCAAGAGACTGATCCCCAGGCTGCATGGAACATCAACCAAGACACTGCTCCCCAGGCTGCATTTAAGATCTACAAAGACACTGCTCCTCAGGCTGCATGTAACATCAACCAAGACACTGCTCCCCAGGCTGCATGTAACGTCAACAAAGATAATGATCCCCAGGCTGCATGGAACATAAACCAAGAGACTGCTCCCCAGGCTGCATTTAACATCAACCAAGACACAGCTCCCAAGCTGCATGTAATGTCAACTAAGATAATGGTCCCCAGGCTGCATGGAACATCAATCAAGAGACTTCTCCGCAGGCTGCATGTATCGTCAACCAAGATAATGGTCCCCAGGCTGCATGGAACATCAACCAAGACACTGCTTCCCAGGCTGAATGCAACATCAACCAAGAGACTGCTCACCAGGCTGCATGTAATGCCAACCAAGATAACGGTCCCCACGCTTCATGGATCATCAACCAAGACACTGCTTCCCAGGCTGCATGCAACACCAACCAAGAAACTGCTCCCCAGACTGCATGGAGCGTAAACCAAGACATTGCTCCCCAGGCTGCATGGAACATCAATCAAGACACTACTCCCCAGACTTCATGCAACATTAACTAAACATAGTAATGTCTTGGTTGGGTGAACATCAACAAAGACGAGATCAAATCTTAACTAATTATGTGTTGGGAGAACCATTACATGGCCCTGCACCAGGGCAACCCGCTTCAAGGTACGTGTTGGGAGAACCATTACATGGCCCTGCACCAGGGCAACCCGCTTCAAGGTACTTGTTGGGAGAACCATTACATGGCCCTGCACCAGGGCAACCTGCTTCAAGGTACGTGTTGGGAGAACCATTACATGGCCCTGCACCAGGGCAACCCGCTTCAAGGTACGTGTTGGGAGAACCATTACATGGCCCTTCACCAGGGCAACCCGCTTCAAGGTACGTGTTGGGAGAACCATTACATGGCCCTGCACCAGGGCAACCTGCTTCAAGGTACGTGTTGGGAGAACCATTACATGGCCCTGCACCAGGGCAAACTGATCAGTAATGTCGACAATCAACACATTCCCAACATTGACTAGCAACACCGACATGGCCGTTGGAGCCGGCTATGGAGAAAAAATAAATTATTATATTATAAAATATCTAAGTTTGAAAAAAGATTAAATTCTCATAAACTGAATTTAAAAAGAAAGTTTAAATTCCAAATATCGTGTGATTTGTGCAATTTGTATATACGTATTATTTATTGTTTATTAGAGTTTATACTTCACTTTTGACTTTTATTTTTTGTAAGTTACCTTTACAGTGTAATTAAAGAGCAAAAATAATACCTGCAATGTTTTCTTGTAAATAATGTAAATATATTTAACTGCTTATTAAAGTTTGTATTTTACTTTCTACTTATTAATTTCTTAAAGCAACCAATAACCTTAACAGTGCAAATATAGTGCTAACACATACCTGCGAATTGAGACCTGGTGTAACAACAGCAGCACAGTTCTGTTCAGACTGTGCAAGTGGACCTATATGGAAGTTAACTGAGTATGTGTCGCGAAAGTGTTCATTTCGAACAATTTAACATTGAATACAGTACACGTTTTCCCTAATGCGTAAGTGAAACATCGATGTTGCCCAATGCAGTTAAATTTTGCGAGGACTTTAAAAGCTGGGCACATGTTTTCTACTTGAATGTCTACAATTTTGATTTCTCTATTATCAAGTAATTCATTTTACAATTTTTTTTTTTGCGAAGGTCCTGCAACGTATATAGTTTCCGAGCTATATCTGCCAATCAGTTCACAAATTTCTGATTTCAAATCCGAATAAGAAATTGTTCCCCTCTCCCAAATTAAACAATGCATATTTTTTGTCACTCAGCTAATAATATATTAACCTTTTCACTCAAACAGTCTTAGGGAAGAAGAAACGTTCGAGTTTCGGTTTGACCTTCCAAATAACTTATTGCAGTCTCTGTCACGACAAAACCCTCGTCACAATAGAATCCATGCTCGTTGAAAAAGCGTGATGTTTATTGTCTGTGTAAAATTCCTACAATGTGACTACACATACGAAACTTCCTTATTTATACTATAACATTTGGCTTCTAACAAAAACTGAAAGTCAAAAACTGTTCCCATCAAAGAAAAGCGAAGGGTCATTTATAAAAGCGGAGGCTGCCTTCAAAAGAGTAAAGGCCACTTTAAAAAATGAGGTCATCTTAATTTTAACTTAAATAACGGAAAGGTAACTTGTAAAAACGAAAGATCACTTTTAAAATGGCAATAACTTCGTTTTTACTTCAAAAACGAAGGCAATTTTCGTTTTTTATTCAAAAATTGACTTCTTACGACAACTGAAAGTCAAAAATTATTATGCACCAAATAAAAGCAGAGGCTGCTTTCTGGTTAAAAAAAAAAAAAACCGGCAGCGGCCACTTGCAAAAACGAAAGCTGCCTTCAAAAAATGAATTATTTCTCAAATATGAAACTTTCACTCTAATTTCTGACACGACCATTTTTGTGTATATACTCAACCTTGGACATAATAGCTTTGATATGTGTTCGTACACTCGACAACAGCTGTGTTGTAATATCATGGCTAAATATCTTACATTTAAAGACGAGGGTAGTTGATCTCTCTCAGGTTTAATTCTAAAAAAAAACTAACCAACACGATGCTATGACCTGGAGAAGAAGACTACGAGTTATTATTTCAATGGTTCTTTGTACAAGAGACAATAATGAAATACTATACGATTTAAAAAACAAAATGCTTCACGCAACAAACCAACTAAAGATGAAGAAACATATTACAAATAATCATCTATACATGGTGAAAGATAGTGACGACCTCCGCCCGAACGAACACGGCTACTTATGTCACAGCTGAGTGATTTAGACAGTATTTTGAAGAAAAAAAAATTCTCAAATGCTACACACACACACACACACACACACACACACATATATATATATATATATATATATATATATATATATATATATACATATATATATATATATATATATATATATATATATATATATATATATATATATATATATATACATACATACATATATATATATATATATATATATATATATATATATATATATATATATATATATATATATATATATATATATATATATATATATATATATATATATATATTTATTTATTTATTTATTTATTTATTTATTTATTTATTTATTTATTTATTTATAAAACACCTACTTAAGCTTCTATATTTTGGTTTCGTTTGCGCACTCAACAAAAACTTTATATTTAGCATTATGACAAAATATATTACATTGAAAGAAAGAATCGTAAGGAGTCATAGTTTGACATGGGAAAGCAGACTACGAATGTTTTTTTATAAACACTAATCAGTTGTACAAAAATCAGAAATACATTACCGTACACATTTTATCAACAAACAAAGAACTGAAAGCTTCGAATTGCAATAACTATTTACTGAAAATACAAAAACTTGCTACCTTCCACATGAAAAAAATTAACGAGCGACCAAACTTCTCCACCTCAGTACAGTAAATTCGAAAAGAACAAATTGTTTTTAAAAATGAGAAAATATGTAATGGAATATAAATATTAAGTTCTTTAATTTATTTATTCATTTTTTACTTTCATTTGGTCAAGCCAAAATGAACATCGTGGTTGAATTTGAAAGGGAGTACCATAATCCGTAACTTTTAAAAATTCAATTTTATGGGGTTCACTACAAACAAACACGTAAAAGTTTTATATTTGGTCTACCCAATATGGAAGAGAACCTAAAAGAGGATATCATAAACTATAACTTTTTAATATTCAATTTGGCAAAAACTTTTCATACAAACAATATTATTAGCAAGAAAAATCAAATTACACACATACACATTTCACCCACTGAAAAATATTAGTGCAAAATAAATATTTGGTCATGCCAAAAATAATAATTCATTCGTTAGTAGTCTGCTAAAACAAAAATCAAATTACACACATACACGCCACCTTCGCAGGGTCAGAATCTTTAAATTTCGTCTGTATAGGGTTCTTATTATAATGTCCTATGTTGTGAGTGACCACATTCACAAACCCTTGGTGTAATAGAGCAAGTTGGGCCTCCTGTCTCTGTGTTGCCTCAGTAAACTCAACAGTAGTTTTTACCGAAACGTCACGAAAAGCTAACTGCTTTAAAATAACACCCACAGGTTGGTCCTTCCGCAAAAAGAAAACACTTATTTCTTCTCTGCTACAGCAAGACTGGCATGCGTATTCTCCAGAAAATTAATCCCCAGCAACAATTTGCGACTTAGTCCAGGAAAGATTTTAAAAGTAGACATCCATGACAAGTTATCAATTTTCATTTTAAACACCAGTACTCCCTGTGAGGTTATAACACCTCCGTTAGCAAGGAAAAACCCCACTTCATCTATAGGGCTAAAGTTAACACACCCTTTTGGCAAGTTCCCCAACAGGTAATTACTAAAATCCTGACTGATTAGGGAACACGAAGCTTCCGAATCCAAAAGAGCAGATACCTGCACTTGATTAGAAATTACTACTGGCACATACAAGAGACCATGGTTTTTTTTCAAAGTGCATCACATTTACTGTAAGATTTACATATAAGATTTTATCTCTAAACGGTCAAAGTGCCTTCATGTGACCGGCCTGCTTGCATAAAAAGCAAATTAACTCTTTACTATTACTCATGGGCTGGCCACTGGTGCCAGGACCCATGGTCTGAGAGAGTACCAGGAACGGGTTTTCACCTTTTCCTTTTACCTATTACCTATATTCCCTGGGCTGCCTTCAGCAGTAGAGACTCTGAAGACGAATTTCCTGTCGTAACAAACAGGTCCCATGTGATTGTTCTTCCCATGTCTAATACAATATTTGTTGGAACTGGGTTTTGCCCTGTTTTCCTTGGTCACTTTAGATTCAAATTTGACTGATTGGTCAGGAGAGCAATCCAGCTTTCTACATCAGTTACTAAGTGTAATAGCTGGGCTAAAGTAGCAGGTTCTGATGCTATGAAAACTTACCTACAATACCTGGGATGTAAATTATTGAACACAACTTGAGTGAAGTACTCGTAACTACAGCAAGGGCATCCTACAATTTGAACAATATTCGAAATGTCCTGACTTAACTCTCGCATCGACTCGGCGCTATCCTGCTTCTTCTCAAGAAGTTTCAACCGAAAATGAACTAAAGCATTCTCGCTGGACACCAATTTATACATTCCTTTATAACCTGCTCAAAGTCCCAATTTTCTTCTCGAGCTTCGCGAAAGGTGGACTGTAATAATTCGGGCATCCTAAAGGTAGCAACGGCATAAACAATTTGGGGAGAACAGTAATTCTATTTTAACACAGCTTAGAGGGCAAAAAAGAAATTAAGAACTGCCACTATAGTGGTACCAGTATGGTGGGGTATCTTTGAAAAAATCTCAGATGTAATATTCTTGAGAATTTTGTAAAAAGGCACTGACTCACCAACCTCAGCTCCCACGGAGCTGTCAGCAGCCCTAGCACCATCTTTCCTTACAAGGGTCCTGACTCAGAAACGAAGCTCCTCAATACTTTCAGTGTCGAGGAGTGCATGCTTGTAAATATGACTAACCAAATATACGACCAATCTGAAACGATGTCACCTCTTTCCAACGATGGTTATTCATCCATTTCTCAAGGGTCATTTCATGGTATTGGCTCAGTGGGAACATCACACCAACATCCAAAGTTTGCAGTTTGTGCGTACAATTGGGAGGTGGCCACATAATTGTAACAAAGTTCTCCCTTGCCTTAACAATCTCCTCCAAGTTTTTGGTGTGTGAAAGATGCCCATCATGAATTAGGAGAGCAGGATCATCTTCTGTGGGCTTGGCATGAGCAAGAAAATGATCAAACCACTGTGAAAACACTTCAAGCCTCATCCAACCTCAATCATTGCAAGCAAACACACTTCCTGGAGGTGCACCATCTTGTAGTTTTTGCTTCATCCTTTCCCTGTTAAAAATTAACATAGGAGGAATGAAGTCACCGCCTGCTGACATACAAACTACAGCTATTGTGGAATATCCCCTTTCTGCTTTAACCACTCGCCCGACCTGCTTTCTTCCTTTCTTTACAAAAATTCTGCAGTTCCTACTAGGAACAGTGCTCAGTGATGTTTCATCCATGAAAAAAAATTTATGTGGTTGGAATTGTTTCTTGTCATTCACCTCGCGGAGGAGTGAGAGGAATTTGTTGACAACTGGTCGATTAAATGCTCGAGCATGAGCCGCAGAAGTTGACTCTGGATTCTGCGACAAAAACCATGCAGCCAGTCCTTACCAGCAGGTTTTGTTTCATTACGAAATGGATGAAATATATTGTTTTTCACAGTTAATTGATAGGCCAGAGAGCTTACATCCAAATTAGTTTAACCATACATTCTGCCCTTCATGTATACAATATGAGTTACTATCTCCTCCTCTTGCTCATCCGAAAATTCGCATTTCTTACTTCCAAGTGTTTTCACATAGTTCACAGTGCATGTATTCTTGCCTTTATGGCACCTCTTCAAAGCCATTACCGGAACATTTAACTCTCTAGCCGCACTTTTAAATTGCATGCATTCCTCCAGAGCTGCCAAGGCTCTTCGCATGTACTCTGCATTCCATCCTTGCCTCTGCGCTTTTCGTTTATATTTTTGCAACATTTGGGGTATGGAAAATAAGAATAACAATGCTTTTGTTTAATTTGCATTGCAAAAACTGAATAAAACCAGTAAGGGGTGGTGTTTTAAGAGTTAGAAATATGTCCTATGTTTCATCAATGATTTAATAATAAAATACATTTAAATGTAAATAGACGATGGGTAATTTTAAAGCTGTAAACATAGTAAAAACATACTGTGTAGTGTAATAGAAATTTGCAATATGCTTTAGAGAGTTAAACTTTTACACCTCGGATGTGTAAATAAGAAATAAAACAGCAATTTTACTAAAATCTGAATATGGAAGGATAAAAAAAGAACTATTATAACTTATTTACAGTGTTTAAATCAGTTCCGTTACAATTAATAAACAAATTCGAGGGATTACATTTGAAAAAGGTCAAAATGACCCCTCTGAGGAATCATTTTGCCCAAAAGGCAGCATCATCAATTACATAACGTTCTGAGAAAACAGTCATATTAGAAGATTACATGGACACCTCACAACATTGTAATATACTTGTGTTGACGTATGCTGTATTGAAATTTCTACTCCCTTTTACATACATACGCTAGCAGCATGTTTTTAAACTACTTACCTTAGACCAGGCACTCTAAAAATGCGTTTTCTATTTTAAACAAAAAATGTACACTTGTTCCGACATAAACGATCAATTAAAATATTACAACATTACTCCATTGGAACGATATAATTGCATTTTCCGTGACACTGCGAATTACGATCCGGACATAACGTAATGATTTACGTCACACACATTAGTGACACTCGCGCACCAAATACATGGCAAGTAAATATTGTAATTCCAATCCAGTCGGAACAACTTCAACCTAAAACTGGTATGACTAATATTATACACTTATTGCACACAGACTGGCATCCGCCCTCCAACTTAGATCACATAGAATCTAAAGAACAAATAAATGATTTACCAGAGGATCCAAACAACGTATTTGCACAGATGATAGCTCTTCCATATTAATCATATTTCATAACAACAATTACTGCACTGTTGATAAGAGTAGGCCATTTTCTTTATTTTAAAATCTGTCAGATGGCACATGTTTTACGCCAAACGCACTAAACTCGAACACTATATTACTACCACATAATTAAGTTCGGAAATGTACACTCCTCCCAATATTCCAGTGTCCATGTACCAAACCTACAGTTTATATGCCCTTCCTTTTTAGCAACGCACAACACAACAGCTGCACGATACAAGAAGAGCAACAAGAATGTCCACGAGGATCGAACCAGCATATAGCAGAAATGGACTGTTTAAAAGAAAACAAACTTCTCCATCGTATTATTATAGACGACCGTTCACATAGACTGAACCACGTGATAGAGCTACACTCAACTGAACTTGCGCGCTATGCGAAGATATAAGAGGCAACCTGAACCAGGAAGTCATACGCAGCACATATCTTCAACATCCGTGGGTGACATGATACACAATAAGGCTACCAACCGCATTACAAAACACAATCACTTCACAACAACAGGCGAACAAGTCCTTACTTTTACAAGTTATTAAATTTAAATAAAACAATACATCAGTTGTATACAAAAGATACCTCAATACAAATTTTAATGTAATTATTTTAAGTACATACAAACAGAAATGTAAATTACCTATTGTCCATTCTAAAATGTAATCCTCACAGTTAAATGAGCCTATTTTACTGCCGGCAGAATCTTATTAAAGTAAATAATATTATAATATGATATAAAAAGTAGCTACAATAAGATATTAAAATAGTAGGCTCATTTAACAATCAGTCTTCATATTTTCTATCGATGCACCATTCTCATCATTCCCATCATGGTGCACCATTGTAACAGTAATATGCATAGTTGTGATAATAGTCAAAAATTTAATTGTTTACAGAATTTGTAAATTAAAATTGCAATACAATAAGAACCGGTCCACAGAAATGTGAAATGTATAATTGTGAATAGAGCAAGAATCATATACAACCATGTTAAATACTGTGTAAGATAGAAATGCATATTGTTATTCCATATCGAATATTGTTAATATAGTATTACTTCGATTTATAAGTAATACTTATATTTATATATAAACATCGTCATAAGCATAAGTAGTAAACGCAATGTGTATATAATTCCTATATCGCATAGAGTTATCATCTTTAACAAGTAATGTTAAGAATTATAAAGTATATAGTGTATATAATTGCATTATGTCACACAGTTCAGGATTCCAGAACTCAGTATATCACAAGAGATTAATAAAACTTTACCTAATCTTTGGTGATATGCTTTCAGTGAATAAGTGCAGCACTAAAAGTTTAAAGTGCACTACTCTAGTGACACACAGCCTCAACAAAGATGTATTTCTAATATACGATATATGTACAAATTATAAATTTATTTTTTTCAATTATAAACAAAGTACCAGAATTTAAACCATTGTATAGTAACATTTGTCACGTAGGCCAATGCCCTACACCACTCCCCCTCCCTTTTTTTTCCATGCACCAACACATCTCGCACGGACAGCGACCAGGAAGATAGCCGACATCTCCAGACAGCATTCCCCCGGCCAGCCATCCATGTGCTACCCATTCATCGAACCAAATCTCACTAGCAGTACAGCTAACTTCACGATTCGCCACTGCTGTGGCCCGACTATACTCATCTAAACCAACACATTTACAACATTTACATACACACTATCATTACCACATTCGTTTTATACTACTTTACTACTACTGCTATGATCTTTATACAACTTGATTGCTCCCCCATATATCTCACAACTTTCTCGTCAGTCGACTTCTTTCTCCAGCGCCCTTCCAGAGATGAGGACATATCTTCTCGTCACTTTGGGTGAGATGTTACGTATGGACCCATAGTGCATCACTTGTCTAAACAACAGCCGGGAAGGAGGCAACAGGTGAGATTTGCAAACTATCAAACCATAACATCGGGCCGAAATGGAATGTATCAACTATTGGAGAAATGTACAAAGAACAGCAGAAAATGCGGGTCCAGTTAAACTCAGGCCATTCCTGTATAATTAAAACAAACCCCGAGCAGACTCCGCCTTCGGTGTACAACAGGAGCCAATCAGAATGGATTCCGTTAACATACACACGTGGAGGGACGTGAAGAATGGACTAGGCTACGAGACCTGTCAGCGACACAATCGGTGATTGTCATCGGGCTGATCAGCTGCGGGTCCTGGTATGGCGGCGTCCGGGGAAAACTAGTCCAAGGTGTGAGACTCGGGTGAGTTCCCTCTCAACCATGCTTCTCTTCACATCTAAATAAAGATTACCCTTTCTCCTTTTATTAATTTCGCCGCTTTATCTGCATCCTGGTGAAATTGTATAACTGCTGAATGGTGCAGTAAATGCCTTAGTCACTCTTTAATTAACTAATCTTCTTATTAGCTTGTCCTGTTACCAGCTCCTATCACTCATTAATATGATAGTTTGTGAGCTAGCTTACCTCATAAAAATGAGCATAATATCGCACGACACATCATCGTTTATGTATAACAATATCGATGAGGCCATTTATCAACTTTCACAGTTACTAAATGATTTTAAACAAGTGACCAAATTGCATGGACCTGTGTGTATTAATTAATATGTAAATATTTTTAGTAATAATAACAGTGTATCTAGTGTTGGTATACTAATCACAATAAATAATAATAATCTGATTCCAATATTTCATATTTACATGTGTCATAATTTGTAACCATCTAGTGATGTGGATTTGGCCAAAACTTTATACATTATTGTAAAATCAATGAACTACATTAAATAGTTAACATTTTCCTCTAAAATGATGGGGTTGGACACACACAATGTTCTAATTTGTCCCTTTATTTGAAATGATTAACTGAGTTTAATTTTGTACTGTGCATAAACTAGCGTCGACTGTCGATGTCACACAGTGTCCACTTAGATTATTCAATGGAGAAACAGTTCGGTTTTAATCATTGTAATATCATAACTGAGAAAAGTATATTTATTGATAATATTTTTGTTCGTATGTGCAGACATATTTAAGACTTTACTGAAGCTTAATTTTTAAAAATTTCTAAACTCTTTCTGGGATGTTTACTCTATGTACACAGTGTGCCCAAGGTCCATAAAACCCAACATTATTGGGGTGGTTTTCTCGAACGCTGTGCACGCTTCATTTTTGATCAAACTGTTGGTTAAATAACAGTGGTTCCACACATTCCCCTTGAAAACCCCAGAATGTCGTCAGATCAAGGCTTCTGGAATGCCACAGAAGAGGAGCTGGACAATTTTCTGATCCTCGTATGATCCAACGATCTCTAAAGACTGCGTGCATACTTTGTCAAACAATCAATGTAAAGAGTGCTGGCGCCCCATCTTTTGAAACTGAACACTCTCCAGGATTCCCATGTCTTGTAGTTGTGGGATGAATCAGTCGCCAATCATTTGGACGTAACTGACTTAATTAACAGAACCATTGGTGGTTCGGCAAAATCTGTATGCAGTTATTAGGAATCGTTTTATCGGGCGAGGAATAGATCTTTCCTGTATAATACCTCCCAGAAAACCGTATGTGACAATACCCGATATCGCACTCTGTGGCTTCATCAAGGAAAATGTGTGGTAGCACCATTATATAACCAAAGATCTACTCAAATATGCAGTGAGCACAGCCTTCGAAAAAAGTGCCCCAAAAATTTTTTGATTAACTTAAACAACAGAACTTAGCAGCTCATTCAGTTATGCATAGGCAATATAGGCACAAGCAGATGTTTTAGATTCCTAAGATTAGTGGGCCACCTTTTGTGATATGTTCATAAATACAGGCTTATTGTAGTATATTAGACGGAATTTGTATTCAGTCTATATAAATAATGCATATTTGTATGAGTAGTAGGCACCCCATAATACTGGCATTGAATTGCCTCAAATGACCCCATTGCACATGCACTTCCCCTTTCCCTTGGAGGTGTTGTCTGACAGGGACACCGGGTATGTACTGGGATAAAATGACCTCAAGTAACCCAGTGACCAACTTTCACCCGATGCAATTGCACTTCTCCCATCCCTCCCCTTCCCACCACCCAGGAGATGTGCTGTAGCAGTATGATAAGTTCCCCTCTCCCTCTAGTCCTCCCACTCCCTTGGAAGTATACCGCACTAGTCTGCCAGGTTTGCACATGCAATTGCAGATGCACTTTCTTCCACCCCTACCCCCCTGTGTGATACGCCCCTCCCCCTGGGAGCCTGCCACAGTTTTAAGGCCCTATTTTGGTGGACATCACTGGGGGAATAGCCACCAGTAGGGGACTTGCAGCGACTGGTAGTGTGTTAGGGAGGGTACTTTTATTTTATTTGCATAATAGTGCAATGAGCAATTACATAAAGAGAGTAATTGGACTGTCGGAGACAGATTGACGAGGTTGGAGGGGAAATGCTTTTAGGTGTTGTCTCGTCGGAAGCTGGATGGCAAGTGAGGAGGATATAATTGTGCATGCATTTGCAGAGGGGAGGAGATGTTTACATGATATAAATAAGTATAGTATTTAATTGTGCAACTACCCCAATTACTTATTACACACATTGGGTATATTTAATCGCGCACTTGCATTATTACATGTACCGAGAGCCTACATATTACAATAAACAATTGCGTTTTTGCATATTGCATATATGATACATTTTAACCTCTACAGCCATGATGGGATGCACTCCTACACATACACTACTGCAGCTGTCTTGCTCCTCCAATGTCTCATTCTTCAACCACCAACACATCAATTGCTGACCCACCTTACATTGTTCTTATTCAAATTCTATACGAACCTGTATTTACTTATGTTTCTTCTTAATGTGTCAAGAAAATCGTTCAGAGATGAAAACTTCACCACAAAGTGAGTGTTTGACATGCCTATTCATGTAACTCCCTGGTGTGGCAGATAGTGGCAAGTAGAGAAATGTATAGCGGGATCCTATAGTGCCCCTGTGTCAATGTTGAAATGTTTTCCGGTCCGAGATACCCATTATCATCATTACTTGGTAAGGCAACTTATGTTACACATTCTGTGTATATCTCGCGAGGACGCGAGCAGAAGTGAAATTGGGTCCTCATAACCCTTAAATTTTGCATTATGCAATCCACATAATACCGCACAGGAGCTACTGCAACACATAAGGCTTTATTTCCTTTGATTTATGCACACATTGTTCATTAAAACAAATATATGAGTAAAGTTTAGGGCATAAACCAATAGAGTGTGTGATGATGCGACAAGTAAATTCACACTTCGTAACTCCAGTAATGCCTTTGTTCACAAATTGAAATTATGCTGGCACATAGAAGTTTCAAATTGTGTGGCCAAATCAGGGGAAAACTGACTAAACTGACAAAGGAAAATATTTCCGAAGAGTTTTTCTCAGCAGCTGTCTTTTTTTTATCTCTTCTGCTAATGAGGTTTTAATTTTTAAAGGTCTCGATGCCTCATTGCTAATAGCCAAAACAGATACCTTGCACATTTGAAAGAACAAATCAATTTCCATGGCAGTTTATTTCCTATCACTACATATTCACGCATCCACGATCCTCTGCCGTAACACCGTATCCATGAAGCCATAGCTCAAGCCTTGGGACAAGGGTATGTCTGTTGATGATGAATCAGATTCTGAATAGGAATCTGTTTCGGATGAACAGGTTTCTGGCTCGGAAGTAACGTAGTAACGTAATGCTGAGCTATGGGGGTTCCTCACATCCAACCCACTCGTCAAAGTCACGATCTGAAAAAACATGTATAGTAACATGAAACAACAGAAAAACAAAAACCTGAAAAAAAAAGTTTATGTGTAACCTACCTATCGAAATAACACATTTTCCTATTAAACAAACCCTAAACCTATCGAATTAACAAATTTTTATATTCAGCAACCGCTATACATATCGAATTAAAACATTTCCCCATTAAGTAACCACACCCTGTAATAAACAGTACGTGTTTTTCCAATTAATATCCCTGAAACACAAACTGTTACCCTATATCTAATAATTATTTCATCCTGAAGGGGCTCGAATTCCTACCCGGGACACTTCACAGCCTATAAATTAAACAGCTACAGAGTGCACCCAACATATACGGTTAATTATAAACACTTTTTTTTTTGTTTCAAAAATATTTAAAGTTAAAAGTTTAAAAACATAATAAAACAGATTTTAAAATGTATTTACATACATTTAAAATCCTTTGCGCGGTAAACGACAAAACACTATCAACGAATAACAGCGAATTCACCGAAGCTCTAAATACCTGGTTTTGCCAGACTGTTGTAGGATGAACTACCGATAAAGAACTCCCCACAGCAATCGGTCTAAGGTCTCAAGCTGCGAAGTTGATGACAATCAGGTGGTTGGAAAGCGATGAATTCTGTATCCTTTATTGAAGCATTGAGCATGGAGACATCTAAATAGATTGAAAGTTGCGAGAAACTGACAAATGGTGGGGAATATCACCCCCTTTATATTCTCCACCTGAACCCAATTTACGCATTTCCATAAAATATTTCAGGAATGATTTTACCGTAACAAATTATGCTGTCCCGCATGCAGACAAAGAGTTACAAAGGAAGCATATACGCCAAAGCCGTCCATTTGGGGAAAAGATGCAGACACTGTCCGTTTGGGACAAAAATGTCAACACTGCAGAATAGGGTTCACTGGTTTTATATAAGAGTAAAGGAATTCATTGTTCGAGAGGTTTAAATATTTTACAAAATGTGAGAGTGCTCATCCTTTTACAAAGATGTGATGAACACTTTGTTCGAGACCTCCTACAAGGCTACATTTGTCCATTCATGGGGTAGCCCGGAATATGAAAGTATGTTGGGCCCCTCCCAGGTATAACCATTCTTTCCCGAAAAATATGTTGCTAGTTTTATTTGAAACAATTTCCTAGAAGTCATACGTTAATAGTTTCGAGAATAATGTTAATAGTTTTGACTGATAATATTACATGTTATAATTCAAATATATTTTTTGAGTAATAACTTACCACTTTCAATTTTTTTTTAATGTAGATTATTCTACAAACCAAATATTAAACGTTACACTTTTCATTTTTAAATGTAGATTATGTGGTACAACTCAATGTTAATATAAATAATAACTGCACACTTTTAATTAATATGCAGGCAGGAGGGGAGTTGTTAAGGCATAAAAATACATAGTATTATTATGTTTCTCAGACTATTTATTTTATACAAAAATTACATGCACTCTATAGCACCCTTTTGACAATACATTACACTTGTCAACACGATTTCACAATAAATATTTTGGTTAGATTCAGAACCATTACAAATTATCAATGAACATATTTGACCATACAATTATTTACAGAAAGTTTGCAATTTCTCTAATTATTGATTTGACACATTTCTTTACATTTCCTTCTAAATCCTACCCTTGTGAAATTTTAAAATGTGTAGGCTTCCTTCGCTTTACTTTAAGCTTATCATTAACATAGGTTTGAATACACATGTGTTTAGAATAGTTCAGAGCATGTTACATAATATTTTCTACCAAGTCTGGGAAAGTTTCTTGAAAGTGTGAGTACATGTACATCCACAGACACAGGCGATATATTACTTGGTATTATAAAATGTACCGGACATTTATTTACTTCTGAACAATAAATTAATTCATGTGTCATTTCATTTCCTAATGGAAAATTAGTGATTCGAAAGTGAAACATTGAATCACAACTCTCACTGAACTGTCTGAAAATTCAAATAGAGCAATATGAATAGCCCACTGTAGATTTTCCAGGAGCTTACAGAAACATATGGGTTAACGGTATGGAAGTACGTCATCCTTAGCATAGGAAAGGAATATTGCGACTGAAACTCAAGTACTATTTTTTTTCCCCAAACAACAACGAATCAGTTTAGAATGTAAGAAGCATCTAAATAACTTCCTAATATTTATTTTACAATTTGATTTTTCTATACAAATATATGAGTAATTGAATTCATCACTATTATCATCTACTATCCTAAGCTGCGAAAAAGAAAAGTATGGGGAATTGAATTCACTTTCCTAACTTCACTTTTCAGTACAAAAAACAATTAGTTGACACACATCCAGTGACCAATAAATACTCATTTAATGCTTAAAAAATATGTACACCCCACTACAACATTCAAAGTAATGCAATGGAAGCATATAACCTTGAAAACATGTTTCAAAATCTGTGTTTTATTTCCAAAAGCTGTGTTACACCTTTTCTTTTACATTATATTTTTTTCTAATCATATACATAATTTAACAAATTAAGTTGCATTGTCACATTTACTACTACTTGTTAAGATTAAACCAGGACTGTACACATCTCCTTAAATGAGAATGGTAATTCATACTCATGTTCGATGAGAGATTTCTTGGACTTAAACATATATGAAAATGGGGTGCGATTTGAAGACATCACGCACCCATTCTTTGCGTGCAATTGAAAGAAGAATGTTCCCTTGCTGATCATTAAACGTATGCTTAAAACCCTTACAAATTTCTTTCCAACATATGGTGTTCTAAGAGTCTACACGAATAATATCGTAGTTGATTTCCTCATTGCCACGTTCCTCCACGGTCACTTCTTTATAACTGCTTTCAATGAAGTCTTCTAGCGCACACAGCAATTCATTGTCGGGTCTCAGGCATTGCACAGCACAATATTTGCAAATTATGCTTTCCTCAAACCTAGGTTTTTTGTGTGAATCAACAGTAAAACACCAATGTTAAAAATTGTTACATTTTTTGTAGTTGCAACACTCTGTCATACGGTTTAAAGTAAAATTGTTTATACTCTACTTGCAGCACCTCTTAGCCGACCTCTGGGTTGAAATTCTCCATCGCGATCTCCACTAAACACTGAAATTATATTGCGAATCGCCGCTCTGATTTTACATTAATTCCCCCCTCCTGCCCTATATTTATATCTCAATTTCCCCTTCCTACCCACCTCCAGTCTCTAATAATCATTGTGCTATTAATTTGTCATTTTCAACTGCGGCCTAGGTCGGGCTTTTCCCCTCTACGTTTTGTCCATTACCAACGACCATTTGAACATAAATTTCTAATTTTCACCTGCTGAGATGAATGATGAGGTGTCTCCATAAATTTGACATAACTTTATGAAAAAGTGGCAAATTAATTCTTTATGCTTATTAATTATTTTTTCTTCCACATGTTTGCTAGAAATCGTTTTTGACCAAGTCCACAGATTAATATTTCCTTGTCAAGAACGAACCACAGAGGCAGAGGAACCCAAGAGCTTCTACCCCTAACAACCACCACGACCCAAGTGTCAGGAGACACCCGAGTAACTGAGTATGCAGAATATCCAGCAGCGGAGGATGTACCTAGCCAGATTGAGGAAGTTGAGGAACCTGCCTTGTTCCCCCCTCTACTGGCAACCCATGCAGTGTCCAACCTGCTCTGCATGGCCGAAACACCAACTGCGACATCATATGATGCTATCACCTCAAGACTCAGTCAAATCGAGCGAGGATGGATTCAGTGCCGAGGAGGTGTAGGGGCATACCTTGTCCCTCTCTCCAACGGTCACCCAGGCCGTGTACCTCCAGGACGACGCGGCTGCTACCACAATTGTTATATCGGATGATGTGGCCACGGACAGGGTTTATTCTACTGCATGTGATAACGGGTTCGATGCCAGTACCGAGGAGGTCTAAGGGGCTGCCTCTACCCTCCCTCGCATGGCATGAATCTTACCAGATGCTGCAGACATCCAGAAACGTCCTTCGAATGGGAAGGAACCGGTGCCGTCGAGTGTGATGAGACTGTCATGTCCCTCTCTCACACGACCCCCATCGAATCAACGACGTCGAGCAACGAAGACACCGATGCCCAGAAAGATCCTTCCAAACAGGAAGAAACCCATGCTGTCGAGGTCGGTGAAGCTCTTATGCCCATCCTTCGCATGGCGACATCCCAGACGTCCATCCTGGAAGAAACTTCAGCTGTTCATTCCCCAGCGCTTGGCGACATCCCAGATGTCCATCCTGGAAGAAACTTCAGCGGTTCGTTCCCTAGCGCTTGGCGACCCACAGAAAACCGCAGCCAGGGGCGATATCTCCAAGCCCGATGACTTCTCTAGGATAGTGATGCCACCTCGTGCGTCCAAGAACATATCGCTACCAGAACAGTGTCGAGAATCCCCTTGGAGACCGACGACCCACCCAACTTTGCCATGCCCTACACATGTGGCCTTGAGGAAGCTGGGACATCTGCTGGCGAACAAACCCGCCAACATGTAAGTTAAGTGCTCCATAAAAACAAGACTTATTAGGCAGCCGTAACTAAGCCATAACCATCAGTAACATTCAAGGAATTTTTATAGCCCTATAATACCATAAAATAAAGATAGCCACCCAGTTATAAATGGACAGTGAGAGTAATGTAAAGGTTATATCTTCCAAACACTCACAAATGTGCTATCAGGTATTGTGTTACCCCAGTGATAAACTACTAGAAAGAGAAGCCTAAACAGCCATCACTAAGCTGTGTTAGAAACAAAACCCAATGAAAAATTTGAGAAGCAATAATATTCAGAATGCTCGCCAAAGTGACAAATGAATAAGTAAACTTTTCAACAGCCATAACCAATCTGTACCAGTAATACATGACCCTTACAGATTGGTCCCCATGGTTATATGACCACGTAACCAATTTCGTAACAATTTAGATGCCCACCATAGTGCCAGTGTAACTATAACAAAGAACAAACTTCCCAGGTTATATTTCCAGTACAACGATTAAAATGGACTCCAGAAGTGGATACAATAATGTATTAGTTAGCTTAGACTTTTAATTGTTGTATATAAATTGTAAGTTAGTTATAGCTTAATCAATAATCGTAATTTGTTGTCAGTGTACTATGCAAATACTAAATATCCCATCTTGACCAAACAAATGACTCCCTTCAAGCACCAACTAAAATTTTCTAGATTTTCAAACCATTTTGTATATAATATGTAGTGTCATTGTTATGAAATAGTTGTGTTTTTTTTTAGTGTTTGTGTGTACCAGGTTCCGACTGAGAACCGAATAAAAGACTCCAAAAGTGCACCCGAGAAATTGTTAGAAATTTCAACCCAGTCTAATAATGTGTAGCGAGTAGTCAAGTGTCATGCATTCTTTTGTAACGCGTAATTAGTGTTTTGTGTATTTGAGCTCAACCTATTCCACAAAGGAACCGAACTCAGACTATCACATGAGCTCCCATAACAATTCTCTAATTTTCATATGCATGTGTGCATAACGTGTAGTTCAATGTTTATAAATTATTAGCTTTTTTTTCTTTGAAAGCTTGTATGTATCTTGTTACACCGACCAAGTGTCGAACCAAAGACTCTGTCATACAGAGCTTCCATGAACATTCTCCGAAAATAACAGGATACTATGTTAACATTTAAGAGTTTATTCATTGATTAAGTATTTTGTATGTTGTATATATAGGCGACCTCCATGCGCAAATATTTAGTTTTAAATTCATTCCTAATGTGAATTCGTTTGTACAGCAAGCCAGCTAGACTCGGTGACGGAAGGCCTGAGGTTGGAAACCTTCTATTATTCACACGTAACTGTTGTACCTGGTGTAAGACACACATGTTGACCACGAGGTAGGGTCACTCTTTCACTTGCTTAATACACCACAGCAGGTATGGAGATATTCGTAATCTACACA
Source organism: Dryococelus australis (assembly GCA_029891345.1). Classification (NCBI taxonomy): domain Eukaryota; kingdom Metazoa; phylum Arthropoda; class Insecta; order Phasmatodea; family Phasmatidae; genus Dryococelus; species Dryococelus australis. Next base: position 259,544,380 of record CM056996.1, read on the forward strand.
TGCCTCCCATGAGTAAAGCTTTGTGAATACTTCTTTCCGAAGTGCTTATTTAAACTTGCGTTGATTATTGTAATAAGAAAGTACAGTGAATTGCTGCTCAGTGTCCAACGATACATGTAAGCAAGAAGGTCGCGGGCAACCGAAGAAGCATTGCTGTTGACACAAATCCTCTCCACAGGGGAGAAACACATTAGCAGGCCCTCCCTCCAGCATGCCGGGCGAGGGAAAGAGAGAGAGATACATAGAGAGAGAGAGAGAGAGATCAATTGTGCCAGGAGTGAGTCAGAGCTACAGACTTCGTTTCACGCGGCATGCCCAGAGGCCTGGCAGCCGTAGAACATAGACGGAGGAAACATACAGATGCCATCCGACCAGAACTTCAGAGGTCTGCCTGAAAAATACAGAAAAAATGGTTAGTCTTTTCTTCATGTTTCGAACTTTCAGAGAGGTGGAACAATTCTACATTCACCCGCACTTAAATCGACTCGCCAGATGAGCTTCATCGCAACGAAGGAAGAGCGATTTACGCATGCCTCTTTCTGGATATATACTAAACGACTATGACTCAAAACCTAAAGTAATTATACCGGAACAAAGAAGAGTTACCCAGAAGCAAGCAACCACATATGGCTACAGGATTGTTCCCCACAGGAGGAAAAGTTACAGACATGTGGCATGTAAAATGAACCAGGCCCGACAACGTCTCACTACTAACTTATTTGTGCATAACCCGAGGAAGGTTTCAACCCAGCAGGTTTATACGCAATTGCCTGCAGGATCGCTCCCAACCTAGTGAGCGATTACAGACACATGAAATAAACATATTCCAAGTGGGCAAGAAACATGCCAGTCTCCCCAATGTATGTAAGAAAGAACCAGGATTACTCACAGGGTAAACTATCATGAGGCGGTAAAGCCTATGTCATGACAGACCCCACACATCACAGTGCGCCCTGAATGAAGGAAGCCGAGCGCAGGGGTTTTGCCCTTGCTCCTGCAGACGACACTAGCCCAGGCTAGGAGCGCAATGAAAGAGGGTGCGTGGCCGAAGATGGGAGATATTCTTTCTCCAGTAGATCACCTCAACACTTCGTGTACTGGGGCTCTTTACCGCTAGCCTGGTCCTAATGATCCACTACAAGACTTTAGGTTATTCACCAGCAACCCCAGAGGTTACTACCACATTCCACTAGCAGCTCCATAATCCGCCACCAACAGCTACAAGCAGTTCAAAAGGCTTGCACCAAAATCTGCAATCTACCAGCGCTCTTCTAACAATAAGCCTGTAGACGTCGACACCACACACTCCATTGTCGTTTCTCCTGGTTCAATGACCATCACTATTTGCTGATATTGGTAACTACACCCACTGCCCTTCTGGTAGTAGCCCCTTAAGTCTCTTTTAGACACATCAAGTTACATTATCTGTTACTGAGTTGTTTTCATAGCCATCTAAGACATTCTCTACCTTACATAGATTAACTGCAGATCACCTTCACCTGTCTTACTTCTGATACTTCCGTGCATATTATGTTGGGTTAGGAGGTATTAAAATTCACCATATTTATTACTATGTAATAAATACATATTTTTTACTATCCCGAGAGTGTTTATTCTAGAGATAATCCTTTACCAATTGCTCGAAACAACTGTCTTGTTCAGAATAACCAGGAGACCGGTCGTTGTCACACTGCATGAACCAAAGAGTAAGACTGCAGGTCACCTTCAGGAGGTCCGTACGTCAATTCACACATACCTTTGACGGCCATCCATTCTGTACACTCCGGTGTACAGAAAGGTAGAGCCTTGCTCACTAGGTACTGAATCCAAGAGGGTCTAGACAGTCAGCCCAGGTTATACTACTTCCACAGCACCGACAGTGATAGAAGAAGTATTCGCCTGGACCTGAAGGCCTGACCCTTATTGCGACCTACACCCAACAACTGTTGGAATGCGGCCCAAGTCCACACTCTAGGTCTGGGCGCCGGCGGTGCAGGGCTGTAGGAGCAAGGGGTGCTTTAACTGGCCATCATATACTGTTGGAAGTACATGCAGTGAGAGTTATGTTGCCTGCATATACAAACCTAGATATAGTTAAGTATTCGCCTGGACCTGAAGGCCTGACCCTTATTGAGACCTACACCCAACAGCTGTTGGAATGCGGCCCAAGTCCACACTCTAGGTCTGGGCGCCGGCGGTGCAGGGCTGTAGGAGCAAGGGGTGCTTTAACTGGCCATCATATACTGTTGGAAGTACATGCAGTGAGAGTTATGTTGCCTGCATATACAAACCTAGATATAGTTAAGTTTCGAATATATCTCTATGCATTTTAAGAGTAGTGGAACTCAGAGGGAGGAGCAAATGGAAGCCTTTATCGCCGCCAAGAGAGCATGAACTTCTGAATCTGCTACACTTAATAGAGAATCCCAACGGGATAGAGCTCAAGCCACCCGCCTACTGGATGATAGTCAATCTCCAGTCCCCTACCTTTCTTTGTTTGTATCCCATACCAAGCTCACCGGCAGCTATAACCCTGTCATTAGTGCCCTAGTGGGCAGCACTGAAACCAGGTATGGGATAGCTAACTCGCTGTTCTGTATTGACTAATCAGCTAGTTGGATCAGGACACACAGCCACCCACATCACGCCGGAACAGCCACATGCTCATCGACAGTTGAAGTCAGCACCAGCCGACAACCCTCATCAGTGATGCCGGACAAATAGGGGTCTGTGCATCTCGGTAAGTCTGGTCTAGCACAAACGGCTATTGTCTCCATACGACATGTTGCAGTGCCCACTAACCCCTACTTTGTACCAAGTTGCCAACACACACGACCAGTATTGGTCTCCAACAAGGTACCTAATCGAAAATAGACACAAGTTATACACCTAGTGTGCCTGACCTTGTACATTCAAAACCACATTTGCTGTGGCGTCTTTAACTACTTAGAGCAGCATGCAACAAATGTAACTCATTTATCCCGAACATTTTATGATACTTATCAACTGTGTATAATTAATGTGTAAGATTGAGTATTTGCGGGAATATTTGTGTTTCTGCTTATTTCAATTCGCGAATTTAATATCAACTTTTGTTACAGTGTCGGTTTATTTGCTTATGTCAAATATGAATAAAGGAACACTATTATTTAGAGACTCAGGATATAGTATTGGTGCACTCTTCTTAGAATAACATGTTTCTTGAAATTCTTTGTACGTATTGTATCAAATATGGTACTGGCCATTTGCGAAACAGATGTTAAAATCTATGTATGGGTAAGCTTGACTATTAATGAAAAGTAAGTTTTTTTATATTGCAGTTTTGAAATATATATATATATATATATATATATATATATATATATATATATATATATATATATATATATATATATATATATATATATATATATATATATATAAATTATTTTTTCATTTGCAAAATTATATTTCACATTCCATACAACTTTATTGCTTGCTGTTAGTGAAGAATATGTCACCAAGCTCCACGATCTAACCAGAATGTCTAGTTTCTTCCTTTTCTCAATATATTTATAAAACTTGATGTGTTCACAAGTGTTAATTTCAGTATGAGGCATCGACTAGTCTACCATGCTTAGTTCAAAAGTTATGCCTTCCTCATCACTAACTGCATTACGTATCGCATTCAAGTGCATATTAATAAATAGAATTTTCCAATTCTTGTTTGGTGTCTCCTATTATGTGTTTATAATCTTCCGGAAACTCAAGTACCATACTTAGGAGAAAAACTACTTCATATTTCCCACCTGGGTTAATTTGTAGTTTATAAGTGTCAACATGATTCTATCTAGACATAGTTTATGCACTAATACCATTTGTAGATTGTGAGAGAATTTTTTATTTTGGATTTGATGCCCACATTTCGAGATTGATCAATTTCATTACCGATCAATAAGTATACGATTATATCAATTAAATTAAGTATATCGTTTCGAACTATTCTCGTACTTACTGCTGTCTTTGTGAATGTCCCTCTAAATCTGAAACTCGATTTCGAAGGCAGCATATAAATTTCGTGATTCTTTATAGGTATCCATATTTCTGAGGGGGATATATATGGCCCTGCTCTGAATGGTTCATATGCATGGATCCCAGTGTTAGTGATAGCATCCTCATAACTGATGGGTTGTTCTACATTAAGAATATCTTCCATTTCAATTTACTTTATATCCTAATTCTTTTATAAACAACATATTGCTCTGGGTTGATAGTATGGACTTCCTAACTGAAGTGAGCACATTACAATTCCATTTATGTCTTTTTATAGATGCATTTTTGGGAACATATTGTTAGGTCTTAACTGAACTGTCTATATTATGTCTTTTTGTAGATATTTTCTTAGGAGCACATTGAGTATAATACACAAACCCTAATTGGTATGTAACGCATAGAATGCAATTGTTTCTATAAAAATTTCTCTTTTTCAAATGTATGGTAATTGCTCCATTCCTAAAGTTTATAAGTTAACTGTTTTGATCAACTATTTTTAAATTTAATTTGTCTACACGATTAACTATTACCAGAAGATAAATTATCGTACTTGGATTTTCAATTATTTTGTAACATAGATTGACAGAACATGTAAATTCATGTAATGTGGTTTTGGTTTTCCATTTAAAAATGAACTGCCTACAATATATACATTTATGTGACATACATAAAGTGATAAAATATTAACTTAGTTTGAAGGATCCCTGTATTTGATTACCAGGATACACTTTCCACTTTCCACTTGTAAGCTAACATAGAACAAATTGATTAATTTTGCATGAAATAAACCACATAAGAGGATTTAAGGACTGCATATCTTATTCACAGTCAGAAATCACAAACATAACAGATCACAACTCTATGTGTTTGGTAACGGTTCAGTTTTTAGTTGTATTTGATTGGCATATTCTTTAATAGTTGTGCAAAACAGTACGTAAATCACCAAAACTATTTTAGTAAATTGAATTACATCTGTTTTGAATGAATGTCACCCAATGTGTACCAACGTATTTTTTTGAATCTAAATTAATTACCATGCATTCCTTAACATTTGGATTCCGAGGTAAATCATCCGGGGCAAATCATCTCTGATAAACATTCAATGAAAATGTGGAATCATAAGTTTCTTAGTGTATGTATGAATACATACTCACATTGGTGAGTACTAAATTTGGGAGGGTTTCTAAGAGTTGCTCTGCTTCCTCCCATGTCAGGAGTCATTTTTTTTTCAAACTACCCTTTCCAGCTTTATACAGGCGAAGAAACATTCCCTTACCACTTGGTTTAACTGCTCTACCAATTTCTGAGCCTCCAGCCAGGAGAGATCGTAGGGCAAATAGTGCAGGGTAAACAAATGCAACAGCCGCATTTCTTGTTCCCTTTGCGCTTCCTCGATTTTTTGGTCTGCGTAATACCATACCTCTTTTCACCTTACTCACAGTACCTTATTTACAACCTAGCACCAAGCTTTTCACCTGTGGATGCGGTTGAACACTTTCTAATATTTGTGGCTGTGTCGCCTAAAGTTGTGTTGGCTATATGATGTTTTAAATAGTTTGTTTGAGAATTGTGCTGCTTACAAGCATTGTCTAACACATTTATTCCTTGATAGTTGTATGCTAATCGGTTTGAAAGTTTAGTACCTCGACCACGGTAATTATACTTTGACAAATGTAACACAAATGGTAATTTATTAATCGATGTGTTAAACATTTTACTACCTTTATTGATACATTTAGTACTAGTCATAAATTACAACTGAATGAATACTAATATATAGATGTTTATATAGTTTTTAAGGATTATATGAATGATGAACAATTGGAGTGTGTCATCCAAACCTGCCATTAGAAAAATAGGGTTTGCCACCCTTATTATGCTTGTAATTATGATATTGTGGGAAATCAGATATATATAATTGACATAATAAACAGAATGTCATAATTAACAAAAATATTATCTTTTTGAACTCACTCAGTCTAATAGTGTCTGCGATAAGAGCATATAAAATTAGAGCAATGTGTACGTGCCTACAGACAGGCAACCCATTGAGCATCAATATATCAGTACTGCACACACACAAGCAACAGTGCTGTACAGTCCTAGTGGTATGCAACACATCTGACAATGGATGGAGGTGGAGGGGACAGATGTACATAGTGGAGTAGTGCCCTCGCTAATTGTGCATTCACAAAAGTCAAATAGTGCGAAGGAGCAGGCAGTAACATGGAATGTACCATACCAGAATACTGCAACATGTACCGCACACTTGGCTTGTGCCACAGTAATGTGAATACTGCACTACAATTGTACAGAGAGTGTTGTGATCGTTGTTACCCCGCAGCCAATGTCATCAAAAGGCTGGATCAACACGCATGAGAATCGGGGTAAATAATGCCTGGGCAGAGTGTAAATTGTTGAAGGCAATCATATTGATGCATGCTGCAGGTGGAAGAAAGAGTTCTTCAGATATTCGCAAGAAATTCCACCTTGAACTTGCTCACTGCCAGCTGGTAACTTGGTGTGAGTTATTCCCTCGTGCTGAGAATCTTGCACGATGGTGAGCTCTATCCCTATCAATACAGTGTCATACATCATTTAATGGAAGGTGATCAGCCTCACCGTCTCGAGTAGTGTCAAGGGATGCTGACATCACTTCAGCAAGACTCAGACCTTGTGAGTCACATTCTTTGGACAAACGAAGCACATTTTACCTACATATAACACATTCCAGAGAACTTCAGGCACAGTGTATCATAAATGTGTGGTGTGGTATTCTGGGCACCTGGTTAATGGGATCATATCTGTTGCCAGATACACTCACTGGATGGATGTATGCACTGTTTTTCTGGGAGATTATGCAAGAGTTATTGGAAGACATTACACTTGCCATCCGAAGAGTTATGTCGTACCAAAATGATGGGACACCACCTCATTACTGCAGAGCAGCTCGCTTGAAACATGATCACATATATCTGGAGCGGTGGATCGGTAAGGGAGAATCGGTATCATGACCACCAATGACCACAACAATCCTGTAGATTTTTTTGTGATTGCAATAGCGAACAAAGCATCGTTCAAACTCGGCATTGTTCGTTCTCGAAACCCGAAGCTATAGGGAATATGGAGACTTTCCGTATTTCGTATTCACAGACTAAGATCTATTTTTGTAAATATGGATTGCATGTCTGTGTATTTTCTGTACATTTTGGTAACATTTTTCTATGAGCAATTTTAACAGTGCAGTCCTACAGTTTGTGGGATGTAAACGGCATGTCAGACATGACCACTAGTAGTGCTCCAGCATCATGTGTTGTGATGCATGTGTTGAAATGGTTGCTTGTGTGTAGGCATGGACACACTGTTCACACTTGGTACGCTCTCATAGTAGGAACAGTTACCCTGAGTAAGTTCAAACTAGATAACCTTTTTTGTTACTTATAACATGCCGATTATTAATTTTCCTAGATATATTTCTTATTTCCTACAGTTACATAATTACATTCATAGTAAGTGTGACGAACCCTAGTTTTCCAATGTCAGGGTTGTATGATAGTCTCCATGTGTTCACCATGCTTGTATATCCATGCACGAGAACGGAATCGAGAAGTTGAATGGTCCATCTCAAATATGTTTTTCTTTAATACCACCTAACTTGTTCCTCCCCTATACTTCCATGGAGGATTTAAACCCCTACTCTTACTGATGCTCTTGCTCACGCCTCTTGTTTTTAGCCTGCTACCATGGGCTATGAGCTAATTCGCCATTTACAATCCATCCTGTATATAAATGCGTTATCAATATTTGGATAATTACTTTAAAAAAACTGCCGATAATTCTGAGTTGTAAAATGTTAGAAGTGTGATAAAATAAAATAATTTGCAAGCCAAATGTGCACGAATGGAAAGAGATATATTTTTTTAACATGAGGTATAATTTAGACCTGTTATGAATAGAATGAACACAGCAATACGCAATTCTAGTTATCAAACCCCTGAAATTAAGATTGAGGCTCCTTTGAAGAAAAAACCTGTAAATGTCTAACTTTCTCATTCAGCTCATGAATATTTAGCTTTAAAAAATACTTAGCCAACTCGCGACACATTTCGCATATATAGACAAGGCAAGGTATGGCCTTTGGGAGATTTAGTAATTAGGTTTTCGCCCGAAGATAAAATTCAAACATGCAAAAATGTATTTGATGCATATGAAGGACTGTTTAAAATATTGTTTAAATAACTCCCAAACGATTACTATGACTGATCTAGAGAAATATAAGAATATTGTAATATAAAAAAATTCACATTCTCTCTCAGGAAGAGATAAGATCACCCAAAATTACATTTATTAAGTGAAATGTCTGGTAGTGGAATATTTAGAAACGAAGTTGCAGATAAATTTTCACTTATCTACTGGAATAATCCGAACGAACTAGTGTCTAGATTGAAAATACACATCACTTCAAAACCAAAAATAACTCACATACAAATGAAACTGTCTGAATCATAGAGGAATTGACCAAAGATTGCTATATTTATTAAATATGAAATTCAGTCAGATTTGTGAGGAATTACATGCACTTGCGAGGGTTAAGTTTCCTAGAAGGAAAACTATTTCTCTAGGGACTAATTACCTTTTTGAGGCTGACCTTTGCACTATGAGTTTAATTTCTAAACACAAAGGAGGGTATAAATTCATTTAAACTGTAATTCATGTAATTTAAAAATATGCGTGGGCGATTCAAATAAAGAATAAAAGTGGAAAACTAGTCACGAATGTGATATCTACTGTTTTAGAAGAGAGAATGCCTTGTAACCTACACACACACCAAGGCACCGAACTATTTAATTATCATTTCAAAACGTTAATGACAGAGTATGGAATCGACCATTATGTAACCTATTCTGTAATTAAATGTGGCGTGGCTAAACATTCTAACAATAGTTTAGAACAGCCACACTATAAACATTTCGCTTCGCAAGGATCATACACATGGGAGGACATTTTACCAGATATTATGAAATTATATATTTCTCGATACCACCGAATTATAAAGATACTGCATGTAGATGTGAAGAATAATGATTATTAAAGTCAGTATATAGGAACATAAAAGTATATGATAAGAAGAAACCATTGTTTAATATTGGCAAGTATGCCTATATCTCCTAACTCAAAGGAATTTAAAAAAAAAACATTGTCAAGTAGTAATTTGAAATCTTTGAAATTATTTCCATCAGACACTCATATCCCAAAGTATACTAACTCGAAAGTTGTAATGCCGAACCAATCACTTGTCGGTTCTATGAACACAAATTACGGAAAGTACATTCTTCAAATACGTAGCTAATTTATACAGTTATAAAAAGTGAAAAGCATATATAATTAGTCCCTTGGAAGGGATTTCCAAGATCTCAGGCCAGTTGGGTAGCTAACAAGACCATTAAGACTTTAAAGTAATGCTGCTGATAAGAATTAATAACATGGAGATAGTTAATGTGTTAAGAAACAAAGCTGGCTGTGAGCTCCTCAGCTGTCTCTACTAAAGAATACTACTGCACTCGCAAGGATAGCGAATCGTGAAAATGATAACTGGGATATTTATTGTGTGAACAACAATGTTTTTATATGTGGGCGCCATGGATATTTTGGTCGATAAACAAGTCTTGGTGGTCAGCCCCTGCTAAAAGCATAATTATGAGGCAGCGAGACATAAATAATGGGTTGTTTGGTTTACAAGCAACTATGTCCCACGTCTCTGCCAAAAGCAAATTTCTGTGGGGTAGTGAAACATAAATAATGTGTAGTTTGATTGAAAGGCAACTATGTCCCTTCTGTTAAAAGCAAAATTTATGTGGCTTAGCAAGGCATAAATAATGTATACTGTGTGGAGAATCAAGTATGCGTATGGATATCTCTGCTTTCACTGTGATGGTGGGTGTTGTCAGCAAGAATTTGAAGTAATCCCTGTTATGCGAAGATACAAGTGTGGCTGGTCCGATTTCATTACTACAGGCAAATTTCTGTGGATCAGCGAGGCATAGATAATTGGGGATGGCTCTTATGCGAATAACAAGGCTGGGAGTGGGCGCCTGGCTATTGCCTACTTTGATTGACAAGCAACTATATCCCACCTCTGCTTAAAGCATATTTGTGCGGGTTGGCAAACGTAAATAAATGGGGATAACTATTGCATATTTTCCTCGACAAACAATACTAGGTGGCTAGTCGCTTATTGTGTAGTTTTATTGACAAGAAAGTATGTTCCCACCTCTGCTAAAAGCATATTTGTTCATCTGCGAGGCGACGATTAGCAAATAATGTGTGTGTTAGGGAGGGATACAAGCTAAGATACAGTCGCAGGACATGCCGCTCGTGATGCTTTCAGTCGCCACCTCCGCCCACCGGCATGTGATAGATGCTGTCGCAGCTGTCAACTACTCACAGGTGCGACACGAACTTCAGGAGATTTACACTTCATTGTGATGGATACATCACTGCTATGGATCCCTCTAGAGATTAGGTCTGTCATACCTTCACCTCCTCCCTTGCTACCACCACGAAGGCAGAGAATTAGTTATAGATGTCGATGTGAGAGGGAGAAAAGCTTGATATGCATGTTCATCACAGACACTGGGACAGCGGTGGCGGAGTAGCTAGGGCGCTCGCCTCCCACCACGGCGATCTGGGTTCGATGCCCGGCGGGTTAACTCCCGGATTTCCGCATGTGGGAATCGTGCTGGACGATGCTGCTTTCCGGTGGGTTTTCTCGGGGTACTCCCGTTTCCCCGCCCTTGCATTTCTGCGCCACTCCATCTTAGGGTCGCATTTCATGGTATGTCTGGGAATGACGGGCACTTATGGGTCCCAACTGAAAAGTCCGTTACTCGGTGAGTGTTGCCTCGCCCTGGGTTCACTGACCATTCAAGTTTTTTTAATCACAGACACTGAATGTCGTGTCGAATTTTTACATATGGTGGACAGTATGTCCACATTTAATTAATTTCTTGGAGAAGCCTTTTTTATTGTAATGATAATTTTCTTGAAAATTGTTTTTTTTTTTTATATTTATTATGACATTTTTTCGCCTGTTTTTTTTTTTTTCAAATTCATTAAGTGTTAATTTTAAATATTTGTAATGCATGAAAAATGTTTTCTGCAAAATATAAAGTAATTCCTTTTATTTAAAGTGATTTAATTTTACAAGAGTTGCGCATATCCAACCATCGTTTTCCATCAAGATGCTTTCACAATAAACTAATTGTTGACAGTGTAATAGAAGACTGTTATATAATGAAGATATAAGTTCTTATATTTGTAAATTGTTATTGAGAAAAGTTTTTTTTTCTTAGCGTGTTAATTTATTTTAATAAAACAAGGTCTTCATCTTTCCAGGGTAAGTTTCTTTGTATGTAAATCCCCTCTTTGTATTTGTGCCTATTTCTTTTATTTAAAGTTATTGAGTAAGAAGTTTCAACATGAACATTTTTACATAGTCTGACTAAAAAGTACATAAAACAAATTACAAACAAGAACACTACTTAGAGTGATTTAAACATGAAATAAAATATTATACATTTTTTGCACTCACAGTAAATTTTAATATCTTTATGTATAGATTATAATATTTCAATTGTTCAGTTGATGCATTGTACAGTTCGTTATAACCTGATTCAGATATACTGACAGACACATTATATCCTTTAGTATGCTGTAATATTTGCTGCATTTTCCTAAGCATGCAGTCGCATCTCATGTAGGGATGATTGGCATCATTAGTAAATGCTGGCATACCAAGGGGAGCAAACAATACATAGTAAATAGCAAAAAGTTCCCATGCCTCCCCTTAAAATTTTATTTCATGAGGGGTGCAATAGATTATAAAGTCTTTGGATAGGTATACAAGCTCGTTGTGAATGCCTAACGTCAATAAAGACTTCGATCTTCCATAAGCTAAGAACGCATCATAGACACAGAAACATTATAAATTTCAATTCTCACAACAATGGCCATTGATCATGATTTTTACATTTAAAAGCGAATGTCAATTGTCCTGAGTTGTGGGGAGGCTAGCCACAGGTTCCGCCACTCAGGGAGGGTTTGTATCCTGCTGACAGTTGAAAGGTATGAAGCACTCCTTTTGTTCTACTCACCGCCTGCCTCCTTGAGTTGCTACCTCTCAGCTTCATTGGTCACCCTGCACTTACTGTGAAATGCTGCACATGGCTCTCATAGAGCATGACCCGAGACGACACTGTTATAATAATTGTTTTAGTATAATTTATGTTGATTTCAGTCATTTATCATGCGAAGTGATATATTCAGAATGCATTACACTGAATACGAAGCTCCGAATTTGTCTCCTTCCAAACTTATACTAACCATTTTTAAATAATATTGTTTTAAAATAAAAAATATGATGTGATAGAATAATATACTAAACAAAAGTCGTCACTTATACTTCAAACACTCGAGAAACGTGTGACTGACAGTTACGCAATGTGGGAGAAAAAAATAACAAGGGGGTTACTTTAATGTATTTTAAACTTTTATTTCTTATACACTCTTATTGAAAAAAATATATATTTTTTAAATGGTGGTGGAATGAAAAATAATTACCAGGGGGTTACACGAATAAGCATGTCAAACATTTACATACTTTGGTGTGAAGTTTCCATACCTGAATAATTTTATTGACATAGTGAGAAGAAACAGAAATAAATACATGTTTGTATAATATTTAAATAAGAACAGTGTTTGGTAGGTGAGCAGGTGACTTGCTGGCTGTAGGGTAACAAGACATAGGAGGAGCGAGACAGCTGCTGTAGTATGTGTACAGAAGCCAGGTGCGGATCCAGGCTTGATGTTCAAGGGGGGGAATAAATTATCAAAATATACCATATTGTAAAAATTACTTTTCTACGTGTTACAATAATTTAACTGACTTATGATACATGTGGTAAAATAATTCAGTTACGTTACGAATTCAAGCCACCAAGCTTTCTCTTTATAAAATCTATCTATAGTTCATTCGCGGTTACTTCAGCCTTTCCTGAAGCCTTGCTAAATACCTACTTCCAGGATATTCCTCCACCTCGTGCCAACTAGGTAACTAAGCCTGGTTGGTTACTCCAGAGGGACAACGCACCGCAGTCGTGCGCTCTAACTGTAACAGTATTTTGTATAAGGAATATTTATTACCAGGCGTTACCAACATACATGTTTTCCCGGTTACTTCAGCCTTTCCTGAAGCCCTGCTAAATACCTACTTCCAGGATATTCCTCCACCTCGTGCCAACTAGGTAACTAAGCCTGGTTGGTTACTCCAGAGGGACAACGCACCGCAGTCGTGCGCTCTAACTGTAACAGTATTTTGTATAAGGAATATTTATTACCAGGCGTTACCAACATACATGTTTTCCCGGTTACTTCAGCCTTTCCTGAAGCCCTGCTAAATACCTACTTCCAGGATATTCCTCCACCTCGTGCCAACTAGGTAACTAAGCCTGGTTGGTTACTCCAGAGGGACAACGCACCGCAGTCGTGCGCTCTAACTGTAACAGTATTTTGTATAAGGACTATTTCTCACTAGACACTAACGACATATCTATTTCCTCCCTGATTTATATTTATTCAGATAATTTATAAATGAAGCATTATAATTTATACATAAAATGTGAGTAACGTTTCAATTTAACAGAAAGAAAGTTACTCTTACGAACACAAGTATAAAACGTTTGTGATACTGGGCGTATTTAGGAAATAGCTAAACATGTCATACATGGGGAGATTTTTAAAAGTTTCGATTCAAAAAGGCATAAGAAACCACGAATGGACTATAAAACTTTTTCAGGGTCAATTTTCAAGTCTCTATGTACATGTAACAGACAAATACCATTCAACCCCTCCTCAGTCATTCTTGATCTAACCTAAGTTTTGACTCGCCGAAGAGTATAAAAAGAGCATTCGGCTGTAGCAACACTGTCCGGAGGAGTACACACAATTTACAGTAGCACACGAGCAGGTGCTAAGTGTAACCAAAGAGTTCTCTGCTTTATTTGGCATATCTACGTGATGGCGGAATGAGAACGGGAATGAAGAAAACGGAGTAGGGATTAAGGTTGAAGAGGAGAGTGAACAGGTACTGCCTATCTCATATAAGATGACAAGATTTTGACAGTCAGTGAGTGGCAACTTGGCATATACGAAACAAACTCAGTGCCGTTTACAAAATCGTGTATCAGCTGATGCACGCACGAACCAAAGTTAATATTAAGTAGGCTATTCTGAGTCCACTGGCGACGCACATTGGACAAGTGTACAATACGCGATAACGAAGAGTTCATAGATAAATTAATATGTTTTATTTTACGTGGTCACAAAACAACAGTTGTAAGTGTTATAAACTAATCTTCGTGCTAAAGTAGTGAGGTATAGATGTTCAAAATGAAATGCTCAATACGACGATTCAGAGCCGGATGAAACGCGACTTCAAACCTTAGATCTGTTCATGTCGTATTCCCACTGTCCATCCATGCTTTCCATATGTGCTTGGTAATGATTCCAAAAGTCTACAGAAATATTGCATGATAATATTGAATTATTTTTTCAAATAATCTGAGGAAATATACTTCAAATTCGTGTCGCTTCGAGACAGTGATAGGAGAAAAGTCTAGTTTTAAAAAGAAGGATCTAGAGGCGGCGAACCTGCTGCTATCTGTCGACTCACACACATAACCATATCGTGTACGCAATCTGTGTGTTCTTTCTCGAACCTAACCAGCTATAACGCTCAAATGAATATGTATCCTATGCAAAATAACAAATTTACGAACAGATACCGATAGTTTTTCTTTTCCCTGAGCTCTGCATACTTTTTAAAGCAACATATATTTCATGTACAGCGATTTTGATTACTAGTAATTTCTATTAGGCCACTAATTGTTGGTGTATTGCCATAATCACATAACCCTGACCAACACAGCACGACACGACCAAAAATGCAACCACGGCACATTTCAATGTGTCTACTTGTAATGACAGAACGACCGACACCACTCTCTCTGCATTTAACATAGCTATTTAGAAGGCGCTGATCGGCTACGTTAGTTTCAAAGGCGGTGAACAAGAGGGAAATTTGTAATACATAATGGTGACAAATTGGAATCGCTAATGCATACATAGGTAAAATTATTTTTAAGCATTAGGTATAGTAAATACAATTAATTTTATTTTAAAGCTGTGTATTTGCCATCGTAGGGAAAGTTTGCAATACAATTTCGTTTTGCAATGTTGTACGTTCTGGACGTCGTGCCACACAACACGACAAAGAATAGAAATCATTTCTAATCCAAAATTGCAGGTCGTGCGGCAGAATCGGTGTGGCTTACGACGATCTATCTTGTATTTCATTGGCTGTTGACCGTCGTGTCGTGCACATCGGGGCTATGTGATTCCGGCATATGTCCTAAACACGCCATGTTGTTTCCGGTAACACAGTTCCTTGTTTTCTTGTAGCATCCAACTGACATACCAGCTGATGGCAAACGGATACATAAACTAAAAGTAAATATTAGTTGAACTGTTGACTCAGCATTTTTTAGAGCAGTCTCGGGAGGGGCCATGGCCCCTATCCCCCCCTTTTTTTGATCCGCTCCTGACAGAAGCACATTCCATCATAGTGGTGGGGGTTATAGTCGATCATATATGAAAAGTCTGGTCTTTTGAGAGCAATCTGTTTTGGGGAGAAGATGTGTTATTGGACTTTGTAATTTGTAGCTGTTTATTACAATATACAGTCTGTCTGTACATGTAATTGTTTATTGTGATATGTAGTATCTCAGTACATATAATAATGCAAGTGTGAGATTAAATATGCTATGCATGAAATAAGTAATTGGGTTAATTGCATTTATAAATAATATACTTATGTATTACATGCAAACATCCATTCTCCTATGCAACCGCATGTGCACTTCCATTCTCATCACTTGCCATCCAGCTGTCAACCAGAAAACACCTAAATGCCTTTCCCCTCCAACCTTGTTAGTCTGTCTCCAACAGTCCAAGGGAGAACATGTGTAATTATTCTCATTACATAATTGCTAATTCTACAATTATGTAAATAAAATCTAATTACCCTGCCTAACACACTACCCATATCTGCAAGTCCCCTCCTGGCGGCCATCCACCCCATGACGCCTGCCAAAACCGGTCATCAAATCTCTGGCACTCTCACAAGATAATGTGGCAAGGCGAAGTGCATCTGGAATTGCATGTGCCATTGCAATTGCATGTGCAAACCTGGCAGACTGATGCAGTATACCTCAAGCGGGCAAGAGCTAGGAGGGATGGTAAAACTGTCAGACCATTACGGCACACTTCCAGGGCGGGAGGGAAAGGGATAGGGGAAGTGCAACTGCATCGGGGGGAAAGTAGGTCACAGGTTATTTGAGGTCATTATGTCCCAGTACATACCTGGGGTTCCTACTACAGGGAAGGATTGAGGAGGTGAGGGGAAATCCATCAAACTGCTTCGGTCCAACTCCAGGGGGTGAGAGATCCATCAGACAACACCTTCTGTGATAGGAGGGGGAAGTGACTGTGCAATAGGGTAATATGAAATTATTAGATGCAAGTACTCTGGAGCGCCTACTACTTGCATGTGTGGCTGGCCATACATTTCTTTTATGACTGAGAGAATTCATGATTGTATAAAAAGAAGATGCAGTGAGAACATTTTTGTTATTTTAGGATAATTGATTGTATGTGTAAACTTTAATTTATGCCAGTTGGAAGTAAGTATTTACATGTTTGCAAAGTATTATTAAGTATGTGTATGGTAGGTTGGCTTGCATGCCGCAGTATGGTACAGCTGTGTGCATGGAGTAGTATGTAGCTACACTTGTTTCCCGCCGCACTGCCGAGCACAGAGAGTAACTAGGTTGATCTGCCTGTAGTGGGCGTGTTTCCAGAACACGCGTGCGAGGACTTCCGCTGCAACAGCGAGTTCTGCATCGACACCGACCTTGTGTGCGACGAGGTCAACCACTGCGGAGATAACTCTGACGAGGCGGGCAGCGTCATCTGCGCATGTGAGTGCAACACTTGCAAATGTCTGCTAAGAATTGGTCGCGGTTAAAATAACACTTAGCAGTTCACATGATCATGTTTTCAACAACCAGTACACATGACTTTGTTAAAGTTTACTTTATTATCAACCCCACTGTGAAAGTGAAGGAGAACAAACATGTAACTATCATGCCAGTTCATTGCTTGATTTGCGTGAAACAAGCGTATAGGCTGTTCACGTTTAACAAAGCACTTTTGAAAGCCCTGCTTTGTATCTTCTTTTAGCTCATCCTGTGTCCTTTGCACTATATGTGACATTATCATTAACACGGATCTGTTCTCTTTATTTGTACGTGTGTCTAGTGTAACTGTGACATTTAGAGGAATGTATGTTCAATAGATGATAGTAAAACTTGGTTATGTGTACAGAAATCAGAGAAACGACGTTAAATAAATTAAGTGTCGTTTAATTTAAATATAACTTTTTAGTGCCACGTTAAGAAATGGGACTACATTTCCTGTGTCACTGCCAACTTACTGGTAGGAAGTAAGTCACTGCATCTGGTTAAAATGTGTGCAATTAGGGGGTGGAATATTGTATTTCGAAAAGCTGTTTTAAAAAATCGTCACTTTACCACGGACAGCGGCAGCCATTAATTTAGAAGTTGCACTTCAATACCAGCAACCCACTGTCTGAGGTTCGATGACAGGTTCCTAGGGCACATATTTACAGATGGGGGATTCCAACATAGCAGTAACTGCCGCAGTGTGGTAGTCTTCTATTGCTGTCCTATTTCCTCCCATCGTCTTCATTTCTACTCTGCCACACACCTAGCTTCATCGTTCTAGCTGGCAGCGATAGGTCCATGCCTGAGGTGGAGCCCACTTATACAGTCAGCCACCAGTAGTCTTTGATGGCTCTGCCTGTGGCGACAACTATGTGCTCTGCATATTTCAACCACGCCCTAAACATAAAGTAGACTGGTTTTAGTCTTCTGCGGATGCCACCAACGATGATTTTCTAACACGACTGGCAATCTCGTAACTGGGATTGATTAAAGTTTTTGTAACATTTGGGTTTTCGACTAATCTGGCCTTGTATATGAATAAAATATTTTGTTTAATTGTAGTATATACTTGTTACATTACATATAGTTCAGAGGACATATCAAAATGTTTTAAAGTGCTTACTCAGGTTAAATTCAACGCCAAATAATATTAATTTGTTTTTGATACTGCTATCTGCATCAAAGCAGTCCATTGTTGGTACACTGAGTGATGTTACTGAACTGATGGCGTGCGAAATTTGTTCCATTTTCCCTCTAAAATTTCATTATTGCGTTAAAACACGCAGTGGAGAAACTTGGGTGGCTCTTAACATCGAGGTCTTGAGAGTCGGTGATGGACGCGAACATCCCCCAACCAGCGGCATCATCCAGCATGATTCCATATATGAAAATCCGGGAGCAACCCCACCGGAATGGAGCCCGGTTCGCATGGGTGGGAGGCGAGTACACCACCGCGGCGCTTTTAAAACACGGAACTGCTTTATTTCATTTCCTGCCGAAGTTACTGCAAACACTAATGTCTACATTTATACTGATACATATAATTAGTAGCAATGGCTTTTTTCAAAGGTTGGTAGCAGAAGTGTTCAATTAACCGAGGAACAGCCAGACTGGTGGTCCATTCGAACGGGATAATTTCCCTACTTTCCTACCAACATGAGAGGCAGACAGTGGAGAATCCACGGAAATAATACGACAGATGGAACGGGAATACCTCAAGAAAAATCATTCAAATAATTCACTATGCTATCTGCTTTTCTGTTCTTAGTTTTCAAGCATATTGTTCAAAATTTATAGGTTTCGTAAAAGGAATTCGAACCCAAAAATATTAAATATGTAATTTAAGTCTATGGACGTTGAGTTATTTGAAGATCCAGACTGTGTTGTAGCTTTTCTGTTCTATTTTACTCAGTCATATAATTTTTTAAGCCACATATTGCAGTTTTGAAAGATTCTCAAGTAATTTTTTCTTCAGGAATTTGAAAGTAACTTACTACTTTCCATGAATATTGTAGAGATGGACTTAAACATTTTTTTTTTATTGTGGACACCTCGAATTAATAATTAGATAGGCCTACATTCTAAGTAAAAGTGCAGGAGTAATAATGAAACACAGAAAGGACATATTAAAAGAAACCTGATTAAACTGTACAGCAATTATGTAGGTCCTTTAAAAAGGATTTTTTTTTAATCTGAGAAGTAAACTGCAACAGAATAGTTTAAAATCCGCCACTCATTAGGCCACAATTTAAACAAATTTCGTTAATTAGATAAAGGGAGCTTGTGCCAGCCTGTATTTTTTTCTAATGTTTGCAAAAATTATAATTCAACTGTATTTTTTCCTAGTGATGACCGTGCGTCGGTACTGTAAATACGTGAGCTCCATCGAGAACTTGCTTCTCGGGTCACTTGGCAGTCGATTCACGTCGTGTGAACAACAAGTGGGGTGTAAGTTGAAGTGTCAGCTGCTTGTCAGAGTATTGTCATCTCCACTACACCTAGCTAGCTATGCTCACATTATGTGCTCCCGGTTGGCGCAAAAGTTTGTAAGAATCGTGTTTCAAATATACTACACTCTAAGGAATCATTTCCATTTTTGTCACATATAAGTATACTTAGAAAAGAATTGTCAATTTTTTTTTCACCATGTATTCATAGTAGTGTTCTCATATTTGTACAGGTTAGAGTCAAATGTGTTCGGTCCCAACAAACACAGAAGGTACAGGCCAGAATCGGGCTGGTGAAAGCTAGCCCATTAACTACGTGCGACCAGCTAATTCTGGCCCACTGACTTACGCCGGAGGCAGGCCGGTATAAATATGGACTGTCGGCTAACTGTTTGCCAACAGTGTTCAAAATATTATGGATTGTAACCAATAAAACACTAAATGGATACCTAACTGTTAACGGGCCTGCGATGGCTCAATGTCACCATGGTGCCGGGCCTCCGGCAGCTGGATGTTCTACGATTCCAGGTCTGAAACACTTGGATTTCGCCACGATGCCGGGCCTGCACGATGCTAGGCATGCGACGGCTGAATGTCGCCGCAATTCAGAGTCTGTGGTAGCTGAATGTTGCCACTATGCCGATCCTGTAACGGCTGGATGTCAGCACAATGCTGGGTCTGCAACAGCTAAATGTCGCCACTATTATGGTTCTTCGGCGTCTTGATGTCGCAATGGTGCGGGGTCTGTGGCGACATAATACCCAGACAATAAGCAGTATGATTATTGAAGAAAAAAAAACTTTTTTTTTTATTTAAAATATTAATAATTGATATTTCCCCATAACACAAAGTCATTTCATTTACTTCTCAGCATATTACATGATGTGAAAATCATTTACTTGCCGAGTGCGGGATTCGAACCTAATAGAGTTGACAGTCCAGATAGCTAATCTATACTCCACGGGGTAAGTTCCTTATTCCATTAGGTAATTTCAAATTGATGGTGACAAATTATTATAGAGGAATGTATAAATTCCATGAAAATATAATAATACATTAATTTAGAACTCTGATTATTTAACAATAATTTCTTCTGTGGCTCGCAAACTAAATCATTTTTGTTTATTTTAATATAACGGTCAGATGGCTGTAAAATTAAAAAAAAAATTCAAAGTAATCAAATGCCATGGGCTAACATATGGCACAAATATATAATCAAAAATAGCAAGCCATATATATGAAAAAATTTTAAATTAAATAAATTTTTGCATATGTGTAACATTTTTTTAAATATAAATATACTGTTATTTTATGATTACGTATATGTCAAGCATTAGACCATAGCATTAGTTCATGTTGTAAATTTTTCGTTTGAATGACATAGTTATTATTGGTTATTGCAGATTCAGCAAAACAGAAAAATGTTATATTTGACACTAAATTATTCAAAATATTTAAAGTTTAAAAATAGTAGTGCAAAATGGTACTTACCCACTTTTGATTAATAGGATAATCGATTTGATATCAAATTGATTGATGGGTTAAATACGGTAATTAATCCGATAAAAATGGAACTAAGGAAATCTTAATCCGCTTATCTTAATCCGATAAATATAATTTTATGAAATTAATTGATTTGTTGATTCTTTTTTTTATTTTTTAAAAATTGTGTGATTTTATGTATTTGGTATGTGTAATAAGGGTCCTTTATTTATTTAATTTTTGGATAGCGGTTGCATCGATTTTCACTCTAGTGATGAACTGAGGTGTGATGTGTTGGGGAATGGGTATATATCTATGTATAGTGCAATATAAATGTAGAATTATGGTATTTAGGAGGGCGAAGAGGGGTGTAGAAGTTCCACACCGTTTGCCATCTGGTAGGCGATTGAGAGATAATACAGGTTCACCATGGACGGTGTCTGATTGTAGACTGCATTATGGTATTTAGTAGGGTGAAGAGGGGTGTAGAAGTTCCACACCGTTTGCCATCTGGTAGGCGATTGAGAGATAATACAGGTTCACCATGGGCGGTGTCTGATTGTAGACTGCATTATGGTATTTAGTAGGGTGAAGAGGGGTGTAGAAGTTCCACACCGTTTGCTATCTGGTAGGCGATTGAGAGACAATACAGGTTCACCATGGACGGTGTCTGATTGTAGACTGCATTATGGTATTTAGTAGGGCGAAGAGGGGTGTAGAAGTTCCACACCGTTTGCTATCTGGTAGGCGATTGAGAGATAATACAGGTTCACCATGGACGGTGTCTGATTGTAGACTGCATTATGGTATTTAGTAGGGCGAAGAGGGGTGTAGAAGTTCCACACCGTTTGCCATCTGGTAGGCGATTGAGAGATAATACAGGTTCACCATGGACGGTGTCTGATTGTAGACTGCATTATGGTATTTAGTAGGGCGAAGAGGGGTGTAGAAGTTCCACACCGTTTGCCATCTGGTAGGCGATTGAGAGATAATACAGGTTCACCATGGACGGTGTCTGATTGTAGACTGCATTATGGTATTTAGTAGGGCGAAGAGGGGTGTAGAAGTTCCACACCGTTTGCCATCTGGTAGGCGATTGAGAGATAATACAGGTTCACCATGGACGGTGTCTGATTGTAGAATGCATTTTGGTATTTAGTAGGGCGAAGAGGGGTG
Organism: Dryococelus australis; assembly: GCA_029891345.1. Classification (NCBI taxonomy): domain Eukaryota; kingdom Metazoa; phylum Arthropoda; class Insecta; order Phasmatodea; family Phasmatidae; genus Dryococelus; species Dryococelus australis. The sequence continues at coordinate 259,566,656 of CM056996.1, forward strand.
TAGAAGTTCCACACCGTTTGCTATCTGGTAGGCGATTGAGATATAATACAGGTTCACCATGGACGGTCTCTGATTGTAGACTGCATTATGGTATTTAGTAGAGTGAAGAGGGGTGTAGAAGTTCCACACCGTTTGCTATCTGGTAGGCGATTGAGAGATAATACAGGTTCACCATGGACGGTGTCTGATTGTAGACTGTATTATGGTATTTAGTAGGGCGAAGAGGGGTGTAGAAGTTCCAAACCGTTTGCCATCTGGTAGGCGATTGAGAGATAATACAGGTTCACCATGGACGGTGTCTGATTGTAGACTGCATTATGGTATTTAGTAGGGCGAAGAGGGGTGTAGAAGTTCCACACCGTTTGCTATCTGGTAGGCGATTGAGAGATAATACAGGTTCACCATGGACGGTGTCTGATTGTAGACTGCATTATGGTATTTAGTAGGGCGAAGAGGGGTGTAGAAGTTCCACACCGTTTGCCATCTGGTAGGCGATTGAGAGATAATACAGGTTCACCATGGACGGTGTCTGATTGTAGACTGCATTATGGTATTTAGTAGGGCGAACAGGGGTGTAGAAGTTCCACACCGTTTGAAATCTGGTAGGCGATTGAGAGATAATACAGGTTCACCATGGACGGTGACTGATTGTAGACTGCATTATGGTATTTAGTAGGGCGAAGAGGGGTGTAGAAGTTCCACACCGTTTGCCATCTGGTAGGCGATTGAGAGATAATACAGGTTCACCATGGACGGTGTCTGATTGTAGACTGCATTATGGTATTTAGTAGGGCGAACAGGGGTGTAGAAGTTCCACACCGTTTGAAATCTGGTAGGCGATTGAGAGATAATACAGGTTCACCATGGACGGTGACTGATTGTAGACTGCATTATGGTATTTAGTAGGGCTAAGAGGGGTGTAGAAGTTCCACACCGTTTGCCATCTGGTAGGCGATTGAGAGATAATACAGGTTCACCATGGACGGTGTCTGATTGTAGAATGCATTTGGTATTTAGTAGGGCGAAGAGGGGTGTAGAAGTTCCACACCGTTTGCTATCTGGTAGGCGATTGAGATATAATACAGGTTCACCATGGACGGTGTCTGATTGTAGACTGCATTATGGTATTTAGTAGAGTGAAGAGGGGTGTAGAAGTTCCACACCGTTTGCCATCTGGTAGGCGATTGAGAGATAATACAGGTTCACCATGGACGGTGTCTGATTGTAGACTGATTATGGTATTTAGTAGGGCGAAGAGGGGTGTAGAAGTTCCAAACCGTTTGCCATCTGGTAGGCGATTGAGAGATAATACAGGTTCACCATGGACGGTGTCTGATTGTAGACTGCATTATGGTATTTAGTAGGGCGAAGAGGGGTGTAGAAGTTCCACACCGTTTGTCATCTGGTAGGCGATTGATAGATAATACAGGTTCACCATGGACGGTGTCTGATTGTAGACTGCATTATGGTATTTAGTAGGGCGAAGAGGGTGTAGAAGTTCCACACCGTTGCCATCTGGTAGGCGATTGAGAGATAATACAGGTTCACCATGGACGGTGTCTGATTGTAGAATGCATTTGGTATTTAGTAGGGCGAAGAGGGGTGTAGAAGTTCCACACCGTTTGCCATCTGGTAGGCGATTTAGAGATAATACAGGTTCACCATGGACGGTGTCTGATTGTAGAATGCATTTTGGTATTTAGTAGGGCGAAGAGGGGTGTAGAAGTTCCACAACCGTTTGCCATCTGGTAGGCGATTGAGAGATAATACAGGTTCGCCATGGACGGTGTCTGATTGTAGAATGCATTTTGGTATTTAGTAGGGCGAAGAGGGGTGTAGAAGTTCCACACCGTTTGCCATCTGGTAGGCGATTGAAGATAATACAGGTTCACCATGGACGGTGTCTGATTGTAGACTGCATTATGGTATTTAGTAGGGCGAAGAGGGGTGTAGAAGTTCCACACCGTTTGCCATCTGGTAGGCGATTGAGAGATAATACAGGTTCACCATGGACGGTGTCTGATTGTAGACTGCATTATGGTATTTAGCAGGGAAGGAGGGTGTAGAAGTTCCACACCGTTTGCTATATGGTAGGCGATTGAGAGATAATACAGGTTCACCATGGAGGGTGTCTGATTGTAGACTGCATTATGGTATTTAGTAGGGCGAAGAGGGTTAGAATTCCACACCGTTTGCCATCTGGTAGCGATTGAGAGATTAATACAGGTTCACCATGGGCGGTGTCTGATTGTAGAATGCAATTTTGGTATTTATAGGGAAGAGGGGTGAAGAAGTTCCACACCGTTTGCCATCTGGTAGGCGATTGAGATATAATAACAGGTTCAACCATGGACGGTGTCTGATTGAGACTGCATTATGGTATTTAGTAGGGTGAAGAGGGTGTAGAAGTTCCACACCGTTTGCTATGGTAGGCGATTGAGAGATAATACAGGTTCACCATGGACGGTGTCTGATTGTAGTCTGTATTATGGTATTTATAATGCGAAGAGGGTGTAGAAGTTCCAAACCGTTGCCATCTGGTAGGCGATTGAGAGATAATACAGGTTCACCATGGACGGTGTCTGATTGTAGACTGCATTATGGTATTTAGTAGGGCGAAGAGGGTGTAGAAGTTCCACACCGTTTGCCATCTGGTAGGCGATTGATAGATAATTACAGGTTCACCATGGACGGTGTCTGATTGTAGACTGCATTATGGTATTTAGTAAGGCGAAGAGGGTGTAGAAGTTCCACACCGTTTGCCATCTGGTAGCGATTGAGAATAATACAGGTTCACAATGGAACGGTGTCTGATTGTAGAATGCATTTTGGTATTTAGTAGGGCGAAGAGGGGTGTAGAAGTTCCACACCGTTTGCCATCTGGTAGGCGATTGAGAGATAATACAGGTTCACCATGGACGGTGTCTGATTGTAGACTGCTTTATGCAAATATGTGGGGTTCGGAAACGCGTATTTCAAAATTAATGTTTGAGAATAGTATTTCTGTGAAATGAAATGATTTGGAATTATGTATCGAAAGATGACATATTTAATTACAAATTACTATTCGTAAATATTCTAAGTGCATCAAGTAAGGGAAAAAGAGACGCCCACCACCAGCAACTTCTGATTGTATAGTGTATTACGTGTAATGGCAGAGTTCGGAAATGCTTATTAAAAATTAACAACGAATAGTATATCGGCAATATGAAGTAAGTACCAAACACGCGAAATTAGAAAATCGAGTACTATAGAACATGAGAGAAGCTAATGAAAAACACGTCACAAATATGAAATAATTTATCACAAATAAATTTAAATAACTTACCCCGATCGACAATGCATACCCAACGATTCCAAATACGGAAGAAATAATCACTTTAGTAATAGCACATATTTTATTAATAAATTAATCGCAAAGAGTCAAGCAACAGAGAGTTCTACATGACATAATCACTCCTCGACAAACAGAACATATTTAAGTCTTTACAGTTCAATAACCTAGGTGGTATAAATTTATGACTTACTATAAATAATCGGTAAAATGTACAAAATTTATATAAATGTCCTGTACAACAGGCACTTAACAACTTGTAACAAATGGAGCACAAATTCGAACCACCAGTCTACTATCCCAAAAATATGTTCCCACTAATTTAAATTATGCTAAAGATCATGCAAACTTACTGATGAAGGAAACGATTTACACACTAGTCATATGCATCCTGAATTATACCTACAATGAAGCCGAAAAGGTATCCTATTTCCCTACCAATCTAGATGTCATAAATGAATGACTTACTAAAAGATTCCGATAAACACACACATTCAAATTATTATCCGCGCACAAGAACAATTTAAGCATACCGCAGTCATCGGCTCTCAGCTCTACACCGTAGCATTTGAACTACGAACAAAGTCATTTAATTATCGGATATAATCTGTCACAAATCTCCGAAAATTTTCGGAATGTTTCAAATCAAATTTTTAAACACGGATAAAGAAATATAATACTAGATAGAATGTACATCATGCAAACCAGTTAAATCATGGAATCGCACATCTTACCCCATTCCAAACTTTAAATTAATAGCATACAATCGCATTTCCCTGGTAAAAAAATTAATTAAAAAAAATTATTAACTCACTCGTATTCACAACAGCATGTATGAATGAGAGATATAAATTAACGACGCACAAACGTAGTTAATCACTCCATGTACGTTTCCCTATTGTGAAAAAGGTATTTAAAATAATTTACTTTATAACAAACACAATTGAAAGTGAGGCATAGTGAACACTTTATCCAAACATAGATCAGCTGCAAAACTGGAATTCACAAGCAAATTTCCCCTTAATCCACGTTTTCCTATGTCAGGCACTTTATAAAAAACGAAATTATTATATGGTTGCACGATAGGAAGGAAAGGGCAGGAGCGAAGCGCTGCGTCCATCCACCCGTCCAAGACAACCAACCACCCTGAGTGTTCAAGAACAACTGCCGAGAGTCTTGTTATAGAGCATGCACTGCCCATCCAGCCATAATCCTTTCTGTCTCACATGCTCTCAACCGCTCTCTCTTCAACTCTGTAGATAGGGTCAAGAAACTCCACTCCTTTATCATGTAGACAATTTGGAAAACATTTCGAATCTCTCTTGCCAATGCTTCCTTCTAGTGAATATAATTTAAGAAATAAATCACCCTGGAAAAGTATGAAGTTATCTCCTAAACATGAAGAATCATGTTTTAAATGCCTTTAAGCTGCAAAATTCCGGGAAAATTTATCCCAATTCCAAGAATTATAATATTAAAAGGCATCATATTCAAATAATTTGATTACTTATCAAATGTAATGGATGACCTTTCAACCATCAATATTGGTATGTTTATTAAATGAAAAAATATCAATAATATTTCAATGTTTTATTGATTATTATAATTTTACAAATATTGTCTCACAGTATTTTAATATGCTGATTCTTCACCCACGAATTGTGCACTTTTGGGAAACCTTTCCAGCAGACTAAGGAGGCGTGTTTCACCCTTTTAATGATTTTATCCACTAAATATTATTGGGGTACTAACTTTCTGTAATTTGAGTTCATAAAAACCACCTTTAATAGGCTCTCCAACATAGGTTTCGAGGTAATATACTCTAGGATATAACTGTCCAACTAAAATAATTTTAAATATTTCGTACAACCAATTAATAGTATTTTATTCTCCAAAACACCTTTCAGCTTAGAGATCCATATATATTGGACAACTTTGAACTTTTGCCTTCTCTTGCTAACTATTATAGGAATATTATATACGGTTTTCATTAATCTATTGTCCGTAAACTTTTCGGGTGCCATCTTGATAGTTCGATTGTATCTCAAATTATAAAATTTACATATTTCAGGCAAAACATCCACCCATGTGTAAGTCCCCTTTGAAGTGAAATGTTTGTTTATTAGCTTTTTAACAGATTTGTTGAATCTCTCCACTACTGATACTTTAATTTCAGAACACATTACATAGTGAATAATCCCATATTCAGCCATTAGTTTCTGAATATACTTATTAAAAAACTGAGTCCCTCTGTCAATTTTGAGCAATTTGGGGTTCTTTCTTCTATAAAGGTTTTCATTGCAGTGGTAACTCATTTTCCTGTCTTGTTTTTCACAGGTATACCCCAAACATATTTTGTGAATAAACCTATATTATGGTTAAAATATACTTGTATCAATTATTGTATTTCAAAAGTAATGTCGTGTTACACAAATTGGCTTGAAAAAGATTATTTAAACAATGAGTTATAACTCTATCCTTGCAGGGACACGGAATTCTTGAGCAATCTAACTAAATATCATTACTCTTCTTCTGTCAGCTCCTCAATGCTAGAAACAATTTAGTTTGCATGTAAATTATTCTCAGACTCTCTCGATGCAATGAGAATTTGTAATCTGTTCACCAATCCATTAGGACAGTTCCAATATTAAAGAGATAATTGATCGCTAACTTCATCTTTTTATAGTTGTCAGAATTGTGTTTAACACACCATTTAAGTTTATAGGTAACCCATTTAAATATTTGTTTAGTCCTATTTTATTACTCTACAACTCATTCAGAATATTGGTTAAAATGCTTGCAATAAGACTTGTGTTCATATAAACTTTATCACTCCCATCAATTCTTCATTGGGAAGTAAAAAATTGTGAAATCCACATCTATATCTCCCTTTATATTGGGGAAGTGCTGGTATAATTACCAGAAAACTGTACTTGTTTTTACAACAGTAAAAACACATATATTTAAACTTTGTAAATGACATATCACCTAAAACACTATCATTGTTAATATATTGTAGATTCATATTGTCCATTATAAACATTATCATTCAAATTATGTCATGGAATATGTGTATAACATTGTGATAGATTAAAACAATCAAGATTTGAAGTTCTACCAAAACTAAAATACTGTTGTATTCCCCCCTGCTGTTCGCACCAATCATCGTCAAATATAAATACAGAATTGGGTAATGCTTCATTCGGAGACACAATATTTTCTTTATTAGTAAAAGGCAAATATCACTTCCCTTCTATTAATGACAGAATGGTCGCTAATTGTTGATATTTATCTTGTTGTATAGTTTTATAAAACGCGTATACATTTTCAAACTTAAGTCCATTCGGTTGTTCCAACATCGACATAATAACACAAGTTTTTCCACATGAAGAAGTAGCACTTATTATAGAACATATATTTGAGAGTAAAAGAATGCCATGTTTCTGTTCAAATACGTTTTTTTTCGTAGATACAATTACTGGAAATTGTACATTTTGTTTTGCAACCTTCATTTCTACTCAAATACACCGTATAACATAATATACTAATGTAAAAATATGAATGCAGGTCTATATATAGGTCCACGTTTAGTTGAAAATAATGGCTTGTACTAAACACATCAAAAAAGGACGAGGAGTATTGAATACATTGATTAATAACTTACCATTTGAATTGCATTTACCGAAATACAATTATTGTGGACCTGGTATTAAGCATTTAAAATGTCTGGCACGGAATGATCAAGGAAAAACTGTTTGGATAATGCTTGTAAAGAGCATGAGATAGTTTATGCTCAAACAAACAATTTGAAAGAAATTCATATTGGAGATACAATTCTAGCTGATAAAGCAGCAAATATAAGAAAGAATCCATATAAATGTGCCGGGAAAATCTCGGTGCTTGGGTCGTAGACAAAGTAATGCGAGCAAAAGTGAAAAGAGGTATGGGTGTAAAATGCATATCAAAACAGCATTAACAGCTCTCGGAACGCTCCTGGGTAGACCATCGGCAATAAGTAGAGCAGTTAAGTCAAGTGGCAAAGGAATGTATCTTAAATAATATAAAGTTGGACAAGGATGAAAAACTCCAAATGTGGAAAAAATGCAGAAAATCATAAATAGTTTTCCAAAAGTGCACTCACAAAGACATTAATGTATCTGTAAAGGAACTGGATATTCCTTTTTTCCAAGATGCGTATATGAGAAACAATTTACCCAAGAAATCCAACCTTCGTTAATGTATGATTATTAAATGAGATTCGGAACAAAATGAAGTAACACATTGGGTTGCATTAATTAAAAACGTAAATAAATCATCGTATTACGACAGTTTAGGCAATTTATATCCCCCAATTGAAGTACATAATTTAAAAACACACAGTTAAGGTACAATTACAAAATGGAACAATCTCCAATTACTATAATTTGTGGTCAATTATGTTTACAGTTTCTCACTATAAATAGTATATATGCGTATATGGAATAGTAAAACCTATTAGTGATACATCAATTACAGTGATATTAAATGTAAACTCTAGGTTACGAACATAGAGTGTATCCCACTAATCAATTACATGAATCATCAAAACATGTCAACATATTGTCGGTTAATGCATGTCGTGTAAATTTTAATATTGTAGGCGGTTCATATTTGAATGAAAACCGACAAATACATGACATGAATTCACTTGCTCAGTGGCTCCAGAATACAAAATAAATGAAAAACCAAATGCTTTCATCTATCTTCTAGTTACAGTTAATGATGTTGATGAAATAGTTGTTACAATTGTCAATCGAGACAGAAAGCTTATTAATTTTAGAAACAAACAAATTACAGTTAGTTCACATTTAAAAAAAGCTATTTGGAAATTTGCATTCCATGTACATTGCAATCAAAATTGGTATTGTGTATAATAGTCAATACGGACGTAAAGTAGGCAGGAATATTCTTTCAATTATGTTTCTAAGTAATGCAGTTTGAAGAAAGTATACATAAAAAGAAGTAAACACAGCCATAAAATGCTCACATCAAATAAAATACCTGTGAAGTTAACATGCGGCAACAGATTCTTTTTAAAAGAATTAGGATATACAGTTAATATAAATGGAAGACATACTTAATGTTGAAGAACTAATATCTTATGAAGTGTATGAACCATTCCAAGCAAGTCCATATACATTTTCCATCAGAAATAAGGCTTTCTATACAAAATCACAATATTTGCACGTTACCATTGAAATGAAGGTTAATGTTCAGAGGAACAATAACAAAGACAGCCAGTGCAACTAATCAAGTAACTATAGGAATAGTGAGAAATAAAATACTTCATTTAATTGACAGAATTATATATCTGCTCAATGGTGTTGAAATCGACCAGACATGATATGTTGGAATTACTTCCACTGTATATAACTATCTCGCACTGACTGTAAACAATCTTTATACAGGGCTTATGGCTGGGTGGTGCAATGCTTCCGTTATACACTACAAATTAACCCAGGTGGATTATACAAATTTGTTATACCTATACAGTTAAATATGGTACTTGGATTCGCTGAAGACTATAAATATATTATATTAAATACTAAACAAGAATTAGTTATTATATTTGATGACGTGCATTTGAATGCTATATACGACAAGGAAGTTATAAAATTTGAATTAAAGACTGTTGAATGGTTAATGCCACATATTGAATTTACACATATGAATGTGTAAAATTTTTAAAGCATATCGAAAAAGTCTATCTAGACATATCATTCAGGTCATGGGGGTTGAAGGCATTTCTAACACTACCAACATCACACATAGTCCTGTGGAATGTGAAATCAAGTTTTCCGAATGAAAAGCCATATGTTGTCATTTGTTTTCAAACAAGTATTAAACTGTACCTATACAGTCAAGCATATCCCTGTGCGGATTTAAATACAAACTTTGGAAATGGAAAATTCCTTATTTGCTACAATATGTATTCAAAGTTCCAGGAAACATATTACAACAAAACTATCTCACCGATCATAGAACCCGAAGCATTTAAAATCGGAGGAGCATTATTTGTATTTGGTGTAAGCAAACGAAACCTTATCATTGGCAGTAATGTTTTTGATTGACAAATTGAAATAATTAAAAATAAACACATTCCGACAAATACGCAAACTTATGCTCTGATCATTGATAATAGATTTTCAAGCTATAGTGTAAGAGATAAGCTGGTGAAGATAATGACTTAAGCTAGTACAAGATAAACTATGCTTGCAACGAGATGTTTTGCAATGTGGAAGATTTTCAATCTCTGGATAAATTTATCAGTTAAGAATTAGCTATTACTGATATGGAAGAACACACAGCAGTATTCAGTTTCAAAGTGCCGTTTGGCTGGAAATATTTCAGTCCCAAATACCAGAAGGCCAATAGATGGGTTACCAAACACTACAATGGTTTAACATGGGGTAGTAGATGTATGGAGCATGAGAATATAGGAGATATATGCAAGAAGTACTAAAATAACTGTGAGATATACATATGTAGACTCGAGGATAAATGCATTTTACAAAGTATGTGGAATGGGAAAATAGCAGATATTAAAAATAATACAATTTTCCACCATTCAAACAATTACATTAAACATATGGAGATAAATCGACATTTTTCTCTGCAGCTGAAAACTCTAAATTAATGCTCACTTGGTTATTGATGACTGATTGTGGTGAATGAATGAAGATGATTCTCCTCTGGAGTCTACCATGGATGTTATATGAGTAATATGGCACTACCTGGGATGAGAGAATATTGCGAATTAATGAGTGAAATTTAGTATATGAAGGATTTGATTTATCTAAACCAATATTTTGTAAAGATGAATGAATTCACGAAGTCACATGCTCGTGCATACACAAATCACAGTGTAAATTGAATATTAGCAAGTTATTTTCACTATAGAGTAAAACATTTAGAACATGTTTCGGAAAGAAGTAATAAAAAAATTCGAATTGGATATTATTTTGACCAATAGGCTGTAGGTTCCTGATGTTTACCGAAGTGGCAAACAGCTTATAACATGTGTTAAAATAGTTATAATATATGTGTGTAACATGTGTTATGTTTTTGTAACATCCTTTACTTGTTTTGCTTCTTAAATAGCTTTGCATGTTTTGAAACAACCTGCATTAAAATATTGGGTATGTACCATGCCAAACATCCTATACTGGTTTTTGCTTGTAAATTGGTATATGTATTTTGAAACAACGTGTAATATATGTGCAACATTTGCTATGTTTTATCAGTAAATATGATTTAAAATGAAATGATTTGTATGTGTATTTAGCAAACAACTTCACAAACTTTGAAATACATTCGTATCCCTAAGAAAGGGAAATTAACGTGCTTATTCAAGTATGTTGGACAAAGGTTTTTAAAATAAACGTCACTACTCTTATCTCACATGTTATATACAAAGTTTTAAAATAAGAAGAGCACGAAGTCACATGCTCGTGCAGACAAAAATCAAAGTGTAAATTGAATTTTAGCAAGTTATTTGCACAAAGGAATTAACCATTTAGAACATGTCTTGGAAAGAAATAATAATAAACATTTGAGATTGAAACATTTTTTAAACAAATAGGCTGTAGATTCCTGATTTATACCAAGCAGTCAAACAGTCTATAACTTGTGTTAAAATATTTCTTATCTTTCTGAACCAACCTGTACTATATGTGTGCACATTTGTTATGTTTTTGTAACACCCGATACTTTTTCTTATTAAAATAAAATGGTGTATTTGTTTTTATACAACCTGTACTATTTGTGCCACACTTGACCACATTTGCTATGTTTTTGAAACAGCTTGTATTATATGTGTTAAAATGAATTGATTTGTACATTGTGAAACAAACTATACTAGTATTTGCTTGTTGAAATGTGCAATTTGTCAATAAATATGTTTTAAAATGAAATGATTTGTACGTTTATTTCGCAAATCCCTTCACAAACTGTGAAATGCATTTTTATCCCTAAGACAGTAAAAATAACGTGCATATTCAAGTATGTTGGAAAAATGTTTTTAAAATAAAGATCTCTACTCTTATATCGCATGTTATATACAAAGTTTTAAAATGTATGTACCAAGTTTGCTTATGACAGTTAAAGTATACCTCAGGAAAAGACAGGGAAAATGGGAGACAACAGAGGAAAGCCAACTACATCATCTAACATGACACACAAATCTCAACAGATTCATTAACGATAGATTTGGACAAATTCTAAAATGCTCTATCATAAATGAATTGCGAGGAATATTCAAGATCAAACATTGATGGCTGAATAACTTATACACAGTTTGACATGGTAAACTTACACCCTTGGAAAATGTCGTGAGACGTGTAGAAACCAATATGATTGGAGTTCAACGACCCTATCAGTGGTACCAATCCTTGTCCGACGTGAAAAGACGTACATGTGGGACTTCGACAACTTTCCAGTGCTACCAACCACTAACCAAAGCCTCAAAGTTTATAAGCTTGGGTACAACGATCCTATCCAGAAACACTCCAGCTTCAAAATACCCTGGAGACATCTCTCCGCATAGCCTTTCATGGAACAGACACATACCACCCTGCCAGTGTCAGGTCAACGACTTAACCTCTGTCCATAGTAGGCGGAAAACATCTTCCACCCTGTTCGCAAAATCTCTAGTGCAAACATTCGTAGCAACATATATTTTCTAATGAATTAAATATAAACACATTACATCCTCCAATACAATCTTAACGATGCTAAACCTGGTATATGTGGTTTGATGTAATAGGATAGAAAACACAAATAATAAAAAATTGAATAAAATCAACGAAGTATTGCACTTCAAGACAACTTAATTGAAGATGTAGTTTTGCTCAGTAAAGATGGATAATTCTATACACAAACCTTCACGGTAATTGTAAAATCTCACATTCGATTACTTTGTATATCGCTTTTTATAGCAGTGTCCATTTAGAATAAGTTTAACGCATATTATTCTTCTTATAAACCGGAAATCTGTAAACGAGATTTTTTTATTCACAGACGAATGCATATTTGGTGAAAATCACTACTTTAAACTAACCGCAAAAATGTTCATACATACTGGCGTGTGGGGTGTTTAGAAATTGTTGCCATGAGTGTGGTGTGTATACATGAAGTCGGCAAGGCAGCAGCATGTCTGGCATGTGGGGTGTCTTGAGATTGTTACCGTGGTTGTGATGTGTATACACGAAGTCGGCAAGGCAGCAGCATGTCTGGCATGTGGGGTGTGTTGAGATTGTTGCCGTGTTTGTGATGTGTATATACGAAGTCGGCAAGGCAGCAGCATGTCTGGCATGTGGGGTGTCTTGAGATTGTTTCCATGATTGTGATGTGTATACACGAAGTCGGCAAGGCAGCGGCGTGTCTGACACATTGGAGGTGTTGAGTTTGTTGCCATGATTGTGATGTGTATACACGAAGTCGGCAAGGCAGTGGTGTGTCTAACACATTGGAGGTGTTGAGTTTGTTGCCATGATTGTGATGTGTATACACGAAGTCGGCAAGGCAGCAGCATGTCTGGCATGTGGGTGTGTTGAGTTTGTTGCCGTGGTTGTGATGTGTATACACGAAGTCGGCAAGGCAGCAGCATGTCTGGCATGTGGGGTGTGTTGAGATTGTTACCATGTTTGTGATGTGTATACACGAAGTCGGCAAGGCAGCGGCGTGTCTGACACATTGGAGGTGTTGAGATTGTTACCATGTTTGTGATGTGTATACACGAAGTCGGCAAGGCAGCAGCATGTCTGGCATGTGGGGTGTGTTGAGATTGTTACCATGATTGTGATGTGTATACACGAAGTCGGCAAGGCAGCGGCGTGTCTGACACATTGGAGGTGTTGAGTTTGTTGCCGTGGTTGTGATGTGTATACACGAAGTCGGCAAGGCAGCAGCATGTCTGGCATGTTAGGTGTGTTGAGATTGTTATCATGTTTGTGATGTGTATACACGAAGTCGGCAAGGCAGCGGCTTGTCTGACACATTGGAGGTGTTGAGATTGTTGCCGTGGTTGTGATGTGTATACACGAAGTCGGCAAAGCAGCGGCGTGTCTGACACATTGGAGGTGTTGAGTTTGTTGCCGTGGTTGTGATGTGTATACACGAAGTCGGCAAGGCAGCGGCGTGTCTGACACATTGGAGGTGTTGAGTTTGTTGCCGTGGTTGTGATGTGTATACACGAAGTCGGCAAGGCAGCAGCATGTCTGGCGTGTGGGGTGTGTTGAGATTGTTACCATGTTTGTGATGTGTATACACGAAGTCGGCAAGGCAGCGGCGTGTCTGACACATTGGAGGTGTTGAGATTGTTGCCGTGGTTGTGATGTGTATACACGAAGTCGGCAAGGCAGCAGCATGTCTGGCGTGTGGGGTGTGTTGAGATTGTTGCCGTGGTTGTGATGTGTATACACGAAGTCGGCAAGGCAGCAGAATGTCTGGCGTGTGGGGTGTGTTGAGATTGTTACCATGATTGTGATGTGTATACACGAAGTCGGCAAGGGGAGCGGCGTGTCTGGCGTGTGGGGTGTGTTGAGATTGTTGCCGTGGTTGCGATGTGTATACACGATGTCGGCAAGGCAGCAGCATGTCTGGCGTGTGGGGTGGGTTGAGATTGTTACCATGATTGTGATGTGTATACACGAAGTCGGCAAGGCAGCAGCATGTTTAGCGTGGGGTGTGTTGAGGTAGAGGAACGAACTTTATAAATGGCGTAAATAGAGGGAATGCTAGGTCTTGATTGCGAAATGAGGTGAGATAGGATCGGCGCCAGACTGCAAGGAGAGTGAAATTGAAGATCCCAAGAAAACCCGCCGGCATTCGGCATCGTCGGCGCGATTACCTCTTACGAATGTCAGGGAGTGACCCGCAGGTTATCGAACCCGATTCGCTTCATGAGAAGCGAGTAGTCTGACTGCTACACCTATATGACCCCAACAGAAAGAGAATTGTTTGGAATGTTTTAAATTATCTTTGTTAGCAGCATTCTGCGCCTTTCACGAAGCAAGTATCTCTACTTGCAGCTGATAAGGATCGCTTACTGTATCTGCCGCAGTCATGTTCTGTTTAATGCGTGTTTCTTTCTGTATATGTGTGCAGTAAGCATGTGGCCTGCCGGCCAATTCTACGACTGCAAAAAGCGAATGGTTTCAGGGGATAACATTGCTGATGATATATTGTAAGAAATGTTTTTAAAACGAGGACCTTTAATTTAATTTACTGAAAGGGTAAAACTTATTTTTATATCGTGCCTTAGAAGAATTCCGGCATTTTAATAAAAATTAAAATGTGGGGCGTTGATATAGATATTGTTTTAAAAACATATTTTAAGTTTACACAATTTTCTAAAAGAGTGACACCATGTACGACACTCAAAATAAATTTGTTTTCGAACGAAAAATATCTACGTATATTTTTTGAAATGCCATTCATGGTATCCTCAGCCATTGTATGCTATGAAAGTTTTGAACAGTCGGTACCGGAAGATATTAGTTTTCGATTTTTGTGTTTAAAACATTTCGCTGAAATGAAATCTGCAGCACACATTGGACGTCGTTGTGATTGATAAATGGTCATAATAATTTATTCCTCAATTTGTTCTCTCGATACAGGCACTGTTAACTGTAATCGGATATATCCTTAATATTTCTTGGAAGCTGTATCGTTGAGCTTGGAATATCCTTTCTAGAATAAGCACCGAGCTAGTGTTTTTTCCTTAAATTTTACGAGCAGATTAATTCTTCTATTCGAAGTATGTCTTGATATCGAACCAGAATAACTGTCGAGACAAACCATTCAGTTCAGAAATAAAATTGTGCACGTATTTATTTTAAGTTATATGTCAGAATTAGTGTACGGTATTCGTTTACACCAATATCGAAATAATTTTTACCTTTTTAGTATATTAAGAAAAAAGTTTCGCTTTGAAAAAAAATACATTACATTATATTATTTAATGCTTTGTCGTCTTTGAGACCAAAAAGTGGGCAGACATAATTCACTTTCTTACAACACCAAGTCTCAAATGGTGTCAACAAATACCAATTTGTTGGAAGCACCTGTCTTGGATGGAAGGGAGTAGTCTGCCGGGTATAGCAGCTCACACAGCAGACAGGCTGCTCCCTGGACTAGCAACACTTTCCCTGCTCCAACTGCTGTGTTGCTAGTTTTTTACTTTCTAATCGCGGTTTCCCCACACTAGTTCAATCATACCTTTGAAAAATTACCTAAATCGTGGCGTGTTTGATGGTTTCCTATGTGTGTCCTGTATCACAAGCTTTTTATACTTATGTTGACATAAAAGTATCTCATTTTTGATTAAATTAAACTTTTATCCATAGTTTGTCTCTAAATTATAATCCCCGATTTACAATTAATATCGATAAAACAAGGAGAAAATTGGTGTGTCGGCAATGCCTAGTAAGGGTCAGTTCTTTTGAAAAATCTTATTACAATAGGTGAGCAGGAATGCAGTGCACTGTGCCTCTCCTCTAGTTTTGTAGACTCGGTCCGCTTGAGGCGGAGGGATATTGTAGAAATAGAACTTAATCAGGTCTACAGAAAATTGTAAAGTAACTGTAAACGAATTATATAAGACGTGCACATGTACAAGTTCTCTCCAACTTTGAGGTAGAAAGACAGATAAAATATTGTCTTGTCATCGTAACTATGTTTGTGCGCGAATTTTCGAGTCGACCGGATAGGTAAAAGAGGTTCTAAATTAGGATAGGTGGGAAAGGTTTAAAAATTCTAAAAATTAAACTGACAAAAACTTATGAAATAGATGTCACTGGGCATTTGCAGAAACTAAAATTATATGTAAATAAAAAATTATAATTTCTTCCTTAGCATCGAATCCTTATCGTAAAGCAACAAAATTGCAAATACATAGTCCTAATAATCGTGTTAGTTTTGTAACAACTATATTCATGATGTAATATCTGTTGCAACATAAACATAAGTCTTGCAGCTTCTGATCGTTGTTGTTCTCTGCGGAATGATATGCCTACATTCATTTTGCAACAGTATCAAAATAAGAGTGAAGCAATCATAGCTGAGTTGTGACAGTGCCAGTCACGTGGACCCTGGCATTGAGTACGCCGGAGACGCAGTAGTGTAGTGCTTAGAATGCTTGTCTTCCTCCTGGGTGAACCGAGTTTCATTACCAGTGGGATAGTTCCCGGATATTCGCTTCATTTTCGTGGCGAACAATGCCACTGGCCGGCGTATTCTCTCAGGGATCGCCCTTTTCCCCCGCCCTTGTTTTCTTCCTCCGTGCTTCATCCTCACCTTATCGGCTCTTAAGAGCTCAATGTTAAGAGCCACACAAATATCTTAACTCAGTATCTCGATTACACCACTTGAAATCAAATCGCTCGTCTTTGTCCATGTGGTGACGAGATCACACCGCTTGCGATTTATTCATTCTGCCCTCTCTCGCCAAGCCCCACGCCTGTCTGACATAACACAGAGTTGATTATCTCATAGTCCGTACTGAGGTTGCTGAGAATCCTGTGTGGTGTACAGTTGCTGTGCAGCCGAGCAACGCGACGTACAGATGGAACTTGCAGTGGAAGCTGTGTGTGAGCCGAGCAGTCTACACGACAGAGTGCGGAGTTGGAACTAGGTCAATACCGGGGGCTGGGTTATTTAAGGTTGCCGCTTTCTAATTGGGCTAAGTAAGGTCAACACGAGATGTCCATTTAGGGCCACGTCCCTGGGAGGGCGCTGCTGTTGAGATAAGAGGAGCTCGGCTGCGAGCTCTCCCACGATAACTCTACTCGTAACGGTGCACTACCCTCTCTCCCTCTCCGCGTAGTCTCTTACTTGCTTGGAGGAATATGCGGCCCGCCAACAGAAGGGTAATTAATGTGCTTCCCTTGGCGGCACACGTGCTTCGTCGTCTGCACAGCGACCCTTCTTCATCACCTATCTCCTCTTCTCTACTTTCCTCTCCAGCACTTTAACACCCGTGGGAACACAGGGCATGTATTTAGCAAGACGCCATTATGTTCCTGAAACACGTACTGGAAATTATATGTTGAAAAGTATCACCATGGCCATCGCGGTTTACCGCTTCGTTGTGAGTTGTGAGTTGAATGACAGGTTCAAATATTTTAACAAGTTTCTGATATCGTTCACAAAACTATATATATATATATATATATATATATATATATATATATATATATATATATATATATATATATATATATATATAACGATGTCAAAATATATATATACAGGATGGGACTGAATTTCACCGACAAACTTCGATTGAGGTGACTCCTTATGCAAAATCAAGTGGCCAATGTAAAAGACACTTTGTACCCAACCAAATATAAAGGGCGAAATAAGTTCCCGAAAATGGATATTTCGGAATATATTTTTGCGAAATATCAGAAACCTTATGAGATGAAAGTACAATTCGCGGAACATTGTTTTATGGTATCGGGATCTTCAACCTAAGAGCTAATGCACAATAATAAAACTCCCCGTTACGAAAATGAGAGTGGTGGCCACACTCTTACTGCCGACAACTTTGTCACCATAGGATAATTATAAACGTTTGATGCTGCTTTGTTGATCAGTATGATCTACGAAACAAATATGGTCCGCTTGTGGCTACTGCCTAGCACCCACCGTTTCTGTTTAAATCGCACACAAATATTCGGCTAGATTCCGCTGCAGCGATACAGCGCCTAGTAAGCAGGCATTTTATCTTAATGCGTGTATGGCCACAACCCAGCACAGCCGATGGTGGCGGATAAGGTCAACATCTACTGTAAACGATGCCTCCCATCCATTAATAAGCACACAGAACAGTTCGATTTTGGTGAGAGTCGGTGTGTGATTCCAAACAGGACCTAAAGATATTGGTATTACTAATGCACCTGGAACTGTATCGCTGCTTTGTACTATGCGGACATTTGAATGTTGAAACATTTGGTGCATTAGTGTAGAGCAATGCCATTGAAACGCATCATATTTAAGTAGTATCAGGTTACACATTGCATTTGACAACAAAAACTGTTGCATTCCATAGGTTTTATTGTAGAAACATTTATCACAAACACTTTTATAGGAAAGGCTCGATGGCACGGCCACCATGTTCGACGCACAGTTCACATCACCTCACCAACGATTGTCGGACATGATTGAAGTCACCCTCATTCTCCCGAATAATATCTGTAGCTGCAACGATGTGGATAAGGAGGTCCTCTTCGGATTCCACCGGGGTTTCATTCACCAGGCTGCGCTTGTAACTCCAGAAGAAACAGTTGACTGGAGTCATATCTGGGGATCGTGGAGGCCAGGGAACAGGACCCTCACGGCCTATCCACCGTCCAGGGAATACAATATTCAGGTAATTATGTGCACTTTACAAACTGCGGGCTGGGGCACAGTCGTGCTGGAAACACATGGCCAATAGTAGTGTTAACGCAGCAGTCCTAGTTTAAATCGGGACCCTGCTGCGAGGCTACAGGCATTATGCCCAGATTATATTAAGTCCCAGAAGGGGAGGCTACAGGCCCTCTGTCCAGATTAAATTGGGACCTTGCTGCGAGGCTACAGGCATTATGCCCAGATTAAATTAAGTCCCAGAAGGGGAGGCTACAGGCTCTCTGTCCAGATTAAATTGGGACCTTGCTGCAAGGCTACATACACTATGCCCCCCTTTATGATTATCTAGTCCTTATGCCTGATTTACGACCCCCACCCCCTCCTCTTACCTTCCTCCTCCACAACGAGTTATTCTGTAATTAATTTTGGATTAACTCAGGTCCTTGCTGCGAGGCTGTAAACTCTCTGCTCCTCCGACTATGCCTGGTACACTAACATCCCCCTCCTCCCCGCCAGGTACCTCCACCCTCCCCCCCTCCCACTCCATCTATCTTCCATTCATTTCACTACGAGATATGTTTTGATTAGTTCCAGACTTTCTCGGTAGGCAGGACTGCTGTCGTCATCGGCCGCCAGCCTAGTTCTGGACTTGGTCTCTAGGTGGCTAATCGATTATACTTACCTTACTTCAAGTACTCACACGTTCTACTAGGTGGCGCGCTAATCGCTCGCCAGAGCCATTGTTGTTTAATGTCATAATCTGATGCTAGAAGCACTCGTATCGGCTGTAAGCTAAGCCAATGTTATTTATACATGCTATATGAAAGAAGTCTTAATGTTAATTCAATATAAAAAGCTTTGGAACCAGGTGGGTTTGAACTTCCAAACTTCAGTTTGATAACCCATTGTTTTTTTCATCTTAGCCACCGAAACATAACTCCTATTGAAACTTTTAGTGTTTTATAAAGAAGGCATATATATATATATATATATATATATATATATGAACTCTCATAACAATCAAAATGCATTGGTGGTATATGATGTCACAAACATCTATTAGTTAAACTGTATTTGAAAAAGAATATGTATTCATTTAATTTTTTTTATGTATCACTTTAAAATTGCTGAACATAAATGTATAATTCATAACTTTAAGGAACTCATATTTTCAATAATAATTTGTTTATGGGATCACAATAGCCAAATATTCAAACCATAATTTTTAAATAAAAGTGATGTATTAAAATTAACCATATAGTTATTAAAATTTTCAAACCTATATATCGAGCGAAGTGTCTAAGGATTTGTAATTTTCAACAGATAAAAATATGTCATATTAAATTTATTAAACATAGGAGCAATCCTCTTATTTTTAAATTAATTATGTAAACACTCCGAGCATAAAATAAACACATTTAGGCCCTAAGGCCTTTCTGACAAGATTAATTATGAATTATGTCCTTTTATAAGCATGATTAGTAACAATTTTCGAATTGTTGAAGATATAGTCATCAAATTCATAACACACACATTATCCCCGACAACAAACAACACGACAGGGTCAAACAAACCTAAAACACATTTGTAAACATTGTTAGGCATAAACTTACCAAGTGCATACTTACCAAGAGCATACTTGCCAAGTGCACACTTACCAAGTGCATAGTTATCAAATGCTTACTTAACAAATACATACACACCATATACATACTTACCTACATAATGATATTTTATTTCCGATTTTAACCAGATTTTATTTGTGAGTTGGATAGGTGCTAGGCATACTTAATAACATGTTAGTTTCAGGTTTGGGTTCGATACTTGCTCAGAGCACATAAAACTCGTGATGTCATCACTATTTATTGTGTAAATTTTACTCAAAAATAGCGATGCACAAAAAAAACAACTACGAGAGGCTAGTTAAACATTTTATATAAATATGATATCACGCAATTTAGTTTCGCAGCCTACGCCAGTCAATGTTAATGTTGAATACCGCTATTCCGATCAACGAATAACTGCACAATATCTGTTTCAAACTGTAAGATTCTAATCCCAACTATATTTTCAAGATATCACAGAGTTTGTCCATAAAGCATTTCTCAGATGGACGAACCCATATGTACAATTTCTTTAGTATTTTAATTTGTTATAAAGATAATTATACCAATTTAAATAATTCAATTTGTAATAATAAATTCCGATACAAATGTACCAACGAATTAAAAATATTTAACTATTACAATGAAAATACAATTAAATCGTTTCTGATTTCATTATTACTTTTAAAAAAATATCAGTAAACGTTCACAAAACAATTTATTTAGTTATGATTTCATGTCTTTTAAATACGCAACCCACATAAACGATTTCCCACCTTGTGTTTGGAAACTCTGACTCACAAGACTGTTAAAATTGCATGTATATGTACTTTATAGTAATGGTGTTGTAGCACAGACCTTTCCTCCATGTGAAACAGAGTTCTGATCCGTATGCCAGGCATGCGCAGCACGCACATCTCGCTGGCTTGTTCCATCACAGTTGTCGAAACGTATAAATTAATCGTGTAAAGTTGTTACCAGACATGCCATGTGGTTTTTTTTTTTTTTCAATCAAAAGATGTGTGCAGCTTATGAAGAAATCAAATTGTTTGATCACCTATATTTTGAAAATATCACAAATTTTGTAAACATACCATTATTATTAATTAATAAATATATCGCTTGTAAGAACACTTAGTCCATGAATAATTACCACTGTCCAGCCCTGCCCATATATTATAAATTATATTATAGATAAGAGTATTTGAAGTTATAATTGTGCTCAACCATGTTCACCATTCTATAGTTATTTTTAAAACAATTCTATTTGAAAGTTTATCTGCAAATGTCCTGTGAGCGAGCTATTGAGTTTGTTTTGTGTTTTCCCCTATTGTATTCCCACTCAAATATTTCATCTCACTTGTTACATACTAAAACATCACTTTAGTGAAGTAAGAATAATTACCATTATCGTGTTCCATCCAGGTATTTTTATACACTAGTTTCAAGTCATGGAGCATTAGTTGAAGTAATCATTATGCTCACCATTTGTTTCACTACACAAATTTTTTCACACATTTTCCATATAAAAATACATTTGTTTGTATGCAAAGACTCGATTGCTTAGTCACTGAATTTATTCTGGTGTTACACCCTTATTTGTTCACACTTAAAAAATCCGCACACTATAAGAAACGTTTACAGTATTTAAAATGTTTGGAAAAACCCTGTGGGAGGGTTATTGATATGTGTTTACCCCCCACTCCCCTCGCAGCTCGACACATCGTATTCACACCAGCTCGACTAAACGTTTTGAATACTGTATTCACATTGGTATTTTACACACAAATTCATTTAATTAATTTTATTTACTTACTTTTTTCGTTATTATCAAATTATATTATGGATACTTTAGTAAAAATTTTGTGACACAGCTATTCTTTAGAAGGTCCTTTTGGTATTATGAATATTTATCACTTTAACATAAAATCATATGTACACCGCACTCGTCATAATCACTTCAGTCTTCTCTATATAAACTTATTTTATTCGTAATCGGGTAAACACTTCATCATTCTCTGTTTAAACTAAACTTGTCGTAATCGGGTAAACACTTCATCATTCTCTGTTTAAACAAAACTTGTCGTAATCGAGAGTTTCTAAAGTACACAACTTTAGAGGTATTCGGAGGGTTTCCGAGGCACTCACACACAGCTGTAGGGGTATTCGGAGGGTTTCCGAGGCACTCACACACAGCTGTGGAGGTATTCGGAGGGTTTCCGAGGCACTCACACACAGCTGTAGGGGTATTCGGAGGGTTTCCGAGGCACTCACACACAGCTGTGGAGGTATTCGGAGGGTTTCCGAGGCACTCACACACAACTGTAGAGGTATTCGGAGGGTTTCCGAGGCACTCACACACAGCTGTAGAGGTATTCGGAGGGTTTCCGAGGCACTCACACACAGCTGTAGAGGTATTCGGAGGGTTTCCGAGGCACTCACACACAGCTGTGGAGGTATTCGGAGGGTTTCCGAGGCACTCACACACAACTGTAGAGGTATTCGGAGGGTTTCCGAGGCACTCACACACAGCTGTGGAGGTATTCGGAGGGTTTCCGAGGCACTCACACACAGCTGTAGGGTATTCGGAGGGTTTACCGAGGCACTCACACACAGCTGTAGAGGTATTCGGAGGGTTTCCGAGGCACTCGCACACAGCTGTGGAGGTATTCGGAGGGTTTCCGAGGCACTCACACACAGCTGTAGGGTATTCGGAGGGTTTCCGAGGCACTCACACACAGCTGTAGAGGTATTCGGAGGGTTTCCGAGGCACTCGCACACAGCTGTGGAGGTATTCGGAGGGTTTCCGAGGCACTCACACACA
Source organism: Dryococelus australis (assembly GCA_029891345.1). Taxonomy (NCBI): domain Eukaryota; kingdom Metazoa; phylum Arthropoda; class Insecta; order Phasmatodea; family Phasmatidae; genus Dryococelus; species Dryococelus australis. Next base: position 259,589,808 of record CM056996.1, read on the forward strand.
GCTGTAGAGGTATTCGGAGGGTTTCCGAGGCACTCACACACAGCTGTAGGGGTATTCGGAGGGTTTCCGAGGCACTCACACACAGCTGTAGAGGTATTCGGAGGGTTTCCGAGGCACTCACACACAGCTGTGGAGGTATTCGGAGGGTTTCCGAGGCACTCACACACAGCTGTAGGGGTATTCGGAGGGTTTCCGAGGCACTCACACACAGCTGTGGAGGTATTCGGAGGGTTTCCGAGGCACTCACACACAGCTGTAGGGGTATTCGGAGGGTTTCCGAGGCACTCACACACAGCTGTGGAGGTATTCGAAGGGTTTCCGAGGCACTCACACACAACTGTAGAGGTATTCGGAGGGTTTCCGAGGCACTCACACACAGCTGTAGAGGTATTCGGAGGTTTCCGAGGCACTCACACACAGCTGTGGAGGTATTCGGAGGGTTTCCGAGGCACTCACACACAACTTTAGAGGTATTCGGAGGGTTTCCGAGGCACTCGCACACAGCTGTAGGGGTATTCGGAGGGTTTCCGAGGCACTCACACAGCTGTGGAGGTATTCGGAGGGTTTCCGAGGCACTCACACACAACTGTAGGGGTATTCGGAGGGTTTCCGAGGCACTCACACACAACTGTAGAGGTATTCGGAGGGTTTCCGAGGCACTCACACACAGCTGTAGAGGTATTCGGAGGGTTTCCGAGGCACTCACACACAGCTGTAGGGGTATTCGGAGGGTTTCCGAGGCACTCACACACAGCTGTAGGGGTATTCGGAGGGTTTCCGAGGCACTCACACACAGCTGTAGAGGTATTCGGAGGGTTTCCGAGGCACTCACACACAGCTGTAGGGGTATTCGGAGGGTTTCCGAGGCACTCACACACAGCTGTAGGGGTATTCGGAGGGTTTCCGAGGCACTCACACACAGCTGTAGGGGTATTCGGAGGGTTTCCGAGGCACTCACACACAGCTGTAGGGGTATTCGGAGGGTTTCCGAGGCACTCACACACAGCTGTGGAGGTATTCGGAGGGTTTCCGAGGCACTCACACACAGCTGTGGAGGTATTCGGAGGGTTTCCGAGGCACTCACACACAGCTGTGGAGGTATTCGGAGGGTTTCCGAGGCACTCACACACAACTTTAGAGGTATTCGGAGGGTTTCCGAGGCACTCACACACAGCTGTAGAGGTATTCGGAGGGTTTCCGAGGCACTCACACACAGCTGTAGAGGTATTCGGAGGGTTTCCGAGGCACTCACACACAGCTGTAGAGGTATTCGGAGGGTTTCCGAGGCACTCACACACAGCTGTAGGGGTATTCGGAGGGTTTCCGAGGCACTCACACACAGCTGTGGAGGTATTCGGAGGGTTTCCGAGGCACTCACTCACAGCTGTAGAGGTATTCGGAGGGTTTCCGAGGCACTCACACACAGCTGTAGAGGTATTCGGAGGGTTTCCGAGGCACTCACTCACAGCTGTAGGGGTATTCGGAGGGTTTCCGAGGCACTCGCACACAGCTGTAGAGGTATTCGGAGGGTTTCCGAGGCACTCACACACAGCTGTAGGGTATTCGAGGGTTTCCGAGGCACTCACACACAGCTGTAGGGTATTCGGAGGGTTTCCGAGGCACTCACACACACTGTAGAGGTATTCGGAGGGTTTCCGAGGCACTCACACACACTGTAGAGGTATTCGGAGGTTTCCGAGGCACTCACACACAGCTGTAGAGGTATTCGGAGGTTCCGAGGCACTCACACACAGCTGTAGAGGTATTCGAGGGTTCCGAGCACTCACACACAGCTGTAGAGGTATTCGGAGGGTTCCGAGCACTCACACACAGCTGTGAGGTTTCGAGGGTTTCCGAGCACCACACACAGCTGTAGGGGTATTCGGAGGGTTTCCGAGGCACTCAACACACAGCTGTAGGGATTCGAGGTTTCCGAGTACACACAGCTGTAGGGTATTCGAGGGTTTCCGAGGCACTCACACACAGCTGTAGAGGTATTCGGAGGGTTTCCGAGGCACTCACACACAGCTGTAGAGGTATTCGGAGGGTTTCCGAGGCACTCACACACAGCTGTAGAGGTATTCGGAGGGTTTCCGAGGCACTCACACACAGCTGTAGAGGTATTCGGAGGGTTTCCGAGGCACTCACACACAGCTGTAGGGGTATTCGGAGGGTTTCCGAGGCACTCACACACCAGCTGTAGGGTATTCGGAGGGTTTCCGAGGCACTCACACACAGCTGTAGGGGTATTCGGAGGGTTTCCGAGGCACTCACACACACAGCTGTAGAGGTATTCGGAGGGTTTCCGAGGCACTCACACACAGCTGTAAGGTATTCGGAGGGTTTTCCGAGCACTCACCACAGCTGTAGAGGTATTCGAGGGTTTCCGAGCACTCACACACAGCTGTAGGGGTATTCGGAGGGTTTCCGAGGCACTCACACACAGCTGTAGAGGTATTCGGAGGGTTTCCGAGGCACTCACTCACAGCTGTAGGGGTATTCGGATGGGTTTCCGAGGCACTCACACACAGCTGTAAGGGTATTCGGAGGGTTTCCGAGGCACTACACACACAGCTGTAGAGGTATTCGGAGGGTTTCCGAGGCACTCACACACAGCTGTAGAGGTATTCGGAGGGTTTCCGAGGCACTCAACACACAGCTGTAGAGGTATTCGGAGGGTTTCCGAGGCACTCACACACAGCTGTAGGGTAATTTCGGAGGTTTCCGAGGCACTCACACACAGCTGTAGAGGTATTCGGAGGTTTCCGAGGCACTCACACACAGCTGTAGAGGTATTCGGAGGGTTTCCGAGCACTCACACACAGCTGTAGGGTATTCGGAGGGTTTCCGAGGCACTCACACACAGCTGTAGAGGTATTCGGAGGGTTTCCGAGGCACTCACACACAGCTGTAGAGGTATTCGGAGGGTTTCCGAGGCACTCACACACAGCTGTAGGGTATTCGGAGGGTTTCCGAGGCACTCACACACAGCTGAGAGGTATTCGGAGGGTTTCCGAGCACTCACACACAGCTGTAGGGGTATTCGGAGGTTTCCGAGGCACTCACACAGGTATTCGGGGGGTTTCCGAGGCACTCACACACAGCTGTAGGGTATTCGGAGGGTTTCCGAGGCACTCACACACAGCTGTAGGAGGTATTCGGAGGTTTCCGAGGCACTCACACACAGCTGTAGGTATTCGGAGGTTTCCGAGGCACTCACACACAGCTGTAGAGGTATTCGGAGGTTTCCGAGGCACTCACACACAGCTGTAGGGGTATTCGGAGGGTTTCCGAGGCACTCACACACCTGTAGAGCGTAGGGTATTCGGACCTGTGGTATATTCCGAGGCACTCACACACAGCTGTAGAGGTATTCGGAGGGTTTCCGAGGCACTCACACACAGCTGTAGGGTATTCGGAGGGTTTCCGAGGCACTCACACACAGCTGTAGGGTATTCGGAGGTTTCCGAGGCACTCACACACAGCTGTGAGGTATTCGGAGGGTTTCCGAGGCACTCACACACAGCTGTAGGGTATTCGGAGGGTTTCCGAGGCACTCACACACAGCTGTAGGGTATTCGGAGGGTTTCCGAGGCACTCACACACAGCTGTAGAGGTATTCGGAGGGTTTCCGAGGCACTCACACACAGCTGTAGAGGTATTCGGAGGGTTTCCGAGGCACTCACACACAGCTGTAGAGGTATTCGGAGGGTTTCCGAGGCACTCACACACAGCTGTAGAGGTATTCGGAGGGTTTCCGAGGCACTCACACACAGCTGTAGAGGTATTCGGAGGGTTTCCGAGGCACTCACACACAGCTGTAGAGGTATTCGGAGGGTTTCCGAGGCACCACAGAGGATTCGGAGTTTCCGAGCACACAGCTGTAGGTATTCGGAGGGTTTCCGAGGCACTCACACACAGCTGTAGGGTATTCGGAGGGTTTCCGAGGCACTCACACACACGCTGTAGAGGTATTCGGAGGGTTTCCGAGGCACTCACACACAGCTGTAGGGTATTCGGAGGGTTTCCGAGGCACTCACACACAGCTGTAGGGGTATTCGGAGGTTTCCGAGGCACTCCACACAGCTGTAGAGGTATTCGGAGGGTTTCCGAGGCACTCACACACAGCTGTGAGGTATTCGGAGGGTTTCCGAGGCACTCACCACACAGCTGTAGAGGTATTCGGAGGGTTTCCGAGGCACTCACACACAGCTGTAGAGGTATTCGGAGGGTTTCCGAGGCACTCACACACAGCTGTAGGGTATTCGGAGGGTTTCCGAGGCACTCACACACAGCTGTAGGGTATTCGGAGGTTTCCGAGGCACTCACACACAGCTGTAGGGTATTCGGAGGGTTTCCGAGGCACTCACACACAGCTGTAGAGGTATTCGGAGGGTTTCCGAGGCACTCACACACAGCTGTAGGGTATTCGGAGGGTTTCCGAGGCACTCACACACAGCTGTGGGTATTCGGAGGTTTCCGAGGCACTCACACACAGCTGTAGAGGTATTCGGAGGTTTCCGAGGACTCCACACAGCTGTAAGGTATTCGGAGGGTTTCCGAGGCACTCACACACAGCTGTAGGGTATTCGGAGGGTTCCGAGGCACTCACACACAGCTGTAGAGGTATTCGGAGGGTTTCCGAGGCACTCACACACAGCTGTAGGGTATTCGGAGGGTTTCCGAGGCACTCACACCACTGTAGGGGTATTCGGAGGGTTTCCGAGGCACTCACACACAGCTGTAGGGTATTCGGAGGTTTCCGAGGCACTCGCACACAGCTGTAGGGTATTCGGAGGGTTTCCGAGCACTCACACACAGCTGTAGGTATCGGAGGGTTTCCGAGGCACTCACACACAGCTGTAGAGGTATTCGGAGGTTTCCGAGGCACTCACACACAGCTGTAGAGGTATTCGGAGGGTTTCCGAGGCACTCACACACAGCTGTAGAGTATTCGGAGGTTTCCGAGGCACTCCACACCAGCTGTAGGGTATTCGGAGGGTTTCCGAGGACTCACACACAGCTGTAGGGGTATTCGGAGGTTTCCGAGGCACTCCACACAGCTGTAGGGGTATTCGGAGGGTTTCCGAGGCACTCACACACAGCTGTAGAGGTATTCGGAGGGTTTCCGAGCACTCACACACAGCTGTGGGTATTCGGAGGGTTTCCGAGGCACTCACACACAGCTGTGAGGTATTCGAGGTTTCCGAGGCACTCACACACAGCTGTAGGGTATCGGAGGTTTCCGAGGCACTCACACACAGCTGTGGGTATTCGGAGGGTTTCCGAGGCACTCACACACAGCTGTAGAGGTATTCGGAGGGTTTCCGAGGCACTCACACACAGCTGTAGAGGTATTCGGAGGGTTTCCGAGGCACTCACACACAGCTGTAGGGTATCGGAGGGTTTCCGAGGCACTCGCACACAGCTGTAGGGGTATTCGGAGGGTTTCCGAGGCACTCACACACAGCTGTAGGAGGTATTCGGAGGGTTTCCGAGGCACTCACACACAGCTGTAGGGTATTCGGAGGTTTCCGAGGCACTCACACACAGCTGTAGAGGTATTCGGAGGGTTTCCGAGGCACTCACACACAGCTGTAGAGGTATTCGGAGGGTTTCCGAGGCACTCCACACACAGCTGTAGGGTATTCGGAGGGTTTCCGAGGCACTCACACACAGCTGTGAGGTATTCGGAGGGTTTCCGAGGCACTCACACACAGCTGTAGAGGTATTCGGAGGGTTTCCGAGGCACTCACACACAGCTGTAGAGGTATTCGGAGGGTTTCCGAGGCACTCACACACAGCTGTAGTGAGGTATTCGGAGGGTTTCCGAGGCACTCCACACAGCTGTAGGGGTATTCGGAGGGTTTCCGAGGCACTCACACACAGCTGTAGGGGTATTCGGAGGGTTTCCGAGGCACTCACACACAGCTGTAGGAGGTATTCGGAGGGTTTCCGAGGCACTCACACACAGCTGTAGGGTATTCGGAGGGTTTCCGAGGCACTCACACCACTGTAGAGGTATTCGGAGGGTTTCCGAGGCACTCACACACAGCTGTAGGGTATTCGGAGGGTTTCCGAGGCACTCACACACAGCTGTAGGGTATTCGAGGTTTCCGAGGCACTCACACACAGCTGTAGAGGTATTCGGAGGGTTTCCGAGCACTCACACACAGCTGTAGAGGTATTCGGGGGTTTCCGAGGCACTCACACACAGCTGTAGGGGTATTCGGAGGTTTCCGAGGCAACTCACACACAGCTGTAGAGGTTTATTCGGATAGGTATGTTTCCGAGGCACTCACACACAGCTGTAGAGGTATTCGGGGGTTTCCGAGGCACTCACACACAGCTGTAGGGTATTCGGAGGTTTCCGAGGCACTCACACACAGCTGTAGAGGTATTCGGAGGGTTCCGAGCACTCACACACAGCTGTAGGGGTATTCGGAGGGTTTCCGAGCACTCACACACAGCTGTAGGGGTATTCGGAGGGTTTCCGAGCACTCACACACAGCTGTAGGGTATTCGGAGGGTTTCCGAGGCACTCACACACAGCTGTAGGGGTATTCGGAGGGTTTCCGAGGCACTCCACACAGCCCCCCCCCCCCCCCCCCCCCCCCCCCCCCCCCCCCCCCCCCCCCCCCCCCCCCCCCCCCCCCCCCCCCCCCCCCCCCCCCCCCCCCCCCCCCCGGCACTCACCACACGCTGTAGAGGTATTCGGAGGGTTTCCGAGGCACTCACACACAGCTGTAGAGGTATTCGGAGGGTTTCCGGCACTCACACACAGCTGTAGAGGTATTCGGAGGGTTTCCGAGGCACTCGCACACAGCTGTAGGGGTATTCGGAGGGTTTCCGAGGCACTCACACACAGCTGAAGGGGTATTCGGAGGGTTTCCGAGGCACTCACACACAGCTGTGGAGGTATTCGGAGGGTTTCCGAAGCACTCACACACAGCTGTAGGGTATTCAGTTTCCGAGGCGTTTTCGGGTAGGCACTCACACACAGCTGTGGAGGTATTCGGAGGGTTTCCGAGGCACTCACACACAGCTGTAGAGGTATTCGGAGGGTTTCCGAGGCACTCCACTCACAGCTGTAGAGGTATTCGGAGGGTTTCCGAGGCACTCACACACAGCTGTAGGGGTATTCGGAGGTTTCCGAGCACTCACACACAGCTGTAGAGGTATTCGGAGGGTTTCCGAGGCACTCCACACAGCTGTGGAGGTATTCGGAGGGTTTCCGAGCACTCACACACAGCTGTAGAGGTATTCGGAGGGTTTCCGAGGCACTCACACACGCTAGTAGAGGTATTCAGCCCACGTGTAGGTTTCATCGAGGCACTCACACACACTGGTATTAGAGAAAAGTGATTCGAGGGTCCGAGCACTCACTCACAGCTGTGGAGGTATTCGGAGGGTTTCCGAGGCACTCACACACAGCTGTAGGGTATTCGGAGGTTTCCGAGGCACTCATCACAGCTGTCGGAGGTATATCGGAGGGTTTCCGAGGCACTCACCACAGCTTAGACGTGGAACAGGGAGACGAAGCATGCTACATACAAGTTTACGAGAACTGACCTTATAGCGATACCAGTTTAACGACTTTGTCGTGTGTGTAGCAGATGAATGTTGGTTTACGAAATACTAGCTGAAGGAACAACTCACCTTGCAGCAGGCAACCGTGAGCTGGTATCTAAAGCATTTCCAAAAATTTCCTTTTTTCCCCAAAAATTCCCGAACCCTTCATCATCATTTCTTCTTCCTCGCAACACATCTTTTTTATATTATCTTCTACTCTCTTTCGATTTATTATACATATTAGGCAGCTACAGGCTGTTCACGTTAAAATGAGCACTTTTGAAAGCCCTCTTAAGATCTCTTGTATGCATTTTATGCATAATTCCACCTTACGTAAAACTAACAATGCCACGGACCTCAGCACATTATTATGCATCGGTCAAGTGAAACCGCAAATTTAGAATAAATTTTAAAAATCTGCTAATTTTGATATGTCCTAGTATAAAACCAGAAAGTAATAATAATTTGTGTTGTCACAATGGTTTCTAACATTTTATTTCGAGGTTTAAGAATTGGAACTACTTCGGTCTTCGTTGCCAACCTAGTGGGCAATGTCACTTATGCCTGTTTAAATATATGAACAGGCCAGTTTTTTTACACAGTTGATATTCAAGTGCTACACTTTATCGTGACAAGGCTTTACATTAGAAGTATTGAAACCTCTGTTGTCTTCGATCTGAAGTACGGTATGTATATGCATTCTAGTCACAATTATTTAGAACCACTTTTCAGCTCTCCGTAAGTTGTTTATTAATTGTTCATACTGTCAGGTATTGAGTATTTCGACGAAGTATCGATTTGAGCAATGTAATTTTAACAGCCTGAATGCAGATTGCTTCAGAGAAATCCATTGACATTTTTGCCTAGAAATGACAGGTCCGACACCAGTTTACACTGTTTGCATATTGTTTACGATCATAAAATTGTTTTCTCTGACAGTCATGTTTCGAGTCGCACATTGTCTGGACATCTGTTTACTCCATGCACATGAACTTCCTCCACATGGTACTGCTAATAGTCAAAAGGCAGTTTCTTCGTAACTAACCACTCTCGTCTAGGGTATACACGTTTAGCAGCGTATAACAACTATTGTTAGCTGGTGGTGATTGGCTGATTGGTGTTCGCATACATAAGTCAACATCAATATGACGCTAAGTCTAGCATACCATATATAGAAGCAAGGAGGTCAGCTGATAAGCTTAGTTTGACAGCGGCTCCCGTGAAAGTTGGATCGTCTTGGCTATCTTGTGCCTCTTCCCATCAAAGTGTTATTCTGCATCTGCGTGTCTTCGGGTACTCCAGAGCTAATGGTAGCTATGACAGTACCATCGACTTCTTCGGAGTGGTACCAGCAGCGCCATCGTCTTCTTCAAAGATGATGCCGACAATTCTTTCGACCTCTTCGGGTGGGCTGCGTACAGCAGTTCAGCCAACGGCATCGCGGCTCAATCTGACAGTGTCAAGACGTCAGTGCATGTACTGTGGTGAAGCCTTTACGAATAGCAGCAATGTAAGACGACACGAAAAGTATCAATGTAAGATGAACGCTCTCCTCATAGCATATATGTACAAGAAGTGCCTTCGTCTGTTTGCACATTCTGACAAACTAGCCCAACATTAGAAAATATGTAAAGAACTTGTTCCTACGCCAGCACAACAAAAAGACATATTGTCGCTGCCAAAAACATGTGATGGACTTACAATTATTACTTTACGCAATGACGATGTAATCATCATCGCTATCCTTGTGCAGTAAATGAGGATGTGCATGTGGATGGTACTTACAGTTCGCTTTCGATATCAGATCGATCGTGTCTCTACTGTGGAAAGACATACAGTAAAGGTAGCAATGCGCGTAGGCACAAAAAGAGTGGTAAATGTACGAAGACACGATGGCCTTATTTGACTATTAGCAGTAACAAATGTGGAGGTAAGTTCATGTGTTATGTATTAAAAGATGTTCCAGATAATGTGCGACATGAAATACATGATTGTCAGAGAAAACAATTTTATGACTCGTATAACAAACATGACAAACTGTGAATGACTCGTGTCCGAGAACCTGTTCATGTTCTAGGCAAACCTAATGCCAATGGATTTCTTCTAAAAAATCTGTATTCAGGAGTATGTCGAAAGATTACATTGCTCCGAATCTGATACTTTCGTCGAAAGATGTTTGCTTATTTCTGTCAGGTATGAAACAAAATTTTATAATCCATCTAACAGAAGAGATTGAAAAACATGGGTCGCTAAAATATTATATTTAGCTAGAATGCAATTATACAAAACCAGAAACGTTAAACGAAGTCATCAACAAGAGGGCATTCAAGACTTCTAATGTACCTGTCTATAGTATATATGACATCAAAAAGCGTGTAGAAGATAATATACAAGAGTTATCTCGCGAGGAAGCAGAAATGACGATGAAGGGTTCTGGTTCGACACTCGATTCGGTTAAATCATCTGGAGCCAAGAACGAGTGCATACCAACCTCTTACGAAATAATATGTGTACCACCTCTTGCCTTTGAAGAAATTATAGCAAAGAAATGTTTGTATGTAATATTTTGTAAATAAAAATATATTTATTAAATATGCTGTGTTTAATTTTTTATAAAAAAAAAAGGCCTTCCGCTTTATATAAATATGATTTCAAATAAATTAATACTTGCATTTATGAATAAAAGAAATTAAAAGATATATATGGTGATTTACGTGCTTTGCAGGAATGGTCAATGTCATTATTCGGTACAGGCAGATAGCAGATGGTATAATCGATACTACATATGTATTGAGAATAGAATTCAATATGGAGGGAGTCTAACTAAAGTGAGTATTTGATAGAATGAATGTGGTAGAGGCTTGTTGACTAAACGCTAATTAGCCAATGAAAAATATTGGCGGATGTCAGCAGTGCAACCTATACTTAAATATATATATATATATAATGGCTCTCACCTGGTTACACATAGGTGATGTAAACATATGAATTCTAATATGTCTGTCGCTCGAAGATGATATGCAAACTATAATATAAATTATAATAAAAAACATGGAGGACTGCAGCTAGCAGGGTGGTTGCCTCCCAACATGGCAGTCTCCAGTAACATATATAAACAAATGATATACGAGAAAAAAAAACAAATATAGTAATCGAAGGAAAGTGAGGGAGACGGTTACATATAAAGATGGCAGTCGAGCGAAGGCGAGAGTTAATCTTCAGTAGCAAGTAAACAAATAACAAACAAAAAATCAAGATGGCGAAATGAGAATAGGTGGGAGGAGTGGAGGCGAAGCTGGGAATGGATCAAATGTAACTAATGGTGGTGCTGGGGGATCTTCGGAAATGTAAGTTAAAGAAAAAAGTTTTAATTAATTTTTTCGTATTTTTTAATAAATATTTTTAAATATTCGTTTGGATAATGTTTTGGATATTTTTTTGCATTTTCAAGGTAATTTAAGGTCATGAGGTCAATGTTGAGGTAGTCTGCATCTAACATGGCGGCAGTAGTCTGTAATGTATTATGCTTGCTGACTTTTATGCATTTTTTGTCAATATTTTATTTTCATGGTCATTAAAGGTCATGGGGTTAAGGTTGAGGTAGACTGCGTATAATGTGGCGGTTATAGTCTGAAATGTATTATGCTTACTGAATTTTATGCATTTTTTCTCAAGTTTTTTATTTTCAAGTTCAATCAAGGTCATGGGGTCATGGTCATGGTCATTGGCTCCCGATATGGTAGATTGGTGATGTATATCAAGATGGTGGCCATCTACAAAAGTGGTGGTCGCCTACTTAGATGGTGTAACGATTATGGACTGGGGGTGACCTCTGGTAAATCTAAGTATTTTTGAATACTTTTTTAATTTAAATTTTAATATTTTTTAAAATAATTTTTGATAATACTCTTTTTGGGATTTTTGTGAATTTTTTCGGAATTTTTTGAATGATTTGGATTTTTTGGGTCAAAGGTCATACGTCCGACTCCCCTGACCCTGGATCACTGATCCCTGTCTCCTTTCTGACCCTGGGTCACAGATCCCTGGCACCTGGGTCGCTAATCCCTGGCCTTGGGGTCACTAATCCCTCTCGAATGATCCAGGAAAAATGGGAAATTTTAGGGAGAAGGGGAAATTTTTAGGAAAAAGGGAAATTTTTAGGGTATTTTGATAGATTTTGAGGGAAGAAGGGAAATTCTGAAGGAAAAAATATGGCGGACGGGTGACGTAACAAGATGGGGGCCAGGCGGCTCTGGCTCCAACTCCCCAATCCCTTTTGTCTAAACGTACATTTCCCTTCTACTTATGTGCTCGGAAGAGCTATTGATGAAAGCAAACAGTTGTTGTGGCAGTTTACCTGCTGGTGTTGGTGCAGATGATGAAGGCAGAAGGTTGTTGTAGCGATTAAGGGATGGGGGAAAAGTTAGGTCGTGATGCGGTAGTGCCTCCCAAGGCAAGTTCTACACGCCGTCCAGCTCAACACATAATTTGTCGTCCAAGCTTTGTCATGAGTTTGATGTAGACCGTGTGCTCATGCGAATAGAACTGAAATCTCGCCCCGAGTACCCTTGAATTTCACTCGAGGAATTCCCGATAGTCATTGTAACGGAGCCACTGCAAGATTTACCTTTACACCCTTTGCTTTGCGTACACACAATTAAATCAAAACAATGTATGCGTTAAGTTTTTGGTGCAGGCCTATAAAGTGTATGGTTATGCCGCCGGCGCATTAATCCTTCATCAACTCCCGTCACACCTGTGATCACTATTTTGAAACCTTGCGGATTATTGGGTGCATAATTGGAAGTATCAAAAGTTTTCAAATCTGGGGCTATTTCTTTGTAAAGATGATGGCAGGCTATTTCGTACAGGAGGGGATAGGTATCGCAGTACATAACGTGTAAAGCTGGCTGACGATACTTTTTACTCATATACATGTAATGAAAATCGTACAGGATTAATTAAGAAAGGTCAAAAATGGCAACACCAGTGTACAAAGGTTTGTTAATTGTACCACAGATCTTTGACATCTCAAACACAACTAGATTTACATCGATGGTAGGCATTTACTTGAAAGTCGGACGCCCAATCAATTCTACTGCTCCATAAATCGGGACATACCGTGATATGAATGTAATGTCCCTTTCCCAGCGGACATTCTGCAAAGTATTTCCATATATGGTATTATTCATCATTTATAAAACAATTTCTCAAAGTTGGCCCCAGCCTCAGCACATTTCTCAAAGTCAAATTTGATGTTTGGAGCCATCCATGCACCTTGTTCATGGCCAAGAACGAGATTAACAGTGTCGAGTTTGACTCCGTACTTCAAATAGTGCCTCAGTGTTTCCCGTATACACCTAAATATTTCCGTGGCGCGAGAATCATAAGAATTACTTATGCGGATCATTCGGAGGTATGTCAGACACTGGAGCAAGAGGCATATATGCAGGCTGCAGGCAGGCGAGTGTAGGCCATATACAGGACCACTCGCTCACAATCTACAACTGTTCCGTGTTAGAAGTGTGTAGCAAGCCTGCAGGCTGCAGGCAGGCGAGTGTAGGCCACACACATGACCGATCCACACAATCTACAACCGTTCCGTGTTAGAAATGTGTAGCCAGCCTGCAGGCTGCAGGAAGGCGAGTGTAGGCCATATACAGGACAACTCGCTCACAATCTACAACTGTTCCGTGTTAGAAGTGTGTCGCCAGCCTGCAGGCTGCAGGCAGGCGAGTGTAGGCCATATACAGGACCACTCGCTCACAATCTACAACCGTTCGGTGTTAGAAGTGTGTCGCCAGCCTGCAGGCTGCAGGCAGGCGAGTGTAGGCCACTCACAGGACCGCTCGCTCACAATCAACAACCGTTCCGGGTTAGAAGTGTGTAGCCAGCCTGCAGGCTGCAGGCAGGCGAGTGTAGGCCATATACAGGACCGCTTGCTCACAATCTACAACCGTTCCGTGTAAGAAGTGTGTCGCCAGCCTGCAGGCTGCAGGCAGGCGAGTGTAGGCCATACACAGGACCGCTCGCTCACAATCTACAACCGTTCCGTGTTAGAAGTGTGTAGCCAGCCTGCAGGCTGCAGGCAGGCGAGTGTAGGCCACTCACAGGACCGCTCGCTCACAATCTACAACCGTTCCGGGTTAGAAGTGTGTAGCCAGCCTGCAGGCGCAGGCAGGCGAGTGTAGGCCACTCACAGGACCGCTCGCTCACAATCTACAACCGTTCCGTGTTAGAAGTGTGTAGCCAGCCTGCAGGCGCAGGCAGGCGAGTGTAGGCCACTCACAGGACCGCTCGCTCACAATCTACAACCGTTCCGTGTTAGAAGTGTATCGCCAGCCTGCAGGCTGCAGGCAGACGAGTGTAGGCCATTTACAGGACCGCTCGCTCACAATCTGCAACCGTTCCGTGTTAGAAGTGCGTAGCCAGCCTGCAGGCTGCAGGCAGGCGAGTGTAGGCCATATACAGGACCGCTCGCTCACAATCTACAACCGTTCCGTGTTAGAAGTGTGTAGCCAGCCTGCAGGCTGCAGGCAGGCGAGTGTAGGCCATATACAGGACCGCTCGCTCACAATCTACAACCGTTCCGAGTTAGAAGTGTGTCGCCAGCCTGCAGGCTGCAGGCAGGCGAGTGTAGGCCATATACAGGACCGCTCGCTCACAATCTACAACTGCTCCGTGTTAGAAGTGTGTAGCCATCCTGCAGGCTGCAGGCAGGCGAGTGTAGGCCACACACATGACCGATCCACACAATCTACAACCGTTCCGTGTTAGAAGTGTGTAGCCAGCCTGCAGGCTGCAGGCAGGCGAGTGTAGGCCACACACAGGACCGCTCGCTCACAATCTACAACCGTTACGTGTTAGAAGTGTGTAGCCAGCCTGCAGGCTGCAGGCAGGCGAGTGTAGGCCACACACAGGACCGCTCGCTCACAATCTACAACTGTTCCATGTTAGAAGTGTGTAGCCAGCCTGCAGGCTGCGGGCAGGCGAGTGTAGGCCACTCACAGGACTGCTCGCTCACAATCTACAACCGTTCCGTGTTAGAAGTGTGTAGCCAGCCTGCAGGCTGCAGGCAGGCGAGTGTAGGCCATATACAGGACCGCTCGCTCACAATCTACAACCGTTCCGTGTTAGAAGTGTGTCGCCAGCCTGCAGGCTGCAGGCAGGCGAGTGTAGGCCACTCACAGGACCGCTCGCTCACAATCTACAACCGTTCCGTGTTAGAAGTGTGTAGCCAGCCTGCAGGCGCAGGCAGGCGAGTGTAGGCCACTTACAGGACCGCTCGCTCACAATCTACAACCGCAGGTAGCGCATTCCCGCCGACTTGTCAACATACGTCTTCGGAAGTGGTCCCGCCCTTGCGTCCTCTAGCGGCCTCCTCGTGTTCGTGAACAAGGACTTTTACGTGACTCACAGTGTCTTAAAATGAATGAATTAAGTAATTAACGATGCAAATCAAAGTCCCTTTAAATTAAAAGTCAAGCTTCCTAAAAACAAGATACATGAAACATGTGACACAATTTTACGCCCCTCTCACCTACCTGCCAATATTTTAAAACAAGTCCGTTGCCTATGGGAGTAGTGAGGTACTTTAGAAACGGCATCCACACATTAAAAGAAATTAATCGATTAACATGCATAAAAAATAAAATTTTTTATATAGATCCATTTGCCCTTGCCGTGGCTTCAGCATTGATTTGGGTATAGGACTTACATAAACTTATAACCTACGTTTGATTATAGACTAAGGTGAAAAAGCGATAATAATAATGAAAATAAAAACCTAATGTTTCGAAATAAATTAAACGACTAATGAACACAAGTGCGTGACGATCATTAAACGAATTTAAAAAAAACATGTAATGAATTCACATAAGCAGCTCCTCCAAAATACATCCATCCGCCTCGGAGGCTGGTGAATGAATGACGTGCGCTGGCTTATAAGCTGTTATGTATACGTGGAGCATGGTCGGAGGCTAACAGGTAACTGAGTTGAAATTACGACTTACTAACCGATTGGCACACTTTTCACTTGTATCCTGAATTATATCTACAAAAAAAGGTATCCCTACCAATTCAGTATTAACGGCATGCAATCTAAGTAGCAAAATGCACAGAAAATGATTTAGCACTTCCAGTTAACACGGACAAATAAATATTTCGAAACTCATATTTTGAACTTTAAATAGACACAATAGCTTACATCTCCCTCTCTTTTGTACACGTACATTAAGTATTTTTAAAACACATCCGTTCGCCTCGGAGGCTGGTGAATCAATGAAGCGAGCTTACGTTGAGAGCCTGACTATACATACATGGAGCGCGTCTGAGTTGAAATTTACGAGAAAAATTCTGCAATCGTCCTACAACAGACAACGAAACGATATTTTTTTTCACGAAAGTTTCACTATTGTAAGAATAATTCACTTTTAACACAAATTATTTCCGTCGAGGCGTAGGGACACTTGAATGACACGAAGAAGAATTTAATCCCACAAAGCATAATTGTGCAACACATTATAGAAACATACTATATATTTTTAAAAATAATGGATGTGTAACAAATTTTTTTCCCTTTAAGTCTGTGAAATTTACAGCACTAATTACAGAAACGACAGTTGAAATTCATTCCAAGTTTTGTCGACTTAACACAGAAATGTAGTTTACAGGAAAATTATTTTATTCCCGATAAATTAAAATTTGTTATATTTAAACGAGAATCGCGGCTTTCACTTTCCAAAGCCCACTGCCCGACACCGGAAATCGGGGACCTCGCTATCCATTGGTTGCATCACGAAGCCAGTCGCACCTGGTGAAGTCGAGAGATCCGATATATACGTGTATCCCGGATAAGTGTAGTCGTGAAACTAACATGTCGGCGGACAGCTAAAATTGTTCATGTCGCTCCTCACGGCACCCCCTCCCACCTCTCACACCTTTTATCCAGAAAACAACTTTGTGCGAAAAGACAGTTTCTATCCAAGGTCACGCAGCTCCGTTCCCTTCTAACACAGAGTTCGTTTTTGGAGGGTTGCTCTGTCTAAGCACATGCTCCCCCACCCTTCACCACACCACAGAGCACTTTTTTCTGCTGGCTGGAGAACTCCCCGGTCCAAGCACCCCGCCTTCGCTTTCAATTCAAGACCATAAACCCCCACCCTCCTATCTTCAACGCCGACCCAGATCGTATTTTGTCCAACAACAACTTCAGGGACTCTCCACCTGCCAGATACCCCTCAAGAAACCAAGTTGGACTCTTCCAAAGCTTTTATTTGTTTGCAAAACTACGCTTTATCAATGAATTGTGGACCCTCCCTAAAAAATCTATCCTGTCCGGTTCTGTGAGAGGAATAGTTATTCCCCCACATGCCCCTTCCCCTGACTCGCCATACGTAGAGCTAGCTGGTCAGCAGCCTTTAAACCTTTGTGCTAGGGGATGTTGAAAAAATACTCGCAATTAGACTCTCAAGTGATTGCGAGCGACTCGAATGAATAATCCATTTAAATTGGGCACCAAATGTATAAATGTACTAATACTTACCAAACTACTTGAATGAAACAATCCACACACTTTGTCGAAGAAAAATGATGAAATCATTACTATGTTACTTAACACAAACACAGTTTATCGATCCAAAATAATTTTAACAAAAACTCTATCAAAAACATATTGCAGAGAAAGGTAAAAATAAAATCTCTTATCAAACACATGTATACTAGCTTCGAAAATCTGCGTTTACGAATCCTACTCTAAAAATGCACGCATTATACAAAAAATAATAGACGCGCGCAAACTTCAAAATAATAGAAAATATTTATATACTATAAACTATCGCAATAAAAGTTTAGCGAATTCCGTAGTTAACACTAGTAGAGAAACTGAATTCATACGTTAATCAACGATTATAGAAATAAATCATTTACACACGTAAAAATATTCTAACTTCTATCGTATTTTTTGTTAAAGGCCGTTCACGTTAAAGTGAGCACTCTAGAAATCAACCTTTTAAAAATACCACTGCCTCCGCAACTGCGTATGTATAACCACGTGTGTTACCTCACGAGCTGGGGATGAACACACCCAGTTATGTTGGCAGTGAAATGTGAAAAGTAGTTCTACAAAATAACGCTGTATTGTAAGTTAATGTTTAAATATATGGCTACTTAAGTAGTTTGAAGTGTATTTTATACAATTTAAAGTAATTATTGTCTTAAAGATAATGTATTTACTGTAGCTCATAATGATATTGTGTCACGTGATCGGCGCAACAGTCAAAATCAACGGCCCGTTGTTGTGGTTCCTTCATGCTTGTTGCTTGGCTTTGCTTGTGTGGAGTGGTTGCGAGGTAGCTATACAAATTTGGATGTTGGAAGTTGTTATGTTTTAATATTTCTCATTTATTTTCCAGCTTATTTGCTGTCATCATTGTTTTATTATACGTCCTATAGTGTTTAATTGTGTTGTAGTGATTTTGTGTAAAGTCACGAGTTCCAGCAAACTACGTACGAATAGTCAACGTCAGGAAGACATTATAAATCTCGCCGAAATTATTGAATCGTTAATTCGTCGCGGAGAGATGAAGCCGTGCAAGGTCATCGAACGAGTTTCAAAAATGATGAGAATTTCAACTGCAACTGTCCGGAGGTAAGTGTAAATGTGTTTTTACGACGTGTTTCCCCGAACAGCTTTTACGATGTGTTTTCGCAGCGTATCCCCAATACATTATTGAAGTTAATCGTTGAAAAAGAATATGTAGGAATCAACAGTTGGAAATGTGATATTATAAACGGAAAGTTAAATAACAATTATGAAAGTAAATGAATGACAGCAGAAACGCGACTTTATATATTCATGCGTGTTTGCGAAATACATGTTATATCCTAAGTTTAACAAATAATATAAAAAGTTATGTGTACTTACGTACCTACGCCCATCTGTTTAACACATCTTTTAAATCTGTCTTGAGAGTAAGTGCAAATTTTGCCGTCATTTTACACTTTTTGTATATCACTGTATTGTTTTGTAAGTTATATGCCTAACCTCGAATACGTCTGTGCGTATATATTTAGGCCCAGTCATGCAACCTTTCTTAAACCTACCTTGGTAACAAGTGCAAATATGCCTGTCAATAATTATACTTTAATTTGACATGTTTTGAAATCAGTGTGTTATTTTGTATTGTAGGCCTAACCTCAAACTTGTGTTCATGTAGTTATTCATCCCAGGTTACAGAGTTAAGTTTGACTATTGTTAACATAACATAAACGTCGCAGTTTGATGCTACACCAAAGGTGTTCCAACATAAAAACTATAAAATGTTGAAGCTGGTTTTGTTAACTATAGATATATAGCTGCGCTTGTTGCCGCCATTCTTTCATTATGCAAGTGTAGGCCTAATTGTTTTATTTGGTAATGCTTGCTGTAATAAGAATTAGAAAGCATTTACAATTAATTGTCAACAGTTAGGCCTATAGAATAACTCCATGTTTAAATTTCGAAATGGCTGTTTGACAAGACAACTTGCTACCTTTTGAGAAATATCAACGAAGAGAGTATGTGTTTTTTGGGCATAATTGTTTTTAATATGTGCTACTTAAGCCCCAAAAATATTGTAGTTATGGAAATTTAATATGACTGTAAATTACACGTCATAGTCAACACCCCAGACTCCCAGAGTTCCTGTTTACTTGCAAGTGCATGTTTGTAAAGGTTAGATTACACCACGCAGTGTATGTGTTAAATTAAGTATATCTAAAGAAGCTGTATGAGCTAACTTTCAATAAGGGCCGTGCTACAATTGGCATACCAAACACATTCACAGTTATAGCGATAAGCACATTCAAAACACAAAAACACAGTGGCCTGGCTACAATTGATATAGCGATAATAATATTTGTTTGTTTATGACGCTACATTTGTACCGAAGAAATTAAGGTCTGTACATAGAGTTGGTAGTGGGTTTTTTCCAAAAAAAAAATATTTTCAATTTATCTGAGACATTTTTAAAATGGAAAATTATTTACATTTTATTTTTTACTATAAACGTTACCTCAAAGCGTTACAAAAGTTCTGTGGTTGTGATTATCCATAAATAAACAAAAGAAAATGTCTTCCTAAGGAATGAAGTCAAAACACACACTTTCTTGATATGTAAATAAGCTTTCTATTGATAGCATAGTATAAGTGTCGGGGCTTCTGATTGGTTATTTAATTGACGCACAGCTATAGTAACAAGGAGAGTTAAACCAAGTGCTTATCGCTATGCACAGTAACTCGCCTGTAAGTATTACTTTTATAATTTGTCCTTCACATTATCATTTTGCTGTCATTTGTGGATATGTATTGGTTTTACATTAATAATAAGACATTTCTTTCAGCTTTGTGTGTGCACACATGAACCATTTTTTGTAAGTGTAGTAATTTTCTTATTTACTTCACTCATTTAAGTTTAAAGTTTTGGTGCAGTCATTGTAATGAAGGAACCACAGCAATGATGAGAGTCCATGCACTTTACCTGTAAAATTAGTTCCTTGAGGTCTGTGTGGGTTTGACAAAAAGGAAATGTTGCGTCCATTTGGGCCACAAGAGATACCAGAAATGTGGCCATCACTGGATCGGCATTTCACTTAACTATAAATAATATACATTATTTTTAGAATTATTTTGGTACAAATAAGGCGGTGCCAGTTACAAGCCTGGTATACCCTTCTGTTACCACTTCAATTCACAGTATACATGTTCAGTTCTTTTTTGGAGGGTCTCAGAAGGGTACGAACACAGAGTAACTGTGTCAAAAATACTATATGTACATATACACAATTGCATTTGTTGATGTTTATATTTTTAGTGTAAATTATATTTATTTAATATATATGTTATAGGCCTATGTTGAAATATATTTATCTCCATTTATAAAGGTGCATATAAAACTATCCTTAAAATGTACATATACATGCACATATATTTTAATATATATATATTTTTTTTTTTCATATATAACGAATTAATATACTGCCACATTTGCACCGTCACGTTAAGTTTATTAACACAATCTACTTCTGTGCAGTGATATACTCTGTGATGGTACATATTTTATATATATATACTGTATATTTTACATGATGTATATAATTATATATGCATATATATCATGTGTTATAAACATGATATATGTTTCACGTTTTATATGTAATTTACATGTTACATTTAGCACTCATAAAATGTAAACAATGAGTTTATTAACATGTGGCAAGCATATGGCAGTCACATGGCAATGTTTGTTTACATGTGGTGGAAGGATACATAATGGGCAAGAGAGTAGAACTTTAGCACCGCTTTCAAATTGATCACTTTATCGTGAACGGCCTATAATAAAGTTAAATATGTGAAAAACGGAAATATTTTGAAAAATACTGCTACGAAGACTGCGAACGAGGTGTGAACCCCGAGGAGAAAGATGAAGATAGCATCTAGCAAGCAGTGCGGGTTGTCGACGTAGCCAGGCGAAGCACGAGGTCGGTGCGTATGCGTAAACAGGATGGGTCACCGCTGTAGGCTGACGCGATTTTGTCCGTCTTTTTTCTATCCTGTAACAGAGCGCTACGTGATGAGGGACAGCCTCGCTTGAGACAAGGACTGCTAGCAATGCTTTAGTTTTATACATGTCCTGAACACGTCCCAGCTGTAGGAATCCTACAAGCTTCGCACAAAATTTCATACACAAAATTAACTGATTTACACAATTAAGTCAGATATTGAGTAAATGCCATTTCTATGTGTTTTAAATATCTCGTGAAAATCGTCACTGCTTGTTAATAGCCAATAACTGGAGTTTACATATGTATTTAAAGCTCGTATACTATAAGTAAATGATCTATTTCGTCTTGTTTTCTGTTAAACACAAAATCGTTTACTCATTGCGAATCTCCATGCTCTTTACTGTGTTAAATATTGACGATTTCGCAATTTTTGAGTGATGTTAGCGATTTCGCTATTTTTTAGGTAATATACACGCAAACTGATTTCACAGCGAGACAGTATTGTTAGCTGTTATAGAAAGCGCTGAGACAAAGTGATTCGCCAATTGTTGCAAACGAACACTCACTCGTTATTCAGTCCACATTCAAATATTTATGCTCACTTAAACCATATCAATTAAGCAGATAATTTTGGTTTTGTTACGTTGATATGTGTTTTTCAATATATATATATATATATATATATGTAAAAAAAGGTATGTGTTTATGGGTAGGGGACATAAATAAATGTTTTTCACACAAACTGCAAAGCTACAACTCCTAGTGGATAAAGTAATTTTATATATATATATATATATATATATATATATATATATATATATATATATATATATATATATATATATATATATATATATATATATATAACGAAAACATTGACTCGCGCTTTCTTTAAAACATATGTTTATAAACTTACAGATATACAGTTTGGAGAAAAATAAAACACACTTTCACTTTGAAATACACTTTTAATATATCCCATTTTCCAACAAGCACAATATTTATTTAAATATGCAAAAGTCACATTCTTCTTTAAAAATACTTATTTATATACAGAAAAACCCTCAATCTTCTTTTCTCGGAACGAGGTTGGTAAAATTTGGTTGATGTTGAAGGAAGACATACTCGTTACTCTCATATCTATGAGGAGTTGTTATTTAAAGCGGATTCTAGATGACGCGTTGGTTGCTAGATTTTCACATTAGATATTTTAAGAAACAATCTATCAGATAATTGATTCACTCTTAATACTGCTGGCTGTTTAATTGACTCGTTGATGATATTATGTCATTTAATTACCTCATTGGCGGTATTGCATATAGCAGAGCTGAATTTATTATGGTATTGAGTGTAAAAAATGTAGACATGAATTCTATGATATCACACAGGGATACACCAGCCGACTGAATGTAGACAGGAATTCTATGATATCACACAGGGATACACCAGCCGACTGAATGTAGACAGGAATTCTATGATATCACACAGGGATACATCAGCCGACTGAATGTAGACAGGAATTCTATGATATCACACAGGGATACATCAGCCGACTGAATGTAGACAGGAATTCTATGATATCACACAGGGATACATCAGCCGACTGAATGTAGACAGGAATTCTATGATATCACACAGGGATACACCAGTCGACTGAATGAAGCACTGAAATACAAGAAGTGCAAAGTTTGTAGGAAGAAAGTTGACATACACATCGTACTGGCATGAAGTGAGGGTCGCAGTTCAGAGGCTCTACACATATTCTGGGTTTCGTGGAACAGGAAAAATTTACGGATTTCTAATTGTGTTAAAACCTTGAAGAAAAATTGTTTTATCAATGCATTGGAGTGAGTGAAGAGATTTTAATTGTTCTCAAAACCGGAGTCTTGAGAGCCGATGAGGGTGAAGCGAGGCGAGTAATGAAGCAGGGTCGGATTACAAGCATCCTTGTCGCTAATAAACTTGGATTATTTACCACCAGTTTCAAATGGCTGGTATTGGGAGATATGCACATCCAATTTTGATATCAGTTGTAAAGTCCACCAGCTTCCACGAGCACTAAATTATTCAAGTCTGGTTATTAAGTAAGGTACAATGTTATGGTCATAAATTCACCAATATCGGTTGAGTGTAGTATAGGGAGGGAATTACTTTTAGTATAAAAGGTTTGCATTATGTCTTCCTCCGCCATGAGGGATTTCAGTACTTGAAATCCCTCATGGTTACACGTTACTGTTATGCTAATTCTAATAGTTCGGGGTGATTACATTATTAATCTTAATAAAGGGAACTTGCACCTCTGGAAAAAACAAGGAAAGTCTATGTCACTGTTAAGCCTATCATTAAATATCTGCACATCAGTTAGCCTGTCAGCGAACGTGCTAGCCAGTATCTCGTATCTGAGATTGGATGATGAACTTTTCATTGGAGCTGGCGAGTCGGAAATCAAATTAATCTTTATCCAAGAAATAACATATCGAATATTTGGAGGTAATTCAGTGGGTTGAGCTGGAAATGTGAACTGCGAATCTAACTGTGGTGCTGCCTTAGGAGATGATGCTGTTTGTGGTGCTGGCTTAAGATGTGGTGGTGTTTGTGGTCTTGATTGTGGTACAAGTTGTAAAGCAAGTGGAGGTGGAGAACCAGTGTTGCAAATTGTACAGTTTATTTTTAATGCATCTCTCCAAGAAAACTGCCTCTGACAGAAATCTTACTCAAACTGTTTTCTTGAAGATTTCATTCGACATGTTCTTATTGCATGTCGATGCACGCTACACAAAGCTGTAAATTCTATACTGCAGAAGCGACACAGCAGAGACATCATTGCTTTTGTAGTATTCCAAGATTATAATGAAACTGCAAGACATACTCATTTTGTATGTAGTTATAAGTAATTCTAGGAAGCAATTCAATTACCTATTCGATATTAAACTTAATATGTCTGAATTATATTATGTTTACAAAGTTTTGTAAATTAAATCACTTTCAAATTGCTAAAGGTTTATTTATTCAATACCCCATACTCAAACCTTCATGTGCAAACACATTTAGATTTGATTGTTAAATGCACGCAAACAAAGTTTAAGTAACATTTGATTGTCAGAATATGGTAATATTATAAATCATGCATTCTTAAAGTCAGTAAAACAGAAATAATAGTATCAGCCCTTTAATTTCATTACATTTTTCTTATATTTTGTTTACAGAATATATTTTCTCATCACTGTGTGTTTACAAAATCATTTTTTTACATCAATATTTTCCATTCTCTCCTTGGCAATACTTATAGTATTTTCATCTGTTTGATTATCATTTTTCGTGTATTTAGATGTGTAATTTTATACATTCTGGTAAATCAGAAAAAGTTTCACAAAAGTGAGAATAAACTTCTTAGATAATAGTTGGTGGACTTGTATTCGGACACATATAGTATACAGGACATTTTTACAGATCTGAACAAGATATTAAATCATTACATTTTTCACCCTCTAAGGGACATTAAATATTTTTAAAATAAATACAACTCATTGCATATCTCTCCAAAATGATGTATTATTCGATTAGACAAACAAGAGAAATTCACAATTGAGTTTCCAGAGGTGACATACACATAAATACCAGTTGGGTGGAAGAAAGAAATGTTTACAGTAGGATTGTTACAAAGATACTAAAACTATTTATTTCTGAGACAAAGTCGAAATTGTTTACTCCAACATGCTAATAACTTGTTGATATTCAATTTACACTTCGATTTCTGTATGCAAGAACAGGTGATTTCGTTGTCTTGTTGGTCTATCTTTACGAACTAGTGGATTACTTTGACCTAATATTTTTAATATAAAATTACACTCATAAGTTCTCTCATCCCAAATAATGCCATATCACTAGAATAATATCCACAGGTGATTCAGGAGGAGAATCATCATAGTCTGTTTCACCCCAGTGAGACATCGTTGCCCAAGTTAGCATTAATTTTGAGTTTTCTTCGGCAGAGAAGAATGTCGAATTAAACCCATTTTTTACATAATTGTTTGAATGAGGGGTAATTGTATGATTTTTTAATATCTATTACTTTCCCATTACACACTTTCTAAAATGCATTTTTGCTCAACTCCATCTACATATATTTCACAATTATTTAGATATTATTTGCAAATATCTTCAGTATTCTCATATTCTACACACCCACTATCACATTTTAAACCATAGTGATTTGTTGGTAACCCATCTATTAGTTTTTTGTAATTGGAAGTAATATATTTTTAGTCAAATAGTGCTTTAAAGGTGTATAGCGCTCCATATTCTTCCATATCAGTAATAGCTAATTCTTTAATGATAATTGTTTTCTGCAGTTTGAAATCCTTGCTTATTGCAAAACAACTCATCATAGCCGTGGTTCGTCGTCTACTGACTCAATTAATTATTTTCACTAGCTTATCTCTGACATTGTAACTTGCTAATCTCGTGAATTATCAGAGTGTATGTTTGTGTATTTGTTGGAACTGGTGTATTTTCAATTATTTCCATTTTGTGAGTCAAACATTCTATTTGTAATCATGTCTTCTTGTTTGCTTACAACAAACACAATAAACGGTCCTCTGCTTTGAACTGTTTTGGGTAATAGAATTGGTGAACTGTTTTTGTTATAATATGTTTCCTGAAACTTTGTATACATATCATAGGAAATAAGGAATTTCCCATTAGCAAAGTTCATGTTTAAATCCACATAGAGGTAAGCTTGACTGTTTAGATGTAGTTAAATATTTTTTGTATGACAATTATAGAATACTGATCTATCAGCTTTTAAATTGTTTTGCCGATTTGTTTGAAAACAAATGACAACATATCGTGTTTTTTCCAATGAAAAACTTGATTTTACACTCTATGCTATTTTTTTAGCTAACAGTAGAGTTGGAAAAATCTCTAAAACACACTATCTTAATGCAATGTCTTAATTCTTCCTTTTTTTGTTAATTTTAAAAACTTTTCACAATCACGAGTGTTAATTTCAAAATGCGGCATCAACCATTCAACACTGCTTAATTTCAATGTTAAACTTTCCCCGTTATTAGCTGTATCATATATAGCTTTTAAAAGCATATTGCCGAATAGAATAACTAATTCTTGTTTAGAATTTTATATGACATGTTTGTAGACTTCAGCAAAGCCCAAAACTATACTTAATGGTATAACAATGATGTGTTTTCTACCTGGGTTTATTTGTAGTGAGTAATCACTAGCATTGCTCCACCCAGTCATAATCCCTGTATAATGATCGTTTACAGTTCCCAAGAGATACTTCTTTATCAGGGAAGCAATTCCAACATCTTGTGTTTGATCGATTTCCACTCAATTTAGCAGATATGCAATTCTGTCGATTAAATAAAATATTCCATTTCTTAGTGTTTTTGTAGTTGCTGGATTACTTGCATCGGCTGTATTTTTAATTGTTCCTCTAAACCTTAAACTTGATTTCGATGGTAACGTGTATATTGTGATTTTGCACTGAAATCCTTATTTCCGAAGGAAATGTATATGGACCTGCTCGGAACGGTTCATACATATGTCAGTTATTGCATTTTCATAACTGATGGGTTCTTCAGCATTAAGTACATCTTCCATTTGTATCAACCATATATCATAATTCTTCAAAATACAATTCATTTCCTTCTGTTAACTTCATAGGTACTTATTTGAAGTAAGTGTTTTATACTTGCATTTACATCTTTTTATACTTCCTTTCTTCGAAATATGTTCCTTAGTGACATATTTATTAAAAGAGCTGCCTACTTTACATCCTAATTAACTAGTATGCACAATACCCATTATTTTTGTAAAGCACAAACAATTGAGTGTACAGAGTAATTGTTCCATTTTGTAATTGTACATTAATCTCGTGTTTTTTAAATAATTATGTATTTCAACTGGAGGACGTAAATCGACGAAACTCTCGTAATAAAATGAATGATTTACATTTTTAATTAATGCAACCCATTGCATTCCTTGGTTTTATATTGAATCTAAATTAACAATTATATATTCACAAAGATTTCGTTTCTTTGGTAATCCTCTTTCATATACACACCTTTGGAAGGCTATTTTGGACTTTCTCTGTTTTTTTTTTTCAATGTTTGGAGTTTTTTCATCCTTATCCAACTTTATAAGATTTCAAATACATTCCTTTACCTTTTGATTTAACTGATCTACTAATTGCCGAAACCCCTCCGGGGATTGATCGAAGAGCTGTTAATGCTTAAAATAGGAATGGAATGATTCCTCCTTTCTTTGTTTTTCTTTTAGTTTTACATTTTACACCCATGCCTCTCTTCACCTTTGCACGCATAACTTTATCAACAACCCAAGCTCCAAGTTTTTCACCTGTAGATGTAGATGGATTCTTACTTATATTAGCAGCTTTATCGGCTATAATTGTACGTGATAGATGTCTTTCTTTCAAATCGTTTGTACGATCATAAACTATATAGTGTTCTTTTCAAGCATTATCCAAAGAGTTTATTCCTTGATCATTCTGTGCCAAACATTTTGCAAGTTTGGTACCTGATCCGTAATAATTGCATTTCGGTAAATACAATTCAAATGGTAATTTATTAATCAATGTATTCAATACACCGCATCCATTTTTGATACATTTATTATGAGTCATTGTTTTCAAGTGAACATTAACATATATATATAGACCTACATTTATAGTTTAATGTTAGTATGTTATGTTTGTTTTACTTTAGTATGTTACAATACATAGAAATACATTACATTAGTATGTTACAATATGTTACAACATGTTATGTTAGTAGGTCACAATATGTTACAATACATTCCATTAGTACATTACAATATGTTACATTAGTACATTGCAATGCATTACAATACATTGGTTAGTAAGTTGCAATATTTAATGATACATTACATTATTTTGTTATATGTTATGATAGTAAGTTACATTAGGTTAGTATGTTACATTATACTGTCTAATTGTGTAGAAATTAATGTCATAGAACAAATTGTACGTCTGCCGGTAATTGTAAATACAAAAGAAAACATAATTCAACAGAAACATGGCAGTTTTACCATCAAATATACTTTGCATAATAAGCAGTCATTCTTCGTGTGGAAAAACATGTGTTATTATGTCGCTGTTTGAACATCCAAATGAACATAAATTTGAAAAGGTTTTTTTAAAAACAATACAAGATAAATATAAACGATTAGCGACAATTTTGTTATTAATTTAAGGAATGGGATATTTCCCTTTTACAAATAAAGGAGACACAGTTACTCCAGATGAAGTATTACCCAATTCCTTTTTTATTTTTGACGATATTTGGTGTGAACCGCAGGGTGAAATACAACAATATTTTAGTTTTGGTCGATGCATATTCGAAAACATAATTTGCACGATAATACAAATATTGTGATTGATTTTATAATGGATAATATGAATCTGCAACATATTTACAATGATCATATTTAATGCGATATTGCCTTTACAAAGTTTAAAGATATGTGTTTTTACTTTTGGAAAAACAAGTATGGTTTTTTAGTGATTGGACCAATGCTTACCGTATATAAAGGCTTTTTACTTACAGACACAGAACAATGAGTATTTGAAAGTTTGGACTTAGCGGTATAAATTGTAATAATTACAATAACTGTTTAACCAAAAACTGTGATGGGAATTGTGATTTGAACGGACATATACTACATAATATTGGAATAGCTGTGAAAGGTAGCGATGCGATTAATAAACTTTATATGGAAGACTTAAACACGATTATGATAAATGTATTTAAATCACAATCAAGCGTTATTCAAGAGAAATTAATAAATTTAGATGATTTGAATGACAATGTTCATAAACATACGAGTGTAATTGCAAACACTTTAAGCAATATTAGCACTGTATTGCAGAGAAATGAATTTAGAATAGAAGTACGTTCAAATGGATTTAGTGAGGATTTTAACGATATAACGAACACAGTTTTTACAACACAACTTACAGAAATGCAACAAAATTTAAGAGTTGTAATTAATGATGTGGTAAGCATTACAAACAAATTGAAACACGAATGGAACAAATAATGCAATATATAAGCATTTAATTAGTTAATAAAAAATTTGGTTAAGTTATGCAAACAGATTTGAAAAAAAAAACAAATAATGATTTGGAGACAGTAATAAATTATTTATTAATGATTTGAAAACTAAAACTGTAAAAAAATTAGATGCTGTTTTAGTAAAATCGATAAGATCGAAAAAGCCCAATATGTTCGCCCTACTGCAGCAGTTCGAAAAGCAATGGCGTAATTCAATTATAAATAGATTGAACATAATGTAATATAAACAAAACATCTCTGCCTCTACTTCAGAATTACATAAAGTCGTATCTGCTGGAAAAGAAAAACATTTACAAGCCAAATGAGCTTGTATGGAACGGAATGTTTTAAACAAAGAAATATTTAAACCTGTTACAAGCAGAAAATATACATTGCATTCTGTATTGAATAAGCCTAATTAAATAGCTTTGGAAATTAAAACTGAAGAAGGACCTTTAACAAAGAAGAACAAAAAGAAAATGCTTTCTCATTTAACACAATGTTATTTATCATTACAACATTCTTCACCTCTGCGCGAATTCGACATTTGGTGTTTATCGACATGACAAGGTCTGGTTTCTAGGAGATTCGGTAATAACGTTTCTGCCTAACAACAAAATTAAAATATGTGATTACATAACTGTTGTCAGTGAAGGATTGTTTGATTATTGTTTAAAAACTTCCGACACTGACTTGCAGATATGTAAAGAACATGTTCGTTGTACAAATGTGAATAATGATTTAGGAGATATTGTCAGCAGTGGAATATATAAATATGAAATTGGTGAACATTTTTCTCCTGTATATTGGAACTATCCTAATGAATTGGTCGATAGATTAAAACTTCTCATCGCTTCGAGAGAGTCTGGGAATAATTCACATACAATTGAAATTTTTTATTATATTAAAGAAAATGGTTATATTACCAATTAAGTTTGGTAATATTTCTGTAGAGCTTCATGCTCCTGCAAGGATAAGATATCCTAGAATAAGAGTTATAACTCATGGTTTAAATGAGCTTTTTCGAGCAGATTTGAGTAAAATGACATTGCTTTCCACATACAAGAAGATATACAAGTATGTTTTAACTGTAATAGACATTTATTCAAAGTATGGTTGGGGTACACCTTTGAAAAGCCTAACAGGAAAACAGGTTACCAATGCAATGTAGATCGTTTTGAAAGAGAGAAAGCCAAATTCGCTCTAAACCAATAGAGGAAACGAATTTTTTTCTACATTGTTCCAGAAACTAATGACTGAATATGGTATTAATCAGTGCACAACATATTCGGAGCTTAATGCCAGTGTTGTTGAACGATACAACAAATCGATTAAGCAGTTAATA
This sequence comes from Dryococelus australis, assembly GCA_029891345.1. Classification (NCBI taxonomy): domain Eukaryota; kingdom Metazoa; phylum Arthropoda; class Insecta; order Phasmatodea; family Phasmatidae; genus Dryococelus; species Dryococelus australis. Next base: position 259,620,381 of record CM056996.1, read on the forward strand.
TACAAAATTTCACATCGAGGGGGATTTACAAATGGGTTGACTTTTTGCCTGAAATAGTGAAATTATATAATTCCAGATATCATAGAAATATCACGATGTCACCCAAAAAAGTTATGGATAGTATTTTAATGAAAACTATTTATAATAATATTAAAGTCATCGACGAAAGAAAACCAAATTTCGAAGTTGGCAAATTTATACTTATCTCGAAACAGAATGGAACATTTGAAAAAAAATTACTCTTAATTGGTCTTATGGAATATTTAAAATTATTTAAATTAGACAAACACATCCCAGAGTGTATTACCCAGAAATATATGATGACGAACCAATAAAAGGCAGATTTTACGAACATGAACTGCAAAAAGTCAGTTCTCCAAATGAATATTTGATTGATAAAATCATTAAAAGGAAGAAAGATATGTTCTTGGTTCAATGGAGGGGTTTCTCAAAAGCACGCAACTCCTGGGCTGAGAATCAATATCTTAAAATATTGTTAATCAATGATTGTAAAATTATGACACTAAATAATATTTTAAAATTATATTTGATGTGTTATTTTGTTTAATATGCCTCTCTATAGTGTTTTTATGTACAATTTTTTGTGCAAGCAATCTGCGTGTTGATTGGATTATTGTTTCATTGGATTAGCATACACTATAATCAGATACATTTATATCGTTTTATTAATGACATAACTCACATTTAGTTGATAATCCGTTACATTTGAAATGTAATTCAATTGGAATCAATTATAGATTCGTTTAATTGGTGAATCGCATTTAGGTGTTAATTGGGTGTGTTTGGTATGTATTGTATTTATAATGTTTGGATGTTAAATAGTTTAGTTTGTTATGTTATGCCTTTGAAATTTGTATCTTGTGTTCTTTAATTGATTTTAACTTTACATTTCGTGGAAATGGGATAAGATTTCATGGAATTTTATAGCTTAAAAACATTTAGGACATGATTTGTTTAATTTGTTGTTGTAATTACCTGGAATTGAAATATATTTTCACGGGCTTTTTCAACTTAAAGGCATTTGGGATGCGTTTCCATTTTTTATTTTATTAAGAATGTATTTGTAATGTGATACATTATATTTCTTGGAAGTTGGATACTATTTATGATGATTTGTTTCTTGGATTAGATTAATATGAAATTTCGTGTTTTTTATTTAATTCTAATGTAATTGATCAACTAAATTCATTAGTGTTAGAGTGATGGTTAGTTTATCATAATACATTTCTGGGTTTCATGATAGTTTGTGCTAGGTTATATTTATTTGCTTGTAATGATACAGTTATTGTGAATTGGTAAGTTTTAAGAAAGTAAAATAATATTCCCCATGCTAAAAACTTTTACACGAAAATCATTATTAAATTATTATAGTTTAAAATTTTATGAGAAAAAGTTTTCATTGTGTAAATGATTTTTATACTGTAAAATTCAGCAAGGTTTTTGACAGTGTAAACAATTTTTTATGGTGTACCCAAGTTTGGCAGTAGTGCATTTTCCAAATGTAAAGTTTTATTACTGGGCTTAAAATTTTATGTTGTGTTGTATACGCAGTCCGCTTACTTCAAAATTTAAAACTTGTGAAAAAAGCTGGTGAGGCGAGACAGGTCAAGGAAACTCATTGTATACTGACTAGAGCTGTGGGGATGGCAATTCATGCTGCAGAGAGGAGTCATCGGAGAGGCGTGGCTGGAGGGTAAGTGTCCAGTATTCCTCCCGCTGAAGCGCATGCCCCCCCCCCCCCCAAGTTCTGTGCAATAGCGGGCAGAAGGAGAGGTTGTCGGGTGGGGTGTGGAAAGGGGAGTGTGCCTGAACGGTGGCGAATGGTGCGGACATCGACAATTTACTGAACCATTTTCTCATTCTCTCGCCCATTCCGCTTGCGGCCCAACTCCCGGCCAACAAAGCGGTCTTACACTGCTCCTCATATGGGTCATCCTTATCAGCTCTTGAGACCTAAGTTTTGCTCGCTCCCCATGCACTCAATTCTCAAGCATCTGCTGCCTGGGTTTGTTCACGAGGCTTAAGAATGAATCGTCCCTGTATCTTTTCTGAAAACACATCGCTGTAGTCGACTGCCTTTCCCAAATAATTTTGGAACTAATTATTTCTTAATATAGAATAATAAACTTTGACAAGATTATATTATAATTTCCTATATGATAGTACTCTCTAAAAATGCTGGCTAGGAAAAGTTACATGTGAAATACGCACAAATGGTTAAAAAAAAAAAAAAAAAAAAAAACACATAGATTATGTATGGTTACTATTTCCCTTAATTTAAAGTTTTCAATGTTTGAAAAAATTTGACATGAGTATTGCTTAAATCTAATAATGTGTGAATGGTGTTCGAAGTTTAACTTGTGTAAGTGGAATGATGCGTGGTTTGGATTACTTAAAAAATTCTTTTAGCAAGTTAAAAATATGTCTTATAGTTGTGTTGATATAAAAATTAATCATTAATTAGTTTAAATTTAAATAAGTTTGCTGGAAATTGGAAAAAAAGTTTCCGAAAAATTGAATAAAGTTTATTCTACTAATTTAAAATTTTAATTAAAATTGTTTATATTTTAATCGAATTTATTGTGCGTTGAACATTTGGAACATATTTCATAGTGATGAGGAAAATAATGTTTCATCGGTGGGAGTTGTGAAATTTTCATTTCGCTGGGGATACACAAGGCTTTGCATTTCGAATAATCTGAGGAAGCTTCAGTGTTCGAGCGAATATTGCAGTTTGTTGGGAAGAGTGGAGAGGGGCAGGCAGCTAGCCCAGGTCAGTTTAAAATCTGCTGCTGTCCTGAGGGATGGAGCCTTCAGGACATTTTGCACAACAGACTCGCTTTGGTCGTGAAGAAAACCTCCGTTCCTCGCCGAGGCAGCGCTCTGGTAGGAAGGGGCTGCGTGGACCGGGCATTTTTCCAGAAACGCATTCTTGAGTAGTGTATGGATTAGGGGGCCTGCGTGGCCTTGAATCGGCAGCAGGGGTTGTGGCAGTGCCCCCCATACACAAGACAGTCATCTGAAAACCAACTCTGTGTTGGAGGGGGAGGAGTTGGTTGCTACGAAACAAGTTTTGTAGTGTTGGATCGATAGCAGGGTGCGTGGTCTTCGAAAGGGCAGTCCTCTGAAAACGAGCTCTGCATTGGGGGGTGAGGGGAAAGAGTGCCGAAGATGCGCTCTGGGGTGTCGTTTTGTGATCTTAGATAGAAACTGTCTCTCTGCACAAAGTAATATTCTGGACAAGGGTTGGGGGAGGAGAGAGGGCGTAAGTGAAGAGCGACATGAACAGTTTTAGCTTTCTGCCGCCATGTTAGCTTCACTAAAACACTTGTCCAGGATACACACATACATCGGCTCTCTCAAATTCACCGGAGACAGCAGACTTTGTGATGCGACCAAGGGGTAGTGAGAACCCAGAATTGGGGTGTCGGTCAACGGGCTTCGGAGATCGATAGCCGCGATTCTTGTTTTAATATAAAAAAAAGTAATTTATCGGGAATAAAATAATTTTCATGTAAACTACTTTTCTGTTTCACTCGACGAATCTGGGAATGATTTTCAGATGTTGTTTCGGTAACTAGTGCCGTGAATTCCACAGACTTAACGGAAAAATGTTTGTATTATGACCGTATTTTAAAAATATTCATAGTACGTTTCTATAAAGTGTTGCGCGATTATGCTTTGCGGGATTAAATCCTTCTTCATGTCACCCCAGTGTCCCTAAGCTTCGATGGAAATAATTTGTGTTAAAAGTGAATTATTCTTACACTAGTGAAACTTTCGTGAAAAAAGTAATGCTTAGTTATCTGTTGTAGGACAAATGCAGAGTTTCTCTCGTAAATTTCAATTCAGATGCACTCCACATATGTATAGTCAGGCTCTCGATGTAAGCTCGCTTGATTGATTCACCAGCCTCCGAGGTGGATGGATGTGTTTTAAAAATATATAAGTTACATGTACAAAAGAGAGGGAGACATATGCTATTGTGTCTGTTTAAAATTCAAAATGCGAGTTTGGAAATCTTTAATTGTCTGTGTTAACTGGACTGCTAAGTCGTCTTTTGTGGGTTTCACTGCTTACTAAGTTGCTAGGGATACCTTTTTTCTAGATATAATTCAGGATGCATGTGAATAGTGTGTAAATTGTTTACTCAGTTTACTCAGTTTACATATATATATATATATATATATATCAGCTTATAAGCCGGCGCACGTCATTCATTCACCAGCCTCCGAGGCAGACTGATGAGATTTGGGGGAGTTCCTTGTGTGATTTCACTCCGTGATTATTTCAATTCGTTTAATGATAATCACGTACTTGTGGTCGTTAGCCTTTTAATTTACTTCGAAACATTCGTTTTTATTACCATTAAAATTTCTGACTTTTTCACCTCACTCTATAATCAAACATATGTTATATGTTGATGTAAGTGCTATATCCAAGTTAGTGCTGCAGTGACCTCCCAAGCGAATGGACGTATATTAAATGTTTTATTTTTTATGCATGTTAATATATTAATATCTCTTATTGTGTGGATTACATCCCTCACCAGTCTCACAGGGAGACGAACGTGTTTTAAAATGTTGTCAGGTATGTGCGAGAGGTGTCAAGTAATGTCACATTTTTCATATACCTTGTGTTAAGAAGACTGCCGCTTAATTTATAGGGACTTTTTTTTAATTCGTCAATTAATTCAGACATCCATTTTAAGACACCTGGAGAGTCCCGTAATTGTGATCGTTTACCACTTTTTGACACCAGGTTATTCGCGAAGTGTTCGTTTGAAATTTGCGAATCGATGAGCACTTCGTGTAATTTATTGATGATTAAAACTCATTTGAACACTCTGAAATTATTTTTTTCTCGTGCAACACTATTATTCATATGGAATAATACTATCTTTCAAAGTCGCCTATCTACCAACACCGTCTACGAGCAATATCATAACCAAACCAAAAAATTTACTCTTAGGCCACTCTTGCTCAAAACTTACCACATATATAAACCCTTTCCCCAACACTTCACACCTCACCCAAATCGGGAAGCATGCTTCGGTAGAGCGCGCATGCCGACCGCACCACCTAAGCTGTGCACGATATGTTCACTTCACTCACCGAAACCCACCGCACCATAACTTCTTACACGCACAAACACAACAAAAAGGAAATAGAGGTGCGCTGTTTCAGGGGTCAACTGCATGGATTCTCGGGCAAGGAGACCTGCCCCACCTCCACTCGGGAATCCTCGCACTGGCCCAGGGAACAGTGTTCATATGGAGTAACTTCGTAATAATCACTACCATCACTGTATATATCACTTAGCTAGCTTTCAACACTGGACGTATCGGGATACGTAATCAATAACTTAAATTATAGAAAATCATTTTTTTTTAAAGTTATGTATACATATGTATAAAATTTAAAAAATGATAAAACCATATTTGTAAAACAATTAAAATATTAAAAAAATTAAAATTAAAATATAAAAAAAAACAACTCACAAAAAATTAAAGATGAAAAAAAAATTCAAAAACATTATAAAATACTTATATTATCATGTACGCACAATGACGCACCGACTTGATAGTCTGTTTCAGGTCGGAGAGAAGCTAACTACCAAGAAGGCAGAAGGGGAGGGGGGGGGGGGGAAGCCCCTCGGGTCATCCTTTTCTTACTTAATCATAACAAAAAAAAATATATATTTTTCTTCTCGGGTAGCAGAATGAAAAAATATGGCACACAATTAAAGCTTTTATAACATTCCCACTTTGAGTCATATTTCATCCCAAAAAAAAACTTGATAAAAAAATTAAAGTGCTCTCAGCACTAAAACAGAAGTGCGCCATAAGTATAAATAAAAGTACATTTTAATAAGTATATTATATATTTGAATAAGCGCCATCAGCGCAAACACATTTGACTATGAATTTTTTAATTCTCTCCTACACTACACATTGAAATGATGAAACTTTCCCTGTGGGCTACCCCCGGGAGACTAGGGACGCGCCTATACAAAAAATGCGAACTTAATTAGCACACTTGCAAACAAAAGATTAACATATTAGACAGACATCACGACACTAACATTCACTCCAATCGGGAGGCTGGAGTGGAGTCTCACTCCCTCGCCGAATACAACCACACGTAACTTTACTTTAAAATAAGCAACAACATAAACAGCCTTAACACAGGTCCGGTGTCCAATAAACCACGGCTACACGGAGCTCCGCCACCTTACCCAAGTATATGAGTATGTGTCGGGGTGCATTTTGTCTTTACAAACACCCTGTGAGTTATGGGAGTCTAGGCTCCCGGTCTCATGACACACAGGCCATCCGGTGGCGTATGAGGGTTCGGCGGCAGCCACACATCAGCGAGTGCCAGAGCTCAGAGGGCGAGGACGTACCAGAGCTACTCCCCACACCATGAAAAAAAAAAAAAAAGGACCCCTTGTACTCTCTTGCACCTAACAAAAAATAATAATTTGATAGGATTTAAAATTAACCCTTTCAATCAATTTAACCCTATCAATAAATCTAACCCTTTCAATGTAATTAACCCTACCAATTTTTATTAACCCTTTCAATGAATTTTATATAAAATTTATTAAATCAATCAAAAAAGCGGCATCTCATTGTATCTAGAACCCCCACGCCCATATTGCTGCTATAACAGCATTTTAGCGGTCTTTCTGGTCGCGATTATCGAACCGAGGACCTGTTATCTGCATGACCATACCTCTATATGTTTGAGTGGAGAGAACCCGTTTGCCTGTCTGCGAGGGCGTGTTCCTTCCTAGTATTTCGTAAACAACATTCATCTACTACTCCACGACAAAGTCAGTTAAATTGGCTTGACACAAGGTTAGTTTCGCAAATTCCAACCTGCTTTATCTCCTCTGTTCCACACTAGAATTGTACTTATGTGCTTCGGAAACCCGCCGAATACGTCTGCAGTTGTGTGCTTTGGAAACTCCCGGTTACAAGTTTAATGTAAACAGAAAAGGATGAAGTGATAACCTGATTACGAGAAAATAAGTATATATAGAGAATAAAGAAGAGAGTACCTAATTATGAGAAAATAAGAGTATATAGAGAAGAATGAAGAGATTATCTGATAATGAGAAAACAAATCTCTCTCTCTCTCTCTCTCTCTCTCTCTCTCTCTCTCTCTCTCTCTCTCTCTCTCTCTCTCTCTATATATATATATATATATATATATATATATATATATATATATATATATATATATATATATATAATGTATATATATATATATATATATATATATATATATATATATATATATATATATATATATATATATATATATAAGAATGAAAATATTACCTGACTATGAGAAAATATGTGTTTATAGAGAAGAATGAAGTGATTACAACAAGTATAGTGTAAATATATTTTTTATGTTAAAGTTCATTGTACCAAAAGGACCTTCGAAAGAATAGTTGTGACGCAAAATTTTACTAAAGTGTACATAATGTTGTTGGTTTACATAGTGTCTTAGATAATACCGAACAAAAAGTATGTAAATAAAATTTGTTAAATGAGTTTGGGTTTGTGTTTTATTTTAAATCTCAATGTCATTGCAGTGTGCACAACGTTTTTAAAAATAACTATAGAATGCTGAACACTTTTGAGCATAATTATTACTCCAAATATTGTTATGTACTGAAACTACTTTTTTTCCCTAATATGCGGGCCTGGAACGTTAGTGGTAATTATTCATATAATAAGAGTAACATTTTTTTTTTTTAAACTTAAGATATTTTCAAAATATAACGCGATCAAACTATTTGTTTTCTTCATAGGCTGTACACATCTAAGGAAAAAAAAGGGGTCTATCTTGTAACAATTATACACGATTAGATAACAAGTTTCTACAGCTCTGATGTAATGAGCTAGTGAGATCTGCGTGTTGCTGGGCGCCTGGCTGACCTATCAAAACTCTGTATCAAAGAGAGAAATGGTCTGCTCTACGAGACGAGTAATATAATGTACATTTACTACAAAATGTGAACAGTATTGTGAATCAGAGTTCTCAAACATAAGGTGGGAAATAGTAATGTGAGGGTTGCGTGTCGTGTTTGTACTTTATTGCTGTCGGTTAGTACATTTGTATCTTTACTTATAATTACAGGTTGAATATTTTTAATTGGTATATTTGGCTTTCTAACCAATTCAAATACTAAAGAAATAATGTGGGTTGTATATCTGGCAAATGCTTAACGGTCAAATTCTGGGATATCTTGAAAAGATAGGTGTGATTAGAATCTCACAGTTTGGAACAGATATCGTGTAGTTATTACTTGATCTGAATTACGATATTGACTGTTAGCATTGATTGGTGTCAGTTGCGAACGTATGTTGGGTGGTATCAGACTTACAATACATTTTTTGATAGCCTCTCGGGGTTGTGATTTCTCTCACGCATCATTATTTTTGTGAAAGATTTACAGAATAAATGGTGATGACAACATGTGTTAGATTAAAACGAATATATAAGTTTAAACTGTAAACAATTTTAAAACACTTGTGTACAGAGAATAGTTTTTGCATACGATCAAAGCTGGAGGTTTAATGTGCGAAGGGAAGTGAGAGAGAGGGAAAGAGACGACTAGTAGAACTGTTTGCCGGCGAAGGCATGTATTACTCAAATCCAGTGCTGTGGGTGGGCAGAGCTGGTGCGATTCTGAAGAAGGTGAAATGTAGCAATGAATACATTCCCAACTGATGCCACATGCTTGGGTTTGTTTGCGAGCGACGCGAGGTGAATTTTCCTATGTTACATACTTCTCAAACCCTCCCGAATAAAGACTTCTGTTAATTTTGAGCAAGTGAGAAACATTTTATAAATGAAGAAACACATCAGAGAGCCTTCATTCATTCAAAATTTTCTAAACAATATATTTTTTATGTGGTTGCATAGAATGAAACATAACTTACACTAAATAATAATGTAATGTAATGATTTGTAATATTATTTGCGCGAGATGATGGAATCAAAGTCATATGATACATCATTTACTGGCCATATGATACATCATTTACTGGCCATATGATACATCATTTACTGGCCATATGATACATCATTTACTGGCCTATTGATACATTATTTACTGGCCTATTGATACATCATTTACTGGCCATATGATACATCATTTACTGGCCTATTGATACGCAAATTTACAGTAAAACGATTTGGAGTTTTCATATATCAGAATTTCTTCACTAAACAAAGGACATGTAGTTTGCATCACTCATGTCAAATTTAAAAAATACGATCTTACAGTATATAGAAGAACCACGTAATTAAATAGTTTGCTTTGCACATGGTGATGTAGAGAGCAAGTGGAACATGTCGTAGCGTGGTCCGGGGCTTGAAAGCCGATGAGAGAGGCGCACTGCATGGCCATCTCTTTGCGCGACATAACAAGCAGCAGAGGTGATTTCGGTCTGCTCTAAATTTGACAAGTATATTAGTTAACACAACTGAACATTAACACTTTTACTTTACAGAAGGAATATTTTTTAAATCATTTAACTAAATTGAAATGATGCAGAAACAGTCTTACGGAATAAATTAATTGCGAACAATGCTAATTCAATTACACTTAGAAAACCAAATATATAATAACTAGTGATCCGTCCCGGCTTCGGCAGGATACTATTTAGTTATTTCTGTCTGCGCCGACACACAAGGGGGGGGGGGGGCGCTCAGCACGCACAACTTCCCTCCTCGTACCTCTGCAGACCCCTCATCAAGCACACACCATGCCATCCCTTCACCTTCCCACATATAGGTCCGTGCACGCGCTTACCTCGTACATCTTCCCTCCTCGTACCTCTCTAGCACCATCATATCCTACACCCCGTGCCACCCCTCTACCACCCACGTATAGGTCCGTGCACGCGCTTACCTCGTACATCTTCCCTCCTCGTACCTTTCTAGCCCCATCATATCCTACACCCCGTGCCACCCCTCTTCAACCCACGTATAGGTCCGTGTACGCGCTTACATCGTACATCTTCCCTCCTCGTACCTCTCTAGCACCCTCATTTCCTACACCCCATGCCACCCCTCTACCACCCACGTATAGGTCCGTGCACGCGCTTACCTCGTACATCTTCCCTCCTCGTACCTTTCTAGCCCCATCATATCCTACACCCCGTGCCTCCCCTCTACCACCCAAGTATATGTCCGTGCACGCGCTTACCTCGTACATCTTCCCTCCTCGTACCTCTCTAGACCCATCATATCCTACACCCCGTGCCACCCCTCTACCACCCACGTATAGGTTCGTGCACGCGTTTACCTCGTACATCTTCCCTCCTCGTACCTCTCTAGCCCCATCATATCCCACACACCGTGCCTCCCCTCTACCACCCACGTATAGGTCCGTGCACGCGCTTACCTCGTACATCTTCCCTCTTTGTACCTCTCTAGCCCCATCATATCCTACACCCCGTGCCTCCCCTCTACCACCCACGTATAGGTCCGTGCACGCGCTTACCTCGTACATCTTCCCTCCTCGTACCTCTCTAGCACCATCATATCCTACACCCCGTGCCACCCCTCTTCAACCCACGTATAGGTCCGTGTACGCGCTTACATCGTACATCTTCCCTCCTCGTACCTCTCTAGCACCCTCATTTCCTACACCCCATGCCACCCCTCTACCACCCACGTATAGGTCCGTGCACGCGCTTACCTCGTACATCTTCCCCCTCGTTCCTCTCTGGCCCCATTATATCCTACACACCGTGCCTCCCCTCTACCACCTCAGTATAGGTCCGTGCACGCGCTTACCTCGTACATCTTCTCTCTCTTGTACCTCCTACCCCATCATATCCTACACCCCGTGCCTCCCCTCTACCACCTAAGTTATGTCCGTGCACGCGATTACCTCGTACATCTTCCCTCCTCGTACCTCTCTAGCCCATCATATCCTACACCCCGTGCCACCCCTCTATCCACCCACGTATAGGTCCGTGCACGCGCTTACCTCGTACATCTTCCCTCCTCGTACCTCTCTAGACCCATCATATCCTACACCCCGTGCCACCCCTCTTACACCCAAGTATAGGTTCGTGCACGCGTTTACATCGTACATCTTCCCTCCTCGTACCTCTCTAGCCCCATCATATCCACACCACCGTGCCATCCCTCTACCACCAAGTGTAGGTCCGTGCACGCGCTTACCTCGTACATCATCCCTCCTCGTACCTCTCTAGACCCATCATATCCTACACCCGTGCCCCCCTCTACCACCCAAGTATAGGTTCGTGCACGCGCTTTACCTCGTACATCTTCCCTCCTCGTACCTCTCTAGACCCATCATATCCTACACCCCGTGCCACCCCTCTACCACCCACGTATAGGTCCGTGCACGCGCTTACCTCGTACATCTTCCCCGTACTCTCTGCTATACCTACACCCTGCCCCTCTCACGTAGTCGCCCCTACTCTCATCTCCTCCCGTACTCCTACACCCTCATGCCTCCTGCCCCCTCTACCACCCACGTATAGGTCCGTGCACGCGCTTACCTCGTACATCTTCCCTCCTCGCTACCTCTCTAGACCCATCATATCCTACACCCCGTGCCACCCCTCTACACCCAAGTATAGGTCCGTGCACGCGCTTACCTCGTACATCTTCTCTCCTCGTACCTCTCTAGACCCATCATATCCCACACACCTGCCATCCCTCTACCACCCACGTATAGGTCCGTGCACGCGCTTACCTCGTACATCTTCCCTCCTCGTACCTCTCTAGCCCCATCATTCACTACACATCATATCCTAACACCCCGTGCCTCCCCTCTACCACTCAAGTGTAGGTCCGTGCACGCGCTTACCTCGTACATCTTCCCTCCTCGTACCTCTCTAGACCCATCATATCCTACACCCCGTGCCACCCCTCTACCACCCAAGTATAGGTCCGTGCACGCGCTTACCTCGTACATCTTCCCTCCTCGTACCTCTCTAGACCCATCATATCCTACACCCCGTGCCACCCCTCTTCAACCCACGTATAGGTCCGTGCACGCGCTTACATCGTACATCTTCCCTCCTCGTACCTCTCTAGCACCCTCATTTCCTACACCCCGTGCCATCCCTCTACCACCCACGTATAGGTCCGTGCACGCGCTTACCTCGTACATCTTCCCTCCTCGTACCTCTCTAGCCCCATCATATCCCACACACCGTGCCTCCCCTCTACCACTCAAGTGTAGGTCCGTGCACGCGCTTACCTCGTACATCTTCCCTCCTCGTACCTCTCTAGACCCATCATATCCTACACCCCGTGCCACCCCTCTTCAACCCACGTATAGGTCCGTGCACGCGCTTACCTCGTACATCTTCCCTCCTCGTACCTCTCTAGCCCCATCATATCCTACACCCCGTGCCACCCCTCTTCAACCCACGTATAGGTCCGTGCACGCGCTTACATCGTACATCTTCCCTCCTCGTACCTCTCTAGCACCCTCATTTCCTACACCCCGTGCCACCCCTCTACCACCCAAGTATAGGTCCGTGCACGCGCTTACCTCGTACATCTTCCCTCCTCGTTCCTCTCTGGCCCCATCATATCCTACACCCCGTGCCTCCCCTCTACCACCCACGTATAGGTCCGTGCACGCGCTTATCTCGTACATCTTCCCTCCTCGTACCTTTTTTATCACCCTCATATCCTACACCCCGTGCCTCCCCTCTACCACCCACGTATAGGTCCATGCATGCGCTCACCTCGCACATCTTCCCCCCTTTTACCTATCTAGCCTCTTCGTCTCCCCCCGACACCCATGCCAACCCCTCCATCATATACGTATAGGTCCGTGCGAGCATATTTCGAATTTAGAAATTACATTTTCAAAAAATTTTCCTAATTTTTAAATTATTGTCTATAATTGTACGATGTAAAGAACATTTGCTATCTACAATAATGAATTTTAGTTATGAACTGATTTATTTTGATAAAGACTAAGTTTTTTATGGTTACAAACGACAGTAAATTTTACGTTTGCTTTTATTTCGTAATTTCAATACGCTTATTACTCTTTATGTATTAAAGATAGATATATGATATTGGTGACTTTTTGGTAGATCATTTCATTTTGCACTATTCTTTTCTTCATGATTTTGCTATATTTCTAACGGATTAGACATGAGAGCGCGCTATCGGAAAAAATTTTTTCCGACTTGATTTACTAATACCGTTAATGCTCAGCTCCTATATATAATAGCGCAATTTCTGATACACATAAACCTTCCTGGATAAATACAGATCGTAACAAGAAAAACAGCATCCCAATTCGTTGAGTGGTTCTCGAAATTTGCGTATTCATACAGACAGACGCGCGCCAGGGACTTGCTTTTATACTATACTACTATAATACTTAAACTCCACTTCGAAAGCCAATTATTTAATCCCACTTATAAATTTCCAGAAGACACTAAAATACTATTTGTATTTTTCAATGCCACAATTTGGAAAGTAGTTACATAGGTTATTTCAATAAAATAAAAACACAAAAAAATAACCATGTGTAGTCATAGAGGTGGTAGCTTATCTCTTAACATTATCTCCACACTCGTTCATTTTTTTTCGTCGCAGTGCCGGGAGGGAGTCCCTTCTCACATTCATTTTTCCGACGTGTATGGGGAAACGCATTATGCGTGCTGAAACAAAATTTGTTGTTTTTAATTCAGAGTGTACTTTCAAGGTGACATAATTCGTTTGAATGTAAATAATGCTTGTCCGGTTTCATTTTCACTTTGCGGAACTGGACGTAAATTGAAATAAATAATCCATATCACTTCAGTCTAACGTTAATGCGGAGTGGAATAGTGCCAGGTTAGTGTTCTATACCAGAATGGTGTACAACTAACTGGCTTTGGTTTCAAGCATGAACATTCGAGTGATAACGAGTGGATCGGCGCGTGCGGTGAGCGAAGTATATAGAGTTGTGGGCAGTGTAGCAGGGAGGCCGGGAGCTCCACGAGGCGAGGGCCAGCTGTCTGCGGTGCCGGGCCAGCAGCGGCGCCCTGGGGAAATCATACGATGCGACAAGCAAGATACACTACTCCACCCCCTCCTCCACTACCCCGGGCGAGGGGGTGGGGTTTACAAGATCCTTGCTTCGTTGACGGAACAGCTAGCTCCTCGGCTGCGCCTGTGCCTGCATCCACATAGCATATCCCACTACAGACACCACACTCGCTACATATACTCAACAACTTTCGATTCAGAAGCTTGCGCCACTGAGGTACAACTGTGCATGTTTACTGTTTACAGCATTTCCTTTCATTGGAAAACCATTCATACATTTCTGTAATAGGAAGCATATTCTAAAAAAACCCTAACAAACGAATGCACGGGAAAAGAAACGAATAAACAAAAATTTACCGTAATAACTAATAGGCCTGCTTTCCTCTACAGCAATCAAATAGTTTTGATGAATTTCTTAAAATCCTTGAAGTCTTGTTGACAGAGATAAATAACACTCAATCTGGAACCAGAAACATATTCAACACTAATGAGACACATGTGACTTATACACATGTGCTTTAACCAGGGCTCCGAACCAGAACCACTCGTACTGTCAGCTGGCATGCAAATAACTACATTACAGACGTACACTGTAAAAAATAAATTGGCATGATTCCCAAACATGTATGAGAAGTTTATAACCCAGACACGTATGGGAAATTTGCCATACATATGTCTTGTAACATTCCGACACATGTATGGAGATTTTTCTATGTACGAATGGTAACATTCCCATACTAATGTATGGTAGCATTTCCAAATGTTTAGAAATCATACTATACGTCTTAAGTATAGTTACCAGACACTTGTATAGGAACAATTCTAAACCAGATTAGCAAATATACTATACTAGTATGGTACTGTTGCTAGACACTTTTATGGGAATGATCACATACCATATTGGCATCTGTAGTACAGGCAAATAGTAACTTTACCAGACATGTATATAGGAATCATCACATACCATTTTGGCAGCTGTAGTACACAGGTATAGTATCTTTACCAGACATATGTATAGAAATCATCACATACCATATTGGCAGTTATAGTACACAAGTATGGTACCTTTACCAGACATGTGTATAGGATATATTTACCAGACATATGTATAGAAATCATCACATACCATTTTGGCAGCTGTAGTACACAGGTATGGTAACATTAACAGACGCATGTAAAGGAATCATCACATACTATATTGGCAGTTATAGTACACAAGTATGGTACCTTTACCAGACATGTGTATAGGAACATTCACACCATATTTTGGCAGCTGTAGTATGCAATCATACAAATGTACAGGTATCATCACAAGCCATCGTACACAAGAGTAGTATTTTTACCAAACAATAATAAGTCAGTTTGCACAAATGAACACTTCAGGCAGATGATGAGAGGCTTCCTGTCACGTGACTCTGTGAGATGCAGAGCTCATCAGTACACACACTACCAAAACTGTCAGTAAAGTGTTATTTATGTTGCATATTAAAGAAGAATGTATATAATTTGTAACACTGTAAACTATTATATTGGAATTAAATTATTTTAATGTTTTAAAAACCATATACTAATAAAAGTTTATTTTTTAAATAAAAAATTTGCATTCTGGATGCCATAGAAAGCACATTCCGATTCACTTATAAAACTTTTGTGGCTGGAATAGAGGAGAAAAAAATCAGTTTACAAACAAAGTAATTATGGCACTCTTACTTCTTTATTTCACAAAATGCCCTTTCTAAAGTTTATAGCGTGAAAACACGCCTCTATTTCGATTTCAAACATACACTCATTACATGATTTTAACGCAAGATAAGTAAATTCTTACAATATATTTTACAATTATACAAAATATATGCATTCTTCTTTCATATGTAATGCAAATGGTACCTTTCTGACAATTTCGTTAGTGTGCATACTAACGAGTTCTGCACGTTGTACAGTCAGGTATAATGCTTCATTGCATGCCCATCTCCTCCTATCTGAAGCTACCAAGACTTTGATATGTTACATTTTCCTATTGCCTTGGCTCAGGCCAAGTATTAACAGTGACATGCCACTCTCTACTGCTCATGTTTAATTTCAATTGTATGCTTAAGCATGAGCCAAGGAATATGGAGAATTTCCTAGTTCTGTGTCTTAATTCTTAAGTTATGAATTGTGTGAATTGTGTAAAACTCCTAAAAATTACTGCACACCATCATTTATAGTGTGTCAATCAGATGATACCTGTACTAGAAGTGTGTACAGAAAGGAAACATACCCCCTCGTGTAATTTGTCCTCAAAATTACTTGAATGCCAAATATACAGTAGGTTATTTATCTATGTATGCATTGAAAGATTCCTAAAATTTATATAGGTATGAAGGAATAATAATATTTCCGATATTGTCAATACATGTATTGTAAATTTACAAGACCAAAATATAGGAATAGCACATTACCAATTGCACAGTTCTCATGTAGGAACTGTACTTTTCACTCAGGAAGCCTATTCCGAAGAAATTAGAGGTAGAAATTAAGTATTTTAGACAGAAAATTATTGAAGTGTAAAGTGATTTAGTTAATACACAATGTGAAGTGTAAGGGATATATATCATCTTTCATTACTGATAGTCTAAAAGGAATGCATCTACAATACAAAGATTCGAACTAAATAAATTAAGCAAATCGAGCTAAAAACTGTGAAAGCAAAAAATTAAGCATACAACTTGGGAGTATCCGTAATTTATGTATTATTTATTACTATACAATAGCGGTTTCACTTAACTTCGTATAAATTAGTGAATGCAGTGTACATGATGTATGGAACTTGCAAACTGTGTAAGGGCAAAATGTGCAACATCTTATCAATAAAGATGTACAAATTCATTGTAAATTTTCTCCTTTACTCAAATGCATCACTTTAAGAACAAGTTTTCTTTTTTTTTTGGCTAAACTGATATTATTTCCATTTATCTCTTACCAAGACTTGTTTATGTTACATTTTTTTCTTTCATTTTTCTTGCATATGACATATGGCACAATAAGTATACCTGTTATCGATATATATAAAATTCATTGTGCGTGAATAAACCGCAGCATCACTGCCAAACCATTTGATCAATTGAGATCATACTCACACCATATGTTACTGAGGTGGCAGTAAGGTTTTTAAGTGTGTTTCATTGTTTTTTTTTTTTCATTCCAATAGGGGGTGCTGTAGTCTAACTTCTATATTTATGGGCCGATTTTGCTCATATTTATTGAGAAGGCAAAATAGAATGTGAACACCCGCTACACAAACTGAAGAGGAATGAACACAAAATCAAGCAGCACACAGAAAAATCATAAGATAAGCACGTGCACGTCAAAAGGCGGAACTACGTTCGCCGGTATAATCTAGATGGCGTTATATACATATTTATTATGGTTTTAAAAAAAAGTGGTATAACATTCGCCGGGATCACCTAGTTTTCTCATAAAAATGGTAAGTCTCTCTGCCAATCACATGAAAAATAATAGGAAATGCAGGTACAAACAAAAAAAACAGAAGCAAACACCACAAATGTATTTGTTTTGCCATGTTTGATTCCACAAGTTGCAAAAACACCAGTATTTTTTATTTGATAGAAACAACAATTCATAACAATAAATCCATAACATCCAGTGTACATACAGATGCAGCAAGTAAGAATGTATGTTTCTGTTGACACTTGTAAATATATTTTGTCCACTGATGTGTACATTTCTTCACACTACTTTGTAGTTTTCTGATGCTAGCATCAAATTCACTTTTGCTGCTTTGTATTCTTACTGCTTAGCATGAATTTGTATCCAGAAGCTGTCTGAAACAAAATGCATTTCAAATGAGTGGAGAATGTGTATGTATTATTCTGATTATTACAGTTTAAAATAGGGTTGCTAGAGAGGACAAGTCAGTACATATGTTGGTGACGTTGCATTTATGACTCACCCTAAATTAATAAGGTCTCATACATGTACTAAACAGGGCCAAATTGTACATATATTTTGAATTTCAAAATATGTTGTAGATTATATTCAATCATGAAAATTCATTTCCAGGTATATCTTGGGACTGTAAAAAGCCAGTTATTTAAATACCATGAATGTGTTTGAAACAAATGAACATTTCTTCTTCAAAGGATGCTACAATCACTAATTTGTAATCACATTAGCTTTTGCTAGATTGTAGTTGAAATTAAATATCGTTAACTTTGGGCTGTTACAGACAAGAATAGTACGCAAAAAAAACTAGCGAAATCTGAATTTTTCTGGGCAAATCTGTACATATGGCAACCCTAATAATTATAAATAGCATTGGCTGACAGACAACAAAAACATATCAAATTAAGACACGTTACTCTCACCTACAAGTTTATTCATTGTTTCTTCACACCTTTTGAATTGAATTACAAATCACAAGCATTTTATACTTATGATAATATAAAATTATATAAAAATGTGCCATATTAAATTTTCCTGTGTATTTTTCTTTGAATTATAATATTTTGGTGTAGCTTTCTATACTTGGTGAAGCTTTCATAGCAAAAGGCAGAGCAATGGCTAGAAAGTAGAACTTAAGCAGGCCCGGCTTCAGAAAAGCTGGAAGTAACCATGAATAGACTATAGAGGCTGTTCACGATAAAATGAGCACTTTTGAAATGAACCTTATACAAGTAGATCTAAAGCAGGGCTTCCAAAAGTGCTAATTTAATCGTGAACAGACTATAGTAATAATTACACACTAAAGTAAACACTAGCAACAAAACTGAGCTAACACTATGACGCCAGCTAACAGCCAGCAGTGTTAAACCCATAACGGGACTCCCCACTCACGTGACACGTGAGCAAGAGGCTGCAATTTGAACTTTCCCATAACGCAATATTAATTTGCGGTGTAAAATTTGTCGTTTGTTTTCTTTCCAGGGTCAAAGTGTTTTAAGTATTTAAAAATATATGTTTAAAAAGATTGCACAGTGTGTTATTATGAATTCAAAATGCGCTCTGCACGAAGACTGAGGACAGAATTATTCCGACGTGAACGCAGTCATAAAGGACCTTAAAATAATACAAAATTTCTACAATTTAAAAGTAAAATGTAAAACAATATTTAAATTATTTTTGTGGGATTTTTTTTAAAATAAAACTTTTACTCGGCGTGCAAAGTACTTCCGCTTATGTGAACCCCGTAGGCAGCCATGACAGGTCCGTGAGGCGCTAGCCTCGACGCAGTCGTTGTCGAACGTCTGGCGAGGTAACATGCTGTCACATACGCACTTCAAATTATTTCCACTGATGTTGATTACCATAGTTCATCCTTAGTATACTGGTTAACGTTTGCTTGCGTACGGTTTTGCCAGATATTTTCCCCAGCATTATGCTTCCGCTTAACCTAATAATTTGTGCCTTTGTGGCTTTTTGAAGTGTAAACGAGGAGAAGGGAGGAAAGATGTCTGAGGCGGCCAGCGCAACTTTGAATCAGACGCCATCCGCCTATGTTAAAGGCATTTCAGTGTAATTTCTGTATAATTGCTGCGTGCAATATTAAGGGCTTTAATTCTATGTATGTATTTGAGGGTATTTTAAATGTTTAATTGTTTTACGGCCACATCATTTGCGACCAAGTGGTTCATAGCCGCCAAGTCAATATCTGAGCCATTCCTGCGCTTTGAGGGTTTATTTGTGTAATATGATGTGCGCCATTACTTGTTTCATGGTTTTATGTGTTTCTCATTCAGGGTTCTGTGTATTTTTCATGTAATTCATGCTTTGTATGTTTAACCACGCAGTAATTTCAATGTTTGATTTCCTTGCCATCCGGCATTTACAAGTCCAAAACCAATTCAATGTGCAAAAGGATAGTGTTCTCAACAGAAATAATAATTTGTCTGACCAGAATTTGCCGTTTTTTTCGGAGAAATACTGAAATTTCACCTGCACCACGCACTTCGCTCGAACACTTATCCAGTTGCATCCGCGCCATCTAACCTTGCTTTCACACGCTTGCGTGTTGTTGTGACAATTCATGTCGTGTCCCATATTGCTCCAGTTGTATTTGCATCATTTTGTGTAATTTGTAAGGTGATATTATATCCGTCCTAACCGGCTATGTGTATAGGCAGCCACCACACTAACCACGTGCTGGAAGACGCGCCCCGAAGAGTTTGCGCTAGTGATGCCAAATAATCGCATGTGATCGCTCATTTATTTTATTATTCTCTGCGCCCTGTCTTCAGGAAAAATCGTCAGTCCACCCTAGCGACTGTCAACCCCTTTCCTTGTGTGGATTGTGTTTTCCAACACCACAGAAAAGTCATCCATCTAGGAGTGAGCTAGATTAATTTCGGGCTGGTGAGCACCCGAACGGAGTTAGTTAGACACATCCGAGTGTAATTCATAAACAATCCTGGCACGATGTTGTATGAGTAGCAAAATAAAAGCAAGACTAACAGTGCATCAAGTATTTCTTTGTAGTGACAGCAACCTCCTGCCAGTTTTTTAGAGATCAATGTTTAGTAAATAATACCAGTGTTTTTTAAGTACACTCGGGTGATATGGGCACACAGAGCCTACAGCATCCCTGAGAACCCTGAGTCTCAACAGAGTGGTGACTGGGAAACACCGCTAGCGCCCATCTACCGTAAGTTTATTGTGTCACCGATCATCTTGTGTCTTACCCGACTGCAACAACTAATCGAAACATAACTTATGTATGTTTTTAATATTGCACAGTAAAAACAAGTATGTACTTTTGCATTTTTAAATATTCTACACAACTGCAGCTTGAAAGGGCAGCGACTTATATCACTGGTGAAGAGGAAAAGTAAACTGTTAGATAAGTGTATCAAAATATCACACTGCGTAGTTTAAATATGTGTGATGCTGCAGCATTCAAGATCTTGGCGAGACTTGCTTGTTGTGCTGACGGATAACTTAAACACACAATATTTGTGGAGGTTAAACACTTCACTGTAAATTAATACATTTAATTCTTAACAATTTCCTCTCCACCCAAAGAGAAGTTTGGAGGTGTTAAGCCCAACCCATCAAGTACAGGTTGGGCTCAACATCTCTAACAGCTAGGTCCTTAGAAACTAAGCAAATTGCTGAGAGAAACAGGAACTGGGTAGGAATCTGCCATTTTAGGTGCTAAGGAACGAGCTCAGCATTCACCTGGAGTGATTTCCAGAAACCATGGAAAACTGTAATCAGAATGGCTGGACCAGGAATGAAACCCACATTCGTCTGAATGTGAGCCCAGTGGTTTGCCACTGTGCACCCTTGCTCACATACAAGCTATCAAAACATTAAATTATAAGTTACTTATATAATTAGCCTACTTTCTCAAATACAGTAATTCTTGGTTCAACGTAAGTTAATTCACAACTTTGTAAAAATCATTCTAGATGTTTACATTGTGTAGGAATTTAGTATGCTGGGATTCTGGAATATCATAAAATTAAGTCATATTAAATGAACACAAATGAACATGCTAACTGCCCAGAACCTAAGTACAACATGACTAAGAACATTGTTACGATAGTATGTTAACCAATTCTGACTGAACATCATTATCTTGGATATAATCTGTATATATTAAAGATAGAAAAAAATATCTTACAGAATTTTACACCACCCACATACAGCTTCTGTTCATTTATACATAATATATTTAATAGAACACAATCAAACTGTCCCTTTAATTCAGTCGTTACATCTCATATAATGGCCACATCTTGACCTTCAACAGCCTTTCATCTGTTGTTCCTACACTTGAGAATTTTGTGTACATAATTCCCTTAGTGCTTTTGTACTCCTATTAAGTACACCACCGTGTGTTTTTTAAATAAATTACGGACAGAAAAAATTGCAAAACTTAAGTAAAATTAAAATAACAGCAAACATATGCAAAATACTTGTTCAGTATTAAATATTACACCAACTTACATTTCGCAGCCTAACTACAAAAATCAGTAAAATTCACACACAAAATGAAAATACTACTTACATAGTAAATTTTTTTCTAAAAAATTCCTAATAGTAAAGCTGCCAAGGTATTTTAGAGTAAAGTGAAAGAATTTTCTTCTTAACGATCTGAAAATTGCTGCCAACAGATATCTGATTTTACACCAATTTGCTTCCACCGAACGGTCTATTTTTTATGTACCACACTATCACTCATCGCTGTACATATGGTACGGCAGTGTTTCCGCAAGTCTTTTCGTTCTGACTCAATATTTACAGAAACATATTATAAGCCTTCATTTTCAAACTCCCTGCCAGCCAGCGGGAGAGGCGTCACCTTCCAGCTGCTTCCTACTACCTATATTTCAGTCACCGAGGCCCTGTGGTGGCGAGGAACTGTAGTTCCCGCAAGCGATTGGTACTCGCATAACACCTAAGTTTTTACCCTCTCCACTATCAAGAACCTAAGCAACAATTCACATGAGTAAAGTCAGGAGTGTTACAAATGTTAAGTGCATAATTATTACATTAACCGGAAAAAAATATTAATCACTCATATCTACGCATTACTTTCGTCATATCACCAACATTTTTGGTTAGAATTGCCCGTTCAAAGAAAATAAAAAATAAAATAGAAATTAAACAGAGTCTTAATTGACCCAGAGAATAATCTCCTGTGTTCTCGCGAACATGTTACAATTGTGTTACATGGAACGTTGTCTGGTTGTTTCAATTCGTAGGAGAGCATGCAAAAAGGCGAGAGCACAGAGAGGAGCGAACATATAAAGTAGCACTCTTGTTCATGCTCTCCTCGCACTCTCCTACCATTCACCATATTTGTTTACAGTGTTTTGAGCCCTTTGAATGTGGTTATAGTAGCTTTCCAGGCCAAAATCACATCACATTTTACTTGTTTGGTAGTTTCAGCTGTTTTAGTCAATGAAATCACTTGCATAACATGTATTTACAAACATGTAGAGAAGGAATTCGGACAAACTTTGTTTTACCAGGTTATGTATTTTTGTAACTTTCGCATAGTGTGCAGTTAAATACAATTATTTCTGTAACACGACAACATAAATTTGCAAAACAAAAAATAGCCTAACTGTATTTTACTACAGCAGTTATTCCAGCTGTGCAATAATTATTTCTGAAATTCTCTCAACATATACAAAGTACTTCCAATAACTATGGCCACAATTATATCTTATCATGATTTTACACCTTTTGGCATCAGCTGTGACAGAGAGATTGGTTGTCTCAATTTCACAGAGCGAGCACATGAAGTAGTGCTCTCGATAGATTGTGCAGCAGAGAGCTCTTTGGATTGAGACGTGGCCTCAGCAATGACTGCCTGTGAACGAGTGCTTAGTTATTTGGTTGGATGTATCAAATTGTATGTATAGCGATAACATTTGAACCTTGCTTGCTAGGGGCCGCAGTGGCCGAGCGATTATGCCTGTTCGCCTCCCTCCAAGGCGAACCGGGTTCAATCCCCGGCCGGGTCACCGGACTTTTGCATGTAGGAATCGTGCCGGACGATGCCGTTGGTCGGCAGGTTTTCTCGGGATCTACCGTTTTCCCCGCCCTTTCATTCCAGCGCTGCTCCGTACTCACCTCAGTCACCCTCATCGGCTCTCAAGACCACTATGTTAACAGCCGCACAAATTTCTTCACTTACTCACTCAGTTATCAATAATTCTTGTTCGGGAATGAAATATTATTTATCTTTGCGGAGTTAATGTAACACAAATTGTTTTAAGTGTTGTAACTGAAGTAAATGAGAGATAAGGTCGGTGTCACATTATGCGTTTGTGATGCTGCGGTTGAACGGGATGTGGTTTAACGGAATAGGCACAACACATTGTTGTACATGCAAGATGTCACACTGGTATGACCAGGGCCGTATTTAGGCATTGCTTTTATGAACCCAGGACCAGGGCGGCAAATTTATGGGGGCGGGAGAAAATTTGATCATTTGCAATAGAATAGATTGTACACAGCTGTTATGTTGTAAAAATATTGCGTGTGTGTGTGTTTATATATATATATATATATATATATATATATATATATATATATATATATACACACACACACACACATAGTGGCAAATTATAAATGTTTAATGCAATATTTTTTACAAAAATATTGATGTGAACACATACACATCACAAACTCAACAATGCTTGCAATTGGAAATTATTTAACTGTGAAACTGGACTATGACGATGTATAAACAAATTTGCAAATGAAAAAGCATTACGTAAACCACATACCTGTTAGTTAAAATTGTTTTATTGTTTGAAAAACTGTAAATAAATATGTGTTATGTCAGATGTGTGATATGTTTGTTGTATAAGAGATCTTGTGCTCATAGGAGAAACAAATGGGGGGGGGGGGAGATTATTTCCTTGGGCCCAGAGGTGTGCCAGTAGATAAATTCGGCCCTGAGTGTGACACCTCGCATTTCCATCAATGTGTAGTACACAAAACAGGACCACTGCATAATTTATATAACATAATTACCAACGAAACGTGCTGAAAACAATTAGGTTATGATCGAGCGGGTACTGAAAGAGGATAGGTTGGCTGGACAGTAGCAAATATAGAATTACCAACGGAACTAGCTGAAAACAATTAGGTTATGATCGAGCGGGTACTGAAAGAGGATAGGTTGGCTGGACAGTAGCAAATATAGAATTACCAACGGAACTAGCTGAAAACAATTAGGTTATGATCGAGCGGGTACTGAAAGAGGATAGGTTGGCTGGACAGTAGCAAATATAGAATTACCAACGGAACTAGCTGAAAACAATTAGGTTATGATCGAGCGGGTACTGAAAGAGGATGGGTTGGCTGGACAGTAGCAAATATACAATTACCAACGGAACTAGCTGAAAACAATTAGGTTATGATCGAGCGGGTACTGAAAGAGGATGGGTTGGCTGGACAGTAGCAAATATAGAATTACCAACGGAACTAGCTGAAAACAATTAGGTTATGATCGAGCGGGTACTGAAAGAGGATAGGTTGGCTGGACAGTAGCAAATATAGAATTACCAACGGAACGTTCTGAAAACAATTAGGTTATGATCGAGCGGGTACTGAAAGAGGATGGGTTGGCTGGACAGTAGCAAATATAGAATTACCAAGGGAACGTTCTGAAAACAATTAGGTTATGATCGAGCGGGTACTGAAAGAGGATGGTTGGCTGGACAGTAGCAAATATAGAATTACCAACGGAACTAGCTGAAAACAATTAGGTTATGATCGAGCGGGTACTGAAAGAGGATGGGTTGGCTGGACAGTAGCAAATATAGAATTACCAACGGAACTAGCTGAAAACAATTAGGTTATGATCGAGCGGTTACTGAAAGAGGATGGGTTGGCTGGACAGTAGCAAATATAGAATTACCAAGGGAACGTTCTGAAAACAATTAGGTTATGATCGAGCGGGTACTGAAAGAGGATAGGTT
Organism: Dryococelus australis; assembly: GCA_029891345.1. Classification (NCBI taxonomy): domain Eukaryota; kingdom Metazoa; phylum Arthropoda; class Insecta; order Phasmatodea; family Phasmatidae; genus Dryococelus; species Dryococelus australis. The sequence continues at coordinate 259,645,915 of CM056996.1, forward strand.
GGCTGGAGAGTAGCAAATGTAGAATTACCAACGGAACTAGCTGAAAACAATTAGGTGATGATCGAGCGGGTACTGAAAGAGGATAGGTTGGCTGGACAGTAGCAAATATAGAATTACCAAGGGAACGTTCTGAAAACAATTATATTATGATCGAGCGGGTACTGAAAGAGGATGGGTTGGCTGGACAGTAGCAAATATAGAATTACCAAGGGAACTAGCTGAAAACAATTAGGTTATGATCGAGCGGGTACTGAAAGAGGATGGGTTGGCTGGACAGTAGCAAATATAGAATTACCAACGGAACTAGCTGAAAACAATTAGGTTATGATCGAGCGGGTACTGAAAGAGGGTGGGTTGGCTGGACAGTAGCAAATATAGAATTACCAACGGAACTAGCTGAAAACAATTAGGTTATGATCGAGCGGGTACTGAAAGAGGATGGGTTGGCTGGACAGTAGCAAATATAGAATTACCAAGGGAACGTTCTGAAAACTATTAGGTTATGATCGAGCGGGTACTGAAAGAGGATGGGTTGGCTGGACAGTAGCAAATATAGAATTACCAAGGGAACGTTCTGAAAACAATTAGGTTATGATCGAGCGGGTACTGAAAGAGGATGGGTTGGCTGGACAGTAGCAAATATAGAATTACCAACGGAACTAGCTGAAAACAATTAGGTTATGATCGAGCGGGTACTGAAAGAGGATGGGTTGGCTGGACAGTAGGAAATATAGAATTACCAACGGAACTAGCTGAAAACAATTAGGTTATAATCGAGCGGGTACTGAAAGAGGATAGGTTGGCTGGACAGTAGCAAATATAGGAATTACCAACGGAACTAGCTGAAAACAATTGGGTTATGATCGAAGGGTACTGAAGGGTACGAAAGAGGATAGGTTGGCTGGACAGTAGCAAATATAGAATTACCAACGGAACTAGCTGAAAACAATTAGGTTATGATCGAGCGGTACTGAAAAGAGGATGGGTTGGTTGGACAGTAGACAAATTAGAATTACCAAGGGAACGTTCTGAAAACAATTAGGTTATGATCGAGCGGGACTAAAAGAGGATGGGTTGGCTGGACAGTACAAATAAGAATTTGACAGTAAAATGGATACGGACAAGCTCTTTCACAATCGGTACTGACGCTGACAACATTCTGAGAATTTTATTTATAATTGAATCACAGGTTCAAGATAACACGACAACCGCCAAATACTTTAAAATAAAAATGTCGCACATTCAGATTCAATAAGAAAACGACAACAACTTAGATGAAAAATGACATATTTAATAATTATAATGATGAATCGTTCATTACACTGAAGCGAATTGATTTTTATATCAAATGACATAGTTTGGCACCATAAGTATTGATTTTGACAAAAGGGCAATTAAAAAACAAAATAAATTTCATTTCACAAAGCACGAGTCACTGAATAATTTCTATTACAAAAACTACTATTAATTTTGTCAAAACTAATTGGGTTATGATTGAACGTGTTTGCAATTTGAGTTCTGAAGCAGAGGTTATGTTGGCTGGACTGTAGCATGAGACGTGAGCAACCAATTTTATGATCGATACAATGTTCGTGGAACAGCTAATGTTGGTGCTGGATTGAAATGCCAGTATATTTAATGACAGAGTATCGTAGGTTTTGAATTAATTGAGATGCATTAAAATAACATATTTATTATCTTTTATACCTAATATTCATTTTGTGTGCACATGAAGAATTTATTTTTACCACAGCTAACAAACTTCCAAAAAAAATATTTATACAACAGAGGAAAATTAAATACATTGAAATCTACACACTACAAATATTTTAATCTCTAAATTTGCAGTAAAACAAAATAAAATATTTAAAAAACTAGGAAAATATTAACCCCTGAACAATGAATAATTCCAGCCTTTGTGACTTCCCTTTGTTTCAACGCCCATCTAGAAATATAGTAATAATGTGCAAATAGTATAGTGGTGCTATGGATCATTGTAATATCTTTATTTGACCCGATTTTGTGCATGATGTCAGTGTAAAAATACACATTGACCTCAATTTCAACAACTCTTGTAAACCAGCTTATATAGGCTGTTTACTGTGACAGAGCACTTTTTAAAGCCTTGTTTAAGATCTACTTGTATGCACATTCCATATTTTTAAACCATATGTAAAATTAACACTGCCATAACTTGATCACTTCTTCCATGCAGGACCACAGTGGTGTAGCGGTTACACTACTCGCCTCCCACCTGATGAACAGGCTTGATTCCAGCAGGGTCGCTCCTGCATTGTCGCATATAAAAACTGCGCCATACGATGCGCTGGTCAACAGGTTTCTTGGCGATCTCCCATTTTCCCCACCCCTTCATTCCGTCGCGGGTTGTTTCACAACTCATTGGCTCTAAAGACCTCGATGTTAAGAGCTGCCCAAATCTCTCCACTCCACTCTATTCATGTGTCCATCAAGTAAAAAGTTGAAAATATTAGAAAAATAAATAGTTCGCCAATTTGCTTATTTTGGCACTATATTTAAAAAAACGGAAAGTAATAGAAACCATTTCAGTATTCACAAATATGTAACTCATTTAATTCAGCTGTAAGCTATGCAACTGTCATCCCTCCATCATTGAAGGCTGTTCACGATAAAGTGAGCACTCTAGAAATCAAACTTTGAAAAAAAAAAACCACTGTCCACAACTGCGTATGTATAACCACGTGTGTTACCTCACGAGTTGTGGATGAACACACCCAGTTATGTTGGCAGTGAAATTTGAAAATTAGTTCTAAGAAATAATGCTGTATTGTAAGTGTAATGTTTAAATATATGGCTACTTAAATAGTTTGAAGTTTATTTTATATACTTGATAGTAATTATCAGCTTAAAGACAATGCATGTACTGTAACTCATTGTCTCACGTGATGGACGCAACGGTCAAAATCAACGCTCCGTCGCTAGGGTTCCTTCATGTGTCTTGCTTGGCTTTGCGAGTGTGGAGTGGCTGCGAGGCAAACTGTATATTTGGAAGCTGGAAGTTGCTGTCTTTTAGTATTTCTCATTTCTTTTACAGCTTGTCTGCAATCAGCATTGTTTTATTATATGTTGTAGTGGTTTTGTGTAAAGTCATGATTTCCAGCAAAAAACGTATGAATAGTCAGTGTCCGGAAGACATTATAAATCTCGCCAAAAGTATTTATTCTTTAATTCGTCGAGGAGAGATGAAGCCGTGCAAGGTCATCGAACGAGTTGCAGAAATGCTGAAAATTTCAACTGCAACTGTCCGGAGGTAAGTGTAAATGTGTTTTTACGACGTGTTTCCCCGAACAGGTTTATACCGCCTATCCCTAGTAGGGCCCTATGTTCGTAAAGTCAATCGTAAAAAAAAAAAAAAAGAATAAAAATCAGACAGTTGGAAATTCGATTTAATAAACGGGAAGTTAAATAACAATAACGAAGTAAGTGAACGACAGCAGAAATGTGACATTAATATATTCACGTGAGTTTGCGAAGTACATGTTATATCCTAAATTTGACTAATAATATAGAAAGTTGTGTGTACTGATGTACCTACGCCCATTTTTTTTAAACTTTTTTAAAGTATTTCTTGATAATAAGTGCAAATTTTGCCGTAAAAAATTATACGTTAATTTTACACGTTTTTATTTCACTGTGTTATTTTGTAATGTAGGCCTAACCTCAATATATCTGTACGTGTCTATTTACGCCCAGTCATGTAACCTTTCTTAAATCTACCTTGATAACAAGTACAAACTTTGCAGTCAATAATTATATGTTAGTTTGACACATTTTGATATCACTGTGTTATTTTGTAATGTATACCTAACCTCAAAACATCTGCACGTATCTACATTCGCGCCAGCCATGTAACCTTTCTTAAATCTAACTTGATAGCAAATACAAATTTTGCAGTCAACAGCTATACAGTAGTTTGACAATTTTTTATATCACCGCATTGTTTTGTAATGTAGGTCTAACCTCAAAACCTCTGTAGCCTACATATCTAATTCTGCACAACCATGTAACCTTTCTTATATCTGCGTTGACAATTACAAATTTTGCCGTCAATAATTGTGCATTACTATACAACACGTTTCGATATCACCGTGTTGTACAGTAATATAGGCCTAACTGCAAATTTGTGTTCGTGTAATTATTTATCTCAAGTGCAAGTGGTGTAAATTTTACTATTGTTAACATAACATACACATCACAGTTTGATGTTATACCAAAAATGTTCCAACATTTAAACTATACCATCTTGAAGTTGGTTTGGTTATCTATACATGTAGACCTTTAACTATACATGTAGACCTATAGCAGTGGTTGTTGCCGACATTCTTTCTTGATCAAGTGATGTAAATTTATTTGGTAATACAGGTAAGAAAAATTATAAAGTATTTACAATTAATTGTCAACAGATATGAAATAATTCCATCTTTATATTTCATAATAGATGTTCGAGAAGACAACTTACTACATCTTGAGAAATATAAACTAAGAGAGTATGCATTCTTGAGTAGGTCTAATTGTTTGTTATACCTGCCACATTTGCAGCAAAGACATTTTAGGCGATGAAATTTAATGTGACTAAATTACAGATCATAGTCAACACTCCAGACTCCCAGAGCTCCTGATTACTTCCAATGCATGTTTTATGTAGGTTAGATTACGTTACGCAGTGTATGTATTTCTAAAGAAGCTGTATGAGCTAGCTTTCAATAAGCGTGCTACAATTGACATACCAAACACATTCACAGTTATAGCGATAAGCACATACAAAACACAAAAGCATAGTGGCTTGGCTACAAATAATATAACGATAACAATATTAGTTTGTTTATGTTGCTGCATTCGTACCCATGAAATATATAGTCTGTATATAGAGTTGGTAGTGGTTTTAAAAAATATATATTTTCAATTCATCTGAAACTTTTTATGATTATAAATTATTTACATTTCAATTTGTACTATTAACATTGATGCCGGCTAACAGCCAGCGGTGCCAGAGCCCATGATGGCGCTCATCATGCACATGTCATATGTACATGCACGTGCCCAAAGAGGCTCAAATATGAACTTTCCTCTAACGGAATATTACTTTTACAGTGTAAAACGTATCTTGTTATTTTATTTTCAGGGTTTCAAATGTCTTTAAATGTTTTAAAGTGTTTGTTGTCAATTTGAAAATGTTACGTTATGAATTCAAAGTGCGCGCTGCAGGAAGATTAAAAACAGTATTATTCCGGCGTGAACGCCGTCATAAAAGGACTCTAAAATAATAGAGAAAATTAACACGAAAATTCTAAAATGTAAAATAATATTTAAATTATTTGTGACCTTTAATTTTTCTAAAAAAAAAT